>CM077161.1:65975749-67431539 GCA_039583875.1 Platanthera guangdongensis | reverse complement strand
GTGTGACTTTTTTTTTTTTTTTTTTTTTTGTTGTTTTTTGTTGTTTCTTTTTTTTTTTGCATTTTTTGTTGTTTGCCATGTTGGTTTTGTTTTTCCTGTGTTGCACCGTTTCAGATCTTTACACATATCGACTTTGGTCCCAAGGGCGGCGGGGGAGAGAGAAAAAAAGCTCTCCAGTTTGAGCCCGTATCCTGTTGTTGTGCTGGGGTCTGGTGCGACCTAAAGGCATCCAGGATAGCTGTGAGCGTCTGTCCAAACTCTGATTGTTGGAACTGAGCGGGTTTGAAAGGGGAAGGAGTGCCCCCCATCGGCTCAATGTGCACTGGAATCTTCACGTAGAATATAAACGTATGGTCAGGTTGGCTAATCTTATGGTCAAAATTGGACATACTTAGTGTGAATTACATATGGGCACGCCACTGCTTCTGCTAAGTCAGTTTGTCCACAAACTGACTTATCGCACGGGGGCGGGGGGGGAGGGGGGGTACCATTGTTGAATGACTTCTTTAGTTGAGGATCGTGGCAAGTTGATACCATTTTTAAGACCCCCCCCCTCCGGATCCCAAAACACGGTACGAATGGGGTATTATGCCCAGAACAGCCACCTTGTGGTAGCATTAGCACACAGGCTAACCTGTACTACAAGACGCCTATTCTGTCGGCTACATCTAATATAAATTTATGTCAACCCAACCAAAACTTAATATAGAAGTCAAATCCACACAAAGAATAATAGTCCAAAAGTACAACACGATAAGAAGCTAATAACAAGCTTCTAAATTATCAGCGTACAGCTAATATACGCCCAAAAGGGCTACATCAAAGTCGCTCAACACTCACATCGGTGACTGACGGTAGCGACGGTACCGTCCCTTTAGGCCCTGTCGTCCTGGCCTGACTGTCCTGCTGTATAATCTACGGCTCTCTACCTACACGGTGACCTCCTAAAAAGGAAGACGTAGCAACCGTTAGTCAAAAGACTAAGTGGCTTTCACATCCGCTCCCCCGGCGACTTGCATCGAGCGGATACAGGAACAATGGTACAATATATAATAAGTAATGTAAGCAGGTACAAGCAGGTGGAATAAGTACAATATGATTAACAACATTTTAGTCTAGCAAATCTAAAAGAGTTATAATCATCCACCAAGTATAAGTATCTACAATAGGAAAGTAACTTAACTTATAATGATGCCCATACAAGCTTATAAGTTAAGGATCGGTTTGACATAAAGTAACTCATCGTATAGGAGTGCCCATACAAACATATACGATGATGGTCTTGTTTGTACAATGTAATGTAATGGTATGTATGGAATGCAATGACTCACCCATGATCACGCACATGCAACTGCTATGTCGACACAGACTTGTAGTTCCCACTATTCGAGCAGGTAGTTAACCTCTCAGGAATCAACCGTCATGGTCAGGCGACGATAGTAGAGCAGGCTTCTCTACTACTAAGCGAGCATCCATACAGCTTCACTTAGGCCACCGTATGCCTCAACGCTAGGAACATAATCAGTGGATCCCCCATACGTAGTATGGCCCATCGGGAGTCTCGGGTAGATGTGCAACGAGAACCAAGCCCTGAACTGGCCTTGTGTGACCTGGAAGGAGCCTCGGAAGAAAGCATGAGGACCAAGCCCAACCGTTCACTTGGCGTGGAAGTAGCCCCAGGAAATGAGCACCGCCGACCAGGACCAACCGCCCAATGTCTAACTATCAACTCCCATCGGTGTGATGACTGGCGAGCCCGTAGAGGTGCCACACTATCCTTAACCCAGGATTACGACACCGCGTGTCGACTCACACCGCATGCAATTCCACATCATCGTGGCACAGAAGGAGCCTCGTAGAAAACACGAGGACCAAGCCCAACCATCCACTCGGCATGGAAGGAGCCCCGGGAAATGAACACCGAGGACCAAGCTCAACCGTCCATTTATGACCCTTCTCAACACTATCCAACTAGTGCGGTCAACACTCGCACTTACATCCTTTCACAATGCTACTCGTAGGGAGACACCACTCTAGGCATTGGACTACTAAATTCATTCTATTAAACAATTATTCACATGGCCATAGATTAACATCCTACATTTCATTTCCAAATGATTTCAACGCACTATTAACTTGTTGCGCATTTCTATTGGTTACCAAATTCTACCAAATCATTTCATTTAACTACGCTTCATTTCACAAATCAATTATGTGGGATCCAATTATCAAACTTCATCATACATAGAACTATGATGGTTAACATAAAAGAGTTCACCCAACCTCAAAATTAACTTGCTACATTGTCTCTACCGAGTCCAAACCCGACTCTACACCAACCCAGAATTTTTAATGCAGAACACATCTGGACAGCAAATTCGATCAGAGATTCCCGAAGCTACAAGAATCTGGTGAAGGTGTGTAACCCCCGATGGAAATGTCTTTCCATGGGTTATGACTTTCATATTCAGATCACAACCCAGATTCGACAGTAACACACTTGAAATCGGTTTCAAAGTCCGCTGCATACAGAACACAATTTCTGCATGCTTGGTTTGTCGGCCGTCAAATTCGTTCAGACTTTTCCGTGAAACATACTTCACCTGAAGTTGTACAACCACGCGTTGGAAAGATAGTTTCAAGGACTTCAACTTTTGTGTTTAGTCGAAATCCAAGTTCTGAACATATCACACCTGAAAATGGCCAAGAAGATCGTTTTGTGCAGAACACAGATTTTGCAAACATCTTAAGGCAGAATGAATAGCATTAGTTCATCTCCCTCCTCAAACCGATCTTCCCCAAATCACATCAAAAATTCCTCCTCCCTTATTCACCCTCATAAGGCCATTTACTTCACAAAATCGTCCCCCATCTTCACATAGAAGGATGGAGAGGTTGAAGACACCACTATCGATAGAGCACAAGCCCTAGAACGACCTCTTCCTAGGGAAATCATCATCTCGAAAGTTTAGACTCTTTTGAGTCGACATCTCACCTAGTAAATCTACAGATTTAGCACCAAGGGAGAGGGGAGGAAGCTCACCTCATTTCCAGCATTTTCACCATATCCGACCAAGGATCTTGCAACTCTTCTCGGCAGCATCTTCTTCTCCTCGGTGGCGGCGGATCTTCACCTCTTTGACTTGCTCCAGCATCATCATCCTCCTCTCCAGCAGTTCTCTTAGGAAAAAGGGGTTGAAATGAGTATGAAAAATGGATAGGGTTTCACTTCCCCTTATATGTGAAAAATGACACGTGTAGGGACACGCCCGTGTCTTTACCCATGTCCTGCTCGGGCGAAGCGTCGTTAGCGGTTCCAATGACAGTTCAATACACTAACACGGGTAGGGACATGCCCTTGTCCATACCCGTGTCCACATGATACGGCCGTGTTCTCTGGCCATGTCCTACTCTGGACATGATTCGTCGAGTTTCACTTGTCACACACGGGTAGGAACACCCTCGTGTCTCCACCCGTGTCATCCTCTGGGCAAACTTCATCGAGATCTGATCGACACACACGGGTAGGGACACGCCCATGTCTCTACCCGTGTCATTTTCACACTGGTAGTGACACGCCCGTGTCACTACCCGTGTCCTTCTCTGGGACAACTCGAGTCATCGACTCGATAGTTGGTTGGATAGACACGAGTAGGGACACACCCGTGTCTCTACACGTATCGTTCACGGGAACACTGGTTGGACATACACTGGTAGGGGCACGCCGTGTCCCTACCGTGTCCTCATACACACGGGTAGTGACACACCCTTGTCACTACCCGTGTCCTTCTCTAGACCTACTCGAGTCATCGACTCGAGAGCTGGCCTCTCACACAAGGGTAGGGACACGCTCGTGTCTCTACCCGTGTCTTATTCTGGATTGATTTCTCCTCCCATTTACAAGTGCAGCCCAGCTGCCAGCACTTTCCTGAACCCAAGTCATCTCTCCTAACTCAAAAATGCGCATGAGGGGCCTAGTGCGAATCGGGACGTTGCACTCTCGACACTCCCGTGTCAGGCATGACACACCCGTGTCATCCACTACACGCCTGTGTAGCTGGGTGAGTTCCTCCATAAACACAGGACCAACACCAACTCGAGAAGAACAAGAGTATTCGACACGCCCGTGTCGAATTTGACACGCCCGTGTCAAGTTGAATATGCCTGGGCTCCAGGCTTTGTTTCACCCCCGACACAACTCAGCAAACTACCCGAGGAGGACACGGCCTGGGACACGCCCGTATCGCAGGCCATGTTCGCTGCTTGACGATCGTCGACTGCAATTTCGTCGACAACACAGCCATCCTTGAACACGAGCACGGTACGATATGTTGAAGTAGAATGTCCCAGGCCGTGTGACCCCTACCAAGTTCCAAACTTGGCCCAAAATTCCACCAGTCACCCTTTTGAGTTTTGGGGCGTTACAACACTCTCCCTCGAAAAAGAATTTCGTCCCGAAATTACATAAAGGAAAAGATAAATAAAACTTAAACGGTACCTGAACGGAACAACTCCGGGTACTCCTCAAGCATGGTCTGCTCTCGCTCCCACGAGAGCTCCTCCCAACCGCAGTTGTCCCAACGGATCTTGACCATCCATATTTCTTGTTACGCAATCTCTTGACTTCCAAGTCCTTAATGTGAACGGGCTTGACCTTCGTCGTCAACCCATTATCGACCGGCATTTGATCGACCGCAATCACTTGCGAAGGCTCTTGCACTGCCTTCCGCAACACCGATATGTGGAATACGTCATGTAGACGACTTAGTTCCACTGATAGCTTCAATCGATAAGATGCTTCGCCAATTTGCTCCAGAACCTCAAACGGTCCAAGGTACCTCGGACTTAGTTTCTTCAAGTGCCGTACCCACGAGACACCCTTGAATAGCTTAATCTTCAAGTAGACCCAGTCGCCGACAGCAAAATCCACGTTCCTATGCTTGGCGTTATAGTACTTAGCTTGTTGGTCCTGAGCGATTAGCAATCTTTCTCGAATGGTTCGTACCAACGTGGTTGCATCCTCCACTTCTTGCCGCTTGTATAGATTCGACTCACCCGTTTCAAACCAAGACAACGACGTGCGACATTTTCTATCATAAAGGGCCTCGAACGGTGCCATTTGAATGCTCTCCTGGTAGCTATTGTTGTAAGCGAATTCCACCAAATACATGTGATCTTCCCACTGCTTCCGGAAATCCAGAATGCACATGCGAAGCATGTCTTCCATCGTCCCGTTAATCTTTCGGTCTGACCATCCGTCTGTGGATGAAAGGCTGTGCTGAAACTCAGCTTTGTTCCCAACATCTGTTGCACCAAACTCCAATCATTGGACGTGAACCGCCCATCTCAGTCACTCACGATGCTGTGGGCATACCGTGAAGCCGCACAATATTATCCACATATAACTTTGCCAATTTCTCCACAGAATCATCCTTCCTATGTGGAATGAAGTGCGACACTTTCGTCAAACGATCTACGACCACCCAAATGGCTTCGTTTCCCTTCTGCGACCTTGGCAACCCATGCACAAAATCCATAGTAATATCATCGAACTTCCACTCCGGAATAGGCAAAGACTTCATGAATCCTCCAGGCTTCTGGCACTCCGCCTTCACTAAGGCGCAAGTTTGACACTTCGCCACATAGAGTGACACATCCTTCTTATGTCCCGACGACCAGAATAATTTCTTCAAATCATGGTACATCTTCGTGCTCCCCGGGTGAATCAAGTACTTGGTATGATGAGCCATGTACAACAATTCCACACGCAATTTGCCCACAATTTGGACGCACAGACGACCATCCTTCCATATCAATCCATCCACGACCTCAAATTGGGAATTTGACGCATCCAAAGCCTCAACCCTGATTTTCTTCATGTGGCCATCCATATCCAGAGCATGTCGAATCCGATCTGCCAGGTCACACCGAACTTCTGTGCAGTTCAATTGCGCTTTGGCATTAGACTGCTTGTCTATGCAAGAGATTTCCACACATCCACTCCATACCAAACTCTCAATTGGACTGACAGCCAATTTGCTTGAGCGGGGATCTACAACTCAATGCCTCTGCACTTCGTTGCCTTTCCCGGCACATAATGAATCTTGAATGTGTTTCCCCCGGACTCTATCATCCTCCACTGTTTTTTTGCATGTGTATTCAGGATCCTCTGTTCCACATGTATTTCAGGCTCTTGTTGTCGGTATAGATATCGACCTTCACCTCATACAAGTAAATCCTCCACAGCTTCAGGGAAAATATCACGGCCGCTAACTCCAAGTCATGGACTGGATAGTTGTTCCTCTCAAGCACCTTCAGCTGAGCGAGCCATAAGCTATCACACTTCCGTGCTGTAGTAGAACACAACCCAATCACCTGCCCGAAGCATCGCTGTAGATTTCAAAGCCTTCGTCCCACTCGGCGAACTCAGACCAAGCGCCGTGGTGAACCGACTCTTCAGCTCCTTAAATCTCGTGCGCACTCCGGTGTCCAAACAAACATCTTCTCTTTCCTCGTTAGAGTCATGAGGGGTAATACTATCCGCGAGAAGTTCTCCACGAAGCGCCTATAATAGCCGGCAAGCCCCAAAAAAATCCGACTTCCGCTAATGTACACAGCACAGGCACTCTCGTATAGCAACAATCTTCGTCGTATCCACCGCAATTACCTCTTCACTAACTATGTGACCAAGGAACGCTACTGAGGACATCCAAACTCGCATTTGGAGAACATGGCGTACAGTTGGTTCCTCCTCAACATCTCCAACACCAAATACAGATGCTTAAAGTGAGCGCCGTCACTCTGCGAGTACACCAATATATCATCGATGAAGACGATCACAAACTGGTCTAGGTACTCCCTAAAAGTCCTATTCATCAAATCCATGAACATTGATGGCGCATTAGTGAGCCCAACGGCATGACCGTAAACTCATAATGCCCGTATCTCGTGCTAAAAGCTATCTTGGGATATCACTTTCCATTATCCTCAGCTGATAATAGCCGGACTTAAGATCCAATTTCGAGTCACCGATTACCCGACTAACTGATCGAACAGATCATCAATCATTGGGATCGGGTACTTGTTCTTCTCCGTTAGCTTGTTCAGTTCTGGATAATCGATACAAAGTCTCAAGCTTCCGTCCTTCTTCTTAACAAAAAGGATCGGTGCGCTCCAAGGGGACAAACTTGGATGCACATAACACTGCTTCACAACTCTTGAAGTTGAACCTTCACCTCCGCCATCTCCTTAGGCGTTAGCCGATATGGGGAGCATGACACAAGTTTCGCACCTAGCACTAGCTCAATGGGGAAATCAATCTCCCGTTGAGGTGGGGCTCCAGAAAGATCGCCTGGGAACACATCAGGGTACTCAGATACCACTGAAATACTGTCCAACATAGCATAGGATTTGCAACCTCCACTAGCATGAAGAACAGCTCTGCTCCAGCACGAATCGCCTTCACCCCTAAAGAGCAGACATCAAAATCTTGCTCGACCCTTTGAAGCCCGTAAAGTCGTCTCAAGACCTGTTCCCAACTTGACCTCCTTGCAATTGCAATCAATGTATGCTTGCTGCTCCGAGAGCCAGTCCATACCAAAAATCACGTCGAACTCCACCTGCGGCAGTAGCGGCACTTGAAAATCGAACTACTGATTCCCAATACGAAACTTTACGCCACAGACTCTATCCGCGCGCATTGAACACCCATTCGGCAACAACACATACAGTTTGTCCTTTGCCATCGAAGAAGGTACTACGATGCGCGATATGAATCCTTCGGATAAAAGGAGTGAAAAGCTCCCATATCAAAGAGTGCTCTCCCTGGATTATCACAAATCAAAACAAAGCCTATATAAGCAGTGGGTAAGGTACACGTGCAAGGTAACAAGTATTTAAAAATTAACTTGCTATAAATTTAAATCGTACCTATCACCACATCTGATTGCTAGATGGCCTCCTGCTGGCAAAGATTTTAAACTCTAGGTTGAGCTAGAGCATAGTGGGATGCGGTTGACTCCACCGCCTTGCCCTTCTCCTTATAGGTAGCTCCCGGCTTCCACACGTACTTTGGACGTCCGCACCAGCAATCTCGGGCATAGTGTCCCGGCTTTCCACAAGTAAGGAATGCGCCCAGAGTTCGGCTTGTAGTTGCCCCGAAGCACAGGAAGAAGGGGCTGGACCCGAAGTCCTAGCCTTCTAATTGAACTTTCGATATCCAGACTTCGTGTTAGACAACACCATGAACTCTGTCTTCTTAGCACTAGAGTATCTCTTCGCCTGCACGTTCCTCGGATCCTTTTCAAATGACCGGGCCGTATTGACTAGGGTCAAGAAGCCCTGCATCATAGGCCCCGAGAGCAGTAGCCTTAGGTCATCCCTCAGACCTTTATAGAATCAGTTTGTCTTACGCTCCTCATCAGCGAATGTAGAGCAAGCGTACCAACCCAACCTTGTAAATTCGTGGAGATACTCATCCACGCTACTCTCTCCCTGGATCAACTTCTGGAACTCATTCTCCATTGCAATCCTCTGAGCCAAAGGAAGGTACCTTGCCAAGAACAGTCTTGAAAATTCTACTATCGAGACGTCCGTAAGCTGCCTTCCCCTCAAGTGATGTAGATCTAAACCTTCCCACCACAGCCTTTCATCTCCATCCAAAGGAACGTAGCTATGGTGGTCATCTGCCACTCTTCTGTTTCAGTAGCTGTCATGACTCTCTTAACACGGGAGAGCCAATCCTCAGCTTGGGATGGGGTTCCCGTCCCCTAGAACACCGGAGAATTGAAGCCCATAATATGTTTGAGCTGCCTTTTAGTTGCTATACTAGGCACCAAAGGTTCCACCACCACCCTGCTCCACCCTTCTCGGTTCCGCTGCTTGAACCGGCCCAGCTCCACTGCAGCAGCAAGCCGCTGCATTTGCCTTGCAGGCTGCGCATTGATCATAGCAAACACCGCTTTGGCCACCAATTGTATTGTTTCTGCCAAGGGAGGTGTTGCAGGCACATCATTCGATGCGCTACTTGCCTTAGAAACCAGATGTTCTAACGGCCTTGCATCACTTCTGGTCACCTATAGTTGTATAAAACACCGTTAAGCGCGACAAACAAAATTGCAAAATGCAATTATCGGAACACGCAGGTTTCCCAAACATGTGTATTTTCATTCCTAAGTGGACATTCATGGGTTCTTTTATGTTATAATGATGACGCACACACCATGTGCTCACCACCCCTTAAAGAATTCGTCCACGAATTCATTTAAGTTGACCGAAACCAGTAGTCTGATACCAAATTGTAACACCTCCTATCCGTCGCATAACATATAGCAGTAGGTCCGGTCGGGGCCCAACGCAATATACCACAGACAGACTGGAAGGTTACGCAATGGAAACCATCTGCAAATTACCAACGTCTTCCACAGAGTACTATCTAGCGGAAGCAATTTAAAAGTTGCAAATTAAGAACCCAGCCAACAACATTAATGTCCACGACAGAAACCAAACAGGAATGAACGTACAAATACACAAGTACTTGGCCTTATGACCTTACAATAGTTACTCAAATATAAGTGTCTTCCATACCTCATCACGCAGGCCAGTCATACAAGAGAATAAAAGAAAACACTCAAAATTAGGCTTTCGAGGGCCAGCTCAGCAACAAGGGCTTTTGACCTCTATTTGCCACTCGGCTGCGCAGCACCTGCAAGCAACAATCCATTGAGCGGTGGCTAACAAAAGCAACGGTCGCTATGCTGTCAAAATTTTAATGATCCGCCCCCAAACTCGGGGCGGCGATGCTCCTTCCCTGCACTTTATTAGCATTACCATAATATAGACATATTACACAACATCACAGGAGTAGGCTCGCACGGCCACACACCCGTGCTCTCAGTGCACAATCTCAGTGAACCCGGTCAAAGTCCGCGGTCTCACACCACACCCTTGGACGACAAAATCTTGTGAGCATTATGGTCTTTCTGGCCACTGCCTAGATGCTCCATTTATGCCAACGGCGAGTACAATACCTTAGGTCTCTCTA
This sequence comes from Platanthera guangdongensis, assembly GCA_039583875.1. NCBI lineage: Eukaryota > Viridiplantae > Streptophyta > Magnoliopsida > Asparagales > Orchidaceae > Platanthera > Platanthera guangdongensis. The sequence goes on along the minus strand of CM077161.1, from coordinate 67,421,497 downwards.
AACGAACCACATAGAGCGGGTACGGTTCCGCCTAACCCGTTGCTTACACTGCAATGTCAATTTAAGCTGTCTGCGGGGGTCAAACTTCCCGAGTGCCAATTTGATCACACACTTTACATAACCTGGTTATGTACAAGTTGGCTCCCATGCCATCTTGTTGGCAGAATTACGCATCTGCCCAGTTTTCCAGTTGTACCTTGGAGTTACTCCCTAAGGATCCATGTTGCAATCGACCTCGTAGAAAACCCAAAAAACAATCATTATGCTGATTCTTCTCCGGCCATTCATGCAATGCAACATCACCGATCCAGACCAACTTATCCGGGTAGGCTTCACACATCATGCCTATGTCCGTTTCTTGATTACGGACTCTACATAAAAAATAATGGGGACTATTCATGTCTACCTAAAGGAACACCTCACACTAACCTCAAACTCGCGAGAACGGGCTTCCTATGTAAGGGAAAGAAGAATTCACATGTCCAAGATGAGAATCGTTACCCTACCATTCCTCTTAGGCGCCATGAAGATCTATACGGATGAAAAACACCGCAATGTCCTCGCCTCCGTAGATCCGAACTCGGCTTGCGATTTGGGGCTCCGAAACTCCACCGGCGGCCGGATCTCTCTTCCTTCTTCTTCCTTTCTCTCCCCTCTCTCTAGAACTTTAGAAAGAGATGGTTTTAAAGAAATGAAGGCAACCAAACCCTATTCCCTGGTATAACCCAGCAAGGACAGCCCTGAGACTTTGGATCCCAAAATAAGGAAACGGACGGCCACGATTCGCACTTAATCCAAAACCTTTGTCGACATTGCTTGTGACACATCCATGTCCAAGGCCATGTGCCCCATTTGACGCCAAAAATCGTAGCATCCCGAAAAGAACTCGGGCTCTCAACACGCCGATGTTAGGATTGACAAGCCCGTGTCATCCAGTACACGCCCGTGTAGCTGTGCATGTTCCTCCATCGACACAGGACCAACACCAACCCGAGAAGAACACGGGTATTCTACATGCCCGTGTCGAATTTGACATGCTTGTGTCAGGTTAAACACGCCTGGGATCCAGGCCGTGTTTCACCCCCGACACAACTCGGCCAACTACCCCAGTAGGACAGGACCTAGGACACGCCCGTATCTTAGGCCGTGTTCGCTGCTCGACGATCGTCGACTGCAATTTCGTCGACCACAACAACCGTCGAACCCGAGCACGACATGGCCCTGGGACAAGCCCGTGTCCCAGGTCGTGTGACCCCTACCAATTTCCAAACTTGCCCAAAATGCTACAGTTGCCCTTTTGAGTTTCAGGGCGTTACAAAATCAGTTTAAGTGCAGTAGTTAGTCATATCCCTCAGCTTAGTGCCTCATCTAGTACATACGAAAAGTAATTAAACGCTGCGGAAATTACTTCTTTTATCAGATTAGACACCCTACAAGAGCTTAGAGGCTCCCAAGGACACCTCAAGGCATACAAGTTCTAAATTTAGTAGAAATAAGTAGATTTGTACGATCATTAAATATAGTGATTTTACATTTTAAAATATGTAATGCATGAGGTAATAAAAGTAATTTTTATACTTGAAATTAACTACATGCAATCCTAACATAAAACATCACAGAGAGAAAGTAATCCACATCCACATAAAGAAATCTAAGCAGCTAGCAAGTATCTAAAAATAACAAATCTGTGGGCGTCATCAAACTGACACGAACCCACATACAGTATAGTAGGTCTGAACTAGTAAAACAAAGTAAACAACAATCTACCTCGCTAAGACGAGGCAACAACCACATCCAACACTGCCGCTCAAGCGCTCCAAAAACTAGCACCAAACTCAGCTACAGCTCTGAACCTGAGGCATTACAAAGACAGAACACTGAGGCAAGAATGTACAAGTGATGGCAGAAAATAAGCCAAAGTAAACAATGGTCATAGGGGTACCAAGCCAAGACCAAAAGCACTGAAGTAAAGTACAAAAAAAACAAGGCATCAACAGGAAAAGAACACTTACGTGATTCATCACGTACAACAAGAATACACCAGGCGCACGAGGCTATACGATGAAAACATGAATAAATCATAAGAAGAAATACAAAATCTTTATTAGGCACCTGTGGCCGACTCTACCCAAAAACACGGGCGAGGTGGTCACTCAACTGGACACACCCTCACGAAAATAATAACCGTCTAACTGCGAGGGAGTCTCATACTCTCCATCATACACTACAGACGCCCAAAAACCTGGTAGAGTTCCACAGGGTACCAATAAAGGAAACAAACGTTTGCGGAGGTGGTTTTGTCCACTAACACTCGCAATCAAGAAACCCACAAAAAACACCACATATATCCCGAGACTTGGCACGTCTGATGCTACTACACATTTCTAAATTCAAGACGCGGTTGATCAACCCTTAGTAATGATTTACAATCCTAGATAAAACTCTAATACATTCAATAATGATAGATAGGGCAATTAAAACTATCAGTGAAACATTTCAAGAGAGATTAAACATGGCTTGACGGGATTGAATTACCGTGAAAACTCTAAAAAAACAAGCGATCTTCAAGGTAGGATTAAACATTTCAATAACTTGGGAAGGCAAAGTGCAGAAAGATTAAAAACAAAACTTAACAGTTACCATCAACCGAAGAAGAGGAAATGAGGGTAAACCTCCACATATCTTGGTTTTACCAGAAAAGTTCTCTGAATCAGTCCACATCGCAGATCAGGGAAAAAGAAGATGGGAGGAGTCGAAATCTGAACAAAAATGGCCGAAATAGAGGCTATGGCCGAAAAACCCTAATGCGAGAACTCAAGGAAAGGGGAAAGTTTTACCACGATTCCGTAGCTCTCGACGAGAGCTTTCCAGATCTATACTCGGTTGAAGATTTCGAGCATCAGAGCACCTTCAGCGGCCACCGGAAGATTCACGAACAGGACGGAGTCGCCGCACAGATGGTTTCGGTTCAGTCTAAGTCTTGAGGAAGAAAATGAAGTTTTCTTTCTTTTCTAATTATCCTAAGTATAAGAACACATATATATATATATATATATATATATATATATATATATATATATATATATATATATATATATATATATATACAAGCAGTCGCGCAAGGGTGATCCCGTGCGGGCAACATTCGTCATGGGTGCGAAATTTGTCGTGGGGGCGACATTGGTCGTGGGCAATGGCATTGGTCGGGGGAAGCGACGTTGGTCGTGGGGGGGACATTGATCGAAGGCAGCGACAATTGTCGGCGGCAGGGACACTGGTCTGGGGCGGCGACATTGGTCGGAGGCGGCAATATTGGTCGGGGGCGGCGATATTGGTCGGGGGAGGCAACACTGGTTGGTGGCGGGGACACTGGTCGGGGGTGGGGACACTGCTCGGTTGCGGGACACTGGTCGGGGGGGGGGGGCACTAGTCGGCGGCGGAGACACTGGTCGGGGGGGGGGGGGACATTGGTCGGGGGAGGGGACAATGGTCAGGGGAGGAGACATTGGTCGGGGGAGGAGACATTGGTCGGGGGCGGCGACATTGGTCAGGGCGGGGTTGATGTATGAGGCACATCATACCAAGCACTCAATCCACCCGGGAAGCATGAAGATGTATAGAGACATGAAAAAGTTATTCTGGTGGCCAGGATTAAAGTAGGATGTATCACTTTATGTGGCCAAGTGCCAAACTTGTGCCTTGGTGAACACGGAGTGCCAGAAGCTCGGAGGCTTCCAAAGTCCTTGGCTATCCGGAATGGAAATTCGACGACCTTTCTATGGATTTTGTGCATGGTTTGCCTAAGTCACGGAGGGGAAACGATGACATATGGAAGGACGTAGATAGGTTGACAAAAGTGTCGCACTTCATCCCGAATAGGAAGGAAGATCCAGTGAAAAAGTTAGCCAAACTCTATGTGGATAATATCGTACGGTTGCATGGTGTGCCGCGCAGTATTATTAGTGACCGAGATGGACGCTTCATGTCGAAGGACTAGAGGCTGGTGCATAGTTTCTTGGGAACTAAGCTGATTTTCAGCACAGCCTTCCACCCACAAACAGACGGTCAGACCGAGAGGGTCAACAGGACGATGGAGGACATGCTTTGCATGTGCGTCCTAGTTTTCGGAAAGCATTGGGAAGATCACCTGTACATGGTGGAGTTTGCGTATAACAACAGCTTTCAAGCGAGTATTGAAATGGCACCTTTCGAGGCCTTGTATGGGAGGAAGTGTCGTACGCCGTTGTCTTGGTTGGAGACAGGCGAGTCGAAGCTGTATAAACGTCAAGCGGTGGAAGACGCCACTTCAATGGTACGTATAATTCAGGAAAGGTTGAAGATTGCTCAGGACAAGCAAGCAAAGTACTATAACACCAAGCATAGGAATGTGGAGTTCTTGGTGACTGGGTGTATTTAAAAATCAAGCCGTTTAAGGGTGTTTCGCGGGTACGACACTTGAAGAAGCTGAGTCCGAGATACCATGGACCATTTGAAATCCTGGAGCGTGTTGGCGAAGCAGCGTATATATTGAAGCTATCGGTGGAGTTGAGTGGGCTGCACGATGTGTTCCATGTATCGGTGTTCCGTAAGGCAGTGTAAGAGCCTTCGCAGATAGTTGCGGTCAATCAAGTGCCGGTTGATTATGAGTTGACAACAAATGTCAAGCTTATATGTATAGAAGACGATGAAGTCAAACGACTCCGTAACAAGGAAATCTGAATGGTTAAGGTCCGTTGGGATAACTGCAGACGTGAGGAGCTTTCTTGGGAGCGAGAGCAAGATATGTTGGAGGAATACCCCAAGTTATTCCACTCAGGTAACATTTAAATTTGTGTACCTTTACTTAATTTCGGGATGAAATTCCTTAAGGGGGAGATTTGTAACGCCCCAAAATCGTAATAGAGTTGGTCGCATCAAAAGGGGAAATTTTGGTGCCTGGTTAGGTGTACACGGCCTAGGACACGGGCGTGTCCAAGGCCGTATGGAGCCCTCTGTTGCTCGGCTGTGTCCAGAGAAGGACACGACAGGAAACACGACAGAGTGACATGGGCGTGTCATCTGATACGGGCATGTGCCTACCCATGTCAGTACCCGTGATCCCAAGAGTCGTGTCAGTTGGCGTGGCGGTTTTCTATGATACGGTCCCAGGACACGGGCGTGTCAGATTCCGACACGGGCGTGTCAATTGAGACATGGGCATGTCTGAGCCAGTGTGAGTGTCTGTGTTCGACGATCGTGCCTGGATCTAGGCACACAGCCTGGGACATGGCCATGTGTCAGGCCATGTTCGGCCCAGATTTGGGGATTTTTGTGCGGACATGAGCCATCCATTTTCTTTAATTAAGATCCGACGGCCCAGATGAGTTCCTACTCTGTTAAGGTCGGAAATAGAGGATCAATTTCTCATTTCTCTCTTAAGCACTCTCTTTCAAGGAGTTAGAGGAGGAAGAACGAGGAGGATTCCGGCCGCCGGTGGAGCATCAGAGCACCGTTTAGAGAACCGAGAGCGGATCTGTGGAGGAAATCTCGTTGCGAAGACTTCTATCCATGTAATTTTCCATGGCACAAAAGCGTACTACAAGGGTAACGATTCTCTACTTGAGCCTGTGAAGCTCTCTTCCTTTTTGCATAGGGAAACCCGCTCCCGCGAGTGTGCGGCGAGTGTGCGGTGTTCCTTGTGGTTGACGGGAATAGCCCCCATTGTTTTGCATATAGAGTCCGGAATCGAAGTACGTACATAGGCATTGTGTGTGAAGCCTACCCGGACATGTTGGTCTTGATCGGTGATGTTGCATTTGTTATGGTTTGCCGGAGAAGAATCCGTGCTTTGGGTTTTTGGGATTCTATGCGGTAGATTGCAACAGGGATCCATGGGGATTAACTCCAAGGCGTACCCGGAAAACTGAGCGGAATCGTTGTTCTGCTAACTTGGCGGTCTGGGAACCGGCCTTGAACATAACTGGGTTATGTGATTGTTTGGAATTTCAGGATCCGAGAGAAGCTTTGCTTGTGCGTACGTCTTAAGGTGTACTACTCGTTGTGAGCAACGGGTAGGTGGAATCAGACGTGGGCTATGTGGTTCGGTGCGAGAGACCCAAAAGGGGATTGGCCGTTGACATAGTCGGAGCCTTAGACAGTTGTCAGAAAGGCTAAAATGCTCATGTTGTTGCCATCACGGGGGTGGTTGTGAAGACGCTGAAGCGTCAGGCTTCACCGATAATATGCCCTGAGTGCGCGGGGTGTTTGGCCGTGTGAGCCTACACCTGTGGCGAAGTATGTTTGTACTATACTGTTTAGCCGGGCTAATGAATTGCAAGGAAAGAGCACCGCCGTCCCGAGTTAGGGGCGGGGTCGTTATAATTTGGTCGGCATTGGCTGACCGTTGCTTTGTTTTCCACCGTGCGGTGGAATGTTGCTTGCAGGTGTTGCGGAGCCAAGTACCAAATAGCGGGCTGGAGCCCATGTTGCTGAGCTGGCCCTCAAAGGCCCAAGAGAAAAGTTTTACTTTATTTTGTCATGTGTGGCCGGCCTGCTAGTCAATGTATGGAAAACATTACTTTATTAAGTGAACCTCTGTAAGGTCATAAGGCCGTGTACCTTTCAGTGTATTAGTTTTCATTCCAGTTGTAGTGGTGGTGGACATTCATGTTTATTGGATACAATTATAAGTTCTTTAAACTGTTTAAAAGCTTCCGCTAGAATGCTCTGTTTTAGGACGAGTAGTCTTAATTGGATAGTTTGGTTATTCATATGTAACCCTTCTGACTATCCGTGGTATATGGCGTCGGGTTCCAGCTGCACCTTCTGTTATATTTCATACGACGAATGGGGGTGTTACAAATGCCCCTACGGCCAAGCGCGACCGTACCAGGCCCGTGAGGGAAATTACTAACGTATATTTGTCTTATTTTAAGCTTACCTCTAGCTTAAAAGCCTCAAATATACTAATCGACACGTATGTAATTAACCCTACATTTCTATGAACCCTACAACATTTACATTTCTATGAATGATGCAAGATCGTGAGACAATTAAACACTATAATCACATTATTGAAGAAGACATAATCAGCAATCAATACTAACATAGCACAAAATAAAACAGATTCACAGTCAAAGATTCACATTCTCTTAATATATTTTATGAATTAGCAAATTGTTATTCTTTTAACAATTATATGAATATACAATAATTTACAAAAAATATATCATAATAACTTTCTAATCAGATAATATTATTAACAAACTCTTGATTAAACAAAAAACATTAATAACTGGTAGGGAACAAACTCACTAACAACCTTAAAACAATGGTTTATTGTTTTTAATTTTTGAAAGTGCAATAAATCTAACATATGTTTAACTGAAGAATTACGTCGAGACATGGGAACTTGCTTACAACATTTACACAACATTTACATAGCATTTGACAAGGCAATAAAGATAACAAATATTAAGTTTAGGGCAAAAAATAATGTAGGACATTTAAGGGTATAATGCTTTTAAAGGAAAAAATTTGGAGAACTCAAGCTTTAGAAAAGGAGAGGCAAAACTCTGAGGTTCGATGTTGGACGACAGGTGAGATAAAGCTTTAGCCACTGTAAAAGAAAAAAAAACAATTAATTGCGGGGGATTCACCCCTATACTAACTTTGTAGACATCTCAAGCTTTTAAACCATCCGAGAAAATAAAAATGATATTATTTTGTGATAAGTCTAAACAGAAAAAATATAAACAAACAAAAATTGGAGATGAAAGCCATCTCCATTGAAAGTTATGGTACCTAAACACCTAGAGGGGGGGGTGAATAGGTGACCTAAACCTTTTTAAAACTTTGTTGGCAGCACAACAGTTATTTCACAGATTACTACAACTAACAGCAATTACAGAAATCAAACAGTCAATCCACAGCACAGCTCAGCACACCACAGCAGACACACTAATTTATAGTGGTTCCCCAATCTTTGGGTACATCCACTTTCCCCCTTCGCCTATCTAGCAGTGTACTAGATTCGGCCAAACTTCTCCACTATCTCAGAACCCAACAAGGTTCCTATACCTCAGGCCCAAAGCCTTACACTCAGCCACTAAGGCCTACACTCAGCCACCCAGGCCTACACTCAGCCAATTAAGGCCTACACTCAGAGTTCTTCAACTCCTACACTCAGGCAATCAAGCCCTACCCTCAGCCTTTATAATATAGGCTTACAATTCTCTCAGATCCAATGGATCCTACAAGTTAAAATAGAAATACAATAGCTAACTCTACAACTCAGAAAATAAGAGAGGAGTTGAGAGTTTCTTGAAGAGTTCTTGGAAGAACTCAGTTAGATCCAAACTGACTTAGCTTCCTTCAAAGCTTCTTGAGTTAGAACTGAATTAGTCTGAATCTTCTGCAGTTGTTCCTTGACCTCTGCTTCTTGAGATCCAGTTGTTTCTGAATCCTTCTTCTCAGCCTTAGTTCCAAAGACTGAATTCTTGATTGGAGCTCTCTCTCTCCAACTTCTTAGATCTGCAGTTGGACTGACAGATCTTCTTGTGTTGATCCTCTGTGTATCACTTCTTGATTTAATCTGATCAACTACTTTAAGTATTCTCTCAAGCTGTAACTCTTGTTTTTCAATCACCACTACTGTTTCTGTAAACTAAGGATGCCTATTTATAGGCTTCCTTCATGGTAACCGGCTGGTCCGGTTCATAACAAACTTCTGATTTCTCTGACAGTTGCTGTAGACCGGCTGGATCGGCAGCTGTCATGTCAACCAGTCACTTCTTGAAATTCCCTAACTGTCAGATAGTGTCGAGACTTTCTGTTCTTAAGTGTCGACACTTATAGGCCAAGTGTCGAAACATGTTGTGTAAGTGTCGACACAAGTCTACAAGGTGTCGACACAATTCCTTGTATGTCTCGACACAGATTCTTCTGCATGTGTCGACACTGAAATTGAGTGTCGACACAAATACTTGTACTTCATTCTTTAACTGTATTCTTCTAAGTGTCGACACATGTTCTTTGTGTCGACACATCTTCATGTGTTGAAACTGTCAAGTGTCGACACTGCTTCTTGGTGTCGACACAAGTCTTCACTTTTGTTTCTTCAGCTGAGTGTCGACACATTCTTTTAGTGTCGACACTTGTACTTAGAATATTTTGTAACTTTTCTGTTCTTTGCTAAGTGTCGACACAGCTCCTTGTGTCGACACTTTCTTCAAGTGTAGAGTCTTCAATTAAGTGTCGACACATTGTGCTGAGTGTCGACACTTTCTTCAAGTGTTTACTCTCCTGGTTGTGTGTCGACACATTGTGCTGAGTGTCGACACTTTCTTCAAATACTGACTCTTCAGCATAGTGTCGACACATTGTGTTGAGTGTCGACACTTACTTCAAATACTGACTCTTCAGCATAGTGTCGACACATTGTGTTGAGTGTCGACACTTACTTCAAATATTGACTCTTCAGCATAGTGTCGACACATTGTGTTGAGTGTCAACACTTTTACTTAGACTCTGCATACTTTTGCTGAGTGTCGACACAGCTCCAAGTGTCGACACTTTCTGTCTGGTGTTGACTCTTCATTCCAGGTGTCGACACAATGACTCCAAGTGTCGACACTGCTTGTCTGGGTGTCGACACAAGCTTTCTCAAGTGTCGACACTTTTCCTCTGGGTGTCGACACATGGACTTAGAAACTTTTAGCTTCAGTCCAGTGTATACCTAACCTGCACAAGTAACTCAAACAAACATCAAATACATTATGAAGCATATCATTGAGTTAGGGAAGGCTTCTTCAAATCAGGTACATTTGACCAATGTACCCAACAATCTCCCCCTATTTGGAGAAGTCATAACCCTTAGTCAATGATATACATCACTCATAATTAAAAATTAGAGAATGATGTAAAGCAGGTATATATCAATAGGGTATACTTAAACATGTAATAAAGCACACATGTATACTCATTCAGCATTACAGAACAACCAAGAATTAGACACATTCTACTGAATCAATCATGAAATATATTTATCAAAAACTGTCCAAACATTGTGTTCAATACATTGTCAATGATTTACAAAGATATTTAGATGTAACAAATTACAACATTCTTCAGTCTAATCTTAATCTAATTCTGCTCTGGTTCTTTTATAACTATGCCTTTCCCAGCTTGTATTTTGGCTTTTACAGCAGCAGCAGCAGCAGGCTCAGTATCAGCAACCTTCTTCCCTTTGGAGTCCTTCTTCTTAAGTTCTTCAGCCTTGATTTTCTGCCTTTCAAAATAATGATAGGGCTTAGGAAAGTACTTGCTAGGCTCCACAGCTGTAGGAGGTAGCTTTCCTAACTTAGCCTTCCTTCTATACTGGACAATGGCTTCTTGCCTGATCTCATGCTTCCTCCATTCTGCTTCTGAGAACCATTTATTCCTTTCATGAGCATTGTCCTTGGCTGCTTTCCAGGCTGTGAGAATGATGTTCCTAGAAGTAGGGCTCCACTGTTCAAAATCTGGTTTTTGCTCAGCCAGTTCCCTGAACTTCTTCTTTGACAGCCTTGTTTCTTCTTCTTTGTCCATAGCCTCTTGCATAGCAGCTGTAATAGGTTGAACAACCTTTTCCAGAATAACAGTTGGCTTTCCAGCAGTTGGGCTATACATTGTGCTTACTTCAGCATGAACCATATCAAAATCTGGAGGTGGATAGATCACCTGAGCTACTTCCTGTTGCTCTCCTCCAAGATATGCACTTTGAATACCAGATTCAGCTATATTGTCATCATCACACAGGGGAGGATAGCCCAGTGTAGCTCTGATGGAATTAGAAATCCATTTGGCATGGTCAGAGCTGGCTTTGACTAACACCCTCTCCCCCTTTATGACTTCTTGTGCTACATGATCTCTCACATCATCTTTCTGGAACCTGATTTGGCTGTCCAAATACCTTATGCCATCCTTAAAGAAAGGTCTAAGCTTGGTAAGCTGTTCAGAAATGACCTTCTGGGAATCCTTGATTGCAGTCTTGACAGCAGCAAGTTCTTCTTGAAAAGCTTTATCAAATTCAGCCTTGGCAGCATCAGTAGAAGTAGATGGTTCCGCAGACTTATTCTTTAATTCAGTCACTATAGCATTGTGGGAGGCAGTTAAATTGTCATTCATTCTTAATTGATTCTCCAGCACATAGCCTTGCTTCAATGCTATATCATCTACTTTGTCTTTGATCTGTTCTTGATGTTTAGCCAGGAATACCACTGCATTTCCACCCTTGTGGAAGCAATCATTCATTTCCTTCTTATTCAGGTTCATCTCAAACCTGATTGACTTGATATCCTGAGCTAAATCAAACTGTAAAGACTTGTGGCCTTCATCAATATATGTCTCTATAGCCCTCCTTTGCTCATCCAGCTTAACTTGCATTGCTACCATTAAGCTGCTGTAATCTGTTGATGGAGCTTGTTGGACTAGGGAGTGTTGAGCAACAGTTTGTAGAGCTTTCTTATAGCTCTGACTCCTTCTTTTGAATACAAAGAACTGCTTCTTAGCTTGCTCAGCTTCATCATCCTCAGACTCTGAAGTACTTGCTATATTTACCCTATCCTTAGGGCTTGAGGGTTTGTCAGCTTGCACATCTAGTGCCTTCTCAGTATCTAGCCTTATAGGCTCTTCCTGAACTTCCAGATTCTCCCCCTCAACAGCAGCACCCTTCTCTTCAGTAGCAGCATTCGTCTCTTCATCAGCAGCAGTCTTGTCCATGTCAAAGTCCTCTTGATCTAAATTCAGAAATAGATCTTCCATTGTATATTCTGGGGGTGACTGAGCAGGAGATGTACTGGGTACATTAACTACAGCAGATGTGTCTTGGAGAACAACATCTGGTGCTTGGTTTGCTTGCTGAGTTTGCTGATGAATATCAGACAAATCAGAATCTATTATAGAAAAATCTAAAGTATTGAGGTCAGAAAGTACCTCTTGGATAATGAGAGTAGCTTGCTCACTCTCCAGTGTAGAGGGTTGTTCTACAGCTGGAGGCTCCCCCTGGATGTCAGCTGGCTCTTGAGGAGCAGGTGACTTCTCTGCAGCCTCATCCTCATGATTATCAGGAGTGAAAACCACATGTTCTTCACTACCTGAGCTGCTGGAGGACTCCTGAGTCACAGCAGCTATTTTCCTCTTCTTCTTTGGAGGGGAATCCTTCTTAGAAACTTGTTTCTCAGGGGTGGTCAATTCCTTTGACAGCACCCTTTCCCACCTGGAGAAGATTCTCATGTCCATCCTTCTCATGTGGTTGATTTTGCTACCTGCAGCAGAGCTCATTACCTCTGGTATTGTACCAGCCAGGTAGAGACTAAGTATCCTGCCCAGATTGGGTTTCTTCAGACTTTCCTTTACTTTCTCAAACACAACCATGGACCAGTCTGTTTTGAGGTTGAAGATGATTCTAGTCATAACACTGAACATGGAGGCTGACACCCTGTCATGCCCTCCAGTCTTGCTGAGGAGTACTTTGCCCACAATTTCTGACAGAAACTTTCCTTGAGTATTCATTCCTCTCCTGTTGAATACTGATCCTATCTTTAGCTTAGGATCTAGTCCACACCAGGTAAGTGCTTCCCTGGTCTTAGATGTTGTTACTTCCTCTTCTTCCTGTACTTTAGGTAGCTGAAGTACCTTTCTCAAAGACTTGGGTGAAATCTTGACCTTGGTGCCATGCACCCTTGACTTGATTCTGTAGCCTGAGTCATCTACAGACGCTCCAGTAAGAAATTCAATAACTTCCTTCTTCCAAATTTTGGTTGGTTCTGAAACCAAGAACTCCAATCCTGAATCGGTGACTAGGGTTACCACCGATTTTATTTCTTGATTGCCATCGTCGAATGCACCTCGCACGAGCTCATAGCCTTCATTAACGTTCTCTTCCAGCTTAGGAGCCATTAGGGTTTGGAGAATTAGTCTTTAGAGAAGAGAAATGTCGACACAAGAGTTTTGGTCTCGAAACTTTTGAAAGCGTGTCGACAAACAAAGACAGAACCCTATTTATACCTTTCTTGTTTGAAGACGAACAGGCGGGATGAATTTCTAAAGATGTGTCGACACTGTCAATAAGTGTCGACACTGACTTATAATGTCTCGACACACATGTGTCGACACAAGTTTAGTCAACAGATTTTAAGTGTCGACACTTGGTTAAGTGTCGACACCACACTACTCGACATGTAGTCGAGACTTTACTTAGAAAATTCTGAGTAAAACTTAAGTGTCGACACCGTATTGAATGTGTCGACACCTACTCGACATGTGTCGACACTAACATTCTGAAGTGTCGACACCAGCTTCCTAGATGTGTCGACACCATTTTCCTGAAGTGTCGACACTTACTATTCTGTGTCGACATAGACTTGTCTATGTGTCGACACCTTTTTACTTAGCCAATTTTAGTTCTGTAAACTTAGTCTAAGTTTATCATACCTAGTTCAATTTTGAACCTATTGAACTTAGCTTCTTCTAAGGGCTTAGTGAACATATCAGCTATCTGATTATCAGTTCTAACATATTCAAGTGCAATATCATTTCTTTCTACATGCTCCCTCTAAGAAAGTGATATTTAATCTCAATATGTTTAGTTCTAATATGTGATACAGGATTGTTAGCTATTGAAATAGCACTAGTAGAATCACAGTAAAGTGGAGTTCTACTTACCTGAAATCCATAGTCTTCTAACTGATGTTGAATCCACAGAAGTTGAGCACAGCAACTTCCTGCAGCTACATATTCTGACTCAGCTGTGGAAATAGCCACACTAGTCTGCTTTTTACTGCTCCATGAAATTAGTCTTCCACCTAGGAATTGACAGGATCCAGTAGTGCTCTTTCTATCTTCTTTGCATCCTGCAAAGTCTGCATCTGAATAGCCTGTTAGATCAAAATCTCCATTCCTAGGGTACCAGAGGCCTAGATAGGGAGTGCCCTTTAGATATCTCAAGATTCTCTTGACTGCAGTCAAGTGAGATTCTTTGGGGCAGGCTTGATACCTGGCACAAACACATGTAGCATACATAATGTCAGGCCTACTTGTAGTCAAGTATAGTAGGGAGCCAACTATCCCTCTATACAAGGTTTCATCTACAGGTTTCCCTGCATCATCCTTGCTTAGAGACATACTTGACCCCATAGGAATCTTCATGGTACTGGATGAATCCATACCATACTTCCTTATGAGTTTTAGGGTGAACTTGGACTGACATATGGATAGACCACTTCCAGTCTGTTTAACTTGGAGACCCAAGAAAAACTTCAGTTCTCCCATACTACTCATCTCAAATTGACTTTGCATATGCTTTGCAAACTTTTTGCAAAGGCTATTTTCAGTAGACCCAAATATAATGTCATCTACATATATTTGGACAAGTATTACTTTGCCTCTAGATTCCCTAAGGAATAGAGTCTTATCTATTTTCCCCCTTGAGAACTTGTTCTCAATGAGGAAACTAGATAGGGTTTCATACCAAGCTCTAGGTGCTTGTTTTAACCCATATAATGCTTTCCTAAGTCTATACACATAATGAGGTAAAGTTGGATCAACAAAACCTGTAGGCTGCTCCACATAGACTTCTTCTTTCAAATTAACATTTAGGAATGCTGACTTGACATCCATTTGGTATACCTTGAATCCTTGATAGGTTGCATAGGCCAAGAACATCCTTATGGCCTCCAGTCTGGCTACTGGGGCAAAGGTTTGATCAAAATCAATACCTTCTTCTTGCCTATATCCTTTTACAACCAGTCTTGCTTTATTCTTTATGATGACCCCTTGTTCATCTAACTTATTCCTATAGATCCACTTTGTTCCTATCACATTGTGATCTTTAGGTTTAGGAACCAGGTCCCAAACCTTGCACCTTTTGAACTGGTTAAGCTCTTCCTGCATTGCTTCAGTCCACTGTGGATCTTGTATAGCTTCTTCAAATTTCTTTGGTTCTATTTGAGACAGAAAACTTGAATATACTACAGCATTCTGATTTCTGCTCCTTGTCTGAACACCTTGTCTTGGATCTCCAATAATCAGCTCTACTGGATGATCTCTTAGATGCCTGTTGGCTGGAGGCATCCTTATTTCTGGTTGAACTTCTTCAGCATCTTCATCAAGCTGAGTTCCTTGTACTTCTACAGTTCCTTGTTCATGTAGTTCTCCCCCTGGACATAAGCCATCTTCTTCTACTTGCTGTCTTGCTGCAGGTACATCTTCTATGGTTAGCTTGTCCATCTTCTTAGTAAGACCTGTGGGGCTGCACACACTACTAGACAACTCATTGTTAATTAGTTGTGTCTCATCAAAAACTACATGCACAGACTCCTCTACAACTTGTGTTGTCAGGTTGTAGACTCTATAAGCCTTACTATTATTACTGTACCCAACAAATACTCCCTCTTGGGACTTGGCAGCAAACTTAGTTAAGTAAGACTTTCCATTGTTTAGAATGAAGCACTTGCAACCAAAAATCCTGAAATAGGATAGGTTTGGTTTCCTGCCTTTCACAACTTCATAGGGGGTCTTGTTTAACCTTTTAGTGATGGTAGCCCTATTTATCACATGGCATGCAGTGTTAACTGCTTCAGCCCAGAAATATTCTGGCAGTGATGAATCACTTAATAGGGTTCTACCAGCCTCTATCAAGGTCCTATTTTTCCTTTCAGCAATGCCATTTTGCTGAGGTGTTCTAGGTGAAGAGAATTCTTGAAATATCCCATAGTCTTCACACAGCTTTGTCATGCTTTCAGACTGAAACTCAGTACCATGGTCACTTCTAATTTTGACCACTGTACAGTTCAATTCATTCTGAATTTGCTTAACAAAACTATAGAAGACACTAGGTGTTTCAGATTTCTGCTTTAAGAAGAACACCCAGGAAAACCTTGAGTAGTAATCAACAACTACAAAGGTATAGACCTTCCTACCTAAGCTGTGAACTGGCATTGGACCAAATAGATCCATATGCAAGAGGTATAAACACCTCACAGCATCTTTGTTGTCTAAGCTTCTAAAGGTGGATTTAGTCTGCTTGCCCTTTTGACAAGCTGAGCAAATGCCATCTTTGACACACTTAACTTGAGGACCATTCCTCACTAACTCTTTGCTAAAGAGTTTGCTAATAGTCTTGTAGTTAAGATGAGCTAGCCTCTTGTGCCACTTGACACAATGAGAGATTGTCTCATTAGCTACAAGACAGACAGGAGAACCATTGTTCTCAATCATAATGTCTAAACAATAGACATTTGTCTTTCTATATCCTGTCAAAATGATCTCTTGATCACTTGACCTCTTGATATGACAACCATTTTTAACAAATGAGATGTCATACCCTACATCACTTAACTGACTTATACTAATGAGGTTGTGTTTCAACCCTTTAACATAAGCCACTTGAGTAATGGTAACAAGGTTTGAAGAGATGTTACCAAACCCTTTGATGATTCCTTTTTCAGAACCACCAAAGGTCACTTTAGGACCATTTTTGATTGGAATGTAGTCCTTCAGTAGTCCCCTTGTTCCAGTCATATGTCTGGAACATCCACTATCCAAGTACCATGTTGGGGTATGGCCACTTGGATTCACCTGCAAAACAAATTAATGAACCTTAGAACCCAAAGTAAACTTGGGTCCTTGGTGATTGTTAGTTTGCAATTTGACATAGCTACCTGCTAGCTTTCCACCAGGTAACTTGCTACTCAACTTGGCACTGGCATTGTGCCAACAATCCAAGGCAAAGTGGCCAACCTTGCCACAACACCAGCATTCAAACTTGTTGTACCTTTGCTTAGGTACAACCTTTGCTGTTTTGACTACAGCAGGCTTGTTGAATGTTGGGGCTTTGCCCTTGGACTTGGACTGATCCTGAACAGTCCTAGCTGGTTTAATAAAACCCAATCCAGCCTTTCCTTTATGATGAACAAATTCATCAATCAAGGGTAGCACTGATTTAGGTTTTGAAAACCTAGCAACTAGCTCTCTTTCCTTCTGGAGATTGATCTCCAGTAACTTAATTTGATCATTTTTATAAGTGATAGTTCCCATCTGAATCACAGTAATGTGTTTCAGCCTGGCTACCTCATTGAGCTTTTGATCAAATTCCTTCTCAAAGTCTGTTGCAGCTGCCTTTAGATCAGCAATTTCCTTTGCCTGACTTTTGGCAAGGGACTTGCTTTTCTTATAGGCTTGCAACAGAACTTTATATTCATCTAGGAGCTGATGAATATCTCCCTCAGATTCAGAAACACTTCCATCACTTGATGAAGATGAATCTGACTCTGAACAAGAACTGAAATCTGAACTTTGAGTTGGACTTTGTACCTGACTAGGTCCTGGCTGCTCCAGGATTTTGGTACTTTCAGTCAATGCCATCAGTCCTCGGCACTAACACTCTTCTTGTTCATATATTGATTCCATGATCTGCATAAACTCCTCTTCTTCTTCAGCAAATAGCCCTATGTAGGCTTCAGCATCTGTCTCAGTGTCTGAAGAAGAAATGTCTGAAAGAGTCTTCTCATTCTTTGCAACAAAGGACTTCTCCTTCTTTCCTTTGAAGTGAGTCTTCTTTCTGTCACTGGATTCTTTTCTTCTCTCAGGACAATCTGCAATAACATGCCCCTGTCTATTGCAGCAGTAACATACTATCTTAGACCCAGTTGCCTTGCTAGTCTTTGTCTTTTTCTTGTCCTTCTTTGAAGGCTTCTTCTCCTGATACTGAACTTCTTTCCCTTTGGAAAATGAAGCTCTGGACCTCCATTGTTTCTTCTTCAGAAATTTTGAAAATGTCTGGTGAATGCAGCAAAGTCTTCATCACTTTCACTGCTTGTAGACTTTGTGCTCACAGACTCATCTGATTCTGATTCAACTACCTCTGGGGGAGGAGTTGATGACTTAGTCCTTCCCTTTCTAGGTACTTATGTCTTGAAGGCAACAGTCCTTTCCCTGTGCTCAGTCCTTGTTGACTTTTCCTCCTCTTTTCTCACAGACAACTGCATTTCATAAGATAACAATTTGCCAAACAGTGTGGGAGGAGGAATTTCTCCCAACTTTGCCATTTCCCTTATGGCACAGATCTTGATGTCCCAATCTTTAGTTAGGGACCTTAAGAACTTATCATTCAATTCATAGTTTGTGAACTCTCTTCCATAGGACATGAGTTCATTAACAATTCTGTAGAACTTTTTGTAGCATTCAGTGATGCTATCTCCTCTTCCTTGCCTAAAGCTCTCATACTCTTGATTAAGCAAGGACTTCCTATCTTGCCTAACTTCTTCAGAACCTTCCATATAGACAATGAGGGTATCCCACATTTCTTTGGCTGTTTTATAGTGAATTAGGTTCTGAAAAGTTGCATCATCAATGGCACTTACTATTATGTTTTGTGCCCTTTTATCCATAGTGGCTAGGACAATTTCATCCTTGGTCATCTCAGAGAAATCCTTTGGAGTCCTCTGATTTGCATCCAATACTGAGATCTTCATGGGCACATATGGCCCCTCTTTGACTGTGATGTAGATTCTAGGGTCAGAGGCTTCCATGAATAGCCTTACCCTCTCTTTCCAGATTCCAAAAATCTCTTTTCTGCATATGGGCAGTTTCATTGAACCCAATTCCTTGTGATTCTCTGAAGACCCCATGTTTCTTGATTTTCTTGAAACTGTTTCCTGACTTACACTGAATCTGCCAAACTGGATCTCCTCAGACAGTTAGTCCTTTTTGAGGAACCTGGCTCTGATACCACTTGAAAGTTATGGTACCTAAACACCTAGAGGGGGGGTGAATAGGTGACCTAAACCTTTTTAAAACTTTGTTGGCAGCACAACAGTTATTTCACATATTACTACAACTAACAGCAATTACAGAAATCAAACAGTCAATCCACAGCTCAGCACACCACAGCATACACACTAATTTATAGTGGTTCCCCAATCTTTGGGTACATCCACTTTCCCCCTTCGCCTATCTAGTAGTGTACTAGATTCGGCCCAACTTCTCCACTATCTCAGAACCCAACAAGGTTCCTATACCTCAGGCCCAAAGCCTTACACTCAGCCACTAAGGCCTACACTCAGCCACCCAGGCCTACACTCAGCCAATTAAGGCCTACACTCAGAGTTCTTCAACTCCTACACTCAGGCAATCAAGCCCTACCCTCAGCCTTTATAATATAGGCTTACAATTCTCTCAGATCCAATGGATCCTACAAGTTAAAATAGAAATACAATAGCTAACTCTACAACTCAGAAAATAAGAGAGGAGTTGAGAGTTTCTTGAAGAGTTCTTGGAAGAACTCAGTTAGATCCAAACTGACTTAGCTTCCTTCAAAGCTTCTTGAGTTAGAACTGAATTAGTCTGAATCTTCTGCAGTTGTTCCTTGACCTCTGCTTCTTGAGATCCAGTTGTTTCTGAATCCTTCTTCTCAGCCTTAGTTCCAAAGACTGAATTCTTGATTGGAGCTCTCTCTCTCCAACTTCTTAGATCTGCAGTTAGACTGACAGATCTTCTTGTGTTGATCCTCTGTGTATCACTTCTTGATTTAATCTGATCAACTACTTTAAGTATTCTCTCAAGCTGTAACTCTTGTTTTTCAATCACCACTACTGTTTCTGTAAACTAAGGATGCCTATTTATAGGCTTCCTTCATGGTAACCGGCTGGTCCGGTTCATAACAAACTTCTGATTTCTCTGACAGTTGCTGTAGACCGGCTGGATCGGCAGCTGTCATGTCAACCAGTCACTTCTTGAAATTCCCTAACTGTCAGATAGTGTCGAGACTTTCTGTTCTTAAGTGTCGACACTTATAGGCCAAGTGTCGACACATGTTGTGTAAGTGTCGACACAAGTCTACAAGGTGTCGACACAATTCCTTGTATATCTCGACACAGATTCTTCTGCATGTGTCGACACTGAAATTGAGTGTCGACACAAATACTTGTACTTCATTCTTTAACTGTATTCTTCTAAGTGTCGACACAAGTTCTTTGTGTCAACACATCTTCATGTGTTGAAACTGTCAAGTGTCGACACTGCTTCTTGGTGTCGACACAAGTCTTCACTTTTGTTTCTTCAGCTGAGTGTCGACACATTCTTATAGTGTCGACACTTGTACTTAGAATATTTTGTAACTTTTCTGTTCTTTGCTAAGTGTCGACACAGCTCCTTGTGTCGACACTTTCTTCAAGTGTAGAGTCTTCAATTAAGTGTCGACACATTGTGCTGAGTGTCGACACTTTCTTCAAGTGTTTACTCTCCTGGTTGTGTGTCGACACATTGTGCTGAGTGTCGACACTTTCTTCAAATACTGACTCTTCAGCATAGTGTCGACACATTGTGTTGAGTGTCGACACTTACTTCAAATACTGACTCTTCAGCATAGTGTCGACACATTGTGTTGAGTGTCGACACTTACTTCAAATACTGACTCTTCAGCATAGTGTCGACACATTGTATTGAGTGTCGACACTTTTACTTAGACTCTGCATACTTTTGCTGAGTGTCGACACAGCTCCAAGTGTCGACACTTTCTGTCTGGTGTTGACTCTTCATTCCAGGTGTCGACACAATGACTCCAAGTGTCGACACTGCTTGTCTGGGTGTCGACACAAGCTTTCTCAAGTGTCGACACTTTTCCTCTGGGTGTCGACACATGGACTTAGAAACTTTTAGCTTCAGTCCAGTGTATACCTAACCTGCACAAGTAACTCAAACAAACATCAAATACATTATGAAGCATATCATTGAGTTAGGGAAGGCTTCTTCAAATCAGGTACATTTGACCAATGTACCCAACATCCATTCAGTGCTAATCGCTCCCACGGCAGATAACTATCGACTCAAATAAAGGTATGTTGGGAATGATGTCGTATTTAAATAGGCTATTGATTTATCCTCGTTTACTTTATTGCTTCGCAAAGACTTTTGTTGATTAGGAAATAATAGGACTAAGTATAATAAGAAAATACCATAAGCTGTTTATGTACTTGGAGAAATCTATGCAAATTTTGAAAAACAAACATAATCCATGGTCTTTTCAAAGAGCTGATTCGAAGGCTTTCAATAAAGAAATTAATCATGAATACCAACTAATAAATGTGGATTTAGAAAGTCCTAAAAGCTCTAAAAATTCTTATTTTTCTACAACAAAAGCAAGAAATCAAAACAAACGGAAATTGGAGATGAAACCCATATCCATTCAGTGCTAATCGCTCCGAAGGAAGATAACTATCGACTCAAATAATGGTATGCTGGGAATGATGTAGTCTTTAACAACACCAATGTTTCACAAAAATTAGCTAGAACCCAAAATTCCAAAAATCTGTTGATATATCAAAAATCAGAAGAAATTTCTCATGAGTAAAGAAGGGGAACTTTTTAAATACAATGGGGGATGGATCACAGAAGAGTTGCTTCTTCAACCCCCCCCCCCCCCCCCCCCCCGGAACTACCACAAAACACAGATCAATGACAGAGGAAGACAACCGACAAGAAAATTCCATTATAGAGAAGCATGCCCCACATAAAAAAAACATTCACATAAAGCAGCCCTTATTTCTATCTATTCATTGAATGCACATCTATTTATCGGTCAAACGCTCACACTGAAAGTGGGATAGTTTTGTTGAATGCACATGTACCTTCCGATAGGGCGTGGGATATGCAATCATGTTTCATTCAAGCACATTTGCATTTGAATTAACTGTGACTATTAAACATAGTTTTGAATGAAGCACTCCTTTTATAATGGTTTAGGGTTAGTTTTCCCAAAACTAAAGCTGAGATATTTTTTTCAAGTACCATTTTCAGCTTGACATTTGATTATCAGGTTGAAAAGTGTTCGACTGTTATGCCTAAAAATCGAAATGAGAATGAAAATTGTAAAATACATATCCTATGCTGAAAATGGTAAAACACATAACTTGCACTAGAGGTGAAGATGTCATAAAACACATTGCTAAACATTGATGAATATTGTTAAACAGTGAATCAATGGAACTTGAAAAAGCTCTTGAAGAAAGCAAGAATGGAGAAAGGGAAGATGTCAAGCTCATACCTTTGTTGCGGAAAAGTGAGCAAGCTAGATAACAATGGCATAAATGACTGTGAAGGGGGAGTTGGTGGGAGACGTTGGAAGGGTGGGCGAGTAGGAGTTCTGTAAAATCAAAAAAGCTTAGATCCTGAAAAACGGGGCAGCATAAATGAGGTTTGTGAATGCGTTCACCTATGGAGTGTAGTGGCGTTGAGGAGAGAAGTGGATGAGTGGCGAAGCAGCCGAGGATGAGCTGTGGAGCAACCATGGAGGACGCTGCTTAAGATTGCCGGAAGGAGGAAGATAGACCTAAAGAGGAGGAAGTCAAGTTGTGGCAATGGTGGAGGAGGACCGGCACAAAAGGTAGATCAAAAGTGGTCCAAGAATGTTTCTAGATGAGGGACGGTGTAGATGAGGGATTCAACGAAGATCTCCACCTTCGGCTCACCTCACAGGAGCTCCACAGCTACTGTCGAGGGATTGGGAAGTGTCATAATGGCGAGAGCTTAAAAATGAAAAGGTAAAAAGCTATCAGAAAACGGACGATCCGTGGCTCTCGCGTATATCTTTATACTATAAGGGAGGAGGTTTGGAGTTTGGTGTAATAGTCATGTTGCCCAAAATACCCTTAGTTGTGTTGTAACATTAATATTTCCAAAAATGCCCTCCCCAATTTGATGCTTCCTGCCAATAATACCCACCACTCATCTCAAACAATCAAAGGCCACCAATCATTTATAACCAGAGCCATATATATAAGTATTTATAAAACGTTTTGTCTAAAAACAGACTATTTATCAGCGGGTGTGCGAAAAATGAAAATATAGATTTAGGATGGATTTAAATTGAAAAGTGCCCAACATAAATATTGTAGATCTCGTCGAGACGAACAAATTTCATGTTAACAAGTTTTTTATACGTCATCGTGTTGACCCTCAAAAATACGCCCGATCACAAACTGCAATGGACTACTTGAGAAGAGCTGCAGACCACTCGAGAACAAGTTTATAGGTACTCGAGTGGTTGGAAGCAGTACTCGAGTAACAAGAAGCAGCAGTCGAGTAACAGGAAGCAACACTCGAGAAATAGGAAGCAGCACTCGAGTAACAGGAAGCAGCACTCGAGTAACAGGAAACAACACTCGAGTAACAGGAAGCAGCATACGAGAGGTGAGAAGATCACTCGAGAAGCAGAAATAATTTACTCGAGTACTTAAACTAAGTACTCGAGAACATGGATGCAGTACACGAGAGGCGTACCAGAGCACTCGAGAGAATTACCTTTGAACTCGAGAACTCAGACAAAACAATTGCATGAACAGTAACTTTTTACAAATATATCCAGAAAATTAATCTATATAAATGAATAGTAAAAGACATTTTTGAATAGTACTATAATATTAAAATAATCATATCTATATATATTTTGAACAAGGAAACACGAGTTCAAAACCGAGAACCAAATGAGCGCCGAATTAAACGAAACTCGCACCGTATACGAACACTGACACTACAAACACAACTAGCGAAGTTAAAACCAAAATCCAACGAGCCATTCTCGAGATATAAATTTTCAAAGTCTACGGCGAACAAAAATTCCACAAAAATTTGGAAAATCGCCGACGGCCAAATATCGCTCGGATCGCGACGAAACTTGACGGGCAAGTCCGAAATTACTTAACTTAATTTCCAAATACAAAATTTTCCAATTACAACAGGAATTTGGTCAACTCAACTGCACGGATGCAAAAAATTGACTTAACGGCGATGCGCCATCAACTCGACGTTAAAAGTAACGCCATGACGTCATTAATATAACGATGCCCATTCAAATAAAATCATCGAAAAAATCGGGGGCGTTACAATGCCTCTCGTAGGGTAGACCTCGGGAAGTTTAGGAATTAACAAAAAACATTTATGATTAGTTTTTATTATAGAAATCTTTTATTTCTATATTTACTCACTTGTAAAATCCTTAGTAAATTAGCATATCCATAATGTTTAGAGAATTTTTTTACTTTATTAGTTTTGAATTTTGGAGTAAAACTGTTGGGTCATGTGGTATTTCTAGTCAAGCATATGTGTTAGTAGAATTTTATCTAGGATTAAATATTCAGCATATTATTAGTTTATATTTTTTTATAAATACATAAAGATAGTTTATTTTAATTTTAATTCAAAACTGGTAGAATCCAAGAATAATTTAGGTGAGTACATAGATGTCAACTACAGAAATATTACCCGAGTTGAGAGAAAAAGTATTCTTTCTTGATGTTTAGAATTTGCCTTCTAGTGACTCTCAAGAATTTTCATAGGTTCAACTCGTTAGCATGAATACAATATAGTCATTTATTTGGCCCGTTTGAGATTTTGCACCAATACCTAAAATATCAATCTTTGTTAAGCCAAGTTGAGCCTATTACCCTATCTTTTGTTTTTGCTCCGCCAAAAATATAACTAAAGCCTAAAAAGCATCCTAATCACACACCTAAGTCTAAGCTTGAACTGGTAATTTGAAAAACTTCGTGAGTGATTTGTTGTATTTATTATTTTTGTGGATTTTTTCGTTAAAAAACAAAATAGTTGATTTTCACCCTTTTGTGAAAAATAAAAAAATATCTCAAGAGGGAAGAAAAAAAAGAAAATGAAATGAAAAGAAATATGTTTGTGAAATTCGCTATGTTCTTGTAAAGCCATGAGTGCTAGTTTGGATTATTTTGTGTGAGCTCACATTAGGTTTAGGTATGAGTAGTCTTCGTCTTTATTCTTGATTATCTACACCATAAACTAATCCTACATTTCAAAATAGTTATGTCTTATTGATTTGTTTTTGTGAGTTAGACTTTTGTCATGGCGAGAGTGTGAAAGGGAAAGCCCATGACCATCGTCATTGATGGATTTCTTTGGAGGTACCCCAATTCTCGATAGTGTCTAATTTCAATCTTAGTGAACACGTTACTCTCTCCCTAAGTATAATTATAGGATTTATCGATATTTCTTTTCAAAAGTAATAATAATAAAATGAAACACATTTTTATAAACTATAGACTAATTTGTTTGTTGAGTAGGTTTTTTAGAGATCTTTACACGGATAGGTATAAAACTTTACAATTTAATCCTTAGGTTCAATATTCATTTATAGCTTTGAAAACTTTTCCACTCTGTTGAAACCGGAATCCGGCCTCTTGTGTAGTTCGACCCTTGGGGAAGGGGTGGTCTGGCGCCTACTTTGCTCCTGCAAGAAAAACAACGAAAGAGACAAGAAAGAACCCAGAAGATCTCTGAGCGCTTCCCCTCCTTGCCAGAAGCCGAGCTAAGGTACTCTCAGAGAACACTTGAGAATGAGAGTCAGGAGGCACTGAAAGTGTGTCCTCTGAGGTACCCCTTGGGTCTTATTTATAGTTTTTAGGAATCTGAACTGCCAATAACCAAAATAACTGACCTGAAAATACCAAAAGGCCCTTGGCTGGGCCTGCCAACAGCCAAACTCCGCTGTTCTGAGGCGCTATGCGCAGTCCAACCTGGTCTGCCAACAGCGTGGCTCCGCTGTTCCGAGGGGCTATTCGCAGTCCTGGGTAGTCAACTCACCTCCAATCCTTCTTCGCGGGAGGCGGGCGCGACCTGACTTCAGCTGCCCGCCTATGCTCCCTGGGCGAGCGCGAGCCGGGGGTCGCGACCTGCCTTGCTTCTGCCGGGGTGGACCGTCGGCCAGGTCACGCGACGAGGCGGACCGGCAGCCGCTGCGACTCTCGGTCGGCTCGCCAGTCGCGGGTCACCAAACTCATCTGCTTTGGCTGAGGACTCTTCGCGCGACCCGCTCGCTTGCCTCGTCGGCTCGCTCGCCTGAAATGGGCGGGGGCGGGCCAGCCCTTCTGCCGCATATCTGTTCGCCGCTCGGATGCGGGCCGCGGGGCAAGGCCTGCTCGCCTCCCTGGTGGGACCCGCTCGCCGGACACGGGGTTGTACACACTCCCTATAAAAGGTTGTTTGTTCGGGACTAGCAAATAAGTAAGTATGGGGATATTTGATGACTCTATTTTTGTCTTTATTTTTATAAAAATTTTATTTAATAATTATTTAATTTTCATTTATATTTTAGTAATGAAGTATCTAATCATCTTCTTTTTGAATTTTTGGTCAATCTGTGTTGTAAACAGTTATTTTTGGGTTCACTCTAATCATTAGGGAAATTTTTGGACGATTTCTGGAAAAATCAAGTAATACTTGCCCTTGTCACAGACTTGACTAGGGGTGTGACCACAATCACGCATTGTGCCTCATTTATAGTGCACCAGAACCAATTGCCACGTTAGTTTAAGGTTAAATGCCTCCTGTTGTGGGTGTGATAAGGAGCGTAACGTCAGTCACGGGTCGTGCCTATTCTGAAGTTGTCCAAGTCAGATTCCAAGCCAGATTAACTCTACACGTTGCTTGTTGGATCGTGTAGCCAACCTTAGAGGGGGGGGGGGTGATAATGTTTTTCGCGTTAATAAAAAATTCGAAATATTTTGATATAGGAATTAAGTTTTGGAAGCTCCCGCAGGGCGTAGCTTGCTAGTGCACGGTTGTAGGTCATAGATCTCATTTTCCTAGACAAATTTCTCCTTGTATAAATACACACCCTTTAGTGGTCAACCAGATAACACTCAGGACATTAAATGCAGAAATAAGAACCCAAATAATTTTATTTAATCAAAATCAAAAGTTTTTTAGAATTATAAATGTTTGATCTTCGTGACGTCGGAGATCGGAGTCCATGAAAGAAGAAACTCTTTAGGTTTTCTATACCGACCCATTAACTGGACCGGTTGGCAATCTCCATTTCTCTACAAAAAAGGTCTTTGAGCCGGCTCTTCATCTTCATGCAAGGAAGTGTCTTAGAGCCCTGCTAGATCACCCGATCTAGACGTCGCTTCCCCGAGATGATTCCTCACAAAATCCAGCCCGGATTTCGATGACCTTCACCGTTAAAGTTTCCTCACCACAATCACATAGAAAAAAGAAAATTACAAAATGAATAAAGAAGCTTTAATATTGAAACTCCCTCAAAAGAATTTCTCCGTTGAGCGATGCCTGATCGGTACTAACGATCTTCGTTTGGTTGCAGCCAATTGATAATTCAATCGATAAAATAATATTAACCATCAATTTTTATTATTCGATAAAATAATATTTATTTGCATGAGTAGAAGTAGTCAATAGGCCACGAGTCTAATACGACAATTGATCATATAATTTAGAACGATAGGTATACCTGCCTTATTGATTTAGAATTGTGTTCTAGAGTGATTTTGAACTACCAAGTTTTTGGCGTCGTTGCTGGGGGAGTATTTTTGTTGATTTTTAGAAAACACAAATTGTATTAATTTTATCATTATCTTTCTCTACCACAATTTTCTTTTTTTTTTTTTTAAAATTCATTTCCATTAGGTAAAGGTTGTTTTAATTTTCTTTCAAAAAAATTGTTATCTACTTTGCCTGCCATGCTTACTAGTCTTGAAAATCACCTAAATATTTTGGAAGCCGCAAAAAAGAGCCGAATGTTTTGTTATTATTGTGGTGCTCCTCATCGAAGTGAGAATTGTTATAATTATTACTATTATCAAAAATTTTCTTATGAAAATAATTTTGAAAATATCCATTCTCACTTCAATGATAATTCTTGTTCACATTTCTATGAAACCAAGTTTTCAAATTTTCATGAGAATACTTTTTCAAGCCTTAACAAGAATACTTTTTCCGATTTAAATAATTTTTTTCCACCTCGGATGTCACTTTTTCTTGTTGGCAAGATCAATCAGAAGGATTCCCGAGCAATGAGAATAATTATTTAGATACGAATTTTTGTTCTTCTTTTTTCGCACTGAAATCTTATTCTTCTAATTTTGGGGAAGCTTCACAATTTCAATTTGATTCTCCTCTTAGAAAATATTATCACTTGTTCTAATGATTTTTCTCCCTCTTCAAATATTTGTCCTTTGGAGGTACAAGAATCTTCATGTTCCCCCTTGGTGTCTTATTCCGAAGAGGGAAAAAATTATTATATCAAAAAATTATCAATATTATGGGCCCACGGGAAGAACTACAAAAACTTGTTTCCTCTCCCGCTTCTCCCGAATTCTCTTCTCTTCATCATGAATTTTGGAGCAACACTTCTAAATATCTTGGCATCCAAATTCATGAAAATGTTGTGCCCAATGATTATTCTTTAAATGAATTTTTAGATTACGTTTTTCTCGAAAATAATCAACTGGAGCCTAGTCATATAGTTTCGTAAGAGCCTCCTTATTGCAAAAATTTTTCAGATGCGCTTATTTTTTATTTTTCTTACACTAACAAATTTCAAGTAGAAGATGAGTTGTTGCAATCACACGTCATCCCCGATCCATTTTTCGCTCATCTACAAAAATTCAAATCACCTCTGATATGGATAGGTGATTTGAATTTACACTTTCAAGTCAACTGCAAGAAGGAAAATCAAGAAGAAAACAGAAAAGTAGTCGGACGAGCGTCTTTGGCATATTCACACAAACATAAATTAAGGAAGTTGTCCATCCACTTAAAATTTTATTTTCACTCTCGTTAATAATAACCATCTAGTTTAAAGATGAGAAAAATAAAAGCGCTCCTGGGAGACACCCCGTGCTTACCCTTTCATTTCTTGCATTTGTTTTCTTTTTAAAAAAAATCAATTAATCTATTTTTTATCTTTTTACCTTTGCTTAGCAAAGAAACATTAGGGACAATGTTTATTTTTAAGTATATGGGTGGAATCTCATTTGTTATTTTTATTAAAAAAACCAATATTGAAATATCTTTAAAAATATTAAAAAATGTTTTCTTTTTTACTTTAACCAAAAATACAAATAAAATTAGAAAATCGAAAATTAACTTCTTGGAAATGGCCGTGTTGGGCTTTCATCCCACAAAACCGCCTAGTTCCTTGCGAACTAGTCACTGAGTAATCCTCGGTAACTCTAAGAAATAAAAAAAAATTAGGATTATAATTTATATTTTTAGTATTTATGTTTAAAATAATCAAAAAATAAAAAATATAACAAACCCTTATTTTATTTTTTGTGATTTTTAGAAATTCATTTTGAGTTTATTTATAAGGATTTTTATAATTTTTGATTTTCTAATCTTTTATCTCATCATTGTTAGATAGATTTAATTTTTAGGTAATTTAATATTAAGAAATAGTTTATGAATTATATTTGTTTAGAGTTATTTATTTAGCTTTTTTCTCACTTTCAATTCTTATTAGTTTCAATTTTTTTGTGCTTAGCCTAACAATCTTTAGATTTCAATTAAATGTGTCTTATGATTTAAGATTCTTAGGAAATTTTAAAATACTATAATTGCTCTCTAATTATATTAATTAATCCAAATTTGTCTAGCCTTTCCCTTGTTTTTCTTAATTTTCTTATTAGCTTATATATCACGGGGTTAAGAGGATAAAATTTATCATCTCATGGTACACATATGCATTTTTTTGCTTTTTGGTTAGATCATATGTCGTGGAAATTAAGTATTCCTTGGTACACATATGCAACCCCAAAGATAAAAAAATGGAGTAAGATGATAAAATTCATTACTCCTAATCAATTTTGTTTTTATTTGAAGAGAGAAAAACATTTATTCATATGTCATGGAAAATGAGAGCATAAAATTCATCATTTTTTCGTTAAACATATGCAACTATCAAGAAGAAAAATAATGTGGGGTTGAGAGGAGAAAATTCATCACCTCTGATCCAAAAACCTTTTCATATTCTTTGCTTTCTTAAAACCCAATAGTTAATTTTCTTGCTTTAAATGTATATTAAAATACTAAGAGAGCATAAGTAGTAGTTTGAATTTTCTTTTAAGTTTCTTTTTAGTAAAAAGTGTTAGTAATTTAATCAAATTTTATTTGCTAACTACTTAATTTGAATTCTAATTAATTTATATAAGAAATTTTTGCAAAAAATATTTGTCTCTTCACATTTAAATTTCATATTTTAGGACATAATCTTTAAATCCTCAAATTTTATTTTTAACTTTCTTTTGATTTAATAAATTTTTAGTTTAATTAAAAATTATATTAATTTTTTATAAGTACTTCTCATAGTTTTGCTCTGGAATAACAAAATATTAAGTATGGGGGTATTTGATAAATCATTATTTATAGTTATTTTAATATATTTTTTATTTAATAAATAGTTATATTATAGTTAGTTTTATATTAATATTGTTATTAAATCATTTATTTTCTTATTTCAAGTTAATTTGGGCTGCAAATATCAGTTTGGAGCTTGCAGGACTGATAAGGAGAGGAAAATGAGGAAAACTAGAAAATTCTCAAGAACACGCCCTAGTACAAGCGTGGACCATTGGTGTGACCCATGGGCGTGACCCATTTAGAAGCTCCAGATTTCAATTCCACGGTAAATTAATATTCCACGACTAGGACTTGGGCGACACCTCAAAGTCACGGGTGTGTCTCGAAGGCGGGACGATCAGGCATGCCGTGCTTTATGATGCCTTTTTTGAATCTAGATAGTTTTCAACTTCCACGACCTAGGTCACCCTAGGGGCCTGTCTTCTATAAAAACTGCCAAATTATTTCCCGATGTTTCGATTTCCCATCGTTTCCAGTAATAGTATAGACACGCCCTAAATCACGGGCATGACCTATGGGCATTACCCACAAAACGACGAATTTTTCCGATTTTTCTCCAACATTCCCGGGCTTTCAAGAAGACTGTTCTGCACCTTACACTCCCATAGTCACGGGGGTGTCCGAGGGGCGTGGCACTCTTGAAATATTCCTATAAATTCTAGATTGAGGTGGGCATCTAGGATCATCTAGCAGTAGAATTTAGGAAGTTTCAGTAGTTTCGTTTCATCTTTCCTTGCATTTCTTTTATGTATTTTTCAATTTCTTAGTAGTTTTACTTTGCTAATTTTAATTCAAGTATTTCCCTTTATGCAATCATGTTTTACTTTATCTTCTCTTTATGTACTTTTTTAATCATGTTGAGTAGCTAATTTCATTAGTATTTGATCATGACAAGCTTTAAAATTAAATAAACTTCTTTTTCAAGCTCTCTCTATTTACCGTTTTGATTTACCATTGATTTTAATTGTGTCGACTTCACTTTTTGATATTTACGGCAATTGGCCTCTAATGTGCCCAATTGATACTACCCAGACCTTCGTAGCCCTTAGGGGAGGCCAAAGGGTCACTAACCATCTATTAGGGTCAGTTAGGTCACCCAATATAGCCTAGGGTTGTGCTAACCCACATTAGCTCAATTTAAGCGAAATAGACTAACTTAAGCTCAAACACAAATTCATTTGAACTAATCTCATGTTAATTAATTATATGTGATAATGTGGGCTTTTGGTTAAAATAAGAATCTAATCGGCCATGGTGACTAGGAGAGAGGAAATAAGAGTTTCCCCAAATTTTTAGAAATAGAAAATGAGCTTTAATGGCCATGGAAGGGCAAGGGCCTCCTAAATTCTCCTCACATGGCAAGGTCCATCCTCCATAGTCGGTTAGGAGAAGATTCACAGCCATGGCCAACCACCTAAGTGGCTGAAATCAAATTTTCCCAATTAAGAAGAGAGAGAAAAAGAGGGGTCAATAATGGCATGGAAGGTGAAACCGCCACAAATCTCCCCATTCATGTCTGGATTCAACTCCTCAGTAGTAGGGGAGGAGTTTCCAGCTGTTTCTAGGTCACCAAGGGGCTTAATTCGATGAGATTTAAGTTAGCTGAATTTTTCCATTAATGGTGATAATGTGAATTCATGCGTTGACCCTTCCCCTCCCTAATTGAAGTTATTATCTTCATCACGGGACTCAGAGGAGTAAAAAGCCCCATTCCTCCAAAGAAATCGAGCCCTCTGAGTAGGAGATAGCAGAGCACCCAAAAGCTCCAAAAACGGCCAAGGCGGACCAGTGATCAGTAGGGCTACAAGCCTGCTCCCAGGTGTAGTTCTCCTTCTGTTCCTCTGCTGTAGAATCTAGGTCAACTAGGATATTTAATTGAGCTCAATTGAGTCGATTATAAGATTAAATTTCCATGGATTTTTTTTTGGATTTGGGCTTCCTCACAGGTTCGCCGAAAACCTCCCCTATGGCGGCTGTGGCACCTTCTGGCAATAGCCTCTCCTCAACGGAGGTGGTGGTGGTGGTGGCTGGCCAAGGAGGGAGCTGGATCACTAACAAATTTCTCTGAATACTACTCCAGGTCGGGCAGGACACATCTCTTGTTGATTGGAGAAGACGAAATCTTAGTCATTCATTGTTTATGTATATAAATTATTATATGTAATATATGTTATGTATCCTTTACTATATACCCTTTTGAACTAGAAAAATAAGGCCCTTAGTGGCTGAACAATGAAAAGCGATAAACATAATAAAGGTAGCCCTATGAGCCTACTTTAATTAGAAATTGAAATCAGGTAATTTGGAGCAGTGTAACTTCGTATAGGGCAGTTCTCATAAGACAGATCCTTAGGGTTGGACAGTCAGTATACAATTAATAACTTTTAATTGGCTAAGGTTAGTGACGTGAAATTTGGGCCATGAGCTTATCTTGTTAGATCTAGGTCATATCCAAAAATTGAAATTTTTGGAGATAATTTTCCTATTGTTTTTGTAGAAGTTAATGTAACATCTCTCAAACAACTAGACCCCTAGGAGTGGTTTTATCATGATTATGTCATGACATAACCCTAGGATGCCAAAGAAGACCAAGTGAACCAAGGAATGAAGGTGAGATCACCATGGTCTGCAAATAACACTTTCCAATTACCTAACCTATGGTTTACTTTAGGGCCTCACCTTGACTCTTTGACCCCACCATAACATCCCTAGCCCTTTAGGAGGTTCAATTGGTCACCAAGGAGATATTGGGGCCAATTAAAAATGTCAAGTTGACCAAAGTCAACCCAAACCCTAAAATGGTCATAGTGCCCTATCTTAGGACAGAGGACCATCCCTTAGCCAATTTGACCCCACCTAAACCTCCCTAACCCTTTAGGAGGTTCATTGGGTCACTAAGTACCCATTTGGGTCAACCCAAGTGGTCAAATTGACCAAAGTCAACTTAAACACTAAAGTGGTCAAAGTGCCCTAATTAAGGGTCAAGTGGCCTACTGATAATACGGTTTGCAGTCAATTTTATTAGGGTATTTTCAGGGTTTTAAAGCAAATCATGTCTTGTAAAGTATTTATTTTGATTCCCCTTTGTATATATTTTTGTCGCTAATGCGTTTTTTCTCCTTTTTGCAGGTTTTCACGGCTTTCAGCCGAATTTTGCTGTGACCCGCCCCAAGGTCACGCCCTACCCGTGTAACATCTCATGTTACTTCTGGACCCCTCAACTTAGATTGGGTTAGGCTTGGGGTGAATGTAAGGGGATCAACTAGGTTTGACCCTAGATAGTGGGTGGTAGCCATGTGGGGCCCACTATAGGACCATAGTCAAACTAGGTCAAACTAGCCTAAGTGGGGACCCTAGCCACACCATGACCCCACCACATTTCCCTAACCCTAAAAACAATCTAAGTGGACCCTAGGGCATGTCACTAGGTCAACACTTTGACCCCAATTGACCAAAGTCAACCTTGGGTTTAATTTGGTCAAACCCACACTCATAAGCCCAATTAGCCTAAGTAGGGCACCCCCTTGACCCAACCCAAGTTGGGTGGTGCCACTAGACCCATTTCCATCAAATGGGGTCAGCCCACCCACCATGTTGACTAAGTCAACTCCCCAAGTCAACAAGTCAACAAATTGACCTAAAGGAGTGAAATGAAGACCAAGCCATCTTCCATTGGACCAAGCCCACCAAAATTGGCCCATGGCCAGCCCAAGTGAACAATACCAGTCCTACCCCTCAAATCAGGAGAGAGAATACATGCAAGGGGGTAAAATTGGGATTTTGAGGGAAGGAGGAGAGAGAAATGGAAAGGAAGGGAATGGTGGCCACATGGCCACCCCATCAGCTGGTTTTATCTGCCCAAAACAAGATGGCCGACCTCCTCTCTCCATTTCCAGCAGAAAATGGGGGCTGTGTGCCACTTAGAAACTGGAGCGGAGCAACCAAAGCTCGAACCGAGCTCACTTAAGTGGTATCTCCATGTACAGCCAAATTCAGTCCAAACAGACCTCACCAGCAGCTTCAGGAGGTAGAGGGGAGTGGAATTCGAGTGCTGGATCATGGAGAACAGTGGAGAATCAAGGAATCGGGGTGGAGCTCGCCGGCGCACCACCACCATGTCAAACCGCCGCCTGACCCGCAGCCAAGCCCCAATTCATGTTTGTTTCACCTCACCTCTACCCGTACTAGCATCTTAGATCGATTAGGAGAGATATCGGGCTCAACTGAGCCCGATGCCATGGGAGAAAAATGAGAGTTTTCCAAGTTTTAGAAACCGCTCGGGTTCGCCATCGCCGCCGTCTTCCGCCGCCCCATTGCCGGGAAATGATAGCCACCACCACCGTGAAGGTGATGGCACCGTTGGCCGGAGGTGGCGCCGCCTCAGCTGGCCGGAAACTGCCAGCAAAACCGCTCCAGGTTGGCTCAATCT
Organism: Platanthera guangdongensis; assembly: GCA_039583875.1. Lineage (NCBI taxonomy): Eukaryota > Viridiplantae > Streptophyta > Magnoliopsida > Asparagales > Orchidaceae > Platanthera > Platanthera guangdongensis. Next base: position 67,386,870 of record CM077161.1, on the reverse strand, counting down.
CGCCCGTTAACCCACTGGAGAAGATGAACAGATCCCGTCGGTTTGCTCTTTAAGATTCGTGCAAAATCATTAATATGATTTAATTTTAATATGATGAATAGTAAAATTCTTGTCACATAATTACAGTCACTTTGCATGTTATTTTTAGGCCTCTTAGAGGCATTTCCAGAAATTAATCCCTCAATGAAAAATGTAGCTGACTCTATTGCCTTTACTTTTCCACCTTAAAATTGTGATTTGGTGTAGTGTACAGTCCTGTAGGGCATTTCTCCTTGGACTGGTCCTAGAGTAGGGCAGAAATTCATTTGGATGCCCAGGTCAAACCAGTAATCACCATGGCCCCAAATTTTGGGTACATGGAGGATTAGGGCATACTTAGCCCCTGCCAAAATGTAGGAATTTCTGGAACACGTTTTCCTATAGTTTTGGTCAAAATATCAAAATAAAAATAAGTGAAATATATGGAGCTATATACCTCCCCATGGCCCCAAATCTTGGTGCTAGGTCAATGGGGACATCCTTGGTGCATGATAAAAATTTCAGCACCTTTGGATCACTGCATGTTGGATAATCCACTTGCATGTGTTAGTTCCTATTTTGCCTTGGTGTGCTAATAGCAAAAATTCAAATATGGTGTATTCAGCCAAATGGAGGCATGCAAAGATCTTGAAATTATTTACAGTGATTCATTAGGGTAAATTTCATCCCTCAAATTAATCATGGGATTTTTGGAATCAAAAATCCCATTTATTGGAATTTATTTTAAATATAGCTCTTTTGGAAATAAAATTGGAAAATAGGTTTTCCTCAAGCACAAATCCTCAAACCTTGCCAAGTTATAGATAGGGTTACATTTGACTTAGGAAAAATATGATCCTTCTGTTTGAAGAGCTTTTGGAATGGAAATCTGAAATTGCCCATTTTACCCTTATAACATTTAATTCTTGAAATGATGGATATGCACCTCAGAAAAATTTGGAATTTATTCTAATGCTATCAAATTATATTATTAGTCTTGCATAAATTTCTCAGAATTAATGGATGTATTGTTTGTTGTTAAATTACTACAATGTCATTTTTGGTAAATATGTTATAATGGATTTTCATAGGCCATTACACAATAAAAATTGATGAGACTCTGCCAATAGTCATAAATTAGTGTTTTATATGTTTTGTAATTTTCCTGGAATTGTGGAATACTTATGGCCTATACTTCATTTAGAAAATGAAATTTATGAGAATTTGGTATTAAATAAGAAATTGGAATAAATAATTAAAGGAAAATTATGAAACTCTGTAGACAGCAATATTGTGTCATTATACAACTCAGGAAAAATTACCTAGGTCAGTGGATGTTAAATCACACTACTTCATGTGTAAAGTGAACTAGTAATTAATTTAAAAGATTTAATTAAAGGACTATTTGGCCAAGAAAAATTATGAGAATTCATAGGGTAGTTCCCTTAGCCCATACCACCCTAGGATAAATATTTAGGGGCAAGAGGCCTTAAGGTTTGGTAGATCCCATTTTATTGGGGTAATAATAGGACATGGTCTGCATATAACATAAAGAGGTCTTGCTTTAGGGTTACCAGGGGATTGATTATCAGAAGAAATAAGAGAGTGCAAAGTAAATGATCCCTGGTGGGTAGCATGGTCTTAGTGATGGGTTAAAAGTGCAAGTCTTAGGGTAGCAACTAGAGTGGGGGTCGACGGAAGACCGTCGGTTTCCCAGTAACACCTTAAGTCACTAGGGTTGTACTAGAGCAATAAAGAGAGCTGGGGTGAGACATGTGTAGCCATCAACTAAAATAAATATCATTGCGAAAGGGAACGCTGGGCGTAATCCCAACATAGTTCCTAGTGCCCCTTGAGAGCCCTTCACAGGGAATACTGGGGGCAGTCCTGGGATTAACCTTAAATCTCTAAGTATAATAACCCGTAGACAAGAGTAGTCTAATAGGTTAGGACATTGTTGTACCTTCTCGCCCGCGTTGGGTTGGAGAGATTCATGATATGTGCTCACCCGTTTAGGGTTTGAGGGAGTTGGTGTAAAGGCACTAATGTGCGTTCTCACCCGTTTTGGGGTTTGAGGGAGTTGGTATAAGGCACTAATGTGCGTTCTTACCCGGGTTTGGGTTTGAGGGATTCAAGACGGGTTTGGTCCTGCGAGCGGGAGGCTCGGAATGAAATACTTGCATGTGCATAAATATCGTGGCGGGGCCTGCGGTACTGGTCGTTCGTCACACCGATGGCAGTACGGTGCACCAGGCGGTTGTGAGAGTTAGAGGGGCCAGTGGGTTGTTTTACACTGCGGTCTCGAGGACGATCCCCGATAACGCACATCCGACCCAACAAGACTGGCGGGTTGTCAGCAAAGTACGTACGCGAGACTCTAGAGTGCACCTTGGACGTGTACAGAGGCATATGAGAGGGGTCTAAGGCTTGGTAGTGTGCATACCGGTCTAGAAGCGGAGACACCCGCTCCGCTGCTCCGTAGCCACAGCGGTGGTACTCGAGAGTGATGCTAGCTCTCAAAAAGTGGGAACTAAAGGTCTGTGATCACAGAGTCGTTGTGTGTGAGTTGCACTTGCCTGTGCATAAAATTGCATCATAACATTCATTCATATTAGGTCATACGCTTCATAGATCCTTATCATATAAATTAGTATGAGCTCTTTTATATGATAAGTTAAATTTCCTGGAAATCCTAACTTATATATTTGTATGGGCATTTATATAAGTTAGGGTACGTTTGTGATGATAGTATAGTGGTAGACTAGTTATTTACTTACTTTTACTACTGCCTTTACTTTCCTTTACTGCACTGCTCTTACTTACTACTTGTACCATACTTAGAACTGCTAGACTAGAACAACATTACTTATTACAACTCTAGTTAGATTCTGTCACCTGCTTCCACTTTTGCTACCCCTTGTTGTCCTCCGCTTCGTCCTCCCGCTCGGTGCCTAGGAGCTGCGGGGCGAGGTGCGGAGGAAACGACTTAGTCTTTTTGACTAATGGTCGGTGACCAAACTATTTTTAGGAGCCCGTGGAGATGGAGCACCAGCACGTCGAGGAGGCAGGACATGAGGAGCAGATACCGCTTCAACAGGCTACTACCACTACTGTGCGTCCTCAGGTGGGACGAGATCTGATGTTCTAGTATAGCTTTCGCATTTATTTATTTTGAGAGAGTGTGATTTTGATGTACTGGGCATAAGCCCTTTTTACTCTTTCTTGTACTCTTCTGTGGACTATATTGATGTATCTTTCATTTCATTTATGATTATACTATGTGGCTTATGGACTGATGGATTCATATACTGTTTTGCTTCTTTCTTCTCATATTGGCCTACAGGTTAAATGATCGTACTAGCCGGCAGAATCGGCGTGTTGCGGTGTCGGCTAACCCGTGAGTTAGTGCCACCGTAAGACGGTGGTTCTGGGCATAAGACTCGGTAGCCCTCCTTAGTAAGGGGGAGGGGGGTCTTACAAACTGGTATCACTTGAACAACGATCATATGAGAAAGAAGTCCACAACATGGAACCACCCCCGCCCGAGCATTAGTTTGCGGACAAACTATGCAGCGGAAGCAGTGGTATGCCCATGTACAAAAGTCACATAAATGGTCCACAAAGTACAATGAGTTAGGCCAGTTCTGTTTTAACCTTACCTTTATGCAACCTCCACAGGTCGCCGCGCCGCAAAATGTGGCTCCTCCCCCTCCAGCTGCCACTCCATTCCTACATACGGAGATGGGGCAGACCTTGGCGACGATTCTGGATGCCTTCATATCCCAGCAAGTCCCGGCTCCACAGCCAAATCCGGGGTCGAGCTGGCTGAGTGCATTCAAGAGCCTGTCCCCACCGATATACCGTGGGACAGAGGATACGGTAAAGACGGAAGAATGGTTGGAGGCCATACACGAGATCTTAGCAGGCATCATCTGCCCAGTCGGTGAGGCAGTACCTCTAGCCACCTCTAAGCTGGAGGCTCATGCGAAGAGATGGTGGAAATCAGTCCGGAAGTCTACTTATGCGGACTTTGAGCTGTCAGAGATATCATGGGAGGAGTTTGGCGATGTATTTATGGAGCACTTCGTCTCTGCTACGGACAGAGATGCCTTGGAGGAGAGGTTTTTGAACCTCAGGCAGGGGACTAGATCGGTGACAGAGTATTAGAGAGAGTTCTCTCATTTGGCCAGGTTCGCAGGGATTCAGGATACCGATGATAGGAGGTATGCCAAGAGGTTCTACCGGGGCCTCAGGGACGATTTGAGGCAGGCCTTGCTGTTCATTTCTCATGGCACATCTAGGCAGATCATCGAGATGGCAAAGAAGCTGGAGTCTGATCAGCTGATGGTGCGAGCCGGATGGAAGAGACCATTTGATGGGTCGACATCAGGAGAGAGCAGCAGGGGCTCTCAGAGAGGTAGGACTATCGGATACATGAAGGGTGGGGGACGTCGTCGTCCCAACTTCAGGCAGGAGCAGGGGCCTCCTCCAGCATTGGCTCCCCCACCTCTACAGATGCATGATCCGAGGAGACAGGATGACCGAGGCCACCGACAGGTAGTTTGTTACGGATGCCGCCAGCCCGGGCACATCAGGTCGGAGTGCCCGCATCGATTCCATCCCCCTCCTCATCCTCCACCTCCAGTGGCCCTAGTACAGCAGGGCCGAGGACGAGGCCGAGGACGAGGCCGAGGCCGGGGATATCACGGCAGGAGACGCGAGCAGGAGCAGATATACGCCTTGGACCTCACAGAGCAGAGGAACCCCGAGGAGGTTATCACGGGTACTTAAAGTTAATTATTGATTTTCTTGAATTTTCAATTATATATAGTACCTGGAACTATAGGATAACGGTTAACTTTCACGTAAACAAACCTCAGGCATAGTTATGATCAGCGGCAAGCCCGCCCATACTCTCTTCGACACGGGTGCTTCACACTTGTTCGTATCTGAGGCCTTCATCGACGGACTCGAAGGAGTGGAGAGGTTTCCTGGACTAGAGATGAGGGTGCGTCTACCCGATGGGTCAGAGCTGCGGACCACTGCACATTGTGATATGGTGGCCGAGATTGGCGGCAAGGAATTTGAGGCGCCGGCAACTATTCTGAAGCTGCAGGACTTCGACTTGATTTTGGGCATGGCCTGATTGCATCGGAACCATGCTCAGATAGATTGTCCGTCCAGGAGGATCACGCTAAGGCATGGCGACTCTCATGTTATCGTTGAAGGTATTCAGCCTATCTGTCACCTACTGTTATCTTCTGTACAGGCTGTGAAGGCCCATGAGCAGGGTGAAGAAGTTTATCTTGTCTGCTTCGAGATGGTGGGAGCAGAGACGACTATCTCAGATATTCCGGTGGTCCGGGATTTCTACGACGTATTCCCGGAGAAATTGCCCGGGCTACCACCTACTAGAGACTTGGATTTCAGGATTCAGCTAGTGCCGGGAGCGAGGCCGGTGTCCCGGGCACCCTACAGGATGGCTCCCAGGGAGTTAGCAGAGTTCAGGACTCAACTACAGGAGCTAGTCGAGTCTGGATTTGTGCAGCACAGTTCATCGCCATGGGGAGTGCCAGTTCTCTTTGTGAAGAAGAAGGACGGATCACTGCGACTATGCATAGATTATCGGGAGCTGAACCGGTTAACGGTCCGCAATACCTATCCTCTGCCTCAGATAGATGAGTTATTTGACCAGCTACAGGGAGCCTTCTGGTTCTCCAAGCTAGATTTGCGATCCGGCTACTACCAGCTCCGTATCAGGGAAGAGGACATACCGAAGACGGCATTCAGTTCACGCTATGGATTATACGAGTTCACAGTGATGCCTTTTGGGCTCACGAATGCCCCTGCCGCATTCATGAGTCTAATGAACCGTGTATTCGAGCCTTTCTTAGACCGCTTCGTGATTGTATTCATCGACGACATCCTTATATATTCTCGGACTCAGGAGGAGCATACGGAGCACCTGGCGCAGGTCTTGCAGAGGCTGAGGGAGACCCAGATGTATGCAAAATTTTCAAAGTGCCAGTTCTGGCTGCAGGAGGTGGCTTTCCTGGGGCACCCGATCAGTGGGGCTGGATTAGCAGTGGACCCAGCCAAGATAGAGACAGTGAGGGATTGACCACGGCCGAAGAGCGCATCTGACATCCGCAGTTTCTTGGGACTAGCAGGGTATTATCGCAAGTTCGTGGAGGGGTTCTCGAGGATAGCACTCCCCCTCACGTCCTTGACGAAGAAGGATGCAGATTTTGTTTGGTTAGAGCAGTGCGAGACGGCTTTTCAGGAGCTGAAGGACCGACTCATCTCATCCCCCATTCTTGCGCTTCCATCCGGGAGCGAAGGATTCCAGATCTACACAGACGCCTCTTATCAGGGGATGGGTGCAGTCCTGATGCAGCATGGACATGTTATTGCTTATGCTTCAAGACAGTTGAAGAAGCATGAGCATAACTATCCAGTACATGACCTGGAGCTCAGGGCTGTGGTTTTCGCCCTAAAGATATGGAGGCATTACTTATACGGGATTCATTGTGACATCTTTTCAGATCACAAGAATCTTAAGTATATTGATACACAGAAGGACTTAAACTTGAGACAGAGGAGATGGCTGGAGTTCCTCTGTGATTATGATTACAAGATCCACTACCATCCGGGAAAAGCGAACACGGCAGCAGATACTTTGAGCAGGAGGGCCGACACTTCTGGACCGGAGCCCCGGTTGATGTCTATAGAGCTGCTACAGATGATGGAGGACATGCACATTACCATGGTATCCGAGACCGAGCCAGTAGTGTATCGAGAGTATTTGAGCTCAGTGATCAGCGACGATGATATACAGGAGCGCATCTGAGCACATCAGAGGCTGATGCTGCGTTACAACCGATATTCAGTGCCCTAGAGAGGGGCAAGGTCGAGGACTACATGCTACAGGATGATCTTCTTCGATTCCGTGGGCGCATCTACATACCAGCAGGGGGCAGTATCCGGGATGACATACTCAGAGAGGCACATTGCTCGAGATATTCAGTGCACCCCGGCATCACCAAGATTTGGGCAGATTTGCGGAGGTCTATGTATTGGCCCGGGATGAAGAGGGAGATCACGGATTTTGTGACCCATTGCGAGGCCTGCCAGCGTGTGAAGGCAGAATGCAAGAGCCCGGGAGGTTTACTATAGCCACTGCCAGTTCCAGAATGGAAGTTCGAGGACATTGCTATGGACTTTGTACACGGATTGCCTCGCTCCCACTCTGGGCATGATTCTATATGGGTTATAGTGGATAGACTGACCAAGGTAGCGCGGTTCATTCCAGTTCGAAAGGATTCCCCAGTTGCAGTTCTGGTGAGACTATTTGTGGAGCAGTACGTCAGATATCATGGCATTCCTAGGACGATTGTTTCGGACCGTGATGGTCGGTTCACTTCGACCGAGTGGAGGGTCGTGCATGCTTACTTGGGATCTCGACTTACTTTTAGTACCGCCTTCCATCCGCAGATAGACGGACAGACCGAGCGGACCATCCGGACAATGGATGACCTACGCAGACTGTGCATTTTGGATACGGGGAAGCCCTGGGAGAGGCTGCTGCCACTGATTGAGTTCTCGTATAATAACAGCCACCAGGATAGCATCAGGATGGCTCCATATGAGGCACTTTATGGGAGGAGATGCCAGACCCCGCTATCATGGGTTCAGGACGTGGATTCCAGGACTCTTGGACCTGATTATATAGAGGATACTGAGGCTCAGATTCGATTGATCAGAGATTGGCTACTAGAGGCCTAGAGCAGGCATGCAAAGTATTATGATGCTCGACACCGGAAGGTGGAGTTCCAGGTTGGAGACAGAGTATTCTTGAAGATACGTCTAGTACACGGTGTCTCTCGGGTGCGGAGGCACAAGAAGCTCAGTCCACGATACATGGGGCCATACCTGATCCTGGAGCGGATCGACCCCTTGGCTTACCGACTGCAGCTGCCACCGGAGTTGGGTGCATTACATGACGTCTTCCATGTCTCTTCCTTGCGAAGAGCTCTCCTTCGGCCGGAGCAGCACATTACTACTACAGCTGGACCGGTAGAGCCTGACAGATCAGTTAGATTGGAGCCGATCCGGATTGATGATACAGCCATCCGAGTGTTACGGAAGAAGAAGGTCCCCTTTGTGAAGGTGCTGTGGTCCAACCATGGACGGGAGGAGCACACCTCGGAGCCGAGGGATCTGATGATGGAGCAACACCCGGAGCTATTCGCATCAGGTACTTTCAAGTTATGTTTTAAAGTTTCTTAACAATTCTTGCAAGTAGAACCCCGTAGACCCGAACTTAAATTTCGGGGACGAAATTATTTTCTTGTTTATTGGAATTTGTAACATCCCATGTTACTTCTGGACCCCTCAACGTAGATTGGGTTAGGCTTGGGCTGAATGTAAGGGGATCAACTAGGTTTGACCCTAGATAGTGGGTGGTAGCCATGTGAGGCCCACTATAGGACCATAGTCAAACTAGGTCAAACTAGCCTAAGTGGGGACCCTAGCCACACCATGACCCCACCACATTGCCCTAACCCTAAAAACAATCTAAGTGAACCCTAGGGCATGTCACTAGGTCAACACTTTGACCCCAATTGACCAAAGTCAACCTTGGGTTTAATTTGGTGAAACCCACACTCATAAGCCCAATTAGCCTAAGTATAGCACCCCCTTGACCCAACCCAAGTTGGGTGGTGCCACTAGACCCATTTCCATCAAATGGGGTCAGCCCACCCACCATGTTGACTAAGTCAACTCCCCAAGTCAACAAGTCAAAAAATTGACCTAAAGGAGTGAAATGAAGACCAAGCCATCTTCTATTGGACCAAGCTCACCAAAATTGGCCCATGGCCAGCCCAAGTGAACAAGACCAGTCCTACCCCTCTAAATCAGGAGAGAGAATACATGCAAGGGGGTAAAATTGGGATTTTGAGGGAAGGAGGAGAGAGAAATGGAAAGGAAGGGAATGGTGGCCACATGGCCACCCCATCAGCTGGTTTTATCTGCCCAAAACCAGATGGTCGACCTCCTCTCTCCATTTCCAGCAGAAAACGGGGGCTGTGTGCCACTTGGAAGCTGGGGCGGAGCAGCCAAAGCTCAAACAGAGCTCACTTAAGTGGTATCTCCATGTACAACCAAATTTAGTCCAAACAGACCTCACCAGCAGCTTCAGGAGGTAGAAGGGAGTGGAATTCGAGTGCTGGATCATGGAGAACAGTGGAGAATCAAGGAATCGTGGTGGAGCTCGCCGGCGCACCACCAACATGTCAAACCATCGCCTGACCCAGCCAAGCCCCAATTCAAGTTCGTTTCACCTCACCTCTACCCGTACTAGCATCTTAGATCGATTAGGAGAGATATCGGGCTCAACTGAGCCCGATGCCATGGGAGAAAAATGAGAGTTTTCCAAGTTTTAGAAATCGCTCTGGTTCGCCGTCGCCGCCGTCTTCCGCCGCCCCATCGCCGGGAAATGATAGCCACCACCACCGTGAAGGTGATGGCACCGTTGGCCGTAGGTGGCACCGCCTCAGCTGGCCGAAAACTGCCAGCAAAACCGCTCCAGGTCGGCTCAATCTCAGCCGTTAACACACTGGAGTAGATGAACAGATCCCGTCGGTTTGCTCTTTAATATTCGTGCAAAATCATTAATATGATTTAATTTTAATATGATGAATAGTAAAATTCCAGTCACATAATTACAGTCACTTTACATGTTGTTTTTAGGCCTCGTAGATGCATTTCCAAAAATTAGTCCCTTAATGAAAACTGTATCTGACTGTCTTACCGTTAATTTGCCACCTTAAAGTTATGATTTGGTGTAGTGTACAGTCCTGTAGGGCATTTCTCCTAGGACTGGTCCTAGAGTAGGGCAGAAATTCATTTGGATGCCCAGGTCAAACCACTAATCACCATGGCCCCAAATTTTGGGTACATGCATTATTAGGGCATACTTAGCCCCTGCCAAAATGTAGGAATTTTTGGAACATGGTTTCCTATAGTTTTGGTCAAAATATCTAAATATAAATAAGTGAAATATATGGAGCTATGTACCTCCCCATGGCCCCAAATCTTGGTGGTAGGTCTATGGGGACATCCTTGGTGCATGATGAAAATTTCAGCACCTTTGGATTAATGCATGTTGGAGAATCCACTTGCATGTGTTAGTTCCTATTTTGCCTTGGTGTGCTAATAGCAAACATTCAAATATGGTGTATTCAGCCAAATGGAGGCATGCAAAGATCTTGGAATTATTTACAGTGGTTCATTAGGATAAATTTCATCCCTCAAATTAATCATGGGATTTTTGGAATCAAAAATCCCATTTATTGGAATTTATTTTAAATATAGCTCTTTTGGAAATAAAATTGGAAAATAGGTTTTCCTCAAGCACAAATCCTCAAACCTTGCCAAGTTATAGATAAGGTTACATTTGACTTAGGAAAAATATGATCCTTCTGTTTGAAGAGCTTTTGGAATAGAAATCTCCAATAGCCCATTTTACCCTTATATCATTTAATTCTTTAAATGATGGATATGCACCTCAGAAAAATTTGGAATTTATTTTAGTGCTATAAAATTGTATTATTATTCTTGAATAAATTTCTCAGAATTAATGGATGTATTGTTAGTTGTTAAATTACTACAATGTTATTTTTGGTAAATATGTTATAATGGAATTTCACAGGCCATTACACAATAAATATTGATGAGACTCTGTCAATAGTCATAAATTAGTGTTGTATATGTTCTGTAATTTTCCTGGAATTTTGGAATACATATTGCCTATATTTCATTTGGAAAATGTAATTTATGAGAATTTGGTATTAAATAAAAAATTGGAATAAATATTTAAAGCCAAATTATGAAACTCTGTAGAAAGCAATATTTTGTCATTATACAACTTAGGAAAAATTACCTTGGTCAGTGGATGTTAACTCACACTACTTCATGTGTAAAGTGACCTAGTAATTAAATTAAAAGATTTAATTAAAGAACTATTTGGCCAAGAAAAATTATGAGAATTCATAGGGTAGTTCCCTTAGCCCATACCACCCTAGGATAAATATTTAGGGGCAAGAGGCCTTAAGTTTTGGGAGATCCCATTTTTTTGGGTAATAATAGGACATGGTCTGCATATAACATAAAGAGGTCTTGCTTTAGGGTTACCAGGGGATTGATTATCTGAAGAAATAAGAGAGTGCAAAGTGAATGATCCCTGGTGGGTAGCATGGTCTTAGTGATGGGTTAAAAGTGCAAGTCTTAGGGTAGCAACTAGAGTGGGGGTCGACGGAAGACCGTCGGTTTCCCGGTAACACCTTAAGTCACTAGGGTTGTACTAGAGCAATAAAGAGAGTTGGGTGAGACATGGGTAGCCATCAACTAAAATAAATATCCTTGCAAAAGGGAACGCTGGGCGTAATCCCAACACAGTTCCTAGTGCCCCTTGAGAGCCCTTCACAGGGAATACCGGGGGCAGTCCTGCGATTAACCTTAAATCTCTAAGTATAATAACCCGTAGACAAGAGTAGTCTAATAGGTTAGGACATTGTTGTACCTTCTCGCCCGCGTTGGGTTGGAGAGATTCATGATATATGCTCACCCATTTAGGGTTTGATGGAGTTGGTGTAAAGGCACTAATGTGCGTTCTCACCCGTTTTGGGGTTTGAGGGAGTTGGTATAAAGGCACTAATGTGCGTTCTCACCCGGGTTTGGGTTTGAGGGATTCAGGACGGGTTTGGTCCTGCGAGCGGGATGCTCGGAATGAAATACTTGCATGTGCATAAATATCGTGGCGGGGCATGGGGTACTGGCCGTTCGTCACACCGATGGCAGTACGGTGCACCAGGCGGTTGTGAGAGTTAGAGGGGCCAGTGGGTTTTTTTACACTGCGGTCTGGAGGACGATCCCCGATAATGCACATCCGACCCAACAAGACTGACGGGTTGTCAGCAAAGTACGTACACGAGACTCTAGAGTGCACCTTGGACGTGTACAAAGGCGTATGAGAGTGGTCTAAGGCTTGGTAGTGTGCATACCGGTCTAGAAGCGGAGACGCCTGCTCCGCTGCTGCCGTAGCCACAGCTGTGGTACCCGAGAGTGATGCTAGCTCTCAAAAAGTGGGAACTAAAGGTCTGTGATCACAGAGTCGTTGTGTGTGAGTTGCACTTACCTGTGCATAAAATTGCATCATAACATTCATTCATATTAGGTTATACGCTTCATAGATCCTTATCATATAAACTAGTATGGGCTCTTTTATATGATAAGTTAAATTTCCTGGAAATCCTAACTTATATATTTGTATGGGCATTTATATAAATTAGGGTATGTTTGTGATGATAGTATAGTGGTAGACTAGTTATTTACTTGCTTTTACTGTTGCCTTTACTTTCCTTTACTGCACTGCTCTTACTTACTACTTGTACCGTACTTAGAACTGCTAGACTAGAACAACATTACTTATTACAACTCTAGTTAGATTCTGTCACCTGCTTCCACTTTTGCTACCCCTTGTTGTCCTCCGCTTCGTCCTCCCGCTCGGTGCCTAGGAGCTGCGGGGCGAGGTGCGGAGGAAACGACTTAGTCGTTTTGACTAATGGTCGGTGACCAAACTATTTTTAGGAGCCCGTGGAGATGGAGCACCAGCACGTCGAGGAGGCATGACATGAGGAGCAGATACCGCTTCAGCAGGCTACTACCACTACTGTGCGTCCTCAGGTGGGACGAGATCTGATGTTCTAGTATAGCTTCTGCATTTATTTATTTTGAGAGAGAGTGATTTTGATGTACTGGGCATAAGCCCTTTTTACTCTTTCTTGTACTCTTCTGTGGACTATATTGATGTATCTTTCATTTCATTTATGATTGTACTATGTGGCTTGTGGACTGATGGATTCATATACTGTTTTGCTTCTTTCTTCTCATATTGGACTACAGGTTAAATGATCGTACTAGCCGGTAGAATCGGCGTGTTGCGGTGTCAGCTAACCCGTGAGTTAGTGCCACCGTAAGACGGCAGTTCTGGGCATAAGACCCGGTAGCCCTCCTTGGTAAGGGGGAGGGGGGTCTTACAACCCGGGCGTGTACCTAGGGCGTGTAACCCAGAGGAATGAAGCAATTGGTCTGAAACTGCATTCCGTGGAAACTTAGTGTACACGCCCTCTGTCACGCCCGTGTCACATCCGACACGGGCGTGTTCTAGAGGCATGTCCCCAGGTTCCGAGGAATCGCCGCAATGCGCTCGTTTTTCCCGCTCCACCATCGCACCAAAAGTGTCACGCCCCGGGTCACGCCCGACCAGGGCATGACATATGGGCGTGTACTTCAACAAGCACGCCCGTCACCTCCAGCATTCAATTCCAGCTCAACAAAGTCACGACGCAAAGAACACGCCCCAGGTACACGCCCTACCAGGGCGTGACATTTGGGGCGTGTACTTCAGCTACTTCGCCAGAATTAAATTCCAGCCCGAAAAAGTCGCACCGAATGTGTCACGCCCCAGGGTCACGCCCGACCCGGGCGTGACAGGGGGGCGTGACCCGACCCGAAAATATCTATAAATAGAGCTCATCTCCAAGGGTTCAAACACCTTTTGGATTGAGAGGGGAGGTTCTGTCCTTTGTATTTTTGAACTTTTTCAAGCATGTCTCTTCATTTTTAGCTCTTTTTATCTCTAGCTTAATGCTTTCCCTGTATTATCTCCTAGCTTCTTTCTGTAGCATAGTGTTAATGATAGTGTAGTTTACTTTCCATGCACTTGGAATCTCCGGTTTTCAAGTTGTAAGATCCCTGTTTCCATTAATAAAGAAGTGTTGTTTTCTTTTTCGTTTCTACTTTGTTTTCATTATTTTCTTCTACGCATCTTCTTTTCTCCATGTCACCATGAGTAACTAATCCTCCTTGTACTCGATCTTGATGATCTGAGTTTCAAGTTGATTAAGTTATGATGCTTTAACTCTACTTTTTCTTTCTAAAGTTATACCTTGAATTACTCTTGATTAAAAACCCTACTTGGAGATATATCATCAATATGTATATTTTCCATCATTAGCTTTCATTCTTGGCTAGCCGAGAGGCTGATAGTTTGAAGTAAGCACTCAAGAGTAAAGAGAGTTGCACGCACCCCTCGAGAGAGGCAGACGTTAAATCTCCTGGATTGGAGTGAAATCCAATAGAGGGGTTCATAGCTTAAAGCGAGCTTTGGATCTCCGATCGGAGGAGAGTTCGGTTGAGCATTCCTAAACTCAGGTAGACACGGCTTCGAGAGAAGCGTGTTTATGCTTATGGAACCTCCACGGTCAAGGTTTTAGCTTTATTAAGTAAAAGTTTATTTTCGCATTTCTTAATCAACTTTAGCCGAGGTGATCCTCGATCGAGTGCTCTTCTCTTTCATTGTATTAATTCCTCGCTGTAATCATTTTAATAGCACTCTATTTTTCCGCAAGCTTTTCTTTCTTAGCATAATACTTCTCTCCTCAATCGCATTTTAGTAATCTCTTAAACCCTAAAACATTCTTCGATAAGATAATGGTTTTCGTGTGAGTAAGATTAATTAACGGTTCCCGGATTTTAATACGACATTTGTGTCCCCTAGCTGCATTTCGATAGGTATACTTGCCTTGTTGGATTGTTAGTTTGGTTATTTTCTCCTTGCGAATATTTGTAGACATCAAGTTTTTGGCGTCGTTGCCGGGGAAGCAACTTCTGTTAATAATTTCAAAACCTGAATCTATTAATTTTATCACTTCTCTTTCTCACCCTCCTTAAAATTATTAAGTATCGCTCTTAATAGAAACCACATCACAAATTTTTCTACACCACCTAACTCTCTCGAAAAGGGCAAAGTGGCTCTAAATGCCACTATCTTGTCTAGTACCTTGCGAACCCTTCACCGGGTAGCCCTTGGGAAGTTCGGGAGTTAAAACATAAAAAAATCTATTTCAAAAAAAACAAACATCATTAGCTCTTTTTTTCTAATTTATTTTATTCATCTTTCTTCTCTTCTCTTCTTCTAGTGTTTGACCCGCGGGAGTCCGTCGGTTATTTTGGACCTGGACCACGAAATTGAGCGTACTCTTCGGAGAAGATCGCGATTTCAACGCCCTACTACCCAAGTGCCGGTTGAGGATTCCGAGTCATTTTCTACTTTAAGAATGGAAGAACCCAACGTGGATATCTATTTGGGTCCTAAGATAAAGTAATTTATTTTGCAGGCCAGTCTAAGTGGTCATTGCCCATGTGGT
The DNA here is from genome assembly GCA_039583875.1 of Platanthera guangdongensis. Taxonomy (NCBI): domain Eukaryota; kingdom Viridiplantae; phylum Streptophyta; class Magnoliopsida; order Asparagales; family Orchidaceae; genus Platanthera; species Platanthera guangdongensis. Next base: position 67,371,580 of record CM077161.1, on the reverse strand, counting down.
ATTTGGATAAAGGATGTTCAAGAATCAAGACTGGAATAAGAAGGCTATCTTCAGGATAATACACCCTTAAGGAATGGACCAAAGATCAGCAGTCATACAATTGGAGATGAATAAACAGACCATCTAGGTTACTTCCCTTACTGCCCAAGGGGAAGAGAATGTTGAGTGACGTGGCTGTTGCGGAGCACGAGATAGTAGACTGTGAAGCCAGAGAATAGGAGGATATGTTGTGGGAGCTGGAGAAAGAGGAGGAGCCATCAAGGCTAAAGGCGGCAGTGGAGGTGCTGGAGATGGAGGTCCTCACCAAGGAAGGGAGGAAAGAGAATGTAAAAAATCAGTGGAGAGCTCAGTTCCGAGGACCAGGAGGAGATTGGGGCGTGCATGCAGAGGAACATTGACATCTTCGCCTGGAGTGCAGCTGACATGCCAGGGGTTGATGTAGATGTGGCATGCCGCCATCTCAACCTCAACCCCAACGCTCATCCTATACAACAGAAGAAGAGAGCCATCGCGACTAAGATGGATGGACCATCAGAGAAGAAGTAGAGAAGCTCCTTAAGGCGGGGTTCATATCTACATGTGAATATCTAGGGTGGGTAAGTAACGTTGTAATGGTGAAAAAGGGAGTGGGTAAATGAAGGATGTGTGTGGATTTTTCTCTCTTGAATAAAGCATGCCCTAAGGATTGTTATCCTCTGCATCAATTCGACGTGCTGGTTGACTCAGCCGTCTGTTTTTCACTAATGAACTTTCTAGATGCATTTTCTTGGCATCACCAAATATGCATGCACCCGCCGGACGTCAAGGATGTCACCTTTGTCATGGAGGATGGGTGCTTCTGCTTCAAGACGATGCCCTTTGTATTGAAAAACATGGAGGCGACTTATCAAAGAATGATGGATCAAATTTTCCGAGAGCAGAAGGGGCGGAACCTCGAAGTTTATGTAGATGACCTGATGATCAAGAGCCGAGACCTCGGGTCCCATATTGTAGATCTAGAGGAAACCTTTGAAACCATAAGGAAATACGATACAAGACTCAACCTAAAATGTATCTTCGGGGCCAATAGGGGAAAATTCTTAGTGCATCTCCTTACCCCATCCGGAGTAGAGCCCAATCCAGATAAGGTGAAGGCAATCCTAGAACTAGAATCTCCGAAGAACGCCAAGGAGCTGCAACGTCTCACCGGCAAGTTGGCCGGGTTATGCAGCCTTCTCTCCCGGGCTGGGGAGAAGTGCTCGCCTTTCTTCCAGACACTAAGAGGGGGCAAGAAATTTGAATGGACCACTGAATGCGAAGAAGCTTTTCAAGCTTTAAAACAACAACTCACCCGGATGTCGCTACTCCAAGGGCCAAGAGATGGGGAGTGTTTGTTCTTGTACTAAGGAGTGGGGACCAGAGCAGTGAGTTCGGTTTATGTACGAGAGGAAGGAAAAAAAGCAGTTCTCGATCTATTACATGAGCAGGGTCCTGAAGAAGGCAGAACTTGGGTACCCTATCCTTGAAATGCTAGCATTCGCTCTCATCATGTCATCCAGGAAGCTCAGGCCAAACTTCCAGGCCCACTCAATTTAGGTAGTGACACATCACCCCCTCTGCCGCATCCTGGAGGGGGTGGAGCATTCAGGGAGGTTGACCAAATTGATTATAGAGCTCAGTGAGTTCGACCTTGCTTTTACTACTCAGCTCGCCATCAAAGCGCAAGAGGTCGTGGATTTCCTAGCAGATTACATAGTCGAGGTCGGAGAGGCCGAGGCAGCTCTTCGAGCTACTTGGGAGATACTAGTGGATGGAGCATCTAGAAAAAGTTCTTTTGGAGGACTGATGATCTTAGTAAGCCCAGAAGGGACCAGAATTGAGCAGGCTCTGAAGGTTCACTTCACAATCACTAACAATCAAGTAGAGTATGAGGCAATTATCGCAGGGCTTACGCTATCACGGGAGCTGGGGATACAAGAAATTAAGGTCTCCACGGACTCTATGGTGGTAGCGGGACAAATCAAAGGATAATTTGAAGTAAGGGAGCCCAACCTACAGTTGTATTTGGTAAAGGTCAAAGACATCATCGGGTAATTCCGCAGCTTTTCAATTCAACATGTCCCGAGGGATGAAAGTGCTCAGGCTGACCTGCTTGCCAAATATGGCACTCGGGACGGTGGAACGGTGACGGAACTCTTCAGGCCATCTATAGAGGAAGGAAAATTGATGGAGGTTTACAGCAAGGGTCTTGGATGGACCCCTTCATCACCTTTTTAACCTCGGGACAACTTCCCGAGAGGGATCTCGATAAGAAGCCGGTTAGGTATAAGTCAGTATACTACCTGCTGAGGGATTGGGCATTATACCGAAAGATGCTATCGGGTTTCTTGGCTCGATGAGTATCTGAGGGAGAGATTCCGAGGATCCTAGAAGAAATTCATTTGAAGGAGTGTGGGAGCCACTCGGGAAGTCGGACCTTGGAGGGGAGAGTGCTGAGGCAAGGCTACTTCTAGCCTACCCTCAGGAAGGATGCAGAGGAATTCGCAAAGAAATGCCAAAAGTGCCAGGAGTTCGCCCCTCTCCAACTCCTTCCCGCCCAAATATTACGTACAATCACGGCTCCCTGGACCTTCGCAAAATGGGGGCTAGATTTGGTGGGTCCTTTCCCCCTAGCTAGTGGCCAAAGGAAATTTTTGCTGGTCATGGTGGATTACTTTTCAAAGTGGCTGGAAGTGAAGTCATTGGCCAAGATAACGTCACAATTTGTCAAAAATATCATATGGGGAGTGATCATCTGCATTCATGGGCTTCCGCTGGACATCGCCACTGATAATGGACCATAATTTGCTAACAGGGAATTCGTGGATTTCTGTATCCGGCTGGGCATAGACCTCCATTTTGCCTCGGTTCATCATCCTCGGATCAATGGACTGGTGGAAGTGGCAAACAAGATTACCATGAATATTCTGAAGAAGAAAGTGGAGAACTTGAGGGGAAGTTCGGTGGAATAGATCCCTTCAGTTCTCTGGGCCTTAAGAACGACACCAAACACCGACACGAGAGAAAGCTCCATTTAAACTCTCCCATGGCTCGGAGGCCATCATACTTATAGAGTCCGAGGTCGTATCTCCAAGAGTAGCCGCACCAAAGAAAGGAGACGAAGGATACAAGGTAGAGACTGAGGAGCAGAAGCTCCCTCTTGATCTGGTGGAAGAGCTCAGGGATTTAGCATCGATCTGGTAAGAAGAAGTCAAGCAGTGGATGGCGAGATACTTTGATAAACATATAAGGGTCAAGCAGTTCTTGAAGGGCGACTTGGTCCTCAAAAAAGTAGATGCAGTAGGCAGAGGAGCCTCGGTAGGAAATCTCAATCCCAACTAAGAAGGCCCCTTTGTAGTGGAGGAGGTCCTGAAGTCAGGAGGGTACAACTCCAGGATGTGGACGGGGTATCCCTCGATCGTGCCCGAAGCGGTGATGAATTAAAAAGATTCTATCCATAACCTTTTTTCAACCTTCAATACTTGTAAATTTGTTGTGACCTTCTAATATGATAAAAGCGTAGGTGTCTTCTTTCATGGTATGAGAGTGAAAAGGATGGATGGCAAGGCCCCGAGCAGACCCGCTGACTAGGCTCTCACCTAGTAGGCAGGACTGTAGGCTCACTTGGTGGTTGGAGGTTGTTTGGAGAGGACACCCCATGGAAACCCACTGACTATGCTCTCACCTAGCTGGCAGGGTTGTACGCTCACTCGGTGGTTGGAGGTTGTTTTGAGAGGAGACCCTGAGTAGACCCGCTGACCAGGCGCTCACATAACTGGCAGGGTTGTAGGCTCTCTCGGTGGTTCGAGGTTGTTTGGAGGGGAGACCCCGAGCAAACCCGCTGACCAGGCTCTCATCAAGCTGACAGGACTGGAGGCTCACTCAGTGGTTGGAGGTTATTTGGAGGGGAGACCCCGAGCAGACCCGCTAACCAGACTCTCACCTAGCTAGCAGGGCTGTAGGCTCACTCGGCGGTTGGATGTTATTTGGAGAGGAGACCCCGAGCAGACCCGCAGACCAGGATCTTACCTACCTGACATGACTGTAAGCTCACTTGGTGGTTGGAGGTCATTTGGAGAGGATTCCCCGAGCAAACCCGCTGACCAGACTCTCATCAAGCTAGCAGGAATGTGGGCTCACTCGGTGGTTGGAGGATTTTTGGAGAGGAGACCCCGAGCAGACCCGTTGACAAGGCTCTCATCAAGCTGGCAGGACTGTAGGCTCACTCAGGGGTTGGAGGTTGTTTGAAGAGGAGACCCCGAGCAGACCAGTGGACCATGCTCTTATCAAGCTAGCAGGACTGTAGGCTCACTTGTCGGTTGGAGGTTGTTTGAAGAGGAGACCGAGCAGACCAGTTGATCAGGCTCTCACTTAGCTGGCAGGACTGTAGGCTCACTCGGTGGTTGGAGGTTGTTTGGAGAGAAGACTCGAGCAGACCCACAGACCAGGCTCACACCTAGGTGGCAAGACTGTAGGCTGACTCGGTGGTTGGAGGTTGTTTGGAGAGGAGAACCTGAGCAGGCCTGTAGATCGGACTCTCATCAAGCTTGCAGGACAATAGGCTCACTCGGTGGTTGGAGGTTGTTTGGAGACGAGACCCCGAGCTGACCCACTGATCAGGCTCTCATCAAGCTGGCTGGACTATAGCCTCACTCGGTGGTTGGAGGTTGTTTGGAGAGGAGACCCCGAGCATACCTGCTGACCAGGCTCTCATCAAGCTGGCAAGACTGTAGGCTCACTCGGTGGCAAGACAAATGGCTAGATCCCTCAAAGAAAATATGTACTTATCAGGGAATGAAGAAAATATCCGGATGATATGAAACTCCTATGGGAGGAAAGGGGTTGGCTCAATGTAAATGAGGATGGGCATCCGCAACCGACGCTTGGCACAGAGGGTCTTGCCCATACCGAGTCGACGCTCGCTGGCGAACGACAGGTCTCGCATAAAAATTAAAAATGGGTGACTTCTCACAGAGAGCAGGTTGATCTCCAGGGTCTACTCGCGGTGGATTCATCTCGAGGTGAGACGAAGGGAAAAGGCTAAACGGTCTCATGCATGGAAGGGGCAAGGAGAAGTCCAATGACTTGTGCCCCATACTAATTCTCATGCGAGATGGCCAGGAGCTCTACCTCGTAAGTAGAAATGGAGTGGAGGTTCGTCCGCAGTGAATAGGACAAAATGAAATAAAGTGAAAGGAACATAGAGGGAAGAGATGCAACAGAAGTTTATTTGTTCATTACAAAAAAGGTGAAAAACTCTCACATGAAGAACAGTTTCGATACTTCAAAAAATAAAAGTACAAGTAGACAAAAGAAACAAAAAGAAAAGGGGGGGAGGGGGGTGAGTGATGTAGTACCGTTCTAAACGATCGTAAACGGATGGCGTATCGACGACACTCACTACGTTCAACGCCCTCTTTTCCGCACACTAACGAAACGCATAAATACAATGGATTTTATTTATCCTCCACGCTAACTTATGGGTAGCCATACCGCAAGTGGATCGGAGATTAGCTATAGGCAAAAATCCTCTCCGGCTAAAAGGAACAATATTAGTTCCGACGAGCTTGGAGTTGTACCAAATAGATCCACCAAAGAAATCACGATTCGAAAGTTGAAGGATCTATCCCAACTAAAGAAAAAAAAAAGAGGATCGCCAATCCTCTCGGGAGTTATCGGAAAACAAACGACAACCACAACTCTATTATGAGTAATACCGCGAAAATTAAGGCTTCGAAAAATCACGCAAAAATCGTCCACCACAAGAACTATCAAAGAGGGAAAATCGCTCGAGTAGGAATTTCGTTACCCCTCTCGGAAACGTAGATCCGAGATTTTGAATCCACCAGAAACAATCGCTCCTCCCTCGAAAAATCTACGGGAAGCGCACCACGGATGAAGAACTCGTCCGTCTTCCCCGCTTCACGCTGTTGAAGTTCACCCAAGCCTCTCCTTCTTGCACTTGAATCTTCTCCTCCAAGGTTGGCCAACAAAGCTTTGAGATTTGTTGAAGAGATCCGTGGATGAGAGGAAAGGATTGGAAAGTGGTTAGAAAGGAAAGAGGTTGAAAGAGAGAAAAGGGAGGCGGTCTAGAACTTGAAGGAGGGAGACGCCCCTTGGGCGGTGGAAATGAGAGAGGGTGAGGGAGAGAGGAAATTAGGGTTGGAAATAATTTTGCTTTTCAATATTTGTGTACATGACAAAAAAGAGTTGTGGCCTTATATAAGGCTTTACATCCAAGGGGCTATTTGCAGCCCAAATTAGTGGCTAATTGCACAACACAAGTTCACAATGACAAAAATAAAATAGTTTATTACAAACCACATAAATGGATAAATGCAGACCATAACCTAGCAAGATTAATTAAATTGAAATATTGTTGCGTCGGTGAAGATTGTAGCCGTGACCGCTACGACGCCGCAAGTCTTTGGTCGGTGGATCATCATCATCATCTTCCGCCACTACCCCATGATCACCAAGTGCGCCATGGACGTCATCTTCATCACCAAGTTGGCCGTCATGGTGGTCGTCGCCATCAATCCTCCCCCGCTCAAAAGGACTCATCACCGATGAGTGGGCGGGAAGGTAACGGCGTAAGAGATCCGCATCTAGAAGATCCACCTCCGAGGCAGAAAGCCAAGAGTCGTCTAAAACAGGACGGCCACGCCATCTGACCAAAAACCTGTGAATGTCACCATTGGGAGTGGGAAACACTGCATCCTGTAAAATCCTGTCAGGAAAGAAAGCGGTTCGGGGGAACCTTGGAAATACGTTAGGCAAAGAAAAAAAACAGGTTTCATCATCTATAGGGAACATACCTCCCGAAGAATCAGAAGGGGAGAGCAATCCAGAAACAACCTCACCCCCCCCCCCCCCCGCCCCATTAGAAGGTATAGTGGAAATAGTAAACGGAGAGACAGAAAGTTCAGGTGGTGGAGCGACATCAAGCGTTAAATCCAAAACGTTAAAAACCGGGGAGATTCCCCAATCAGCGGGTAACTTTTAGAAATATGCATTTTCTCCTAGCTTCTTTAAAACCCGAAAAGGACCGGCTCACCTATTCGCCAATTTCTTTAAGGTGCCCGAAGGCATCCGTTCAGGGATAAGACGAACCATTACCAAATCACCAATATTCAAGGTGACTGCTCGCCTATGTACGTTACCATTCGATTGATAAATAACATATTGTTTAGCCAACGTCTCGCTAATGTGCTTATGGAGAGTGTGAATGTGTGAGGCGATGTCCTATGCAAATTGACTGGATTTAAAAGATGGTGGTAATGGAACCAAGTCAAGAGGTACGGGCACCTTATATACATGCACGATCTCATTTGGAGATAAACTAGTGGACCTATTCTTAAAATTATTGTAAGCTAGTTGAGAATGAGGAAGAATAAGGTCCCACATACCTTTAAGATCACCCACTAAACAACGAAGTAAACCACCCAAGCTTCGGTTAACCACTTCCATTTCCCCATCCGTTTGGGGATGATAGGCCGATGAAAACATAAGTCTAGTACCCAAAAGCTTCCAAAGAGTTTTCCAGAGATAGCTAGGAAACTTAACGTCCCTATCAGTCACTATCATTTTGGGGACGTCCCGATGTGACACGACCTCCTTGAAGTACAACTTAACAACATGTGATTCATCATTGGTGTTATGACAAGCGATAAAGTAGGCCATTTTGGAAAATCGATCCACTATGACCAGAATGGAGTCATGTCGCCTAAATGTCAGGGGTAAGCCCAATATGAAGTTCATGCTAACGTCCTCCCATGGAACAGACGGAATCGGAAGTGGTGTGTAAAGACCAGCGTTGGTCTTGTTTCCTTTCGCTAATTGACATACACGACAACTCTCTACGATTTTATTGACCATTGGTTTGAGGCCCGACCAAAAGAACTTGTCCTCTACTAGTGTTATAGTTTTATCACGACCGAAATGTGCACCTAACCCTCCACTATGTAACTCCCATATAATAAAATAGCGTAACGAAGAGAGGGGAATACATAATTGCGTATGCTTAAAAAGATACCCGTCACGGATGTAGAATGCGGGGATAGTAGAAGGGGAATTGTCCTGAGCGGCTAAGTATATATCCTTAAAATCCGGGCAATGAACATATTCATCCTTAATTCTTTCAAAACCTATGACAGATACTTCCATTGTAGATTGTAATACGGTGACTCGACTAAGAGCGTCCGCCACACGATTTAACGTACCCTTAAGGTGCTTGATAATGAATGTGTACTCCTGAAGGTAGGAAACCCATTTGGCGTGCCGAGGGCTGAGTTTATTTTGGGAGTTTACAAATTTTAGCGCCTCATGATCTAATAAGATTACAAATTCTTTCGATATAAGATAATGTCGCCAATGTTGGAGACAACATATAACAGCATAAAACTAGCGATCATAATTGGAATAATTTAACTTCGGTCCCGCAAGATTTTCGCTAAAGTAACCTATCGGATGTCCCTCCTGACTTAAAACTCCTCTGATTCCTATCCCAGATGTGTCACATGATAATTTAAACACTTTGCTAAAACACGGCAACCGTAGTAGTGGGGCTTCGTACATTCGTTCCTTAATCGTTTGGAACGCACTAGTGACCGCTTTAGTCCAAATAAAATCACCCTTCTTCATGCATTCAGTGATTGGTGCCATGAGACTACTAAAATTTTGAATGAACCTTCAATAAAATGTGGCCAATCCATGAAAACTTCTAACCTCCTGAATATTTTTTGGTTCTGGCCACTCTCTAATAACTTGGACCTTTTTAGGGTCAACATGAATACCTTCGAAACTCACTATGTATCCTAGAAACTCTACGGAAGTCACACCAAATGCACACTTTTTAAGGTTAATAAATAAATTTTCTTGACGCAATGTTGTAAGAATTGTCCTTAAATGTGTTTCATGGTCCATCTGCAAGAGACTAAACACCAATATATCATCGAAGTATACCACTAAAAATTTACCCATGTATGGTTAAAATACTTAGGTAATCAACCGCGAGAAGGTACTCGGTCCGTTGGTGAGCCCCTCTCCAAGCACCAACCACTCATAGAGCCCATCCTTAGATTTAAATGTCGTTTTCCAGTCGTCTCCTTCCCGTATCCTTATTTGGTGATAACCACTTTTAAGATCAAACTTTGAAAATATGGTGGCTCCGGATAACATATCTAATAAGTCATCCAAACGAGGAATGTGAAACCTATATTTGACAGTAATTTTATTTATGGCCCGATAGTCTACACACAATCTCCAAGACTTATCATTTTTTGGGACCAAAAGGGAGGGGACGACACAGTGGCTCTTACTATGCCGAATACATCCCTTTGCTAATAAATCTGAAATTAAAGTTTGTAACTCATTATGTGCAGAGTGAGTGAGCTGATAATGGGGAAGATTAGGCCATGATGATCCCGGGACGAAATCAATCTCGTGCTGAATTTCCCTTATTGGTGGCAACTTAGACGATAAGTCCGCCGGATAGACGTCCTTATACTCTTCCAATAGTGTTCGCAGAGATAACGGTAGATTCTCTAAGGATGGCGAATCTTCCTTATATTGTAGACATACTAAAGAATAAATGATGTCATCCAAGAAGTTCTCACGCTCTAACTCCTTACTTATCAAGCTTATAGTTTTCCTTTCCGCAGGCACAATTGTGTCTTTGGAGGCAATCGACGGATCCATAGGCGGTGTGGGTTTTAAGACAATGGCTTACCTTTAAACTTGAACTCGTAGGTGTTGGCTCGTCCGAAATGGGTCACATCATAATCATAAAGCCACGGGCGTCCTAGTAGTACATGACAAACATCCATGGGGATGACATCGCACCACACCTTATCGACATAGCTCTTCACCATAAGTGGCACTAAACATCGCTTAGCGACCGCGATAGACGTTTTGTTTACCCACGCGATTTTATATAGATGGGGGTGCGGTTCAGTGACTAAATGCATACGAGTGATGGCGTTCTCCGAAATGAAGTTCATGTAACTACCGCTATCTATTATCAATTTGCACCACTTTTCACCGCTTTTAAAATTCAACAAAAAGATGTTCGTCCGATGATACTCATCCGACGCACGCGGTGTGGCCAGAATACACCGCATAACCATCATATAAGAGTCATCTTCAAGATCACTCGGCTCGGCATCTGATTCATTGTCGGCTTCATAAACGATCTCGGCGGGCTTAGACGTGGAGTCTAATAGTGCTAGTGGTTAACTCTTAGTGGGACACTCATAAGAATAGTGCCCTTGGATCCCGCAAGAATAACATATGGCATTAGTCTTACTAATCCGTCCTATCGGAACTCTCTCATCGGTGGGCGAATATTGTAGCCGTGACCACTACTTGCGGTTTGGCTATCCGTAAGTTAGCGCGGAGGATAAATATAATACATTGTATTGCTGTGTTTCGTTAGTGTGCGGAGTAGAGGGCGTTGAACGTACCGAGCGTCGTCGATACACTATCCGTTTACCATCGTTTAGGACGGTACTACATCAATTTTGGTATCAAAGCGAGGATCGCCAATCCTCTCGGGAGTTATCAGAAAACAAATGACAACCAAAAATCTATTATGAGTAATACCGCGAAAATTAAGGGTTCGAAAAATCACGCAAAAATCGTCCACCACAAGAACTATCAAAGAGAGAAAATCTCTTGAGTAGGAATTTCGTTACCCCTCTCGGAAACGTAGATCCGAGATTTTGAATCCATAAGAAACAATCACTCCTCCCTCGAAAAATCTACGGGAAGCGCACCACGGATGAAGAACTCGTCCGTCTTCCCCGCTTCACGCCGTTGAAGTTCACCCAAGCCTTTCTTTCTTGCACTTGAATCTTCTCCTCCAAGGTTGAACAACAAAGCTTTGAGATTTGTTGAAGAGATCCGTAGATGAGAGGAAAGGATTGGAAAGTGGTTAGGAAGGAAAGAGGTTGAAAGAGAGAAAAGGGAGGGGGGCTAGAACTTGAAGGAGGGAGACACCCCTTGGGCGGTGGAAATGAGAAAGGGAGAGGGAGAGAGGAAATTAGGGTTGGAAATAATTTTGCTTTTCAATATTTATCTACATGACAAAAAAGAGTTGTGGCCTTATATAAGGCTTTACATCCAAGGGGCTATTAGCAACCCAAATTAGTGGGTAAATGCACAACACAAGTTCAATATGACAGAAATAAAATAGTTTAATACAAACCACATAAATGGATAAATGCAGGCCATAAACTAGCAAGATTAATTAAATTGAAATATTATTGCGTGGGCGAAGATTGTAGTCGTGACCGCTACGACGCCGCAAGTCTTTGGCCGGTGGATCATCATCATCTTCTGCCACTACCCCATGATCACTAAGTACACCATGGACATCATCTTCATCACCAAGTTGGCCATCGTGGTGGCCGTCGCCATCAGTGAGAAGTCTCAGGTCTCGCTGGCTCCCTTTCATCCCTCTTCACTAGAAGCAGAACCCTCGCCCGTCTTGCCATAAAGTTGTGGCACCATGTCGCAGGCGGTGACAGACTCGGCATCCTCATTGACCACCCCCAGCTCCTTCATCATCATCAAAACGAGCACGGATTTCTTAATGTTGGCATCCTGACATATAATATCGACCTCGTCCAAAGAGTAGTGAGGGGGCGGGGGTGCTTGGAGTAGTTCCGGGCGAGAGGAGAGCAGAGCACAGTTCATGAGATGGGCATTCTGGGCCATTAAGTCTTTATTCTCCTCTTCCAGAGCCGCTATGCGTGAGCACATCCGATCTGCCGTCTCGGCATACTGCGAGAAGCCCAACAGTCAACAAAAGCTGACGCGAGAGAAAAGCTAGCCATAGATAAAATTAAAAGGCTTACCACGTCGTCCTGGCTTTTGGCGAGAAGATTGTCGGTGACCGCCAACCTTTTCTTGAGGCCATCTGACTTCTCTCGCTCCGCTGCTAGGCCCGCCTCTGCATCCTTCCATTTATTGTTGTTGAAAACGAGGCAGTGCAAGAGTCGGTGCGAGAGCTCCAAGGCGCGGAGCTGGGCTTGGGCCGTCTTCAGGACAAGGTCTCGCGATGAGTCCTTGCTGAAAGGATCCGTCCCTGGACCGCCATAGAGGGCATAACTGAGAGAGAAGGCATGGATGGTGGGAGGGTCCTGCTCCTTCCATGAGTGAAGAAGATTGGATAACTAAACCCAGTTCGTATCCTTTTCCCATAGAAGGACTGGGTCGTCGACAACATCTTTTACCACATGCCCCATGTTGTAGTTTTGATGGGAGGAGGCGGTCGGGCGGCTGGAGGAGCTAGCTTCGCGATATGGAAGCTCCGCGGATTGTGCCGAAGTGTCGGCAGGCCGGTTGAATAGCGTCGTCTTGTCAGGTAGCGAGATGGCTTGTGGGCGAGGCGAATGCAATTCTCCCACATAGATGACACTTAGGGAACCTGACATCTCTTTCCACTCTTTCTAGGCTATCTCATTTTTCCCTTTCGGGAACATCACAACTTTCTTGATTTTCTTTTTGGGGCTATGCCGAGGAGCAGCAGCGTCATCCCTAGGTCTCTTCTTGAAGGCGGGGGCCAGCGATTCTTTCGCCGCCTCGGCTGCCATGCTGGCGAGTGCGAGACCTTTTGACGGCCTAGTGATGCTCAAGTAAGGGGGATGGGCTAGAATATTCCTCTCTCCTGAACAAGTAAATGGTTAGAGAGCAAAACAAGGGGATGGTAAACATGAGGCTAAGGGAGCACAAGTGTACCTTCGCCGGGAAAGACAGGAAGGAGGGAGTCAAGGTCTCGCCTTAAGAAGTTGACCTCAAAGTTCTTCCCTACGAAGAACTCGCAGTGGTCTTTATACACGCCTCCAACCTTGGGAGTCACATAGTATATTTCAGCGGGCGACACTGGGGCGAGTGGAACGCCACCCAGATTCCCGTGGATGAAGATGAAGCGGGTGAGGCAGTGATGATAATTGTTGGGGGTCTCGCACACCTTCACAGCCAATCCTGTGAAGTACGAGATGACATCGTGGTTGGCATGATAGACGAATAACTTGCGGAAGGCATTGAGGCTGAACTCAATGCGCTCGCGGTGCATGTAGCAGGCAAATACAACTAAAACCGAGATGGAGTTCTGGTTTAGTTGCGCGGGGACGACTCCAAAGTATTTTAGAACCTGTTTAAACTCTGGCCAGAGGGGAAGCCTCAGCCCCGACTCGAATTGCGAGATGGGGAATGCGAGTTCACCAAGATAGAAAGTATTGATCAACTCGCCGACCTTCGGTGGACGAGACTCAAACCCCTCCACCACGAGTTTGCGGGTGAAGCGGCTGTAGTCCTCCTCCAAGATCCTGCCCGGATGAAAGTCATGGTCGGCGAATCTTCTGCCGTATTGGCTACATCCCGCGCCCTCTTAAGTCCTTTTCTTTCCTATGGTAGGTGAGACAATGAGAACGACAGGAGGTGAAAAAGGGGTGATGAGAAAAAGCCACGAAAGAAAGTAGGTGAGAAGCCTTGATCTAAGACACAGCGGAGGGGGTAGTGTATATGTAAAACATTTCGGTCTAGTGGGGGAGGTATTTATAGCGGATGGTGAAAGTGAAAAAATGGTCGAGAAAAATATGAAGGGGTAGTTGAAGATGTAGGCCGACGGTTTGTTTTTTCTCTCTCATAAACTCGAAGCGCGGCGCCCCACACGGATTTTTCCAATGAGCCAAAATAAAAGGGAAAAGTCAAATCAATTAACACAGCTATAATAAAATTCCAGCATTAAAGAAGTCAACAGAATAGAATCATTAATTGTTTTGTTCAACCTCCAACGACCACCGCGAGACGTGGTGGAGGGTCTTCAGTTCTTCTGCCACCTCCAACGACCACCGCGAGACCCCGCGCTTGGGGCCGACCACAGAGATGAAAGGCGCGAATGACATCAAGGCCGCAGCGCGTGAGACAAAGCTGCTGGTCAACCTCGCTTATGATGGCCTGGTGGTCGGTCTCATCTATTTCAATCCCGGCATCGATCCCAGAGGAGAGGCGATCACATTAAATTTCGAGCCATTTGATGCGCCTTTCGGTGGCCTGCTTGTCCCGCTCCATCCCGCGGATAATGTGTGAATACTTTCGAAGCATCTCGGCCGTCCTGCACTTGATCTCCAGCGGATCCATGGGATGACCCAGATAGTCTTCAAACTCATCTGGATGAGGGAGAGGCGAGAAGGCGGGCGGCCCATAGAAGTCCTCAGTGGCCGAGTCGATCTGGATACTTATATAGGGAAAGTCGAAGATCAGAATGAAGGGTGTTCTCACCCGAAGGCTCGAAGGCCGTAAGATGTACGGATGGAAGGTCTAGTCCAGTGGTCTCGAATACACCATGCAAGGGAATAAATTTCTATAGAATGCAAAAAGTCAAGGTTAGTTCATTTACCAGGGTTGCGGGAGGTCCCCGCAAATCGCGAGAGGTCGTCCTCCTTCACAGTGGGTGGAGTGGATCACTAAGGAGAGTTGGAGTCTTGATAATGTTTGTCGGTAACATCGGGTCGATTTACAGGCTGGGGGGAATAGGCGAGTTTTCCATGAAAAAGCATGAGGTCAGTAGGCGAGGTGATAAAAGGAAAAAAGAAAAGATAGAGGCGAGAGGAGGAGTCAAGAATCACCTGTCTCTCCCTAGAGGATACAGGAGGAGGTGCATTGACTCCCAAGGATGCTAGAGTAGTCACATCGGCCGAGAAGGGGGGGGAATGGTTTTTGTCTTCTTCAGGTGAGACAACAAGGTAAAGAAGTGGAGGAGCGAACCAGAGCGGGGGCCAGGGCAACCACATTGGCCTTGTTTTGCTTGCGAACCATCGCGAAACTCTCGCTGAAACTCTGAATATGGGACATGTTGATGGTTGAAGGAATGAGGAAATGAGAGAGGGTGTAATCTTCATGACGGGATAGGTGTCGCTTATTTATAGGCCACAGATGAGGGTCCCGCAAAAGATTCTCCCATAAATGAATTTCAATGCCGCGAGCCTCGATTGGACTTTCTTTCCGATCTTGAGGCAACCTCGAAAAGAGCGGGGATTGAGTACAACCTCGGGCTCGCAGGAAGTAATTCAAGGAGGAGTGAAGAGTTAGTGGCAAGAGGGGCGAGTGGACTGCAGAGGCGAGTGGTACCAAAGGGTCACTCGTCGGTACTTTAAAAAGACAAAACATCATGGGCGAGATGGATCAGCGGAGCAGGCAAGACGGCCCGCGCGGCGCGCGCTGGCCTTTTGTGGCGAGACACTTCACGAGGGGCGGGGGACTCGTGAGATTGAAAGATAGGCTCGTCCCGCCCACCGTTATTTTCTCACTTGCCATATGAGAAAAATATGTTTTTACTCTTAACCCCAAGGGAAGGTTTTACTCTTTTACCCCAGGTAATTTTACCCTTTTACCCTTTGTGGTCTGCATATAATCCTTCAGAATAACGGAGTTTGGCAGTTGGCAGACCCAACCCAGGATATTTTGGTAATTTTAGGTCAGTTCAGTTTGGTTATTGGCAAATCAAACTCAGAGGCCTATAAATAGACCAATAAGGTGCCTTGAAAAGGGGTTGAACCACTTCTATATTCTTCCACCAAGGCACCTAGCTCAGCACTGGCTACGGAGGGGAAGAACTTCTGATTCCTCCGGGAAAGAGGTGAGACCTCCGAGCGAAAGCCCACGGTATGTTTCTAATTCCAAGACTCACGTCGATATGGTTGGTTCGGGAAGAGTATGTGTGATCTGCAATCTTAGGTTCGAACTCTAGACGAAGTTGCATAACTTGGTTCAACAAAACCTATGGAAGGTCTCAAATGAATACTTTGAGTAGGCATTGAGTGAACTTTCTTCACTCAATGCATTTGTACTTAGTCAGAATTAACTGCTTCTTCACTTGTTAAAATTTGTCAACCGCGAAAAATGGGAAACTTGGCACATGAACACACAACATATCCGAGGCCAAATAAATTAGGTGCACTAGAAGAGAGAAAAAATCTTGTACTATCAACAATCTTTACAAGGTGAGGTATACATGGCGAGACATGATTAGCTGATTTACCTGATGGAAGGAGAAACAAGAAATACAAAAATAGCCACGCGGTCTCAAAGAGAAGCTACCGACTCTGCTGAGCTGGCTACGGAGTCCGTTGAAGGCGCCAAGTTGCCAGACCACAACCTACCCGCACAGACAACTATTTATTCCAATGCTGAGTGTAATACCCACATCCATTACATAGAATATAACAGAAGGTTCGGTGTAACGCCCCAATTATCTTAATGCAGGAAATGATGTTTTGGAGGCTATCGCCCGACAGTAGCTAGGTATAGCATGGTGGTAGCTCCATTGTTAGCGTCGACAGCATTGAGAGCGTTGAGTCAACTCAATGCTAGACTTACCGCGTGGCGGTAGTGTAACCGTGTTACGGTAGTTGGGGAATTTATCAGGCAAAGATCTCAGGAAGTTATCGCCTAGCGATAGGGTTACTGCTGGAGATAGGTTGGACAATTTAGTTGGCAATGCTCTCGGGATCCTAGCGCATGCGGCATCAGTTATCGCTCGACGATAGCAGCGGGCATTGTGTCGTAACCGGCGAAGGATATCGCGCGGAGTTAGAATCTTACCGCATGACGATAGTGAATCTGTAACGGCATGGCCAAGTGTCGGCCTGTGATTGGAGGGTCTGGGAGGTTACATGCAAAATGATGCGGTACCGCGTGTCGGTAGCTAGTTACTGTTTGGCGGTAGCTTTATATATATGCCTGGTTCGATTGTTTCTTCTTCATTATTATAGAGTTAGAGAGTTTGGCTTGGTTTTTTGGAGGAGGAATAACAGCGCCGGAAGAAGGGAGATCTTGACGTCGTTTGTGTTTCAGGTCTCGGATTTGCAAGGCGAGTTCGGATTTGCGGAGGCAAAGTCAGAGCGATCGTTTTCAACCGTCTAGATTTCTCCCATGATGCCAAAGCGTACATCAAGGGTAATAATCCTCTTCGTTGGACATGTGAAGTCCTTTCATTTGGCAGTAGAGTGTAGACACTCGACAGACACGTTGATGTGGTTCTCCCGATGGGTAGATCTGTGTATCCCCGTTAGTTTGCATTTAGATCAGGAATCAAAGTACAGAATATGCATGCTATGTGAAGCCCATCGGGACAGCTTGGTCTAGATTTGTGATGTTTGTGTGTTTGTTTGTCGGAGAAGACTACGTGGTAATCTCGTAGATTTCGGAGTTGCGGGGTGTGCAGATGACTGCATTGAGAGTACTGGGAGTAGTCTCCTGGAAAACACCTGAAATAAGGGAAGAACTGATAGTCTGTCCCCTACCATGCGACGGTAGTGCTACTACCGACGATAGCTTCCTATAAGCTATGTTTGGTTTCAAAGACTGTCTCTGGGAGACCTTTGGGCTATTGCTTATGAAACCAGTATCTGGGAGACTTCTGAGCTATAGTTTGATTGATCCTGAGCTTTAATTTCTCAGCTAGGTAGCCATGAGAGCTAACCTAAGTTCACAGTAGGGTTATGAATTGTAAGAAAATGGGAAAGTGTATGCCGACCCACGTCGTGGCTCACGCGCCTAACAATTTGAGCATGGGAAAAGAATGAACTGTACCCAACCCTTGTCATCCGTCTTGGAGTGAGTCATATAGTGGATCTGCAGATCATTATGACTTTGTCGGAGGCTTGGGGCGTGGTCTCTGGCGATGGCCCTGTGAGACTAAAAGCTCAAACATTGATGACTGTCAGTGAATGGTGGTGTAACCCTTGAGGTATTGTGCACCAATAGTGTGCCTGAGAGCATGGGGTGTTGGGCGTTTGTGCCAAGATCTGTGGCTAACGGTGCTTAAGTTGAATGTTCCCATTACCATGTTGTGGTTATACTAATGCATGTATGGAAGGAGCACCGCCACCCCGGGTGAGGGGTGGGGTCATTATAATTTGGTCAGCTAATGCTGACCGTTGCTTTGTTTGCCACCTTTGTGGTGGAATATTGTGTGCAGGTGCTGCTGAACCAAGTAGGAAGTAGTGGGTTAGAGCCTTGAAATATTATGCTGGCCCTTGAAGTCCAAAGAGAATACTTGTGTTATTTTATCGTTCATATGTGGCCGGCCTACGTGCCAAAGTATGTAACTCATCTTAATTAAAAGAACATTGTAAGTCCTTAATGCCAAGACGTTATTTGTGTATTTGATTTACATTCCTAGTTGTGGTAGTGGACATTCATGCAGTTGTTGGGTTCTCTTTATAACCTTTAAATTACTTCCGCTAGAATGCACTGTGTTATGATGTGAAATATTGGATTATGTTTTCAATTTAATAACTCCTTGGTCTGTTCATAGTATATGGCGTCGGGCCCCGACTGAACCTTTTGTTATATTCTATGTGACAGATGGGGGTGTTACAAGTTGGTATGAGCCTCTGATATCGGTCTGCCATATTCAAATTCATGGCCGAATTCTTTTAAGGGGTGGTGAGTACTGGTAAGTGCGTTGCCGTTATAGCATAAAGAACCCATGAATGTCCACTTAGGAATGCAAATACATATGTTTGAGGAAGCTGAGTTTTCCAATAATTGCTTTTTGGCAATATATTTATTGCCTAATCGAGTGCTTTTACAACTATAGGTGACTAGGAGCGGTGCGAGGCAGTCACGACAACAACACTCTGCAGAGAGTAGTGCGCCTAATGACTCGCCCGCAACCACTCCTTCTGCAGAAACCATAGGAATGGTAGCAGAAGCAGTGTTCGCTATGATCAATGCCCAACCGGGGAGGAAAGTGCAGTCTCCTACTCCTGGGTTAGGTCAAGAGCCCTTGGCGTAGCAGAGCCCATAGTGGAGGATCAGGTAGTGGCAGAGCCTGTGGTCTAGAGAAGAGCAACAGAGAAGCAGTTAAAGCACGTGATGAGCTTTATCCACCAATGTTCTCGGGGACTGGAACCCCAATGCAAGCTGGAGACTGGATCTCCAGGATAAAGAGAGTCATGTCAGCCATAGAGACTGACGAGTGGCAAAAGGTTGTAATAGCTACTTTCCTCCTATATGACGAGGCAAGGCTGTGATGGGACGAGTTAGAGCTGCATCTTTTGGCCGGGAGACAACTCACTAGCGTATCAATGGAGGAGTTCTCGAGACTATTTCTGGCACATTTTGTCCCGATAGCACAGAAAATAACAACGGAGAATCAGTTTCAGAGGCTGACTCAAGGAGAGAGTAGTGTGGACGACTACTTACATGAGTTCACAAGATTCAGACGTTATGCTGGTTCCACTTTTTCAGATGAGGAGCGCACGACCAATCAATTTTATGAAAGGCTGCGCGATGATCTGAGGTTGCTCCCTCAGGTCCAATGATGCAGGGCTTTCTGACCCTGGTCAATATAGCCCGATCTCTGGAACATGATTTGAAGAGGGTCCATAGTAATAAAGACTTGGCAGTGAAGAGCCTAGAGTTCAAGGTACCAAGACCACAGAAGACAGGGCACCGAAAGTGGAATAAGAAGGCCAGACCTTCCGAACCAGCTTCTTCATCGGTTACTTATGGGGCATTGTCTAGGCGTGGAGGCCCAGTACACTATTTCACTTGTGGTAGCCAGGACCTATAGACAATGAATGTTGGAATGGCAAGTAAGGCAAGAAGGCGGGATCGTCCTATGCTGAAAAGGGGAAGGCGGTGGAGTCAACCGCATCCCATCAAGCTCCAACCCAACCTAGAGTCTACAACCTTAGCCCGCAGGAGGCCATCAAGCAGGGCGATGTGGTGATAGGTATGTGTTAGATCTTAGTTGTAAAATTTTACATACCTTGCGTCTTATACCTTGGTCGTATCACTGTCGTGTTTTAGGATTTGTTGTTGTCATGGACGATCCAACTTGAGCATTGTTTGATATAAGAGCTTCACACTCCTTCCTATCCGAGGACTCGTGTCTCGTATTGGAGTGCCCTCTTCTGTGGATAAGGATATATTGGATGTGCTGCTACCTAATGGGTGTTCGATGCGCACAGATAGAGTCTGTTGCTTTAAAGTGCTGATTGGAAGCAAAACTTCTGACTTGGAAGCGTCACTACTGCCGATAGTAAAGTTTGACGTGATCTTTGGCATGGACTAGCTCTCAGAGCAGTGTGCGTACATCGATTGCGGTTCTAAGACTATAAAGATGCGGTTGAATACGAGCCAAGAAACTACTTTCCCTGGTTTGAAGGGCGTGAGCAAGGCACTGATGTATGCTCTCCAAGTAGTTAAAGCAGTTCATGAGGGTGCAGAGCTATTCTTCAATCTTTTAGAGGCGAGGAAGCTCAAGCTTGACTTGGCCAGTATTCCTGTGGTGTTGGTGTTTGCCGACGTCTTCCCTAAAAATTTCCCTGGAGCCCCACCTCAGAGAGAGATCGAGTTCACCATTGAGTTGGTTCCTGGTGTTAAGCAGGTGTCGCAGTCTCCTTACCGCTTAGCACCAATAGATATGGCAGAGTTGAAGGTGTAGCTTCAGGAATTGATAGAGCAGGGGTTTGTGCTTCCAAGTTCGTCATCTTGGAGCGCCCCAGTCCTCTTCGTGAAGAAGAAGGATGGAAGTCTGCGACTGTGTATTGATTATCGGGAACTCAATAAGCTAACAAAGAAGAACAAGTTCTCGATTCCGAGGATCGATGAATTGTTTGATCAGCTAGTTGGATCAACTGTGTATTCGAAGCTAGACTTGAAGTCTATATATTATCAGGTGAGGATTAGTGAAAGTAATATTCTCATGACGGCGTTCAGTACTCGATAGGGCATTACGAGTTCACAGTCATGCCTTATGGCCGTACGAATGCGCCATCAGTGTTTATGGATCTAATGAACAGGACGTTCAAGGAGTAATTGGATCGGTTCGTGATAGAGTTCATCGATGAAATCCTGGTGTACTCCCAATCCGAGGAAGATCATGTTGAGCACTTGTATATTGTTTTGGAGACCTTGAGAAGTAATCAGTTGTATGCCAAGTTCTCTAAGAGTGAGTTTTGGCTATCCTCTATAGAGTTCCTTGGTTATATTGCCAGTGGTGAGGGTATCATGGTGGATCCGACAAAGGTTGCTGCTATTCGTGAGTGTCATGTGTTGTCTTCTGTGGCGGAAGTCCAGAGTTTTATGGGGCTTGACAGCTACTACATGTGCTTTGTAGAGAACTTATCGCGGATAGTGTTACCTCTCACGACCCTGATGAGGAAGGATCAGAAATTTATTTGGTCGCCAGCGTGTGCTCAAGTTTTCGAAGAACTGAAAAGTCGTCTGACCACGACGCATATTCTATGCTCTCCACGTGGGGCAGAAGGCTTTGAGATCTATAGCGATGCTTTAGGTAGCGGCTTAGGCCGTGTTTTGTTATAGTATGGGAGAGTAATAGATTATGGTTTGTGCCAACTGAAGGTGCATGAGAGGAATTATTCAGTCCATGATTTGGAGTCGGCGGCCGTGATATTCACGTTGAAGCTCTGGCGGCACTATTTGTACGGTGTTAAGGTCGGGATTTACATTGATCATAAGGGCGTGAAGTACCTATTGGATCAAAAGGACTTAAATATGCATCAACGAAGGTGGATGGAGTTCCTTGGGGACTACACCATCAAGATACATTACGTTTCTTGCAAAGGTAATGCAGTTGCGGATGCATTAAGTCGCAGAGCCCCGCACAGGCCAATTGGTTAATAATGCATGATGAGCATCTCGTTCAAGATTTGGAGGCCTTAGAGGTCTCTTGTGTTAATAGGAGTTCGAGTGCTGAAGCACATTTGAGTTGGATTGAGGTACAATATGACCTTACAAATCGGATTCGCTAGGCTTTGGATTTGGATGACGTCATGAACCGGTTCATGGCTGAGGGCTTGGATGGGTTTAATACCTAGTTGAAGGTTGATAATTAGCTGTTGTGGGAGGACAGTCGTTTATGCATCCCAAAAGTTGGTAAAATATAGGAGGAGTTAATTTATGAGGCTCATTACACCAAGCACTCAATCCACCCGGGAGCACAAAGATGTACAAAGACATGAAAAAGCTGTTCTAGTGGCCCGAACAGAAAAAGGATGTAGCGTTGTATGTGGCTAAGTGTCAAACTTGTGCTCTAGTGAAGGCTGAATGCCAGAAGCCAGGATGATTCTTGAAGTCTTTGCCTATACTGGAATGGAAGTTCAAAAATATATGCATGGTTTTCGTGTACAGTCTATCGAGATTGCAGAAGGGAAACGACGTCGTCTAGGTGATCATAGATTGTTTGATGAAAGTTTCGCACTTCATCCCGAATAGGTAGGATAATTCAGTGGATAAGCTAGAAAAGCTGTATTGGAGAATATTGTTCGTCTACACGGTATTGCCCGTAGCATCGTGAGTGACCGACATTGGCGTTTTACATCTAACGATTGGAGGTTGGTGCATCAACTGTTGGGGACAACACTGAAGTTCAGTACGGCCTTTCATCCACAGACGAATGGTCAGATCGAGAGAGTCAACATGATGATGATGAACATGCTTCACATGTGTACCTTGTATTTTGGAAATAGGTGGGAGGATCACCTATATATGATTGAGTTCGTGTATAATAACATCTACCAGGCGAGTATTCACATGGCGCCCTTCGAGGCCCTTTATGGTAGGAAGTGACGTACCCCATTATCATGGTTGGACACTGGCGAGTCCAAGTTGTACAAGTAGAAGGACATCGAAGATGCGACTACAATTGTGCATACAATTCGGAAGAGATTGATGATTGCACAAGTTAGACAAGATAAGTACTATGACTCCAAGAACAAAAATGTCGAATTCGCCGTGGGCGATTGGGTATAATTGAAGATCAAACCGTTCAAGTGTGTGTTGAGGATTCGTCGACGGAAAAAGCTAAGTCAAATATTCCTTGGGCCGTTTGAGGTGTTGGAGCGCATTGGTGAAGTGGCTTACCGGTTGAAGCTTTCAATAGAACTGAGTGGTCTACATGAAGTATTCCATATATCAGTGTTGCAGAAGGTGGTGCAAGAGCATATGCTAGTGATCACAGCATATCAAGTACCGCTGTTTGGTGGTGGTGGGTTGACAACGAAGTTCAAACCCATTAATGCATTGAGGATGCTAATGTCAAGCGACTTCGTAATAAAGAGAAAAGGATGGTCATGGTCCGGTAGGATAACTGTGCCGAGAGGAGCTTTCATTGGAGCGGGAGAAAACCATGAAGTCAGAGTTCCCCGAGTTATTCGATTGAGCTACACAGTTAATGTTGATTAAATTCTTTAGTTTCTTACACGACTTAATATCAGGACGTAATTCTTTAAGTGGGGGATATTTGTAACGCCCCAATTTTCTTAAGGCAGGAAATAGTGTTCTGGAGGCTATCGCCCGGCGGTAGCTAGGTACCGCATGGCAGTATCTCCATTATTATCGTCGAAAGCATTGAGAGCATTGATTCAACAAAATGCTGGACTTACCGCATGGCTGTAGTGTTACCGTGTGGCATTAGTTGGGGATTTTATCAGGCAGAACACTCAGGAAGCTATCGCCTAGCGATATGGTTACCGCTGGCGATAGCTAGTTCAATTTAGTTGGCGAGGCTCTCGGGATCCGACTGTGCGCCGGTAGAAGTTTTTGCGCGGTGATAACAATAGGAGTTGTGTCGTAACCGTCGACGGCTATCGCGCGACATTAGAATCTTACCACGCGGTGAGAGTGAATCTATAGCGGCGTGGCCCCGTGTCGGCCTGTGATTGGAGGACCTAGACGGTTACATGCAAAACGAGGCGGTACTGTGTGGATGTAGCTAGTTACCCCGCGGCGGTAGCTTTATATATATACCTTGTTCGACCGTTTCCTCTTCATTATTCTAGAGTTGGAGAGTTTGGACTGGTTTTCTGGAGGAGGAATAGTAGCGCTTAAAGAAGAGAAATCCTGCCGTTGTTCGTGTTTCGGTTCTCGGATTCGCAAGGCGAGTTCGGATTTATGGAGGAAAAGTCGGAACGGTCATTTTCAACCATCTAGATTTCTCCTATGGTTCCAAAGCGTACATCAAGGATAACGATCCTCTTCCTTTGAAATGTGAAGTCCTTTTTTGGCATTAGAGGATAGACACTCCACAAACACATGGATGTGGTTCTCCCGACAGGTAGATCCATGTATCCCTGTTAGTTTGCATTTAAATCCGGAATCAAAGTACGGAATAAACATGTTGTATGAAGCCCTTCCGGACAGGTTGGCTTCGATTGGAGATGTTTGTGTGCTTGTATGTCGGAGAGGACTCCGTGGTAATTTCATAGATTTCAGTGTTGCGAGGTATGTAGATGACTGTATTGAGAGTACCGGCGGTAGTCTCCAGGAAAACACCTGAAACAGGGGAAGAATCGATAGTCTGTCCCCTACCGTGCGACGATAGTGCTACTGGCGATGATAGCTTCCTGTAAGCTATGTTTAGTTGCAAAGCCTATCACTGAGAGACTTGTCAGCTATTGCTTGTGAAGCCTGTCTCTAGGAGACATGTAGGTTAATGTTTGATTGAGCATGAGCTTTAATTACGCTAACCTAAGATCATAATAGTTTTATTAATTGTACGGAAAGGGAATGCTGACCCGCATCGTGGCTGACGCTTCTGATGATTTGAGCACGAGAAAAGGCTGAACTATACCCAACCCTTGTCATCCATCTTGGAGTGAGTCATATAATGGATCGGCAGATTGTTATGACTTCGTCGGAGGCTTGGGGCGTGGTCTCTAGCGGTGTCCCTGTGAGACTAAAAACTTAAATGTTGATGACCGTTAGTTAACGGTGGTGTGACCCTTGAGGTCTTGTGCACCAAGATTGTGCCTGAGAGCACGGGGCATTGGGCATTTGCGCCAACGTCTGTGGATAATGGTTCTAAAGTTGCACGTTCCTATTACCATATTGTGGTTATACTAATGACTGCAGGGAAGGAGCACCGCCACCCCGCATGAGGGGTGGGGTCGTTATAATTTGGACAGCTAATGCTGACAGTTGCTTTTGTTTGCCACCTTTGCGGTGGAATAGTGCATGCAGGTGCTGCTGAGCCAAGCAGGAAGTAGCGGGCTGGAGCCCTGAAATCCTATGCTTTACCTTGAAGGACAAAGGGAATACTTGTGTTATTTTAACGTTCATGGGTTGCCGGCCTGTATGCCGAAGTAAGTAACACATCTTAATTAAAGATGAACATTGTAAGGCCTTAAGGCCAATAACTTATTTGTGTATTTGATTTACATTCCTAGTTGTGGTAGTGGACATTCATGTAGTTGTTGGGTTCTATTTATAACCTTTAAATTACTTTCCCTAGAATGTACTCTGTGTTAGGATGCAAAATATTGGATTATGGTTTCAATTTAGTAACTTCATGGTCTGTCTGTGGTATATGGCGTCGGGCCCCAACCATACCTTCTGTTATATGCTTTGTGACGGATGGGGTGCTACATACGGCTGGGGCCCGACGCCATATACTACACACAGTTAGTGGAGTTACTTATTTAGACCATAATCCATAAAGGTTTAACCAAACTCAGAGTGCATTCTAACAGAAGTTAATTAAATGCTTATAAGAATCCTACCAATTGAATGTCCACACAACTAAATAGGAATGAAAGCACAATACACAAATGTTGCGGCCTTAAGGACTTACGAGGTTTTTCTCAAATAATATTGTCTTACATACATCGACACGTAGGCCGACCACACATGAACGATAAATAAGGAAATGGGTAATTCTCTTTGGCCTTCAAGGTCCAGCTTAGCAATCCTGGGCTCCAGCCCGCTACTTCCCGCTTGGCCCAGTTGCACCTGCACGAAACATTCCACCACAACAGTGGCAAATATTGCAATGGTCAGCATTAGCTGACCAAATTATAATGATCTCACAGCTCAGTCAGACTTGTACTGCTCCTTCCTTGCATGCATTAGCATACATAAATAATGACAATCAGAACGTGCAAATTAAGCACCATTCTCCACAGACGTTGGCACGACCGTCAAACACCCCGTACTCTCAAGCCACATTCTCGGTGCACAGGAGTTCAAGGGTCACACGTCTGTTCTCTGCGATGGTCAGCAACTCTTGAACTTTTCAGTCTTTCAGAGCCTATGCCAAAGGCAATGCCCCTATGGATACGACAAAGACATGATGATCCCAGATACACACTTTTTCTCACTCCAAGTTGATCAACATAAGGTTGGGTATAGTTTAGCTATTTCCCGTTCTCAAATCATCGGGTGTGGCAGCCACGACGCGGGTCAAAATCCACTTACCCATCCGTACAATTCATAACCCCGTTATGATCCTAGGCTAGCAATCACGACCGCCTAGGCTTGGTCACAAAGGCTCTCAGGTCAACACATTGGCCCCCAGGTCTTCAGAAGACATGCCTCACAATTAATAGTCCTCAGGTATCCATGAGACAGGCCTCACAAATTATTACAGCTCACTGGGAGCTACTGCCACACGGTATGGGACAAATTATTGATTTTTCCTCTTTTTTGTGTGTTTTCCTGGAGACCACCTCCAGTACTCTCACTGCAGCCATCTGAACTCCCTATGACTCCAAAATCTATGTGATTACCACGAAGTCTTCTCCGGCATACACAACATACATAAATCACCAATCCAGACCAACCTGTCAGGAAGGGCTTCAAACGACTTGTATATTCCGTACTTCGATTTTGGATATAAATGCAATACAAATAGGGATTCACAGATCAACCCATCCAGAGAAACTCTTCCACGTGCTCGTGGAGCATCTGCTCGTACATGCCAAAAAGGACTTCACATATTCAAGGAAGAGGATCGTTACTGTAATACCCCCATCCCGAAACACAAAACATGACACGAGGGGAATCTTATGCCCAGAACAGCCGTCTTGTGGTAGCATTAGCACACGACTAACTTGTACTAAAAGACCCCTATCCTACCGACTAATCAAATCATCCATGCCAACCCAACACAAAGAATATAAAACAGAAGTCAAAATACACACTAGTATAATAGTCCTGAACTACAATAGAAATAAGAAGCAGCCAAGGCTTCTATAATATCAGAGTACATGCCCAAAATTCTACAAAGGTGTCTCTCTAAAAACACTCACATCAGTCACCGATGGCAACGCCGGTACCGTCACATCAGGCCCTGTTGTTTAGGCCTCGCTGCCCTCCAGCGTAACCTGTTGTTGCTCTATTTGTGGGGTCTCCTCCTAAAAATGAAGGCATTGCAACAGTTAGTCATAAAGACTAAGTGGCTATCACATCCGCTCAACCGAAGAATCCTCAGCACCAGGCGGAGAAAGGAACAATGGTATAATATATATAAGTGAACAATAGTATAATCAGGTGTTATATAAGTAAACAATATCAGTGTATATCAATAATTGCAAAAAATGAGCATATCAATCAACTTTAGCCGTTCTACCTTCTACAATAG
The DNA here is from genome assembly GCA_039583875.1 of Platanthera guangdongensis. Classification (NCBI taxonomy): domain Eukaryota; kingdom Viridiplantae; phylum Streptophyta; class Magnoliopsida; order Asparagales; family Orchidaceae; genus Platanthera; species Platanthera guangdongensis. Next base: position 67,344,162 of record CM077161.1, on the reverse strand, counting down.
TATATAATATAAAACTACGATAGAAAGTAACTAAACTTATATGTATGCCCATATAGACATATAAGTTAAGGATCGGGTCAACAATAAGGTAACACATCGTATATGAATGCCCATACAAACTTATATGATAAGGGTCTTGTCTAGGTAATATAATGATGATGATATGAATGCAACGCAATGACTCAACCATGTTCACGCACAAGCAACTGCTATGTCGAAAGGGACTTGTAGTTCCCACTTTTCGAGCAGGTAGCTAACCTCTCAGGTATCATCTGTCATGGCCAGACGGTGATAGTGGAATGAGCTTTCCACTACTAGGCAGACATCCACACTACCTGGCATAGGCCCTACATACCTCAACGCTAAGAACATAACAACGGATCTCACATGCGTACTACGGCTCAGAAGGAGACTCGGGTAGGTGTGCACCGAGGACCAAGCCAAACTGGCCTGTCATCATGGCACGAAAGGAGCCTATGGGAGAATATCACCAAAGTACCAAGCCCAACCGTCCACTTGGCATGGAAGGAGCCCTTGGAATGATCAATAAGGACCAAGCCCAACGGCACAAGGTCTATCTATTAACTCTCATCGGTGTGGCGACTAGCGAGCCCATAGAACTGCCACACTATCCTTAACCTAGGATTATGACACCATGTGTAGACTCATACCACATGCAATTTCACACAGAAGGAGCTTATGAGAGCGTATCACCAGAGGACCGAGCCCAACCATCCACTCGGCGCGGAAGTAGCCTAGGGAATGAGCACCGAGGACCAAGCCCAACCACCCAAAGTCTCTTTACATCATTAAAAATCAAGTGCGGTCAAACACATGCACTTACACCCTTTCACATTCTCGTGCTCCATGGTACTTAAGGGTTCATCATCAACACGGGTGGCAAGCCACCTACACAACTCACCAATCTCACACTGCTACCCGAAGGGAAGCACGACACTAAGCAGGGGACCACTGTTAACCTAACTTATTTAACACATCTCATGGAGATGCTTCAACCTGTTCCGATTCCTTCTAAGGATCAAGCATCCACCAACCATTATGCTTCCATAACGGTAATCGCATCATCATAAAAAGCGTCCACCCCTAGCATTACCATGAATTCACGATTTACTTGTTCAATTACCGAACGTCACATCTTCATCCAAACCTAATCCATTTCACAATTACATTCATGTCCTATTCGGTTTCGCAACCATTTGTTTATCACAAGCAAATAGGACCAAGTTCACTAAAACCTCAAAATTCATCTTTATAGTTTCTTTCACAAACCAAGCCAAATGCTTCACTAACCCGAGAATATTAATTTTACAAGGCTTGATTGTACAGACACTTTAACTGGACATTCCTGAGTCTACGAGACTCGTATGAAGACGTATAACCATCCATTGGAAAGGTATTTCAAGGACTATAACTTTGGTATTTGGTCCATCACCGAGATTAGGCCATAATGTACCTGAAATTAGCCTCAAGTTCTTCAACATACAGGAAGCAGATTTCTGCACGAATAAAGAATCAGACCAGCAAGTTTGACTGTGCTCTCCCGAGTCTACAAATGTCATATGAGAACGTGTAACTATCCGTTAGAAAGGTATTTCAAAGGGCTACCACTCTCGTGTTTAGCCGAAAATCCAGATCTTGCAGTTCGATGCCTGAAAATGTCCTCAAATTTGCTGCGCGCAGAAAATAGATTTCTACGCGCATCTTAAAGCGGAATGAACGACAACGTTTCGTCTTCCTCCTCTAGACAATATTTCCAAAATTTCAGCCATCATTCCTCCTCCCTTATTCACACTCATAGGATCGTTCTTCTTCACGAAACCAAGTACACTGTCTCCTCTTTGAAGGGCGGAGAGGTTGAAGTCAACTTGTCTCTAGGGCGAAGCCCTAGCACGATCCCTTCCTAGGAAATCCTCATCTTGTAAATAGAACTCCTTTGAGTCAACATCTCTCCTAGGAATTAACTATAGATCTAGCACTAAGACAGAGGGTAGGAAGCTCACCGCGTTTCCGGCGGTTCCGAAATTTCCGGCCATGGACCTCGTTACTCTTCTTTGCGACGTCCTCTGCTTCGTTGGTGGTGTTCTTCCACAGAAATGGACGAATCTTCCTCCAGAAATCTCCAACTCCAGCGACTACTACTCTCCGACGGTTTCACACAGTTAAAGCTCGACAAGATGAAATGAGTGTGACGGCTAGGGTTCGACTCTTCCATTTTAGAACAAGGTATTAGGTTTAACTCCCTTGCGATGTGTTGTCGTGTCATTGGACCACCCTTTATTACCCTAATTAGGTCTTATTGAAAGGACCGGTCTAAGGAGGCCAAGCCGCACTCATCCCAAAATCCGGTTCAACCGCCTACACAAGCCAGCGAATTCTGCCTGGGCTGAATATTGCATAAGTCAAATTTAGTGAGTATCGACTTCCATAGTCGACGAATCGGTGAGTTTTGTCGGGAATATTCGAAAAACCCTCCTTCGGTCCCGCCGAATCTGCGAAGCGATATTCATTGAATTCGTCGAATATCTTTTGTGATATTCGATGAATTCTCTTTTGGCCGAAACTCCAACTTCAATCCCGTCGAACTCCTTCAACGATATTTGACGAATTCGTCGGATACCCATAATGATATCCGATGAATTTCCCTTAGACTATTTTCTCCAAATCCTGACGTTGAGTGTGTCGAGCATCAACAAGCGATACATGACGAATAGGAATCAAACTTGACGAATTCGTCGGATATCCTTAGCTATATCTGACGAATTTCCATTAAACTTTTCCTCCAATGATATTCGACGAATTCATCGGATATCCCTGACGATATCCGACGAATTTCACTTGGACAATTTCTCTTAGGCCATTCCCCTTCGATCTGTTGGGTATCACCTATCCCAACAGTTCACCCAACGCACTCAACACCTTTTGCCAGTGCACTCCAAGCCGTAGTCATGTTTCTTGACTCAGAACGTGCACGAGGGGCCTAGCGTAAAACGGGACATTACAAATCCTATAAACAAAATAAAATATTTTGTCCCCGAAATCAGGCTAAGGCTATGGGGAAGTAATGCATGAAATTAAAATAAAATATGTTTTTAAAGTTACCTTGGGGGAACAAATCCGGGTAGCGCTTTTGCATCAAGTCCACCAGCTCCCAACTTTACTCCTGCTTCCCATGATTAGACCACAAAAATTTTACCAACGAGACACTTTTCTGCCGCAATCTCCTCGTCTCGCTGTCCACTATGCGCACCGACCCTAGTTGGATGGAACTATCAGTTGCTACTACATTATCTGTGGTGAGGACATGTTGATCGGGCTGCAATAGTGCTTTCCAAAGTGAAGACACATGGAACATGTCGTGTAAATTCTCTAGCTCTGGTGGCAGCACCAACTGATAGACCAAAGGGCTAATCCTTTCTAATACAGCATAAGGCCCAACGTATCTTGGACTGAGCTTATTCATTCCACGCACCCGTGACACTCCATGCTTTGGCCAAATCTTCAAGAACACCATCTCACCCACTTGAGATTCCACCATCCGGTGTTTTGCATTATAATATTTAGCCTGCTGACTTTGAGCCTCAAGCATACGTTCCAATATTAGTCTAACAACAACATCAGTATCATCAATGTACTCAATTCCTAAAACCTTCGGGACCCCATCTTGCACCAATAACAATGGACTCCTACACCTTCTTCCATAAAGGGCTTCATGGGGTGCCATTCCGATACTTTCCTGATGACTGTTGTTATAAGAAAATTCTTCCTGGGGTAATAGCCTTTCCCTCTGCTCTCCTCTATATAGTACACACAATCTTAATAGATCTTCCAGGGTTTCGATGGTTCTCTCAGACTGCCCGTCCGTTTGAGGATGAAAGGCTGTGCTGAAGGTAAGGCATGAACCCAAATATGCCTGTATTGCCTTCAATTCTTTGGAGGTGAAACCGCCATCCCAGTTAGAAATTGAAAGATATGGTACCTAAACACCTAGAGGGGGGGGGGGGGGTGAATAGGTGACCTAATCCTTTTCTTACTTTGTTGGCAGCCAAACAGTTATATCACAGATTTCTAACTAGTTTATTACAGCAATCAGCAATAATCAAACAAACACAGATCATCCACAGCACAAACACATCACAGCACACAGTGTTTTATAGTGGTTCCCCAAGATATAGGTACATCCACTTTCCCCCTTCGCCTATCTAGCAGTGTACTAGATTCGGCCTAACTTCTCCACTGTCTCAGAACCCAAATTGGTTCCTACCTCAGGCCCAAAGCCTTACACTCAGCTTTATCCCAAAGCCTACACTCAGCCAATCAAGGCCTACACTCAGCCAATCCAAGGCCTACACTCAGAGATCTATATCTCCTACACTCAGGCTAACAAGCCCTACCCTCAGCCTTTATAAATATAGGCTTACAATCACTCAGATCCAATGGATCCTACAAGTTACAAATGTAATACAGATAATGACTCTACAACTCAGAATTACAGGAGGGGAGTTGAGAGATTCTTGATGAGTTCTTGGAAGAACTCAGCTGGATTCACCCTGACTTAGCTTTCTTCAAAGCTTCTTGAGTAGAACTGAATAAGGCTGAATCCTCTGCAGTTATTCCTTGACCTCTGCCACTTAAAATCCAGAATTGATTCTGAATCCTCTATCTCAGCCTAGTTCCTGAGGCTGATTTCTTGGATGGAGCCCTCTCTCTCCAACTTCTTAGATCTGCAGATGGAATACAAGATCTTCTTGTGTTGATACTTTGTGTACCACTTTTCTGATTACTTGAATAATCTGTGCCACTTGTTAATCACTTGATCAATTCTTTCAACAACAGTTTCTGTAAACTGTGGGTGTCTATTTATAGCCCTTCTTCATGGTAACCGGCTGGTCCGGTTCATAACTGACTTCTGACATCTCTGACAGTTGCTGTAGACCGGCTGGATCGGCAGCTGTCATGTCAACCAGTCACTTCTTGAAAATCTCTAACTGTTTATAAGTGTCGAGACTTTCTGTCTTTAAGTGTCGACACTTATAGTCCAAGTGTCGACACATGTTGTATAAGTGTCGACACAAGTTTACAAGGTGTCGACACAATTCCTTGTATGTCTCAACACTGATTCTTCTGCATGTGTCGACACTGAAATTGAGTGTCGACACAAGTACTTATTCTTCTAGCTTATGCTGTATTCTTCTAAGTGTCGACACATCTCCATTGTGTCGACACAACTTCTTGTGTTAAATCTGTCTAGTGTCGACACTGCTTCTTGGTGTCGACACATAGTCTTCTATATTGAATCTTGCTGAGTGTCGACACAGCTCCTTGTGTCGACACACCTTCTTGTCTTTGAGACTTCAGCTGAGTGTCGACACATTCCCATAGTGTCGACACATGTACTTAGAATAATTTGCTGCTCTTCCTGTTCTTTACTAAGTGTCGACACAGCTCCTTGTGTCGACACTTTCTTCAAGTGTTGAGTCTTTAGCTAAGTGTCGACACATTATGCTGGGTGTCGACACTTACTTCAAGTGTTGACTCTTCTGATAGTGTGTCGACACATTGTGCTGAGTGTCGACACATTCTTCAAATGCTGGCTCTTCAGCATAGTGTCGACACATTGTGTTGAGTGTCGACACATGTACTTAGACTCTGCAGACTTTTGCTGAGTGTCGACACAGCTCCAAGTGTCGACACTTTCTGGTGTAGACTGCTCCTCTAGGTGTCGACACTTCTGCTAAGTGTCGACACTGCTTCTCTGCATTCTTCTTCACTGAGTGTCGACACAGATCCTTGTGTCGACACTTTATGTCTGGTGTCGACTCTGCATCCCAAGTGTCGACACAATGACTCCAAGTGTCGACACTGCTTGTCTGGGTGTCGACACAAGCTTTCTCAAGTGTCGACACTTTCCCTCTGGGTGTCGACACATGGACTTAGAAAGTTTTAGCTTCAGTCCAGTGAATACCTAACCTGCACAAGTAACTCAAACATACATCAAATACATTATGATGTATATTATTGAGTTGGGTGAGGCTTCTTCAAATCAGGTACATTTGACTAATGTACCCAACAATCTCCCCCTATTTGGAGAAGTCATAACCCTTAGTCAATGATATACACCACTCATAATTAAAAAATTATAAAATGATGAAAAGCAGGATTATGTCAACAGGGTAAACTTAAACATGTAATAATGCACACATGTATACACATTCATCATTGCAGAACAAACAAGAAATAGACACATTCTTCTGAACAATCATGAAATATATTTATCATATATTGTTCTAACATTTTTCTAATACATCTTCAATGATTTACAAAAATGTTTATATGTAAAAGATTACAACATTCTTCAAGTCTATTCTTAGTTTAGTTCCGGTCAGGTTCTTTAATAACAATTCCTTTGCCAGGTTGGACTTGAGCTTTGACAGCAGCAGCAGCATGCTCAGTATCAGCAGGCTTCTTGCCTTTGAGATCTTTCTTCTTGAGTTCTTCAGCCTTGATTTTCTGCCTCTCAAAATAATGATAGGGCTTAGGAAAGTACTTGCTAGGCTCCACTGCAGTAGGAGGTAGCTTTCCTAACTTAGCCTTTCTTCTGTACTGGACAATGGCTTCCTGCCTGATCTCATGCTTCCTCCATTCTGCTTCTGAGAACCACTTGTTCCTGTCATTCATGTTGTCTTTGGCAGCTTTCCAGGCAGTTAGAATTATATTCCTAGAGGTAGGGCTCCACTGTTCAAAATCTGGCTTTTGTTCTGCTAGTTCCCTAAACCTCTTCTTTGACAGCCTTGTCTCTTCTTCTTTTTCTAATGCCTCTTGCATAGCTGCAGTAATAGGTTGAACAACCTTTTCCAGAACAACATTTGACTTTCCTGCAGTTGGGCTATACATTGTGCTGACATCTGCATGAATCATTTCAAAATCTGGAGGTGGATAAATCACTTGAGCTACCTCTGGTTGCTCACCTCCAAGATATGCACTTTGAATCCCTGATTCAGCAACATTATCATCATCACAGAGTGGAGGATAGCCTAGAGTAGCTCTGATGGAGTTAGAGATCCATTTGGCATGGTCAGAGCTAGCCTTGACTAATACTCTCTCACCCTTTATGACTTCTTGGGCCACATGGTCTCTTACATCATCCTTTTGAAATCTAATCTGACTATTCAAATACCTGATTCCATCTTTAAAGTAAGGTTTAAGCTTTGTAAGCTGTTCTGAGATGGCTTTCTGGGAATCCTGTATTGCAGTCTTTACAGCTTGGATTTCTTCTTGGAAAACTTTGTCAAAGCCAGCCTTAACATCAGCAGATGTAGAAGATTCAGCAGTCTTATTCTTCAATTCAGTGACTATAGCATTGTGGGAGGCAGTCAAATTATCATTCATTCTTAACTGATTCTCCAGCACATATCCTTGTTTTAATGTTATATCATCTACCTGAGTCTTGATCTTCTCCTGGTGAGTAGCCAAATAAACTACTACATTCCCACCCTTGTGGAAGCAGTCAGTCATTTCTTTCTTGTTGAGATTCATCTCAAACCTTATAGATTTTATATCTTGAGCAAGATCAAACTGTAATGATCTGTGCCCTGCATCAACATAAGCCTCTATGGCTTTCCTTTGTTCATCCATTTTGATCTGTAGTGCAATCAGTAAAGCACTATAGTCAGCAGTTGGGGCTTGCTGAACTATAGGCTGTGGGGCAATGGATTGTAGGGCTTTCTTGTAGCTCTGACTTCTTCTCTTGAATACAAAGAGTTTCTTCTTTTTAGCCCTAGCACTCTCCTCATCTTCAGAGGCAGAGGTGCTTGCAATATCAACTCTATTTTTAGGGCTCTCTGATTTTTCAGCTTGCACATCAAGTGCCTTCTCAGTCTCTGGCCTTAAAGGCTCATCCTGAACTGACATGTGCTCCCCCTCAGCAGCAGCACTCTTATCTTCAGCAGCAACCTTGTCCATGTCAAAATCCTCTTGATCTAAATTCAGAAAGAGGTCTTCCATTGTGTATTCAGGAGGTGACTGTGCAGGAGAAGTTCTTGGTTCTTCAATTACTTGATCAGGAACTACTCCCAGTACAGCAGATGTGTCTTGGATAACAACATCTGGTTCTTGACTGTGTTGCTGAGTTTGCTGATATACATCAGACAAATCAGAATCTACTATAGAAAATTTCAATGTATTTAGATCAATGAGTACCTCTTGGATGATGGTAGTGGTTTGCTCACTGTCCAGAGTAGATGGTTCTTCTACTACTGGAAGCTCCCCCTGGCTGTGATCCCTATGGATGGGGCTAGCATGAGGCAGCTCCCCCTGGATCTCAGCAGTCTCTTGAGGAGCAGGAGACTTGACTACTGTCTCTTCCTCCTGATCATCAGGTGTGAACACCACCTGTTCTTCACTCTCAGAACTGCTTGAGGACTCTTGTGCCACTTGCACAGTCTTTCTCTTCTTCTTAGGAGGAATTTATTTTGCAGATACTGGCTTTTCTGGGGTTGCCACTTCCTTGGACAACACTCTTTCCCACCTTGAAAAGATCCTCATATCCATCTTTCTCATGTGGTTGATTTTGCTACCTGCAGCAGTGCTCATTACCTCTGGTATTGTTCCAGCCAGGTAGAGACTAAGTATTCTGCCCAGATTGGGCTTCTTCAGACTTTCCTTTATCTTCTCATAGATAACCATTGACCAATCTGTTTTTAGGTTGAAGATAATTCTGGTCATGACATTGAACATGGAGGCTGACACCCTGTCATGCCCTCCAGTCTTACTGAGAATGACCTTGCCCACTATCTCTGACAGAAATTTTCCTTGACTGTTCATGCCTTTTCTATTAAAGACAGAACCTATCTTCATCTTAGAATCAAGACCACACCAGACCAAAGCTTCCCTGGTCTTGGATGTAGAAACTTCTTCTTCTTCTTGAGTCTTAGGTAGCTGGAGTACCTTCCTTAGACTAATTGGTGAGACCTTGACTTTGGATCCATGCACTCTGGATTTGATTCTATATCCAGAGTCATCAACTGTAGCTCCAGTAAGGAATTCAAGCACTTCCTTCTTCCATATCTTGGTTGGTTCTGAAACCAAGTATTCTAGTACTGAATCGCTGACTAGGGTAACCACTGACTTGATATCTTGATCGCCATCGTCGAATGCGCCGCGCACAAGTTCGTAGCCTTCGTTGACGTTTTCCTCGAGCTTGGGAGCCATTAGGGTTTGAGAATTTGTCTTTAGAAGAGAGAAATGTCGACACAAGAGTTTTGGTCTCGAAACTTTGAAAGCGTGTCGACAATCAAAGACAGAACCCTATTTATACCTGTCTATTTTTGAAGATGAACAGGCGGGACAGCTAGCTTAACATGTGTCGACACTGGCAATAAGTATCGACACAGACTTATAATGTCTCGACACACATGTGTCGACACAAGTTTAGGCAACAGATATTATGTGTCGACACTTGGTTATGTGTCGACACAACATAACTCGACACATCGTCGAGACTTTACTTAGAAAATTCTGAGTAAAACATAAGTGTCGACACCATATTGGATGTGTCGACACCTACTTGACATGTGTCGACACTAACATTCTGAAGTGTCGACACTACATTCCTAGATATGTCGACACGTTTTTCCTGAAGTGTCGACACCACTATTCTGTGTCGACATAGACTTGTCTATGTGTCGACACCATTTTGCTTAGTTAATTTTCTAGTCTGTAAACTTAGTCTAAGTTTATCATACCTAGTTCAATTTTGAATCTATTGAAATTAGCTTCTTCTAGTGGCTTAGTAAACATATCAGCTACTTGTTCATCTGTTTTAACATATTCAAGTGAAATATCTTCTCTTTGTACATGTTCTCTAAGAAAGTGATATTTAATCTCAATATGTTTTGTCCTACTATGAGATACAGGGTTGTTAGCTATTGAAATAGCACTTGTAGAATCACAGTAAAGTGGAGTTCTACTTACCTGAAATCCATAGTCCTCTAGCTGATGTTGAATCCACAGAAGTTGAGCACAGCAACTTCCTGCAGCCACATACTCTGACTCAGCTGTGGAGATAGCCACACTAGTCTGCTTTTTGCTGCTCCATGAAATTAGTCTTCCACCTAGGAATTGACAGGTTCCAGTAGTGCTCTTTCTATCCTCTTTGCATCCTACAAAGTCTGCATCTGAATAACCTGTTAGATCAAAGTCTCCATTCCTAGGGTACTAGAGGCCTAGATAGGGAGTGCCCTTTAGATATCTCAAAATTCTCTTGAGTGCAGTCAAGTGAGACTCTTTGGGGCAGGCTTGATACCTGGCACAAACACATGTAGCATACATGATGTCTGGTCTACTAGCAGTTAAGTACAATAGGGAGCCAACTATCCCTCTATACAAGGTTTCATCCACAGGTTTCCCTGCATCATCCTTGCTAAGAGACATACTTGACCCCATAGGAGTCTTCATGGTGCTGGATGAATCCATACCATACTTCCTTATGAGTTCTAGGGTGAACTTGGACTAACAAATGGACAAACCACTTTCAGTCTGTTTAACTTGGAGACCCAAGAAAAACTTCAGCTCTCCCATACTACTCATTTCAAACTGACCTTGCATAAGTTTTGCAAACTTTTTGCAAAGGCTGCTTTCAGTAGACCCAAATATAATGTCATCTACATATATTTGGACAAGTATGACTTTGCCTCTAGATTCCCTAAGGAATAGAGTCTTATCTATTTTCCCCCTTGAGAACTTGTTCTCAATGAGGAAACTAGATAGGGTTTCATACCAAGCTCTAGGAGCTTGCTTTAACCCATATAAAGCTTTCCTAAGTCTATAGACATAATGAGGTAGAGTTGGATCAACAAAACCTGAAGGCTGCTCCACATAGACTTCTTCTTTAAGATTATCATTTAAGAATGCTGACTTGACATCCATCTGGTAAACCTTGAATCCTTGATAGGTTGCATAGGCCAAGAACATCCTTATGGCCTCCAGTCTGGCTACTGGGGCAAAGGTTTGATCAAAATCAATACCTTCTTCTTGCCTATATCCTTTTGCAACCAGTCTTGCTTTATTATTTATGATGACCCCTTGTTCATCCATCTTATTTCTGTAGATCCACTTAACTCCTATTACATTGTGGTCTTTAGGTTTTGGAACCAATTCCCAGACCTTGCATCTCTTGAACTGATTTAGCTCTTCTTGCATAGCTTCAGTCCATTGTGGATCTTGTATTGCTTCTTCAAATCTTTTAGGTTCAACTTAAGACAAAAAGCTGGAATAGATTGCAGCATCCTGATTTCTGCTCCTTGTTTGAACTCCTTGTCTTGGATCCCCAATAATCAGCTCTACTGGATGATCTCTAAGATGCCTGTGGGCTGGAGGTATCCTAGCTTCAGGTTGAACCTCTTCAGCATCTGCATCATGCTGTATACCTTGGATTTCTTCAGCAACTGGCACATGTAGTTCTCCCCCTGAACAGCAGCTACTTTCCTCTCCTTGCTGTCTAGCAGCTGGTACTTCTTCTATAGTAAGCTTGTCCAAATTTTTTATCAAACCTGTGGGGCTGCATACATTGCTAGACAACTCATTGTTAATAAGTTTTGTCTCATCAAAAACTACATGCACTGATTCTTCTACAACTTGTGTAGTCAAGTTGTAGACTCTATAAGCCTTACTATTATTGCTGTACCCAACAAATATTCCCTCTTGGGACTTGCCAGCAAACTTTGTTAAGTAAGACTTCCCATTGTTAAGTATGAAGCATTTACAACCAAAGATCCTAAAATAGGATAGGTTTGGTTTCCTGCCTTTCACTACTTCATAGGGGGTCTTGTTTAGCCTTTTAGTGATGGTAGCCCTATTTATCACATGGCATGCAGTGTTAACTGCTTCAGCCCAGAAATATTCTGGCAGTGATGTATCACTAAGTAGGGTTCTACCAGCCTCTATCAAGGTCCTATTCTTCCTTTCAGCAATGCCATTTTGCTGAGGTGTTCTAGGTGAAGAGAATTCTTGAAATATCACAAAGTCTTCACATAGTTTTGTCATGCTTTCAGACTGAAACTCAGTACCATTGTCACTTCTAATTTTGACCACAGTACTATTTAGTTCATTCTGAATTTGCTTGACAAAGCTGTAGAAGACACTAGGTGTTTCAGATTTCTGCCTTAAGAAGAACACCCAGGAAAACCTTGAGTAGTCATCAACAACTACAAAGGTATAGACCTTCCTACCTAAGCTGTGAACTGGCATTGGACCAAAGAGATCCATATGCAAGAGGTATAAACATCTCACAGCATCTTTGTTATCTATGCTTCTAAAGGTGGATTTAGTCTGCTTGCCCTTTTGACAAGCTGAGCAAATGCCATCTTTAACACACTTAACTTGAGGACCATTCCTCACTAACTCTTTGCTAAAGTGTTTGCTAATAGTCTTGTAGTTAAGATGAGCTAGCCTCTTGTGCCACTTGACACAGTGAGAGACTATCTCATCAGCTACAAGACAAACAGGAGAACCATTGTTCTCAATCATAATATCTAGACAGTAGACATTCCTCTTTCTATATCCTGTCAAAATGATCTCTTGATCACTTGACCTCTTGATATGACAACCATTTTTAACAAATGAGATGTCATACCCTACATCACTTAACTGACTTATACTTATAAGGTTGTGTTTCAACCCTTTAACATAAGCCACTTGAGTAATGGTAACAAGGTTTGAAGAAATATTACCAAACCCTTTGACGATTCCTTTTTCAGAACCACCAAAGGTCACTTTAGGACCATTTTTGATTGGAATATAGTCCTTCAGTAGTCCCCTTGTTCCAGTCATATGTCTGGAACATCCACTATACAAGTACCATGTTGGGGTATGGCCACTTGGATTCACCTGCAAAACAAATAATGAACCTTAGAACCCAAAGTAATCTTGGGTCCTTGGTGATTGTTAGTTTGCAACTTGACAAAGCTACCTACTGGCTTTCCACCAGGTAACTTGCTACTCCCTTTGGCACTTGCATTGTGCCAACAATCCAAGGCAAAGTGGCCAACCTTGCCACAACACCAACATTCAAACTTATTGTACCTTTGCTTAGGTACAGACTTTGCTGTCTTAACTACAGCTGACTTATTGAATGTTGGGGCCTTGCCCTTGGGCTTGGACTGATCCTGAACAGTCCTGACAGGTTTAACAAAACCTAGTCCAGCCTTACCTTTGTGATGAGTAAAATCATCAATCAAAGGTAGAACTGATTTAGGCTTTGAAAACTTTGCAACCAGTTCTCTCTCTTTCTGAAGATTTGTCTCCAGTTTCTTAATTTGATCATTCTTAAATGTGATAGTACCCATCTGAATCACTGTAATGTGTTTCAGCCTAGCTACCTCATTCAGTTTTTGATCAAATTGCTTCTCAAATTCTATTGCAGCAGCCTTGAGATCAGCAATCTCCTTTGCCTGACTTTTGACAAGGGACTTGCTTTTCTTATAAGCCTGTAACAGCACCTTATATTCATCTATGAGCTGATGAATATCATCCTCAGACTCAGAACCACTTCCATCATTTGATGAAGATGATTCTGATTCTGAATTAGAACAAGAAACTGAACTTAGAGTTGGACTTTGTACCTGACTAGGTCCTGGCTGCTCCAGGATCTTGGCACTCTCTGTCAAAGCCATTAGTCCTTGGCAATGACTGTCTTCTTGTTCATAAATTGACTCCAAGATCTGTATGAAGTCTTCCTCTTCTTCTTCTGCAAATAGTCCTATGTAGGCTTCAGCCTCAGACTCAGTTTCTGAAGAAGAGATGTCTGATAAAGTCTTCTCCTTCTTAGCCACAAAAGACTTTTCTTTCTTCCCTTTGAAGTGAGTCTTTTTCTTTTCACCTGATTCCTTTCTCTTCTCAGGACAGTCTGCAATAACATGTCCCTGTCTATTGCAGCAATAGCAAACAATCTTTGAACTAGTTGCCCTGCTTGATTTTGTCCTTTTCTTGTCATACTTTGAAGACCTCTTTTTCTGATAAGAGTCTTCCTTTCCTTGAGATGTAGAAGGCCTTGACCTCCACTGTTTCTTTTTCAAAAACTTCTGAAAGTGCCTGGTGAAAGCAGCAAAGTCTTCATCAATTTCACTGCTCTTAGACTATGTGCTTATAGACTCATCAGACTCTGATTCAACTACTTCTGGAGGTGGAGTTGATGACTTAGTCCTGCATTTTCTGGGAACGTCTGTCTTGAAAGCAACAGTCCTTTCCTTGTGCTCAGTCCTAGTAGATTTCTCCTCCTCTTTCCTCACTGTCAGCTGCATCTCATATGACAATAACTTGCCAAACAGTGTAGGAGGTGGAATTTCTCCCAACTTTGCCATTTCTCTTATGGCACAGATCTTGGTGTCCCAATCTTTGGTTAGGGACCTTAGGAATTTGTCATTCAGTTCATAGTTGCTGAACTCTCTTCCATAAGACATGAGTTCATTAACTATTCTATAGAACTTCTTGTAGCATTCAGTGATGCTATCTCCCTTTCCTTGCCTAAAGCTCTCATACTCTTGATTAAGCAAGGACTTCCTATCTTGCCTAACTTCTTCAGAACCTTCCATATAGACAATGAGAGTATCCCACATTTCTTTTGCTGTTTTACAGTGAATTAAGTTCTGAAAGGTGGCATCATCAATGGCACTAACTATTATGTTCTGTGCTCTCTTGTCCATGGTTGCTAGGACAATCTCATCCTTGGTCATCTCAGAGAAATCCTTTGGAGTCCTCTGATTTGCATCCAATACTGAAATCTTCATGGGCACATAGGGCCCTTCCTTAACTGTGATGTAGATTCTTGGGTCTGAGGCCTCCATAAATAGCCTAACCCTTTCTTTCCAGATCCCAAAGATCTCCTTCCTGCATATGGGTAACTTCATGGAACCCAACTCTTTGTGATTCTCATAAGAACCCATGTTTCTTGAAGTTCTTGAATTTCTTGAATCTGTTTTCTGACTTAGACTGTTTCTGCCAAACAGGATCTCCTTAGACTGTTAGTCCTTGTTTTGAGGAACCTCGCTTTGATACCACTTGAAAGATATGGTACCTAAACACCTAGAGGGGGGGGGGGGGTGAATAGGTGACCTAATCCTTTTCTTACTTTGTTGGCAGCCAAACAGTTATATCACAGATTTCTAACTAGTTTATTACAGCAATCAGCAATAATCAAACAAACACAGATCATCCACAGCACAAACACAGCACAGCACACAGTGTTTTATAGTGGTTCCCCAAGATATGGGTACATCCACTTTCCCTCTTCGCCTATCTAGCAGTGTACTAGATTCAGCCTAACTTCTCCACTGTCTCAGAACCCAAATTGGTTCCTACCTCAGGCCCAAAGCCTTACACTCAGCTTTATCCCAAAGCCTACACTCAGCCAATCAAGGCCTACACTCAGCCAATCCAAGGCCTACACTCAGAGATCTATATCTCCTACACTCAGGCTAACAAGCCCTACCCTCAGCCTTTATAAATATAGGCTTACAATCACTCAGATCCAATGGATCCTACAAGTTACAAATGTAATACAGATAATGACTCTACAACTCAGAATTACAGGAGGGGAGTTGAGAGATTCTTGATGAGTTCTTGGAAGAACTCAGCTGGATTCACCCTGACTTAGCTTTCTTCAAAGCTTCTTGAGTAGAACTGAATAAGGCTGAATCCTCTGCAGTTGTTCCTTGACCTCTGCCACTTAAAATCCAGAATTGATTCTGAATCCTCTATCTCAGCCTAGTTCCTGAGGCTGATTTCTTGGAAGGAGCCCTCTCTCTCCAACTTCTTAGATCTGCAGATGGAATGCAAGATCTTCTTGTGTTGATACTTTGTGTACCACTTTTCTGATTACTTGAATAATCGGTGCCACTTGTTAATCACTTGATCAATTCTTTCAACAACAGTTTCTGTAAATTGTGGGTGTCTATTTATAGCCCTTATTCATGGTAACCGGCTGGTCCGGTTCATAACTGACTTCTGACATCTCTGACAGTTGTTGTAGACCGGCTGGATCGGCAGCTGTCATGTCAACCAGTCACTTCTTGAAAATCTCTAACTGTTTATAAGTGTCGAGACTTTCTGTCTTTAAGTGTCGACACTTATAGTCCAAGTGTCGACACATGT
The DNA here is from genome assembly GCA_039583875.1 of Platanthera guangdongensis. Taxonomy (NCBI): domain Eukaryota; kingdom Viridiplantae; phylum Streptophyta; class Magnoliopsida; order Asparagales; family Orchidaceae; genus Platanthera; species Platanthera guangdongensis. The sequence goes on along the minus strand of CM077161.1, from coordinate 67,327,998 downwards.
TGTATAAGTGTCGACACAAGTTTACAAGGTGTCGACACAATTCCTTGTATGTCTCAACACTGATTCTTCTGCATGTGTCGACACTGAAATTGAGTGTCGACACAAGTACTTGTTCTTCTAGCTTATGATGTATTCTTCTAAGTGTCGACACATCTCCTTTGTGTCGACACAACTTCTTGTGTTAAATCTGTCTAGTGTCGACACTGCTTCTTGGTGTCGACACATAGTCTTCTATGTTGAATCTTGCTGAGTGTCGACACAGCTCCTTGTGTCGACACACCTTCTTGTCGTGGAGACTTCAGCTGAGTGTCGACATATTCCCATAGTGTCGACACTTGTACTTAGAATAATTTGCTGCTCTTCCTGTTCTTTACTAAGTGTCGACACAGCTCCTTGTGTCGACACTTTCTTCAAGTGTTGAGTCTTTAGCTAAGTGTCGACACATTATGCTGGGTGTCGACACTTACTTCAAGTGTTGACTCTTCTGATAGTGTGTCGACACATTGTGCTGGGTGTCGACACATTCTTCAAATGCTGGCTCTTCAGCATAGTGTCGACACATTGTGTTGAGTGTCGACACATGTACTTAGACTCTGCAGACTTTTGCTGAGTGTCGACACAGCTCCAAATGTCGACACTTTCTGGTGTAGACACTGCTCCTCTAGGTGTCGACACTTCTGCTAAGTGTCGACACTGCTTCTCTGCATTCTTCTTCACTGAGTGTCGACACAGCTCCTTGTGTCGACACTTTATGTCTGGTGTCGACTCTGCATCCCAGGTGTCGACACAATGACTCCAAGTGTCGACAGTGCTTGTCTGGGTGTCGACACAAGCTTTCTCAAGTGTCGACACTTTCCCTCTGGGTGTCGACACATGGACTTAGAAAGTTTTAGCTTCAGTCCAGTGAATACCTAACCTGCACAAGTAACTCAAACATACATCAAATACATTATGATGTATATTATTGAGTTGGGTGAGGCTTCTTCAAATCAGGTACATTTGACCAATGTACCCAACAGAAATAATTGTCTTTGGCACGCCATGGTACAGTACAAACTGCTCCACAAAGAGGAGCATCAAAATGTCCACACGTGTCTCCTTCTTCATGGGAATAAAACTGGTTACCTTCGTTAGGAGATCCACGATTACCCAAACAGAATCATTCCCAGAGCGTGAGCGAGGCAATCCACGAACGAAGTCCATGGAGATATCCTCGAACTTTTATTCGGGGATGGGCAACTACTTTAATGATCCCCCATGGCTCCTACATTCTACCTTCACCCTCTGACAGGCCTCACATTGCGTAATATAGTACTAGACAGCTTTCTTCATTCCGGCCAAAACATGGTCTTTTTTAGGTCACTATACATCTTAGAAATCCCGGGATGCACCGAGTGTTTGAAGCAGTGTGGTTCTCTCAATATATCTTCCTGGATTTCTATCCCCTTGGGAATGTAGAGTCGGCCATGAAAATGAACGAGGACGACCTTTAGGGAATACTCGTCAGTAGATCAATCTACTATTGACTTAAACACTAGGGCCAGAGCAACATCCTTCCCTTGAACTGCCCAGATTTGATCCCGAATATCATAGACTATGCTTATTGCGGTTAGGTACTCTGTATACCCTTCAGAAAGGTCTTTATACACCAGGGTGATCTCCATCTCTTCAAGCATCCGAGCTAACTTCATACTCATCAACCGAGACTCAGGTTTCGATTCTGGTACTTTTCTGCTCAAAGCATTCGCTACGGAGTTTGCTTTTCTGGGTGGTACTACAAGGTAAATTCATAATCACATAAAATTCTAACCACCATCATTGTCTTAGGTTCAATTCCTTCTGAGTATGAACATACTTTAAATTCTTATGATCCAAAAATATCTCACACAGGATGTCGTATAGATAGTGTCTCAAAACCTTTAAGGCGAATACCACTGCCCCCAATTCCAAATCTTGAACTGGGTAATTATCTTCATGCTTCTTCAGTTGCCTCGAAGCATAAGCGATCACATGCCCGTGCTGCATAAGTACCGCTCCCATCCCTTGGTATGATGCATCAGTGTAAACTTGAAATCCTTCCTTCCCAAACAGAAGGGATAGGATGGGTGCGGGGGTAAGTTCATCATTCAGTTCTTGGAATGTGGCTTCACACTGGGGTGTCCACTCATACGACACACCTTTCTTTGTTAGAGCTATGAGAGGGAGGGCTAACTTTGAGAATCTCTTCATGAACTTGCGATAATACCTGTTGAAGTTGGTGACCGGGCGGTCTGGCAGTCTGTCTTGGCGGGTTGGAGACCGCGCGGTCTGGTGGTTTGTCTCAGCCGGCTTGGAGACCGGACGATCTAGCGGTCTACCCTGGCAATCTCTCTTTCTCTTTGGTGGTACCCGTGCGGTTAGCCCTTCTGTCTAACCGCGCGGTTTTTGCGGTTTGTTCTGTGTAGTCCGCTTAGTCCTGTAAATTTTTAGTCTCACATCTCTTATTTGTATTCTCTCATATCTCCTCCATTCTATATAAGGGAGGGCATACCTTTGTAATAGATATCTTTTTGGATAATAAAACTTTCAATTATTCAAAATTCCGGCTTGTTTTTGGTCGTTTGTTCGCTACTTTAACATGGTATCAGAGGACTCGATTTTCTCCTCCTAATTCTATGCGCCCTCTCTGACCTCGCGACCTGTCCTCGCGGCTTGTTTCTTCTGCCTGCTTGCGCCCTGTTCACGCGGCTTCTTCTCTCCTTGTCTTTGCCCTTTGTGTGTGCGACCTCTTTGTTGCTTCATCTCCTTGCTGCGACCTGTTTGCCTCCCAGCGGACTTTTCTCTATTCGCGTGGTGTCTCTTTCTTTTTTTCGCGTGGGCTGATTTCTAGTCGCTCGACTTCTTTCCCTCTGCTTGCTTCTGCGGCTTGGTTGTGGTTTTTTTGGCCGCTGGTATCTACCATCGTGACCGCTGCAGTTCTCTTTCTCCTAACCGCTGCACTTTCTCTCTGTTCGCGCGGGTTTTTCCTTGTTTCGGCGGCCTCTCTACCTTTTTTCCTTTAGCCGCTCCTGCTTGTTAGTCGCTGCGACCTCCTGTTAAGTTGCGCGGCTTGTGCTTCCCTCTTCTTCCCCTTTGCCTTGCTTTGCACCTTGGTCATGGCCCTTATTGCCGCTGGTGGGCTGTCACCGTGACCGTTGCAGTTTTTTCCCTCCCTTCATGGCTTTCCTATACTCCTCAAAGCCGTTCGCTTCGGTGGTCACGTCTTCTGGTAGTGCCTACATTGTTACTCAAGGAAACTGGCTGATCGACACTGGTGCTACAAATCATATGACCGGCAATCTCCAGTGTTTTTCTCTCCTAGAAACACATGATCGGTTGCCCCTGGTTATTCTCGTTGACGTCTCTTCATCATCAGTCCATGGGACGGGGATAGTTCATGTCACTCCGTCTCTTCACTTGGCGGATACTCTAAACGTGCCCAAGTTCTCGTGCAACTTATTATCTGTTACCTCTCTATGCAAGCAATTACAGTGTTCCGTCACATTTACTTCTACATCTTGCTCTTTTCAGGATCCGGACTCCCAACGGACGTTTGCTACTGGGACTGAGAGTGGCGGCCTATACTTCCTGGACAACATTTCTGCTTTTTCACCTTCTCATCCACATCCACAGATATTCTCCAATGGCATCTCCGCCTTGGTCATGCTCCTCCCCGTCTTCTTCATCAACTTCTTCCCCAACTTCCTCGACAAAGTCCTCCGCTCAACTGTGAGGCCTGTCAGCTTGGCAAGCATCACCGCTCCTCCTTCCCTCCAAAGCACGTTCATGGATCTACCCGTCCGTTTGATCTCATCCACTCCGATATTTGGGGTTCTTCTCCTACTCTTACCATTGGTCGGGGTAGTTCATATTTTGTCAGGTTCATTGATGATTTCTCTCGCTATACGTGGGTGTATCTGTTAAAAGATCGCTCCGAATTATTCTCTGTATGGACGTCCTTCTATCTCATGATCAAAACTCAGTTTAATGTTTCTATCAAAGTAAACCTCTCGATGAGGGGGTAATCCCGACAACTTATCGGGAAATACCTCGGGGAAATCCCGCACCACTCGCACATCTTTCATATCTATTGTCATCTCTTTTAATGTGACACAATTCATGTAAACTTCATCCCCTTTCATGTGGGTTTTTAAGGCCTGAACTGAAGATAATAACATACGAGATGCAAATCTAATACGTTGAAAGGCGACTTCACAGTCCCCAAGTTTCAAGAAAATTCGCTTCTCCGCACAATCAATTCTGGCGGTGCCAATCCAACCATGTCATGCCCAGAATGAGGTCGAATTTTGACATTCTAAATTCTGTGGCGGGGATTTCAAAGACCTTTCTTCCAAGGAGTACATCCAATTCACATTTGGCGGCTATAGTCATCTCAAAGCCATCCAGGAGGCATACTCTCCGAGCAATACCAGTGAATTCTTGCACTCCTTCCAAGTTTCTAACGTAGTCTGCCAACACAAACGAGTGTGTGACACCGGTGTCGAATAAAGTATAAGCTGGTTTCCCACCAACCATCACGGTGCCTAGGTATCAATTACAAAGAGTCAAAGCTAGACTCCTAGCAATTCCTAAGTAATCAAAAAGAAAGCTTATCACATATTAATCAGATCACGACATACCTGCAATCACCTCATGGGGATTTATCTCCTGCGCCATGTCCAGCACAAGTACCTGATCCCGAGCAGTTCCGGGATTCCTTCCTCATGGTCCTCGTCATCGTCCACGCACATGTCCCCGTCCTCGTGGAGCTGCCAGAGGAAGGATAGGGAGAGCATTCCCACCTAGCTATCGGAAATAATGCTGGAAGTGGCCCGGCTTGTTGCACTGGAAGCAAACTCGCTCGTGTTTCTCGCTAGGCTGTAGGTATTGTGGTTGTGGTGGAGGTAGTGCTAGCTGCGGTGCCTGACGCTCCATTCTGAAATTTTGAAGGAAGCGACCTCCGCCTCTATTATTTCCTCTTCTCTGGTTGTCCTGCCTCCTTATGTAACTAGGACCAGCCTCCATCACAACCTCAGCAGGTCTCTTTTTACTCCCCAAATGATTTTCCTCCAGCCTTTTTGCCATGCCGATGATCTTATCTAAACTTGAGTCTGCTATAAACAAAAGGGCTTGCCTCAAGGGATCCTGCAAGCCTTTGTAGAATCGTTTTGCATAACATCGGTCATCTAACTCGTAGAAGTCAATAAACCTTGCCAAATGCTAAAATTCCCTCTTGTATTCTGTAACCGACTTAGATCCCTGTTTTATCTACAAAATCTTTCCTCGAGTTCACCTCTAGTGGTTGACGGGATGAAATGTTACAAGAAGGCTCCAGAGAAATCCATCCAACAGATCTCCGTATAAACTCGGCCCTGGAAGGTGGAACCCATGAGGGACTTCCACCACCTCTTGGCGTGCATTTCCAAGACAGACACTGCTAATATCACAGCCATTCTGGCTGGACAACGGATTCCTACCAGCAGCTCCTGCACTGTGTCGAGCCATTCTTCCGTATGCACGATCGACTCTGTCCCACGATAGGCAGGAGGGGAGAGAGCTCGGAAAGTGTTCAACCAGTTTGAGCCCAGCGCTTGTTGCTTCACTAGGGCTTGTTGGGACCTAAAGGCATCTAGAATAGTCGTGAGCGTCTGTCCCAGCTCTGATTGTTGGAACTCTATAGGTAAGGAAGCGATGGGAGCACCACCTACTGGCTCTCCTTGTGCTTGTATCTACACATAAGGTGCAAACCTATGGTCATATTGGCTAAACGTAGGGTCAAAATTGGGCATACTTAGTGTGAATTACATATGGGCACACCACTACTTTCGCTAAGTCAAGTTGTCCACAAACTGATTAATCGAACGGGAGTGGCCCATTGTTCAATGACTTCTTTAGTTCAGCATCATAGCAATCTAATACCATTTGTAAGACCCCACTCCCGGAACACAAAACATGGCACGAGGGGAGTCTTATGCCCAGAACAGTCACCTTACAATAGCATTAGCACACGGCTAACCTGTACTTCAAGACGGCTATCCTAACGGCTAATCATATCATCCATGCCAACCCAACACAAATAATATAAAACAAAAGTCAAAATGCACACTAGTATAATAGTACAGAGCTACAATATAAATAAGAAGCAACCAAGGCTTCTATAATATCACAGTACATGCTCAAAAGGCTATAAATGAGTCTCTCTAAAAACACTCACATCAGTCATCGATGGCAATGACGGTACCGTCACATCAGGCCCTGTCGTCCTGGCCTGGCCGCCCTCCTGCGTAACCAACTGCTGCTCTATTTGCGGGGTTTCCTCCTAAAAAGGAAGACGTAGCAACAATTAGTCATAAAGACTAAGTGGCTATCACATTCTCTCCACGGACAACTCCTCGGCACCGGGTGGCGAACGAAACAAGGGTATATTAAGTGAATAGTAGTACAAGCAGGTGGTATAAAAGCAAACAATATCAGTGTATATCAATAATTGCAACAAATGAGCATATCAATCAACTTTAGCAGTTCTACCATCTATAACAGTATATAATATAAAACTACGATAGAAAGTAACTTAACGTATATGATTGCCCATACTGACATATAAGTTAAGGATCTGGTCAACAATAAGGTAACTTATCGTATATGAATGCCCATGTAAACTTATACGATGAGGGTCTTGTGTTTGTAATGTAATGATGATGATATGAATGCAATGCAATGACTCACCCATGTTCACGCATATGCAACTGCTATGTCGACACAGACTTGTAGTTCCCACTTTTCAAGCACGTAGCTAACCTCTCAGGCATCATCCGTCGTGACCAGACGGAGATAGTGGAACGGGCTTTCCACTACTAGGAGGGCATCCACACTACCTGGCCTATACCTTCGTATGCATCAATGCTAAGAACACAACTGCAGAGCTCACATGTGTACTATAGCTCATAAGGAGCCTCAGTAGATGTGCACCGAGGACAAAACACAACTGACATATTGTAGTGGTACGGAAGGAGCCTATGGGAGAGTATCACCAAAGGACCAAGCCCAACAGTCCACTTGGCATGAAAGGAGCCGCGGGAATGAGCACCGAGGACCAAGCCCAACCGCCCAAGGTCTATCTGTCAACTCCCGTCGGTGTGACGACTAGAGAGCCCATAGACCTTACACACTATCCTTAACCCAGGATTACGACACCACGTGTCGACTCACACCGCATACAATTTCATATTATCATGGCATGGAATGAGCCTATTGGAGCGAATCGCCAGAGGACCAAGCCGAACCGTCCACTCGGTGCGGAAGGAGCCTCAAGAATGAGCACCAAGGACCAAGCCCAACCGCCCAAAGTCTCTTTTCATCATTACCAATCCAGTGTGGTTAAACATATGCACTTACACCATTTCACATTCTAGTGCTCCATGGCACTTAAGGGTTCATCATCATCACGGGTGGCAAGCCAACTTCACAACTAACCAATCTCACACTGCTACCCAAAGGTAAGCACGACACTAAGTAGTGGACCACTTTTCACCTACCTTTTTAACACATCTCATGCCCACACTTTAACCGCTTTTGATTCCTTCTAAGGATCAAGCATTCGCCAACCATTATGCTTGCAACACGGTAATCGCATCAGCATAAAAATCATCCACCCCTAGCATTAACATGAATTCACGGTTTACTCGTTCAATTACCAAACGTCACATCTTCATCCAAACCTAATCCATTTTACAATTACATTCATGTCCTATTAGGTTTTCCAACCATTTGTTTATCACATGCACATGGGACAAAGTTCGCTAAAACCTCAACATTCATCCTTACAGTTTCTTTCTCAAACCAAGCCCAATGCTTTACTAACCCGAGAATATTAAGTTCACTAGGCTTGACTGTACAACCAATTTGACTGGACAATAACGAGTCTACGAGACTAGTATGAAGACATGTAACCAACCGTTGGAAAGGAATTTCCAAGGAATAACACTTTGGTATTTAGTACATCACCCAGATCAGGCCGTAACGTACATGAAATCAGCCTCGAAGTCTATTGCATAAAGGAAGCAGATTTGTGCACGGATAAAGTATCAGACTCGCAAGTTTGATTAGGCTCTATTGAGGCTACAGATGTTGTATGATAACATGTAACTATCCATTAGAAAGGTATATCAAAGGTCTACGACTCTCGTGTTTAGCTGAAAACCCAGATCTAGCCGTTCCATGCCCGAAAACGTCCTCAAAGTTCGCTACGCGTGGAAAATAGATTTCTGCGCGCATCAAAAAGCGCAACTAATGACATATGTTCATCTTCCTCCTCTAGCCAATATTTCCAAAATTCCATCCAGCATTCCTCCTCCCTTAATCACCCTCATAGGATCGTTCTTCTTCACGAAACCAAGTCCACCGTCTCCTCTTAGAAGGGCGGAGAGGTTGAAGTCAACTAGTCTCAAGGGCGAAGCCCTAGCACGATCCCTTCCTAGGAAATCTTCATCTTGCAAATCGAACTCATTTGAGTCGACATATCTCCTAACAATTAACTACAGATCTAGCACCATGGGAGAGGGTAGGAAACTCACCTCATTTCCGGCGGTTCTGACATTTCCGGCCATGGACCTCGATACTCTTCGTTGAGGCATCCCCTCCTTCGTTGGTGGAGTTCTTCCACGGAAACAGATCGATCTTCCTCCAGAAATATCCAACTCCGATGACTGTTACTCTCCAATGGTTTCACATAGCTACAGCTCGGCAAGACAAAATGAAAGCGATGGCTAGGGTTCGACTCTTCTGTTTTATAACAATGTATTAGATTTAACTCCCTTGCTACGTGTCGCCGTGTCATTGGACCACCGTTTATTACCCTAATCTGGTCTTATTGAAAGGACCGGTCCAAGGAAGCAAAGCCACACTCATCCCGAAATCCGGTTCAACCTGCCTACATAAGCCAGCAAATTCTGCATGGGCCGAAAAATGCGCAAGTCAAATTCGGCTCGTATAGGCTTCCATACTCGACGAATCGGTGAGTATCCTCGGGCATATTCGACGAACCCTCCTTCGGTCCCGCCGAATCGGCTAAGAGATATTCGCCGAATATCTTTAGTGATATTCGACGAATTCTATTTGGCCAAAACACCAACTTCAATCCTGCTGAACTCCTTCAACGATATTCGACGAATTCGTCGGATATAAACAATGACATCCGACAAATTTCCCTTAGTAAATTTTCTCCAAATCCTGGCGTTGAGTGTGTCGAGCATCAACTAGCGATACTCGGCGAATTGGAATCAAACTCGACGAATTCATCAGATATACTCAGCGATATCTGACGAATTTCCCTTGAACTTTTCCTCCAATGATACTCGATGAATTTTTCGGATATCCCTGATGATATCCGACGAATTTCCCTTGGCGAATTTCTCTTAGGCCATTCCCCTTCGATCCGTTCGGTATCACCCATCCCAACACTTCATCCCACGAACTCGGTACCTTTTGCCACTGCACCCCGATCCTGAGTCAAGTTTCTTGACGCAGAACGCACGCGAAGGGCCTCGCGCGAAATGGGATGTTACAGTTACACTGGAAGTTCGTTTCGGCGCCATAAGAGAGATTATCGCAGGATGGAAACGACCGCTACGACATTGCCTCTGTAGTTTCAAACTTATCTCCCAGATTGGGGCTCTAAAACTCCAATGGCAGTGAGATATCCTTTGATCGACGCACCTCCTCCTTTCTCCAGCCGCCCAGAATTAGGGCTTAGAAGAAAATGATGTGAAAACGCCACTTGCTAGTCTTTAAACCGAGCTACCGCTGCGCAGTACCTTAATCGATGGATTGATTCCCGTTCCACCGCCCAGGCCCTCCAATCACAGGCTGACACGTGGCCACGCAGTTATTGTCGACTATCACCACGCAATAGGCTACTACCGCCACGCGATATATACTGTCGGTTACGACACAAAGACTTCCAGTACCGCCGCGCGATAACAACTACCTCCCCGCGTTAACAACCCCATAGCTTCGGCAACTAAATTGACCGTGCTACCATTAGCTGTATCCCTACTGCTGGGCAGTAACTTTCCAAAAGCTCTGACACCCTTCTCACGATGCTACTGCTTGCAATAACCCTTCCGCCCGGCAGTTTCACATAAAAACCATTTTCCTGCTTCAAGAACTTGGGACGTTACTAATCTCCCCCACTTAAAGAATTTCGTCCCAAAATTAAGCCATGTAGGAAACTATACAAGTAACGATATTAAACTGTGTACCTCAAACAAATAACTCGGGGAACTCTGCCTTCATGGTTTACTTCAATTGCCACGATAGATCCTCTTGACCATAGTTGTACTCGTGGGCCTTGACCATCCTGATAGAGTTATTGCAAAGTTTCTCGACTTCCATGTCCTCAACACGAATGGGCTTGATTTTCATTGTCAACCAACATCAATAAGTACCTGATCCGCTACAACCACTTGTGTAAGCTCTTGCACCGCCTTCCGCAATACCGATACGTGGAATATATCGTGTAGACCACTAAGTTCAGTTGAAATCTTCAACCTATAGCCGTCCACCAGCTGTGTGTGCTTGTGTATGTATATACGTGGAATATACATACATCCCTGGCTGATCCACACACACACAAGCACACATAGTTGTATATTCCACGTATATACATACACAAGCACACACAGCTGGTGACCGACACCCGAGACCTCTTTTAGAAGCTGCGACATGCTGACTGGGAACTCGACGAAGCCATCTCCTGAAATTAAAGTAACACAAAAAACCGCCTCAGTAGCAAATACACAAAAACTTGAAAATCAACATTTGGGCGGGGGATTCGGGACCGGCTACTAGAACCTACTGCGGGGCGATAATGTGTTATCACTGGGCAGTAGCGTAACAAACTCTCTTCATCCTATTCCGCCGGATAGTTCCAAAACCCCAATTTTTCGCTTAAAACCCCTCCCAAACATGATAGAAATCATAGATTCATGTATATGGAGAATAGATCAGAGATAGTGGAGAAGATCCGAAAAGAAAAACTCATCTAACATGGAGAATCATGGAAAGCTACACAGATGAAAATTTTGCTCCGGATCTTACAAAAAACTTGATTTTTGTGTAAATCGGCCTTTCGAAAACACCAAAGACACAAAATTCGAGCCTACACAAGCCAGATCCATGAAAAACAACGAAGATCCGTGGCAAAAATCAGAAAACAAAGGCACCTTCAGCCCATAAATCGTCGCGGGTCACGCTCAAAATCACGTTAAATCAAAACTTATAGATCTAAAATCTAAAAATACAAGAAATTTGAGAGAGAGAGAGAGAGTACCTTAAAGCAATGAAGAAGAGCACCAAGGGAGGAGAATGTCGATAGCAGCAAGGTGAAGTGAGCAGTTGTGCAGATCTAGATCTGAACCGAGGCATATATAGTCCAAAGCTACCGCAGAGGATAACCTTCCCGGCGACGATAACTCTTCCTTTTGTACTCTTGCTTATCTGCCCAAGTAAATTCTATCACGTTGTCCTAGTATACCTGCGATCATTCACCCATTATGTATGTCTCAAATAGCAGGGGCGTAGGTATGTGTGCTTTAGAAACGCTTACCTATAAACTACATCTTATCCTTAACCGATGAGGGTTCCAGTAGGTCCTTGTGTGGCACTAGGGGGAAAGAGTGTTTGGTCGCGCGGGTTCCTCTGTATGTACATCGGATTAACACCCCACCCTACGACACTTATGAAGCTCATGTCCATCCATCGCTTAGTTCAGGGCTAAGGTGTAGACATATAGCTTAGGTATTGGATTATTGGGCATACTCAGGATTCACATATCTACTGCATGAACAGTATTTCACTTATCATGTTCATGCGCAATGTTCTATTATGCTAGCTTGTGTTTGTATCATATATCTTTGTGAGCCTTCATGTCTTTAGAAAAAACACAATTTTTTTTAATATATATATATATATATATATATAAATCGATGTAACTGAGCAAAAGTTTATATATCTCATTTTGTTCGTTTTGTTTGTGGTTATTGTTTTTTGTCTAGGTTTGACTTTTCCTTCGTGTATTTGCTTCTGTTTATTTGAGTGACCGTGTTATTTTTAAAAAACCACACATAAAAACAAAAATCTGTGAAGTACTCATATCCTACGGGCACACATGACCTTAAATTTAAACATCTACGTATATACATACACAAGCACACACAGCTGGTGGACGGCTATAGGTTGAAGATTTCAACTGAACTTAGTGGTCTACACGATATATACATACACAAGCACACACAGTTGGTGGACGGCTATAGGTTGAAGATTTCAACTGAACTTAGTGGTCCCCCAGCAGTTGAGGTGTCATAGCTTATCTCGCCCCACAGCTTCGCACAAAACAAGTCATTGCAATGTCATACATACACACATACACACCATACAACAGAAGACATCTGAAGATAAACAACAAGATAAACTAGCCCATAAAGGCCTCTATCTCTATTTTGTGATCCCTAAAAGGACCCTAACTCTAGGATGGCCTGATTTCAAAAATTAATAGCTCTCTCTCAGATTAGAAAAGCTAAGGAAGAAGGACAAAACACTTCACAATATACTACTATGTCCACCTATAGAATGAAAGAGCTAGATAAATATCAGGTAAACTATCTTTTTAATTCTGATGCTTATATGTCATTACATCTTGAAGAAGTAGTACCAAGAGCTGCTTCTATGACAATTCATGAAGCATGTGATATGAAGATGACAAAACAGCAAGCTGCAGATCCCAAAAGAGAAATCATCTTCACCAAACCAGCTTCAGATGAACAGAAGAAAGACTCAAAGAAAGTCTGAAAAATTTTCTTTCTATACTTTGATTTGAACTGTTATTTGTTATTTATTCTTCACAAGGCACTGTTTTTAATATCTGATGAACAATTATAATTCTGCCAGATATCTTTTTATGCTTTGTGATTTTTCTCTTTCTGTTGTTCATAGTGACCTCACCCAAATATGGGGAAATTGTTAGAACCCCACCAGTGTTAGGATTGATTTGGGTTAGGTTCACTATTATGATTGATTAGATTGACCCACATTATATAGTCTAGGGTCATAGGTTTTTGTCAGAGTCTAGGTTAAGACATCAAATCTAGAATGATTGGTTTTCACCTTCAGAAGACTTAGAAGACAGAAGACCCCCAGAGAAAGCAGTTTTCTAAGAGTAGAAAAAGTCGTTCAAAGATTGTTGAATTAAGCTCAACTTTCGTCGATCAGAGCTCGACGAACTCAGTTATTTCTCTAAGCTGAGTTCGACGAAATCCTAGCTAAGCTCGACGAACTCAGTCTTCTTCATTGAGCTGAGTTCGACGAAATCTTAGCTGAGATCGACGAATTCCAATTTCTTCCGAGAAGTTCTGCACGACGAAATCACTGTCTTAGTTCGACGATTTTGGAGCTCAGATTATAAGTGAATTCTCTATTCAGAGAACTTGGAGTTCATCTCAACGAAAGAGAGGTTTTAGCTGACGAAATTGGATCTTTCATCGACGAAACATATTCAGTTCAACTATATGTTCACATGTTCTGTTCGACTATTTTCCATGCAGTTTTCCAGTATTGACTAAGGTAGTTTGATTTCAGAATTTATTATTATGCCTATAAATGCTCTGATAATTAATGCTTCATATTCTCAAGAATATAACCGTTTCAAGGCAACATTAATTATGTTATTCACAGAGTAATTATGTGGCTAATTTGCTGGGATAGTTGAGAAAACAATTAAAGATAATTACAAGTCGTTCAACTCCCAGATTTTCTGCAGTCAATCAAGGATAGAATTCAATTTCAAATGCTATTTTCTGCAAGGAATATAGAAGGACTGTTTTAGGAAGAGAAAATAGATTCCGAGATAACACATAGAGAATTTACATAGACACACACAGATACATATAGAGATATACAGATTCTTACAGAGCTCTTCACCATCAGCTTCAGAGCTTTTCAAGGGACAACTATTCAATACCGGTCCAGAAAGCTTCTGAAGATCTTCTCAAATTGAAGGCCTACACCGTGTGCAAAGCTCTCATCTTCCTGAACCAATCTTCATCTCAGTGGGAGCTTTAAGAACATCAAATCCTCTAGTCTTCTTTTAGACTGTTGATAGAGAAGAACATCATCAATTTTCTTTTTTCCACTTTGTACAGGGTTATAACTACCTTCAAAAGTTAACACCTTTGGTTGTCAAGTCTTCTGATCAAAAGACTTGGATTGTTTTTTGGGCACCTGATCAAAAGCTCAAATGGTTGTGAAATCTCCCTTGAAATATATCTTGTGGTGACAGGGCACCTGATCAAAAATCTGTGGTGGCAGGGCACCTAATCAAAAACTTTTAGTGGATTCCTACCAGGTTGGTAAAAGAGTGGATATACCCAGTTTTGGTAAACCACTATAAAATCTTTGTGTCGTCTGGATTGCTCTATTTTTTATTTTGCTGTGCTGTGATTGCTTTTTTTATTATTATTTTTTCTCTTTATACATATAGCTATCACTTATTTTAATTCTGCAATAAAATCTAATCTTGTTTTAAAATACTCTATTCACCCCCCACCCACAAGAGTTAAGACAGATCTATCCCTCACTTTCACTCCTCATCCTGGGCTATTACATGCTCCTTCGCAGATCTGTTGTCATCTTGGTGATACCAGGGTGCACTTAGTACTGGGAACAGTGTGCCTCCCTGAGTATATCCTCCCGGATACCGCCTCCTGTGGGTATATAGACATAACCACGTTAATGAACGAGGACATCACGTAAAAAATAGTCTTTTGACTTGCCCCCTTTCAGGAGTATAAATACTAACTCCAAATCCGCATCTAGCCTCTGTTGTGTCCTGATGTGCTCCTATATATCACACTAGATGACGAAGGAGTTCAAGTACTCCTAATAAACATTTGTCTCAAATCAGGAAACCATGGTATTGTGCATATCCTCCAGCATCCGTACCAGCACTACAGCCATTAACCGGGGCTCCAGACCAGTAGTGTCGGCTCCCCTGCTCAAGATATCCGCCATGGTGTTCGACTTCCCCAAGTGACAATGCATCTTGTAGTTGCAGTCGCACAAGAACTTAAGCCATCTCTACAGGCGTAGATTTAGATCCGTCTGCATGTCAATATATTTAAGGTACTTGTGATCTGAGAAGATATCACAATAAACCCCTTGCAAGTAATGCCTCCAAGTCTTTAATGAGAATATTACAGGCCCCAGCTCCAAATCATGTACGAGGTAGTTCTGCATGTGCTTCTTCAATTGTATCGAAGCATATGCGATGACATGTCCATGCTGCATCAGGAATGCACCCATCCCCTGATATGATACGTTGGTATAAATGTGAAATATTTCTTTCCCACATGGAAGTGCAAGGATGGGGGAAGAGGTGATCTTGTGCTTCAACTCCTGGAAAGTTGCTTTGCACTTTCTGGTCCTAGTAAATGCCACATCCATCTTTGTCAAGGAAGTCAGGGGGAGGGCTACCCTTGAGAAACCCTCCACAAATTTGTGATAATATCCCAACAGTCCCAAGAAACTGCGTATATCTAAAGATGACTTTGGCCACGGTCAGTCTCGAACTGCCTGTACCTTGACCGGGTCCACAGCCAACCCAGCTCCACTGATCGTATGCCCCAAGAATACTACCTTCTACATCCAGAACTAGCACTTGGAGAACTTTGCGTACATCTGATGCTCTCTTAGCTTGCCCAACACCAGAGCCAAATGTTGTGTATGCTCCTCCTTTGTTTGTGAGTAGATCAGAATGTCATCAATGAAAACTATAACAAATCTATCCAAGAAGGGCTCGAAGACATGGTTTATCAGGCATATGAATGCAAAAGGTGCATTTGTGAGCCCGAATGGCATCACCAGGAAATCTTATAAGCCGTACCGAGAACTAAATGCTATCTTCGAGATATCCTCCTCCTAAATGCGCAGCTGATAGTACCCGAACCTCAAATCCAGCTTGGAGAACCAAAAGGCTCCTTGTAGCTGATCAAAAAGCTCATCAATTTGGGGCAACAAATACGTGTTACAGACAGTCAATCGGTTCAGCTCCCGGTATTCGATGCAGAGACGCAACGATCCATCCTTCTTCTTAACGAATAGTACTGGGGCTCCCCATGGTGATGAGCTCGGACTGACAAATCCTGACCCTACCACTCCTGTAACTGGGTCCTGAACTCTGCTAGCTCCTTAGGGGCCATACTATATGGTTTCCGAGACACGGGCCTCGCTCCCGAGATCAACTGAATCCGGAAGTCTATATCCCTGGTCGATGGTAATCCGAGAAATTTCTCCCGAAATACGTTGGAGAAATCACGAAACACGAGGATAACAATAATAAAAGCTTATGCTCCCTCCATCTAGAAGCAGATAGTGTATACCTCCTCGCCTTGCTCATAGACCTTAACAGCATGTACAAATGATAATAGAAGATGGGAGATAGGTCTAAGACCTTCAATGAAGATGTCGGTGTCCCCATGTCGTAAGGTGATCCTCCTTGACGGAAAATCGATCCGGGCGTGGTTCCAGTGCAACCAAGTCATGCAAAAGATCAGATCGTAGTGTGTCGTTCTCAAAAACATGGTCGGCTCTTCGAATGTCTTTCCTCCAATTTATGCCTCCATGTTACACTTGGCAGATGATAATAGCTCTAATCGGCCTAGCAGACGCACCCTCCTGGTTACGCCTGTGAATCAGTCTATACCTGCTAAAAAGATCCTAAATCCATAATAACTCGGAATTTAACGAAATTCGCACCGTAACTAAATATTGACACTACGAAACCAACGACAAAGTTGAAACTCAAATTCGACAAATAAAACTCCAGCAAACACATCCCAAATACAAAACACAAGCATTCCCAAAAAGGCTCCACCGAGTTACCAAAACAGACCCGGATCGCAAGGGAATCTTGCAAACAGGCTAAACCTAGGCTCACAAAAAACTCAAAGAGCAAAACCACCCTCTAAACACGGCATAATACCAAACAAGTGTTAACGTAATGCCCTGACGTCAAGATTACGCCACAACAGTAATAAAAATAAATACCGAAAAACCAGGGGCGTTACAACCACCCCTCCAAAAAGAATGTTTCGTCCTGAAACATAACATAAATAGGATCAAATTCCAATCAAAATATAAGCAATCATATGCATACAGAGGAAACACATACCAAAAGATCAGGAGAATAAATGAGCATGAGCCTCCCTCATAACTTACTCCAACTCGCAAGTCGCGCTTTGCACATCTTGGTTCTTCCACAAAACTTTAACCATCGGTATTGCCTTTCTTCACAATACCCAATCTTGAGTATCCAAAACACGAGCAGGAATTCCATATATGAAAGGTTAGGCTCCAAATGGGGCACAAAATAAAGAACTTGCCTGTCGCTTAGCACACACTTTCACAATTGGTTTACGTGAAAAACATCATGCGCACCGGGAAAACTTGCTGGCAAATCTAGCCTATATGCTAACACACCAATTCATTCAACAATTTTTAAAGTTCCCACGTACGTCGGGTCCAATTTGTGGTTCTTACCAAACCTTTTAACTCCTGTCATTGGGGAAACTTTAAGAAACACCATATCCCCTATAGCAAACTCCAAATCGGTCCTACGCCGAATGGCATTCTTCTCATATCACTCTTGAGCCACCCGAAGCTTCTCTCAAATATGTTTTACAGAAACCTCCATTTACTATAACGATTCAGTACCTAGCAATGGTCTTTCACCAACCTCGGCCCAAAACAAAGGAGTTCTATAACGCCTCCCATACAAAGCCTCAAATAGAGCCATCTGTATACTTTCCTAAAAACTGCTATTAGAAGTGAATTCCATCAATTAAAAACCCTCATCCCATGCTCCCCCGTGGTCCAAAATATAACACCTGATAATATCTTCAACGATCTAATGTACTCTTTCCGTTTGACCTTTAGTCTGCACATGCTAAGAGGTAGAATAACACAAATTGATACCCAATCATTTGACCTTTAGTCTGCATATGCTAAGTGGTAGAATAACACAAATCGATACTCAATCCTTCCGGTAAACTCTTCCAAAAACGAGACGTAAACTGGGAGTCTCGATCTGACATAATACTAACAGGTACTCCATGTAATCTTATTACTTGATGCAAGTATAACTCAACTATTGTTTTCATGGAGTAATCGATCTTAAACGGTACAAAGTGAGCACACTTCATCAATCTGTCCACAATAACCCAGATTGAAACGTGTCCTCGGGGAGATCTCGGAAATCCAGTAATAAAATCCATTGAAATTCTCTCCCACTTCCAATTTGGAATCTCAAACCATACCATATTTGAGACAATCTACTTCAGGTCCTTGTACATTTTTGTAGAACCAGGGTGGTAGGCAACACCTGAAACATGCGCCTCACTGCACAATTTAACTCGGATCTCTTCAACATTGAGGATACAGAATCAATCGCGATATTTCAAGATACCCGCGTCATTAATCGAAAAGTCCGGCAATTCCCCTATCACAGTTCTATTATAAAGGTGCATCAAATCAGGATCATCCATTTGATGTATCCTTGTTAGTGAAAACCTTGAAGGCTCTAATACTTCCAAGCTGCTAGGAGAGTCCCTACTCCCCACCGATATATCCATCAGAAGGAAATCTTCTACCAACTAGTCCACGGAAAGATTAAAAATTTTCGCTGACTTCCTACTCAGGGTGCCGAATACCACATTAGTTTTGCCCGGATGATACTGGATCTCAACATCATAATCCACCACATACTCTAAACACCTCCGTTGCCGCAAATTCAATTCCTTTTAAGTGAAAAGTACTTCAAACTCTTATGATCAGTGTAAAGTTTGCACAAAGCGCCATATAAAATATTCCTCCATAACTTTAAGGCGTAAATCACAGCTGCAAATTCTAGATCATGCGTAGGTTAATTCCTTTTTAGAGTCTTTAACTTCCTCGACCCATACACTATCACTTTACCTTCTTGCATCAACACGTAACCAAGTCCAACATGCGATGCGTCCACGTACACAACATACTCTATCCCTTCAATAGGCAAGGCCAAAATCAGAGCATTGCACAATCTCCTCTTTAATTCCAGTAAAGCTTCTTCGCACCTATCGCTCAACACAAATGCTGCATTCTTCTGCATAAGCTTAGTCAATGCCGCAGACAACATAGAGAAACCCTCAACAAACCTTCTATAATATCATACCAATCCTAGGAAGCTCCTTATCTCTTTGCGAGTGGTAGCACTATTCCAATCCACAACAACAGCTATTTCGCAGGGTCCACAGAAATTCCATCCTTATTAACCACATGACCTAGAAACGAGACCTGAGGAAGCCAAAACTCACACTTACTTAGCTTGGCATATAAATTATGCTCCCTCATGGTAGATAAAACCAATCTCAAGTGTTGGGCATGCTCATCAACACTGCGGGAATATACCAGAACATCATCTATAAAAACCACCACGAAACAATCCAGGTAATCCTTAAATACCTAGTTCATCATATCCATAAACTCATAGGGCGTATTAGTCATCCATAAGACATTACCAAAAACTCAAAATGCCCATGCCGCGAATGGAAAGCAGACCGTGGAATATCTATCTCACTAATCCTGAACTGGTGGTAGCCTGAATGAAGATCAATCTTTGAAAACACAGAGCTACCACGCAACTGATTGAACATGTAATCAATCCTTGGCAGGGGATATCTATTGTTGATGGTCACCTTATTCAGTTCTCTATAATCGATGCAAAGCCTCATCGATCCATCCTTTTTCTATACAAAAAGAATAGGAGCACACCACGAAGAAGAACTCGGTCTAATAAAACCTTTTTGAAGTAACTCATCCAATTGGGTATGCAACTCCTCCAGCTCATGTTGGGCCGTACGATACGACTCCTTAGTAATATGACGAGTACTGATGGCCCGCGAACAGACTCTTGTTTAGGTGGTTGGTTCGATGAGTCGACAATCGCGGGCGGGCTAAAAAGCAAGTTTTTAACGAAAGGAGGCAAGTGCACCTTCGCATGTAGTACTCGATATTCGGGAGAATACCGAGGTTGTATTGTTCTCAGGGTTGGGTTGATTTTGCCTACTCCTCCAGGAGGACTATTATTTTACTGAAAGTAAGGTGGAGATTTTGATTAACTAAAGACGAGAAAAAAACAAAAAAAGAGCGAAAATGATTTAGAAAATTCGATGAAGGGTTAACGCTCAGCACCGAATCAGATTAAGACTAAAATAACTTTTAATAATTATTGAACTTAGTTTTCAAATTAATAAAAGGTAACTTGGCCGTGGAGGTTCCAAAAATATGAGCGCACTTATCTCTAGGAGTATTTCTCACCTGAACGGTAAGACTATTCGACCGAACGTTTGTCCGACGAAGGATTCCTCTTAATGCCCGCTTTACGCTAAGAACTCCGCTATTGGGTGGGGAACCCAATCCGAAAGAATTACGCTTGTCCTCTCTCGATGGTATGCACGCAACTCTCTTTACCCAGGGGTGATCTGTCCATACACACGGCCTCTCGGCTAGCTAGCGTATGGATAATGAAAATAGGGCCCACACATCGATATGTGGTCCTACGCGTCGTTAACCATGGGTAAACCATAAGTCCTAAAATTAAAGTGAAAATAAAGAACATTAATTATTTCAAATCATTTTATATGTCCCAATGCTCTTCGATGCTGAGGCTAATCATGATTAGCCACTCATCGGTATGGGGACGACTTTATAATTTGATGAGGCGCGAGTTCGTAACTAAGCGCTAAAGGGTTATAAGAAGAAGATATAAAAATAACAAACATTTAGAAAACTTAAAAAGTTAGCTAAAACGAGAACTAACGCACACTTCAAATTATAAATTAAATAGAAACTAGGTTACAAAAAAAAAGAAAATTACAAGTCCTACTCAAACGAGTAGGACTGAAAATAAAGGCACGCCATTTAAATCTTAACGAGTAGACGGAAATAAATGTGCACACGCACACACTCGACATGAAATAAACAAACACACTCACTCTACTGAAAATGAAAACGCACACACTTGCGTAAATGAAAAACGCACACACACTGCAAAAAAGTAAAACACACGCACACACTCTACATAAATGGAAAGAAAGCAACACGATTATCCCATACACACACGCACTCTACATAATTGAAGAAAGAATTAAAGAAATCATGAAAAATTATCTCATAAACTCACACACTCTACATAATTGAAATAAAGCATTAAAAATTATTCTCATACACTCAAACACACATCATGAAATTTTAAAAGAACTAAATGAAAACCTAACTCATACACTCTCACACACAAATAAAGAGAAAAAAAAATGTTGCTTTAAAAATTAAAATTACAAGATTCCTACTACTAAAGCTTACCAAAAACACTTAAAAAGAACAAATAAAAAGAGAATGAGCAAGAAGTTTTTTAAAATAAAGCTAAAATTAAAGGTGCTCAAAAAATTAAAACTATAACTTTTTCATTCTTAAGAGTTCATAAAAGTGATAAAAAAGTTGAAATAAAATTTTAAAAGAACAAAAGGTTTACAATCCTAAAAAAACTAAGTAAAAAAATATCAAAATCACTTTTAAAACCTCTTTTATAAATTCTTAAGAATGAAAACATAAAACTTTAAAAAAAGACATGGAGAAAAAAGATAAAAAGTTAACACAACATTTCATTTTGAAATAAAATCTATACCAAAAGCTAACATGGAGACAAACCAAAAAAAACATAAGAACCAAACAACTTACACTCATCATACACACACACACCCTTTTCATAAAGAGAAGAACAAAGAAATACAAAGGGATAAAATGAGAAAGAGATAAGTCACCCAAATGAATTTTTCATGCCATGTAGAGAGAGAAAATCTAACATTTTTATTATCATAATCAAACTATTACAATGCTAAAGCTAAAGCAAAAACAAAAGCAAAAACAAACATGAAAGGGAGGGGGGAGAAATCTCCTTACATAGCAAGAGAATACACGAGGGCAGCCCACAAAACACACTAAAGTGGCTCAAAAATGTGAACCCTTGACCTTACAAAAATGGGCTATTTAAAGAGAAAATTTTCCAAGTACACGCCCTCCGACACGGGCGTGTCGGGGGGGTGGGGGGGGGGGCATGTCAGTACTATTTACGATGATATCCGGCGATTTGACGGGAGCATTGACTTGTGGCTGAACACGAGGATGTGCCGCCCTTGGTCACGGGCGTGACGATGGGCATGTTAGGGAGGTAGATCCGGGAACATGTTGCATAAAAAGTCTCCTACAGCGTCTTGGAGGGCCAGGTAGAGGAGTCACGGGTGTATCGGGGCTCGACATGGGCATGTCGAATTGGGTTGACGAACTTCGAGCTCATTTTCGTCGAGCTGGGCTTGTTGATTGTCGAACGGGAATGACTCGGTTGTGTCAGGTCATGGTACACGGGCATGTCCCGCTCGGGTTGATGAACTTTGAGCTGGGTCGACGATAGCTGATCGTCGAGGGCATGACACGGCCGTGTCGAGTCTGGGACACGGGCGTGTCAGGTCGAGATTTTTCACTTTTCCCTGAAAATTTCAGAAATCAAAATTGTGGTTATGTTAGGTAAATATTTACAAAAATAAACATATTTATAAACTAAAATAACTAAAAACTATGAATAAGAACTAAAACGATATAAATAAAGTACTAAAATATGCGTATATTTACAACTCATCAAGTACCGGGCTCCAAATCTATGAAGAACTCCACATGTACCTCGGGTGGAAGACAAGGAAGATTATTAGGGAACACATTTGAAAACTCCCGCACAACGACAATCTCCTCAACTCGCGACAAACTACCATCGGTTGACAACACCGAAACAAAATAAGCAAAACAACCGAAATTTACTAGCTTCCGAGCACATAGTGTAGAAAAAATCGGAGCAACTTGGTGCAGGAAACCATAAACACTCCTGGGCTGACCGGTGTCCATCTTGAAGTCCAAGCACTTGACCTTGCACTGGATGACCACATCACACTTGGACAACCAATCCATGCCAAGAATCACATCGAAATCTTCCAAGTCTATCATCTTCATATCAGCAACTGCTAGAAAATTGCCTAACAGAATCAGACAACTCTGCATGCCTTGATCCGATACAACAGAATCACTTGAAGGAAACTTGACATTAAATCCGTCGCCAACAAGATCAAGGGTCAAAGAGTGGCGCTCTACAAATGTCCTAGCCACAAATGAGTGGGTAGCACCGGAATCATACAGAACACGCGCCCAGTGGTTCTTTACCTTAAAGTTCCCTATATAAAATCGTATACGTGACTAAGGAAACGAACGTCAAACTACAGCTACAATTGAAAACATGGAAAAGGTTAGGGTCTAACCTGAAATAACTTACGAAGATCTCTGAGCTTCCTCCAAATACACCACGTTCAGCTTGCCCTTCCCCATGTCTAAAAGCTATGGCGGCGGCAAGGCCTGAAGTGGAACTGGTTGCAACAGGGGCTGAGCCTGCTGGCACTTCGACTTAACATGTCCCTTCTGCCCACACTAAAAGCAGGTCTTGTCCTTAAGCCAACAACGGTCAGTATCGTGCCCCATCCACTTACATGCAACACAAACCAAATCCCCTTTAGGAGCACCCTATATCGCATGAACCTACACTTTCTTCTGGGCTCCTAATCTTTGGTAACACCTTTTAAAAGGATGGCTTGGCCGGCCATAGAAATTGCATATCTCCTTGCTTCTTTTCCCTGAAGTAGTACCAGATTCTTGGGAACTATTTCCCTCACTGGTCTTCCTCTTGTCCTTCCTTAGTTGTTGACCTCAACTCTTAGCATTGTCAATCACCTCAACCTCCAGAGTAGCCTCTACTACTTTAGCATAACTTTCAGATCTATAAGCACTAGCTAGTTGTTGGATGTCATTCCTAAGACCACCCAGAAATCGTTTAACTCGGTTCGACTCTGAAGAAACCAAGTCCGATGCAAATCGACTTAGTTTTCTGAACTCCACATCGTACTCAGTAATTGTAAGCTGTCTTTACTTTAAATGCAGAAAATCGTTCATCTTGCGGGCTCTCTCGACTGATGGCAGAAACGTCTTTAGCAGCAACTCCTTGATGGATTTTCATGAGTATCCATCCTTCAGATTCTCCTTATCTCTCAGCCACAAACTTTTAGCAAGTCCCTTGAGTTGATACGTAGTGGCCATCACCCTCTGATCCACTGAAATCCCCGAGTAAGGAAACATCTTCTCGATTGTTATTATCCAATCATCTAAGGCAATAAAATCTGCCCAACCATCATAGGTAGGGGGTCCTAGTCTCCAGAAATGCGAGATAAATGTCATCTTTGGTGGCAACAACACCGGGAGCACCAGAGGAGCAGGAGGAATAGGAACAGCCTGACCCACAGCCGGGTCCTTCACTCGCGGCAACTGTCCTAACCCAACCAATAACAATTCATGGATCTGCGACTGCATCTCCACCGTCTATCTGGACAATGTCTCATTACTATGCTGCAAACTTTCAATCATCGCTTCGCTCTGCGCACCTGAAGACTCGCCCTCTGACTGGGGAGTCGATCTAGTTACCATATGCTTAAGTGTCATTCTAAATAAATATGAATACTAATCAAAACCTACCCCAACCGCTAACACTAAACAACATAATCCAGACAAAACATGCTTAAGTACTTGCTAAAGCTGGTAACCTGCTCTGGGATTTTCAATCATGATGTCATGCTTAGACTTAGAATGATAACCTGTCATCCTACTAACTCATGTGCCTAAACCATTAATATGTTGGATCCCTAGTTGATTTGGGCTAGGTTCACTAGCTTAGGATGTGACCCAACATGTATAGCCAAGGTCAAATTTGTGTCCTAGAGTCTAGGCCAAGTCCTTAGAGTTAACTTCAGATGGACCAGCTATCAACAAGAACATCAGAGACTCAAGACTTAGAAGATTTCAAGACTAAGTCAAATGAGTTCGATGTTCGTCGAACTCAGGTCGACGAAAGACGTTCTGAGCTCGACGATCTTGAGACATTTCTTTGTGCTGAGCTCGACGATCTTTGTTCTCTGTTCGATGAAGACTGAGATACTTCAACAAACTAAAGTCAGGGTAACTCCAGATTTTTCTAAGTCCAGCTTCAGGCTTTGGTCGACGAACAAGAATCTGAGCTCGACGAACTTAGACCTCAAGTTCACAACTTCTTAGGTCGACGAATTCAGTACTCTACTCGACGATTTCTGCTCAATGATTTGAATCCTTTTCAGTCAAAGACTTCTCAGATTCTATGTCCACAATCATTCTTCGCTCGATGAATTTGGATATCTGTTAGACGAATAAAGATTGAGAGTGATGATTATTTGTTCGACGAATTTGGATCTCAGCTCGACGAATGAAGCTTGTCAGTTCGCCGAATATTGTAGCAGAATTGACAAGTTTCCCTTGAAGAATAATTGTTATTATCTGGTCGACGAACTCATCAGCTCAGCTCGATGAACTGTGAACTCAGCTCAACGATTCCTGTTCTTCGTTCGACGATTCCAGATTAGGTCTTCTCCAGTTTTTCGTCCCTTTTCTTGGCGATGATTCCTGAGTAATTAGTGCTCAATATTCTCGGAATGTTACCATTGGAACGAGCATTGATCATGGATTATCACATGTCATTTTTCCATAGGACAGTTAGGGAAGTCATTGATTGCCGCTTCCTTCCCAGGCCGATTGCATTTAATGCTCAAACATTCAAATTTCGAATGTTCTTCAGTCAGTCTGAATTCAGAAAAGAAAGGATTAAGCAGTACTACAGACACACAGACAAATATTGCACAGAAGAACAATCTTACAGAAATCAATAGTTTTCATACTACAATCAGCCTAAGCCAGAGAACATCAAGAAGAAGAAGAATATTCAATCACTATCAAGAGTCTTCTTCCTTCAATCCTCCAGGACAACTTCAGAAGGACAACAATATCTATCTGTCAAAGAATTTACTAAAGCAATCTCTGGTCAAGGCAATCCAGTTCTTTGAAGACCTGTCACCCTGAAGCAGTGCTCCAGAATTCCTGATCCATTCAAGATCTTAGGGGGAGCAATCTGCTGAAATCAATCCACAAGTATTCTTAGTTGTTGTTGAGAAAGAGAAGACCCCATCATCCCTTTTTCATTCTCTGTACAGGGTTTTAATTCCCTTCAAAATTATTCCTGGTTGCAAGTCTCTTACCAAAATACTTGAGGTTTTGTAGATGTACCCAGGTCGGGGAACCACTATAAATTTGTTGTGTCGTCTGGTTGCCCTTTTTCTTTTGTTTTGGCTGTGTTCTGTGATTGTTTAGGTTGCTGTGCTTATTTCCTTATTTGCTAACCTGTTCACTTAGGATTATAGCAAAAGTTGTAAAGAATTTTTGTTAGTGAGCACAATACTCTATTCACCCCCCCTCTAGAGTATTTCAAATCTAACTTGCACTTTTAATTGGTATCAGAGGGAGGTTGGTTAAGCTACCACACCTTGAGAGGTTAATTGGTTGTACAAGCTAACACCTGAACCATAAAAATCCCTCTTGTTAGATCTGATTGTTTTGTTTTTATTATTATATTTACTTCTTCACAGAAATGACTCAAAATAAAGATTATGCAAGCATCAGACC
This sequence comes from Platanthera guangdongensis, assembly GCA_039583875.1. NCBI lineage: Eukaryota > Viridiplantae > Streptophyta > Magnoliopsida > Asparagales > Orchidaceae > Platanthera > Platanthera guangdongensis. The sequence goes on along the minus strand of CM077161.1, from coordinate 67,301,265 downwards.
TCCAGTATGCAATCTTAACAGGTTTGCCATTTGGAAGGCAAGAATCAAACTATATATGAACTCTATTGATTAAGATATTTTTGCTTCCATCTTGATAGGAGTACCTCCAGCACATGCAGCTTCTACAAGCACCTCCATCAACATGACTGCAGTATCTCCTCTAGAGAATAATGATGCATACAAGAAAGCCAAAATTGTAGATGCACAAGCAATGAACATCTTGGCTCAGACAATATCAGATGACATATTTCAAAAGGTGGCTGGGTGCACCTCAGCCAAGGCCATTTGGGATTCCCTCAACCAAATGGTATCTGGTTCAGCAGATGAAAGGAAAGACAGGAGATCAAATCTCATATCCCTGTATGAGAATTTTAAGAAGGATGAGGCTGAATTAGTGGCTGAAATGTACAATAGGTTGAGCTCAATCATCAATGAGCTTAAAACCTTGGATAAAGACATCACCCTGACAGAGGTGAATGACAAAATCTTGATGTGCTTCCCTAGCTCTTAGGATTCAAGAATCTGGCCTATCAAAGAAGCCAGAAGCCTAAATGAGATATCCACTGAATCTCTGCTAGGCATATTAAAGTCTTATGAGTAGTTGATCAAATCAAGAGAAACAGCTGAACAGAAAGCAACAACTCCAGTGAGAAAGGATCACATCATAGCCTTCAAGGCATCTGAGGAAAGTGAGACCTCAACATCAAATGGAGAAATCATGAGCCTCTTTGCAAAAAGATTCTATAAGATGGCTATAAAGGATTTCAGAAGGAAATCATCAAGCTAGGATGATAAGCCCAGATTTGACAAAACACCAACCAAGGAGGTTGTGTGCTTTGGATGCAGAAAGCCTGGACATTACATATCTGAATGTCCAGAAAACCAGAAGAAGGAGAAAAGTAGAGAAAAGGACTCCAGGAGAAAACACAGCAGCAGGCCCTCCTCCAGCAAGTACAAAAAGAAAGACAAGGGCTTTGTTGCTGAGACATGGAGTGATACTGAAGAAGAATCATCCTTTTCCAGCTTAAGTGAAGAAGAAGAAGAAGCAAGATCCAAGGAGGTTTGCCTTATGTCAATTGATGCCTCCAGGAGCAATTCAGCATCAGAAGGAGAATCTGAAGATGAGGCAGCCTCAGAGTCAGAGGCAGATCTGGTTCTTTCTAGTTTCAATTTCAATTCTGATTTATTTAAAATTGAATTCAAAAATATGTGTTTAGAATTAATTAGTTCAGAAAAGGAAATAAAAACCCTTAGAGAAAGACTAGGAAATCTTGAATCTGTTTACTTAGAAAATATTAAACTAAAAGATCAACTAACCTTAGCAAATGAACTGACAATTAAATTAAAATCTGATTTATGTGAGGCCAAACAACTTGAGCAATCTCTCAATGGAAGAACTCTCAAGCTGATGGACATAATAAGCACAGTAAATGCCAGATTAAATGACAAGCTGGGCTTGGGTGCATCATCAGGTTTGTCCCCCATAATTAAGAAAAATATTCTTACCACACCCATTAAATTTATTTCTGCCAAGGGAAAAGAAAAGATAATAGACAAACCAATGTCTGAAAATAATCTAAAACCCATAGACAAGAGAAATAGAAATCAGAAAACAACTAATAAAAACCAGGTGCAGCAGCATTCGTCGAACTCAGATCGACGAAATGAGGGCCGTTCGCCGAACCCAGATCGACGAACGCTGAACGCAAATCTCAGTTATAACAATTCGTCTAACTGCGATCGACGAACTTTGTATGGTTCGTCGAGCAGAGGTCGACGAACTTGGGGCGCAGAAAATGACTATTGTCATTCTCTGAGCAGAGATCGACGATCTCAGCCCTATTCGTCGAACTCTAATCGACGAACTTACAGAAATTCGTCGAACCCAGAAGGATCAAACATAAATCATTTCTCTTACAGAAATTCTAAGCCAGCTAATAAGACATTCAATCCAGTAGCTGACTGGGTTATTCCACCTAGGAGATATCACCCCTTAGGTTATAATTCTCAACCTACTTTGTCAGTTATTTCCAGCTTTTCTTTTCAACCAAATAAAGGACTCAAGGTAATCTGTGTCAACAACAATTGAGTTTTGTTTTTCATTACAGGTACAGGTGAAGAGCTGTCCAAGAGTGAGTCAGACTTGGTACTTGGATAGTGGTTGCTGCAAGCATATGACAGGCAACAAGGCAAATCTATCCAATTACAAGTCCAAGCAAGGAGCAAAGGTGATCTTTGGTGATTCAAACAGTGGCCAGTCTGAAGGATATAGAGCAGTAAAGATTGGAACAGTTACCTTTAAGAAACTAACATATGTAAGAGGACTCAAACATAACCTAATATCCATAAGCCAATTATGTGATGAAGGTTATCAGGTACACTTTAACTCTACCTCATATTCTATTATTAATAATGAAAACAAAATTGTTTTAATTGGAATTAGATAAGGTAACATATATATAGTAGACTTTATTTCTACCAAAACTGATGTTTGCTTACTCAATATCACTAGTAACCAAAATGAGTTGTGGCATAAAAGATTAGGTCATGTAAATCTTAAGAATATAACTAGGTTATCTAAAGACAACCTTGTTAGAGTTTTACCATCTGGCCCATACAAGAAGGAAAACCTTTGCAGGGCTTGTCAATGATGCAAGCAAACTAAAACTAGTTTCAAATCCATTAATAAGAGTGATTCACCAATGATTTTGTATTTGCTTCATGTGGATCTATTTGGACCCATTGCTGTACAAAGCTTAGGAGGGAAGTCTTATACTTTAGTGATTGTTGATGACTTCTCCATATTCAGTTGGGTAGCCTTTTTGAGAACTAAGTCAGATATATTCAAGATTCTAACAGATTTTCTCAGGACAATACAGATTGAGTTCTCTACTCATGTTGCATTGATCAGAAGTGATCATGGCACAGAGTTTGAGTCTCTTCTTATGCATGAGTTCTGTGAGAAGGAAGGTATCAGGCGGTGCTTCTTAGCTCCTAGAACTCCCCAACAAAATGGGGTAGCTGAAAGGAAAAATAGGACACTCATTGAATCTGTAGGCACATTATTGGCAGATGCTTACATGCCTCTATCCTTTTGGGCAGAAGCTATAAACACTGCTAACTATGTCCTGAATAGAAGCCTTATACATAAGATGAAAAATAAGACCTCCTATGAATTGCTTAAAGGGAAGAAACCTAAAATCATATATTTTAAAGTTTTTGGTTGTATATGTTATATTCATACAAACAACAAGAGATACATTAGAAAGTTTGAGGCTAAGGCTGAAGAAGGGATTTTTCTAGGATACTCCCAAGTAAGCAAGGCATATAGGGTGTTTAATAAATCCACTCTAAAAATTGAAGAGTCAGTTCATGTATCTTTTGATGAAGCTAACATGTCTTATAAGGAGAAAGAGATTTCTACCAATAGAGTTTTGCAGGTTCCATAACTGTGTGAGTCTATGGATGGAATAAACTTTACCCAAGAGGTGTCAACCCATCCTTCTTCACAGGTTGCTGAAGATAGTGAAGAAGAAATTCAAGTGGAAGTGGCTGAACTTCCCTCAACAGCTAATAACATTCCTCAAGAGAAATTAACTATTGAAGCTGTTGCTGAACAAACTCCATCAACTGATCTTGTCACACTTAGAGATCACCCCAGATCTCAAGTGATTGGAGACATTTCAGCAAGTGTTCAAACAAGGCATCAACTCAACCAAATCTTGATACATTCCTGTTTTCTCTCTCAGATTGAATCTCTCTCCATCCATGAAGCTGATCAAGATCCCCAGTGGATCATTGCAATGCAAGAGGAACTAAATCAGTTTGAAAGATGTAGAGTTTGGGATTTGGTGCCAAGACCTCATAACTACCCAGTTATTGGAACCAAATGGGTCTACAGAAACAAGCTAGATGCTCAAGGAAACATTGTGAGAAATAAGGCTAGGCTTGTTGCTCAAGGCTACAGGAAAGAGGAAGAAATTGACTATGACCAAACCTTTGCCCCTGTTGCAAGGTTAGAGGCCATAAGAATATTCCTTGCCTATGCAGCTCACAGGAGATTCAAAGTTTTCCAAATTGATGTCAAGAGTGCATTTTTGAATGGAGTGTTTCAAGAAGAGGTTTATATGGAACAACCTCCAGGTTTTATCTCTATAACTCAACCCTCTTTTGTATTTAAATTGCATAAAACTCTCTATTGATTAAAGCAAGCTCCAAGAGCTTGGTATGAGACCTTAACAAGCTTTCTTTTAGAGCATAAATTTACAAGAGGAATTATAGATAAAACTCTTTTCACTAGACATCATACAGACCAAAATTTGTTAGTACAAATATATGTGGATGACATCATCTTTGGGTCTACTGATCCCAAGTTATGCAAGAGGTTTGCTGACCTCATGCATTCCAAATTTGAGATGAGTAGCATGGGTGAGCTTTCCTACTTCCTTGGTCTCCAAGTGAAGCAGCTCCCTGATGGTATCTTACTCTCCCAAGCTAAGTATGCTAAATAGCTTATTAAGAAGTTTGGAATGGGTGATGCTTCAGGAATGAAAACACCTATGGCTACCAATGCTGTTGTGGATTCTGATGCAGCAGGGAAACCTGTAGATCAGAAGCATTATAGGGGAATTGTTGGATCCCTATTATACCTAACAGCTAGCAAGCTTGATATCATGTTTGCCACATACCTTTGTGCTAGGTTCTAAGTGAACCCCAAAGAATCTCAACTTATGAGATATATAAAGAGTTGCCCTAATCTAGGACTCTGGTATCCTGTAGAGTCAGAGTTTGAGTTAACTAGATACTCAGATGCTGACTATGTTGGATGTAGAGTGGACGGGAAGAGTACCTCTGGAACTTGCCAGTTCCTGGGTATGAGACTTGTCTCTTGGTTTTATAAAAAGCAAACATTTGTGTCTACATCAACTGCAGAAGCAGAATACATATCTGCTGGCAGCTGCTGTTCACAAATGTTATGGATACAAAACCAACTCCTAGACTATGGTGTCAACTTAAATAATTCAACATTATTTTGTGATAATACTAATGCTATTGCTATAGCACAGAATCCAGTTCACCATAGTAGGACTAAATATATTGAAATAAGACATCATTTCATTAGAGATAATGTAGACAAAAAGAAAATTAACTTAATCCATATTTCTACTGATTTACAGAGAGCAGACATTTTCACCAAACCCTTGGATGAGAAAAATCATCTGTTCTTTATAAATTAACTGGGAATGATCAATGGAGAAGAGTTAAATTAGTTTATGTCTGCATTTGACGAATTTTCCAGAGTTTATCGAACGGAGTTCGACGAATTAGGGAAAGTTTGGGCGATGCTCGTCGAACGGAGATCGATGAATTCTCTGTGCGTGGAAATAATTTTCGTCTACCGGAGATCGATGAACTTTACTTTAGAAGATATTTCGTCTAACGGAGTTCGATGAACTATGTTCTTTTCTTCTGGATGAGATCGACGAATTATTTGTCTATAATTTATTTCGTCGACCTCAGTTCGAAGAACTGTTTCTTTTTCGTGGAACGGAGATTGTCGATTCATATTCTGGAAAACATTATATTTAGGTTTTCTTCGACCTCCGTCCCGCGCTTTCAGTTCTCTTGCACTTGATCGCCGTTTTCTCTGTCTCTCTTGCAGGTTATCAATGGCGATTCCAGCAAGCACCTTGGCTGCCATGAAATTCGACACCGGTTTCGACATAGATTTTGATTCATTCCAGCACTCTGACCCAATATTTCTCTACATTCTGGAACTACTAGAGGAACTTGGTGTCAAGGATTTTATGACCAGAAGGATTAAACTGCATGCAACTGAAATTTGAGAATGGGTATACACGGCTTTTGTTTCTGAGGAAAATGTTTTGACAGGAAATATCAGGAGTAGTGCTGTTTCTTTATCTCCCGCCGTTCTTTCTGAAATTTTTGGGTTGGTAAATGGAGAAGACGATCTGGATGTTGATTCTGATGAGTTTAGTGCAATGCAGAATCTGATGGGGTTTACTGCGAGTAACCCTAACAAGTTGTTAAAGAAACAACTTTCTGCCGCCTACCAGTTCTTGGAGGATATTGTGGGAAAAGTGCTGATGGGCAAGCACTCTGTGCACGACTACATAACAAGACACCAATTTATTGTTATGTGCGCAGTGGTCAACAAGAGACATGTCGATTGGGGTAAGATTTTCTTTGAATTGATAAAGAAGAAGAACAGTAAGAAAGAGGTTTGCTTTGGAAGAATCTTGGGGATTTTTCTTCAAGAAAAAGCTGGTGAATTCATGGTCTCCCCGCCCATCTTCACAATGCCAGCAAGCGCCTCACATGCGCTCTGTTTGGCAGATGGGAGAGGATGATCTCCAAGCCATCCAAGGCTTCCTCCTCCTCCATCCCATCTTCTGAGAGCACCAGTGCTGCGAAGGCCACTCCCCACCCTGCAGAAGAGGCAATTCCATCTCGACCATCTCTTCTAGCACCCCTTCCAGCAAAACAACTCCCTTTCTCTCCCATTCCTTCTTCAACACTTCAATCTCCACAGCATACTACTGTGCCTACTCCACCTCCATCTCCACCACTTGATATCACTAACATTCCAACACCCCTTGCTTCACCTCATGACACATCTATTCCTATACCACCACAGTCTCCTCTTCCCCCACATTTATCCTCCATCCCAGCTTACACCATACCCTCAGACTCTGCCATACCAGATGAAATTCCACCTCTTTCCCCTCCATCTATTCCTCCTACCTCATCTACTTCTCTACCCTCACCAACTACCTCTCCATCCTTGGAATCCCCCACTGTATCTACCATCTTATCCCTGCTCACTCCCCTCATCAAATCCTTAATCATATAGGCCATTACACCTCTTATGAATTCCACCAATTCTTTATCTGCCAAAGCTTCTCTCCTCTCTACTGCCCCCTCTTCATTCAGGGCCCTGGCTTCAGGTTCTCCTGAACCCAGGCAGGGGGAGATGCTCTGTGATGAAGCAGTAGCAGATGCAGATGCAGAAGCAGCACCAGCAGCAGGTACAGCAGCAGACACAGGAGCAGTTCCCTCTACAGCAATTTCAGATGCAAATGCAGCAATTTTGCCAGAATTTGATTCAGATGTGATTGAATTGATTCATATTATGGATACTGACATTGACTTAGATGAGTCAGTTCTAGAGCAAATATAATCTGTTGGTGATTTCCATTTAAATCCCACAGTTAATTTGACTGTTTTGTTGATAAATTTTGATACTGTATATATGCAGTCTCTTCCAGAAGACTTTACTAACCCATAGTTGGCTATTGTGCCCTATACATCTCCAATACGTCCAGCAGTTGCTAAGCAACTCTGTGATAGTTTTGTAGTTCCTGTTGTTGCTCCAACCTCTCCAGTTATTCTAGAAGATGTCTCAGCTCCAGTTTTTGTTTTGGATGACTCTCCTATGCCTGATCTGGATAAGTTAATTTTTGCTGATATTGAAGAGGAATCTAGGGCAGTAGCTGAAAGCTCTGTCCCAATTACCTCTAATTCTTGTGTAGTTTCTGAAACTCCAGCTTCTGAACCTTCTGCCCCTCCTCCAAAAAAGGTTGTAATTGATGATAAAGCTTTAAAAGCATTGGATGCTTTATATGATAACCCTCAGGGTTCTGGTACTGAAGATGATAAAGATGATGATAATGATGATTCTGATGAAGAAGCTACCAAGAAGAAAAAGAAATTGTTGTCAAAGAAAAGGAAGGCTCCTCCTCCTCCAGCTCCTAAGCCTAACCCAACTGCTAACACTCCCTACTATATTTTGCATAATGTTATTCCTTATAAAGGAATACCTGCATGGATGTGGTTATCAAAGAACCAGCAAAAGGAAAGGAAAAGAAGTAGGAGATATTCTCCTCCTCCAGTCCACAGATATAGAAAGGATCCACCTCCTCCTCCTCCTCCAGCAACTGGTACCACTGGATCTAGCTCTCAGAGATCTGCCCCCATGCAAACCTATCAGAGACATTCAGGGAGATCATCTGGAAGCAGCCAGCAGAGACAACAATCTTCAGGTAATCAACATCAGCAGCAACAGCAACATATATCTGAAGCACAGAAAGCTGACAGTACTATAAGGTCATACTCTCCTCCTATTCCATTTGAAGACCCTGAAACAGCCAACAGTGCAAAAATGGCTACATTCCAGGAACTTATTGGTCTATCATTGATCAATAAAGCTAAAGCTGAAGGTAAAGACATTTCAGGTTTCACAACTATGTCTAAGTACAGGAAGGAAGAATTAAAAAGGTTTGACAAAGGCAACAAACTCTTCAATGTTGATGATTATATGAAGCTCCATCCTGAAGCAGTTGTCCCCAGAGCTACATCACTGAAGATCATTGGGGCTCCTGACATGACAATGACCCAGACAGAGGCTTCAAATCCAAATAGAGAAATTATCTTTAAAAAGTCAGGGGAGAAGACAACAGAAGACAAGTTTTTGCAGAAAAAGAAGAAGTAATCTTTATCTTGTTTTTATTTCTTTCAGCAATTTGTTGTCAAACTATGTTCTTGTTTAAACAAAGCCTATGTATATATATCTGTTGCATGTGTTGATAATTTTATGCCAGATATATCTTTTTTTTCTTGCTTTGTTTATCTACTTTGAGTCTCTTAGTGACCTCACCCAAATAGGGGGAGATTGTTGGATCCCTAGTTGATTTGGGCTAGGTTCACTAGCTTAGGATGTGACCCAATATGTATAGCCAGACTCAAATTTGTGTCCTAGAGTCTAGGCCAAGTCCTTAGAGTCAACTTCAGATGGACCAGCTATCAACAAGACCATCAGAGACTCAAGACTTAGAAGATTTCAAGACTAAGTCAAATGAGTTCGCCGTTCGTCGAACTCAAGTCGACGAAAGGCGTTCTGAGCTCGACGATCTTGAGACATTTCTTTGCGCCGAGCTCGACGATCTTTGTTCTCTGTTCGACGAAGACTGAGATACTTCAACAAACTAAAGTCAGGGTAACTCCAGATTTTTCTAAGTCCAGCTTCAGGCTTTGGTCGACGAACAAGAATCTGAGCTCGACGAACTTGGACCTCAAGTTCACAACTTCTCAGGTCGACGAATTCAATACTCTACTCGATGATTTCTGCTCAACGATTTGAATCCTTCTCAGTCGAAGACTTCTCAGATTCTAAGTCCACAATCATTCTTCGCTCGATGAATTTGGATCTCTGTTTGACGAATAAAGATTGACAGTGATTATTATCTGTTCGACGAATTTGGATCTCAGCTCGACGAATGAAGTTTGTAAGTTCGACGAATATTGTAGCAGAATTAACAAGTTTCCCTTGAAGACTAATTGCTATTATCTGGTCGACGAACTCATCAGCTCAGCTCGACGAACTGTGAACTCAGCTCGACGATTCCTGTTCTTCGTTCGATGATTCCAGATTAGGTCTTCTCCAGCTTTCCGTCCCTTTTCTTGGCGATGATTCCTGAGTAATTATTGCTCAATCTTCTCGGAAAGTTACCATTGGAATGAGCATTGATCATGGATTATCACATGCCATTTTTCCATGGGACAGTTAGGGAAGTCATTGATTGCCGCTTCCTTGCCAGACCGATTACATTTACTGCTCAAACATTCAAATTTCGAATGTTCTTCAGTCAGTCTGAAGTCAGAAAAGAAAGGATTAAGCAGTACTACAGACACACAGACAGATATTGCACAGAAGAACAATCTTACAAAAATCAATAGTTTTCATACTGCAATCAACCTAAGCCAGAGAACATCAAGAAGAAGAAGAACATTCAATCACTATCAAGAGTCTTCTTCCTTCAATCCTCCAGGACAACTTCAGAAGGACAACAATCTCTATCTGTCAAAGAAGTTCCTGAAGCAATCTCTGGTCAAGGCAATCCAGTTCTTTGAAGACCTGTCACCCTAAAGCAGCACTCCAGAATTCCTGATCCATTCAAGATCTCAGGGGGAGCAATCTGCTGAAATCAATCCACAAGTCTTCTCAGTTATTATTGAGAAAGAGAAGACCCCATCATCCCTTTTTCATTCTCTATACAGGGTTTTATTTCCCTTCAAAATTATTCTTGGTTCCAAGTCTCCTACCAAAAGACTTGAGGTTTTGGTTTTTGGGCACCTGAACAAAAGCTCATTGTTGTCAGACACCTGATCAAAAATCTGAGTGGATTCCTACCAGGGTGTTAGAAGAGTGGATGTACCTAGGTCGGGGAACCACTATAAATTTCTTGTGTCGTCTGGTTGCCCTTTTTCTTTTGTGTTGGCTGTATTCTGTGATTGTTTACGTTGCTGTGCTTATTTCCTTATTTGCTAACCTGTTCACTTAGGATTACAGGAAAGCTGTAAAGAATTTTTGTTAGTGAGCTCAATACTCTATTCACACCCCCCCCCCCCCCTCTAGAGTATTTCAGATCTAACTTGCACTTTCATAATGCATGAATTTCTTATTCTTTTTGACTCAAAACCATGTGTGTACATGTGTCATCATGTAAATCTTTAGCTTGGCACGTGTGCAAATGCAATGTTATGTCATGCATGTTTTGCTATGCAATCTAATAAGGACTTAATGCATGTCATGAGCAGCGTACACACGAAATGTTATGCATCTCATACTACATAATATCGCATGTAATGAAAAAATAAAACGTGTTAATGGGCACCCATGTGATGATGGTTATGCATCCCATACTACATAACTTTCACATGTTGCCACCTATGGTGGATCCATATACAAACACATATTATGCATCTCATACTACATAATATGCCATGTATACCTCTTATCATGCTATGAGTGTAGTGTTCATGCTTCAGCCAAGATGTACTAATGACACATCGGTGTGTGTATGAAATGAAACTATACAACTAACACTAACTAGAGACGGCTGCTCGACCAATTGTCAAACAACCCATCCCTCTGATACTAACTGTCACAACCCGCATTTTCTTTGCATTAAAGGATGTATTAGAGTAAGGAGAAAACATGCGTCATGATGCCACTTTATCAGGGGATAACTGCAAACGTTCTGGAGAGACCTCAACTAAACACTTTTTGTAAAATTTATAAGTTAATCAAGGGAAATCTAGTTTTAAGTTAAGCAATTAGCTGTATCCCTCGGCTTAGTGGATCAACTACTCCATGAATAAAAATATAGTTTTACGCTGCGTAAAAATACTTTGATTAGATTGATTTTAACATCCTACATGAGTATAAACATCACCGAAGGACAACTCATGCTATGCAAGATTCTATATTTATAAAAAGAATAGGAAAAGTCTTTACGCTAACCAGAAAATAGTGACTTATTTATGAAAGATAAGGCAAGTATGATATACTAATAATAAGGTTTTATAAGTTAAAATACCTAACATGCAACTGTCATAAAACCTTCTCAGAGAACAAGTACAAACAACCATAAAGAATATGCAACTCAGCAGCTTAGCAAAGTAATTAGCATTTCAAAAGAAAACCACCATTGGGCCCCAACAACCTGACATGAACCCACTGGTGAGCATGCATGTCTGAACTAAAGCCAACAGCCCAAGAAAATACCTTACAAGGGTGAGGAAAACTTCTGCAACTAGCAGTCCACTAGCAAGCTCCCAAACTTAGCCGCTCAACCAGCTACTGCCCTGAACCTGAGCCATTCAAAGAAATAACACCTCAGTAAGAAAAATACAAGTGGGAAAGGAAAATAATCAGGTAATAAGTGAAAGTAAGTGATGGGTTTACCAAACATGAGTACAAAATACTGAAGACAACAGCTAGACAGCCAAATAATTATAAGTACAGAAAAAAATCTGAAGTAAATGAGTCAATAGAATATATGCACCAAATGTGAAACAAAACCATTCTTCGACAATATCTGCAAGGACTAGCATAAGAGCATTAATTGATCTACGATGAAAACTGAGCATAAAATAGCTCGGAAATCATTAACACTTGGCAAAAATATCAACCTGGTGGAGTCGGTCACCAATTGTCCCAAACCAGGCTCCCAAGCCCAAATATCTCAAAAACACAAAAGGCCCTGCAGTGGTGGCGACTTGTCCAATCACTCTCTTACCTCAGGGAAACTGTCCTACCTCAGATCCACACAGGGATCCTACCTCAGGCCAACGGCCCTACAGCTCAGCCTTTATAATTTCAGGCTTACAACTCAGATCCAAAGGATCCTACAGAGAAAGAGTTTGTTGGTATTGATTTGACTCTAGAGAAATATTCTTTGAGCCTGCCTTCCTGAACTGAGAATAACTCAGCCCTAACTTCTTCTTCACAGCTTCCTGAAAATGTTCTTTAGAAATGACCCAGTTGGAACTGTGAAGTAACTATAGCTAGGGATTTGGACTTGCTGCTTCTTCTTCTTTCTCCGAGATTTCTCTGAACTTGTAGTTGCAGGTATTGATCACAATAACTATCTTGTTGCAGCTAGGATTAGCCTTGGCTGTTTCTTCCTCAGAAATTTCTCTGAACTTGATATTGTAGGTGAAAATAGCAACAGCTAACTGCTCGAACTTTTAGATCAGCGGTTTGAACTTCTGCTTCAGGCTCTGTAATAATGGCGAGAGGAAGAAGATGAAGTTTCGCCTCTTTGCGAAAAGTTAAATCTCTAAAAGTTATCTTCTCCTTTCTGATTAGAATACTTTTATCTTCTGCCGTCCAATGGCACTTTGATGCATGGGCCCACTTAGATTTGCTAGCTGTAATCTTGCTTTTGCATTAAATGCAGCGCAAAAGACATGTGACATTTACTGACATCAGAATCTGTGGACTTAGACAAATCCAAACAGTTCATCTCAGGTGTTGGGTTTTTTGAGTGAACAGTCTTCACTCAGCGCAAAAACACTTAACCAAAAAATCTGCACTGCCACGCGTTTAGTGCGTTGAGTGAGCCTACATCACTCAACATATTTGGACTTAGCCAATATCTTTGTTGTTGACAGATGTTGAGTGCGTTGACTTTACTCAACGCTTTTGTCCTTAGACAAACTTTTCTATTGATAGGTGTTGAGTGGGTTGAGTGAGCATTCATCACTCAATGCCTTTGGACTCAGCCGCTTCTCTGAAGCCTGCCATTTTGCTGGGGCATTGAGTGAGCTATCTTCACTCAACGCTTTTATACTTATCCGATTTTCATCTTTATGAATGCGTTGAGTGAGTTGTCTTCACTTAACACTTCTAATTTTGACTATCTTCTTGTTGAGGTATTAAGTGAACTGTCTTCACTCAACGCTTATGTACTCAGCCGATTTTCTTGATGAGCTGGCGTTGAGTGAGCTGTCCTCACTCAAAGCTTCTGGATTTAGACAAATTTTCTATTTACATCTTCTTAGGCTTTGACAGCACGAGCTTTACTCGACGCTTCTTTCTTTGGCATTGAGTGAGGTATCCTCACTCAATGCTTCTGGACTTAACCAGAATTCTTCCCTGCCAATGCTGAAGCTTTGACTATCTTGCGTTTACTCAGTACTTCTTGTTGTATGTCGTTGAGTGAACTGTCCTCACTCAACGCCTGTGGACTTAGCCGCATATCTGCTTTGCAAACTATTAGTCTTTGACTGTCCTTGCTTTACTCAGCCCTTTTTGACATCTGGCGTTGAGTGAACTTATTTAACTCAATGCATGTGTACTTAGACAATTTTCTATCTTTCCGGCATCCTTCCTTGACTTCTACCGTTGAGTAAACTCGCTTCACTCAACGTATATGGACTTAGGCAAATTTCAGTCTGTCCAACATTCTTCCTTGTGTCCACCTAACACTGTCACTTAGACAACCTATCTAAACCTGTTCCAAAGAACATCTTGCACACATTGAACTTGAATATACATCAAATACAATTATGCTCTTAGTATTGATGGTGATGCCTCTTCAAATCCAAATCCAGGGAATATTGAAGGGAAATATTCACAACACCAATGATAGTGCTGTTATATGGCACAAGAGGCTGGGACATGTCGGGATGGACAAGTTGAAAGCTACGGTGGTAAGAAGCCTTGTGAAAGGCTTTCCTAAATTTTCATCCTTTAGCGGTGGTTATGTATGTGCGGGATGTCAATATAGTAAGACTCAACGTCTTCCATTTGATAAGTCATGGACAAGGTGTAAAGTGTAACACCCCAAAGTTCGGTATGCAGGAAAAAGGGGTTACTGCATGGCCTTCCTCAGAAATAGAGACCAAACATCCTCCAAGTGCAACGATAAACAAAACGACACCCAGTTGGTGGTTCTTTATCCACTGCGAGCCATCATAGATGAAGAAACATCAGAACATACCCAAAAACCAAGTTTAAACCATAAGAAACTAAAACCAGGCCTAAAACCATCCTAAGGACTAAACCCGCTGAATTGGACAAAAAAGGCAAATAAATTTCTAAGTCCAAGGAAATTTAGCGAGCATACCCGACGGAACTCGTGGATACTCGACGAATTCAACTGCGATACTCGACGAATCCCTCAATATTCGGCGAAAAAGCCTTTGAAATCTGGCGATACTCGACGAATCCTATCGATACTCGACGAACGACACTCAACGTTCATTGAACTGCGTTCGACTAACCTTCGAAACTCGTCTAATATGACTTAACAAATTCGGCGATACTCGCCGAATGGACTAGCGATACTCAACAAAAATGACTTGTCCTAAATTCGACGATACTCGCCGAATTCCTACCCAATACCCTCTGAAATCTTCTAAGGATACAAACTGTTACTCGACAAAAATTCCTTATCTAAACTCGACAAGTTACTATATAATACACGCCGAATTTTACTTGTTCCAAATTTTCCAAATTCTATGGTTTAGCCAAAAGTCTAGATCTAACCTATAGGGATATTTTCATGCTTCCTATACTACTCCTATACTCTAAGGGAGGAAGAAACGAGAAGAGATGTCAAGTAAAAAACGAACTTGAAAGGGAGAGAGATCCACTTGCCTCAAAACTTTGGAGAAACGCCGCCCGCTCGCGTTGCTTCAAGGATTAGACATAGAAAGCCCTAAGCAACGTTTCCTTCAACTTTTGGAGGAGAAAGGAGGTCAAAATATCAGACCCTAACGTACAAAAATTGGGGAAACAGCAAGATCTTACCACGATCGTGAAGCCCTCGCCGAGAGCTTTCCAAATATCCTATAATCCATGAAACCGACCACTCAATCACCTGAAATCGCCGCCCGAAAGTTCCGTCCACCGCACGCCTCCTTCTTTCACGAAACGAAAACCACCGTCGGGTAAGGGAAGACAATGAATAGTAGGTTTTCGTTTTTATGTATATGCATATATATATATATATATATATATATATATATATATATATATATATATATATATATATATATATATATATAATAATATTAATTAATTTATTTACAAATCAATATCACATCACATTAAATCATAAAACGATCCGAAATCCATAATAACTCGGAATTTAATAAAATTTGCACCGTAGCAAAATACTGATTCTACGAATCTAACGACGAAGTCGAAACTCAAATTTGACAAACAAAACTCGGGCAAATACCTCCCGAAGCCAAAACACAAGCATTCTCAAGAAGGCTCCACCGAGTCACCAAAACAGACCCGGCTCGCAAGGGAATCTTGCAAACAAGTAATCTCAGGCACACAGAAAACTCAAAGAACAAAACCACACTATAACCACGACACAAGCCCAAACATGTGTTAATGTAACGCCCTGATTTAAAGATTACGCTACTACAGGAATATAAATAAATACCAAACAACCAGGGGCATTACATCGTGCACTATTTTGTAACGACCCGAGTTTAGGCGCTTTAGATCGCCCCACGGCAACACCCGGCCTACCCCGGCACCACACCTTGGCCGGGTAGTATAGTAGGAATATACTAGGCCTGCAGGTCGTACACCCCAAAGCATCTCGCGCCTTTTTAATGGCCGCGCGCAGTATTGCCACGGGGTTTCGAACACGAGACCTTGATAAGGAGTATTTAATACCACTCCTCATCACCAACTGAGCTGCAATTCAGTTGGTGATGAGGAATGGTATTAAAGATGACTTATCAAGGTCTTGGGTTCGAAACCCTATGGCAACAATGCGCCGATAAACAAGCACGAGATGCTTTGGGGTGTACGACCTGCAGGCCTTGTACATTCCGACTGTACTACCCAGCCTAGGAGTGTTGTCTTGGCTTGTCGGGCGATGTCGTAGGGCAGTCTAAAGGGCCAAACTCGGGTCATTAAAAGTTTGACCTCGCGGACAGGGTTAGACGAGCAACGGAACTCAATGAGAGTATGAAGCATTATGCAGCGAAAGGGTCAAATTCCCAATTCTCTTTGGAAGACAGTCTTTTGAGAAAAGACGGTCATTTGCGTGTCCCGAATGTGGGAAAATTAAGGGAGGAGTTGATGTATGAGGCACACTTCACGAAATACTCAATACACCCAGGGAGCACAGAGATGTACAATGAAATGAAAAAGATGTTCTGGTGGCTAGGTTTAAAGAAGAACATAGCTCTATACGTGGCAATGTACCAGACTTACGCCTTAGTAAAAGCAGAATGTCAGAAGCCTGCAGGTTTTCTGAAGTCATTACCAATATCGGTATGGAAGTTTGATGATATCTCTATGGATTTTGTGCATGGGTTGCCGAGATCGTAGAGGGGGAATGATGTCGTGTGGGTGATCTTTGACCGATTAACAAATGTATCACACTTCATACTGAAAAAGAAAGATGATTCAGTTGAAAAATTGTCTAAATTATTCGTTAACAACATAGTACGGCTGCACGGTGTGCCACGTAGAATCGTTAGTGACCAAAATGGGCACTTTATTTATACTGATTGGAGGCTAGTCCAATAGTTGTTGGGTACTCAACAGAAGTTCAGCACAGCCTTTCATCCGCAAATAGATGGTGTGACCGAGATAACCAAATAGAACAAGGGAGGATATGATCCAGATGTGCGCCTTGGATTTCAGGAAGAGTTGGGAGGACCATCTCTATATGATCGAGTTCTCCTATAATAATAGCTATCAAGCTTTTAGTCAAATGGCGCCCTTCGAAGTTTTGTACGGTAGAAAGTGTTGTACTCCTTTAGCTTGGGCAAAAACAGGCAAATCGAAGCTGTATACGAATAACAAGATTGAAAATGGAAATTCGACTATATGAATTGTAACATCCCACAAACAACCAGACCCCTAAGAGATTTTTGTCATGACTAGGTCATGACTAAGCTTTAAGGAGACCAAGAGGAACTTGGATGCCTAGGTAATTAGGTGAAAGCACCTTTGTCAGCAAATAGTAGCTTCTGAATACCTAAGCTAGGGTTTGGCCAATGGCTCCCAACATGACTACTTGACCCCACCCTACAACCTTCAAAGTGCCCTAACATGACCTAAATGGGTTACACCAAGCCACAAACGGACTTGGGTGGTGGAAAGGGACTCAAGACACCTAGTTGACCAGTCAACCCACTGATTTGACCAAGTCAACACCCCCAAGTCAACTTTAGTCAAACCAACCAAAAAATGAAGAAGGCAGCCAAAACCAACTCAATCCAAATGGGCTAGGCACAATTAGGATGGCCCACTAGCTAGAGCAATTAGAAACCAGCTAGAATACTACACAATTTCTGGAGGTGATGACTAGGAGAGAGAAAGTGGGGGTTTCATTCAAGGGAGGAGAGATAATGAGAAGCATTCATGGTGTTGGAAGGCCATGGGGCATTCCACTAAATCCTAATGGCCTCATTCACCCCCATGATTAATTAGAAGGAGATGGAGTGGTTTTCCCGGCCACTTTAGAGTGGAATTTCAAAAGCTAGAGGTGGCCGAAAGCTTGGTTCAGGACCATTAATGGACATTCATTGTTTGCGACTTCCACTCCCCAAATTTTAATAAATTTCATACTGTTACATTATTACAGTCACATGTTTTAATTTATTAAAAATATCTAGAGGCTTTTTCTATAAAAAAAGTCCAACATAAAAACCTATCCCCTGTAGTCTAGTTTAATACAAAATTGATATCAGCCCTTTTTGACAAACGGTTTTCCCTCAGCACACCTTTGGGTGCATGGTGTCCAATGGTTAACAAGAAATTGAAATGAGTGCCCCCAGTGAACCACTCATACAAATAGGCTAAAATTTTGACCATGAGCCTATCTGGCCTTGGTCCACATCATATACAAAAATCAGAATTTTTGAAGATGATATTTATATAGTTTTTGTAATAATTTATTAATCATTTATGTAATTAAAATAGAGGTCTATGTACATCAAAATTTTCTCAAACTCTGGGGGGTGACCAGAGGGGATAATATATGGCCAAGAAACAAATATCAACCCAATTAGAGTTTGTTTGGTGGGGTATCTTTGTGAACAAATTTTGGCCATTTTAAGGATGATAGGCCTAGTTGTCCAATAGTGCACTTAGAATGGTTGGGTGATCAATCCTTCAACAAAATAAGGTGAGATCTTGGCCACTAACATATTAATACATGAAAAATCCCTTAGGGTAGTTTTAGAATCTTCCAATGTTTAAATATTGAAAGTATCTATCGTTTACAAAAATCACGTAGAGGGGATGAATAGGTGATTTTTGTGTCTTTTCACGGAATAAAAATCACTTTAAAAAATCAAGTAAACAAACACAAAGAATTATAGTCGTTCCCCAAGTTGAGTACGTCCATTTTCCTGCCTCACCTATATATTATGAAGGGCTAGATTTGGCAACTTCACCAATCTTAGATTTCTTCAATCTTACACCTCGGAGTCACAACTCCTACAACTCGGAGATGACACTACTACCACTCGATCCATAACCGGATCTACAAACTCGATCAATAAATGGATCTACAAAATTGATCAACAAACAAATCTATAAACTTGATCCCCAAACGGATCTACAAACTTCGAGGAATAATATCCTACAACAGTAAATGAATATTACAAAACACAAATGATTACAAGTCTTCACCCCAACGTTCTTTAACAAAGTAGATCTTGAATCTCAGAGAAGTTGGTGAAATGAAATCTTGAAGACCTTGAATCGAGAACCTTCAATCGACAAGATCTGGAGTATTAAATATCTTTAGATGGCAGCTGTAACGCCTCCATTTGTCATATGGAATATAACGGTGGGTCCGGCCGGGGCTCCACGTCATAATTCACAAACAAATGGCGGAATAACGTATGAATATCAAAATCACGTTCTACTTGCATCCTAGATCAGAGCATTATAGCGAAAGAGTTTTAAGTTGCAAGAACTCATCATAATGAATGTCCACTAAATATATCAACCACACATTTATATATATTACCAGAATGTAAACAAACACACAAACGCTCATGGCCTAAAGGCCTTACAAGTTTCTCTTTACAAATATGGCTTTATACATCAGCACGCAGGCCGGACACACAGGAAATATAAGACTTCGCACGGCCTTCAGGGGCCTTTAAGCAGCAAGGGCTTCAACCCGCTCAATCCAATTCAGCCTGTTAGCACCTGCTGTTGGATATCCACCTCAAGGGTGGTAAACTAAGCAACGGTCAGCATTAGCTGACCAATTATAATGACCCTGCCCCTTACCCGGGGCAGTGGTTCCTTCCTTGTGTGCATCACAGTCATAACATATATATATCTATATCACAACAAGTGCTCTCAAGAACAACATCATCACAAGCGCTCACCTTCACCAGATGCTCCGTGCACTCAGGGCACATTTATGGTGTACCATATCCTCCTTGGTACCACACACGATCAGAGGTTTTTAACTTGTTTGCTATGGGCCCAAGTCTACACCAACACGCATGATGGAGATATACTACAGATCCCACTCAGAGGTGCTAACCTCACGGCAACCATTGACAATTTCAGATCGACCCACCCCCTGTGTTGCAGCAACCCGGGTCTGGCACGTAGCCTCCCATTTGCATTGCCACCAATCGATCACTCACAACACAGGTCTAGGTCAGCTTTTTCCCATTGCTCAATTCGTCAATAGCGCAGATCTTGACGCGGGTCGGCTTTCCCTTTCCTACTCAGCACACAGCTCTCACAGAGCCACTTTCCAGTTCAGCACATACAATACATAGGCTCATACAAAGCTTTTGAAAGTATTCATAATTCACAGGCATCCATACAATACACGGAGTCTTCTCCAGTTCACAACATAAACAACACCAATCCAGACTAACCATCCGGATGGGCTTCACACACCATGTCTATGTCGTACTACACATTTTTGGCTCAAGATGCAGTCTCAACCGGGGATATCAACTATCAACCCACTGGAATCACTTACGCTTTTCACCGCTTGGTGGAGGATTTCATGCTCATGCATAAAGAAGAACTTCACTTGTCCAAGAAGGAGATCGTTACCCTTGACAATCGTATTGGATCCATGAAAATCTAGTAGGATGGAAATTAACGCCACGGCCTTGCCTCCACGAATCTGAACTGGCTCTCATTTTGGCACGCTGAAGCTCCTCCGGGAGCCGACTTCCATATCCTCCTTCCTTCCTTGCTCTCCTCTCTCCCTATCTCTTTAGAAAAAGAAAAGTCAAGATGAATGGAAGTTTATCCTTCCATTCTTGGCTTTATAACAGCAGGGAAAGACCTGGACCACTAGATCCAAGTTGAAGGAAATGAACGGCGATGATTTTCCCAAAAAAGCCTTTTCTTGGGATTACACGGCGTGTGACACATCCGTGTCACATGCCGTATTCCTTAAGCGGTAAAGCAACTGACTCAACCCGACTAGGACCCGTCCTTGTGACATACCCGTGTCACCAGATGTGTGCCCTGACATGGCTTTGGACACGCCCGTGTCCAGCCCGTGTTCACAGCCCTGGCCATAAACAGAGAAGGACACGGTCTCTGACACACCCGTGTCATAGGCTGTGTACCCAACTCGACTTGCCTCGCCCGAATCGTCGAGTGCATTTCCTCGAGTGGAGTTTGTCGACCCAGCGGAGTACATGGCCTTGGACATTCCCGTGTCCTAGGCCATGTGCCTCACTCAAAACACACTCAAGACCCTCTCGAGACCCACTCGAGTCCCACTCGAGACCCTCTCGAGTGTACAGAGTAGGACATGGTGTGGGACATGCCAGTATCCCAGGCCGTGTTGCCCAACCTAATCCCAATTTTGGGATTTGGGGTGCTACAACTCTCCCCTCCTTACAAGAAATTTCATCCCGAAATTTAGCTCAACTATAGACACCAACATCACCATGCCTTTGTTGCACCTTGATAAATCGGTCCGGGTTTAGAGCTCAGAGGCCGCTGCTTGTCTCGCATAACGGCATCACACAAAACAAGTCGTTAACATAGTGTCATACAAACATACACCATATATTTCCATCACGAAAGGAACAAGGTTCACTTATTTCCGCTCATCCGCATCTCGCATAATACATTTTATGGCCTCTTGTACTTCCAGATTAAACACTCGAGGCTGATGTACTTCACCAATTGAGATTTACGGCTCCTGTACTTCGAGATTATATACTCGCGGTTGAGCCCGGGATGCAGATGACTCTGTCACTGCCCTACCATTTTCATCATAAGACACACCCATATTTTTCTCACACGTTGAAGGACCACTCCAACAATCATGGGCTATATGTCTCTGCTTCCCACATTTAAAACATATACGTGTCTCAACACGTTCTTGTCCATATGTTGTTCCTAACACAACATTCGAAGAAGTTTGTTCAGCAGGCCTGAACATCTTCTTGTCTCATTTCCTAAACTACGATTGTTTCGACTGTGGAACTTTGAATTCCGGCTTTTCCATTGTCAAGTTCTTCTTATCCTGCACCCGTTTCAAATCTTTCTCCAGCGCACAGGTTGTATCAACTAACGCTTGGAAACCTTGGTTCACCAAACTCGGGAGTGCCAAACTCAGCACATTACGAAGTCCCTCATAGAACCTATTCGTCTTCCGCACCTCCTTAGTAAAAGTAGACCCCGCATAGCGCCCTAGCCTAGTAAACTCATGCTGGTAAGTATCAACACTACTCGTACCCTGCACCAGGCATTGGAACTTATTTTCCATGACAATTTGTTGCGACACTGGCAAATACTTTGCCAGGAATAGTCTTGAGAATTCTTCGATCGAGATCTCCTCAAATCCTGGACCTGCAAAGGGGTGCAATTACACTTCATCCCACCAAAGCCTCGCGTCTCCTTCAAGTAGAAAAGTGGATATGGTAACTTTTTTCCCCTCCTCAGTCCTGATTGCTTTCAGTATCCTCTTCACTCTTGCAAGCCAATCTTCAGCCTGTATTGGTGACCCGCCCTTCCAAACGTAGGTGGATGAAAATCCATAAATAGTTTCAATTGCTCGTCAGCTGCTTGCTCGTCAACAAGAGCCTCAACATGCTCTTACCTTGCACCAAGCCGTACTGGTACCACTGTAGGCCTTGTCTGCCCAAAAGGCTGTGCTTGTAATACTGCGACCACCATCTTAGTAACCAAACGTATCATCTCCACCGAGGGAGGAGGTGTAGGCACCTCAGCTGGTGCCACACCCTCATCAGAATGCTAGGGCTCAGATTGCCCAACACCACTCCTCGTCACCTACCAATGTATAAAACACCATTTACGACCATTCCATAACAACAAATATACATTGTCTACATGCTCACACTCCTCACGTGAATGTATTACATTCCTAGTGGACATTCGTGAGTTCAAATGTATTCTTCCTACCAAACAACCTGATCCTCTGATACCACTTTATAACTCCTCCATTCATCATATGGAATATAACGGTGGGTCCGGCAGGGGCCCCACATCATTTTTCACAAACAAACGGCAGAATCACGTATGAATATCAAAATCACGTTCTACTCGCATCCTAGCTCAGAGCATTCTAGCGAAAGAGTTTTAAGTTGCAAGAACTTATCATAATGAATGTCCACTAAATATATCAACCACACATTTATATATATATTACCAGGAATGTATACAAACACACAAACACTCATGGCCTAAAGGCCTTGCAAGTTTCTCTTTATAAATATGGCTTCATACATCAGCACGCAGGCCGACCACACAGGAAATATAAGACTTTGCACTGCTTTTAATGGAAATTATGTAGCAAGGGCTTCAACCAGCTCAATCTAATTTAGCCCGTCAGTACCTGCAGTTGAGATCCACCCCAAGGCTGGTAAAAAAAGCAACGGTTAGTATTAGCTGACCAATTATAATGACATTACCCCTTACCCGGGGCAGTGGTTCCTTCCTTATATGCATCACAGTCACAACATATATATATATATATATATATATATATATATATATATATATATATATATATATATATATATATATATCACAATAAGTGCTCTCAAGCACAACATCATCACAAACGCCCACCTCCGCTAGACGCTTTGTGCACTTAGGGCACATTTACGGTGTACCGGATCCTCCTTGGTACGACTCCCAATCAGAGGTTTTTAACTTGTTGGCTATGGGCCCTAGTCTACACCAACACGCATGCTGGAGACATCCTCGCCCATCCCACACAAAGGTGCTACCCTCACGACAACCATTGAGCATTTCAGATCGAACCACCCCCGTGGTGCAGCAACCCGGGTCTGGCCCGCAGCCTCCAATTTGCATTGCCACCAATCGATCTCTCACAACACAAGTCCAGGTCAGCCTTTTCCCATTGCTCAATTCGTCAATTGCGCAGATCATCACGCGGGTCTGCTTTCCCGCCCCTACTCAGCACACAGCTCTCGCAGAGCCGCTTTCCAGTTCAACACATACAATACAAGGGCTCATATAGAGCTTTTGAAAATATTCACAATTCACACGCATCTATATAATACACGAAGTCTTCTCCGGTTCGCAACATAAACATCACCAATCCGGACTAACCGTCCGGATGTGCTTCACACAGCATTCCTATGTCATACTACATATTTCCGACTCTAGATGCAGACTCAACCAGGGATATCAACTATCAACCCACTGGAATCACTTACGATTTACACCGCTTGGTGGAGGATTCCATGCTCATGCATAAAGAAGGACTTCACTTGTCCAAAAACGAGATCGTTACCCTAACGATCGCTTTGAAGCCATGAAAATCTAGCCGGATGGAAATCACCGCCATGGCCTTGCCTCCACAAATCTGAACTCGGCTCTCGATTCATCATGCTGAAGCTCCTTCGGCTTCCTTATCCTCCTTCCTTCCTTTCTCTCCTCTCTCCCTATCTCTTTAGAAAAAGAAAAGCCAAGTTGAATGAAAGTTTATCCTTCCATTCTCGGCTTTATAACAGCAGGGAAATGCCTGCACCACTAGATCCAAGTTGAAGGAAATGAATGGCCACGATTTGCCCAGAAAAGGCTTTTCTTGGGATGACACGGCCTGTGACACGCCCGTGTCACATCCCGTTTTCCTTAAGCGGTAAAGGAACCGACTCAGCCCGACCAGGACACAGCCATGTGACATGCCCGTGTCACCGGCCATGTGCTTTGACACGGCTTTGGACACGCCCGTGTCTAGCTCGTGTTCACAGCCCTAGCCACAAACAGAGAAGGACACGACCTCTGACATGCCTGTGTCATAGGCCGTGTACCCGACTCGATTTGCCTCGCGAGAATCATCTAGTGAATTTCGCTGAGTGGAGTCCGTCTACCCAGAGGAGGACATGGCCTCGGACACGCCCGTGTCCTAGTCTGTGTGCCTCACTCGAGATACACTCGAGACCAACTCAAGACCCACTCGAGTCACACTCGAGACCCTCTCAAGTGCACAAAGCATGACAAGGCATGGGACACGCCCGTGCTCCAGGCCGTGTTGCACAGCATGAACCCAATTTTGGTATTTGGGTTGTTACAACAGCAATCCACACATAAAGGTCGATGAAGATGAATCGTGCACTATAGTCGGCGGTCGATCGGGAGAATTCACGAATCGTACAGAGCATTCGAGGCAGACAGATGATTTCCGATTTTGGTAATTTTCTAGGATTGAAATTGAGAGCAAAATCATGATTAGGTTGAAAGGAAATATCCCCTAAGTATTTGTAGAGATATGCCTTCCAACTGTTATACGAAAACTTCCAAAAATGAAACCTCGAAATTACTGTGCATGGTTGACTGACAACCCGAGACAACGATTTGAAATTTTCGGAAAAATGCCCCAAGTCAAATTCGTCGAGTATCGCCAAGTATCATAAGTATACTCGTTGAATGGTCTATGATATACGACGAATCAGACTTGGTCAAATCAGCTCAGGCCAGCAATACACTCAACGCCATAGAGAAGAGTCATACATGACGAATTCGTCGAGTATCACCTGGTATACTCGACGAATTCGTCGAATTTAAACTAAATTACTCAACGCACTAAACATCATTGCACTCGACGCCTTTTGTTCACTCAATGCCATGGGCAGCAATTGACGAATATCATCGAGATGACTTAAAGCTCTCGACGCCTCGATATTCGACGAATAAGACTTGGAAAAATCTAGAGAAGTAACGTCAAACAAACTTGACGAATTCGGTGTGTATCACTTAGCATATTCGAAGAATTTAGCGAGTATCATTAGATACATTCGATGAATTCGACTTGTATGCATGATGATACTAGGCTAATTTTATTAGACATAATTTTCAATTCTTCATCGAATTTACCCTAAGTATAAAAGATGGATTTGAAGGGTATGGGTAGGTATACACGACGGATTTAATGAGTGTCAAGCTGATACTCAATGAATTCAACATGTATTACACACCATACTTGATGAATTTTACTCGGGAGAAATTCCTGTCATTCTGAATCTAAGGCTTGACCTTCCTTGAGCCTTCTCTTGTACTTGCGATAGAAGTACATCCCAAAAGTGAGATTACATGGGACTCAACACATTGTCCTACACAATGAGGGATTACATTGTATTGTCCTGTATTTAGTGACCCACTGTAACCTGACATTGGTGTGTACTTAGCAATGACGACCTGCAAGTACATAACTGAAATGCAATATCAAATACAGTCACAATTCATCTTAGCTTAAGTAGGCCCTTCTTCAAATCCGGGTTATTGTGGATACAATACCCAAAAATCTCTCCCATTTTGAAAAAGTCAAAAACTATAAGCTAAGATCAATTGTACATAAAAAATAATAACACATTAAGACTTGAAATAATAGAAGAAATTAAAATAATAAGGCGCATTCATAGTCAATCAAAAAATCATATATATATATATATATATATATATATATATATATATATATATATATATATATATATATATATATATATATATATATATATATATATATATATATATATATATATATATATATATATATATATATATATATATATATATATATATATATATCAAATTGTTCATTGTTTATTTTTTTTTTGGGGGGGGGGGGGGACCCACAGCACTCAAAATATAACACATACTATAAAACAATTGGCTCTGCCTGCTCTGCCTCTTCAACCTCTGCCTATCAAAATAAGCCTTTGGATTTGCAAAGTACTTTGGAGGTGCTGAGGCATCAGACCAGCATCTCTATGATTTTTAAAGTGAATTCTTCTCTTTGTGCAAGACAGCTTGTACTTGTTTCATTCTTCTTGATCATAGTGGTGCTGATGTTTTTCACCACCAAGATCGACTAAGGAGAATTTGTCTAAGATGATTAATCTAAAAATAGGGCTCCAGACCTCTTCCATCTCTTTATTTGGCTCTGCTCGACCTGGCTCTGACCTTATTGCGGACAGGCCTTCCCCATATCTTCTACGCTTGTAAACCGGAGGAGGGAAGTCTTCAACAAGTTCTACCTCTGGAGCATTAGCAGTAGTAGCAGCAGCAGCACTAACCTGAGAATAATCCTATGTGTCTAACTAGTACTAAGAATAATCCTGGTGAGAATGAGTCTCATCATGTGCTGGTACAGGCACCACGGGTACTTGATATCCTGTAAATTGACTATTAAGCCATGCAAAGCTGTCATAACTGTAGTCATTTATGCCTTTGAAATTTGTTCGCATTGCTTCATCAAGCGCATTGACCTTAGCTACCACCTTAGCTTCCAAGGTCTCCTCCCCCTTTCTGATTACTTCAGCCAGAGCATTTGCATAGGGTTGCATCCTATCATCATAATGTGCCATTGCTCTATTGTGACCATCAATCATAGTTGTGGCATTTGTATCTACATTGCACATCACCTTCTGAATGCTATCTAAACCTTTCAAGACAAACTCAACTCCTTTTTCACCTTGAGTAAACCAGGAGTCCATCTTGGAATCTAGCTTGTCAAATCTGACTTTAATCTCATCTAGGCCATTGTTTAGATCTCTTTCTGTTTCTTTTACCTTTTTCAGCATTTTCTGATGCCGCTGCCCCTCCGCCACTACTTGATGACGATCCAGTTGCCGAGGCTCTACAACATAAAGACCTTCGGAGCCGTGATGACGCTAACGGACGACGCCGCTACAACCTCCGCCCGCGGCGTGCTACCCTCCCTTGAAGACTATTTTAATTAATTTGTCATGCTTTATTATTTTATGTGCGAATATAAAATTATTCCAATCTTGGTTAATAATTTTATATTCATTTGTGACTTGTAATCTTTAATTATTTTCCGCAAACATTTTGGTGTGTATGTAACCGCCCGGATGGATGAGATTTTATCTCCATCATGGACGGTTGGATCTCTTTTGTAACTCCTATTTAAAGGAGGCTATTATGTGTATGTACCCGCCCGGATGGATGAGATTTCATCTCCATCATGGACGGTTGGATCTCTTTTGTAACTCTTATTTAAAGGAGGCTATTATGATGAGTTATGGGAATGAAAAGAAAACCTAAAAACCCCCCTTTGAAGAATTCGGCCACCATGGAGAGAGTCCATTAGCCGCCCCCCCCCCCCCCCCCCCCCTTTGGTGTGAAGCCAAGCCTTGCCTCCTCCATCCCCGTTCGGTGCGACTCCGGCGTGGCTTCCTTTCGGTGCGACTCCAAGGAAGAAGGTTGCAGCCCATTCGGTGTGAAGCCGGTGGATCCGTGGAGAGAGTGATTCTCCCACCTTATCTTGTGTGATTGTTGTTCTTGGTTGGGTAACTTCTTCCCCTTAGAGATTCTTGTTTTAGATTTTGTGGAGGTTTTTTTGCAAACCGTTTCTTCCGTGATTTTTAAATACGTCGCTTGCAAATTCCGATTTCGAATTCGTTGTTATTGAACCTCTTGTGATCCGGATTGGGTAGATCTGATGCGAGTGCGAGACTTGGCCTAGCCTTGACTTGCCCTCCAAGATTGGCACATTTTGGTGTTAACAAGGGAGTTAATCACAACTCGAACTCGACCGCCTATTGAAGTTTTCCGCCGCTCCGAAAATAAATTATTGCTGCGTTGAAACGGCTCAAGTTGGTACAATAGATGCTTGTGTAGGTGCGGTGAGTTGTGTGCTTGTTGGAGAGGTAGGTTCTAAGGACGTTGTATCGAGTCTGGCAATTTTCTCTTTCGGATTTGGGAGCAAACCCGACCCCTTTTTGCTCGCATTTTGGTCGGAGCCCTCCCCTTTGGTTTTATGTCTTGTTATAATATTTTCCGTTAGCGTATTCGGGCACGAATCACGGTCACCCCTACATCAATTTGGTATCAGAGACGGTCGTTTCAACTCCCACATTGAAAACATCCTCTCTGCATTCCTTGTTGGTCGATCGGATCTAAAAAAAATCAAAAAAATTATTTCTGTGGTCTGCCAATAGCGGGCTGAAATCTTTATTTTTCAGCAAAATTTCAAAAAAAAACTTTTTAACGATCTACGTGTTATTCACTTTGAGAATATATAAAAATATCTTATTTTCAATATAGCTACAGTCCTAGGAAAATTCATCTTTCCCGGGGCCTCCCAAACCTGAATGCGCACAAGGCTAGGAACGGAGTACGCAACCCCGTCTACATCTAGTATGGCTGCGACCGAGCATGGTGATCCCAACACCGCGGCTATAGAGGGTCTTCGTGCTGAAATGGCTGAGCTTAGGAACGTCTTAGCCCAGATCCTACAAAACCAAGCTATGCCACCCCCGCCACCCGTTAATGTTGACCGGCCCAACCGGCACCAACATAACTCTGATTCGGATTCTGATGGGGACTCCCCACTTGTTTATCCGTCTCTTATTCCAAATCTCATCCCTTTGAACACCGCGGGATGGCGCCCCTTTGAACACCTCGGGACGACTTAACCATTTCCAATACTTGCCCAACTAGTGAGTGCAGTGTGAAACCCTATTTACTAAATTACTCTTTTGATTTGTTCTTTAAGTTTTACGTTAACCCAGGACTGCCCCCGGTATTCCCTGTGAAGGGCTCTCAAGGGGCACTAGGAACTGTGTTGGGATTACGCCCAGCGTTCCCTTTCGCAAGGTACTTATTAATATTATTGGTTGATTTCCTTTACCCATTACCTTCTCATATTGCGATAGACTAATCCTAAGGTAGTTTAGACCTTTCACTCTCGCGGGCACGACGATCTTTCGTCGAACTCGCTTACCTTCTAACACACATCCACACGATTCCCACCACTCCTTAGAACTTTTTAGGTGACTCATCCACTTTTATTCAAACAATTCAACACGACTAACTCCACCCTATTCCAACTCTTATCCTAATATAACTTTTCCCCAAATTACTATTTGCAGACCGACCTATACTGAGTGATGTTCGTGATAGGATGTCCTTCAAATTTTCATCCGAATGACCTAGAATTATTACTGGAGTCCTATCATGACATAAATGATTAAATTCCAGAATATTATATTTTTCTCAATTAATCTCCTATTTAAATAATTTCTTACAAATGTCAATTATTGCCAAGTTGATCATGAAGTATCTTAAATTATGATCCCACTGACCCAAGGAATTTTTCATAAGTTGTAGAATGGTAAAATAATACTGTCAGCCAAGTTTTATAATTTTCTCTTCAATTTTTTTCTATTTATCTCCTAAATAATTCAAAATTCACATATTGGATATTTTTCAAAGGAGGTATAAGGAATTCATTTCCAAAAATTCTAAGAAATTTCCAGCAAGCTCATAATGTTAAAAGAGTGCCACAAACAGAATTTCACTAATTTTCAAGTAACAATGGCTATAAACTTTTATTTCTAAATAATTTACCAAAATGTCATTATGAAGATTTAAATATATGTGGTTCATCCAAAAAGGCTGAGAAAATTAATCAAGGCTATTTATACTCAGATATGTCATCAATAAGTTTTTCATAATTTTCTACTGAGTATTTGCAATAATTATAAATTAAATGAAATAAGGGCAAAAATGTAATTTCCACATTCCTCTTATCAATATTCCACAAACAGAGACATAAAATTTTTAGGAGTTAAACATGTCATGATATTATTCTTGACAAAATTTGGGGAAATAACTAAGTGACAAACCTAATTTCAACATTTATTCTTCAAAAGTCCTATTAATTCAATAATTCCAAATAATGGGATTTTTTGATTCCAAAAATCCCATTATTTCAATGAGGGGTAAAACTCATCCTAATAGGCCACTGAAATTAATTACATGAATTTAGCATGATCCAAATGGGCCTAATACTCAAAATTTCAAAAATTACTATTGGCACACCAAGCCTAAGCATGTTCATCATTTGCATGTGGGATTACCCACCATACATTGGTCCAAACTTGATGAAATTTAAAACATATATTTATAATGTCCTGAAGGACAAGCCACCAAAATTTGGGGCATTTTAGAGTTGAATTAACCAAAGAATCACCTAAACAAACCTAGGGGTAATTTGGTAATTTCACCATAATTTTAATTACAATAAATCCCAATTTTTGGGCAGGGCCTAAATATGCCCTAAACCAGTTACTTACCAAAATCGCAAGTCATATGGGCCTCTGGATGGGCTTGGGCATCACTTTCAAATTTCTGCATTTTGCTATTTGCAGCCCAAGGCCATTTAATTTTTTGATCTTGCATGTGAGATATCTCAATATGCAGAGGGTTAAATTGTCTAATATTTCTACAATAGGTCTAATATACTACTAAGGGCAGGCCACCAAAATTTGGGGCATTTTGGAGTTGATATGCTCTAAATATCAACAAAATTTAATTTATCATATTTGGGCTAAAACTATATACTTATTTTCCCCAAAAATTCCCATTTTTGGCTAGGGCCTATCTATACCTAATTTGGCCACATGCCCAAAATTTCAGCCCATTTGGACTTAGGGTTTGGGAAGGGCACCCATTTTAATTTCTGCCCTACTCTAGGATCAGCCCTAGGAAAATGGCTCTATAGGGCAGTAGCCTTAACCAAAAATTATGTGTAATATATCAAATTAAAGGCGACTCCAAGACCTACAAATTTCATGTTGAGAACGTTTTATGAAAATGGATGTACGGGCCCTAAATATGACATGCAATATTCGGATATAAAAAGGACACAAAATACACTATTCACAAATTAAATAATCCAGAATTTCAAATGTTGCATGGCACTAATCCTAAAGCAAATCCGACGGCTGCTGTATTTCTTCCCCAAACCGCCTGCATGCCAGCCCGAGTTTCACGGGGCTTTTCCCGGCCGCCTCCGGCGGCGCCTCCACCGGCCAACTTCTCCTCTCCCCTCACGGTGGTGGGGGCGAGCTTTTCCGGCGGCTAGGGCGGCCGGAGGTGGCGGCGCCACCTCAGCCGAGAGCTTGCAAAATGCCATTAATGGCTGAAAATGAAGATCTGGGTTCGGGCTCATTCGAGCCCGAACCCTAACCTAAACATCCCTAAGATCTATACATGAAGAGAGAGGTGAGGGAGGACCTTCCCGGCGGCCTTGCAACGTGAGGAGCGGCGGGGAACCATGGCGGCGGTGGCGGCGCTTCTCCCTTGGTTTTCACGGCCAAAGCTTGGTTTCTCTCTATCTCTGCTGCTGCTCTACTCGTTCTGAGAGTGGTGAAACTGAAATGGGAGAGGGAGAGAGTGAGAGGATGAAGTATGGAGGGGAGGGTGATAATTCCTAAGTGCAAGGTGGTGGGTTTGCCTTGTTTTTGTCACCAAGCATGCATGGGTGGGTCCCACTCCATTCCAGCTCCTTCTCATGACTCAATGGGTCGGCCAGCCCATGTGGGGGCTGATGGCATGGGTCCAAGTGGCTCATTTCCCTTAAACACCCTTAAATACCCCTTTCTCTCTCCTAAATTATTCTTTAATTTTGAGATTCTCTCTCTCTCTCCTAGTCACTAAGTTGGCTGGTAAATCTCATATTGGCAGCCCACATGTTTATTTCATCCACCAAAATATGGTTAGCCCAAGTGAGTTGGGCTTGAGCTTGAGTTAGCCCATTTGGGCTAGCTTGACCCAAACCTAGGCTACGGTTGACTTAGGTCAATTTGGTCTTTGAGGTTGGCCCAAATGGGTCCTTAGTGACTCATTGGCCTCCCCTAAGGCCTAGGTAGGATTGTATTGGCCCTTTGGAGGTCACTTGACCCTTAAATAGGGTACCTTGACTACTTTAGGGCTAGAGTTGACTTTGGTCAACTTAGCCTTTTTGGTTGGCCCCAATGGGTCCTTGGTGACCCGTTGGCCTCTCACTATGGTTATGAAGGTATGTGTGGGGTCCACTTGGCTAAGGGAACTTCAATTGGCCCTTGTGTAGGCCAGTTTGACCCAATGTAGGCTAGGTTGACCCATTTAGGGTTAGAGTTGACTTTGGTCAACTCAGCCTCTTGGGTGGACCCCAATGGGTCCTAGGTGACCCTTTGACCTCACTCTAGGGTTAGGTGGGCTTGGGTGCGGCCCACTTGGCTTGGGGATGGTCAATTGACCCTAAGTAGGTTGGTTTGACCCATTTAGGGTTAGGGTTGACTTGGGTCAACTTAACCCTTTTGACTGCCATCCATGGGTCCTTATTGATCTAATGGATCCTACCATGGTTTGTTGAGAACATGGTGGGGTCTTGAAGTCTTGGTGATGCCTCATGGTTATCTTAAACAAAGGTTCAGGAATTTACTATTTGCACACCATAGTGGTCTCAGCCACATTCTTAGGTTTCCTTGGTCTTCTTGGGCTTCCTAGGGTTTGGTCATGACCTAGTCATGGCCAATAACCACACTTAGGGGTCTAGTTGGAAATGGGATGTTACAAATCCCAATAAACAAAACAAAGATTTCGTCCCCGAAATCCAGGTTAGGCCTACGGGGATTTCTACCGAAGAAAAGAAACTTGTAACATCCCATAAGAAGTGGAAGATTACATTTCGACGCCATGGTTGCTAAGCGGGGTTCAAAGGGAAAAAACCTAAATATACGACCAATTCGCCCAATTGGCAAAGTCAAGATCCCAATAAACAAAAGATTAGCCCCTACTCTTCCTAGGGCAGCCTTACTAGTTTAAAAAAAAAGGAAAGTAAAATGAACATGTTGAGAGGTTGTGAGGTATACCTGACTAAATAGCTCTGGATACCTTTCCTGCATCAGGTCCTGTGGCTCCCAAGTATGCTCCTCTCGTCCGTGGTTCCTCCACAGGACCTTGACTAGCGGGATCTTCTTGCGGCGCAAGACTCGTATCCCCTGGTCTTCGATCCGTATCAGCTCCAAATGTACAGATCGATCCGAAGCTACCGGCCCATCAGTGGCCGTAATCTGCAACTCCGGGCGTAGTAGAGCCCTCTTGAGTGAAGACACGTGGAAGACGTCATGCAAGCCGGCCAGCTCCGGTGACAGCTCCAGTCGGTAAGCTAATGGACCGATCCGCTCCAGGATCTTGAACGACCCCATGTACCTCGGGCTAAGCTTCTTCCGCCGACCACGTACTCGTGAAACCCCATGCATCGGCTGGATCTT
The DNA here is from genome assembly GCA_039583875.1 of Platanthera guangdongensis. NCBI lineage: Eukaryota > Viridiplantae > Streptophyta > Magnoliopsida > Asparagales > Orchidaceae > Platanthera > Platanthera guangdongensis. The sequence continues at coordinate 67,267,407 of CM077161.1, read as the reverse complement.
CAAGAACACCGGATCCCTTGCCTGAAATTCCACTAGACGATGTCGAGCGTCATAATACTTCGCCTGCCTGCTATGCGCCTCCAGCATTCTATCCCGTATCAGTCATACCTGCACCTCAGTATCCTCGATAAAGTCCGTGCCCAAAATCTTTGGACCCTCGTCTTGTATCCAAGACAATGGAGTCCTATATTTCCGCCTATACAACGCCTCATATGGAGCCATCTGTATAATAGACTGATGACTGTTATTGTACGAAAACTCCACTAGGGGCAACATCCTCTCCCAGGGCTCTCCACGGTCCACAATACACAGTCTCAGCAGGTCCTCCAGTGCCCGGTTTGTGCGCTCTGTTTGCCCATATGTCTGGGCTTGGAGGCAGCAACAAAATTGTCGCTGGAGCTTCGAAGGGTTTTCCGCCTATCCATGCCTCCAGGTTGCAATGGGATGATGCGAACAGCTCCAACCCATCAAGTAGCCGTATCCGTAACATCTGGGCGGTGATCCTCTCCACGCCTCCTAACCCTTGGATAAAGGTCTCCGACACAAACGAGTGCGAAGCACCCGTGTCGAAGAGAGTGTGTGCGGGCTTGCCGCAAATGAAGACGATGCCTGAGATTGAATATTTGCTTAGAGTTCTATTTTCTGGTTTTACTGCCTAGTCTTTAATAATTCAAGTTCATGAAACTACTTTTCTAGGAAGAAAAGTAGTTAAGTAAAAAAAAGAAAACTTTTGGTCGTAACTGTAATAACTTGCTCCGGGTTCCTGGGTTGAGCCAGGTCCAGTACATAAATCTGCTGTCCTCCCGGCCTGCGATCTCTAAACTGATATCTGTGTCCTTGGCCACGTCCTCGGCCTCCAAAATACTGAGTCGGTGGGGCAATCTGCGGTGCTGGTGGAGGCATCCCTCTCACGGGACAGTTTCTCTTGATGTGCCCCACCTGGTGGTAGTGGTAACATTCCGGCGGAGTGTAAGCCCCACCTCCCGGTCTCTGCACATCTCTCATCTGACTCTTATTCCAAATCTCATCCCTTTGAACACCGCGGGATGGCGCCCCTTTGAACACCTCGGGACGACTTAACCATTTCCAATACTTGCCCAACTAGTGAGTGCAGTGTGAAACCCTATTTACTAAATTACTCTTTTGATTTGTTCTTTAAGTTTTACGTTAACCCAGGACTGCCCCCGGTATTCCCTGTGAAGGGCTCTCAAGGGGCACTAGGAACTGTGTTGGGATTACGCCCAGCGTTCCCTTTCGCAAGGTACTTATTAATATTATTGGTTGATTTCCTTTACCCATTACCTTCTCATATTGCGATAGGCTAATCCTAAGGTAGTTTAGACCTTTCACTCTCGCGGGCACGACGATCTTTCGTCGAACTCGCTTACCTTCTAACACACATCCACACGATTCCCACCACTCCTTAGAACTTTTTAGGTAACTCATCCACTTTTATTCAAACAATTCAACACGACTAACTCCACCCTATTCCAACTCTTATCCTAATATAACTTTTCCCCAAATTACTATTTGCAGACCGACCTATACTGAGTGATGTTCGTGATAGGATGTCCTTCAAATTTTCATCCGAATGACCTAGAATTATTACTGGAGTCCTATCATGACATAAATGATTAAATTCCAGAATATTATATTTTTCTCAATTAATCTCCTATTTAAATAATTTCTTACAAATGCCAATTATTGCCAAGTTGATCATGAAGTATCTTAAATTATGATCCCACTGACCCAAGGAATTTTTCATAAGTTGTAGAATGGTAAAATAATACTGTCAGCCAAGTTTTATAATTTTCTCTTCAATTTTTTTCTATTTATCTCCTAAATAATTCAAAATTCACATATTGGATATTTTTCAAAGGAGGTATAAGGAATTCATTTCCAAAAATTCTAAGAAATTTCCAGCAAGCTCATAATGTTAAAAGAGTGTCACAAACAGAATTTCACTAATTTTCAAGTAACAATGGCTATAAACTTTTATTTCTAAATAATTTACCAAAATGCCATTATGAAGATTTAAAAATTTGTGGTTCATCCAAAAAGGCTGAGAAAATTAATCAAGGCTATTTATACTCAGATATGTCATCAATAAGTTTTTCATAATTTTCTACTGAGTATTTGCAATAATTATAAATTAAATGAAATAAGGGCAAAAATGTAATTTCCACATTCCTCTTATCAATATTCCACAAACAGAGACATAAAATTTTTAGGAGTTAAACATGTCATGATATTATTCTTGACAAAATTTGGGGAAATAACTAAGTGACAAACCTAATTTCAACATTTATTCTTCAAAAGTCCTATTAATTCAATAATTCCAAATAATGGGATTTTTTGATTCCAAAAATCCCATTATTTCAATGAGGGGTAAAACTCATCCTAATAGGCCACTGAAATTAATTACATGAATTTAGCATGATCCAAATGGGCCTAATACTATTGGCACACCAAGCCTAAGCATGTTCATCATTTGCATGTGGGATTACCCACCATACATTGGTCCAAACTTGATGAAATTTAAAACATATATTTATAATGTCCTGAAGGACAAGCCACCAAAATTTGGGGCATTTTAGAGTTGAATTAACCAAAGAATCACCTAAACAAACCTAGGGGTAATTTGGTAATTTCACCATAATTTTAATTACAATAAATCCCAATTTTTGGGCAGGGCCTAAATATGCCCTAAACCAGTTACTTACCAAAATCGCAAGTCATATGGGCCTCTGGATGGGCTTGGGCATCACTTTCAAATTTCTGCATTTTGCTATTTGCAGCCCAAGGCCATTTAATTTTTTGATCTTGCATGTGAGCTATCTCAATATGCAGAGGGTTAAATTGCCTAATATTTCTACCATAGGTCTAATATACTACTAAGGGCAGGCCACCAACATTTGGGGCATTGTGGAGTTGATATGCTCTAAATATCAACAAAATTTAATTTATCATATTTGGGCTAAAACTATATACTTATTTTCCCCAAAAATTCCCATTTTTGGGTAGGGCCTAGCTATACCTAATTTGGCCACATGCCCAAAATTTCAGCCCATTTGGACTTAGGGTTTGGGAAGGGCACCCATTTTAATTTCTGCCCTACTCTAGGACCAGCCCTAGGAAAATGGCTCTATAGGGCAGTAGCCTTAACCATAAATTATGTGTAATATATCAAATTAAAGGTGACTCCAAGACCTACAAATTTCATGTTGAGAACTGTTTATGAAAATGGCTGTACGGGCCCTAAATATGACATGCAAAATTCGGATATAAAAAGGACACAAAATACACTATTCACAAATTAAATAATCCAGAATTTCAAATGTTGCATGGCACTAATCCTAAAGCAAATCCGACGGCTGCTGTATTTCTTCCCCAAACCGCCTGCATGCCAGCCCGAGTTTCACGGGGCTTTTCCCGGCCGCCTCCGGCGGCGCCTCCACCGGCCAACTTCTCCTCTCCCCTCACGGTGGTGGGGGCGAGCTTTTCCGGCGGCTAGGGCGGTCGGAGGTGGCGGCGCCACCTCAGCCGAGAGCTTGCAAAATGCCATTAATGGCTGAAAATGAGTCATGACCTAGTCATGGCCAATAACCACACTTAGGGGTCTAGTTGGAAATGGGATGTTACACCACGGGTGCCCCCTAGGGGACAGCGCCCCGAGCGAGACTTTGACATTAGTAGGGCCATTAAGATAAATGCCCCCACGTATGATGGCATGGGAGACCCCCAAATATTCCTTAACTGGACTGTGGATATGGAGTGTTACTTCGAGTGGCACAACCTGACGTATCCCCAAAAGGTCCAAGTTGCCTGGATGAAGTTAACAGGTCGTGCAAAGACGTTCTGGCTGAATGAGGAGCGAAGATTAGGAACCGGACATGGAGCCCCTCTTATAGGTTGGCCAGTAATGAAGAACCTGTTGACCGATCAGTACGTTCCTGCGTACCATCGGACACAGATGTTCGATGAGCTTGCCACTCTGCGGCAGGGCTCAAGCTCGGTAGCTGAATATATGGGTGAACTTAAGGACCGAATGGTGCGATGTGACCTTAGGGAGATCCCCGAAGTCACTTTATCTAGATTTCGAAAGGGCCTTAACCCCAATATCCAAAGGAAGCTCTTGCGCTATGGGCATACGAACTTGAGCACGACTTTCAATGCCGCCTTGGACATTGAAAAACACCTAGCCTCTAAGGCTCACTCCCGTTACGCTCATGCGAAGAACAAGTCCACCACTGGGGCATCTTCTTCCACATATCCTGATAAGGGAAAGTTTAAATCTACCGAGTCGAAGTCAATCGTGATCACCGCTAGGAACTCTAAGAACCCTTCGAGTGAGCGTGTCCCTATCGGGAAGGTTAGCAAGGCTAACACCACTTGTTACTCTTGCGGCATTCAAGGCCACTATGCCTACGAATGCCCAACAAAGACAAAAACTCTAGCCTTGTTAGAGGCAACTACCGACCCTGACGATTATGTATACGAGGCCGCAGAAGCGAGTGACCCCGAAGGAGTCCCTAGTGACTTAGAGGACGATCACCCCCTTATGGTGATGCGTTGTATTTTGACCACTCCTCGTCCATTAGATGATTGGAAGAGGACGAGCATATTTTCTCTGATTTTTAAGAGTGGCGAGAAGCTTTGCAAGCTGATTATTGATAGTGGTAGCTGCGTGAACGTCATATCTGAGAACGTCATAGCACGTATGTCCTTGATCACGGAACCACACCCGACCCCATACCAGGTCGCTTGGATCAACAAGCTCTCTGTACCCGTTACAAAGCGATGCCTGGTCCCACTCTCATTCAAATCCTACATTGATGAGGTGTGGTGTGATGTCCTTCCGATGGACGCTTGTCATGTGTTGTTAGGCCGCCCTTGGCTATACGACCGTGATGTTACCCATTTTGGTAGAGCCAACACTTATGAGTTCAAATTGAATGGCAAAACCATCACTTTGAAGCCGACCGTCCCGAAGGAGCCCGTAGTCTTGGCTAAGGACACCACTATCCCGGTAGAACGGAAAACGTTGAATCTCGTTGGTAGGAAAGAGTTTGAGAGAGATCCGTTCTTTGATGGAATTATGTATACGCTAGTCCTCTTGAGTGCGAAGCCCGATTCTAGCATTTTGGATGAGCTACCTAGTGAGTTACGGGTACTATTGGAGGAGTATAGGGACGTGTACCCGGATGAGTTGCCGCCCACGTTACCCCCGCTTAGGAATATCCAGCATGCGATAGATCTCATCCCGGGGTCTTCCTTGCCAAACCAGCCCCATTATCGACTCCACCCTGCGGCTCACCTAGAGTTGCAGTCTCAGATCGAGGGCTTGCTAGCGAAAGGTTTTATTAGGACTAGTATGAGTCCATGTGCTGTACCAGCCCTACTTGCCCCCAAGAAGGATGGTACATGGAGGATGTGCGTTGATAGCCGGGCTATCAACAAAATCACCATCAAGTATAGGTTCCCCATTCCCAGCCTAGATGATTTGTTGGATGTCTTGTCTGGAGCCACTGTATTCTCAAAATTAGATCTTCGGAGTCGCTATCACCAGATTAGGATACGAGAGGGCGATGAGTGGAAGACAGCGTTTAAGTCGAAGGATGGTTACCTGTTTAGGAACGGGAAGCTATGTAATCCGCAGTCATCATTACGACTACATATTATATGGGAGTTGCATAGCGGAGGGTTGAGTGGCCACTTCGGTATAGATAAGACCATTACGTTAGTCGAAGACAAATTTTATTGGCCAAAACTGAAGGTTATGGTGGGACAGGTAGTGAGTAGCTGCCGCACATGCCAGGTATCTAAGGGTAGTAAAACCAACGTAAGATTATATACACCCTTGCCTATTCCTTCCATGCCTTGGGTCGACGTTAGTATGGATTTTGTATTAGGCCTCCCCATTACCCTACGCCGTCACGACTCAATTTTTGTAGTTGTGGATAGGTTTTCAAAGATGGCTTATTTCATCCCGTGCAGTAGGACGAATGATGCGTCTCACGTCACTAAACTTTATTTTAAAGAAGTCGTTAGTCACCGTGGAGTACCAAAGACCATAGTATCGGATATGGACGTAAAATTCACTAGCTATTTTTGGAAGACTCTTTGGATATTAAAATGGGAACGAGATTATTGTTTTCCTCTGCCTATCATCCCCAAACTGATGGGAAGACGGAAGTGGTTAATCGGAGCTTAGGAAATTTGTTACGATGCCTTGTGAGTGATCACAAGAGCACGTGGGACCTTCTCCTTCCCCATGCCCAGTTAGCCTACAATAATTCCAAGAATAGGTCTACGGGTCTGTCTCTGAATGAGATAGTTCACGGGTACAAGGCCTCTGTGCCTCTTGACTTGGTTCCTTTGCCCCCAACATACAAGACAAGTCAATTTGCACAATCCTTCACCCATCATATTCATGACCTACATGCACGTATACGAGCTACCTTGACTGCTCAATACGAGTCTTATCAGTCGCACGTTAATCTACATAGGAGGGTGTCGCACTTCAACATCGGCGATTTGGTCCTAGTCCGGTTAGTTCCCGAACGCTTGCCATATGACACCGTTAAAAAGTTGGCACCAAAGCGCGCCGGCCCTTTTCGAATTATAAAGAAACTAGGTGACAACGCTTTCGTGTTGGATTTGCCAGCTGATTGGGGTATCTCCCCTATTTTTAATGTCTCAGATTTTACGTCGTTTGTTTCTCCTCCACCTGAGTTGAATTCTTTGGCGTCTTCTCCCTCCACTAAAATTTCTACTGGGTTGGGGAGTGGTAGTTCGGATGATCTCTCTCTTTCGGTCCCCGCAGGTATAACATCGGATGGTACGTTGCCTTCTTTTTTCCCTACTGCTGACATGTTTCCCAGGTTTCCGAAGACATTTCTCACTCCAGATCTGATACTTGCTGCTGAGCCACTTACCACTCCTGATGGTGCTACCTACCGCTTCCTCATCCGTTGGCGTGACCGCCCCCCTTCAGATGATTCATGGGTACTTGCGACAGAGCTTCAACGTTTGGATGCCGAGCTTCTCCGCCGCTATCTCTCGGACCACGCATCGGAGATACGTGATTTTGAGTGGGGGAGGATTGATGCCGCTGCCCCTCCGCCACTACTTGATGACGATCCAGTTGCCGAGGCTCTACAACATAAAGACCTTCAGAGCCGTGATGACGCTAACGGACGACGCCGCTACAACCTCCGCCCGCGGCGTGCTACCCTCCCTTGAAGACTATTTTAAATAATTTGTCATGCTTTATTATTTTATGTGCGAATATAAAATTATTCCAATCTTGGTTAATAATTTTATATTCATTTGTGACTTGTAATCTTTAATTATTTTCCGCAAACATTTTGGTGTGTATGTAACCGCCCGGATGGATGAGATTTCATCTCCATCATGGACGGTTGGATCTCTTTTGTAACTCCTATTTAAAGGAGGCTATTATGTGTATGTAACTGCCCGGATGGATGAGATTTCATCTCCATCATGGACGGTTGGATCTCTTTTGTAACTCCTATTTAAAGGAGGCTATTATGATGAGTTATGGGAATGAAAAGAAAACCTAAAAACCCCCCTTTGAAGAATTTGGCCACCATGGAGAGAGTCCATTAGCCGCCCCCCCCCCCTTTGGTGTGAAGCCAAGACTTGCCTCCTCCATCCCCGTTCGGTGCGACTCTGGCGTGGCTTCCTTTCGGTGCGACTCCAAGGAAGAAGGTTGCAGCCCATTCGGTGTGAAGCCGGTGGATCCGTGGAGAGAGTGATTCTCCCACCTTATCTTGTGTGATTGTTGTTCTTGGTTTGGTAACTTCTTCCCCTTAGAGATTCTTGTTTTAGATTTTGTGGAGGTTTTTTTGCAAACCGTTTCTTCCGTGATTTTTAAATACGTCGCTTGCAAATTCCGATTTCGAATTCGTTGTTATTGAACCTCTTGTGATCCGGATTGGGTAGATCAGATGCGAGTGCGAGACATGGCCTAGCCTTGACTTGCCCTCCAAGATTGGCACATTTTGGTGTTAACAAGGGAGTTAATCACAACTCGAACTCGACCGCCTATTGAAGTTTTCCGCCGCTCCGAAAATAAATTATTGCTGCGTTGAAACGGCTCAAGTTGGTACAATAGATGCTTGTGTAGGTGCGGTGAGTTGTGTGCTTGTTGGAGAGGTAGGTCCTAAGGACGTTGTATCGAGTCCGGCAATTTTCTCTTTCGGATTTGGCAGCAAACCCGACCCCTTTTCGCTCGCATTTTGGTCGGAGCCCTCCCCTTTGCTTTTATGTCTTGTTATAATATTTTCCGTTAGCGTATTCGGGCACGAATCACGGTCACCCCTACATCATTTTCTGCATCGAGGAATCAAAGTATGCTTTGTACTTGGCCAGCATCCCCTAAAAAGCTTTGCAGAATTGTACTATCAGCAGTCAAAGCTGGGGTCTCAGGTGTAACAGCCCAAAGTTCTGAAACAGGCAAATTTGGTTGACACGGCCTGGGACACGGGCGTGTCCCAGGGCGTGTCAGGTGACACGGCCTGCGACACGGGCGTGTCGCAGGGCGTGTCGGGTTGTGTCGACGATTGGGCTTTGTCTCGACGATTTTTTTTGGTCTCGACGATTCGTCGAGAGAGGCACACGGCCCAGGACACGGGCGTGTCCAAGGCCGTGTCGCATTCTCGACGATTTTTTGCTCGACGATCGTCGAGTGTCGAGAAGTGCGTGTCGAGTGTTGAACACGGCCTGTGACACGGGCGTGTCCCAGGGCGTGTCAAATCAGGCGACGAACTCAGCCCGCCGAGGATTTCGACAGGGCGTGTCTTTGTGCCGTGTCTAGGCACACGGCCTGGGACACGGGCGTGTCACAGGCCGTGTGAAGTCTCGGGATGATTTGGGATTTTTTTTCACCCAGGTACACGGCCACAGACACGGGCGTGTCTGAAGGCGTGTTGGTGACACGGCCAATGACACGGGCGTGTCCCGTGGGCGTGTCACTGGTTTGGATAAGTCGGTTGACCACCGCTTGAGGCACACGGCCAGGCACACGGCCGTGTTCGAAGCCGTGTCGGGTCAACATGTGTGTTTTTGGCAGAATCGTGGCCGTCCATTTCTTCAGTCTGGATCCAAGGGCTGAAAGCTCTTCTTCTTTTTCCATAAGGGCCGAAGTCAGAGATTTATTTCTCATAGTCTTTAGCCTTAACCTTTCTTCAAGTGAAGAGAGAAAGAGAGAAAGAAAGTAGGAGGAAGAAGGGAAGGGGGTTGCTGTTGGTGGTGCTGCGGTTTACCGGCGAGAGATCCGAAGCCAGCGTTGCGGAGGAAACGCTCTTGCGAGCCTTGCAAGCAAGCTTTCAAGCCATGGCACCGAAGCGATCGTCAAGGGTAACGACTTTTCTTCCTAGCCATGTGAAGGCTTCTGTTTTGGCATATCTTTTGATTCCCCCACCAGGAGGTGGCTGTTTTTGGGAGTCGTTTGGGTGGATGCTTGAAATCCCCTTTGTGTTGCATATAGATCCGGAAATGAGTACGGAATAGGCATGCTGTGTGAAGCCCATCTGGACAGGTTGGTCTGGATTGGTGATGTTACATACGAACCGGAGAAGACTCCGTGATAAACGTGTAGTGTAAGGAGTCTACGGGTTATACCTGCGAAAAGGAGTAGCAGGAAGTACTGGGGTGGTAGCCCAGGAAAATAGCCTTGTGCTGGTTTTGGGTCCAACCTGTGATTGAGGCACAGGAAGTACTGGTGGGACCAGGAAAGGCCCTTTTTGTGATGCTTGATGTCATAGGGTGTCCACCTGTGGAGCGAGTCACAGGAAGTACTGGTGTGCCCAGGAAAGACCCCTGACATTTGTAATTTACGGTGTCCACCTGTGACGGGAGTCACAGGAAGTACTGGTGCGCCCAGGAAAGACCCGCTGTTGCTGTGAGGAAATGGGTATAGTGAAATACCCAGGCTTGAATGCCAGGAACAGGATTGGTGAGACCGACCCGCGCCTTTGATATAGCCATGAGTACGCTGCACGCTGAAAGGGCAAGGCGATTTGAGCAACGGGGGGGTGGAGGATCCGACCTGCGCTATGTCCGTCCGACGTGAGACCAAAAAGTGCGATCTGTTGGAGCGCATAGCAAGAGTCTTCAGCCTGCGCGCCATGACACAAAGGGGGGCTACGGGCCATCCCGGTGTCCGAGGACTAACTCCGGCTGCACGCCATGGAGTAAATGCTCAAGAGATTTACCGTTGGGTGATAACCCTGATACGGTGGTGGGCAAGAGGTTGCCAGAACACCAAGAATGTGCCCTGAGTGCACGGACCGTTGAGCCGGGTGGCGAACGGTTGTGATGGCTTGTGTGCGTGAAAGCACTTTTTTGATGATATAGCTTGCCATACTTGTGATATGATATGCCTGCAGGGAAAAATACCGCTGCCCCGAGAGAAGGGGTAGGGTCGTTATAATTTGGTCAGCTGAACGCTGACCGTTGCTTTTGTTTGCCACCGATGGGTGGATTGTCCCTTGCACAGGTGCTGGAGAGCCGAGCGGGACGCATAGAGGTTGATGCTCCTGCTGGTGTTGCTGCTGCTGCTGTTTAGCCCTCGAAGGCTAAATATGTTCTTTTGATGTTTTCTTTTGTTGTGGCCGGCCTGCGCGCCCATAGTTGTAGCCACTATATGAAAGCCCTGTAAGGCCATAAGGCCAGTTCTTTGTACATGTTGTAAGACATTCCTATATATATAAAAGGTGGAGTTTTATGTTTGGACATTCCTGAGGAGTTCAAGTAGTTTAGGCTTCCGCTAGAATGCTTGTGATAGGTGCGATGCGCTACTCTGGTATCATCCTGTACCTTCACCGACTGTTTTGTGGTATATCCTGTGGGGCCCCGGCCGGACCTTCTAGAATATATCATATGAACGGATGGGGTTGTTACATTTTTGGTATCGGTTGTCTTGGTCTTTCCCTCTCGAAGTCGTGGCCGACTTCTTTTGAGGGGTGGCGAGCACGTGGTTGTGCACACCAAAGTCTACGATTGAACTCCTGAATGTCCATGATAGGAATGCAATTTGCTATGTTTGAGGAACCTGCGTGTTCCTATGTTGTGTTGTTTGCTTGGGTACGACCGCTAATGTGTGTGTCTTGTCCACCTTTAGGTGACACGGAGTGGAGCTGGGCAGTCTGAGCCCTAGCGTTCTGATGAAAGTACGGCACCAGCTGCGGTGCCTACACCTCCACCGTCTGCGGAACATGTCCGTTTAGTTGCGGAGGCCTTGTTTACCATGATCCAAGGTCAGCCACTTAGGCAGGAGCAAGCGGCTGTGGGGCCAGAACAGGTGGTGGCAAGGCCTGAACCTGTCGTGGAAGTGGTTCCTCGAGCGGCTGAGAAGCAGCTAACACGGTTTATGAGTTTCCATCTGCCTACGTTCTCGGGAGCGGGAACCCCGACGCAGGCTGAGGATTGGTTATCGCGCGTCAAGCGAGTGATGACGGCGATAGGAACGGCGGAGCATCAGAAAGTTACCTTAGCCACCTTCTTGCTTGAAGGAGAAGCGCGTTTATGGTGGGATGAGATGGAGTTGCATCATTTGGCGGGTCGTCCGTTAACCCAAGTGTCGATGGAAGAATTCTCCCGGCTCTTCCTAGCGAAGCACCTTCCTGTGGCTCAATGGATAGCCATGGAAAATGAATTCCAACGGTTGACTCAAGGTGATGGCAGTGTTGACGCGTACCTGCATGAGTTTACTCGCTTGGGGCGGTATGCGGGTTCGATTTTTGCTGATGAGCAGAGGAAGACTAATCGGTTCTATGAAGGACTGAGGGACGAGTTGAGGTTCCTTGTGTCCAGTTCTGTGAACCAAGGTTTTCAAGCGTTGTTTGACACTGCGACCGCGTTGGAAAAAGATATGAAGAGGGTGCAAGGGAAGAGAGCGTTGGTGATGACGCAACCGGAGTGGAAGGCACCCCGCTCTGGAAAATCATTTTACAAGAAGAGATGGGGTAAGAGGTCCAAGCCGAGTGGACAAGCTCCTTCATCAGTTGCAACGGGAGCAACATCAGGGGCAACCTCCAAGTCAGAAACTCGTACCTGCTTCAATTGTGGTAGGATGGGGCACATTGCGCGAGATTGCTGGATGCCGCCAAAGAGTGAAAAGAAGGCGGGAGCATCTTATGCGGAGAAAGGAAAAGCGGTGGTGGAGTCTTCTGCCTCGCAAGCGCAACCCCGGGTCTACAATCTTGGCCTGCAGGAGGCCATCAAGCAGAGTGACGTGGTCACAGGTATGAGTTTAGTTTTGCTTATGCTACTGTTTGTATGCTTACCTTAGTACCCCTACGTTTGTGGTTTGTGTGTGTGACATGTTTGTCATAGGCTTTGTGATGATTCGGGACACGCTGGCGCGAGCACTGTTTGATACAGGTGCATCGCATTCTTTTTTGTCGAGTGAGTTTCTTACGCGGCTTGGGATACCCAGTCGTGCAAAGACAGATAGCGTCAGAGTGGTGTTGCCGAATGGTTGTTGGATGCTTGCGGATCAAGCTTGCGATGTGGCGGTTTAGTTGGGAAGTCGGGATTTTTGTTTAACCGCATTTGTTTTGCCAATTTCGGAATTCGATGTGATTTTTGGGATGGATTGGCTTGCGGAGCAGCATGCTATGATCGATTGCCAGTCCAAAGAAATCACGTTGGGCCAGAATACCGAACAGGAGACCAAGTTCGCGGGTATGCGAGGAGTGAGCGGGACGTTGATGTCTGCACTCCAAGTAGTCAAAGCTGTTCGGAAGGGTGCGGAGTGTTACTTTGCACTAATTCAGGCTGTTGAGCCTAAGGCCACTTTGTGCGAGGTTCCGATTGTGGCAGAATTTGCTGATATGTTTCCCGCAGATCTCCCTGGGCTACCACCCCAGCGGGAGATTGACTTCACAATTGAGCTGGTGCCAGGTGCGAAACCAGTGGCCCGTTCGCCATATCGCGTTGCGCCTAAAGAGATGGCTGAGTTGAAGGTTCAACTACAAGAAATGTTAGAGCAAGGCTATATCCGCCCAAGTATGTCACCTTGGAGCGCGCCTGTGCTTTTTGTAAAGAAGAAAGATGGTGGGTTACGGTTGTGTATCGATTACCGTGAATTGAATAAGCTGACCGAGAAGAATAAGTATCCGATACCTCGGATTGATGAATTATTTGATCAGCTGGTGGGATCTACCGTCTATTCGAAGTTGGACCTGAAGTCTGGTTATTACCAGTTAAGGATTCGGGAAGGTGACATTCCCAAAACCGCATTTGGCACGCGTTATGGGCACTATGAGTTCACAGTCATGCCCTTTGGATTGTGTAATGCGCCTTCAGTGTTTATGGATTTGATGCACCGTATTTTTCGTGAGTACCTGGATCTGTTTGTGATCGTGTTTATTGATGATATCCTGGTATACTCGAAGTCCAAAGCTGAGCATGAGATTCATTTGCGGTTAGTGTTGAATACGTTGAGGCAAAATCAGCTTTATGCCAAGTTCTCGAAGTGCGAGTTTTGGCTATCGTCAGTGGCATTTTTGGGCCATGTGGTGAGTGGAGCGGGCATTGCAGTGGATCCAGCGAAGATAAGAGCCATACAAGATTGGCCAATATTGTCTTCCGTGGCCGAGGTCAGGAGTTTCCTTGGACTTGCGGGCTACTATAGAAGATTTGTTGAAAACTTCTCGCGGATCGCTTTGCCGCTAACCACACTGATGCGAAAAGATCAGAAGTTCGTTTGGACGCCAGAGTGCGCACGAGCTTTTGAAGAGCTGAAGGTTCGGTTGACCACGGCGCCGGTGTTGTCTTCGCCATGTCGAACCGATGGGTTTGTAATATATAGTGATGCCTCAGGGAGCGGCTTAGGCTGCGTTCTTCTGCAGAGCGGAAAGGTGATTGCTTATGGCTCACGCCAGCTGAAGGTGCACGAGCGAAACTATCCCGTCCATGATTTGGAATTAGCAGCGGTGATTTTTGCACTGAAGCTGTGGCGACACTACCTTTATGGCGTGAAGGTGGAGATCTATACTGATCATAAGAGCCTTAAGTATCTGTTGGAGCAGAAAGAGTTGAACATGCGACAACGAAGGTGGTTGGAGTTCCTTGGGGACTACACTTTCGAGATTCACTATACACCCGGGAAGGGGAATGTTGTCGCGGATGCTTTGAGTCGGCGAGTTCCGGCGAGAGCGAATTGGTTACAAAGGCATGATGAATGTCTGATCCAGGAATTGGAGGCATTGGAGATCTATTGTGTTGACAAGAATTCCACTGCCATTGCGTGTTTGAACTGGACCGAGGTGCAATGTGACCTTGCGGACCGAGTTCGACGGGCAACGGAGTTGGATGAAGATCTCTTGGGCTATGGGAATGAAGGGCCAGAGGGCAAATTCACCTGGATTGACGGTCTTTTGCGAAAAGAAGGCCGATTGTGCGTCCCAAATGTGGGGAAACTGAGGGAAGAACTGATGTATGAAGCACATTATACGAAGTATTCCATTCACCCCGAGAGCACAAAGATGTTTAACGATATGAAAAAGCTTTTCTGGTGGCCAGGGCTTAAGAAAGATGTTGCCCTGTATGTAGCCAAATGCCAAACATGTGCGATGGTGAAGGCGGAATGCCAAAAGCCGGGCGGTTATTTGAAGTCACTGTCGATCCCATTGTGGAAATTTGATGATATTTCCATGGATTTTGTGCATGGATTGCCAAGATCGCAGCGAGGAAATGATTCCATTTGGGTGATAGTTGACCGGCTAACAAAAGTAGCACATTTTCTCCCGAACAGGCGGGATGATTCGGTGGAAAGTTTGGCAAAGTTATATGTTGATCAAATTGTGCGTCTTCACGGTGTTCCTCGGAGCATCGTAAGTGATCGAGATGGGTGATTCACGTCAAATGATTGGAGGCTAGTTCACCGACTGTTGGGCACGAAGTTGACTTTCAGTACGGCCTTTCATCCCCAAACAGATGGCCAAACTGAACGTACCAACAGAACAATGGAGGACATGATCCGAATGTGCGCCCTTGACTTCGGAAAGAGATGGGAAGATCATCTCTATATGGTCGAGTTTGCATATAATAATAGCTACCAGGCCAGCATTGGGATGGCACCATATGAAGCCCTATATGGAAGGAAGTGTCGTACTCCCTTGGCTTGGGTAGAAGCGGGTGAAGCCCGGGTTGTTAAACCAAATGAGCTTGATGACGCAAACTCAACCATTCAGACTATTCGAGAGAGATTGCTGATTGCTCAAGATCGACAAGCGAAGTACTACAACGCCAAGCACCGGAACGTCGAATTTGCGGTTGGTGATTGGTTCTACTTGAAGATCAAGCCATTCAAAGGTGTCTCCAGGATTCGACGATTGAAAAAGTTGAGTCCAAGGTATTTGGGTCCATTTGAAGTGGTTGAGCGAATTGGCGAAGCGGCTTATCGGCTAGCTCTGTCGGCGGACTTGGGTGGGTTACATGATGTCTTTCACATCTCGGTGCTGCGGAAAGCCGTGAAAGATCCAGCTCAAGTGATCGCGGATGATCGTGTGCCGGTGGAGTATGGGCTAACAACGAGAGTTAGACCCATTCAGATCGAAGATCGAGCCGAGAAACAGTTGCGGAACAAGACGGTCGGTATGGTAAAAGTCTGATGGGACAACTGCGGCCGTGAAGAGCTGACTTGGGAGCGCGAGCAGACCATGCGAGAAGAGTTCCCTGAATTGTTTCTGTAATTTGGAGCGAGAATATTGTAACATAAATAGTTTATATGTTGTTACATTTTTCTTGTTGCTTTTTGTTACTTTCCTGTCTCTGAATTTCGAGGACGAAATTTCTTGTAGGAGGGGAGGATTGTAACAGCCCAAAGTTCTGAAACAGGCAAATTTGGTTGACACGGCCTGGGACACGGGCGTGTCCCAGGGCGTGTTAGGTGACACGGCCTGCGACACGGGCGTGTTGCAGGGCGTGTCGGGTTGTGTCGACGATTGGGCTTTGTCTCGACGATTTTTTTTGGTCTCGACGATTCGTCGAGAGAGGCACACGGCCCAGGACACGGGCGTGTCCAAGGCCGTGTCGCATTCTCGACGATTTTTTGCTCGACGATCGTCGAGTGTCGAGAAGTGCGTGTCGAGTGTTGAACACGGCCTGTGACACGGGCGTGTCCCAGGGCGTGTCAAATCAGGCGACGAACTCAGCCCGCCGAGGATTTCGACAGGGCGTGTCTTTGTGCCGTGTCTAGGCACACGGCCTGGGACACGGGCGTGTCACAGGCCGTGTGAAGTCTCGGGATGATTTGGGATTTTTTTTCACCCAGGTACACGGCCACAGACACGGGCGTGTCTGAAGGCGTGTTGGTGACACGGCCAATGACACGGGCGTGTCCCGTGGGCGTGTCACTGGTTTGGATAAGTCGGTTGACCACCGCTTGAGGCACACGGCCAGGCACACGGCCGTGTTCGAAGCCGTGTCGGGTCAACATGTGTGTTTTTGGCAGAATCGTGGCCGTCCATTTCTTCAGTCTGGATCCAAGGGCTGAAAGCTCTTCTTCTTTTTCCATAAGGGCCGAAGTCAGAGATTTATTTCTCATAGTCTTTAGCCTTAACCTTTCTTCAAGTGAAGAGAGAAAGAGAGAAAGAAAGGAGGAGGAAGAAGGGAAGGGGGTTGCTGTTGGTGGTGCTGCGGTTTACCGGCGAGAGATCCGAAGCCAGCGTTGCGGAGGAAACGCTCTTGCGAGCCTTGCAAGCAAGCTTTCAAGCCATGGCACCGAAGCGATCGTCAAGGGTAACGACTTTTCTTCCTAGCCATGTGAAGGCTTCTGTTTTGGCATATCTTTTGATTCCCCCACCAGGAGGTGGCTGTTTTTGGGAGTCGTTTGGGTGGATGCTTGAAATCCCCTTTGTGTTGCATATAGATCCGGAAATGAGTACGGAATAGGCATGCTGTGTGAAGCCCATCTGGACAGGTTGGTCTGGATTGGTGATGTTACATACGAACCGGAGAAGACTCCGTGATAAACGTGTAGTGTAAGGAGTCTACGGGTTATACCTGCGAAAAGGAGTAGCAGGAAGTACTGGGGTGGTAGCCCAGGAAAATAGCCTTGTGCTGGTTTTGGGTCCAACCTGTGATTGAGGCACAGGAAGTACTGGTGGGACCAGGAAAGGCCCTTTTTGTGATGCTTGATGTCATAGGGTGTCCACCTGTGGAGCGAGTCACAGGAAGTACTGGTGTGCCCAGGAAAGACCCCTGACATTTGTAATTTGCGGTGTCCACCTGTGACGGGAGTCACAGGAAGTACTGGTGCGCCCAGGAAAGACCCGCTGTTGCTGTGAGGAAATGGGTATAGTGAAATACCCAGGCTTGAACGCCAGGAACAGGATTGGGGAGACCGACCCGCGCCTTTGATATAGCCATGAGTACGCTGCACGCGGAAAGGGCAAGGCGATTTGAGCAACGGGGGGGTGGAGGATCCGACCTGCGCTATGTCCGTCCGACGTGAGACCAAAAAGTGCGGTCTGTTGGAGCGCATAGCAAGAGTCTTCGGCCTGCGCGCCATGACACAAAGGGGGGCTACGGGCCATCCCGGTGTCCGAGGACTAACTCCGGCTGCACGCCATGGAGTAAATGCTCAAGAGATTTACCGTTGGGTGATAACCCTGATACGGTGGTGGGCAAGAGGTTGCCAGAACACCAAGAATGTGCCCTGAGTGCACGGACCGTTGAGCCGGGTGGCGAACGGTTGTGATGGCTTGTGTGCGTGAAAGCACTTTTTTGATGATATAGCTTGCCATACTTGTGATATGATATGTCTGCAGGGAAAAATACCGCTGCCCCGAGAGAAGGGGTAGGGTCGTTATAATTTGGTCAGCTGAACGCTGACCGTTGCTTTTGTTTGCCACCGATGGGTGGATTGTCCCTTGCACAGGTGCTGGAGAGCCGAGCGGGACGCATAGAGGTTGATGCTCCTGCTGGTGTTGCTGCTGCTGCTGTTTAGCCCTCGAAGGCTAAATATGTTCTTTTGATGTTTTCTTTTGTTGTGGCCGGCCTGCGCGCCCATAGTTGTAGCCACTATATGAAAGCCCTGTAAGGCCATAAGGCCAGTTCTTTGTACATGTTGTAAGACATTCCTATATATATAAAAGGTGGAGTTTTATGTTTGGACATTCCTGAGGAGTTCAAGTAGTTTAGGCTTCCGCTAGAATGCTTGTGATAGGTGCGATGCGCTACTCTGGTATCATCCTGTACCTTCACCGACTGTTTTGTGGTATATCCTGTGGGGCCCCGGCCGGACCTTCTAGAATATATCATATGAACGGATGGGGTTATTACATCAGGGATGGGTGTGCTGGGCAGATCCTCAATGGAAGACTCATTTATTAGAGATAAATGTGCTTTGGAAGTAGTAGCTCGATCTTCACCAGCATTCAGAACTGGAGTCTGCACCTCCACATCTACTTCCTCATCAGAAAGAAACACAACCTCCTCTACAGCAGCAGGAGGTGCATTTGGCATCTTGCCTATCATTTTCTCCAAGTTATGCAAAAGCCTCGCAACCTTAGTAGCAACTGATATAGAGTGCCTAGTCACCTCCTCCGCAGAAGATGAAGCGAGAACAATTTCTGGAAGAGGTACTATCAAATTCTCCACTACCACTAGTTCAGAACCAACATCCACATTATCAACAGTTTTGCTCTTATCAGTATCAATCCTCATCTCATCAGCAATTCTCTGAATCTCATAATCATCAACCATTAGGTCTTCAACAGTAGTATAATCATCATCCACGTGTATATCGTCTTCCTCAGCAGCATCTTCATCAACAGAATCAGCCTCTTCATCCTCAGGCACTAACTCTTCAACAGTAGTCTAAGCCATCTTGGCAACCTCTATCATCAGATTCTCTAGCTCTGGAACTAGAATAACTGACTCTAGAATCTCTGGCACTGAGTCTGAAGCAACACTCAAGGGCACTATGTTGGTGCCCACTTGAGTAGTATCAAATGTCTCCCCCACAATTCCTGCCCTCGAACTCTCAGGAATTTCACTGGAGTGTTGAGAGGTAATCCTTATCTCAGGAGCATGTTCTGCCTCCTCCGTAGTTAAATCTGGGGCTCCCCCTAGCCTAGTGATCCTCCTATCCCACCTTGAGAATGTAGACGAGGTAATATTCTTGAGATGTTGTATCGGTACACCTTTGGTCATATCAAACCTCTGATCATCCAGCTCATTCAGGTACAGGCTGATATTCCTACCAAAGTTGGGAGTGCGAAGGATGTCCTTTATTTTCTCAAACAATAATGCACCCCAATCAAGTTTCTTCATGTAGATGATGGCAACAATGGTCTTGAACATCTCTATGGAGAGATATTCTGGGGACCAACTCTTGCATAAGAACACTTTACCCATGATGCCGGAAAGAAGCTTGCCTTCTTCATTCATCCCTTTGTGCTTAACTGCTTTTGTAGCCCGAGGCAATCCACATAGTAGAATAGCTCTGGAGAAGTCCTCCACATCATGGTAATCAGCCTCATCACATGTAGGAAGACGCAAGTGCTTAGAGAGAAGTGACTCTTTCACTTTTACTTTTGCCTTTTTAAACTTGCTTTTGATTACTATTTCTTCATGACAGAGCTTCTGATTATGGAAGAATTCAAGAACTTCTTTGTCCAAAACCTTACATAGATGTTCTAGGATGAAGGAGAGTCCAGCGGTCTCCAACATGAGGATAATGTTGCGGAATTCATCAGAGGTGGAGGCAAATCCTGTGGAAACAAGTTCTACTCCCCCTCTCAATCCGTTGGTGCTTTGAGGAGCCTTGGAAAATCGAGAACGCTGTAGTCTGATTTTTGTACTGTTGTAGACTGGATTTCGAAAACTGTTACAATCGGTGATAGCACGAACTCGAGAACACACCACGAGAATGAATCATCAGGAAATCCTTGTTGTATATTCGTCTAGGGTTAGGAAGTCGTTCACAACCCTAATCGAAGAAGAACTAACCCTAGTTCATGGGAGGAAGAAGATCCAGTTGTCGTGGCAGCCGAACGATCAAGATTTCTAATTCGGCGAGCCGAATTGAGGGTTTCGTTGAATAGACTGTGCGTTTGGCCCCTTAACTATATATATATATATATATATATATATATATATATATATATATATATATATATATATATATATATATATATATATATATATATATATATATATATATTTAAAAATTTTCTAAAAGGCATGTACCAGAATTCGTGGCTCTTCGGATCCAATATAAAAGTTTAAAATTTTTTTCCAAAGTTTTTATATGGTGAGTATCACTTAAATATCTGATGAACAGCGACTTGAGCTCTGAACACAACGAACTTGCCTAGGGACAATTTTTGACTTTGTGAGATAATTCCCGAGTGAGTTCCTGCTTCCTTGGCTTTCTTCATGGGTCAATCTTCAACATGCCTAGTTCCATTTTAAATAACGAGAACTTGGCATCGTCCAACGGCTTTGAAATAATGTCTGTGATCTGCTTATCCGTCGGGACATAGCTGATGGCTATATCCTTATTCTCCACATGCTCCCGGATTAAGTGGTATCACACCTCGATGTGCTTTGTCCTACTGTGAGAGACTGGATTATTAAAGATCGATATTGCGGTGGATGAGTCGCAATACATCAAAATTTCTTTAAGCTTCAAGTTGTAGTCTTCAAGTTGATTCCGGATCCTTAGAAGCTGTGTACAACAACTACTCGTAGTGATATACTCTAACCCAGCCATAGAACTTGCCACACAATTTTGCTTCTTACTGCACCATGAAATAAGCCGTCTTCTGAGGAATTGGCACATCTCGGAAGTGCTTTTCGTATCATCCTTGCTTCCTGCAACATCGGCATCTGAAAAACCAAATAGCTCGACATCATTATTTCTTGGGTACCAAAAGCCAAGATTGGGTGTACCCTTAAGGTATCTTAAATTTCGCTTTACAGCGATGTAGTGAGAGTCCTTTTAGTTCACCTGAAATCTAGTGCAGACGCATGTTGAAAACATGATATCTGGTCTACTAGCTGTGAGGTAGAGCTATGATCCAATTATGCTTCTGTACTTGGTTTCATCAAAAAGTTTCCCTTTCTCATCCTTGTCTAGAAGCACAGTTGAAACCATTGGATTCATCATAAAGGTTGCATTCTTCATTCCGAATTTTGTTAAGAATCTCCTTGGTGAACTTCTTCTGAGAGATGAAAATTTCATCTCCAGATTGTTTCACCTGAAGTCCTAAGAAATACTTCAGCTCTCCCATACTGCTCATTTCAAACTTTCCTTGCATAAGTTTGGAGAACTTCTTGCAAGGGTTGTCTTCTATAAGCCAAATATGATGCCATCGATATAGATCTGCATTAGTAGAATCTTGCCTTTTAATTTCCTAAGAAATAATGTCTTGTCTATCTTACCTCTTTTGAACTTGTTCTCAAGAAGAAAGCTAGACAACGTCTCATACCAAGCTCGGGGGACTTGCTTTAAATCATATAGAGCTTTATTTAAAAAATAAACATGATCTAGGAAGTTGGAATCAACAAAACCTGGGAGTTGCGCTACGTATACTTCCTCTTTCAATTTCCCATTTAGGTAAGCTGAATTCACGTCTATTTGCTAGATGGTGAAGCCTTTGAGGGTAGCATACACAAAAAACAACCTGATCGCCTCGAGCCTGGCCACTAGAGCAAAGGTCTGGTTGAAGTCGATCCCTTCTTCTTATTTGTATACTCGAGCTCCAAGCCTGGCTTTATTCTTGATATCGATTCCATTCTTGTCCAGCATGTTTTTGAAGATCCACTTGGTGCCGATCACGTTATGTCCTTTGGGCCTGGGTACCAACTCCCAGACTTTGCAACATTCAAACTCATTAAGTTTACCTCCTCTTGTTCTAACTTCTTCGCCTAGCCCTCCAATTATTTGATCAAATGGTTGATCTTTTAGGTGTCTGAACCCTAGATTTCTTGCGCTCCCACCAACAGGCCCGACAGCATTTGGTGCCTCCTCTAGAGGTTGAAACAATTCTTCCTCTAGCGGTTCTTCATCCAATAAGCCTGGATCGACGATCTTGACCGAGCTAGGAACTTCTTCCTTGATAGCTTCATCCAAGCTTAGTTCCTTGAACTTGGTACCTGTATGTGCATCAATAACACTAGATGAGCTGCTTTGGATCAGGCTTGTCTCATCAAATACAATATGAATTGACTCTTCTACCACCAGAGTTTTCTTATTGAAAATCCTATATTCCTTACTATGGCTACTATAACCTACAAAAATACATTTAAAACATTTTCACTAAACTTCGTTCGATAATACTTCCCATTATTTTGTACGAAACATTTATGATAGCTCTTGTTGATAAGTGATATGTTTTACATGTGACAAGCTGTGTTGACTGCTTCAGCCCAGAAGTACTATAGAAGTGGAGCGTCGTTCAACATAGTTTTACGTGCTTTAATTAGGTTATATTCCTTCTCTCAGCAACTCCATTTTGTTGTGAAGTACGCGGGGAGAAAAACTCTTGAAAGATACCTAGACTTCCACAAAATTCTGTCATGGCACAAGACACAAATTCTATTCCATTTTCACTTCTAATTTTGAATACTGAGCAGTTTAATTCATTCTGAATTTACCCGACAAAATTTGTGAATGTGTCGAAGGTGTCTGACATATGTTTCAGAAAGAACACCCAAATAAAATACGAGTAGTCATCAACAATTTCTAACGTGTAGACCTTACCTCCTAAACTGTGAATGGGTATAGGACCGAATAATTCCATATGAAGCAAATATAGACTTCTTGAAAAATCCATTTAAGCAATACCCTTAAAGGTAGACCTTGTCTGCTTACCCATTTGGTATGAGTGACACGGACTCTCTTTAAGGCACTTAATGTTGGGGGCATCTCACACTAAGTTATGAGAAAATAGCATATTTACCGTTTTGAAATTAATATGTGTTAATATCTTTTGTCATTGGTCACAAAGAGATGCACTATCTCTTGCAATAAAACATACTGGTGTAGAACTATCTATGCAAAGGAAATTTAAACAGAAAATATTTCTCCTCCGAGTGCCTTTTAAGACCATCTCCAAATTTGCAGACGATTTTATCAAACAATCGTCCTTTCAGAATTCAATGATGTAAACTTTATTACATAGTTGACTTATGCTGATAAGATTATGGTGTAATCCTTCAACATCCGCCACATTTGTGAAGGAGACTACTCCGTTGGAGATCATGCCACAGCCTTTTGTAGTTCTCGGGTTTGAGCATCCAATGATGACTTTTGGTCCATCTTTAACTGGGGTGAAATCAAGCAACATGCTTCTTATCCCGGTCATGTGCCGAGAGCATCCACTATCCATATACCAGATAGGATTTTTGTTGTCCTTTAGACAAACCTACAATGACAGATCACTTTACCTTAGGAACCGAAACATATTTCGGTCCTTGGTTCATGGTCAGCTTAACAGCAGTAGGAACATTAACTCTGTGAGTGGTCGGCCTCGCATGGTTAACTTGTGGAGTTACAAATTGTCAAGGGTTAAACTAGCAATCTACGCCAAAGTGACCAATTTTGTCACAGCACCAACAGTCAAACCTATTGTACCTTATCTTGTACTCCTGCTTTACCCTTTGAATGTGAGGTCTAGAAGGGCCAACATACCTGGAGTTTGAAGCCTCCTGATTACAGCATATACAGGGCTTCTCCATCTCCTTTGCATTAGGTACAACATTTTTTGGCTTTTGGTGCCCTCTTATGGTTATGTTCATGAATATAAGGACCATAACTCTTTGAGTTCTATCTCTTCATAAGGTGCTTTAAAAATACTGACAACATAGTCTCGGGGACGGGTCCATCCCTGGTATATCTTCTTGTGCAGTACATAAGTAGGCCTAGCCGGATAACCATAGGATGACTGAAGGTCAAACTTATTCATCAAGAAGATTGTAACACCCCGGTTTTTCTAGATCTTGATCTTCTGGAAGCTACCGTGCGGCGATATGTAGCTATCGTCCAGCGCTATGATGGCGATGGCCACCACGACATCCAACTTGGTGAAGACGATGACGTCCATGGCGCACTTGTTGATCATGGGGTAGTGGCGGAAGATGATGATGATGATCCATCGGCCAAAGACTTGCGGCGCAGTAGCGGTCACGGCTGCAATCTTCGCCCATGCAACAATATTTCAATTTCATTTATCTTGCTAATTTGTGGTCTGCATTTATCCATTTATGTGGTTTGTATTAAACTATTTATTTCTGTCATTTTGAACTTATGGTGTGCGTTTAGCCACTAATTATGGGTTGTTAATAGCCCCTTGGATGTAAGCTTTATATAAGGCCAAAGCTCTTTTTGTCATTTCGACAAATATTGAAATCAAAGTTATTTTCCAAACCCTAATCTCCTCCCTCCCTCTCCCTCTCCCTCTCTCATTTCCGCCGCCCAAGGGGTGTCTCCCTCCGCCAAGTTCTGTCCCCCCCTTCTCCTCTCTCTACTCCTTTCCTCCCTAAGCTCTATTCAATCCT
Source organism: Platanthera guangdongensis (assembly GCA_039583875.1). Lineage (NCBI taxonomy): Eukaryota > Viridiplantae > Streptophyta > Magnoliopsida > Asparagales > Orchidaceae > Platanthera > Platanthera guangdongensis. The sequence continues at coordinate 67,242,861 of CM077161.1, read as the reverse complement.
TTCCTCTCATCCATGGATCTCCCCAAAACTCTCAAAAGCTTTGTTGGCCAACCTTGGAGGAGACGATTCAAGTGCAAGAAAGAAAGGCTTAGGTGAACTTCAATGACGTGAAGCGGGGAAGACAGACGAGTTCTTCATCCGTGGTGCGCTTCCCGTGGATGTTCGAGGGAAGAGCGATTATTTCTTGTGGATCCAAAATCTCGGATCTACGTTTCCGAGAGGTGTAACGAAATTCCTACTCAAGAGATTTTCCCTCTTTGATAGTTCTTGTGGTGGATGATTTTTGCGTGATTTTTCAAAGCCTTAATTTTCGCGGTATTACTCATAATAGATTTGTGGTTTTCGTTTGTTTTCCGATAACTCCCAAGAGGATTTGCGATCCTCGCTTTTTCTTTAGTTGGTATAGATCCTACCACCTTCGAATCGTGATTTTTTTGGGTGGATCTATTTTGGTACAACTCCAAACTCGTCGGAACCAATATTGTTCCTTTTAGCCGGAGAGTATTTTGGCCTATAGCTAATCTCCGATCCACTTGCTGTTTGGCTACCCGTAAGTTAGCGCGAGGGATAAATAAAATCCATTGTAGTTGTTGTGTTTTGTTACTGTGCGGAAAAGAGGGCGTTGAACGTAGCGAGCATTGTCGAAATGCCGTCCGTATAAGATCTTTTAGGACGGTTACATCAATTTTGGTATCAAAGCTAGGTTGTGTTGATTTCTCAATCGACAGTATCCTTAAATCTTTCTATTGTAGGGTTTTCGACTCTCACTTGGTTGTGCACGATCCGTAATATACAACATAAACCTGAAATTTCTAAAGTCTGGTCTGCGATTAGTAAAAACAAAAACAAATCTGCAGCAAATTACAAAAGAATTCCTGAAAACTCTCCTTATTTTTGTAAGAACAAAAGCATGAAAAAGTATTTTCATTCGCCCAGTCGATAAGTGATAAAAAATCCAACTTCATAAAATTATTCGGGTCAAAACCACCATTTCTCTTGTTGTTCATGTGCACTAGGCTTGGCACGGAGTACCCCCCATCCACTTCAAATATGGCAGACGACCATGATGATGAGCACGCTCCAGCAATAATTGCGGAGCTTCGGGAAGAGTTTAACTTTAGGTTCGCTGCACTCACCCAATTAATACAAGGGCTGGCGTTTAATCAAGCGGCGCCTCGAGCCCCTTATGAGTTCGATGTAACTAGGGCTGTTAAGATTGATTCACCATAATACGATGGTATGGGTGAACCCCAAGTATTACTAGACTGGATCATGGAGATCGAGTGCTATTTGAGTGGCACAACCTGACGGACAGTGAGAAGATGCAGGTTGTACGGATGAAACTTCTGGATAGGGCCAAAATGTTCTGGTTGAACGAAGAGAGGCATCTAGGTACCGTGAATGGGGTACCCCCACTTGGGTTGGCAGCCATGAAAGCACTCCTGACTGACCAATACGTCCCTGCGTATCACCGAACCCAAATGTTCGACGAGTTGGCCACCCTTCTTCATGGGAGGAAATCGGTAGCGGAGTACATGGAACTCCTTAAAGATATGATGGTGCGTTGTGACATCCGAGAAATGCCCAAAGTCACACTATCTCGTTTTCGTAAGGGACTCAACCCAAACATCCATGGCAAGCTCCTGCGTTATGGTCATACGGACCTTAACACGACATTCAATGCAGACTTGGATATAGAAAAGCACAATGCCTACAAGACCAAGGGACGAGCATTCCAGAAGGGAAAGTCCATTTTAGGACCCCCACCTTCGTCCTCCATGCGAGACAAGGGAAAGTTCTGATCGACTGATTCGAATTCCGTAGTCATTACCGCTAGGAACAACAGAAACCCCACCGGTGAGAGTGTTCCGATAGGACGGATTAGTAAGACGAATGCTACATGTTATTCTTGCGGGATCCAAGGGCACTATTCTTATGAGTGCCCCACTAAGAGTAAACCACTAGCACTATTAGACTCCACGTCTGCGCCCGCCGAGATCGTTTATAAAGCCGACAATGAATCTGATGCCGAGCCGAGTGATATAGAAGATGATTCTTATATGATGGTTATGAGGTGTATTCTGGCCACACCACGTGCGTCGGATGAGTATAATCGGACGAACATCTTTTCGTTGAATTTTAAAAGAGGGGAAAAGTGGTGCAAATTCATAATAGATAGCGGTAGTTGCATGAACATCATTTCGGAGAACGCCATCACTCGTACGTATTTAGTCACTGAACCACACCCCCATCCATATAAAAACGCGTGGGTAAACAAAACGTCTATCGCGGTCGCTAAGCGATGTTCGGTTCCACTTACGGTGAAGAGCTATATCGATAAGGTGTGGTGAGACGTCATCCCCATTGATGTTTGTCATGTACTACTACGACGCCCGTGGCGTTATGATTATGACGTGACCCATTTCGGACGATCCAACACCTACGAGTTAAAGTTCAATGGTAAGACCATTGTCTTGAAACCCACACCGCCTAACGATCCGTCGATTGCCTCCAAAGGCTCAATTGTGCCTGCGGAAAAGAAAACTATAAGCTTGAAAAGTAAGGAGTTAGAGCATGAGACCTTCTTGGATGGCGTCATCTATGCTTTAGTGTGTCTACAAGCTAAGGAAGAATTACTCTCTTTAGAGAACCAACCGTTATCTCTGCGAACACTATTGGAAAAGTGTAAGGACTTCTACCCGGTGGACTTACCGTCTAAGTTGCCACCCATAAGGGAAATTCAGCACGAGATTGATTTCGTCCCGGGCTCATCATTGCCTAATCTTCCCCCATTATCGGCTCAATCCCTCCACACATAATGAATTACAAACTTTAATTTCAGATTTATTAGCAAAGGTATTTATTCGCCATAGTAAGATAAGTCTTGGAGATTGTGTGTAGACTACTGGGCCATAAATAAAATTACTTCAAATATAGGTTTCCCATTCCCCGTTTGGATGACTTATTAGATATGTTATCCGGAGCCACCATATTTTCAATGTTGGATCTTAAAAGTGGTTATCACCAAATAAGGATACAGGAAGGAGATGAATGGGAAATGGCATTTAAATCTAAGGATGGGCTATATGAGTGGTTGGTGCTTGGAGAGGGGCTCACCAACGGACCGAGTACCTTCTCGCGGTTGATGACCCAAGTATTTAAACCATACATGGGTAAATTTGTAGTGGTATACTTCGATGATATATTGGTATTTAGCCTCTCGCAGATGGACCATGAAACACATTTAAGGACAATCCTTACAACATTGCGCCAAGAAAATCTATTTATTAATCTTAAAAAATGCGCCTTTGGTGTGACTTCCGTAGAATTTCTAGGATACATAGTGAGTTCCGAAGGTATTCATGTTGACCGTAAAAAGGTCCAAGTTATTAGAGAGTGGCCGGAACCAAAAAATATTTCGGAGGTTAGACGTTTTCATGGATTGGCTACATTTTATCGAAGGTTCGTTCGAAATTTTAGAAGTATCATGGCAGCAATCACTGAATGCATGCAGAAGGGTGATTTTATTTGGACTAAAGCGTCCACTATTGCGTTCCAAACAATTAAGGAACGGATGTCTGAAGCCCCACTACTACGGTTGCTTGATTTTGGCAAAGTGTTTGAATTATCATGTGACGCATTTGGGATAGGAATCAGAGGAGTTTTAAGTCAGGAGGGACATTCGATAGGTTACTTTAGCGAAAAGCTTGCGGGCCCGAAGTTAAATTATTCCAATTATGATCGCGAGTTTTATGGCGTAATACGTTGTCTCTAACATTGGCGAAATTATCTTATATCGAAAGAATTTGTAATCTTATCAGATCATGAGGCGCTAAAATTTGTAAACTCCCAAAATAAAATCAGCCCTCTGCACGCCAAATGGGTCTCCTACCTTCAGGAGTACACATTCATTATCGAGCACCTTAAGGGTACGTTAAATCGTGTGGCGAACACTCTTAGTCAAGTCACCATATTACTATCTACAATGGAAGTATCTGTCATAGGATTTGAAAGAATTAAGGATGAATATGTTCAATGCCCAGATTTTAAGGATATATACTTAGCCGCTCAGGACAATTCCCCTTCTACTATCTCTACATACTACATCTGTGACGGTTATCTCTTTAAGCATACACAATTATGTATTTCCTGCTCTTTGTTACGCCATTTCATTATATGGGAGTTACATAGTGGAGTGTTAGGTGGACATTTCGGTCGAGATAAAACTATAACACTAGTAGAGGACAAGTTCTTTTGGCCAGGCCTCAAACCAATGGTCAATAAAATTGTAGGGAGTTGTCGTGCATGTCAATTAGCAAAAGATAATAAGACCAACGCTGGTATTTACACACCACTTCCAATTCCATCTGTTCCATGGGAGGACGTTAGCATGGACTTCATATTGGGCCTACCCCTGACATTTAGGCCACACGATTCCATTCTGGTCGTAGTGGATCGATTTTCCAAAATGGCCTACTTTATTGCTTGTCATAACACCAATGATGCATCATATGTTGCTAAGTTGTACTTCAAGGAGGTCATGGCAGATCGGGGCGTCCCCAAAATGATAGTGACTGCCATGTAGTAGAAAACTATCGGCGCTCAGAAAAGACAAAACTACGGTATCGCCTGCAGTGGGGTTAACGCCACGTAGGAACAACCTGAGAGCATTAACAAATAAATCGTCCCGCCACCGTATGGATACGTTCATGGTACACATCTACCCGAGATCCCTCTGAGCCGTAGTATGCTTGTAAGCTTTGTGGTGTGATCTTAGCGTTGAAGCGTATGTGGGCCTAGGCTTGGTAGTGTGGATTTCTACTTAGTAGTGGAAAGCCTGTTTCATTCTCACCATCTGGCCACGACGGTTGGCGCCTGAGAGGTGAGCTACCTGCTCGAAAAGTGGGAACTAGAAGTCTGTGTTGACATAATAATTGCATGTCCGTGATCATGGGTGAGTCATTGCATTGCATTCATATCATTACATTTCATTGCATACACAAGATCCTTATCGTATAAGTTTGAATGGGCACTCTTATACGATGAGTTACTTTACTGCTGAGCCGATCCTTAACTTATATGTCTTTATGGGCTTTCATATAAGTTAAGTTATTTATTTTCGTAGATTTACACTATTTAATGATGCTGATGATAGAACTATTAAAGTACACTTACATACTGATTAATTGTAAATACTGATATAATATGATGTTGATCGATTCTATACCACATGTTTGTACTACTGTTTATATAATTATATTGTACCATTGATCCTTTCGCCGCCCGGTGTGGTGGATTCACCAGTGGAGCGGATGTCATAGCCACTTAGACTTTTGACGAACGTTTGCTACATCTTCCGTTTTAGAAGGAAACCTCGCAGATAGAGAAGCAGCACGTTACGTAGGTGGATAGCCAGGCCTGGCGATAGGGCCTGATGTGACGGTGTCCTCATTTCTGTCAGTGACTGATGTGAGTCTGCGAGAGATTCATATTGTAGCCTTATGAGATCTTATACTTAGACATTATATAAGCCATAGTTGCTTCTTTTATTTGATGTATCGTTTGGACGTATATACTAGCGTGTATTTGACTTCAATTTATTCTTTATGATTGGTTGGAATGAATGATATGTTTATCCGAGAGGATGGACGTCTTGTAGTATAAGTTAACCTGTGTGTTAGTGCTACCGCAAGGCAGCTATTTTGGGCATAAGACTCCCCTTGGCCATGCCTTTTGTTCCGGGAGGGAGTCTTATATGTAGTGGATCTGAGAAATTGGCTAAGTCCATAACTGATGACATCAGCCATAAAAGTCAACAAAAGTTTAAATTAGTTGCGGGAAAAGCTACAGAACACGACAAATAGCGCCAGCACTCTACTGTACGTTTTCTTTCGTTAAAGCAAGTTGCTGCTATGAAATGCAGGTGGTACCCACTGCCTCTTGGAGCCGTTAATCGCATGAAGATAAAAGGGACAACTTCAAAAGGAATAACACAAATTTTAGGATTTTATTCTTTTCACAAAGTTGTGGCTGAACTTCATCTTCCTCTCCATCGCTGTCGAGCTTGAAGCTTGAAGTGGATCCAGCTGATCTAAAAGTTCATTCAAGATAGTTATAGCAATTTCTTCTGCTATAACGTGGTCAGTTAAGATACTTATAAAGATGAAAAAGCAGAGCTTTCAGTTTTTTGCATGTTCAGCTTAGCTGTTTGATGAACTCAAGATCTGTCAAGCTTCAGTCTTCTTGATGAGTTGTAAATTTCGTATTTTTGCGTACTTTATTTAGGTCATTTCAGTTTATTTTCACAATTTTTAGTTATTTTTATTCATTAAAATGTTCCTTTTTTGTATATACTCCTCGAACTTAGCCTTAATTTTGTTTTCGGAAATTTTACAGATAAAGTTGAAAAAACCAAAGTACATTCTTGTGACCTCCTTGTCACGCCCGTGACCTTGGCGTGTCAATTTGATTCTAGTAGAAAGTTGCCGCCTGCAATTCCAAAGTTAAGTCACGCATGTGTCCCGTCTGATATGCCCGTATTCAGTCCAACACACCCATGTCACACCAGTTGACTCGACGTTTGTTGAACACGATTCAATGACTGTCAACTCGACTGAACGCGAGTAAACACTCTACTCCAGTCAACACTCAACACCAGTCAACAATCAACGCCAGTCAACACTCAATGCCAATTAACTCGACTCAATGCTAGTCAACTCGACTCAACGCCATTCAACACTCAACGCCTTCTGCAAGTCGACACTCAACGCCCAAGACATGCCCGTGTCTAGTCCGACACGCCCGTGTCACACCACTCGACGCTCAATGCCTCCAGATCAACGATCGATGTTCGATAATTTATCTGACACAACCATGTCGATTTGGTCATACCCATGACCACCCCAGCTATTCCAGACAAGACGTCGCCAACGAGGCAAGGACTCGACTTCTTTGCTAGATAAACCTTCCAGGACATGCCCATGTCACTCGGCGCATGCCCGTGACTGCCTCAATTTTCCAGAAAAGACGTCGGCAGCGCGGCAAGGATTCGACTCTCTTCCAGTCACGCCCATGCTACACGAAGGTGACCACATGAATGCTTAGGTGATTTTCCATGCAATGTAAGGTCCAAAGGGTTCCCCTTTTTGAACAATTTGCTTAGGGTAGGGGATGCTTAGGTGATTTTCCATGCAATGTAAGGAGACTTTTCTCCCCCACTCTTTAGTTTTTTGCTTTAGCATTCTTTGTAACTCCTTTTTAACTTAATAAAATTTGTAGATTTTCTATCTTTACATTGTATTGGAATGCATCTGAGTGCCCATCCGTAAGTGATTTTTTTCTCTTTTGATTTTCTTTTCAATAAGGGTGTGTGTGTGTTGGAGAATGATTTTCTAATTTTATGCTTTTATTCTTTACTTTACTTAGTTTTTTTAGCTTTTATGCTTTTCAAAACACTTTGTATTAATTCATATACGATTATAAAAGAGTTTTTAATGTGTTTTTATTTCTCTATAACTTAGATTTTCCTTTTTAATTTGTAAAACATTATGGTCTTTTTAATTTTATTTCAACTTTCTAAACATTTTTATGAGGTTATAAGAATGGATTCATAATCATTTTAATTTTTTGAACACTTTAATTTTGCTTTTATTTGAAAATCGTTTTCCTTCTTTAACTTTTATTTTCTCTTTCTATGCAATTTCATCAAGTTCTAACGGTAGAAATATAGTTGTTTTAATTTTCCAATCACTACGTATTTATCTTTTTTGTATGTGTGCGTTAGTGTATGAGCTAGGTTTTTATAGTCATTTCTTCCTTCAAATAGAGTGTGTGCGTTTATGAGTTAGCTTTTACTGCTTTAATTTTCCACCTACTCAGTTGAGTAGGACTCGCAATTTACAGCTTTAATTTTCTGCCTACATGTTTGAAAGGGACTTGTCATTTTAATGATTTTATTTCTTGCCTACTCGTTTGAATAAGACTTGCACTTTACTTCTTTCTTTACAGCTTTCATTTCCCGCCTACTCATTTGAGTAGGACTTGTCATTTTACAGCTTTCATTTCCCACCTACTCGTTTGAGTATGACTTACAATTTTACGGCTTTCTTTACTGCTTTAATTTCTCGCCTACTCGTTTGAGTAGAACTTGTATTTTCAATTGGGCAATCTTTTCAATAGCCTTCCCCCTTCCGATGAGTTGCTAATCACTCTTAGCCCTCAGTATCGAACAACACTAGGACAGATAAAATAGATTTAAATAATTAAAGGTCCTCTTTTTCTGATTAATTAAAATTACTAAAGGTTTACCACGGGTATACGACGCGTAGAAACACATATCGATGTGTGGATTCTATTTCTATTATCCATAAGCTAGCTAGCCGAGAGGTCGTGTGTATGGACCGATCACCCTTGGATAAAGGGAGTTCTGCACTAAACTTTGAGAGAGGAGGTGCGAAATTCTATCCGTCTTGGTTCCCCAACCAATAGCGGGGTTCTTAGCGTAATGCGGGCATTAAGAGGAATCCTTCGTCGAATGAGAGCTCGGTCAAATAGTTCTTAATGTTCAAGTGAGCGATAGTCCTTGAGATTGGGGAGCTCATTTTTATTGAACCTCCACGGCCAAGTCGCCACCTTAATTAATTTGAAATTTAGGATATTTAGTTATTAAAAGTTATTTTAGTTCAAATATGATTTGGTACCGATGCGCTATTTCTTCATCAGCTTTTTCAAGTATATTTTTTGTTTTTATATAACAGTGCAATATCGTTAATCACCCCAAAATTTATTTTCGATAAAATAATAGTCCCTCCACGAAAGATTAGAAATAATCAACTCATCCCCGAGAACAATATGATCGCGATATTCCTCACCAGAATATCATGTACTACACGTGATAGCTGAACTTGCCTCCTTTTGTTAAAACTCGATTTCAACTTTTATATCAAATAAATCTGCGCGCCTCGTCCATCCAAAACAAATAAATAAATAATCAAATAAATAAATACGGCCCGGGGCGCCGCGAGTTTTAACCATCAAGATTTTGGCGCCGTTGTCGGGGATCGGTCCATTAACCATCAAGTTTTTGGCGTCGTTTCCGGTGATTTGTCCACTAACAATCATGTTTTTGGTGCCGTTGCCGGGCAATTCAGTGTTATTTTGAACTTCTGGAGCCTATTACTTTTACCTTTTTTATTATTTCATATATATTATATTGATCTATAAAAAATCGAAATGGCGCTGTTTCTTAGAAAAAATCTCAAAAAAAAACTAACTAAAAAACCAAAAAAACTAAAAACCCTAAAAAAGATCTAAAAAACTAAAGAACGACCCAAAAAAAGAGAAGTTTTTTTTGCTTTAACCTTTTTTATTTTCATTTCAAAAAAACCAAATTTTTTTTTAACTTTAGAAAAAACCACAAAAATTACCATATATATTTTATTTTAACTATTTATTTTTTTTTGAAAACCAAAAAAAATTTAACCTTTAAAAAAAATTATTATTATTATTATTAAAAATTATATATATATTTCCTCGCTTCGACACTCCTCACGTTATTCTACGCGATAGGGGAATGCATTTCTATTGCTCTCATATAGCTAAGACGTTAGCTAATTATGAATCACCAACACTTGCCACCCCTACAACCTGAACACATATGGTCAGGTCAAGTTACTAAATCGATAAATAAGAAAAATATTAGAAATAAAATCCCCGCACAACCAAATAAATTCCATATAAGCAGAATTGTTCTTTTTTCTTATTTCTTAATAATGAAGGGTTTCTAAAATGCCCCCCCCCCCCCCCCCCCGAACACGTTCCAGGGAAATTCCTTCCCCTTCCTCTTTATTTATGTACATACCTACATTTTATTTCTTTTTGTTCCTCACACTTACACTGCAATATTTCTTTTCATTTTTCTGCACCTCTTTAAAAACAAAAAAAAACAAAAAAAAGAAAACAAAACAAAAAATTTTAAAAAAATGAAAACTTTAAAAAAAATTATTTTTGGGTATCCATCATCAAAAATCAAAAAGTTATAAAACAAAATTTCTAAAAAATTTTACTTTACAAGTATTTTTGTAAATATTCTCATTCTCATCTACCTTTCTCTCCCATCTTTTTAAATAATTTATTTTCCTCTTCTTATAAGTATGTTCGTAAATGAAAAAAAGATCATAACACAAAAAATTTCAAAAAAAAAGAGAATAACCCTAAAAATACAAAAAGATCAAAACTCTAAAAAAATCCAAAAAAATTTATTATGAAACAAATAAATCGAATAAACCATTTTTAACCTCCTTGCTTTCCAAAAATTTTGTTTCGAGTTTATTTATAAGTGAATTTTAGTAATTCTTTGTTTACTATTCGTTTATTAATTAGAGATTGATAGATTTAAATATCTGGGATTAAGTTTTAAAAAATTTCTTACTATTTTATTTTTTTTATTTAGATATGAGACCTGTTTTTAGCACTACTTCTAATTTATCTAAATAGTTGCACGTGTATTTTGTTTCAAATTAACAACGTCAAAATTCTATTTTGTTTACTCCATATCTTTTTTGAAATACCGGAGCGTTCAATTTATCAAAGTTGCACTCAAATTTTTTTTATTAAATTCTAGTTTTCCTTTTGAAAAAACCTATCTCCCCATTTTTCATGTCTTACTTAGCATGATTAATTTTGATCCTGTCAATGGGAATAATATTTCATTTCGTAAACATAGGCAACAAATATTTTAAAAAATTATATGTTATGGAGTAAGAGAAAAAAAATCATTAGTCTTATACATATACATTGGGTTATATGAAGTTGTTCAAAAAAAATTTATATTTTATCGAAAATAAGATTTTGTTTTCCTAAACATCCACATTCATTCCAAAATTTTGTTTAGAGGTTTAGAGAAAAAAATATACCTCAGCTCTAAAATCAAAGCCCTCTTCATAAACCAAAACAACTCCCTCAGCCATATTCAAATGATTCAAGAATTAATTTAAAATCTTTTTGAGAGCATAATTTTTAAATTGCATTATTTCCTATAATTCCAGTCTATTTTTGTTAACTTGACAAATGCAATTTTTGCTTTCTATTTGATTATATCGAGAAAGTTTTTTAGCCGGAACTCTTCCTCTATTTAAATTTTTGTCATAATTTAGGACTTAACTCTTATACTCCTGATAATTATTTTGATCTCTCTTTCTATTAATTTAAACGGTAGCTAAATTTAGGATTTCTTTTAATTACTTATAAGTACATCTCCAGTTTTTGATCTACAATAACAAAAGTTTAAGTATGTGGGTTGTTAACCCCTCTGTCTGCAACACCCACAGGATGTCAAAACCTTGCTTCGTTATCCACGGACACGATTCGGCAGTCCACCCAGCTCGGCAAAGCAGCAGTGATCGGGCACCAAGGATGGTCCCCCATCAGCGGACTCAATGCTCTGTTCGCCCGGTTCGCCATGCCTTGGAGCTCTGGCTTGATCCCTCTTTGGCGGACGCAGTTCCCAGTCCGCCCAGACCGCCGTCCTCCAGCAGGATCGCGCCTAGCAGTACTGGATGGGAGCTCCAGCCCGCTAGCGCAGTCCGCCCCTTTTGCGCGGACTGGCGTGTCTTTTCTTTTTGCTTCCCGTCACCGCTGCCCGGTTCTCCTGTACCCCGGGCAGTCGGTTATTTTAGCCCTACCCGTTTGGGCAGGCCCCCCATCCTATAAATAGGGGGGAGGTGGTGCACCCAAGGCACGCTGACTCGTGCCCAGGAGCCTACTTGTTAAAGGCTGCCGACTCAAATCTCGTGCTTTGCGCACTCCAGCTTGCTCAGCTCTTGCCTTCCTCTTTTCCTTCACTTGAAATCAAACCCTTCTTCAGTAAAAGGAAAGCCCGTTGCAAGAGAGGCATTCAGGCCGCGACGGGCGAAGTCTGTTGTTATCGTGGCTCACGGCCCTGCTATTCTTCTGGCTCTTGTCTGCTTAGTAGATTGCTACTCGCAGTCTCTCCTCTCCCTTCTCTTCCCTTGTGCTCGAACCGTTAGCTGGTGGTGCTCGACCCCCTTTGCGTTTTCGTGCACAGTTAACGCAGCCTTCATATTCGAGTATCATTTTGAATACAGCGGACAAACATGTCAGAGCGCCGAGCCCGCTCCTCAGACCTGTTGAAATTTGTGAAGTGGAAGTGGGTGACGGGACAGGCCGCGCGGTCTGTGCGGATAGCTTTGGCGGACTGGGCGGACTGGGCGGACTGAGGTTGCGGCCTGGTGAAAAGTCTGGTGGAAGCCGGCTGTGTTCTGAGCGGGTTGTTGCATGGTGTCCGCGGTTTGGTGCGGCCTGGTATCTGCGGATAGAGAGGCTTGCGGACTGGTGCATTGCTCAGTGGTCGCGGGTGCAAGTTTGTGCTGTTGGCGGGTTGGTTCGAGTTCGCGGGAAGCCTTGCGGACTGGTGTGTCCGCGGTTGGGGCTGTTGCGGACTGGGCCTTGAGCTTGGCTGAGGCCTTGTCGAGCTCAGGTGTTACAGCAGGTCTTGCTGTGGAGACCGGTTGGCGGACTTATGTTTGGAGTCCGGCTTGGTGCTGCTGCGTTGGACAAGTGCGAGGAGCTCGCGGACTGGTTGCGGTCTGTGCTAGGGTGTTTGGCGGACGGGACTTTGTGTCCGCCATGCTCGCACTGGCCCTTGATGGTTTTGGACTTGGTCACACTTGGTGTCAAGTTCATGGTGTCCGCCGTATCCGCCAAGTCCGCTGTGACCGGGCGGACTGTTGCTGTTTGCCTTTGGTCGTGGACTTGTGGCGGATTGAGGTGTGAGTCTTGCGGACTGCCTCGGGTTGGTGCGGACTGCCATTGAAGAGGGTGCTGTCCTGAAACAGTTGGAGCTTTGCGGGCTGGTGCCTTGTCCGCTTAGCTTGGGCGGACTGGAGAGGGTTCGTCATTGGTTGCCTTGCTCCTGGCGGTTTCCCTTGGTGACTGGCTAAGTCCTCGCGGACTGAGCGGACAGTCGTTTTGTGTTCGCGCGGGCTGGGGCGGTGTCGCTATCTCATGGGCGGTGACCACACTCTTCACCTGGCCTATAAATAGGACCCCCCTGGCACATCTACAGTAACCAGAAGTAACGTGAGTGAACAGTAAATTGGGTTGGGCGAGTGCTGCGGTCTGTGTTTTTCAGTCCGCGCGGATTGTTTCAGGCTGACGGTTTGCTGTGTGCAGGTCGCGCGGATAACTTCAAGGAGCCAGGAGCTTGGCTGTGACTTCGGTCAGTGCTTGGAAGTGTGCTGTCTCTGCGGACTCAGCAGGAGGTCGCTCTGCGGCTTGTCAGTTCTGTTTCAACTTTCCCAGCTTCAATAACCTGTCCGCCGGCTTCAGGCGGGTAGGGGAGTTCCTCAGTTCGGGTTCAGCAGGAGGCGAATAACGGTCTGTCCGCGCGACCTCGCGTTCTCGGCGGACTCCGTGGTATTCGGCGGATTGCAGCATAGCTTGGGCGGTCTCGGCGGTCTCGGCGACCTCGCGGTCTCGGCGGACTGGAGTTCTGTCCGCCCGGCTTGTTTTTTGGTTCTTTCTGTTTACAGCTGTAATACTAGCGAAATCATGTCTCGCTATGTATGCCTCGGATTGTAATGAAGTGAATGCATAATAAGATCTTCTTGTGCTTCCATTGTTTTGTTGGGTGCAACCTCTAGTCCTTGGGTTTCCGCGGTTCAGCGTGCAAACTGGGTAGTTCCGAAGATATTAATTTGGTGTTTGGGCTATCTTGCTGACCACGTTGAGAAAATTTAACATGGTATCAGAGCCAGGTTTCTGAGGTTGCGGAGGTTCAGTTGCGTGAGCGGAGGTCAGCCAGTGTTGTTACTCAGTGATTGAGTGGTGATCAACCTGTGTTGTTGCTCGGAGCTGCTGAAGGGTACCAACAGGTGGTTGCAATGGAAGGAAGCTTAGCAAGAGGTCTGGGCATTGAACTCTTAACGCCGACTAACTATAAAAAGTGGAAGTCGTGCATGAAGAGTTATCTTCTGGGCGAGGAGCTGTGGGAAGTTGTCGGTGGAGACGACAGACAGGAAGTAACTGCTGCTTTCGGTACTGCTGAACAGGTGAGGCTCTGGAGAAGAACTAATGCTAAGGCAGAGTTCGTTCTGAAAAGAGCTGTCTCTCCGGAACTGTTTGATCACATCATTGGATGTGAGTCGGCTGCTGATATTTGGACGACCATTGATGAGTTGTTCAATAGGAAGAATGTGGCGCGGCTTCAGTTCCTGGAGAATGAGTTGGCCAGGGCAACTCAGGGAGACCTTTCCATCTCCAGGTACTTCTTAAAGATGAAGAGCTTGTGTGCTGAGCTGTCGGCGCTGGATCCTGATGAGCCTATCTCTGAGGCAAAGATGAAAAGGCACATTTTCCGCGGCTTGCGGAAGGAGTATGTGGCCTTTGTTACGTCTGTTCAAGGGTGGGCTACTCAGCCGTCTCTGCTGGAGCTGGAGAATCTGCTTGCCTCGCAGGAGAGCTTAGCAAGGCAGATGGCTGGAGTGAATCTGAATCAGGAAGGCAGCGAGGCTCTCTTCTCAGGCAAGAAGAAGGGATGGGAAGGGAAGAAGAAGAAGAAGGTGCAGGCCGCTGTTGAGAAGGAGACTTCAACTTCATATCCGCCGGAGAGGAGCAATGCTCCTAAGGACTGGAAGAAGAATCTGAAGTGCTACCGGTGTCATCAGCGTGGGCACTTCAAGCGGGACTGCAAGGTCAAACTGCAGCCTGGGCATGCTGCGGGAAAGGAGGAAGCTTGCTCACGAAGTGAAGAAGCAGAATGGGGAGGAGCTTTCATGACGGGCACTTGTGTCCGGGCCTTATCTGCTGAGGACTTCAACAGCGAGTGGATTATCGACTCCGGGTGTGGTCATCACCTCACCGGAGACAAGTCGAAGTTCACCTCCATGCAGGCTTACTCAGGTAATGAAGCTATTATCACTGCTGATAATACTGTTTATGCAGTAGAGAAGGAGGGGGTCGTGTCTTTGGGTAGTGATCAGGGGCCACTCACGTTAAGGAGTGTGTATCACGTGCCGGGCATGAAGAAGAACCTCTTCTCGGTGACCAATGCGGTGGACGCTGGGTATCACGTTCTGTTTGGGCCAACAGACGTGAGGTTCCTTCGCAACGTATCAGCGGTAAAGGCTGATGTTGCTCATGTTGGGAGGAGGGTGAAGAACTTGTTTGTTCTTTCCACCAGTGCCTATGTTGATAAGATGAGGGCCAATGATAGTGCGGCTATCTGGCATGAGAGGCTGGGGCATGTTGGCATGGACAAGCTGAAGGCAATGGCGAGTAGAAGTCTGGTGAGGGGGTTGCCGATGTTGTCCTCCTTTGGTGATGGGCATGTTTGTGCGGGCTGTCAATACGGTAAGGCACATCGCCTTCCGTTTGATAAATCTCAAACAAGGAGCAAGAAACCATTGGAGTGTATTCATGGCGACCTGATGGGACCGACTGTTACTGCCAGCCTTGGTGGAAGCAAATACATGCTTGTCTTGGTTGATGACTACTCAAGGTATACTTGGGTGTACTTCTTAAAGGAGAAGTCGGATGCCTTCCGTTTGTTCGTGGAGTTCAAGGAGTTGGTAGAAGGCCGGCTTGGCTTGCGGATTAAGAAGTTTCGAACTGATAACGGGGGAGAGTTTGTCTCTTCCGAGTTTTCTAACTTCTGCAGGAAGCACGGGATCCAACGGGAGCTTACATGTGCTCACACTCCACAACAAAATGGGGTAGCGGAGCGGAAGATCCGTCATTTGACGGAAACCTGCAAATGCTGGCTGCATGCGAAAGATATCCCGAGGTCCTTTTGGGCGGAGGGAATGTCTTGTGCTGCATATGTTATCAACCGGATACCACTCAGCCCTATCAACATGAAGACGCCCATTGAGCTGTTGCTGAAGGAGAAGCCGAGTGTTGGACACCTTCGGGTGTTCGGTTCAACTTGCTACGTGCATGTCCCGGATGCTTCACGGACAAAGCTGGATGCGAAGGCAAGGAAACTTGTCTTTGTTGGCTATGATGAGCAGAAGAAGGGATGGAAGTGCATGGACCCTGTGACGAAGAAGTTCGTGGTGTCAAGAGACGTTGTCTTTGACAAGCTGACGTCATATGGAGGTGGCTCGGTGGAGCCTACCGGAAGTAGCAAGGTTGAGGAAGCACCGGTGGAGGCTGCTGAAGGCTTGGAAGAGGAGCTTGTTGTTTCACCAGCAGCTCCTGTTGCTTCGAACTCCGAGGCTGAGCCTTCTGGCTCAGGAAGCAGGGGGAGCACTGCTCAATGCTTGCCCCAGGTAGGAGTGGAGCCTGAAGAAGCAACGGAAGCCGTGAGCAAGGAGCCGTGTCTTCGGAGATCGAAGAGGGTGGTTAAGCCACCGGCTC
Source organism: Platanthera guangdongensis (assembly GCA_039583875.1). Taxonomy (NCBI): domain Eukaryota; kingdom Viridiplantae; phylum Streptophyta; class Magnoliopsida; order Asparagales; family Orchidaceae; genus Platanthera; species Platanthera guangdongensis. The sequence continues at coordinate 67,226,484 of CM077161.1, read as the reverse complement.
GGTACTGTGATGGGAATGCAGTGAGCTTTGTCTCCTGTTTCTTTGCTGGTCCTCTGGATGAGCGAGAGCCTGCAAACTTCAACGAGGCCACTGGAGTGAAGGAGTGGGAAGGTGCCATGAAGGAAGAGATTGATGCTCTGAAGAAGAATGAAACCTGGGACCTTGTGCCCAAGGTTGATGGCATTACTCCGGTTACTTGCAAGTGGGTGTATAAGTTGAAGAAGAAGGCTGATGGGAGCATTGATCGGTTCAAGGCTCGCCTGGTCGCTAGAGGATTCTCACAGCAGTTTGGAGAAGACTATGAGGAGACATTCAGTCCAGTTGCGAAGATGACGTCTGTAAGAGTGGTGATCGCCTTGGCTGCTAGCAAGGGATGGAGGTTGTGGCAACTCGATGTGAAGAATGCCTTTCTTTACGGAGAGATTGACAAGGACATCTTCATGGATCAGCCGCTTGGTTTCGTCTCTGAGAAGCATCCGGACTATGTCTGCAAACTCAGGAAGGCTCTCTATGGGTTGAAGCAAGCTCCTCGAGCGTGGTATGGGAAGATTGCAGAGTACCTGCAGTTCTGTGGATACCTGGCTTCTAACTCGGATTCTAGCTTGTTCGTCAAGAAGAAGGGAGAGCTAAGAGTCTTGGTCCTGCTGTATGTGGATGATATGATCATCACAGGGAACTCGGAGGAGGAAGTAGCAAGGCTCAGGGGAGAGTTTGCTATACGCTTCGAGATGAAAGACTTGGGAGAGTTGCATCACTTTCTTGGTCTGGAAGTGGAGAGGAAGGAGTGCGGGATTCTCATTAGCCAGAAAGGGTATGCTGATCGTATTGTGAAGCGGTTTGGCATGGGCGAAGGGAAGAAGTGCTCTACTCCACTGGAACCTGGGCTAAAGCTTCGACGAGATGAGGGAAGGGTGCTTAATGATCCCTTGGTGTTCAGGGCTCTGGTTGGGAGCTTGATTTATCTGACGATTACAAGGCCGGATATAGCTTATGCTGTTGGCCGAGTAAGTCGGTATATGGCTGAACCAAGGCAATCTCATCTAGTGGCGGCGAAGGGAATTCTGAAGTATGTCAAGGTGACTTCTGAGATGGGACTCCTCTATGGAAGGGATGCGGAGTTTGCATTGCTCGGGTACACGGATGCTGACTATGGCGGTGATTCGGATGATCGAAGGTCTACTTCAGGTTATGTGTTCACTTGCGGTTCAGCTAGCATCTCGTGGTGTAGCAAGAAGCAGGACTCGGTGTCGGTTTCAACCACGGAGGCGGAGTATAAGGCTTCGGCCTTGGCTGCTCGGGAAGCCGTTTGGTTGAGGAGACTCATAAAGGATGTTCATGAAGAAGTGCAAGGGCCTACTTTACTCCGGGGTGACAATGAGAGTGCTCTCAAACTGGTAAACAATCCAGTGTGTCACGCCAGGACCAAGCATATAGAGATTGATCACCACTTCATCAGGGAGAAGGTGTTGGAGGGGTCTCTGCTGGTCCGGCATGTTCGGAGTGAAGATAATCTTGCTGACATCTTCACGAAGCCGCTGTCGAAGGGGCCCTTTGAACGCTTGCGCAGCTTGCTGGGCTTGGTCACCACTTCTCACTTCAAGGGGGAGTGTTGAAATTTGTGAAGTGGAAGTGGGTGACGGGACAGGCCGCGCGGTCTGTGCGGACAGCTTTGGCGGACTGGGCGGACTGGGCGGACTGAGGTTGCGGCCTGGTGAAAAGTCTGGTGGAAGCCGGCTGTGTTCTGAGCGGGTTGTTGCATGGTGTCCGCGGTTTGGTGCGGCCTGGTATCTGCGGATAGAGAGGCTTGCGGACTGGTGCATTGCTCAGTGGTCGCGGGTGCAAGTTTGTGCTGTTGGCGGGTTGGTTCGAGTTCGCGGGAAGCCTTGCGGACTGGTGTGTCCGCGGTTGGGGCTGTTGCGGACTGGGCCTTGAGCTTGGCTGAGGCCTTGTCGAGCTCAGGTGTTACAGCAGGTCTTGCTGTGGAGACCGGTTGGCGGACTGATGTTTGGAGTCCGGCTTGGTGCTGCTGCGTTGGATAAGTGCGAGGAGCGCGCGGACTGGTTGCGGTCTGTGCTAGGGTGTTTGGCGGACGGGACTTTGTGTCCGCCATGCTCGCACTGGCCCTTGATGGTTTTGGACTTGGTCACACTTGGTGTCAAGTTCATGGTGTCCGCCGTATCCGCCAAGTCCGCTGTGACCGGGCGGACTGTTGCTGTTTGCCTTTGGTCGTGGACTTGTGGCGGATTGAGGTGTGAGTCTTGCGGACTGCCTCGGGTTGGTGCGGACTGCCATTGAAGAGGGTGCTGTCCTGAAACAGTTGGAGCTTTGCGGGCTGGTGCCTTGTCCGCTTAGCTTGGGCGGACTGGAGAGGGTTCGTCATTGGTTGCCTTGCTCCTGGCGGTTTCCCTTGGTGACTGGCTAAGTCCTCGCGGACTGAGCGGACAGTCGTTTTGTGTTCGCGCGGGCTGGGGCGGTGTCGCTATCTCATGGGCGGTGACCACACTCCTCACCTGGCCTATAAATAGGACCCCCCTGGCACATCTACAGTAACCAGAAGTAACGTGAGTGAACAGTAAATTGGGTTGGGCGAGTGCTGCGGTCTGTGTTTTTCAGTCCGCGCGGATTGTTTCAGGCTGACGGTTTGCTGTGTGCAGGTCGCGCGGATAACTTCAAGGAGCCAGGAGCTTGGCTGTGACTTCGGTCAGTGCTTGGAAGTGTGCGGTCTCTGCGGACTCAGCAGGAGGTCGCTCTGCGGCTTGTCAGTTCTGTTTCAACTTTCCTAGCTTCAATAACCTGTCCGCCGGCTTCAGGCGGGTAGGGGAGTTCCTCAGTTCGGGTTCAGCAGGAGGCGAATAACGGTCTGTCCGCGCGACCTCGCGGTCTCGGCGGACTCCGTGGTATTCGGCGGATTGCAGCATAGCTTGGGCGGTCTCGGCGGTCTCGGCGACCTCGCGGTCTCGGCGGACTGGAGTTCTGTCCTCCCGGCTTGTTTTTTGGTTCTTTCTGTTTACAGCTGTAATACTAGCGAAATCATGTCTCGCTATGTATGCCTCGGATTGTAATGAAGTGAATGCATAATAAGATCTTCTTGTGCTTCCATTGTTTTGTTGGGTGCAACCTCTAGTCCTTGGGTTTCCGCGGTTCAGCGTGCAAACTGGGTAGTTCCGAAGATATTAATTTGGTGTTTGGGCTATCTTGCTGACCACGTTGAGAAAATTTAACAAGACCGCTCCAGTTCTTCGGAGGATTCTCTCTGGGATGCAATCGAGCAAGCTTACTTTGAGGCTGAGCAATCACGTAGGCAGACTGACCAGCATCTCGACACGATTAGCCATGCCCTGCTTGTGTTAACTAAGCGGCTCGCTCCCCAGGCCGCAGCAGAACCCGCGGACACTCCAGCCCGCCAGACTCCAGCTCGCCGAACTTTGCTTCAGTAATCTCTAGTCACTCCTCTAAATCATGTCCAGTCCGTTGCCCCTCTACGCCCTCAGGAGGAGCAGTTCACCTCATTCAGGAACTTTTTGAGAGAAGCTGCTAGGGGCACTCCTGCCCGCCAGCTCCATTTTGCTGACCGCCAGTCCGCCGAGCCCGCAGACTCCCCAGCTTCAGTACGCCCTTTCTACCCTGCTAAGTTCGAGACCCCGTCTCCCTTCATTGATCGAATCTGATGGGAGTCGGCTCCAAGCAACTTTAGGGAACCTCGTCTTCCATTCTATTCGGGGGAGACTGATCCTGTCGCCCACCTTCAAGCGTTTGAAGGGGCAGTTGCATTGAAATGCCTCTCAGATGCCATCAAGCGCAAACTCTTGGTAACCACTCTCGAAGGACAGGCGAGTGAGTGGTTCTATGAGATGCCTTCGGGCACAATCTCTTCCTTCGCTGAGCTTCGCAGCGAATTTTTACTAAGGTTTGCTACCTCAAGAAAGAGGAAAGATGGACCGGCCACTCTCTTTGAAATCAAGCAAAGGGACAACGAATTAGTCGCTCGATTCGTTGATCGCCTCCAAAAGGAGATCCAAGGGGTAAGGAATGTGAACCCCGACTACTACAAGGTTGCCTTGATCCATGGCCTCTGGGAAGGCCCCTTGAAATTTAAAGCAACAACAAAGGCACCAGAGACATACCAAGAGCTGATCGCCATGGTCAACCGCTTCATTGAGGGAGAAAACGCCAATCCCACATATGTTTCATCCCTGACAGCTAAGGCTGAAGGAAGGGATGCATCTGGTTCTTCTTCTCAAAGCAAGCCGCCTTGCCCAGATTTCCAGCCTCCTTCTAAAGAGGCCAGAATTTCCGCCATAAGAAACCTTTTCTCAGCCATCAACAGTTTCAGGATCAGAGACTATCGTTGGCCTCCACTCCAGCAATTCTTCTACAAGCACTTCACATCCTCCAGCAAGCAGCCCTACCTGCTCCGAGCTGATGTGATAATGACCCCATGGAAGAAATTGCAGGTCTGGATCTTGACGAAGTCATCCAGATTTTGCAAAAGAAATCGGAAGAGAATAAGCGAGGGCCTCAGAGAGAGTGGAGGCCAAGGAACAATGAACACTTCTGCCAGTTCCACAAAGAGAAGGGCCACTTTACCGAGGATTGTAAGGCCCTTCGTATGCTAATAAAGAAGCTGCTTGCCGAGGGGAAGATTGACTTGAGCAAGAAAGATTCCTCTTCTTCAAAGCCATCCACCTCCAAAGGCAAGGAGGTAGCTGTAACTTATCAGGAATGTGTGGAGGTCGAGGACGAAGGCCGTCTGGGGCCAATCAACGTTCCGATTGAGTGCTTTGACGTAGATGATGAAGGAGTTCTGGGACGCCTCTTATTTATCCATGGTGAACCGAGTCTACTCGGAAGTCCTCAATCTCAAGGGTCACTCGAGCAGAGGTGGCCTCTTCCTCTTCTGTTGCTCCACCAAGCGAGATCATCACCTTTGGCCCAGCTGATCTGCCCCAAACAGCGAATCCATTCGATGATGCAGTTGTGATTAAGGCTATTATTGGGGACTTCATAGTTGACAGGATTCTTGTTGACACTGGAAGTTCAGTCAATTTGCTTTTTAAATCAACCTTTGAGGCCCTGAAGACTGGAAAGCATTTTCTTTCCACCGAAGGGCCACTCTATGGCTTATCAGGGGAGTGAAAAGAAGTTGAAGGAAGTGTCATCCTGCCAGTAAAGCTTGGAGGGGAAACCAAGCAAGTTCAGTTCATAGTGGTGGATGCTCCCAGTAGCTATCATGCCATCTTCGGCAGGCCTTTGTTGAACAAGTATCAAGCGGTGGTCTCAACTTACCACCTCGCAATCAAGTTCTTCGCTGATGGACGGATGTACCGGGGCAGGAGTGACGTAAGGAGAGCAAAGGAGTGCTATGTTCTCACTGTCAACATGGTTGATGCCAGTCCTTCCATTGCTCCAGCAGCAGTTGCAGATGCCTATCCAAACTCAGAAACTGCTGCTGATAGAGGAGCTCACCTGGAACCTTCCCAGGTGACGCAAGGAGTCCCCATTACTGAGGGGAGGAGAGAAAGCTCTCCATCAACTCGGAGCTGCCTGAAGATCAATAGGCCGAGCTGATCTCCTGCTTGTTGAAGAACCTGGATGTCTTTGCCTGGTCAGTAGAAGACATGCCAGGAGTGGATCCAGATGTTGCTTGCCACCACCTTAATGTTGATCCCAGCTGCAAGCCTGTGCAACAGAAGAAGAGAGATATAACAATGAAGCTTGTTGAGCCAATAAGAGAGGAGGTCGCGAAGCTCCTCAAGGCAAATTTCATTTGTGAAATTCAATACCCAACCTGGATATCCAATGTTATAATGGTTAAAAAACCAAGAGGGAGATGACGCATGTGTGTAGACTTTACAAAACTCAATAAAGCATGCCCCAAAGATTGTTACCCCTTAGCTCGGATAGATTCTTTAGTTGATTCTACGGTAGGGTACTCTTGCATGAGTTTTTTAGATGCATTTTCTGGTTATCACCAAATAAGAATGCATAAACCTGACGTTCCTCATACGTCATTCATTACCAATGATGGTTGCTACTGTTACCTTGTGATGCCCTTTGGGCTTAAAAATGCTGGTGCAACATACCAACGCATGATGTACTGTGTGTTTAAGCAACAGAAAGGAAGAAATTTAGAAGTGCATGTAGACGATCTCTTGATAAAGAGTAAGTCATTTTTGCTGCACTTGCAAGATCTAGTAGAGACATTCGCTACTCTACGTAGATATAAAATGAACTCAACCCGATGAAGTGCACCTTTGGGGCGAGTAAGGGGAAGTTCCTTGGTCATCTCCTTACTCCAGAGGGACTTGCCCCCAATCCAGATAAAGTAAAAGCTACTATTGATATGCCTACCCCTCGTTCAACTAAGTAAGTTCAGCAGTTAGGGGGGAGGTTAGCAGGTCTTGCGAGATTCCTCTCTCGAGTTGGAGATAGGAGTGCTCCTTTCTTTAAAACTCTTCGAGGAGCGTCTAAGTTTGAGTGGACAGAAGAATGTTCCCAGGCCTTTGAGCAGTTGAAGAAGCAATTAACTTCAACACCTCTGCTTCTGAGTCCCCGACCAGGGGAGATGCTTTTCTTATACTTAGGAGTTGGCCCTGAGGCTTTCAGCTCTATTCTTCTTCGAGAAGAAAGTAGGAAACAGTTCCCGATCTACTACGTTAGCCATATTCTGAAAAGTGCCGAGACACAGTACCCGATTCTGGAAAAGTTAGCCTTGGCACTAGTCATGTCAGCTCGCAGACTCCGTCCGTATTTCCAAGCACACTCGATTCAAATAGTTAGCGATCAACCTTTGAAAAGTGTGTTGGAGAAACCGGAGCATTCTAGCAGACTACCCAAATGGGCAATAGAATTAAGTGAATTTGAAATTTCTTATGTGCCCAAGACAACCATCAAAGCTCAAGTTCTAGCAGACTTCCTGATTGACACAACAGAGTCCAGTTCTGATCAAGCAGAAAGGTCTCCTTTGGCTTAGACCATCTATGTTGATGGTGCCTCAGGCTGAAATTCTTCTGGAGCAGGAGTGGTTCTGATTAACCCAAATGGCGTCAAACTGGAGCATGCCATCAAGTTTTATTTTCCAGTAACCAATAACCAGGCCCAGTATAAAGCTTTGCTAGCAAGCTTGAGGCTTGCAAGGGAACTCGGAATTGATCGTGTTCATATCAAGACTGATTCTCTGGTAATGGCGTCGCAAGTCCTTGGAAATTTTGAGAAAAGAGAGGCGATCTTGAAGAAGTACCTTGCTCTTGTGAAAATAGAGATCGGCAAATTCAAAAGCTTTACCTTTGAGCACATCTCTAGAACAGAGAATGAGGAGGCAGATGTTCTTGCTAAGTATGGAATGTCATCAGGAGGAACAACTTCCGAGCTCTTCCGCCCGGCAGTGGAGGAAGGAGAATTGATGCAGGTTGATCAACGTCCCTCTTGGATGGACCCTTTCATTCTCTATCTTTCAAAAGGAGATTTTCACCCTTCAATCAAAGATCAGAAAAAGTTCAGAATAAAAGCAGCTCACTATTACTTAGTGGCAGGAATCCTCTACAGAAGAACATTCCTCTCGACCATGGCTAGATGTGTTTTAGAAGAAGAAGCTCCCGTTGTTTTGCAAGAAGTTCATTCAGGAGAGTGTGGAAGTCACTCGGGAGCAAGAACTCTAGAAAGACGGATCCTGTGGCAGGGATATTTCTGGCCCACCATGAAGAGAGACTCTGAGGCTTACGCTAGAAAGTGTGTTCAATGCCAGAAGTTTGCTCCACTTCAACAACAGGCTGCTCAGTCACTTAGATCGATTGCAACTCCTTGGCCCTTCGCAGTTTGGGTTATGGATCTCATTGGTCCTTTTCCCATGGCAAGTGGACAACGGTGTTTCATCATAGTGATGATCAAATACTTCAGCAAGTGGATTGAAACAAAGGCATTGGCAAAGACAACAACTCAGGTCATCAAGAATTTCGTCTGGGGAGAGATTGCCTGCTGACATGGAATACCTATGGCTATAATCACCGACAACGGGCCACAGTTCAACAACGCAGAGATGATTGATTTTTGCAAGCAGATCAGAACAGAACTGTTGTTTGCATTAGTACATCATCCCAGGAGCAATGGTCAAGTAGAAGCAGCCAACAAGCAGATACTTAATTTACTTAAGAAGAAAGTGCAGAACCTAAAAGGTAGCTGGGCTGATCAGCTTCCATCAGTCCTCTGGTCCCTTAGAACAACACCTTCATCTGTAATTGGCGAGACTCCGTTCAAACTTTCTCATGGCTCAGAGGCCCTTATCCCAGTTGAGTTTGAGTCCCATCACCCAGGGTTCTGCTTGCAAGGCAAGGCTTTGAGGACTGGCTTGATCTGAATAATGAAGAGATGAAATTCAGCCTGGAACACATTGAGGAGATTAGAGACAAATCAGCAATAAGGCAGGAAGAGGTCAAGAGAAGGATGGCCCGGTATTTTGATCAGAACGTAAGGATCAAACACTTTCAAGTGGGAGATCTAGTTCTTAAGAAAGTTGACTCCGCTGCAAGAGCTGGTTCAGTTGGAAACCTTAATACGAACTGGGTCGGCCCCTTCATTGTCAAAGAAACGTTAAAGAACGGCGCTTACCGCTTGCAAACATACGAGGGAGAGGATATGCCCCATACATGGAGCGGGGATGATCTCAAATGGTTCTATTCCTGAACCTTCTCTCTTCTATTCTATGTATCCTCTTCAGGAATCATTATGAGTAAAAATTGCTTGCTAACGCTACTTCAAGTGTTTTTTATATCCAAGCATAATAGTTGGCATGCTAAGCGAGAAAGATTCCAAAAACGGTTCCGTCCTCGAACTCTCTTTTTTTTCTTATGCTAGCTTTGCAGAAGTCTCTCATTAATCAAAGGATTCGTACTGACACTTTTCCTAATGTTTTCTCTTTCTCTCCCAAACATCAATAACGGTTGCCTGATACCAGGAGACATCGCCGAGTTCAGCAAAACCTCCCCTAGAGCTGTTGTCATTAGCATAACACCACGAAGACCACATATTGCGGGGATATTACTCAATGTGTAGTGGGAGCTTGCAGGCTCTAGCGCGGTAGGATTCTAAACTTCGGATCCCGGCTAGTACCTGACCCCACCTCTGCATTATGGAGGTATAGGGTGGGAGTTAAGCTCTACCATGCCGCATTAGGGATATCGTTACAACTTCGATGATCGCATGAGGAAATTTATGCCACTCCAGCTCACCTGCCCACGGGTCATCTTAGTTTGTAACCCTCGAACACTCCATGGTACCCTCAAACAGTGCCTGCAGGAGACCCACAGCTTGGTTGATCTTGAGGAAAGTTGAACCTCTCCGGCCGCAACTACCAAAATGATCAATTTATAATGTACTCCAAGCAAGAGGGCAGAGGACCATTCTGTCAAGACAGCATCTTGCTCTTCACAGGGAATCTTTTTAGTGCGGACTGACTTTCTTTATCCGCGCAGTCCGACGGTTTTCCTTGGGTTGATCGTATAGCTTGTGGCCCGGTGAGAAAAGCAATGCATGGCGCACCTACCTGCCTGGTCGCAAGCTATAGATCATTTCTTCTATTCAGTGCGGACTGATTTTCTATATCTGCGCAGTCCGCCGGTTTTCCTTGGGTTGATCGTATAGCTTGTGGCCCGGTGAGAAAAGCAATTCCTGCCGCACCTACCCTCCTGGTCGCAAGCTATAGATCATTTCTTCTATTCAGTGCGGACTGATTTTATATATCCGCGCAGTCCGCCGGTTTTCCTTGGGTTGATCGTATAGCTTGTGGCCCGGTGAGAAAAGCAATGTCTGCCTCACCTGCCCACCTGGTCGCAAGCTATAGATCATTTCTTCTATTCAGTGCGGACTGATTTCCTATATCCGCGCAGTCCGCCGGTTTTCCTTGGGTTGATCGTATAGCTTGTGGCCCGGTGAGAAAAGCAATTCCTGCCGCACCTGCCCACCTGGTCGCAAGCTATAGATCATTTCCTCTATTCAGTGCGGACTGATTTTCTTTATCTGCTCAGTCCGCCGGTTTTCTTTGGTTTGATTTTATAGCTTGTGGCCCGGTGAGAAAAGCAATGCCTACCGCACCTGCCCACTTGGTTGCAAGCTATAGATCATTTCTATTAAAATATGCACGAACTGTGAAATTATATCCGCTCAGTCCGTCGAATTGTTTCCCAGCATATATTATCATAAAGTTTAAAAGATTGATAAAGCGAATTGCGGACTGCTATTGGAACTCGACAGAGTCCGCCTGATATTTTCGTCAAGTATTCTCATTATTACGGCGGACAGTGGTCGGATTGATAAATGAAATTTCCTCATCAGCAAGTCAAAAAAATCATACAGTTTGGATGATCTTTGCATCACGCGGACTGCTACATAGAAATCGAACTTAATTGCGTTAAATGCGGAATAATAAAGAACATTGCAGGAAGCACACTGATACCAGAATATCCTTTCTATTTGATCAAAAATGTTTTACATCTTTTCATCTATTCGGCGGACTACAAACTTGAGTCCTCACCATTTACAAAAAAGCAAAAATACACTAGTCGTCTTCAGCGGTCTTCTATTTCTTTTCAGCAGGAGGTGCAGGGCTTAGGCCTTCGACATCGACCTCCGGAGAATAGCCCTCCGAGCCGCTTCCACTGTTTCTATTTGATCCAGTGCTTGTCGCGGACTCGCTATGCGAGCTCTTGTCAGCAGAGGAAGATGCAGAGCTACCGGACTCGGCGGACTGTTCTTCGCCTTGCTGGCTTGAGCCACTGTCGTCAGTTGTTGCCTTGACGCCTTCTTCTTCGCCTTCTCTTTTTTCTTCTTCTTCTTCTTCTTCACCTTCCTCTTCCTCCTCGATGATGACATCTTTCCCCTTTGCAGCCCGCTCCATTGCTGCGACCTGCACTTTCAACTCCGGGAAGAGCTCCAAGAAGGGAATGCCATCCACTCCTTCCTTTGCGAAGCCGCCGCGGACAAATCGCTCGATGACGATCTCGATGGTTTCCTTAACAAAGGGGAGCATGGCGGCCTGGAAGTTGTTATTCTCCAAGTCGTAGGAGACCTGCGCAAAACCAAGGAGCAAACATCAATTCGTGACGGACTACAAATTAAGGCCGCTGTAAATTCAACTCACCCCAAGCTCTTCCTTTTGCTGAGCTACTTTCTTCCCTAACCGTGCATTTCTCTCCTTGAGCACCTTGTTATCTTCTTGAAGCTGCTCGTTCTGTCTAAGCAGGTCTCTGTCCAAGGAGGAGACAAAGTGATTCGTCACCACACTATTCGCACTTGCCTGGGAGGCTAGCAGGGGGAGATCGGAAGCGGCCACTTTCTTCAGATCGCTCAAGTTGCGCTTTCCATAGAGGGCGGAAATCGCAACATGAGCATGGAGAGTTATTCTCGAGCTTTTCCACGAAGGAAGCGCAGTCGACAAGCGGACATGCTTGTTCTTATTATGCCAGTGGATCATCGGGTTCCCCGAAAGATCCTTCTGGCGGTTGCTGAAGCCTTGCATTGTAAAACTTTCAGAAGAGGAGTAGTCTGCCACGGGATCCCCCTCCTCTTTCCTATTCCTTGCAACCTCTTGTTTCCTTTCGCTTTTTGTAGGTGTAAACCCACTAGGCGTCTATGGCAGGATGGAGGGTATAGCCAATGTCGCTGCAAAAGCAGAACAGTTAAATACAAAGGTCGCTGCGGATACAAACTTGAGTTCCCAAAAGCTTACTTTCTTCGTGCGAAACATCCGCCAAGCTCGCCAACAGCGAAACGTAATACTCAATATCGAGCCTGGCATCGGCTAAGAATTTGACGATGGTGGACTCCATCATGTCCAGCGGGACACTCTTGAAGGCAGAGTCCGCGCGCACTTACGGATAGGTGTGCGCGAACCCTAGGTCGCCTTCGAAGATTAAGAACCTGGAGGTCCAGTTGTGGATCTTGTTAGGAAGGCCCACAACCTTCATTCCTCTGCAGTAAAAGTATATTACTCCCTTGTAAGGGCGGCCTCCGGATGAGGTTATTGAGCGGACTGAGAACATCTTGCGGAAGATGTTTATAGAGAAAGCGATTTTCTCAGACCGCAAGTAAGAGATAAAGCTGCAAATAGCAGCAAGAGTATTGGGCGCGAGCTGGCCCGGCACCATCCCATAATGCTCAAACATTTCGGCGATCTCCCATAGTAATGGAAATTTGAAGCCGCTGTAAAAGTGATCAATGGGTATGGCGATCTGAGGCGCCGTTGAAAAATTTAGTATTTCTTCATGGGCTGGAAGGCGGACAAGAAGGTTTGAGCTCGCCATCTTATTCTCGACAAAAGCTTCAAGGTCGCCCTCTGTTAGAGTGCACTTTCGGTGGTCCGCGGCATGGAAAGCAACTGCAGCATCAGTCCTGGCGGAAACCATTTTGGCCGGCCGCAGGGTTTTCATCTTCAACTGTTTTCCTGCATAGAAGAAGCAACAAGGGAATATTTATAGTAGTGGGGCCTGACAGCTTTTTGGGCCAGGCCGCACAGCTCGTATTTGCAATCCGCATAGTCCGCCATAATACAATTATTCACACATCAAAAATTAAAAATAATGCGGACACAAATTTAAATTCGCACTGCTGCATCCAGTCGGGTACCTGCCAAGCAAAGTTCAAAGCACAAAAATAAGGCAAACACAGTTTCAGTCCGCACAGCGCGCGACATTTCCCACCTGCAGACAAGTTAAATTATGAGAAGCGGACACATCATTAGTCCGCACAGTTCACCGTAGATCACATCAAAAATTAGCAACATAATTTGCGGATTTCTATTTCAGTCCACATAAATCGCAGCACAGTTCATTGCAATTCACAGCATAAAATATTGTTCAAAGCACATAATTATACATCAACCAAATTGAAATAGTTCGTGGTTTCGTGGACTCAGCTGTCTTTGGTCTCAGTCCGCGTTGGCCTTTCGGTCCTATCTCTGCACAAGTGCGCAGCTTGGTCGCTTATTTGGAGGACTTTGCTGTACAAGCGACAGATGTGGTGCTGGATAGAGTTGATAGTCCGGTGCATATGAGCAACCTCCTGGTCTACCCGACTAAGGGGAACCATTGGCTCCATCGCCGGCCTCAACTCCTCATCCGCGGCCTATTGGCCACCACCTGCCGGTGCTATGACCTCCGGAGCAACGAGATCTTACAACCGCGGCCTTTGCTCAGCGACCTCAGTAGCCCGCTTCCCCTTTTCTTCCCGCGCCGACGCCAAGTGCTTGCCCTTGTAGAAGCGGACATCATCAGCGATCCTCTTCTTCTCCCTTCGGACCTCTCCAGCGCCCTCGAGATGCTGGCAATCTGGTCCTTTAGCGATTTCTCGCGCTCCGCGGATGCTTTCTCGTGCTCTTCCGCCTTCTTTAACTCCGCTTTAATGTTCTGAATTTCAGCTTGAAATTTCCTTTCTAACTCTCTGATGTCGCTCAGGTTGAGCTGCTCATCTCTTGCAGATTCCTCATGCGAGACCGCGTCGAGACCAGTACTCGGCGTAACCACGATCTCGCCACTCTCGATAGAGCCCGGTGGCGACTTTCTACCTGCACAAAAGAAGATCAACTTCACGCTCAAATACAGTCCGCAACGGACTCAAAGAAACAGGAAAAAAGATCACATTTGGACAAAGCAGCAGCAAGTTGCCGACTATCGAAAAAGACAGGCCGCCTTGCCCGCTCCGGGTCAAAGATGCTTAACCGCTTCTTCCACTCACGATGAACTTTAACTCTTTGTTCAGCAGCAGAATGTTTTGAAACAACAATATCATCGGTCTCGGTGATGATCTTAATCGGCCTCAACTTCCGCTTCGGTGACCTGTAAAGCCACTGACGCTTAAAGTATTTAGGCGCCGTTTGAAGATTACCTGTCCGCAACAGCTCTACGGCAGTCCGCAGATCCTCAGCATTCTTCTCTGTCGTGGCCTGCTTCGAGGCCGCCTCGACAGTAGCTACATGGGCAGCGATCTGCTTCTTATGCTCCTCTATCTTCTCTTTCAGTATTTCCCTCTCTTTTTCCTCAGCAACGGATAAAGAGGGGAGTTCGCCTCCCTTGACCCCAAGGATTTCCACCTCAGGTTGCTGCAGTGCACCCAACAGAGATTCGTTGATCAGCTCAAATTGATCGACATCAATAGAATCTAGTATCTCATCCGTAGATAAACTGACCGTGGAGAGGAAATTATCTCCCTGGATTTGAGCCTCCGGAGTAACTAACTCCCTTTCATGAACTTCTTTCTCGCGCGGCCTGTACTGCAAGTCCGCGTCTCCAGTCCGCTTGGAGATATTCTTCTCCTTCATCGCTCGCAACTTATTTTCAACTCGCTCGGCCACGGTCGACCCATCCCTTTTCCTCTTCTTTCTAGAAGCTCTTTTCTCGGCAGAGTCCGCGGCAGCCTTACCTAAATAAGGCTAGCTCTCGCGGACCGTCTCAGGGTTCGCAGCGACCAATGCCTGTGAAGGCGCGTCTTTCCCAACCTCTTCATCAAGGTTATTGATGGGCTCCTGGGGGTTGGGGGAAGATATTTCGGCCTCATTTTGTTCGCCAACGGTGTCCTCCGAATACGCAGTTTTCTGGGAAGGGTCGGTGTCCGACAGAGTTAATAGCTTCTCACTTCTCAGTGGCTGTTCAGCGTGAGGAACTTCGGCATCCTCCTTCTCGCGCACATCAGTACGGCTGACTGCTTTCTCAGCAGGCTTCTGGCTGTGGGAACTTTCTCGAGTAGAGCGGACAGGAATCCCTCTCGTCGTTCTCGTTATTATTTTCTTAGTCTTCATAGGCGTTAGTGCCTTCTCGCCTTTTGCAGTGAGACTGGTGAAGAAAGCGCCAAGCCTTGCCATGCCGGACTGCAAACTGGAGACCGCAAGTGGTGAATAGCGCCCCGTGTCGATCAGAATTTCTAAACAGTTCCAGGCCCTCCAGCAATATTTATAGCGTTGGCGACATTAATGAGGCTTGCGGACTCAGCGGTTAAGAAAACATTTTCGAAGTTTTCTGGAAACTTAAAAATGTGCGGGGATTATGTTAACCCCTCAGTCCGCAACACCCGCAGGATGTCAAAACCTTGCTTCATTATCCGCGGACACGATTCGGCAGTCCGCCCAGCTCGGCAAAGCAGCAGTGATCGGCCACCAAGGATGGTACCCCATCGGCGGACTCAATGCTCTGTTCGCCCGGTTCTCCATGCCTTGGAGCTCTGGCTTGATCCCTCTTTGGCAGACGCAGTTCCCAGTCCGCCCAGGCCGCCGTCCTCCTGCAGGATCGTGCCTAGCAGCAGTGGATGGGAGCTCCAGCCCGCGAGCCCAGTCCGGCCCATTTGCGTTGTTAACCCCTCAGTCCGCAACATCCTACAAGATGCCAAAACCCCCCTTTCAACACTCGCGGACTAGATTTGTCAGTCCGCCCAGTCCGGCAAGGTAACCAATCGGACACCAAGGATGGTACCCCAGCAGCGGACTCAAGGACCTATTCGCTCAGTCCGCCATGACTTGGGATATCTGATTCTCTACAACAGCGGACGCAATGTCTCGTCCACCCAGGCTGCCGCCCTCCAGCAGGATCGCGCCCAGTAGTAGTGGAAGCTCCAGTCCGCGAGCCCAGTCCTCCCATTCTGCGCGGACTGGCGTGTTCTTTCTTTTTGCTTCCCGTCACCGCTGCCCGGTTCTCCTGTACCCCGGGCAGCCGGTTTTTTTAGCCCTGCCCGTTTGGGCACGCTCCCTATCCTATAAATAGGTGGGGGGGTGGTGCACCCAAGGCACGCTGACTCGAACCCAGGAGCCCACTTGTTACAGGCTGCGGACTTGAATATTGTGCCTTGCGGACTCCTCCTCGCTCTGCTCTTGTCAACCTTTTCCTTTCACTTGTAACCAAGTCTTTCTTCAATCAAGGGAAAGCCCGTCGCAAGAGAGGCATTCAGGCCGCGACGGGCGAAGTCTGTTGTTGCCATGGCTAACGGCCCTGCCGTTCTTCCTGCCCTCACCCGCTTAGTAGATCACTACTCGCAGTCTCTCTATTCCCCGGTATTCGAACCGTTAGCTGGTGGTGCTTGACCCCCCTGTGTTTTCGTGCATCAACAGTTAACACGCGACCTTCAGATCCGAGTAGTGTTTTAAATTCAGCGGACAGAAATGTCAGATCGCAGAGCCCGCTCCTCAGACCGCTCCAGTTCTTCAGAGGACTCTCTTTGGGAAGTACTTGAGCAAGCTCGCCTTGAGGTCGAGCAGTCCTGCCAGCAAACTGACCAGCGTCTCGACGAAATCAGCCAAGCCCTGCTCGCGCTAGCCCAGCGGCTTGCTCCTCAGGCCGCAACAGATCCAGCGGACTCGCCAGTCCGCCAGACCCCAGCTCGCCGAACTCCACTTCGGCAGTCGCCAGCCACTCCTCAGAACCCTGCTCAGTCCGCCGCCCCTCTGCGCCCTCAGGATGAGCAATTTGCTTTTAGGAATTTCTTCAGAGAAGCTGCCAGGGGCACTCCTGCCCGCCAGCTTCATTTTGCTGACCGCAAGTCCGCCGAGCCCGCGGACTCCCTGGCTCCAGTCCGCCCCTTCTACCCCGCAGAGTTCGAGACCCCGTCTCTCTTCGTTGATCGAATTTGATGGGAATCGGCTCCGAACAACTTCAGGGAGGCTCGCATCCCATTCTATTCAGGAGGGACTGATCCAGTCTCTCACCTCCAAGCATTTGAGGGGGCAGTTGCTTTGAGATGCCTCTCAGATGCTATCAAGTGTAAACTCCTGGTTACCACTCTCGAAGGACAGGGGAGAGAGTGGTTCTATGAGCTGCCTTCGGGCACAATCACTTCTTTCGCAGAGCTTCGCAGCCAGTTGTTGCAGAGGTTTGCTACCTCAAGAAAGAGGAAGAATGGGCCAGCTGCCCTATTTGAAATCAAGCAAAGGGATAATGAATCAGTGGCGCGATTCGTTGATCGCTTTCAGATAGAGACCCAAGGGGTAAGGAATGTGAACCCCGACTATTACAAGGTCGCCTTGATTCATGGCCTCCGGGAAGGCCCTCTGAAGTTTAAAGCAACAACCAAGGCACCTGAGACTTATCAAGAGTTGATCGCCATGGTCAACCGTTTCATTGAAGGAGAAAATGCCAATCCAACCTATGTCTCATCCCTGACAGCTAAGGATGAAGGAAGGGATGCCTCCGCTTCTTCCTCTCGTAGCAAGCCCCCTCGCCCAGACTTCCAGCCTCCGTCTCAAAGAGGCAGGAACTTCCGCAACAAGAAACCTTTCCAAGGCCATCAACAGTTTCATGAGCAGAGACTGTCGTTGGCCGCCACTCCCGCCATTCCATTGCAAGCTCTTCCTATCCTCCAACAAGCAGCCTTGCCTGCTCCGAGCCAATCTGATGCAAGCCCCATGGAGGATATTGCAGATCTGGACCTTGATGAAGTCATCCAGATCTTGCAAAGGAGATCAGAAGAAAAGAGGCAAGAGCCTCAGAAAATGTGGAAGCCAAGGAATAATGCACAATATTGCCAGTTCCATAGAGAAAAGGGCCACTTGACCGAGGACTGCAAGGCCCTTCGCATGCTGATAGATAAGCTGCTTGCCGAGGGCAAGATTGACTTGGCCAAGAAGGATTCTCCTTCTTCTTCGAAGCCATCCACCTCAAAGAGCAAAGAAGTAGCTGAGGCATACCAGGAATGTGTGGATGTAGAGGACGAAGGCCGTCTGGGGCCGATCAACGTCCTGGTGGAGTGCTTCGACGCAAATGATGAAGGGGTTCTGGGACGCCTCTTCTTCATCCATGGTGGAGCAGGGACAAAGTCTACTCGGAAATCGTCAATTTCAAGGGTCACCCGGGCAGAGGTGGCCTCTTCTTCTTCCGTTGCTCCTCCAAGTGAGGTTGTCACCTTTGGTCCAGCAGATCTACCCCAAACAGCCAATCCGTTTGATGATGCAGTTGTAATTCAGGCTGTGATTGGGGACTTTACAGTTGATAGAATTCTTGTTGACACAGGCAGCTCGGTCAACCTCCTGTTCAAGTCTACTTTTGAGGCCCTGAGGACCGGAAAGCCTCTGCTTTCCACTGAGGGGCCACTCTATGGTTTCTCGGGAGAGAGAAAAGAAGTGGAATGCAACGTCATCCTGCCCGTGAAGCTTGGAGGGGAGACTAAGCAAGTACAATTCACAGTGGTTGACGCCCCGAGCAGCTACCATGCCATCTTCGACAGACCTCTTCTGAACAAATATCAAGCGGTGGTTTCCACTTACCACCTTGCCATCTAGTTCTTTGCCGATGGAAGGATGTGCCGGGTCAGGAGTGACCAAGAAGAGCAAGGGAGTGCTACGTCCGCACTGTCAACATGGTTGAAGCCAGCCCTTCCCTTGCTCCAACAGCAGCTGCAGAAGCCTCTCCCAGTTCAGAAGCTACTGCTGATGAAGGTGCTCACCTGGAACCTGCCCAGGTGACGCAAGGAGTCCCCATTGCTGAGGGGGAGGAGAGGAATCTCTCCATCAACTCGGAGCTACCTGAAGATCAAAAGGCTGAGTTGATTTCCTGCTTGCTGAATAACCTGGATTTCTTCGCCTGGTCAGTAGAAGACATGTCAGGAGTAGATCCTGATGTTGCGTGCCACCACTTGAATGTTGATCCCAATTGCAAGCCTATACAACAAAAGAAGAGGGACATGGCTACGAAGCTTGCAGAGCCAATAAGGGAGGAGGTCGCAAAGCTCCTCAAAGCAAATTTTATCAAAGAAATTCAATATCCTACTTGGATTTCTAATGTTGTAATGGTTAAGAAACCAGGAGGAAAATGGCGAATGTGTGTAGATTTTACTAAACTTAATAAAGCATGCCCTAAAGATTGCTACCCCTTGCCTCAGATAGATTCTTTAGTTGATTCCGCAGTAGGGTACTCTTATATGAGTTTTTTAGATGCATTTTCTAGTTATCACCAGATAAGAATGCATAAGTCTGACGTTCCTCACACGTCGTTCATTACTAATGATGGTTGCTATTGCTACCTTGTGATGCCCTTTGGGCTTAAAAATGCCGGTGCAACCTACCAACGGATGATGGACCGTGTGTTTAACCATCAGAAGGGGAGGAACCTAGAAGTGTATATAGACGATCTCTTGATTAACAGTAAGTCGTTTTCGCTACACTTACGAGACCTAGCAGAGACGTTTGCTACTCTGCGTAGGTACAAAATGAAGCTTAACCCTTTGAAATGTACGTTTGGGGCGAGTAAGGGGAAGTTTCTTGGTCATCTCCTTACTCCGGAAGGACTTGCCCCCAATCCTGATAAAGTGAAAGCCATCCTTGATATGCCTACCCCTCGTTCGCCAAAAGAAGTTTCGCAGTTAGGGGGGAGGCTAGCACGCCTTGCGAGATTTCTCTCTCGTGTTGGAGATAGGAGTGCTCCATTCTTCAAAACTCTCCGAGGAGCATCCAAGTTTGAGTGGACGGAAGAATGCTCCCAAGCTTTTGAGTAGTTGAAGATGCAACTGACCTCAGCAACCCTGCTTCAGAGTCCCCGGCCAGGAGAGATTCTTTTCTTGTACCTAGGGGTTGGCCATGAGGCCGTCAGCTCCGTTCTTCTTCGGGAAGAGAGCAGGAAGCAATTACCAATTTACTATGTTAGCCATATCATGAAGAGTGCTGAGACACGGTATCCAATTTTGGAGAAGTTAGCCTTGGCGCTAGTCATGTCAGCTCGCAGGCTCCGTTCGTACTTCCAAGCACATTCAATTCAAGTCGTCACTGATCAGCATTTGAAGTGTGTGTTGGAAAAACCAGAACATTCCGACAGACTAGCTAAGTGGGCAATAGAGTTGAGTGAATTTGAAATCTCTAATGTGCCCAAGACAGCCATTAAAGCTCAAGTCCTAGTAGATTTTCTAATTGACATGCCAGAGTCCAGTTCTTATCGAGCAGAAAGGTCACATTTGGCTTGGACCATCTACGTTGATGGTGCCTCAGGAAGAAGTTCTTCTTGGGCAGGAGTGGTTCTCATCAATCCAAACGGCGTCAAATTGGAGCAGGCCATCAAATTTTACTTTCCAGTAACCAATAATTAGGCCGAGTATGAAGCTCTGCTAGCCGGCTTGAGGCTTGCAAGAGAACTCGGAATCGATCATGTTCATATCAAAACCGATTCTCTGGTAATGGCCTCACAAGTCCTCGGTAACTTCGAAACAAGAGAGCCAATCTTGAAGAAATATCTAGCTCTTCTGATGATAGAAGTCGGCAGGTTCAAGAGCTTTACCATCGAGCACATCCCCAGAACAAAAAATGAGGAGGCAGATTTTCTTTCCAAGTATGGGATGCCTTCAGGAGGAACAACTTCCGAGCTCTTCCGCCCGGCAGTGGTGGAAGGAGATTTGATGCAAGTGGACCAACGTACCTCTTGGATGGACCCATTCATCCTCTATATGTCAACGGGAGATTATCATCATTCAGTCAAAGATAAGAAAAAGTTCAGAATAAAAGCAGCTCATTACTTCCTACTGGAGGGAGTCCTTTACAGAAAAAACTTTCCTCTCTACCATGACCCGATGTGTTTCAGAAGAAGAAGCTCCCCTTGTTTTGCAAGAAATTCCTTCAAGAGAGTGTGGAAGCCACTCGGGAGCAAGAACTCTTGAAAAACGAATCCTGTGACAAGGATATTTCTGGCCCACTATGAAGAGAGACTCTGAGGTCTATGCAAGAAAGTGTGTTCAATGCCAGAAGTTTGCTCCACTTCAACTCCAAGCAGCTCAGTCCCTCAGATCGATTGCAAGTCCTTGTCCCTTCGCAGTTTGGGGAATGGACCTCCGCGGTCCTTTTCCCATGGCAAGCAGTCAGCGGCGTTTCATCATCGTAATGATCTACTACTTCAGCAAGTGGATCGAAGCCAAGGCATTGGCTAAGACAACAACTCAGGTCGTCAAAAACTTCATTTGGGGGGAGATTGTTTGTCGGCTTGGGATACCTATGGCAATAATCACTGATAATGAGCCACATTTCAACAACTCAGAGATGATAGATTTTTGCAGGCAAATCGGAACAGATCTGTGGTTTGCATTAGTTCATCATCCCAGAAGCAATGGCCAAGCAGAAGCAGCCAACAAGCAGATCATCAATTTGCTCAATAAGAAAGTATAGAATCTCAAGGGCAGCTGGGATGATCAGCTTCCATCAGTCCTCTGGTCCCTTAGGACAACGCCATTATCCGCAACTGTAGAGACTTCATTCAAACTTTCTCATGGCTAAGAGGCACTTATTCCAGTTGAGTTTGAAGTCCCGTCACCCAGAGTTCTGCTTGCAAGAGAAGGCATTGAGTACTGGCTTGAGGTGAATAATGAAGAGATGAGGTTTAGCTTCGAACACATCGAGGCCATCAGAGATCAAGCAGCCATAAGGCAGGAGGAGGTCAAAAGAAGGATCGCCCGCTACTTTGATCAGAACGTGAGGATCAAACACTTCCAAGTGGGAGATCTAGTTCTAAAGAAGATTGATGCTACTGCAAGAGCTGGTTCAATTGGGAAGCTTAATCCAAATTGGGTCGGCCCTTTTGTTATCAAAGAAGCGTTAAAGAGCGGCGCTTACCTCTTACAGACATACGAAGGAGAGGATATACCACACACATGGAGCGGGGATGATCTCAAACGGTTCTATTCTTGAACCTCCTTTTTTCTACTTTGTGTATCCTCTTCAAGAGTTATTATGAATAGAAACTGCTTGCTAACGCTTCTTCAAGTGTTTTGTCTATTTAATCATAACAGATGAAACGCCAAGAAAGATTTCAAAAACGGTTCTGCGCCTGAACTCCCCTTTTCTTTCTTATGTTTGCTTTGCAAATACATTTTATTAATCAAAGGATCCATACTGACACTTTTTTCTAGTGTTTTCTCTCTCTCCCAAAGACCTATAACGGTTCCCTGATACCAGGATACATCGCCGAGTTCAGTAAGACCTTCCCTAGAGCTGTTGTCATTAGCGTAACACCACGAAGACCACGTGTTGCGAGGAAATTTCGCACAGTGTAGTGGGAGCTTGCAGGCTGTAGTGCGGTAGGATTCTGAACTTCGGATCCCGGCTAGTATCTTACCCCACCTCTGCGTTATGGAGGGCAGGGTGGGTGTAGAGCTCTACCGTGCCGCATTTGGGATATCGTTACAACTTTGATGATCTGGCGAGGAAAGTAATGCCATGCGCACCTGCCCACCGATCATCTTAGCTTGTAACCCTCGAACACTCCATGGTGCCCTCAAGCAGTGCCTGCAGGAGACCCACTGCTTAGACTGTACCTCAGGCAAGAGGGCAGGGAACCGTTCCGCCGAGTATCTTACACTTCGCAGGGAATCTTCTTAGTGCGGACTGGTTTTCTGTATCCGCATAGTCCGCCAGCTTCTTCGGGTTGATCATATAGCTTGTGGCCTGGTGAGGAAAGCAATGTCATGTGCACCTGCCCACCTGTTCGCAAGCTATAGGTCATTTCTTATGTTTAGTGCGGACTGGTTTTCTCTATCCGCACAGTCCGCCAGTTTTATTTGGATTGATATTTCCTGCGGCATGGTGAGGAAAGCAATGTCATGGCACCTGCCCACCTGGTCGCAAGCTGTAGATCATTTCTTCTGTTTGCTGCGGACTGGCTTTATCTATCAGCGCAGTCCGCCAGTTTCCTTGGGTTGATTTTATAGATTGTGACCTGGTGAGGAAAGCAATGCAATACGCACCTGCCCACCTGGTCGCAAGCTATAGGTCATTTCTATCTTTGGCGGACCGGTTTTCTGTATCCGCTCAGTCCGACAGTTTTCTTGAGACCGCAAGCTATAGGTTATTTCTGTTGGCATATATACGAACTGCGAAATTATATCAGCTAAATCCGCCGAATGGTTTTCATATATTGTCATTTGTTAAGTTAATAAAGAGAATTGAGGACTGCTACTAGAACTCAATGAAGTCCACCTGACATTGTTATCAGCTGGCTATTCTCGTCCTCATTTTTTAAGGCGGACATTGAATGGATTGATAAGTTGAATTCTCTAATCAGCGAGACTTGTTATAAATGATCCTAGTATCGTGTGGACTGCAATTGGAACTCAACAGAGTCCGCCTGACAATTTCTTCTCATTCCAATGACGGACAATAATTGTCTCTAATCAGCAAGTTAAAAAGCTCAGATCTATCAGCGTGTCGTGCGGATTGCTAAGTGTCGGTGCGGTGAGTGTGGAAAAAGAACATTGTAGGAAGCACACATGCAAAAATATCCTTTATATTTCATCAAAAATTTATACATCTTTCTATATATTCGGCGGACTGCGATCTTGCGTCCGCCCCATTTACAAAATCAAAAAAGATAAAAATACATCAATCTGTAGTCTTTTGTTTCTTTTCTGGAGGTGCAGGTCTCTCACCAACAATATCAACTTCCGGAGAGTAGCCCCCCGAGTCGCTTCCACTGCTATCTGATCCTGTACTTGAGGCGGACCCGCTATGAGAGCTCTCGGTAGCAGAGGAGGATGCAGAGGTGTCGGACTCGGCGGACAGTTCCCCTACTCGCTGGCTCGAGGCAGCATTGTCCGCTGTTTCCTTGGCGCTTGGCCCTTCGCCCTGCCCTCCGTCTTCTTCTTAGCCTTCTTCTACTTCTTCTTATTCTTCTTCCTCTACTTCCTCTTCTTCCTCAATGATGCCCTTGCCCTTTTTAGCCCGCTCCATCGCCGCAACCTGTGGTGCTAACTCAGGGAAGAGCTCCAAGAAAGGGACGCCATCCACTCCCTCCTTTGTAAAGCCGTCGCGGATAAGTCGCTCAATGGCGACCTCGACGGTCTCCTTCACGAAAGGGAGCATGGCAGCCTGGAAGCTGTTGTTTTCTAAGTCATAGGCAACATGCGCAAAACAATAGCAAACGTCAGACAGATCGCGGCGGATAGCAAATTAAGGCCGCTGCAAATTCAACTTACCCCGAGCTCTTCTCTTTACTGAGCAAACCTTTTTCGCAACCGCGCATTCCTCTCCTTTAGCGCCTAATTATCTTTTTGAAGCTGTTCATTCTGCCTTAACAGGTCTCTGGCCAGGGTGGCTACATAGTGGTTCGTCACCACGCTGTTCGCAGCGGCCTGAGAGGCTAGCAGAGGGAGGTCGGCGGCGGGAACCTTCTTAAGGTCGCTCAAGTTGCGCTTTCCGTAGAGCGCGGAGATTGCAATATGGGCGTGGCGAGTTATCCGCGGACTCTTCCACGAAGGGAGCGCGGTGGATAGGCGGACGTGTTTGTTCTTGCTATGCAAGTGGACTATAGGGTTCCCCCTAAGATCCTTCTGGCTGATGCCAAAGCCACTCATGGTGAAGCTTTCCGAAGAAGAGTAATCCGCCGCGGGATCCCCTTCCTCCTTTTTCTTCCTTGCGACTGCTTCTTTCTTCTCCTTTTGTGTAGGAACAAAGCCGCTAGGCGTCTGCGGCAAGTTGGCGGGTACCGCCAAGGTCGCTGCAAAAAACAGATGGGATAAACACCAAGGTCGCGGCGGATATAAAAAGCTGAGTTCGGAAGCTACTTACTCTCTTCGGGCATAACGTCCGCTAAGCTCGCCAGTAGAGGAATGTAATGCTCGATGTCAAGCCTGGCGTTGGACAAGAACTCGACAATGGCGGATTCCAATTCATCCAGTTGCACGCTTTTGAAGGCGGAGTCTGCGCGCACCTGCGGATAGGTGTGCGTGAACCCTAGGTCGCCCTCAACGATCTGGAACCTAGAGGTCCAGTTGTGGATCTTGTTGGGAAGGCCCACAACCTTCATCCCCCTGCAGTAGAAATATATCACCCCCTTGTAGGGGCGGCCTCCAGAAGCAGTTATGGAGCGGACAGAGAATATCTTGCGGAAGACATTCATCGAAAAAGCGATCTTTTCAGATCGCAAATAGGAGATGAAGCTGCAGATCACAGCGAGTGTGTTCGGCGCAAGCTGGCCAGGCACCATTCCATAGTGTTCAAAGATGTCGGCGAGTTCCCATAGAAGCGGAAACTTGAATCCGCAATCAAAGTGGTCCACTGGGATGGCGATCTGGGTTGTGGTTGAGAAGTTTATCCTTTCTTGATGGGCGGGAAGGCGGACTAGGATATTTGAATTCGCCATCTTCTTCTCGACAAAAGCCCCAGGTCGGCCTCTGTCAATGTGCACTTCCGGTGGTCGGCGGAGTGGAAGGCGACAGCAGCATCAGTACGCACGGACACCATTTTGCAGGCCGCAGAGTTCCTTTTACTTCAGCTGTTTCCTGCATAGAAGAAAGGGGCAGGGCCTATTTATAATTACAAGTTCTGACAGCTTTTTGACGAGGCCGCAGAGCTCGCAATTCCAATCCCATAGTCCGCAAAAGCCAAACCATTCACGCAGCAAAAGTTAACGATAACGCGGACACAAGCACAGATTCACATGCCAAGGAAAATTCAAAGCAAAAGGTTGTGGCCGACACAATTTTTGTCCGACCAGATCGCGCTTTTTCCTCCCGGCAGGACACAAGGAGCGGATACAATTTCAATCCGCTTAGGTCACAGTATTTCCCACCTGCAGGTTAAATAACGAGAAGCGGATGCAGCATTAGTCCGCACAATTCGCCACAGATCACCCCAAGGATTAAGCTACATAATTTGCGGATATATAATCTGAGTCCGCACAGATCAAAACAGTTCAATCTACAACACAACGTTGTTTGAAACACAATTATACAAACAATTATACAATTAAACAAATAAAAACTCGTGGCATCGCGGACTCAGCGGTCCCTAGTCTCGGTCCGTGCTGGCCTTTCCGCCCCATCTCTGCATAAGTGAGCTGCTTGATCGCTTATCTGAAGAATCTCGCTATACACGCGGCAGAGGTGATGATGATTAACGTTTATGGTCCGATGCGTATGGGCAGCTTCCCGATCTACCCGACTGAGGGGCACCATTGGCTCCGTCGCCGGCCTCGGCACCTCATCCACAGCCTGTTGGACACCGCCTGCCGGTGCGGCGATCTCTAGAGCAGCGCGATCTGACAATCGCGGCCTCTGCTCAGCAACCTCAGCAGCCCGCTTCCCCTTTTCTTCGCGCACTGACGCCAAGTGCTTGCCCTTATAGAATCAGACATCATCCACGAGTCTCTTCTTCTCCCTTTCAGACCTCTCCAGCGGCCTAGAGATGCTGGCGATCTGGTCTTTTAGGGCTTTCTCGCGCTCTGTGGATGCTTTCTCACGCACCGCGGACGCCCTCTCGCACTCCTCTAACTTCTCTAACTCTGCTTTAACACATTGCATTTCAGCTTGGAATTTCTTCTCTAACTCTTTAATAATGTTCAGGCTGGGCGGCTCATCCCCCGCGGATTCCACATGCGAGACCGCGTCAGCACTAGTATTCGGTGTAACCACGATATCGCACATCTCGATGGAGCCCGGCGGCGACTTTCTACCTACAAAAAACAAAGTCAACTTCACATTTAAAGGCAGTTCGCGGCGGACTCAAAGAAAGGATGAAAGATCACTTTTAGACATAGCAGCAGCGAGTTGCCGACTATCGAAGATGATTGGCCGCCTTTCTCGCTCTGGGTCAAAGGCGCTTAACCGCTTCTTCCATTCGCGATGAACCTTTGCTCTTTTCTCAGCAGCCAAACTTTTTGAAACCACAATATCATCCGTCTCGGTGATGATTTTGATTGGTCTTGGCGTCCGCGACGGCGACCTGTAAAGCCACTAACGCTTAAAGTTTTTAGGCGCTGGTTGAAGTTTACCTGACCGCAGTAGATCCGCAGCAATCCGCAGATCCTCAGCGGTTTTATCCGCCGCGACCTGCTTCGAGGCCGCCTCCACCGCAGCAACATGAGCAGCAATTTGTTTCTTCTGCTCCTGTATCTTCTGCTTCAGCCTCTCCCTCTCTTCCTCCTCCGCAGCGGACAAAGAATGGAGTTCGCTATCTTTTTTCCTAGTTTCTTCCGCCTCAGATTGCTGCAGTACAATCAGCAGGGATTCGTTGATTAGATCTATTTCGTTGACGTCTTTAGAGTCAAGCATCTCATTCGTGGTTAGACTGACCGTGGAGAGGGAATTATCTCCCTGAACTTGGGCTTCCGGTGTGACCAGATCGCTGTCAGGAACTTCTTTGTCGCACGGTCTGTGTTGTAAGTCCGCATCTCCAGTCCGCTTGGAGACATTCTTCTCCTTCATCGCGCGCAGTTTCCTCTCAACCCGCTCGGCCACGGTCGACCCGTCCCTCTTCCTCTTCTTTCTCTTGCCTTTCTTCTCGGCAGAATCCGCAGCGGACGCCCCTAAGTCGGGCTGGCTTTCGCGGACAGCCTCAAGGTTCACAACAGTCAATGTCTTTGAGGGCGCATCGTCTTCTCTCTCAGTCCGCCTATCTTCTTCATCCAAGTTAACAATGGGGACCTGGGCATTGGGAGAAGATATGTCAGTCTCAATGTGTTCACCAACGTTGTCCGCCGAGGTTGCAGTTTTCTGGGAAGGGGCAGAGTCCGACAGGGTCACCATCTTTTTACTTCTGAGTGGTTCAGCGTCGACTGCGGCATCCTCGCGAGCAGATATATCAGCACGGCGGACTGCTTTCTCCGCAGGCTTTTGGCTGTGGGAACTCTCTCCTATAGGGCAGACAGGATCCTTTCTTGTCGACCTCTTTATTATCTTCTTGGTATTCACAGGCGTTGTCAGTGCTGAGTCGCCTTTTGCAGTGAGACTAGAGAAGAAAGCTCCAAGCCTTGCCATGCCGGACTGGAAAGTGGAGACCGCAAGTGGTGAATAGCGCCCCGTGTCGATCGGGATTCTCAATAGTTCCAGGCCCTCCAGCGATATTTATAGCGCTGGCGGCATTTTTGAGGCTTGCGGACTCGGAGGTTAAGAAAACATTGTCGAAGTTTTCTGGAAACTTAAAAATGTGCGGGGATTATGTTAACCCCTAAGTCCGCAACATCCTACAAGATGCCAAAACCCCCCTTTCAACACTCGCGGACTCGATTTGTCAGTCCGCCCAGTCCGGTAAGGTAACCAATCGGACACCAAGGATGGTACCCTAGCAGCGGACTCAAGGACCTGTTCGCTCAGTCCGCCACGACTTGGGATATCGGATTCTATACAATGGCGGACGCAATGTCTCGTCCGCCCAGGCCGCCACCCTCCAGCAGGATCGCGCCCAGTAGCAGTGGAAGCTCCAGTCCGCGAGCCCAGTCCGCCCCTTCTGTCCGGACTGGCGTGTTCTTTCTTTTTGCTTCCCGTCACCGCTGCCCGGTTCTCCTGTACCCCGGGCAGCCGGTTTTTTTAGCCCTGCCCGTTTGGGCAGGCCCCCTATCCTATAAATAGGGGGAGGTGGTGCACCCAAGGCACGCTGACTCGGACCCAGGAGCCCACTTGTTACAGGCTAAGGACTCGAATCTTGTGCCTTGCGGACTCCTCCTCGCTCTGCTCTTGTCAACCTTTTCCTTTTACTTGTAACCAAGTCTTTATTCAATCAAGGGAAAGCCCGTCGCAAGAGAGGCATTCAGGTCGCGACGGGCGGAGTTTGTTGTTGCCGTGGCTCACGGCGCTGCCGTTCTTCCTGCCCTCACCCGCTTAGTAGATCACTACTCGCAGTCTCTATTCCCCGGTGTTCGAACCGTTAGCTGGTGGTGCTCGACCCCCCTGTATTTTCGTGCATCAACATGCGCGGACTGTCATGTTCTTTATTTTTGCTTCCCGTCACCGCTGCCCGGTTCTCCTGTACCCCGGGCAGTCGGTTATTTTAGCCCAGCCCGTTTGGGCAGGCCTCCCATCCTATAAATAGCGGGGAGGTGGTGCACCGAAGGCACGCTGACTCGTGCCCAGGAGCCTACTTGTTAAAGGCTGCAGACTTGAATCCCATGCTTTGCGGACTCCAGCTTGCTCAGCTCTTGCCTTCCTCTTTTCCTTCACTTGTAATCAAACCCTTCTTCAGTAAAAGGAAAGCCCGTCGCAAGAGAGGCATTCAGGCCGCAACGGGCGAAGTCTGTTGTTGCCGTGGCTCACGGCCCTGCTGTTCTTCTGGCTCTCATCTGCTTAGTAGATTGCTACTCGCAGTCTCTCCTCTCCCTTCTCTTCCCTTGTGCTCGAACCGTTAGCTGGTGGTGCTCGACCCCCCTTTGTGTTTTCGTGCATCAACATGGGTATTTGATGAGTTGTAAATATTTGTATTTTTATGTACTTTATTTAGGTCGTTTCATTTTATTTTCATTATTTTTTGGTTATTTTTGTTTAATAAAATGTGCATTTTTTGTATATACTCCTTTAACTTAGCCTTAATTTTGTTTTATGAAATTTTATAGAAAAAGTTGAAAGAACTAATGTACAAGCCCGTGACATCCTTTTTATGCCCGTGACCTGAGCGTTTCACTTTGATTCCAGTAGAAAGTTGCCTCCTGCAATGCCAAAGTCAAGTCATGCCCATGTCCCGTCTTACACGCCTGTGTTAAGTCGGACACACCCATGTCACGCGTGCTGACTCGACGTTCATCGAACTCGACATAATTCCAGTCAACTCGACTCAACGCAAGCCAACACACAACGACTGTGAACACTCAAAGCAAGTCAACACTCAACGTCAGTCAACACTCAATGCCAGTCAACTCGACTCAACACCATTCAACACTCAATGCCTCCTTCAAGTCGACACTCAACTCCCTAGACACGCCCGTGTCGAGTCCGACATGCCCGTATCATGCCACTCGACGCTCAATGCCTCTAGTTCGATGATCGACATTCGACGATTTGTCCGACATGCCCATGTCGATTTGGTCACGCTTGTGACCACCCCAACCGTTCCATAGAAGTCATCGCTAGTGAGGCAAGGACTCGACGCCTTCGCTAGATAAATCTTCGAGGACACGCTCGTGTCATTCGGCGCACGCCCATGACTGCCTCAATTTTCCCGACAAGATGTCGCCAACAAGGAAAGGATTCGACGCTCTGCCAGTCACGACCATGATACACGCCCTTGACCGCAGGAACACACCCGTGACCTGCACGTGGAAAGCCACGAAGTCAACCGCCAATAGATTTTCACCTTCACCTCAATGCTAGTACCGACATGCCACCCCCACCCCCAACACGCCCATGACCAGTGCGTGTAATCCGATTTTTTTGCATATAAATAGATGTTTGCTGTAAGGTCCAAGGTTTCACTTTTTTGAACCATTTTGCTTAGGATAGGGGCTGCTTAGCTGATTTTTCATACAATGTAAGGAGAATTTTCGAACACTCCCTTTAGTTTTTGCTTTAGCTTTCTTTGTAACTCCTTTTAAATTTAATAAAATTTGTACATTTTCTCTCTTTACATTGTATTGGAATACATCTGAGTGCCCCTCATTAAGTGATCTTTTTGCCTTTTGATTTTCTTTTCAATATGGGTGTGTGTGTGTATGGGAATAATTTGTTGATTTTATTCTTTTCTTCTTTATTTTACTTAGCCTTTTTAGCTTTTATGCTTTTCAAATCACTTTGTATTCATTATTATAGGTTTATAAAAGTGTTTTTAAAGTGTTTTTATTTCTCTTTAACTTAGATTTTCCTTTTTAGTTTGTAAAACTTTATGTTCTTATTAATTTTATTTCCACTTTCTAAACACTTTTATGAAGTTATAAGAAATGATTTATAATCATTTTAATTTTTTGAACACTTTGTTTTTGCTTTTATTTGAAAATCTTTTTCCTTCTATAACTTTTATTTTCTCTTTCTATTCATTTTCATCAAGTTCTAACAGTAGAAATATAGTTGTTTTAATTTTATGATCACTTCATTTTTCACTTTTTTTGTATATGCGCGTGAGTGTATGAGTTACGTTTTTATTGTCATTTCTTCCTTCAAGTAGAGTGTGTGCGTTTATGAGTTAGATTTTACTGCTCTAATTTACCGCCTACTCGTTTGAGTACGACTTGCAATTTACAACTTTAATTTCCCGCCTACTTGTTTGAGTAGGACTTGTCATTTTAATGCTTTCATTTCCGAACTACTCGTTTGAGTAGGACTTGCACTTTACTGCTTTCATTTCCCAGCTAATCGTTTAAGTAGGACTTGCACTTTACTGCTTTCTTTACAACTTTCATTTCCCGCCTACTCATTTGAGTAGGACTTGTCATTTTACAGTATTCATTTCCCTCCTACTCATTTTAGTAGGACTTGCAATTTTACTGCTTTCTTTACTGCTTTAATTTCACGCCTACTCGTTTGAGTACGACTAGTATTTTAAATTATGCAATCTTTTCAATATTCGTACCCATTACGATGAGTGGTTTTTCACACTTAGCCCTCAGTATCAAAGTGCATTGTGGCAGATAAAATCACTTTAAATAATTAAAGGTCCTCTTATCTCTTCAATTAAAATTACTTAAGTTTTACCCCGGGTATACGACGCGTAGAACCACATATCAATGTATCAGCTATATTTCTGTTATCCATACACTAGCTAGCCGAGATGCCATGTATATGGACCAATCACCCTTGGGTGAAGAGAGTTCCGCACTAACCCTCTAGAGAGGAGGCACGGAATTCTACCATGGGACCATGAAAACACAAGTTTGAAAAAGGCTCATGAATGTCGGACCTAGAAAACTAACATGGACAACCAAAAACATGAGTTGATTCTTCAACCAATAAGGTCCTCTTATTATAGATCTTTGAGTAGTGATGAAGGAGCTAGTGCCCAATCTCCAGGAAGTTTGTTTCTCGAATACTACTCTCACATGGCATCAGGCTCATTTGAGCCCGATATCTCTCCTAAAAGAGATAGACAGCTAGCACAGAGGGAGGGGAGGAGAAATAGACCCTTAGACAAGCTTTACGGTGGGTTTGGTGGTGGTGCGCCTTGCCCGACCGTTACTCCGGCAAGCTAGCTTGTTTGTTGATTTCTCCGGAAAATCCAATGCTCCTTAGGGCTCGCTGAAGGTGATGGTGGTGTGGAATGGAGGTGAGGTTGGCTGATTTTAAGGGTTTGACTTAAGAGGAGTGGCTGGGCATGGCGGGGCATGGCCCGCCGTCATTGAGAATGACTCCCCCCCATACCACCATGTGTCACCATTCTATTGGACCATCAATTATTGTTTAAAAGTAAATATTCTTGAGAAGATCAATCTTTTACATAGATTTGTTGTAGTGTCCCATCACCATTTTATCCTGAACCTGATTCATGCCGGACAAAGCAATTTAAAGCTTATACCGAAAAATAGCTCTATCCAAAAGCAATGAGTGGCGTTGAGAACACTCAACGCTGCGTTGAGTGGCCTTGAGACCACTCAATGCCAACATCATCCTACAACGTCTAAGTAAAAAGGCATTGAGTGGCATGAGACCACTCAATACCGCATTAAGTGGCGTCTAGTTCAATCAACGCCTTTTTGAATGGCATCTAGATCACACGATGCCTAAAGTTTTATGAATATTTCTAAGTTAAATTCGTTAAGATCACTCGACGCCTTTTCAAATGGCATCAATATTACTCGACGCATAAAGTTTCCCGAGTATGTTAAATTCGTCGGGTTGCGTCATGTTCACTCGACTTATTCAGCGCTTCTCGAGCCTGAGTCAATTCTCTTGACTCAAAATATGTGCGAGGTTCTAGCACGAAATGGGATGTTACAAATCCCAATAAGCAAAAAAAATAATTTTGTCCCCGAAATTCAAGTTCGGGTCTACGAGATTTCTATGCACTATAATTTTAAGAACTTCAAACATAATTAAAGGGTATATGAGACAAAAAGATCTGGGTACTGTTCATGCATCAGTTCCATTAGCTCCCAGTTGTGATCTTCCCGTCTGTGGTTGGACCACAACACCTTAACCAATGGAACCTTCTTCTACAGTACTCGTGTCGATGTATCATCGATCCAGACTAGCTCTAAATGGACTGATCTATCAGGTGCTACCGGGCCTGCTGTAGTAGTAGTATGCTTCTCTAGTCGAAGGAGAGATCTCCAAAGCAAAGTGACATGGAAGATGTCATGCAAATTCCCTAACACTGGCGGCAGCTCCAGCCTGTAAGCAAAAGGACCGATCCGCTGCAGGATCAAGTATGGTCCCATAAATTGAGGGCTGAGCTTCTGTGCCTCCGCACCCGCGAGACACCATGCACCGAATGTATCTTCAAGTGCACCCTATCCACCACTTAGAACTCCACCTTCTAATGCCGCGTATCGTAGTACTTGGCCTGCCGACTTTGTGCCTCTAGCATCTGATCCTAGATTATCCATATCTCAGCATCCGTATCATCAATATAGTCTAACCCGAGTGCCTTCGGGTCCTCATCCCAGACCCAAGATAGTAGTGTCTGACACTTTATACCGTATAGAGCCTCATATGGTGTCATACCAATGCTCGCCTGGTGACTGTTATTGTAGGAGTAATCAATCAGGGGCGACAGTCTCTCCCAGGGTTTCCCCGTATCCAGTATAGACAAATGCAGCAGATCCTCCATACTCTGGTTGGTCCGCTCTGTCTGGCCATCGGCCTGAGGATGGAAAGCGGTGCTATTAGTAAGCTGAGAACCCAAGTACACTTGCACCGCTCTCCACTCCCTAGAAGTGAACCGACCATAACTATCCAAGACAATCATCTTGGGGAACGACGTGGTACCCGATGAATTGCTCCACAAACAACCTCACCAAAATAGCAATGGGCTGTCCATCCTGATCGGTATAAACCGGGCTACCTTAGTCAGTCTATCAACAATGACCCATATAGAGTCGTGCCCAGCGTTGGAGTGAGGCAATCTGTGCACAAAATCCATAGCTATATCCTCAAACTTCCACTCTAACATTAGTAATGATTGTAGTAACCCTACTGGGCTCTTGCAATCTGCCTTTACCCACTGGCAGGTCTCGCAATGCGTCACATTATATATGATTTCCCTCCTTATTGGAACCCCACCTATTTTAGTGTTGATTTGGGCTATGTTCACTATTAGTATTGCTTAGTGAAAGTTATTAGTTGTCTACGTAAATCACCTAGAGGGTGTGAATAGGTGATATGTGCGTCTCGTTGCGGAATAAAACTTACATCTATGCACAGAACTATCTACCACTCAATCACAGACGAAGAAATATTTATAGTGGTTCCCCAATCTTGGGTACATCCACTTTCCCTCACCGATCTAACAATAAACTAGACTCGTCCACTCCACTATCTCGGATTGAAAAACCAATCCTACGCCTCGGAACAACGTTCCTACAATCTCGATCCACAAAGCGGATCTACACTCAGAAGATGAAACTTCCTACAATCGCGGAGGCAAAAGCTCCTACACTCGGAGAAAACTTCTCCTACAATAATGAAATAAAATGTGTATGAAATACAAACAAAGAGTCTTTATCAGATCTGCAAGTAATCAACCATGATCTTCTTCTTCTAGACTTTTCGGCTTTATCAGATAGGTGAAGAAAATCTTGGCAAGATCAGATCTGGATCTTCTTGACTTTACACGATCGAATAGAAGATGAAGAGTTGTGCGACAATCTCGATCTGTAAAATCTTCTTAATCTGAATCCTCTGAAAATGAAAACCCTAGCCGGATGAGAATCGGCGACGGAGGCTTCTTGGAGAGAGAGAGAGGGAGGAACACAAAACTTAGAACAGAAATTCGGCTGCAAAAAATTCTGATAAAACTTCTTCTTGATTAGGGTTTGTTGGTTTGACAAGACTTTATATAGGATCGAAGATAATCTGTCATAATTAATTCATAATGAGGGACACGTGGACCAATCACGTCAAGGCTCATTAAAGAATCTATTAAACTGGACTTTAAGGAAATTTTCAGAAAAACTGAAGTAATATACTCTATTGAAGAAGTGACTATTCGAGTACATTATATAACTACTCGAGAGAGATGAAAATAACTACTCGAGTACTTAGAGACAGTTACTCGAGTAACCTGAAGAGAACTACTCGAGTATAATCTTGAAGAAAATTGAGAAGTTGATCAGCTACTCGAGTACCAAAAAAACTTACTCGAGTACTTAAGGAATTACACGTGAAGTGAATTTAGACTACTAAAGTACAAGAAATACTACTCGAGTAAATGAGAATAAGCTACTCGAGTCGTAGATGAACTACTCGAGTCAGGAACTTAGAATATTTTCTGAACTTTAATTCTGGGTTACTCGAGTAGTGAAGTAGAACTACTCGAGAGGATAAGAACTACTCGAGTATATGGAAATAGCTACTCGAGTAATTGACTTAGAGAAATTCTGAGGGAAGAAATTCTGGTTACTCGAGTATAAATACTTCACTACTCGAGTAGTAAATGAACTACTCGAGTACATGACTTAACTACTCGAGACAGAATGTATAAATGACTCGAGTACTATAAAGTACTACTCGAGTAATTTACTTAGAATATATTTATAGAGGGAAATTTGTAAACCCGAGAATAATATGGAAACTACTCGAGTAGTTGTCTTAACTACTTGAGAGCCATAAATTGACTACTCGGGATCTATCATCCTTACTCGAGTATAAATAGAGCTATTCACTCGAGTAGGTATAGAACTACTCGAGTAAAACACTTAGTAAAATTTTCTTAGACAGAATTCTCTTCTCTTTGGTCAGACCAGCATCAAGTCTTATCCAATAAGTCCTAGTGCTTGAATATGAAGTGTATCCCAATAGAGAGACTATACATTAGTCAACACCTTGGATCACACAATGAGGGATTACATTATATGGTCCTGTGATTGGTGACCCATTGTAGACTGACATTGGTCTACACTTGCCATTAGAGTCCTGCAAACACATAACTCAACCAAGGCATCAAATACAACTTAATTCATCTTAGTTCAAGGGTGACTTCATTAAATCTGGGTTAATGTGGATACAATACCGAACAATCTCCCCCTATTTGTAGAAGTCAGAACCCTTTACACAAAGGTGAATTATAGGACATAAAAAGTGTTATATAGACAAATCAGTGTAAGCAAGCATAAGACTAGAGACAAGATAATATGATCAAAAACTTAGAATTATATAAATGTGATTATCCAAAAATGTCATTTCTATGACAAGATCATTTCCACATCTTCACATGTCCTTGTAGCTTAGACTTGGTAGCGCTGCCTGTCTTGCATCTCTTGTTATCTCCTCTGATAGCTGTATGGCTTGGGGTAGTACTTAGGAGGTCTTGGAGGAGCAGCGGGGTTATTTCTCCCAACTTCTTTGTCATATAGTATCCTCTTGGTCATAGATTTCTCATATTACTCCTATTCCTGTGAACTATAATGAATGTTCATACTTTCATGGAAGTCCATAATAAGTTTTAGAGTATCCATGATGAGGAACTTAGAGGTAGGAGACCAGAACTTTGCAAATTCTGGAGCTTTCCTCTTATCAACATCAGAAACTGGAATGGACCTGCTGGCAGAGGGACCTTCACCATATTTTCTTTTATTTCTTAAAGTCTGTATCTTAGGAGGAGCTTGGAGAAAAATATCTGCAGGGTCATCCTCCTAGATTTGAGCATAAGAGTCTGGAGGTGGGCCTTCCTGGCCTTCAGGTCTGGGAGAGAAAGTAGGTTACAGAGGAGTAGCAGGAGCAGCAACTGCTAGGGGGTTGAGATGATAAGGAATGATATTTGGATCAGCAGCAAATTCAGGAAGGATTTGATTGTGCATCCAGAGAGCAGTGTCATATATATGGAATTTGACACTCTGAATTTGTGCTAAGACATCATCATGGATTTCTGTAATTTTTGCCTTCCAAATCCCTTGCATGACAGCATCTGATTTTTCTAAGTATTCTTTCACCAAATTCTCCCCCTTTCTGACTTCAACATATAGCTTAGTAATAGTATCTTCTTTGAAAATACCAACCTCTTCATAAATCTTCATCTTGGTAGTTTCAGATCTTTTATCCATTTCAATCTGATTACCAGCAAGGGTGACACCTTGCTCCATCACTTGACCAACACTAGTAATAGTGTGGTCTAGAGCCTTCCCACCAATTTGGAAAAGGTTTCTTAGCTTGTCAGTGTTGTGTTGGATTTCTGCAAATCCTCTGCTCATCTCAGTCTCTAGAGCAGTGACTTTATCTGTAACAGCTTTGAGGGAAGTATCAAAGTAGGTTCTCTTTTCTTTGAGCAGAAGGACAACTTGAGTCAACAAATCATTGGATGAAGTAGCAGGAGCAGCAGGAGGAGCACTAGTAGAGGGAACTGGAGGAGGCGGAGCTACCCATGGAGCTATTTCTGTAATGGTGACAGATCTTTTTGCTCTTGTAGTGGGAAGTAGGGAATCCCCTTCATCAGTGATTGAGGGTATGGAGAAGTCCAGATTCCTTAAAGGAGCTTCAACTGGCTCAGAGGATAGCTCATCATCAATGAGAATGGTCTCACCCTGCTCTTGGTGTGCAGTAGGAGACTTTCCTGGAGAAGGAGTATGTGCTGGAGATTGTACTGGAGACTATGGTGGAATTTCAGTTGTTGTTTCCTTTGGAGAGAGGAGGAGGAAGATCATTTGTAGTCAATTCTTCTATCATCTCATTGATAGCAGCTTCTATGGAGAGTAGAGTTTCTTGAAGTTGTTGATTAGGTGGAATCTCTTCTTGAGTCTGAGGAGGTGGAAGAGTTACTACTGGGGGTGTAGTAATCCTTGTTGTGATAGAAGGAGCAGGGTCCCCCTCAATAGTTGCACCAGAGGAGCTGGGGACCTGAGATGGAGAGGGAGATGGGGCCCTGTCCTTTGTGTCTGGTATTTCTGAAACCTTTGCAGCATGAGAGGGATTCTATAGTTTTAACTCTCATCTTTGTAATGAGGAAATAGAGACTTTCTTCATGTGGTGAAGAACAGTCCCTTTAGAAAAACTGAAGATTTCTGGGTTGATTTCATGGAGGATTAGAGAAATGATTCTGGCATAATTAGGGGCTTTAATGTTGTCTTTAATCTTGTCCAGGATCATCATTCCAAACTGGAAACTTTTCCTGCAGACTATGGCTTGCATGATATCAAAGAAGTAAAGAGGAATATTTCTAATAGAGTTGGTTCTGCATAGAAG
The DNA here is from genome assembly GCA_039583875.1 of Platanthera guangdongensis. Classification (NCBI taxonomy): domain Eukaryota; kingdom Viridiplantae; phylum Streptophyta; class Magnoliopsida; order Asparagales; family Orchidaceae; genus Platanthera; species Platanthera guangdongensis. The sequence goes on along the minus strand of CM077161.1, from coordinate 67,188,525 downwards.
GACCTTTCCAATGATATCGACCAATAACTTCCCTTCAGCATTCATATCTGACCTCTTGATGTACTGTGCAGTTGTAGAAGTACCATAGAACAAGCAAGTTCTGTCTGATTCTTCTTCCCCAAGACTATCGTCTTCGTCCACAATCGGTAATCGAAGAAGCTAAGATACTGAAGTTTTTGTAAGCTTGATTTTGATACCTTTGACTTTTGATTTGAGAACGGCACCATGGCGCTTAACCTTGACATTTCTGAAGAACTCGGCAACTTCTGGAAGTAGGATTCTACTGGGTTCTTGGAGAATGAAGGTGAGTCTGGCGATGTCGAGTAGGATCATCAGGTTATGAAAGTCATCGGAAAGTTGGGCAATCCCGGCGGCAACCAATTCGGAACCAACGCCAATTTTTGAATAGGCGGCCATGATTCATAAACCCTTGGAAAATTTCTGCGGGGAGAAAGAAATGGCGCGGCTCTGCAACTTGTTGATGGAAGGCGAAGAGACAGTCGGCTACTCGAGAGCGGAAATGATTTCTGTAGGATATTGATGGAATTTATTTATATAACCCTATGTTTATGTCTAAAGAAAATAGAAATGAGGAAATCATACCTTAGAAGTGGCGACATAAGCCTCGAGTTGTGTATAAGAAAATTTGAATCAGGAAGAAAAATGTCCCGGCATATACTCGAGTGAGTTGATATTACTTGAGTAGATGAAATGAGGTACTCGAGTATATGTGTCTGGAAGACTCAAGTAGGTATGCTGAAGTACTAGAGTAGGTGAGTTGAGGTACTCGAGTAGGTGAGTCTGCTACTCGAGTAGGTCAAGTGTACTACTCGAGTAGGTCAAGTGGACTACTCGAGTAGGTCATTATTCTTACTCGAGTAGGTTGCTTCTTACTCGAGTCAAGGAGTTAAAATTTTGTATAATTCCAACTTTTGACAAATCCTTGAACTTTGTGCCTTCTTGAAAGTCCATCTTCTCTAATCTTCTTTGTTGAGCATTCCAAGTTCTTTTTTGAAGAACGAGAACTTGATCTCGTCCAGCGGCTTCGTGAAAATGTCTGCAATCTGCATGTCTGTAGAGACATATTGAAGGTCTATGTCCCCATGCTCCCCATACTCCCGGATGAAGTGATAGCTTAGCTCTATATGGTTTGTCCGGCTGTGCGAGACTGGGTTGTTGGCTATTTTAATTGCACTGGAAGAGTCGCAAAACAATCTAATCTTCTGGAACTTCAAGTTATAATCTTCAAATTGATTCTTTATCCAAAGCAGCTGTGCACAACAACTGCCTGCAGAGATGTACTATGACTCAGCCGTTGAGATTGCTATACAGTTCTGCTTCTTTCTACTCCAGGAGATAAGCCTTTTCTATAGAATTGGCATGTCCCGGAAGTGCTTTTCTTGTCGTCTTTGCTCCCTACAAAATCTGCATCTGAAAAACCTATTAGCTCGCTATCATTACTTCTTGGGTACCACAAGCCAAGATTTGACGTACCTTTAAGGTATCTCAAAATCTGCTTTGCAGCAGCATAGTGAGATTCCTTAGAGTTCACCTGAAATCTAGCACAAACACATGTTGAGAACATTATGTCGGGTCTACTGGCAGTAAGGTAGAAGAATGATCCAATTATGCTTCTGTACTTGGTTTCATCAGAAGGTTTCCCTTTTTCATCCTTGTCCAGGGACATAGTCGAACCCATTTGGAGTTCTCATTGAGGTTGCGTTCTCCATTCCGAATTTCTTAATCAGCTCTTTGGTGAACTTGGTCTGTGAGATGAAAATTTCATCTTCAGATTGTTTCACTTGAAGCCCTAAGAAATACTTTAGCTCGCCCATACTGCTCATTTCAAACTTCCCTTGCATATGTTTTGAAAACTTCTTGTAGAGGTTGTCATCAGTAGAGCCAAAAATAATGTCGTCGACATAGATTTGCATTAGCAAAATCTTGCCTTTTATTTCCCTAAGAAATAATGTCTTGTCTATCTTTTCTCTTGTGAACTTGTTCTCAAGTAGAAAGCTAGATAGCGTCTCATACCAAGCTCGAGGAGATTGTTTCAGACCATATAAAGCCTTATGCAATAAATAAACGTAATCAGAAAATTTAGAATCAACGAAACCTGGAGGTTGTTCCACACACACCTCTTCCTTTATGTCACCATTAAGGAAGGCAGACTTCATGTCCATTTAATAGACAGTGAAGCCTTTGAGTGCAGCATATGCTAGGAATACCCTTATTGCCTCTAGCCTTGCCACTGGAGCATACGTCTTATCGAAGTTGATTCCATCTTCTCGACGATAACCTTTCGCGATGAGTCTGGCCTTGTTCTTTATGATCGTTCCATCCTCGTCTATCTTGTTCCTGTAGACCCATTTTGTGCCAATGACATTCTTATCCTTGGGCCTTGGAACAAGTTTCCATACTTTGCAGCGCTTGAACTTATTTAGTTCTTCTTCCATTGCTACTATCCACGATGCGTCTGAGTTCGCTTCCTCAAACTTCTTTGTTTCAACATGTGAGAGAAAACTTAGATATAAATTTTCGTTAATTGTACCTCTACGAGTTCTGACACCATCCCGTGCATTTCCTATTTTCTGGTCCATGGGGTGATCCTTCAGATGTCTGAGCTCTAGAGCTCTTGTATCTGGATTCTCTTCAATCATCAGAGTGACTTCATCATCTTGCATAATTTCTTCATATGGATCATCAATTTCTCCAATAGGGGTTGGAGTGGTGATCTTGATTAACCTTTCACCTTTATCATCAAATGGTTCATCCAAGATGAGTTCTTTTTTACTTTGTACCCGCATCTTCAGTAAGCACACTAGAAGAGTTGCCTTGCAGCAAGCTCATCTCATCAAATACAACATGTATTGATTCTTCTACGACCACGGTTTTTCTATTTAATATCCTGTATGCATTACTATGGGTACTATATCCTACAAAAATACCTTCAAAACTCTTTTCGCTGAACTTGGTAGTATGATACTTACCATTGTTAAGCACGAAGCATTTACAACCAAAAATTCTAAAATATGAGACAGTTGGTATCCTGCCCTTTAGAAGTTCGTAAGATGTCTTATCGTGGTTTTTGTTTGAGTGCTCGATTTTGCACGTGGCATGCAGTGTTGACTTTTTCAGCCCAGAAATATTCCGGTAGTGAGGCATCCCTCAACATGGTCCTGCAGGACTCTATCAGTGTCCTATTCCTTCTCTCAGCCACTCTGTTCTATTGTGGAGTACGAGGAGAGGAAAACTCATGAAAGATACCCGAGCTTTCACAAAATTCTGTCATGGCCCCAAATTTGAACTCCGTTCCATTGTCACTTTTGATTTTGACTATGGAGCAGTTGTATTCATTCTGGACTTGTCTGACAAAATTAGTAAAGATGTCGAAGGTATCTGACTTGTGTTTCAGAAATAACACCCACGCAAAGCGTGAGTAGTCATCAATAATTACTAACGTATAATCCTTACCTCCCAAACTTCTAATTTACATTAGACCAAACAAGTTCATATGAAGTAGATGTAAACATCTATTAGAATCTTTGCCGATAACAATTTTAAAGGTATCCCTTGTTTGCTTGCCTCTTACACATGCATGTCAAGGTCTATCTTTGACGTACTTGACATTTGGAGCATCACGTACTAAGTTCATTGAAAATAATTTATTAATAGTTTTGGAATTAATATATGCTAGTCTCTTATGCCATTAGTCACCAAGAGATGCACTATCTTTTGCTAAAAAGCACACTGATGTAGAAGAGTCTATGCAAATTAAATTCAAACAAAATATGTTTCTGCTTAGAGTGCCGGATGGAATCATTTCCATATTGTCAATAGATTTTATCAAACACTTATCAACGCGAAACTCGACTATGTATCCTTTATCACAGAGTTGGCTTATGCCTATAAGATTGTGTTCCAATCCTTCAACATAAGCTACATCTGAAAAAGATACACTACCGTTGGTAATCGTACCGTAGCCTTTAGTGATTCCACGGTCTGAACCTCCAAAGTTGAACTTTGGTCCGTTCATTACTGGGGAGAAGTTCCGAAGTACGCTTCTAGTCCCGGTCATATGCCGAGAGCATCCACTGTCCAAATACCAGATTGTCATTTTGGTGGCCTTTGGACATACCTGCAATCGCAATTAGTATGCCTTAGGAACCCAAATATGTTTGTGTTGATGCATGAAAATGCAAAGGGGGTCGAGCACCACTAGCTAATGGTTCGAGCACGGGGGAAGGAAGGAAGAGAAAAGAGGCAGACTGCAAGCCGTTATCTACTAAGCGGACGAGAGAAACAAGAACAGCCGAGCCGTGAACCACGGTAACACCCGACTTCGCCCGTCGCGGACTGAATGCCTCTCTTGCGACGGGCTTTCCTTTTATTAAAAGTTTGATTTACAACTTGCTAATACACCTTTACCACAAAGCAATAAAGGGTACAAGAAGGAAGCTGGCAGCTAAGGAAGAAGAATGTCAGAGGAGGCCATGTGGACTGAAGTGCGAAGCCGGCAGGCCGCGCGGTTAAGGGAAACGGGAGACCGCGCGGACTAGAGAACCACAGGCTTGCAGGCCGCACGAATAAGGTGCAGAGAGGGATGTAGACTGAGAAACAGAGTCCGCAGGAGCTGGGCTGGTTGGCTGACTTCGGGCGTGGGCACCTTGGAGATGACGAGAGACCTCCTCTCACATGAGAGGCATGAGGGATATTTATAGGCCCGAGGAGGTAACGGTTGCTGTGACGTTACCCCCGGTGAGACTGTAACTTGAGCGAGATGGAGACAGAGTCCGCCGAGTCCGCTATAGGGCGCACGGACTTGGACTTGGTACTGAAGCCGGAGCTGATGTCGGCAAAATGGGAGACTCAGTGGCGGACTGCGATGCGGGTTCGCGGAGCCCATCACTGTTGAGCTGGGACTATCCGCCTACTGCTGTGGTGGCGGATGCTGGAGGACAAGCGGCGGACTGCAAGGAGAATCCGCTGAGTCCGCCGCTGTTGAACTGAGCGAGCTGCAAGGGGTGAGAGCAGGAGAGTGCCTGCTGTGTCCGGTGAGTCTGCATAAGGTTATGCGGACTGGGACTGCTTTCTGGAGGGTCTGATGCCTGATGGGCTGGAAAGGGTCCGCCACCACTGACCGAGTCTGCACCAAGACTGCGGACTGAGGGAGAAGTCTGCTACCACTGGCTGAGCCTGTGAAAGGCCTGCAGACTGAGGAGGAAGCTGGTACTGCTGCCGAGAAGTTGATGCTGGTGAAGGGAAGGGCAGACTGCATATAGAGTCCGCCAAGCCCGCCAAGTCCGCGGTTGTTGCAAAGCTGAGTCTGCTTACGTTGGAGATGGAGAGCCTGGTTGTTTAGGCTATTGGGCTTCACCAATGAAGGCGGACTGGAAGTCTCGACCGCACTTCGATTCCGCCCAGCTCGCAAGGAACTTGGACTGCTGCTGGTCTTGGTGGGTAGCCGGAGTTGGAGTCCGCGCTCTGCAGGCGGACTGGAGGAGTTGGGTGCTCATGCGGCTGGGTGAAGGGATATGCGACCTGTTGCCGGCCTGGGCGGATAGGTAGTAGAGTCCGACAGAGAGGGACCTGTGGATACAACCTCGCGGTTAAGCTGAAGAAGGGGGCGGCCTGCAGAGGCAGACTACGGAAGCAGTCCGCGGACCCTGTCGACCAAGGGAAGGCACGCGGCCTGGGGGGTCAGACCGCTGAGACCACACAGGCCGCGCGGCCTGAGCGGACAGAGAGTTTTGTCCGCCCAACCTAGGGCATCACGGCCTCTAGGAGGAACCCAGGGCAGGCCGCGATGAGCGAGCTGGCTCCCTTGGGAAGGATCGCCAATTTCGGGGTTAACATAATCCCCACACTTTTTTAAGTTCCGAATAGAACTTCGAAAAAGTTGGAGACCCACGAAAATCATGATCCACCCCAACAGAAAGAGAATGGGGGCAAGGAGAGATAGAACCTTAAGCCTCTCCTTAGGAGTTTGGTACTGTCTGTCTATTTTCCTGCAAGAGGAAAGTTAGGGTAGGCATGTATGGGTGGTACATCGAGTGTGTACCTGAGTTTACTTTTGCAAAATGAAGGAGATGTGTCTTCCACTAAGTTCTGCAAAAATGAATGTGAGAGAAAAACACAGAAGCATAGTGACTTGTAAGTACCTGAGAGAAGGCTTGCAAGTGTTTGCTAATCTCTGCAAAGAGAAGAGTTAGAAGCAAACATATATATGAAAGGAGCTTGCAAGTACCTGTGGAGAAGGCTTGCAAGTGTTTGCTAATCTCTACAAGGAGAAGAGTTAGAAGCAATCATATATATGAAAGGAGCTTTCAAGTACCTGTGGAGAAGGCTTGCAAGTGTTTGCTAATCTCTGCAAGGAGAAGAGTTAGAAGCAAACATATATATCAAAGGAGCTTGCAAGTACCTGTGGAGAAGGCTTGCAAGTGTTTGCTAATCTCTGCAAGGAGAAGAGTTAGAATCAAACATATATATGAAAGGAGCTTGCAAGTACCTGTGGAGAAGGCTTGCAAATGTTTGCTAATCTCTGCAAGGAGAAGAGTTAGAAGCGAACATATATATGAAAGGAGCTTGCAAGTACCTGTGGAGAAATCTTGCAAGTGTTTGTTAACAATTAAATGATGGTCTGGGTCCTGGGCCTTGTCACTGAGCAGGATCGGCACTGGCATCGACCTAACATGGAGACAGTGTAACACCCCCTATCCGTCACATAGCATATAGCTGTTGGAGTTACCATGATGATCTAGAAGTGGTCAAACATATAATCTCACTGCCAACGCGATATGAGCATGCAGGGTCGCACATAAGAGATGTGGAGAAGTTGGATGATTGACTGTGTTGGTAAAGATTACCAATCACCGACCTGAATGGGGTTATGGGCAAAGTGTTGCCTTAAAGGATCGTCGGGTTGGGAAAATGTTGCCTTGAAGGACTGGTAAGAATAGTCGACCGAGGGTCGACGAGAATCGTCGATCGTTAGTGCTCTGATTCCCGCCGATCGACGAGAATCGTCACTCCGATTCTCGCCGATCAACGAGAATCGTCGAGAATGGGTACTCTAATTCTCGCCGATCGACATGAATCGTCGACCCACGATCGGCGTGAATCGTTGAGTGTTGCACTCTGATTCTCGCCGATTGTGATTCTCGCCGATTCTGATTCCTGCCGAATCTGGTTGATGATTCTCGGCGATCGTCGCCAATTCTCGCCGATTGATTCTTGCCGATTCTGAAACCCTAAATTCTGGATGGTCTGCGGATAGCGATATTCCTAAGTCTATTTATGCCTTCGGTATAAAAGGGACACTTAGGGTTTTCGGGAATTATGCTTTTGGCAGCCGATCGAACCGAATACCGCGACGGAAGCGTTCCGCCGTTCCGTTCGTTCCGCCGATCCTGAATCCCGCCGCCGACGGAAGTGTTCCGCTGCCGCCGTGCTCGCTCCGTCGACTTCCTTCTCTCCGGCGATCGTCGCTGGCATTGCAATCCCTGGCGCGGACCTAGCAGTCCGTAGGAAAGCAAGGTGCGGTCTTTCTCCCTCCCAATTTTCCGTGCGACGGAAAGATCGGCGTTCTCCCGCTCGTGTGGATTTCTGCAGAGACGTGGATATTATTCCACGTAGAACTCACCACTAGCAAGAAGACGAACCTTGGAGCATCTTCGTTGAGTTGTGACTCAACGCCACCGAGGTAATTTTGCCTAGTTATATGTTAACTTCTTGATTCAACTACCATGGCCCGATCCCATCTCTTTTGGGTTTTCTGGATGTTTTTTATTCTTCCGCTGCGTGCACAAGCGTTGTGCCATCCTCATAGAGAAACCCAACAGTGGTATCAGAGGGAGGTTCCGGCCATGATTGTTGTATTGGAAGTTTTGTTATTCCAGTGCGTGTAAACCTAGGGATTTAGAAGTGTTCTAAATGTTTGGATTTAGCCTTGGTACCCCGCCAAGAACTTCTGGAATTTCGTGGAAATTTCTAATTGTTAGAAATTGTAGTCTCTTAGCAGTAACCATCCCTCAAGTTTGTTTTGGATTTTGAATCCAACATAGAGATATGAGCTTGTATACTGCTTTAAATTGAGTTGTCTTTGCCTTTGTCCAATGCATGTAAATCTGAGGATTTGGAAGTTTCTGGATGTTCAGATTTAGCCCTTCCTTCTATCAAATGTTATGGTGTCAGGTTGTGTACATAAGGGATGCATGTGGTTTTAGAAAAATTGTTTTTCTTTGGATGTGCACATTGATCGAATGTTGATCATGCTTAATTGTTAACCTATAATTAAAAAAAAAACCTTCATCAAATATTAAGTGTTAGGATGCCTTCCGATGGATGACACTCTTCCTGCCTCGATCGATGAAGTGTGGGCTTGCCAAAGCAAGGTGCATTAATCTATCTTGGAAAGGGTGCGAGCGGATAATTGTGATATCCCACTGTCGACATCGGGTCCAACTTAACTAGGTGACCTCAAAGGTTGAGTGCCTAGAGGCATAGGGTTGGCATGCACCATATGATGGATGCGAGTAAGGATTTATTCACCAACCATACAAGAATTGCATGAGGATGCAATTGGCAAGCGTTGTCTACCTAAATAACCGCATCGTGAGAGGAAAGCCAAAGCTGACTCATTGTGTTGGTGAAATACGGATCTTGTCCACTAAGAGAGTAGCTCGCATGAACTCTCCGAATTGTTAGTGAGGGCTATCATTTCGAAAAAAATAGTGGGAGTGTTTTAATTGAAGTCCAAATTAAAATAAATTGTATTTGAAATTTTGGTACTGATTTTATTCTGCATAAATTCTTGTAGAATTCCATGGCAAGTGTTTCACACTCCACTTTGTCTCTGAGAGCCATCCTTGAGAAGGATAAGCTCAGTGGGACAAATTACATGGACTGGTATAGGAACCTGAGAATTGTTCTCAGGCAAGAGCGAAAGCTCTATGTCTTGGAAGAAGAAGCCCCCGAGGTGCCGACCGGGAACTCTTCCCGTGCTGAGATGGATACTTATAAGAAGTATACTGATGATGCTTTAGATGTCGAATGCCTTATGCTTGCCACTATGAACTCTGAGCTTCAGAAGCAACATGAGAGCATGGGGTGCAAGGAGATTGTCGAGCATCTCAAGAAAATGTTTCAAGGGCAGGCTCGTCAAGAGAGGTTCGACATCACAAAAGCGTTGTTTCAGTGCAAGATGGGAGTTCGAGACTCAGTAGGCACTCACGTACTCAAGATGATTGGGTATATAGAGAACCTTGAAAGGCTGGGTTTTCCTCTTGGTGAAGAGTTGGCCACAGATCTGATCCTGCAATCGTTGCCGGACAGTTATGAGTAGTTCGTCTTGAACTACAATATGAATGAAATAGACAAGACACTGCCCGAACTCCTAGGCATGTTGAGAACTGCCGAAATCAATATGAAGAAGCCCAAGCCTGCCAGCCCCATACTGATGGTGCATAAGGGCAAGGGCAAAGCCAAGGGCTCTAAGAAGACGAAGGTGGGACCTAAGTCATACCTTGAGCCCAAGTCTTCAGCACTGATGAAAAGGAAAAGCACGGTGAAGGAAGGGAAATGCCACCACTGTGGCAAGGCTGGTCATTGGAGGAGGAACTGTCATTCGTACATTGAAGGTCTGCAGAAATTGAAGGGAGGTATGACTTCCGCTTCAAATGTCTACATTATAGAGATAAACCTTTCTGCTCCTTCATCTTGGGTATTGGATATCGGATGTGGTTCTCACATTTGTACAAATGTGCAGGAACTGGGAAGGAGAAGATTGGTGAGTAAAGGGCAGGTGGACCTCTGCGTCGGCAATGGAGCAAGAGTTGCTGCTGTAGCCGTAGGGGTTTACCGTCTTTCTTTGCCCAGTGGGCTTGTAATAGAACTAGATAATTGTTATTTTGTTCCGGCCATAACTAGAAACATTATATCTATTTCATGTTTGGACATGATTGGATTTTCTTTTATAATTAAGAACAACTGTTGTTCTATATTTAAGAATGATGTTTGTTATGCTGTAGCCCAATTGTTTAATGGTCTTTATGTTTTTAACTTGGACCATCTGATCTGTAATGTAGAAAATAATAAAAGACTAAGAACAAATGACTCGAACCCTACATTTCTCTGGCATTGTCGTTTGGGCCATATCAACGAGAAGCGCATATCCAAACTCCATAGAGATGGACTTTTGGACTCATTTGATTATGAATCATTTGAGCGATGCGAATCTTGTCTGTTAGGCAAAATGACTAAAGCTCCTTTCACTGGTTATACTAAGAGGGCTGAGGATCTCTTGGGTGTTGTACATAGTGATGTATGCGGACCAATGAGTTCCATGGCTAGAGGTGGGTATTTCTACTTTGTTACATTTACTGATGATTTCAGTAGATACATATATGTGTATCTTATGAAGTGCAAATCCGAGACCTTTGAAAAGTTCAAAGAGTTCAAGAATGAAGTAGAAAACCAGTTGGGTAAAAGGGTTAAAGCACTCCGATCTGATCGAGGTGGCGAATACCTGAGTCATGAGTTCCGTGATCATCTGAAAGAGTGTGGTATTGTATCACAGCTCACTCCACCTAGAACACCACAACATAATGGTGTGTCTGAGAGGAGAAATCGTACTCTGTTAGACATGGTACGTTCGATGATGAGTCATGCAGACTTGCCTGTTTCTTTTTGGGGTTTTGCTTTAGAGACTGCTGCAATGACATTGAATCGCGCTCCAACGAAAACGGTTCTGAAGACACCATATGAGATATGGACTGGGAAGCGTCCTAGTACGTCGTTCATTAAAATTTGGGGTTGTGAGGCATACGTGAGACGTCAAATGCCTGATAAGCTGGAACCCAAATCGGATAAATGTTATCTGGTGGGATATCCTAAGGAAACGAAAGGGTATTACTTTTACCTACCGTCTGAGGGCAAAGTGTTTGTCGCAAGAACTGGTGTCTTCTTGGAGAAAGAGTTCTTATCAAGAAAGACTGAAAAGGTAGAGCTTGAAGAAGTTCAAGAACCACATGTAGTGAATGAACCGGAATTGGATTCTGAGACAGGACTACTGTAAAACCCCCCTCCCCCTTACCTAGGAGGGCTACTGGGTCTTATGCCCAGAACCGCCGTCTTATGGTGGCACTAACTCACGGGTTAGTCAACACCGCAACACGCCGATTCTACCGGCTAGTACGATCATTTAACCTATAGGCCAATATGAGAAGAAAGAAGTAAAACTGTATATAAACCATCAGTCCGCAAGTCACATGGTACAATCATGTAAATGAAATGAAAAGTACATCACTATAGTCCACAAAAGAGTACAAATGAAAGAGTAAAAAAGGCTTATGCCCAGTACATCAAAATCAATCTCTCACAAAATAATAAATACGGAAGCTAAACTAGAACATCAGATCTCGTCCCACTTGAGGACGCACAGTAGTGGTAGTAGCCTGCTGAAGCGGCATCTGCTCCTCATGTCCTTCCTCCTCGACGTGCTGGTGCTCCATCTCCCCGGGCTCCTAAAAATAGTTGGTCACCGACCATTAGTCAAAAAGACTAAGTCGTTTCCTCCGCACCTCGCCCCGCAGCTCCTAGGCACCGAGCGGGAGGACGAAGCGGAGGACAACAAAAGGGGTAGCAAAGTGGAAGCAGGTGACAGTATCTAACTAAAGTTCTAATAAGTAATGTAGTTCTACTCTAGCAGTTCTAAGTACGGTAGAAGTAATAAGTAAGAGCAGTGTAGTAAAGCAAAGTAAAGAACAGTAATATGAACAAGTAAATAAACTAAACTACCACTAAACTATCATCACAAACGTACCCTAACTTATATAAATGCCCATACAAATATATAAGTTAGGGTTTCCAGAAATTTAACTTATCATATAAAAGAGCCCATACTAATTTATATGATAAGGATCTATGAAGCGTATGACCTAATATGAATGAATGATATGATGCAATTTTATGCGCAGGCAAGTGCAACTCACACACAACGACTCTGTGATCACAGACCTTTAGTTCCCACTTTTTGAGAGCTAGCATCACTCTCGGGTACCACCGCTGTGGCTACGGCAGCAGCGGAGCGGGCGTCTCCGCTTCTAGACCGGTATGCACACTACTAAGCCTTAGACCCCTCTCATATGCCTCTGTACACGTCCAAGGTGCACTCTAGAGTCTCACGTACGTACTTTGCAGACAAACCCGTCAGTCTTGTTGGGTCGGATGTGTGTTATCGGGGATCGTCCTCCAGACCGCAGTGTAAAACAACCCACTGGCCCCTCTAACGCTCACAACCGCCTGGTGCACCGTACTGCCATCGGTGTGACGAATGGCTAGTACCGCATGCCCCGCCACGATATTTATGAACATGCAAGTAATTCATTCCGAGCCTCCCGCTCGCAGGACCAAACCCGTCCTGAATCCCTCAAACCCAAACCCGGGTGAGAACGCACATTAGTGCCTTTATACCAACTCCCTCAAACCCCAAAACGGGTGAGCATAAGACATGAATCTCTCCAACCCCACACGGGCGAGAAGGTACAACAATGTCCTAACCTATTAAACTACTCTTGTCTACGGGTTATTATACTTAGAGATTTAAGGTTAATCTCAGGACTGCCCCCGGTATTCCCTGTGAAGGGCTCTCAAGGGGCACTAGGAACTGTGTTGGGATTACGCCCAGCGTTCCCTTTCGCAAGGATATTTATTTTAGTTGATGGCTACCCATGTATCTCTCCAGCTCTCCTTATTGCTCTAGTACAACCCTAGTGACTTAAGGTGTTACCGGGAAACCGACGGTCTTCCGCCGACCCCCACTGCAGTTGCTAACTAAGACTTGCACTTTTGATCCCTCACTAAGACAACTCTACCCACCTGGGTTATTCATGTTGACTCTCTTATTTCTGCCGATAATCAATCCCCTGGTAACCCCTAAGGCAAGACCTATTTGTGTTATATGCAGACCATGTCCTATGATTACCCTAAAAATGTGATCTTCCAAACCTTAAGGCATCTTGCCTCTAAATATTTATCCTAGGGTGGTATTGACTAAGGGAACTACCCTATGAATTCTCATAATTTTTCTTGGCCAAATAGTCCTTTAATTAAATCTTTTAATTTAAACACTAGGTCACTTAACACATGAAGTAGTATGATTAAATATCCACTGACCTAGGAAATTTTTCCTAAGATGTATATTGATAAACTATTGCTGCCTACAGAGTTTTATAATTTTCCTTTAATTATTTATTCCCATTTCCTATTTAATATCAAATTCACACAAATTCCATTTTCCAAATGAAGTATAGGCATTATGAAATCAAAAATTCCAGGAAAATTACAGAACTTTTTGAACACTAATTTATGACTATTGGCAGAGTATCATCAACAGTTATTTTGTGATGGCCTATAAAATTCCATTATAACATATTTACGAAAAATGCCATTGTATTAATTTAACAACAAACAATGCATCCATTAATTCTGAGAAATTCATGCAAAACTAATAATACTATTTTATAGCAGTAGAATAAATTCCAAATTTGTCTGAGGTATATATCCATCATTTCAAGAATTAATAATATAAGGGTAAAATGGGCAATTTAAGATATCTACTCCAAAGGTTCTTCAAAACAGAGGGATCATATTTTTCCTAAGTCAAATGTGACATTATCTATGCCTTGGCAAAATTTTAGGATTTGTACACGAGGAAAACCTATTTTCTAATTTTATTTCCAAAATAGCTATATCTAAAATAAATTCCAATAAATGGAATTTTTGATTCCAAAAATTCCATGATTAATTTGAGGGATGAAATTTACCCTAATGAACCACTGTAAATAATTCCAAGACCTTTGCATGTCACCATTGGGCTGAATACACTATATTTGCATTTTTGCTAATTGCACACCAAGGCATAACATGAGCTAACACATGCAAGTGGATTCTCCAACATGTATTGAACCCAAGGTGCTGAAAATTTTATCATGCACCAAGGATGTCCCCATTGACCTACCACCAAGATTTGGGACCATGGGGAGGTGTAGAACTCCTTATATTTCATTTATTTGTAATTTGATATTTTGGCAAAAACTATAGGAAAATATTCTCTGAAAATTCCTAAATTTTGGCAGGGTCTAAGTATGCCCTAATCTTGCATGTGCCCAAATTTTGGGGCTATGGTGACTAATGGTGTGACCTGGGCATCCAATTTAATTTCTGTCCTACCCTAGGACAAGTCCTAGGAGAAATGTCCTACAGGACTGTACACTATACCAAATCACATGTTTAAGGTGGCAAATTAACGATAAGACCATCAGTTACAATTTTCATTAAGAGAATAAGTTCTGGAAATGCCTCTAAGAGGCCTAAAATTAACATGCAAAGTGGCTGTATTTGTGTGACAGGGATTTCAATATTCATCATATAAAATCTAATCATTTAAATACATTGCACGAATCTTAAAGCCGGAAATCAACGGGATCGGTTCATCGTACCCAATGGATGGACGGCTACGATTGCATTTTCCTGTACGATGTTGGCTAGCGTTTTCCGGCCAGCTGAGCCACCACCACCGCCGGCGGATATCGCCACCACCTTCGTTAAGGTGGGGGCTAGCGTTTCCCGGCGGTGGGGCCGCCGGAGTGGGCTCCTCCGGCGAACCTGAGCAAGAAGAAAAAGCTCGGTTTTCTCCATTTTCCTCTCATGGCATCGGGCTCGATTGAGCCCGATATCTCCCTAAATAGATCTAGAAGTCTAGTACAGGAAGAGGTGAGGTGAAACGCACCTGAATTGGGGCTTGGCTGCGGGTCAGGCGGCGGTTTGTCGTGGTGGTGGTGCGCCGGTGAGCTCCACCCCGAAAACCCGATTCTCCACCATTCTCCATGATCCAGCACTCGATTTCCACTCCCTTCTACCTCCTGAAGCTGTTGGTGAGGTCTGTTTGGACTGAGGTGGAGTATATGGGGAGGTATTTCCTATGTGAGCTCGGTTTGAGCTTTGTTTGCTCTGCCCAGCTGCCAAGTGGCACACAGCCCTGGTTTTCTGCTGGAAATGAAGAGAGGAGGTCGGCCACCTGGTTTTGGGCAGTTAAAACCATCTGATGGGGTGGCCATGTGGCCACCATTTCCTCTCTTTTCATTTTCTCTCTCCTCCTACCCTTAAAATCCCAATTTTACCCCCTTGCATGTATTCTCTCTCCTGATTTAGAGGGGTAGGACTGGTCTTGTTCACTTGGGCTGGCCATGGGCCAATTTTGGTGGGCTTGGTCCAAGGGAAAATGGCTTGGTCTTCATTTCACTCCTTTAGGTCAATTTGTTGACTTGTTGACTTGGGGAGTTGACTTGGTCAACCATGGTGGGTGGGCTGATCCTACTTGGTGGAAATGGGTCTAGTGGCACCACCCAACTTGGGTTGGGTCAAGGGGGTGCCCTACTTAGGCTAATTGGGCTTATGAGTGTGGGTTTGACCAAATTAAGCCCAAGGTTGACTTTGGTCAATTTAGGTCAAAATGTTGACCTAGTGATATGCCCTAGGGTCTACTTAGATTGTCTTTAGGGTTAGGGCAATGTGGTGGGGTCATGGTGTGGCTAGGGTCCCCACTTAGGCTAGTTTGACCTAGTTTGACTATGGTCCTATAGTGGGCCCCACATGGCTACCACCCACTACCTAGGGTCAAACATAGTTGGTCTTCCTTAAATCTCACCCATGCCTAACCCAATCTAAGTTGAGGGGGTCTAGAAGTAACATGGGATGTTACAAATTACAATAAATAAGAAAATAATTTCGTCCCCGAAATTTAAGTTCGGGTCTACGGGGTTCTACTTGCAAGAATCGTCAAGAAATTTAAAGACATAACTTAAAAGTACCTGATGCGAATAGCTCCGGGTGTTCTTCCAGCATCAGATCCCTCGGCTCCCAAGTGTGATCCTCCCGTCCATGGTTGGACCACAGCACCTTCACAAGAGGGACCTTCTTCTTCCGCAACACTCGGATGGCTGTATCATCAATCCGGATCGGCTCCAATCTCACTGATCTGTCAGGCTCTACCGGTCCGGCTGTAGTAGTAATGTGCTGCTCCGGCCGAAGGAGAGCTCTTCGCAAGGAAGAGACATGGAAGACGTCATGTAATGCACCCAACTCCGGTGGCAGCTGCAGTCGGTAAGCAAAGGGGCCGATCTGCTCCAGGATCAGGTATGGCCCCATGTATCGTGGACTGAGCTTCTTGTGCCTCAGCACCCGAGAGACACCGTGTACTGGACGTATCTTCAAGAGTACCCTGTCTCCGACCTGGAACTCCACCTTCCGGTGCCGAGCATCATAATTCTTTGCCTGCCTGCTCTGGGCCTCTAGTAGCCGATCTCTGATCAATCGAATCTGAGCCTCAGTATCCTCTATATAATCAGATCCAAGAGCCCTGGTATCCACGTCCTGAACCCATGATAGCGGTGTCCGGCATCTCCTCCCATAAAGTGCCTTGTATGGAGCCATCCTGATGCTAGCCTGGTGGCTGTTATTATACGAGAACTCAATCAATGGCAGCAGCCTCTCCCAAGGCTTCCCCGTATCCAATATGCATAGTCTGAGCAGGTCCTCCATGGTCCGGATGGTCCGCTCGGTCTGTCCGTCGGTCTGCGGATGGAAGGCGGTACTAAAGGTAAGCCGAGATCCCAAGTAAGCATGCACGGCCCTCCACTCGCTCGAGGTGAACCGATTATCACGGTCTGAAACAATAGTCCTGGGGATGCCATGATATCTGACGTACTGCTCCACAAATAATCTCACCAGAACTGCAACTGGGGCATCCTTTCGAACTGGAATAAACCGCGCTACCTTGGTCAATCTATCCACTATAACCCATATAGAATCATGCCCAGAGTGGGAGCGAGGCAATCCGTGTACAAAGTCCATAGCAATGTCCTCGAACTTCCACTCTGGAACTGGCAGTGGCTGTAGTAAACCTACCGGGCTCTTGCATTCTGCCTTCACACGCTGGCAGGTCTCGCAATGGGTCACAAAATCCGTGATCTCGCTCTTCATCCCGGGCCAATATATAGACCTCCGCAAATCTGCCCACATCTTGGTGATGCCAGGGTACACCGAATATCTCGAGTAATGTGCCTCTCTGAGTATGTCATCCCGGATACTGCCTCCTGCTGGTATGTAGATGCGCCCACGGAACCGAAGAAGATCATCCTGTAGCGTGTAGTCCTCGACCTTGCCCCTGTCTAGGGCACTGAAAATCGGCTGTAACGCAGCATCCAGCCTCTGATGTGCTCGGATGCCTCCTGTATATCATCGCCACTGATCACTGAGCTCAAATACTCTCTATATATGACTGGCTCGGTCTCGGACACCATGGTAATGTGCATGTCCGCCATCATCAGTAGCAGCTCTATAGACATCAATCGGGGCTCCGGTCCAGAAGTGCCGGCCCTCCTACTCAAAGCATCTGCTACCGTGTTCGCTTTTCCCGGATGATAGTGGATCTTGTAGTCATAATCACAGAGGAACTCCAGCCACCTCCTCTGTCTCAGGTTTAGGTCGTTCTGTGTATCGATATACTTGAGATTCTTGTGATCTGAAAAGATGTCACAATGAATCTCGTATAAGTAGTGCCTTCATATCTTTAGGGCGAAAACCACAGCCCCGAGCTCTAGGTCATGTACTAGATAGTTATGCTCATGCTTCTTCAACTGTCTCGAAGCATAAGTAATAACATGTTCATGCTGCATCAGGACTGCACCCATCCCCTGATAAGAGGCGTCCGAGTAGATCTGAAATCCTTCGCTCCCGGATGGAAGCGCAAGAATGGGGGATGAGATGAGTCGGTCCTTCAGCTCCTGAAAAGCCGTCTCACACCGCTCTGACCAAACAAAATCTGTGTCCTTCTTTGTCAAGGACGTGAGGGGGAGTGCTATCCTCGAGAACCCCTCCACGAACTTGCGGTAATACCCTGCTAGTCCCAAGAAACTACGGATGTCAGATGCGGTCTTCGGCCGTGGCCAATCCCTCACTGTCTCTATCTTGGTCGGGTCTACTGCTAATCCAGCCCCACTGATCGTGTGCCCCAGGAAAGCCACCTCCTGCAACCAGAACTGGCACTTTGAAAACTTTGCGTACATCTGGGTCTCCCTCAGCCTCTGCAGGACCTGTGCCAGGTGCTCCGTATGCTCCTCCTGAGTCCGAGAATATATAAGGATGTCGTCGATGAATACAATCACGAAGCGGTCTAAGAAAGGCTCGAATATACGGTTCATTAGACTCATGAATGCGGCAGTAGCATTCGTGAGCCCAAAAGGCATCACTGTGAACTCGTATAATCCATAGCGTGAACTGAATGCCGCCTTCGGTATGTCCTCTTCCCTGATACAGAGCTGGTAGTAGCCGGATCGCAAATCTAGCTTGGAGAACCAGAAGGCTCCCAGTAGCTGGTCAAATAACTCATCTATCCGAGACAGAGGATAGGTATTGCGGAACGTTAACCGGTTCAGCTCCCGATAATCTATGCACAGTCGCAGTGATCCGTCCTTCTTCTTCACAAAGAGAACTGGCGCTCCCCATGGCGATGAACTGGGTCGCACAAATCCTGACTCGACTAGCTCCTATAGTTGAGTCCTGAACTCTGCTAACTCCCTGGGGGCCATCCTGTAGGGTGCCCGGGACATCGGCCTCGCTCCCGATACTAGATGAATCCTGAAATCCAAGTCTCTAGCAGGTGGTAGCCCGGGCAATTTCCCCGGGAATACGTCGGAGAAATCTCGGACCACCGGAATATCTGAGATAGTCGCCTCTGTTCCCACCATCTCGAAGCAGACAAGATAAACTTCTTCACCCTGCTCATGGGCCTTCACAGCCTGTACAGAAGATAATAGTAGGTGGCAGATAGGCTGGATACCTTCAACGATAACATGAGAGTCGCCATGCCTTAGCGTGATCCTCCTAGACGGACAATCTATCTGGGCATGGTTCCGATGCAACCAGGCCATGCCCACGATCAAGTCAAAGTCCCGCAGCTTCAGAATAGTTGCCGACGCCTCAAATGCCTTGCCGCCAATCTCGGCCTCCATATCACAATGTGCAGTGGTCCGCAGCTCCGACCCATTGGGTAGACGCACCCTCATCTCTAGTCCAGGAAACCTCTCCACGCCTTCGAGCCCGTCGATGAAGGCCTCGGATACGAACGAGTGCGAAGCACCCGTGTCGAATAGAGTATGAGCGGGCTTGCCGCTAATCATAACTATGCCTGAGGTTTGTTTATGTGAAAGTTAATTGTTATCCTATAGTTCCAGGTACTATATATATATCATTGAAAATTCAAGAAGATCCATAATTAACTTTAAGTACCTGTGATAACCTCCTCGGGATTCCTCGGCTCTGTGAGGTCCAAGGCATATATCTGCTCCTGCTCACGCCTCCTGCCGTGATATCCCCGGCCTCGGCCTCGTCCTCGGCCCCGTCCTCGGCCCTGCTGTACTGGGGCCACTAGAGGTGGAGGAGGAGGAGGGGGATGGAATCAGTGCGGGCACTCCGACCTGATGTGCCCGGGCTGGCGGCATCCGTAACAAACTACCTGTCGGTGGCCTCGGTCATCCTGTCTCCTCGGATCATGCATCTGTAGAGGTGGGGGAGCCAATGCTGGAGGAGGCCCCTGCTCCTGCCTGAAGTTGGGACGACGACGTCCCCCACCCTTCCTGTATCCGATAGTCCTACCTCTCTGAGAGCCCCTGCTGCTCTCTCCTAATGTCGACCCATCAAATGGTCTCTTCCCTCCGGCTCGCACCATCAGCTGATCAGCCTCCAGCTTCTTTGCCATCTCGATGATCTGCCTAGATGTGCCATGAGAAATGAACAGCAAGGCCTGCCTCAAATCGTCCCTGAGGCCCCGGTAGAACCTCTTGGCATACCTCCTATCATCGGTATCCTGAATCCCTGCGAACCTGGCCAAATGAGAGAACTCTCTCTAATACTCTGTCACCGATCTAGTCCCCTGCCTGAGGTTCAAAAACCTCTCCTCCAAGGCATCTCTGTCCGTAGCAGAGACGAAGTGCTCCAGAAATACATCGCCAAACTCCTCCCATGATATCTCTGACAGCTCAAAGTCCGCATAAGTAGACTTCCGGACTGATTTCCACCATCTCTTCGCATGAGCCTCCAGCGCAGAGGTGGCTAGAGGTACTGCCTCACCGACTGGGCAGATGATGCCTGCTAAGATCTCGTGTATGGCCTCCAGCCATTCTTCCGTCTTTACCGCATCCTCTGTCCAGTACATCAAAATCACTCTCTCACAAAATAATAAATGCGGAAGCTAAACTAGAACATCAGATCTCGTCCTACCTGAGGACGCTCAATAATGGTAGTAGCCTGCTGAAGCGGTATTTGCTCCGCATGTCCTGCCTCCTCGACGTGCTGGTGCTCCATCTCCCCGGGCTCCTAAAAATAGTTGGTCACCGACCATTAGTCAAAAAGACTAAGTCGTTTCCTCCGCACCTCGCCCCGCAGCTCCTAGGCACCGAGCGGGAGGACGAAGCGGAGGACAACAAAAGGGGTAGCAAAGTGGAAGCAGGTGACAGTATCTAACTAGAGTTATAATAAGTAATGTAGTTCTACTCTAGCAGTTCTAAGTACGGTACAATTAATAAGTAAGAGCAGTGCAGTAAAGAAAAGTAAAGAACAGTAATATGAACAAGTAAATAAACTAAACTACCACTAAACTATCATCACAAACGTACCCTAACTTATATAAATGCCCATACAAATATATAAGTTAGGGTTTCCAGAAATTTAACTTATCATATAAAAGAGCCCATACTAATTTATATGATAAGGATCTATGAAGCGTATGACCTAATATGAATGAATGATATGATGCAATTTTATGCGCAGGCAAGTGCAACTCACACACAACGACTCTATGATGACAGACCTTTAGTTCCCACTTTTTGAGAGCTAGCATCACTCTCGGGTACCACCGCTGTGGCTACGGCAGCAGCGGAGCGGGCGTCTCCGCTTCTAGACCGGTATGCACACTACCAAGCCTTATACCCCTCTCATACGCCTCTGTACACGTCCAAGGTGCACTCTAGAGTCTCGCATACGTACTTTGCTGACAAACCCGTCAGTCTTGTTGGGTCGGATATGTGTTATCGGGGATCGTCCTCTAGACCGCAGTGTAAAACAACCCACTGGCCCCTCTAACGCTCACAACCGCCTGGTGCACCGTACTGCCATCGGTGTGACGAACGGCCAGTACCGCATGCCCCGCCACGATATTTATGCACATGCAAGTAATTCATTCCGAGCTCCATCCCTCAAACCCAAACCCGTCCTGAATCCCTCAAACCCAAACCCGGGTGAGAACGCACATTAGTGCCTTTATACCAACTCCCTCAAACCCCAAAACAGGTGAGCATAAGACATGAATCTCTCCAACCCCACACGGGCGAGAAGGTACAACAATGTCCTAACCTATTAAACTACTCTTGTCTACGGGTTATTATACTTAGAGATTTAAGGTTAATCCCAGGACTGCCCCCGGTATTTCCTGTGAAGGGCTCTCGAGGGGCACTAGGAACTGTGTTGGGATTACGCCCAGTGTTCCCTTTCGCAAGGATATTTATTTTAGTTGATGGCTACCCATGTATCTCCCCAGCTCTCCTTATTGCTCTAGTACAACCCTAGTGACTTAAGGTATTACCGGGAAACCGACGGTCTTCCGCCGACCCCCACTCCAGTTGCTAACTAAGACTTGCACTTTTGATCCCTCACTAAGACAACTCTACCAACCAAGGTTATTCATGTTGACTCTCTTATTTCTGCCGATAATCAATCCCCTGGTAACCCCTAAGGCAAGACCTATTTGTGTTATATGCAGACCATGTCCTATGATTACCCTAAAAATATGATCTTCCAAACCTTAAGGCATCTTGCCTCTAAATATTTATCCTAGGGTGGTATAGACTAAGGGAACTACCCTATGAATTCTCATAATTTTTCTTGGCCAAATAGTCCTTTAATTAAATCTTTTAATTTAAACACCTGGTCACTTTACACATGAAGTAGTATGATTACATATCCACTGACCTAGGAAATTTTTCCTGAGATGTATATTGATAACATATTGCTGCCTACAGAGTTTCATAATTTGTCTTTAATTATTTATTCTCATTTCCTATTTAATATCAAATTCACACAAATTCCATTTTCCAAATGAACTATAGGCATTATGAAATCAAAATTTCTAGGAAACTTACAGAACTTTTAGAACACTAACTTATGACTATTGGCAAAGTATCATCAACATTTATTGTGTGATGGCCTATAAAATTCCATTATAACATATTTACCAAAAATGCCATTGTATTAATTTAACAACTAACAATGCATCCATTAATTCTGAGAAATTCATGCAAAACTAATAATACCATATTATAGCAGTAGAATAAATTCCAAATTTTGTCTGAGGTATATATCCATCATTTCAAAAATTAGTAAAATAAGGGCAAAATGGGCAATTTAAGATATCTACTCCAAACGTTCTTCAAAACAGAGGGATCATATTTTTCCTAAGTCCAATGTGACATTATCTATGCCTTGGCAAAATTTTAGGATTTGTACTCGAGGAAAACCGATTTTCCAATTTTATTTCCAAAATAGCTATATTTAAAATAAATTCCAATAAATGAAATTTTTGATTCCAAAAATTCCATGATTAATTTGAGGGATGAAATTTACCCTAATGAACCACTGTAAATAATTCCAAGACCTTTGCATGTCACCATTGGGCTGAATACACTATATTTGCATTTTTGCTAATTGCACACCAAGGCATAACATGAGCTAACACATGCAAGTGGATTCTCCAACATGCAGTGAACCCAAGGTGCTGAAAATTTTATCATGCACCAAGGATGTCCCCATTGACCTACCACCAAGATTTGGGACCATGGGGAGGTGTAGAACTCCTTATATTTCATTTATTTGTAATTTGATATTTTGGCAAAAACTATAGGAAACTATTCTCTGAAAATTCCTAAATTTTGGCAGGGTCTAAGTATGCCCTAATCATGCATGTGCCCAAATTTTGGGGCCCTGGTGACTAATGGTGTGACCTGGGCATCCAATTTAATTTCTGCCCTACCCTAGGACAAGTCCTAGGAGAAATGTCCTACAGGACTGTACACTACACCAAATCACATGTTTAAGGTGGCAAATTAAAGATAAGACCATCAGTTACAATTTTTATTAAGAGACTAAGTTCTGAAAATGCATCTAAGAGGCCTACAATTAACATGAAAAGTGGCTGTATTTGTGTGACAGGGATTTCACTATTCATCATATAAAATCTAATCATTTAAATACATTGCACGAATCTTAAAGCCGGAAATCGACGGGATCGGTTCATCGTCCCCAATGGATGGACGGCTATGATTGCATTTTCCTGGACGATGTTGGCTAGCGTTTTCCGGCCAGCTGAGCCACCACCACCGCCGGCGGATATCGCCACCACCTTCGTTAAGGTGGGGGCTAGCGTTTCCCGGCGGTGGGGCCGCCGGAGTTGGCTCCTCCGGCGAACCCGAGCAAGAAGAAAAAGCTCGGTTTTATCCATTTCCTCTCATGGCATCGGGCTCGATTGAGCCCGATATCTCCCTAAATAGATCTAGAAGTCTAGTACAGGAAGAGGTGAGGTGAAACGCACCTGAATTGGGGCTTGGCTGCGGGTCAGGCGGCGGTTTGCCGTGGTGGTGGTGGTGCGCCGACGAGCTCCACCCCGAAAACTCGATTCTCCACCATTCTCCATGATCCAGCACTCGATTTCCACTCCCTTCTACCTCCTGAAGCTGTTGGTGAGGTCTGTTTGGACTGAGGTGGAGTATATGGGGAGGTATTTCGTATGTGAGCTCGGTTTGAGCTTTGTTTGCTCCGCCCAGCTGCCAAGTGGCACACAACCCTGGTTTTCTGCTGGAAATGAAGAGAGGAGGTCGGCCACCGTGTTTTGGGCAGTTAAAACCATCTGATGGGGTGGCCATGTGGCCACCATTTCCTCTCTTTTCATTTTCTCTCTCCTCCTACCCTTAAAGTCCCAATTTTACCCCCTTGCATGTATTCTCTCTCCTGATTTAGAGGGGTAGGACTGGTCTTGTTCACTTGGGCTGGCCATGGGCAATTTTGGTGGGCTTGGTCCAAGGGAAAATGGCTTGGTCTTCATTTCACTCCTTTAGGTCAATTTGTTGACTTGTTGACTTGGGGAGTTGACTTTGTCAACCATGGTGGGTGGGCTGACCCTACTTGGTGGAAATGGGTCTAGTGGCACCACCCAACTTGGGTTGGGTCAAGGGGGTGCCCTACTTAGGCTAATTGGGCTTATGAGTGTGGGTTTGACCAAATTAAGCCCAAGGTTGACTTGGGTCAATTTAAGTCAAAATGTTGACTTAGTGATATGCCCTAGGGTCTACTTAGATTGTCTTTAGGGTTAGGGCAATGTGGTGGGGTCATGGTGTGGCTAGGGTCCCCACTTAGGCTAGTTTGACCTAGTTTGACTATGGTCCTATAGTGGGCTCCACATGGCTACCACCCACTACCTAGGGTCAAACATAGTTGGTCTTCCTTAAATCTCACACATGCCTAACCCAATCTAAGTTGAGGGGGTCCAGAAATAACATGGGATGTTACAACTACAAGATGTTGTAGCTAGAGAACCTGCTCACGGAACACAAGTCCTACGTAGATCTGGTAGACCGAGGTTTGAGCCTGAGAGATATGGATTTCTCGTGTCTCAAATAGGTAATGTGTTGCTTATGGATCATGATGATGAACCAGCAACCTACCAAGAGGCTATGAATGGACCGGTCTCCGACAAATGGCTTGAGGCTATGAAATCCGAAATGGACTCCATGTATGCAAACCAAGTTTGGAACTTAGTGGAACCACCTGAAGGGGTACGACCCATAGGGTGCAAGTGGGTCTTCAAGAAGAAGACCGACATGGATGGGAATGTACAGACATTCAAAGGGTGATTGGTGGCTAAGGGTTTCAAGCAAATTCATGGTATTGACTATGATGAGACCTTTTCCCCTGTTGCCACGGTAAAGTCCATAAGGATATTGCTTGCTATTGCTGCGTATTATGACTACGAGATCTGACAGATGGATGTTAAAACGGCTTTCCTTAATGGAAACCTCCTTGAGGAAGTGTATATGACACAACCCGAGGGTTTTGTATCCCCAGATGAAGCCACTAAAATATGCAAGCTGAATAAGTCCATTTATGGACTGAAACAGGCCTCTCGAAGTTGGAATCTTCGTGTTGATGAGAAAATCAAAGAGTTTGGTTTCATCAAGAATGAAGATGAGCCTTGTGTTTACAAGCGAATCAGTGGGAGCATTGTTGTCTTCCTGATATTGTATGTCGATGACATATTGTTGATTGGGAATGACATTCCTACCCTGAAAGTTGTTAAGAACAACCTAGGGAACTGCTTTTCAATGAAGGATTTAGGTGAAGCGACTTATATACTCTGTATTAAGATCTATAGAGATAGATCGAAGAAGTTGCTGGGTTTGACCCAGAGTACGTACATTGAAAAGGTGTTGAAGCGGTTCAACATGCTTGAGTCCAAGAAAGGATTTTTGCCCATGTCTCATGGTGTAAATCTCTCTAAGGACCAATGTCTGAAGTCTTGTGAAGATAAGGACCGCATGAAGTTGATTCCATATGCTTCGGCAATTGGATCAATCATGTACGCGATGTTATGTACTCGACCCGACGTCTCCTTTGCTTTGAGCATGACTAGCAGGTATCAGTCAGACCCCGGTGAGTGTCACTGGATTGCAGTTAAGAATGTCCTGAAGTACTTGAGAAGGACTAAGGATGTGTTCTTGGTGTATGGTGGAGAGGAAGAGCTCGTTGTAAGTGGTTACATGGATGCTAGCTTCCAAACTAATAGAGATGACTCCAACTCTCAGTCAGGTTTTGTGTTTTGCCTGAATGGAGGAGCTGTGAGCTGGAAGAGTTCCAAGCAAGTGACAGTTGCTGATTCTACAACAGAGGCCGAGTATATCGCCGCAGTTAATGCGGCGAAGGAGGCTGTATGGATTAGGAAATTCATCGGCGAGCTAGATGTAGTTCCTAGCATTGTTGGTCCCGTAGTTCTCTACTGTGTTAACAATGGTGCAATTGCACAATCTAAGGAACCTAGATCCCATCAGCGCTCCAAGAACATACTTCGGCGGTTTCATCTTATTCGTGAGATTGTCGAACGAGGAGATGTGAACATTTGCAGAGTGCCGACTAAGGAGAATCTTGCGGATCCACTGACAAAGCCTCTCGCGTAGAGAAAGCATGATGGTCATACTAGATCGATGGGTATACGATACCTAAATGATCAACTATAGCGAGAATCTTGTGGATTGCATGTAAACATGTATTTTGTTGGCTATTTGTTCATATGATGAACATTGTACCTAGTTTTTCTCTTACAATTAATGGCAAGTTCTTTTATTATGAATTTTTCTATATGATAGTTAAATGTTAACATAATAGATACCCTTAGAATGTTCGCTTCCGTGGGATATCAAGTACGTGACTTGAATGTGAGAGCCTATGATTTATTTGAAGCTTCATTCTTAAAAGGTCCCTAGTCGAGTATCATCATAGAAACTAAGGGTCATGATGATACATGAAGGCTAGCACGTGCGTTGACTGATGACCGGTTCTCACAGGTCATGATATTGTGATATCAAGTCATCACGTGGGTACTTGTTAGTGAACAAGTTGTACTGGACAGACCCAACCTGAGACTGCTCTGTGGATTGTCATCCAATCGTGTCACAAGTAGTTCTCAATTGACAATGGTGTTGTGGTCCTTTGACCTGAAGTCACAGCATTCATCAAGTGAGGAAGAGCGTGCTTTGATGCCATCTAAAGTCTTCCTTGAGAAAGGTTGATGATAAGGGTGGTTGTTGGGCAAGTTACGAATCATTTGGGTGTTTGTGTGTGAGTAGATATGGGATTTGTCCTCCTGTATGACATGAGTTGCATCCATGGGCCCCTTGATGGAACTGGACTGAGAAATGCATGGGCATGCTTGGTTGAGTCAATATGTGATATTGGACTCACCATTCTCTGGAAGTCCGTCCTGAATCAAGAAACTTGGATTGAGCTATTACGAGGGTGACACGGTCCATGCCTCTAGTTCTTTCCAGATGTAAGGGACAAAGGGACAAATACAACACTGATACATTGGTCATAAAGGCTTATGAGTTATAAACTCTTATTGCTTGGGGAGCAATGATGCATTGCTAGATGCCGCTCATTGTTTGTGAGGTTTTTGATTTGATACTTTCAAGATCAAGTGGGAGTCTGTTGGAGTTACCATGATGATCTAGAAGTGGTCAAACATATAATCTCACTGCCAATGCGATATGAGCCTGCAGGGTCGCACATAAGAGATGTGGAGAAGTTGGATGATTGACTGTGTTGGTAAAGGTTACTAATCACCGACCTGAATGGGGTTATGGGCAAAGTGTTGCCTTAAAGGATCGTCGGGTTGGGCAAATGTTGCCTTGAAGGACTGGTAAGAATAGTCGACCGAGGGTCGACGAGAATCGTCGATCGTTAGTGCTCTGATTCCCGCCGATCGACGAGAATCGTCACTCCGATTCTCGCCGATCGACGAGAATCATCGAGAATGGGTACTCTGATTCTCGCCGATCGACATGAATCGTCGACCCACGATCGGCGTGAATCGTCAAGTGTTGCACTCTGATTCTCGCCGATTGTGATTCTCGCCGATTCTGATTCCCGCCGAATTTGGTTGACGATTCTCGGCGATCGTCGCCGATTCTCGCCGATTGATTCTCGCCGATTCTGAAACCCTAAATTCTGGATGGTCTGCGGATAGCGATATTCCTAAGTCTATTTATGCCTTCGGTATAAAAGGGACACTTAGGGTTTTCGGGAATTATGCTTTTGGCAGCCGATCGAACCAAATCCCGCGACGGAAGCGTTCCGCCGTTCCATTCGTTCCGCCGATCCTGAATCCCGCTGCCGACGGAAGTGTTCCGCCGCCGCCGTGCTCGCTCCGTCGACTTCCTTCTCTCCGGCGATCGTCACTGGCATTGCAATCCCTGGCACGGACCTAGCAGTCCGTAGGAAAGCAAGGTGCGGTCTTTCTCCTTCCCGATTTTCCGTGTGACGGAAAGATCGGCGTTCTCCCGCTCGTGTGGATTTCTGCAGAGACGTGGATATTATTCCACGTAGAACTCGCCACTAGCAAGAAGACGAACCTTGGAGCATCTCCGTTGAGTTGTGACACAACGCCACCGAGTTAATTTTGCCTAGTTATATGTTAACCTCTTGATTCAACTACCATGGCCCGATCCCATCTCTTTTGGGTTTTCTTGATGTTTTTATTCTTCCGCTGCGTGCACAAGCGTTGTGCCATCCTCATAGAGAAACCCAACAATAGCAGTAGGTCCGGCCGGGGCCCGACGCCGTATGCCACAGACAGACCAGGTGGTTACTTATGGAAACCATCCAACCAATCTCAACGTCCTACACAGAGCATTCTAGCGGAAGCAGTTTATAAAAGTTGTAACAAAGAACCCAGCATTAAAGCATGAATGTCCACTAATACAAAATAGGAATGTTATACAAAATACCCAAAATAAGCCTTAAGGCCTTACAAAATGTTTCACTTCACATTACATGTTTTACAAACCACGGCACGCAGGCCGGTCACACATGAATAAAGCAGTAAACACTTCCAATTAGGCCTTCAAGGGCCGGCTTCGCATTCGGGCTTTAGCCCGCTATTGACCGCTTGGTCCAGCTGCACCTGCAAGCAACATACCACCGCACGGTGGCAAAAAAGGCAACGGTCAGCAATGCTGACCAAATTATAACGATCCCGCCCCCAACTCGGGGCGGCGATGCTCCTTCCCTGCATTTCATTAGCCTAAGCGAGCAATATATAATTAGCCATTTCATCACAGACGTTGGCTCTCACGGCCACACGCCCCGTGCTCTCAGGGCACATTCTCGGTGAACCGGTCGATGTCATGTCAATTAAAGCCATAGATATTCCGGACTCACCACCGCCACTTGGACGGCCAAACCTATGAGCAATTTGTCTTCCTGGCCTGGTTCACGACAATTTAAGCCATTGACCGCCGAAGACCCTAATCTATGCCAACGGTAAGTGCCATGTGCCTTTAGGTCTCTTTAACCGAACGACATAGAACGGGTACGGTTCCATATAACCCGTCCTCACATCGCAACGACAATTTAAGCCATTTGCGCGGGTCAAACTTCCACCGAGTCCCATTTCCATCACAAGTCACATAACCCGGTTATGTTCAAGTTGGCTCTCAGGCCACCAAGTTGGCAAGATCTCGTATCCGCCCAGTTTTCCGGGTGCACCTTCAGGTTAGTCCCCAAGGCTCCCTACTGCAATCTACCGCGTAGAAAACCGGAAAAACAACCAATAGCACGGAGTCTTCTCCGGCATTTATGCAATGCAACATCACCGATCCAGACCAACATGTCCGGGTAGGCTTCACACATCATGCCTATGTCCGTTCTCGCTTACGGACTCTAAACAACGGGGACTTCACATATCTACCCGAAGGAACGCCTCCAACTCTCCGCAAACTCGCGAGAGCGGGCTTCCTATGCAAAGAAAGAGAGCTACTCATGCTCAAGATGAGGATCGTTACCCTAGCATTCCTCTTTGGCGCCATTGAAAAGTAATCGTATGAAAAGCACCGCACTAGCTTTGCCTACATGAATCCGGAGTCGGCTCACGATTCGAAGCTCCGAAGCTCCTCCAATGGCCGGATCTAGCTCCTTCTTCCTTCCTTGGCTCTCTACTTTCTCTAAGGCTTTAGAAAGCTAACCACTCATGAAAAGTGAGGGTTTCTATGTCCAAGCCCGGGTATATCCCTTCAGGAACAATCCCCAGCCGTTGGATCTCAAACTAAGGAGACGAACGGCTTTGATTCGGGACTGAAATGCCCAATCTGGACCGAACACGGCCTGGCACACGCCCGTGTCCAGGGCTGTGTGCCTCATTCACCGTAAAAATCGGCTCACCTGGAACCTCACACGGGTATCGAACATGCCCGTGTTCGAGCTGACACGCCCGTGTTCCACCTGACACGGCCTTGTGGCCGGCCGTGTACCCCCTTCATTTTTCACCAAAATCAACCCCAGGCCGTGTACACGGTCTCGACACTCGACACTTCGTCGAGCGAAGATCGTCGACCTACTGACACGGCCTCGGACACGCCCGTGTCCTAGGCCGTGTGCCTTGTCTCGACACAATGTCGAGACCAAGGTGTCGACTTCCCGGGACGAGTGTCGACACGGGTGGACACGCCCTGCGACACGCCCGTGTCGCAGGCCGTGTGCCATGTCTCGACACTTCGTCGAGTGCAGAGAGTCGACTTCGCGGCTAAGTGTCGACACGGGTCAACACGCCCTGCGACACGCCCGTGTCGCAGGCCGTGTGCCCAGTCTCGACACAATGTCGACACCAAAGTGTCGACTTCCCGACTGAGTGTCGACACAGGCTTGACACGCCCTGGGACACGCCCGTGTCCCAGGCCGTGTGCCTGCTGCCAGAACCCAAACTGGCCCAAAACGTCCCCCTTTGCTCCTTTGAGTTTCGGGGCGTTACAACTCTCCCCCTCTTAAAAAAATTTCGTCCACGAAATTATATAAAGGAAAGACATGTACAAAACCAAAATTTGTACCTGAGCGGAACAACTCCGGATACTCGTCAAGCATAGTCTGCTCTCGCTCCCAAGAGAGCTCCTCACGACCGCAATTGTCCCACCGGACCTTGACCATCCTGATCTCTTTATTGCGTAGCCGCTTGACCTCCGAGTCCTCAATCCGCACGGGCTTGACCTTTGTCGTTAGCCCACTATCCACCGACACTTGATCAACCGCGATCACTTGCGTAGGCTCTTGCACCGCCTTCCGAAGCATCGAAATGTGGAATACATCATGTAAACCACTAAGCTCCACTTAGAGCTTCAACCGATAGGCCGCTTCACCAACTCGCTCCAGAACCTCAAACAGTCCAAGGTACCTCGGGCTTAGCTTTTTCAATTGCCGCACCCGCGAGACACCCTTGAACGGCTTGATCTTTAAGTATACATAATCGCCCACAGCGAACTCCACGTTCCTGTGCTTGGCATTATAGTACTTTGCTTGCCGGTCCTGAGCGATAAGCAACCTCTCCCGAATGGTTCTCACCAAAGAAGTAGCATCCTCCACTTCCGAATGCTTATACAACCTTGACTCACCCGTTTCTAACCAAGACAACGGCGTGCGACATTTTCTACCATATAGGGCCTCAAAAGGCGCCATCTGAATACTCGCTTGGTAGCTATTGTTGTATGCGAACTCCACCAAATAAAGGTGGTCTTCCCATTGCTTTCCGAAATCCAAGACACACATGCGGAGCATGTCTTCCATAGTTCTATTGACCCTCTCGGTCTGCCCATCCGTTTGCGGATGGAAGGTTGTGCTGAATTTCAACTTTGTTCCCAACATTTGCTGCACTAGCCTCCAATCATTGGACGTGAACCGCCCATCTCGGTCACTCACGATGCTGCGGGGCACACCATGAAGCCGTACTATGTTATCCACATAAAGCTTTGCCAACTTCTCCACCGGATCATCCTTCCTATGCGGAATAAAATGCGACATCTTCGTTAACCGATCAACAACCACCCAAATGGCGTCGTTCCCCTTTTGCGACCTTGGCAAACCGTGCACAAAGTCCATAGAGATGCCGTCAAATTTCCACTCCGGAATAGGCAAGGACTTAAGAAATCCTCCTGGCTTTTGGCACTCCGCCTTTACCAAGGCGCAAGTTTGGCACTTCGCTACGTATAACGCCACATCCTTCTTCAAACCCGGCCACCAAAACAATTTCTTCACATCACGGTACATCTTCGTGCTCCCCGGGTGAATCGAGTACTTGGTATGGTGTGCCTCGTACAACAACTCCACCAGCAAATTGCCCACACTTGGGACGCACAAACGACCGTCTTTCTAAAGTAATCCGTCCTCCACGACGAATTGGGGATTTGACCCATCCAGAGCCTCTACCATGAACTGCTTCAACACTTGATTGCCTGTCCACACAAATAATCTCCAACGCCTCCAACTCTCGCACCAACCGCTCATCATGTACCGATAGCCAATTGGCTTGAGCTGGGGCTCGGCGACTCAGCGCGTCCGCAACCGCATTCCCCTTACCAGGCACGTAATGGATCTTGAATGTATAGTCCCCGAGGAACTCCATCCATCTACGCTGCCGCATATTCAGATCTTTATGATCAATAAGATAATTCAGGCTCTTGTGATCGGTGTAGATATCAATCATCACACCGTACAAGTAGTGTCTCCACAGCTTCAAGGCAAAAATCACGGCCGCTAACTCCAAGTCATGGACCGGATAGTTCCTTTCATGCACTTTTAGCTGTCTCGAGCCATAAGCTATTACACTTCCGTGTTGTAGTAGCACGCAACCCAAACCGCTGCACGAAGCATCGCTATAAATCTCATAGCCTTCGGTCCCACATGGCGAACTCAGCACAGGCGCCGTGGTCAACCGACACTTCAACTCCTCAAAAGCTCGTGCGCACTCCGGCGTCCAAACGAACTTATGCTCCTTCCTCGTCAATGTAGTGAGAGGTAACACTATCCGCGAGAAGTTCTCTACAAAGCGCCTATAATAGCCGGCAAGCCCCAGAAAACTCCGGACTTCCTCTACCATAACAAGCTCAGGCCACTCCCGTATCGCAACAATCTTCGCCGGATCCACAGCAATACCCTCTCCACTTACTATATGCCCGAGGAACGCCACTGAGGATAGCCAAAACTCGCACTTCGAGAACTTGGCATACAACTGATTTCTCCTTAGCGTCTCCAACACCAAATGAAGATGCTTGAAGTGATCTTCCTCACTTTGTGAGTACACCAAAATATCGTCAATGAAGACGATCCCGAAATGGTCCAAGTACTCCCTGAAAGTCCTGTTCATCAAATCCATGAACACTGACGGTGCATTAGTCAGCCCAAACGGCATGACCGTAAACTCATAATGCTCGTATCTTGTACTAAACGCTGTCTTCGGGATATCACTCTCCCTTATTCGCAGCTGATAGTACCCAGCCTTGAGATCCAACTTCGAGTACACCGTCGACCCGACTAACTGATCAAAGAGATCATCAATCCAGGGGATCGGGTACTTGTTCTTCTCCGTCAACTTGTTTAGCTCCCGATAATCAATACATAGCCTCAAGCTTCCGTCCTTCTTCTTAACAAAGAGGACCGGTGCGCTCCAAGGCGAAGAACTCGGGCGCACATACCCTTGCTCCAACAACTCTTGCAGTTGAACTTTCAGCTCCGCCATTTCTTTAGGCGCCAGCCGATAAGGGGATCGTGACACAGGCTTTGCACCTGGCACTAGCTCAATCGTAAAATCTATCTCCCGCTGAGGCGGGGCTGCAGGAAGGTCTGCGGGGAACACATCAGGGTATTCCGATACCACTGAAATACAATCCAACGCGGGCTTCGGCTTTGCAACCTCCACTAGTGTAAAGAACAGTTCTGCACCGGCACGAACCACCTTCACCACCTGAAGAGCAGACATCAACGTCTTGCTCGACCCCTTTAAGCCCGTAAAAGTCGTTTCACGACTTGCTCCCAGCTTGACTTCCTTGCTACCGCAATCTATATGGGCATGCTGCTCCGAGAGCCAGTCCATGCCAAATATGACGTCGAACTGCACCAACGGAAGTAAAGATGCCCGCAGGTCGAACTCCTGCTCCCCAATACGAATCTTAACATCGCAGATCCTATCCGCTCGCATCGAACACCCATTGGGCAACAACACATCCAACTTATACTTCGCCATCGAAGAAGGGACTCCGATGCGTGATATAAATCCTTCGGACAAGAAGGAGTGTGAAGCTCCCGTATCGAAGAGTGCTCGTGCCGGATTTTCACAAATCAATACAAATCCTAAACAAGCAGTGGTAAGGTAACATGTGCATAACAAGTATTTAAAAAAATTGAATTGCTATAAATTAAACCGTACCTGTCACCACATCAGCCTGTTTGATGGCCTCCTGTTGGCCAAGACTGTAGACCCTTGGTTGGGCCGGAGCATAATGGGATGCGGTCGACTCCACCGCCTTTCCCTTCTCTTCATAAGAAGCTCCCGGCTTCCTCTCGGACTTAGGACGTCCGCTCCAACAGTCACGGGCAAAGTGTCCCGTCTTTCCACATGTAAAACACGCGCCCGGGGTCCGACTCGTAGTCGCCCTAGAAGCACTAGAAGGAGCTGGACCCGAAGTCCTATGCTTCTTGAAAGACCTCCGATAGCTGGACTGTGAAGTACTCAGCACTTTAAATTCAGATTTTCTATCACCCAAGCCTTTCTTTGCTTGCACATTCTTCATGTCCTTCTCCAAGGACCGGGCAGTATTGACCAAGGTTAAGAAACCCTGCGTCATTGGCCCCGAGAGTAGTAATCTCGACTCATCTCTCAACCCTTCATAGATGCGATTAGTCTTGCGCTCCTCATCCATGATGGTGGAGCTTGCATAACGACTTAAACGAGTGAACTCATGGAGATATTCATTCACGCTCTTCTCACCCTGAACCAACTTCAGAAATTCGTTCTCCATCGAAATCCTCTGAGTAGAAGGGTGGTATCTTGCTAAGAACAATCCCGAGAACTCTTTCATCGGAACGTCTATCAGTTGTCTACCTCTCAAATGATGCAGCTCCAATCCTTCCCACCACATCCTTGCTTCACCGTCCAAAAGGAACGTAGCGATGGTGGTCATTTGCCACTCCTCCGTCTCCGTTGCTGTCATGACCCTCTTCACCCTGGAGAGCCAGTCTTCAGCCTGAGATGGGGTTCCCAACCCCGAGAATAACGGAGGGTTAAAGCTCATTACATGCTTAAGCTGCCTCTCAGTTGCCCTCCTTGGCACCACCGGTTCCACAACCACTTGCTCCACTCTCCTCGGCTCAGCCTCTTGAAGAGGTTCCTGCTCCATCACAGGAGCGGGCTGCTGCGTTTGCCTTGCAGGCTGCGCATTTATCACGGCCAACACCGCTTCAACCACCTATCGAATATTCTCAGCCGACAGAGGTGTTGCAGGAGCAACATCCGGTGCACTACTAGCCTCAGAAACTCGGCATTCTGACGACCCAACACCACTTCTGGTCACCTATAGTGGTACAAAACACCGTTAAGCGACCAAATAAATTGCAAACAACAATTATAGGAACACGCAGGTTCCTCAAACATGAGTATTTTCATTCCTAAGTGGACATTCATGGGTTATTTTTACTGTTATTACGATGACGCACAATGTGCTCACCACCCCTTAAAAAGAATTCGCCCACGAATTCACTTTAAGCCCGACCAAAACCAGGAGTTTGATACCAAATTGTAACACCCCCTATCCGTCACATAGCATATAGCAGTAGGTCCGGCCGGGGCCCGACGTCGTATGCCATAGACAGACCGGGTGGTTACTTATGGAAACCATCCAACCAATCTCAACGTCCTACACAGAGCATTCTAGCGGAAGCAGTTTATAAAAGTTGTAACAAAGAACCCAGCATTATAGCATGAATGTCCACTAATACAAAATATGAATGTTATACAAAATACCCAAAATAAGCCTTAAGGCCTTAAAAAATGTTTCACTTCACATTACATGTTTTACAAACCACGGCACGCAGGCCGGTCACACATGAATAAAGCAGTAAACACTTCCAATTAGGCCTTCAAGGGCCGGCTTTGCATTCGGGCTTTAGCCCGCTATTGACCGCTTGGTCCAGCTGCACCTGCAAGCAACATACCACCGCACGGTGGCAAAACAAGGCAACGGTCAGCAATGCTGACCAAATTATAATGATCCCGCCCCCAACTCAGGGCGGCGATGCTCCTTCCCTGCATTTCATTAGCATAAGCGAGCAATATATAATTAGCCATTTCATCACAGACGTTGGCTCTCACGGCCACATGCTCCGTGCTCTCAGGGCACATTCTCGGTGAACCGGTCGATGTCACGTCAATTAAAGCCATAGACATTCCGGACTCACCACCGCCACTTGGACGGCCAAACCTATGAGCAATTTGTCTTCCTGGCCTGGGCCACGACAATTTAAGCCATTGACCGTCGAAGACCCTAATCTATGCTAACGGTAAGTGCCATGTGCCTTTAGGTCTCTTTAACCGAACGACATAGAACGGGTACGGTTCCATCTAACCCGTGCTCACATCGCAACGACAATTTAAGCCATTTGCGCGGGTCAAACTTCCACCGAGTCCCATTTCCATCACATGTCACATAACCCGGTTATGTTCAAGTTGGCTCTCAGGCCACCAAGTTGGCAAGATCTCGTATCCGCCTAGTTTTCCGGGTGCACCTTCGGGTTAGTCCCCAAGGCTCCCTACTGCAATCCACCGTGTAGAAAACCCAGAAAAAAACCAATAACACGGAGTCTTCTCCGTCATTATGCAGTGCAACATCACCGATCCAGACCAACATGTCCGGGTAGGCTTCACACATCATGCCTATGTCCGTTCTCGCTTACGGACTCTAAACAACGGGGACTTCACATATCTACCCGAAGGAACGCCTCCAACTCTCCGCAAACTCGCGAGAGCGGGCTTCCTATGCAAAGAAAGAGAGCTACTCATGCTCAAGATGAGGATCGTTACCCTAGCATTCCTCTTTGGCGCCATTGAAAAGTAATCGGATGAAAAGCACCGCACTAGCTTTGCCTCCGTGAATCCGGAGTCGGCTCGCGATTCGGAACTCCGAAGCTCCTCCAATGGCCGGATCTAGCTCCATCTTCCTTCCTTGGCTCTCTACTTTCTCTAAGGCTTTAGAAAGCTAACCACTCATGAAAAGTGAGGGTTTCTAAGTACAATCCCGGGTATATCCCTTCAGGAACAACCCCCAGCCGTTGGATCTCAAAATAAGGAAACGAACGGCTTTGATTCGGGACTGAAATGCCCAATCTGGACCGAAGACGGCCTGGCACACGCCCGTGTCCATGGTCGTGTGCCTCATTCACCATCAAAATCGGCTCACCTGGAACCTCACACGGGTATCGAACACGCCCGTGTTCGAGCTGACACGCCCGTGTTCCACCTGACACGACCGTGTGGCCGGCCGTATACCCCCTTCATGTTTCCCCAAAATCAACCCGAGCACTGCATGGGTTTTAGGACACGCCCGTGTCCTTACCCGTGTCACCTCAACACGCCTGGACCCCAGGCTGTGTACACGGTCTCGACACTCGACACTTCGTCGAGCGAAGATCGTCGACCTACTGACACGGCCTCGGACAAGCCCGTGTCCTAGGCCGTGTGCCTTGTCTCGACACAATGTCGAGACCAAGGTGTCGACTTCCCGGGACGAGTGTCAATACGGGTGGACACGCCCTGCGACATGCCCATGTCGCAGGCCATGTGCCATGTCTCGACACTTCGTCGAATGCAGAGTGTCGACTTCGCGGCTAAGTGTCGACACGGGTCGACACGCCCTGTGACACGCCCGTGTCGCAGGCCGTGTGCCCAGTCTCGACACAATGTCGAGACCAAAGTGTCGACTTCCCGACTGAGTGTCGACACAGGCTTGACACGCCCTGGGACACGCCCGTGTCCCAGGTCGTGTGCCTGCTGCCAGAACCCAAACTGGCCCAAAACGTCCCCCTTTGCTCCTTTGAGTTTCGGGGCGTTACAGACCACCCGGCTTCGGTGATGAACAGACCGCCATCCGGTGACCGCCCAGATTGGGAGAATTAGCGGCTAGAAAGATCAGGCTGCCCGGTCGGGAAAGCTGCGCGAACAGGTCGCGGATTCCGGGCTTAACATAATCTCCGCACATTTTTAAGTTTCGAAAAAACTTCGAAAATGTCGAACTAAGCCGGAGACCGCGACTGCCTTATCGGCGTCTATAAAATCCCCCCGCCCTTGACATTCTTCAAGATCTCTGCCAAGCCACAGGTCGCTACTCGCCACTTGCGGTCAGAATCTATCAAACTGACGCGGACATACACAAGATGGATGTCATGTCATTGATGTTAGCCCGCGACAAGAAATCGACTGAAAAGAAGAAAAGCCGGAGCAAGAAACCGGATGACTCTGACCGTCAGCCTGCGAAGAAGAGTGGGAAGTCGGTTACTCCAGCGGCTTCTGGATCTGAAAAGAGGCCGACGCAGACCATCGGCGAATTATCACAGGTTGCAACCGATCCTGAAGCGGTTTCGAAGATTGCTCCACCACAAACTGGAACTGCCAAATCCTTCGATATGACTTCCTCTCCATCGGGCGAACCACACTTAAAAATAGGTGAGACGGAGGAGAAAAGTGTTGAATCTGGCAAGCCACGCGAACTGGAGGCCAAGGTCGACCTAGTCATTGTGGATGACAACGAGCCGGAGAAGGCGCTGGAGAACAGACAGATTTTGGATGAACAGAGCAAACAGACAGAAATGGTGTTCGGCTCCTTGAAACGGCAGAAGCAACGGAGCAAGACCCTTGAGGAAAGGATGAAGAGGAAGATGAGGAAGATGTAGGCCGAAAATCGGAATATTTCTGTGAAGTCCGGTGTGGACAGTCTTCAACATAGGCCGCACGAGAGGGAGGTACCCGAGAGTCCGTCCATACCGGATTTCCAGCCGAACGAGCCGGAGGATGTATCCGTGGCTAGCGAGACACTTAGCGACCTCCTCAGGGGCATAGAAACCTTCCAGCAGCAAGATGCACTACTGTCAATTCCAGCGGCCTCTGAGGAGGTTGACCGCCCCGAAGTCGAGGTAATTGGGGAGAAGCTTGGTGGTCCGGCTTCCACGGCTTCTGAAGGAGCCGACAAACTGAAGCTTCGAGACAAGATGGAGGAGATGAAGGAGCTGATCGCCGAGAAGCCGGTGGTAACCACATGAAGAGGAGATCCCCCTCACTTGGTGCACCAGAGGAGCTGGCCACATGAAGAGGAGAGGGAGATGGAGTCCTGTCCTCTACAGCTGGAACTTCTGGAATTTCTAAAAACTTTGCAGCTTGGGCAAAATTCTTTAGCTTGAGATCCCATCTCTGAATTAAAGAGATGGAGACCTTCTTCATGTGGTGATGTGGGGTCCCTTTGGAGAAGTTGAAGACTTCAGGATTTGTGTCATGGAGGAGCAGAGAGATAATTCTGGCATAGTTGGGGGATTTCATGATGTCCTTGATTTTTTCCAAAATCAGCATACCAAATTGGTATTTCTTGCGGCAGATAATTGGTTGCATTATATCGAAGAAGTATAAGGGAATGTCGCTGATGGAGTGAGTCTTGCACAGTAGAATTTTGCCAATAATATCAACTAGAAATTTTCCTTCTGCGTTCATGTCGGACCTTTTAATATATTGAGCGTCAGGAGAAATGCCACAGAAAAGGGCTGTTCGGTCGGATTCTTCATCATCTAACTCATCTTCCTCATCGACAAGCGGAAAACGGAGAAGCTGAGAGACAGAGGTCTTGGTGAACTTATGTTTCAAACCCTTCACTTTGGATTTTAGGACTTTCCCATTCCTTCCGACCTTGAGATTGGAGAAGAATTCGGCAACTTCAGGGAATAAAACGCGACAGGGTTGCTGGAGAATGAAGGAGAGACCGGCGGTATCGAGAAGGATGAGGAGGTTGTGGAAATCATCGGAGAGCTCTGCAATACCTTCGGTGACTAGTTCTGAGCCGACGCCGATCTTGGAGGAAGCCTCCATGGATGCGATTGACTGTAAGAAGTGAGAGAGGCGGCTCTGCAGCAGCGGCGGAGGAGAGTAGTCGAATCGGCAGAGCAGATGAAGCGGCAGAGGGTACTCGAGAGAAAGAAATAATGTCGTGTAGGTTTGGGTTTGCGGAATTTTATATATATAACTCTTAAATTTCAACTAATTAATTTTAAAAAAGAGGCAGCATTGAGCCTTAGGTGGCGAATAGAACAAATTTCAAAATCTGGGAAGCAGAACACGAGAAAGAGATAGACTACTCGAGTAGGTAAGTCAGTTACTCGAGTAGGTCGTCAGGACTTACTCGAGTTGGTCTGCAGAGAGTACTCGAGTAGGTGGAGAAAAATACTCGAGTAGATAGGCGACTTACTCGAGTAGGTAAGTGACTTACTCGAGTAGGTAAGTAGGTACTCGAGTAGGCACACCCTTATACTGGAGTAAGTAGAGAAGAGTACTCGAGTGAGTCAGTTGTTACTTGAGTAGGTCTGTCGCAACTCGAGTAGGTGATGTCACATAATCGAGTATGTATTATGCTTCTCGAGTTGAATTTTGAAAAAGTTGAGAAAAAGTAGATTTTGACTAACCCCTTGCAATTACTTGCTTCTTAGTCATCCAGCCTTCTTTAGTCCTCTTTGTTGAGCATCCCAAGCTCTGTCTTGAAGAACGAGAACTTGGTCTCGTCCAGCGGCTTTGTGAAGATATCTGCAACTTGCCTATCTGTGGGCACATATTGGAGATCTATGTCTCCATGCACCACATGTTCCCGGATGAAGTGATACCTTAGCTCGATATGCTTTGTCCGGCTGTGGGAGACTGGATTGTTGGTGTTGAAGTTGGTGACCGGGCGGTCTGTCTTGGCGGGTTGAAGACCGCGCGGTCTGGCGGTTTGACTCGCCGGCTTGTAAACCGGGCAGTCTAGCGATCTTCACAGGCGACCTCTCTGCTTCTCTTGTTGTAGCCGTGCGGTTAGTCCTTCTGTCTAACCGCGCGGCTTGTGCGGTTTACTTGTACAGTCCGCTTAGCTTGTAATTTTTTAGTCCCACATCTCTTATTTGTATTCTCTCATCTCTCCTCCATTCTATATAAGGGAGGGCATACCTTTGTAATAGTTATCTTTTTTGGATAATAAAGTTTCAATTATTCAAAAGCTTATCCGCTTGTTCTCTACTTTTCACTTCTTTTCGCTACTTTCTAACATGGTATCAGAGGACACGGTCATTTCCTCCTGATTCTGTGCGCTCTCTGTTGTTCGCGGCTTGTTTTCCGCGTTCTGCGACTTGATTCGCGGCTTGTCTTCTCTTCTGTCCGCGCTGCTTGTTTCTATCCGCGCGGCTTGTTTCTGTCCGCTGCCCTGTTCGCGCGGCTTGCTTCTTCTTGGTTCTCTTCTCCTACTGTTATTCGTCGCAGCGACCTGTTTCCTTGTCGCCGCGCTCCTTGTTCTTTCTTGCCTCTCCGACTTCCTAGTCGTTGCGGCCTTGTCTCTACCCGCTGCGGACTTCTTCTCCCTGTCCTCTTCTGCTTTCCCCTTTTCCGCTTGTCTCTATACTCGCGTGTTGAAACCGGAATCCGGCCTCTTGTGGAGTTCGACCCTTGGGGAAGGGGTGACCGCACACCTACTACCCTCAAACGAACGATCTAGGCGCAAGACTAGGAACACGAGGGATAGACCCAAGGTCTCAGCGTGGAGGACCCGCCGCATACCCGGAAGGCTAACTAACTCTTCCCCTCCCAAACCAAGGGCTGAGCTAAGGCACCTTCAGAGGGCTCTCTTGGCCGACCGGAACATCCAAGGAGGATCTCGAGATCCACTCCCAAACTAGAGGTGCCACCTCGGGTCTATACAAAATGCTCCCCGCCTGCCTTACTATTGGCGCCAAACCGCCCAGCAGCCCTACTCTATGCATCCCCAAATGGGCCGCTAATAGCGGAACTCCGCTACCCTGAAAGGATGGCAACGGGCCATCAGGGGCTTCCGGGCATCTATACCTCGGGGCCCACACGGGGGGAGCGGTTCACGAACACGCCGCTCGCCCAAGACAGGAGGAGTAAGCTACATTCTCAGAGCATCACAGTTATAAAAAAATATTACAGGAATATAAATTCCATACTCGGCACGCAGGCCAGAAATATAAACAAAAAGACCTTCGAGGGCCGGCACAAGTTTGGGCTTAAGCCCGCTACTCCCCGCCTGGTACTGCAACACATGTACGTCAACGTCTCGACGAGCGGCGGCCAACTAGTCATCGATCGGCTAATATAAGCGGGTCAAACATATTGCGCACACCCCCTTTTATGGGGCTTGTGGCGCGCATTCCCTGCAAGCGGCTAAATAAACAACTTCCTCGGAGTCTTCTCCGGGAACCCCAGAACATCACCAATCCGGCTCACACGTCCGGATGGGCTTCACACAGCATGCCTAAACCCGTACTCACGCTTCCGGGTACTAATGCAACTAACTGCGGGGACGTACACGTCAACCCGTCGGGAAGATCCCTTCCCCCCACCCGTTAGTGGAGAGGGACTTCCATGCAAATATGGAAACTGAAGGCTTCACATGCCCAAGTTGAAACATCGTTACCCTTGTCGCGTGTTTGGCGGCGGGGACGGGAGAGGAGCTCCGGGTCGATTCTGCTACGTGCGGCCATGTCTGTGGCCGATTTCCACTCCAGGCCAAGCCTCGCTCCAGGCCGAGCCTCGCTCCAGGCCGAGCCTCGCTCCAGGCCGAGCCTCGCTCCAGGCCGAGTCTCGCTCAAGGCCGACCGTGCTCCAAGTGGCATCGAAGAAGTCGATCCCGGCCTCCACGACTTTAGGCGGCGTTGGGCTGCCCATGTTGGCCGACGGGAGAAAGGAAGGGGCGGCGTCGGGCTGTCCCAGTTGGCCGACTGGAGAGAGAAAAGTGCAAGGCTCGGCATGCCCTAGTTGGCCGACTGGAGAGAGGAAAGGGGCCTGTTTCGGGCCGCCCCTCTTGGCCGACGGGAGAGAGAAAGGTGGCCGACGTCGGGCTGCCCCTGCTGGCCGGTGGGAGAGATAAAGGTGGCCGGCGTCGGGCTGCCCCTGCTGGCCGGCGGGAGAATCAGTCTCAAAAGAGGGCCGGGGTTGCACGGCTCCAGGCAGAGAGAGGGAGAGAGGGGCGGTGGTAGAGGGGCGGCTCCTCCTTGCTGGTGGGTGGCCGGAGAGGGAGACGGCGGCGGGTGGTTCCTGCTGCTCCCGGCCGAGAATCAGAGAAGAGGGGGCGGCGGCGGCGCTGCTTTGCCGGCGACGGGAGAGGGCGGGGAAGGGGCGGCGGCGGCGGCTGGGCTCCAGGATCCGCCGGGCTAGGGCTCCCGATCTCTCCCCTGCATCCATTTCTCTCTTTTTTCTCTCCCCGATCTCCTTCTTCCCAACCCCTGCCCCGCTGCTTCCTTATCTTCCCTTTCTATTTCTTATTTTTCTTTTTTTTCCTCCCCAGCCTCCACCCCCTCTGAACCCTATTCCCCCTGCTATTTTCTTTTTTTTTCTCTTATTGAAACCCGTGCCCCTTCTTCTCTCTCCCCGATCCCCTCCTGCCCCCTCTCATAACAAAAATCTATAATATATATATTATATATTATATATATATTATGATATAAGATAATATATATATATATATATATATATATATATATATATATATATATATATATATATATATATATATAATAAGAAACCCATGCGCACAGGACCTCCGCACGCACGCACGAGGACCCGCACGTCCTCAAACGGGGTCGCACCAAAACGTCGCTCATAGCACGCCCCTAGGCCGACATTTGGGGAGGGTACCACTCGCCCGGCTACGGGGTTGTACACAATCCCAGCTCTTTTCGAGCTTGGCACAAGCTCGGAAAGAATCATCCAACCCAACGTATCCGGCGAGTGGGAGCCGACCCAAAAAAAATTTTCGAGGGAAACTGAAATCTGCGCTTGGAGCATCACTCTCCACGACCTTTCTGATCTTTTGAATCGCTCGATACCCTTTGGCTCACTGCGTTCGAATTGCCCTTATACCATTACTTACAACAAGTACATCATTTCTCGCCATATCGTGAAACAACAAAGCCGTATGTCTTGTATCTCATTGTGCACGCGGAGCTAGTCCTTTCACCCCAGGTGTGCCTACAGCCCTGCCAGCTAATGAGAGCCTGACAGCGA
Source organism: Platanthera guangdongensis (assembly GCA_039583875.1). NCBI lineage: Eukaryota > Viridiplantae > Streptophyta > Magnoliopsida > Asparagales > Orchidaceae > Platanthera > Platanthera guangdongensis. The sequence continues at coordinate 67,144,538 of CM077161.1, read as the reverse complement.
GTCTACCCGGGGCCGAGCAGCACTCGGGGTCCCTTACCGCCCAGGTGTGCCTTCAGCCCCGCCAGCTAGTGGGAGCCTGACAGCGAGTCTACCCGGGGCCGAGCATCTCTCGGGGTCCTGCAAAAAGTCTCCACGAACCAATCCTTTCCCCCCAGGTGTGCCTACAGCCCTGCCAGCTAATGAGAGCCTGACAGCGAGTCTACCCGGGGTCCACTACTACCGCCATCGAGTGACTTCCGGCCCTGCCAGCTAGGTGAGAGCCTGACAGCGTGATCTGCTCGAGGCCCACGGATGACACCGAGTGACTTCCGGCCCTGCCAGCAAGGTGAGAGCCTGGCAGCGAGATCTGCTCGGGGTCCAAAACTACCGCCATCGAGTGACTTCCGGCCCTGCCAGCTAGGTGAGAGCCTGACAGCGATATCTGCTCGAGGCCCACGGATGACACCGAGTGACTTCCGGCCCTGCCAGCTAGGTGAGAGCCTGGCAGCGGGATCTGCTCGGGGTCCACAACTACTCGACTTGACTTTGCTCGAGATGGAGACATCTTATTTACTTACGAGGTGCTGGAGAGTTAATTGCACCGATGCTTTTACAAATGGAGGACGCATTCTATACATAAGAAAGACGATCTGGAAGTCGTCAAACCGGGAAGCTGGCGTCCGAGTCTGTTCCTAATAATTCCTCCAATCGGAAGAGAGATGCAATCGGGGAGACATAGGCCGACGTGCAAGGGGGGAGCTGATCTCGGCCGTCAGTGCAGAGGCTCGGTCTTACAATAGCGCTTAGAGTCCCGAGGCATCGTCCCATCATCCGAACTGGGCTATTTAGAAGGAACAGGTTGGACGTTTCGTATCCTGATCTAATGACAAAGATCACTTTCCGCCATGTCACATGTGATTGCTTGGAGAGATCGGCCCTTTATCAAATCTGGGAGGTTAGCGTCTAGGCTCGTTCCTGATAATTCCTCTAGTCGGAGGAGAGGTGCGATCGGGAGGACATAGGCCGACGTGCAAGGGGGGAGCTGATCTCGGCCGTCAGTGCAGAGGCTCGGTCTTACAATAGCGCTTAAAGTCCCGCGGCACCGTCCCATCGTCCGAACTAGGCTATTTAAAAGGAACGGGTTGGACGCTTGGCTTCCGGAGTCGATCGCGAGGCTAACCCTTGAAGCCCTCAGAAGCTCGAGGCGAATTGGTAATAAAGAGAAAACTTGACCGCTACTGAATTACAAGGAAGAGATAACATATTGCCGCTAGGGAGGGAACCCTTTCCGGTCACCCCAGCTCATAATACCTCTCCGCTGCTCTCTTACTCGATCTTGAAGATAATAACCTCCAGGTTTCTCGTTGATGTAATAAGTGGGGACACCCGGGTCTTCACAGATAGAAGCGCTTCAAATAGGTGCAGATCTTACTCCAAACGCTATGGGATTCAAACAACATCTATAGGATGGGCCGACTCCGGGTATGAAGACCTTCCACACAAAGTGTCAGCGCACGTCCCTGGTCGTCACCTGGTTCCACTTCTATAGCCATGATATTCGCCTGAGTTCTTCTGTGCTGGTCACTCTCCACGCTCACCGCACAAAAATGTTGAAACCGGAATCCGGCCTCTTGTGGAGTTCGACCCTTGGGGAAGGGGTGACCGCACACCTACTACCCTCAAACGAACGATCTAGGCACAAGACTAGGAACACGAGGGATAGACCCAAGGTCTCAGCGTGGAGGACCCGCCGCATACACGGAAGGCTAACTAACTCTTCCCCTCCCAAACCAAGGGCTGAGCTAAGGCACCTTCAGAGGGCTCTCTTGGCCGACCGGAACATCCAAGGAGGATCTCGAGATCCACTCCCAAACTAGAGGTGCCACCTCGGGTCTATACAAAATGCTCCCCGCCTGCCTTACTATTGGCGCCAAACCGTCCAGCAGCCCTACTCTATGCAGCCCCAAATGGGCCGCTAATAGCGGAACTCCGCTACTCTGAAAGGATGGCAACGGGCCATCAGGGGCTTCCCGGCATCTATACCTCGGGGCCCACATGGGGGGAGCGGTTCACGAACACGCCGCTCGCCCAAGACAGGAGGAGTAAGCTACATTCTCAGAGCATCACAGATATAAAAAAATATTACAGGAATATAAATTCCATACTCGGCACGCAGGCCGGAAATATAAACAAAAAGACCTTCGAGGGCCGGCACAAGTTTGGGCTTAAGCCCGCTACTCCCCGCCTGGTACTGCAACACATGTACGTCAACGTCTCGACGAGCGGCGGCCAACTAGTCATCGGTCGGCTAATATAAGCGGGTCAAACATATTGCGCACACCCCCTTTTATGGGGCTTGTGGCGCGCATTCCCTGCAAGCGGCTAAATAAACAACTTCCTCGGAGTCTTCTCCGGGAACCCCAGAACATCACCAATCCGGCTCACACGTCCGGATGGGCTTCACACAGCATGCCTAAACCCGTACTCACGCTTCCGGGTACTAATGCAACTAACTGCGGGGACGTACACGTCAACCCGTCGGGAAGCTCCCTTCCCCCCACCCGTTAGTGGAGAGGGACTTCCATGCAAATATGGAAACTGAAGGCTTCACATGCCCAAGTTGAAACATCGTTACCCTTGTCGCGTGTTTGGCGGCGGGGACGGGAGAGGAGCTCCGGGTCGATTCTGCTACGTGCGGCCGCGTCTGTGGCCGATTTCCACTCCAGGCCAAGCCTCGCTCCAGGCCGAGCCTCGCTCCAGGCCGAGCCTCGCTCCAGGCCGAGCCTCGCTCCAGGCCGAGTCTCGCTCCAGGCCGACCGTGCTCCAAGTGGCATCGAAGAAGTCGATCCCGGCCTCCACGACTTTAGGCGGCGTTGGGCTGCCCATGTTGGCCGACGGGAGAAAGGAAGGGGCGGCGTCGGGCTGTCCCAGTTGGCCGACTGGAGAGAGAAAAGTGCAGGGCTCGGCATGCCCTAGTTGGCCGACTGGAGAGAGGAAAGGGGCCTGTTTCGGGCCGCCCCTCTTGGCCGACGGGAGAGAGAAAGGTGGCCGACGTCGGGCTGCCCCTGCTGGCCGGTGGGAGAGATAAAGGTGGCCGGCGTCGGGCTGCCCCTGCTGGCCGGCGGGAGAATCGGTCTCAAAAGAGGGCCGGGGTTGCACGGCTCCAGGCAGAGAGAGGGAGAGAGGGGCGGTGGTAGAGGGACGGCTCCTCCTTGCTGCTGGGTGGCCGAAGAGGGAGACGGCGGCGGGTGGTTCCTGCTGCTCCCGGCCGAGAATCAGAGAAGAGGGGGCGGCGGCGGCGCTGCTTTGCCGGCGACGGGAGAGGGCGGGGAAGGGGCGGCGGCGGCGGCTGGGCTCCAGGATCCGCCGGGCTAGGGCTCCCGATCTCTCCCCTGCATCCATTTCTCTCTTTTTTCTCTCCCCGATCTCCTTCTTCCCAACCCCTGCCCCGCTGCTTCCTTATCTTCCCTTTCTATTTCTTATTTTTCTTTTTTTTCCTCCCCAGCCTCCACCCCCTTTGAACCCTATTCCCCCCCTGCTATTTTTTTTTTCTCTTATTGAAACTCGTGCCCCTTCTTCTCTCTCCCCGATCCCCTCCTGCCCCCTCTCATAACAAAAATCTATAATATATATATTATATATTATATATATATTATGATATAAGATAATATATATATATATATATATATATATATATATATATATATATATATATATATATATATATATATATATATATAATAAGAAACCCATGCGCACAGGACCTCCGCACGCACGCACGAGGACCCGCACGTCCTCAAACGGGGTCGCACCAAAACGTCGCTCATAGCACGCCCCTAGGCCGACATTTGGGGAGGGTACCACTCGCCCGGCTACGGGGTTGTACATCGCGGTTTGCTGCTGTGATCTGCCTGACCGTGCGGGTTGTTCCTATCTCACCTGCATCTTGGTCGCGGTCACCTGCTCTTCTCCTCTCTTCTATTCGCTCGGCCTTTTCAGTCCACGCGACCTCTTCCCCGCTGTGCCTTGTTCTGCTTCCTAGCCGCTCGTGTTCGCACGGCTTCTTCCCTTTAACCCGCTACGGTTTCACGCGGGTTGCTCTCCTTTCCTCTCCCCGCGCCTTTCTCTCTGTTCGCGCGGTTTCTCCCTTGTTTGAGCGGTCTCTCTACCTTCTTCCTTTAGCCGCTCCTGCTTGTTAGTCGCCGCGACCTCCTGATTCAGTCGCGCGGCTTGTGCTCTGCACCTTGGTCGTGGCCCTTCTTGCCGCTGGTGTGCTGACACCGAGACCGCTGCAGTTTCTTCTTCCTCCCTTCATGGCTTTCATATCCTCCTCCAAGCCGTTCGCCTCGGTTGTCACGTCTTCTGGTCGTGCACACGTTGCTACTCAGGGCAAATGGCTGATCGACACTGGTGCTACGAATCATATGACCGGCCATCTCCCGTGTTTCTCTCTCCTAGAAAAACATGCTCGCTTGCCCCCGGTTATTCTCGCTGACGGCTCCTCATCACCAGTCCATGGAACAGGGATAGTTCATGTCACTCCGTCTCTTCACTTGGCGGATACTCTATATGTGCCCCAGTTCCCGTGCAACTTATTATCTGTTACCTCTCTTTGCAAGCAATTACAGTGTTCCGTCACATTTACTTCTACTTCTTGCTCTTTTCAGGATCCGGACTCCCAACGGACGATTGCTACTGGGACTGAGAGTGGCGGCTTATATTTCCTGGACAACATTTCTGCTTTTTCAACCTTCTCCTCCACCTCCACAGATCTTCTCCAATGGCATCTCCGCCTTGGTCATGCTCCTCCCCGTCTTCTTCGTCAACTTCTGCCCCACCTTCCTCCTCAAAGTCCTCCGCTCAACTGTGAGGCCTGTTAGCTTGGCAAGCATCACCGCTCCTCCTTCCCTCCAAAGCACGTTCGTAGCACTACCCGCCCGTTTGATCTTATCCACTCCGATATCTGGGGTCCTTCTCCTACTCTTACCATTGGTCGGGGTAGTTCCTATTTTGTCACGTTCATTGATGATTTCTCGCGCTGTACGTGGGTGTATCTATTAAAAGATCGCTCCGAATTATTCTCTGTCTGGACATCCTTCTATCTCATGATCAAGACTCAGTTTGGTGTTTCTATCCAAGTTTTTCGCTCTGATAATGCCCAAGAATATCTCAGTCATGACTTCTCTACATTCTGCATGCAAAATGGGATTCTTCATCAAACTAGTTGTGTCTATACTTCACAACAAAATGGTGTGGCCGAACGCAAAACCGTCACCTCCTCGATGTCGCTCGCACCTTGATGACCCAGATCCATGTTCCTCGCTCCTATTGGGGCTATGCTGTTCTCCTTGCCTGCTACCTCATCAATCGCATTCCCTCCACGGTCCTCCACGGCCAAAAACCGTTCTCCATTTTGTATCCGGGCAAGGAGCCGTTTCGTCTTCCTCTCCAAATCTTTGGATGCACTGCCTTTGTGCATACCCCTTCTGCCACCCGTGATAAGCTCTCCCCTCGCTCCACCAAATGTGTCTTTCTGGGGTACTCCACCACTCAAAAAGGCTACTGTTGCTTTGATCCCGTCCTTCGTAAGCAGTTCGTCTCTGCTGACGTCACCTTCTTCGAGAATACCTCCTACTTCTCGGATGACTCCTCTCCTCTTCTCCCCGCTTCTGATTCTCCTGCCGTTCCCTTCGTTCCCTCACCTCCTACTACACCGTCTCCACCCCCTCCTCTTCCTCCACCTCTCTCTCTCCCTTCTCCACCACCCTCTCCCTCATCTCCACTACCGTCGCTCTCTTCTCCCGGGCCAGCTTTCTCTACCACGGATGCTCCGGATGTCGCGGGTCCGGCTGACCTGGATCTTCCTACATCTCTTCGCAAAGGGGTGCGGACGTGTACCCTACACCCCCTTGCTGCTGTTGTTTCCTATGATCGTCTTACCCCTTCTCGCCGGGCATTTGCACTGGCTATCTCTGCCACTGCCACACCCCGCTCCTATCAGGAGGCCCTTGCTATTCCTCACTGGAAGATGGCCATGGATGAGGAACTGGCGACCCTCACTGAGCGGGGTACCTGGACTCTCGTTCCTCCTCCCTTCGGTACTGATGTTGTTGGCTGTCGCTGGGTCTTTGTGGTCAAATTTAGCCCAGACGGCACTGTGGATCGGTATAAGGCTCACCTTGTTGCTAAGGGCTTTACTCAGACCTATGGGGTTGATTACTTTGACACCTTCTCCCCTGTGGCTCGTCTCAGCACTATCCGGGTTCTTCTCTCTGTGGCCGTCAATCGGGATTGGCCGATTTCTCAGCTGGACGTCAAGAATGCCTTCCTTTATGGTGATCTTCATGAGGCAGTTTACATGGAGCAACCTCCTGGGTATGTTGCTCAGGGGGAGACACGAGTGTGCCGGCTGCATAAGGCAATTTATGGCCTCAAGCAGAGTCCTCGAGCTTGGTTTGACAAGTTCAGCGGCATTGTGGCGGCTGTTGGTTTTGTGCGAAGCTCTGCTGATCACTCTCTCTTTATTCGCAAAACTCCTTCTGGGCTGGTTGTTCTTGCTGTGTACGTCGATGATATTCTTCTCACTGGCGATGACCAGGAAGGGGTAGCCCTGACAAAGCGACATCTTCGCCAACATCTGATCACTAAAGATATGGGCTCTCCAAAGTACTTTCTGGGGATCGAACTCTCTCGGAAGCCCGACTCCTTAGTTCTCTCTCAGCGTAAGTATGCCCTTGATCTTTTAAAAGAGGCAGGATTAACTAGAGCAAAACCTGCCCGATGCCCCATGGCTACTGGGGAGGACAAAACCTGGATAGATGATTCGCCTCCTCTTTCAGATAGTTCGCGGTACAGGCGTCTGGTTGGTAAGCTCATATATCTCACAGTGACCAGACCCGACATTTCTTATGCTGTGGGCAAGGTGAGTCAATTCATGCAAGCGCCTAGGGAGTGTCATCTACAGTCCGCCTTGCGGATCTTGGAGTATGTCAAAGCAGCACCTGGGAAAGGATTACTTTTTCAGAAGAATGGTCATCTGAGGATTGAAGCCTACTCAGATGCAAGTTATGCTGATGACAAAGGGGATCGCAAGTCAACCTCAGGTTTTTGCACCTTTGTTGGGGGCAATCTGGTGAGCTGGAAGAGCAAGAAGCAGTCTGTTGTCTCCAGGTCCAGTGCAGAAGCTGAGTATCGCAGTATGACGTCAACCACTTGTGAGTTGAAATGGTTGCGGGCTCTCATGCTAGATTTAGGAGAGGTGTACAACCATCCTCTACCTATGTTCTGTGATAACAAGGCCGCCATATACATCTCCAAAAATCCGGTATTCCATGAAAGAACAAAGCACATTGAGGTTGACTGCCATTTCATTCGTGAAGAGATTTTAAAAGAACAAATTTGCACTCCGTTTGTCACGTCTGATAAAGAGCTGGCTGACATCTTCACCAAGCCAGTTTCCGCCTCGTTTCTGCATGTTTGCGACAAGCTGGGCATGATTGATATATATGCTCCAGCTTGAGGGGGAGTGTTGAAGTTGGTGACCGGGCGGTCTGTCTTGGCGGGTTGAAGACCGCGCGGTCTGGCGGTTTGACTCGCCGGCTTGTAAACCGGGCGGTCTAGCGATCTTCACAGGCGACCTCTCTGCTTCTCTTGTTGTAGCCGTGCGGTTAGTCCTTCTGTCTAACCGCGCGGCTTGTGCGGTTTACTTGTACAGTCCGCTTAGCTTGTAATTTTTTAGTCCCACATCTCTTATTTGTATTCTCTCATCTCTCCTCCATTCTATATAAGGGAGGGCATACCTTTGTAATAGTTATCTTTTTTGGATAATAAAGTTTCAATTATTCAAAAGCTTATCCGCTTGTTCTCTACTTTTCACTTCTTTTCGCTACTTTCTAACAGTTGGCTATTGCAATTGCGCTGGAGGAGTCACAGTACAGGGGAATATCCTTGAACTGCAGGTTGTAGTCCTCGAACTGATTCTTTATCTATAGCAACTGTGCACAACAACTGCCTTCAGAGATATACTCTGACTCGGCCGTTGAGATTGCGACACAGTTCTGCTTCTTGCTACTCCAGCAGATTAGCCTTCTTCTGAAGAATTGGCAAGTCCCTGAGGTTCTTTTCCGGTCGTCTTTGCTACCTGCAAAATCTTCATCTGAAAACCCAATTAGTTCGCTGTCATTACTTCTTGGGTACCATAAGCCAAGATTTGGTGTACCTTTAAGGTATCTCAGGATCCGCTTTGCAGCAGCGTAATGAGATTCCTTAGAGTTCACCTGGAATCTAGCACAGACACATGTTGAAAACATTATGTCAGGCCTACGGGCAGTAAGGTAGAGCAAGGATCCAATTATGCTTCTGTACTTGGTTTCATCAAAAGGTTTCCCTTTTTCATCCTTGTACAGAGACATAGTTGAGCCCATTGGAGTCCTCATAGAGGTTGCGTTCTCCATTCCGAATTTCTTAATTAGCTCTTTGGTGAATATGGTCTGTGAGATGAAAATTCCATCTTCAGATTATTTCACCTGAAGCCCTAAGAAATACTTCAGCTCGCCCATACTGCTCATTTCAAATTTTCCTTGCATAAGTTTTGAGAACTTTTTGCAGAGGTTGTCATCTGTAGAGCCAAAAATAATGTCGTCGACATAGATTTGCGCTAGCAAAATCTTGCCTTTTATTTCCCTAAGAAATAATATCTTGTCTATCTTTCCCCTTGTGAACTTGTTCTCAAGTAGAAAGGTAGACAACGTTTCATACCAAGCTCTAGGAGTTTGTTTCAGACCATATAGGGCCTTGTGCAGAAAATATACATGATCGGGAAAGTTAGGATCAACGAAACCTGGAGGTTGTTCCACATACACTTCCTCCTTTATGTTACCATTCAGGAAGGACGACTTCACATCCATCTGATAGATGGTGAAGCCTTTGAAAGCAGCATATGCTAGGAACAACCTTATTGCCTCCAGCCTTGCCACTGGAGCGTATGTCTGGTCGAAGTCTATTCCTTCTTCTTGACGATAGCCTTTAGCGACGAGTCTGGCCTTATTCTTTATGATCGTTCCTTCTTCGTCCATCTTGTTCCTGTAAACCCATTTTGTTCCAATGATATTCGTTCCTTTGGGTCTTGGAACCAGCATACACACATTGCAGCGCTTGAACTGATTTAGCTCTTCTTCCATTGCCATTATCCATGATGCGTCTGAGTTTGCTTCCTCAAATTTCTTTGGTTCAACCTGGGAGAGAAAACTCAAATGAAGATTCTCATTATTTGTACCTCTCTGTGTTCTGACACCATCCCGGGGATCTCCTATGATCTGGTCCATGGGGTGATCCTTCAGATGTCTGAGCTCTAGAGTTCTTGCATCTGGATTATCTTCAATCACTGGAGTAATTTCTTCATCCTGGATGACTTCTTCATTTTGATCATCAGCCTCTCCAATAGGAGTTGGAGTGGTGATCTTAATGAACTTCTCGCCTTTGTCTTCAGACGGATCATCCAAGCTAGTTTCTTTCAGCTTTTCACCTGCATCTTCAATGAGCACACTAGACGGATTGCTTTGCAGCAAGCTCGTCTCATCAAATACAACATGTATCGAATCTTCCACCACCAGGGTTTTTCTATTAAATATCCTATATGCCTTACTATGGCTATTATATCCTACAAAAATACCTTCAAAGCTCTTTTCGCTGAACTTGGTGGTATGATACTTACCATTGTTAAGTACGAAGCATTTACAATCAAAGATTCTAAAGTATGAGACTGTTGGTTTCCTGCTTTTCAGAAGTTCGTAAGGTGTCTTATTGTGGTCTTTGTTTATGAGTGCTCGATTTTACACGTGGCATGCAGTGTTGACGGCCTTAGCCCAAAAGTACTCCGGTAGTGAAGCATCACTCAACATGGTCCTGCAGGCCTCTATGAGTGTTCTGTTCCTTCTCTCAGCCACTCCATTCTGTTGTGGAGTACGAGGAGAGGAAAACTCATGAAATATACCTAAGCTTTCACAAAATTCTGTCATGGCCCCAGATTTGAACTCTGTTCCGTTGTCACTTCTGATTTTGACTATGGAGCAGTTGTATTCATTCTAGACTTGCCTGACAAAATTAGTAAAGGTGTCGAAGGTATCTGACTTGTGTTTCAGAAAGAACACTCACGCAAAGCGCGAGTAGTCATCAACAATTACCAATGTATAGTCCTTACCTCCCAAGCTTCTAATCTGCAGTGGACCAAACAAGTTCATGTGCAATAGATGGAGACATCTGTTAGAGTCTTTGTCAATAATGCTTTTAAAGGTAGCCCTTGTTTGCTTGCCTTTTACGCATGCATGACAAGGTCTGTCTTTGACGTATTTGATATTTGGGGCATCACGTACTAAGTTCATTGAAAATAGTTTATTGATTGTTTTGAAATTAATATGTGCTAGTCTCTTGTGTCGTTGGTCACCAAGAGACACACTATCTTTTGCTAAAAGACACACTGGTGTAGAGGAATCTATACAGATGAAGTTTAAACAGAAAATATTCCTTCTTCGAGTGCCGGATAGAATCGTTTCCATATTGTCAACGGATTTTATCAAGCACTTATCATCATGGAACTCAACTATGTATCCTTTATCGCAGAGTTGGCTTATGCTAATAAGATTGTGTTCCAATCCTTCGACATAGGCCACATCCGAGAAGGATACATTACTGTTAGTAATCATACCATAGCCTCTAGTAATTCCACGGTCTGAACCTCCAAAGATGACCTTTGGTCCGTTCACGACTGGAGTAAAGTTCTGAATGAGGCTTGTAGTCCCGGTCATATACCGAGAGCATCCGCTGTCCAAGTACCAGATAAGCATTTTTTTGGCCTTTGGACATCCCTGCAATCATAATCAATTTGCCTTAGGAACCCAGACACGTTCGGGTCCTTGGTATCAGGTTAGAGTGCTCCCCCTACGAGTGTTAGCATTATGAGCGGTCTTTCTCATATTGCTGACATGAGGGGTTGCAGCGTTTCTGGAATTGAACCAGCAATCTATGGCGAAGTGACCGACCTTGCCACAGCACCAACAGTCAAATCTGTTGTACCTTTTCCTCAAGATCTCCTGCTTGACCTTTTGGAACTTTGGTCTAGTAGGGGTAGCATTCTTGGAGGAAGACGCCTCATGATGATGGCAATCACATGGCTTCTTCTCCTTTATGGGCTTCTCTACAACAAACTTTGTATTTGGTGCCTTCTTGAAGTTATGCCCATGATTGAAAGGGCCATAACTCTGAAGAATAACTTATTCATAAGGTGCCTTAAAGGCACTTTCGCCAAAGTTTCGGGGTCTAGCCCATCCTTGATAGCGGGACTTTGGCTCTACATAAGTAGGCCTAGCAAAGTGCCCGTATGATGAGTCAAAATCAAACTCATTTGATGGAAAGATGACCTTTTTGAATATAGTCTGATTTTGAGGGGCTTTCCCTTTCTCTTCGTCTAAGGCCTTTTTGGCGTCCTTATTCTTCCGTTGATTCTTCTTTCTCCTAGAGGATTTACTGGGAGCTTCTTCATGGCCTAGTCCGGCTCCCTTGGCCTTTGCTGAGAATTCAGCAACGAATGGAAGAACTGTTTTGGGCTTCGAAAAACTCTCAACAAGTTTCCTTTCAGCCGCAAGTTCGGCTTCCAATCCTTTGATGATCTTCTCCTTCAGGTCAAGGTGCTCAAGAGCCTTGTTATATTCTTCAATAGCATTATTGAAGTTTTCTTCGAGGGAGTCAGTCTTTGCAACTTTCTCTCTCAAGATGCTCTCTTCGGCTTTTAGAGATTTGATCTCTTTAGCCTGAGTCTTCACGACTCGACGACATTTGTCGTAAGCCATGATTAACTCCTTGTACTGGGCCATTAATTCTGACTCAACGTCAGAGGAGCTACCCTCGCAATCATGTTCAGAGACTTCAGAATCTGAAAGAGGGGTATGAGAGTTTACCTCTGGTGCTGCAAGGTAAACACCGGGAAGTTAGGCGAATTGTTAACTTCTACAAGTCGCGGTCAAGGAAGAAGAGGGCGAATATAATATTAAATCCACCGGCCAGCTTTTTCCTGACCACAGCTCAATTGAAAGGCCGAGCTAAAGAAGTCGAGTGGCTATGGAAAGAAAAGCTAAAGAGGATAGATCCCGAACGATCCAGGCGGCCATTGTTTAGAATCCATACCGCGGCCTCTGAAGAAGATAAAAATCAAACCGACGGTCTTATCCTACCAATTCCCTTGCTAGAAGGTCGCAATTATCCGACTGATCCTGACTACGGTTTATCTTCTGCAGGTGAACCGGAGACCGCGATGAAACCGGGAGACTTGACATCACTGTTATCTATGCTGCCGCCAGCAAGTGTTCGCAAGAAAGAGATGACCGACTTCCCGAAGGAGGTCGACACCTTGCAAGCGGCTTTGAACGCGCACACCGAAGCTCTGCGGGTTAAGGACGAAGAAAAGCGGGTTGCCCAGGATGCCGCCGAGAAAAGGATCCAAGAGTTGCAAACCATCCTGGAGCAAGAGACCACAAGTCTGTAGTCCGCGCTAGAGCAGGAGACCACGAAGTTGAAATCCGTGCTGGAGCAAGAGACTGTCAGGCTCCAGACCGCGCTGGAGGCCGCTGAGAATAATATTGCAGAGATGCAGGCCACCTTGGAGTAGGAGAGGGCAGAGAAGTATTTGTTGATGGTCGGATGGCTAGAATGAGACAGAGAAGAGATTGCACAACTTGAGGACGGCGAAGACCAAGATCTGCCAGCCGAGACCGACGAAGAACCATGACCTGCACTGCTGACTTCTGGAAAATAGCCGGTTACTGGCCGCCCGGCCTCTGGTGAGACTTCAAATCCGCCGGAGGTCGCGGCGCCCGGGCAGGCCGCAGTTTCAAGCGGTCTGGGGGTTCAGTCGATTCCAATGATCCCATTTGCGAGAGTAGAATGTGATACTGCACGGGTTCATCGGTCTCTGAACTCGCTTGATAATCTGGTTATCCAGGTGTACGTTGCGATTGTGCAAACCGGTGAACAGGTCGCGCGAATAGGACAAGACAGACTTGACGACAATAAGCAAGGCTGAGCGACTTGAGCGATCTAAGCCGCACGAATAATTGATTAGTATGTTGTAATATGTTTTCTCTGCTGGATGTTGGACAATTTGGTTGTTGTAAACCGTTGTATTTTTACTCTGCTACGAACTGTTTGCGGCGTATGCGATTTATATTTATGATCACCATGCCTATGTTTTGTTCTGAAATATCCAAGTACAGGAAAGTAGCCGTGCGGTCTGGCGAATAGATCGTCGGCTTGAAACTTTTATATCCACATGATTTGCAACGAAATTATTCCAAGTGCAGGGATATAGCTATGCAGACTAATGAACTAAACTGCGGCTTAGACGCTGCACTAATCTATATTTTCTGCAGGTTTAGGTCGCGCGGCGTGATGGCTAACCGCGATTTGACGTTGAGTATTGTACTTTCATAGGTTTTCTATAAATAGAGCCGACTCCGGAGATTTCATCACAAGACAGAAAGGATGCGGGCTAAGTCCAAGTCGTTGCGGTCTGACAAGGCCTCTGCGGTCAGGACTGATGCGGCCTCCGCATTCCACAACGCAGACCATAAAGAATGCTGGCTTACAAAAGCCGAGCTGGACGATTTTGTAGAGAAACACATGCAGGGAAGTACGCTAGTCGCGCGGCTTCTGCTGCAAGACGAGCGGATTAATACATCCAACGGAAATCAGATCGCCATCCCCATCGACCACTTTGACTGCGGCTTCTGCCTTCCGGTCATGATGGAGGCCATGGAGGTCTTCGACCATTATGGAGTTGTGCTAGGACAACTGCCACCAAACTCGATAGCTGCCATATACAGCTTCATTTCATACTTAAGGTCGGAAAGAGTCCGATTTTCTATGAGGCTGTTACAGAATGCTTCTCGGTGAGGTCTATCCCGGACTCCGGGACAAGGATCTTTCGGGGGCATTTGTACTTTGGCTGCAGGGGGCTGAAGATCGTCAACCTGGCGAACAAGATCGCCAACTGGTCTGAGCGGTTTCTCATCTTCGAGGGAAACCTGGGGTTGCTGCCAGTCAACACGCAAATCCGCGAAGAGACCTCCTTCAGCAGCGACGGCTTGGACGACGTGGAGAAGGAAATCTATACCTTCTTCAAGGGGGAGCGGCTTGATGTAAACCATTATATCCCGCTGATGCCGTCCTTAGAAGGAATCGAAGCGGAAGATAGTAAGCTCCAAACTGGTCAAACTGAACTTTTAGCCGCGCGGCATGGAACTGACTTTGTCTTTATCTTTGCAGCTACTGTGGTGATCCCGCAGAACAAGTCGCTGACGCCTGGTGGCCTGACTCTCACTCAAAGAGAGAAACGAGCCAGGAGGGCCAAGCCACCACAGGCTGTGGAGGAGGAGGAGTCGGCCTCCTCCGGCGAGTTTATGCTGCAGGGAACGGGCAGCAGCCTGAAGGAAGTCCATGGCAACCCGGCTGTGCTGTGGAGTCCGGATGGCGAGTCCGTGATGGTCTCCACCGCCCTCCCTTACTGGGGGAGGGAAGAAGTAACCCGTCATGCGAATGTGGTTGGCGCTGCGTTGTATGGCAAGCACAACCTGAAGGCGCTGCGTCGAGTTCCCGCAGACGACCTGCCGCGGCTAGCCGCGCAAGTCGGGGCAAGGAGCTTCGTGACAGGTCACTTCATGGGCCTTGCCTACAAGCAGTTAATGAAAGAAAAGAGCGGCCTGGACAGGCGGTTAGAGGAAATAGAAGAAGAAAACAAGCGACTGAAAGAAAGGGAGGCGTTAAGTCGTTACCAGATACTCGTGCGGTTAGCATTATTAAACCGCACGGCTTACCTTTACTGCTTTTGCAGGCAATGTATGACCCGGCCAACCGCACATTCCACGACAACATCTTCCCGCAAGTCATCCAGGGGATTGATGGAGCGCTTAACCGCGTCCGAGACCTTGGCGGCTTGGCGGCCGGCTTCACCGACTTCACCTGTGCCGACATTTACCCCACCATGAAAAAGAAGGTGGCCGCCGTCTACAGGACGATCAAGGGCAAAGGCAAGGTCGGCGAGGAAGACGGTGAAGAGGAGGAAGACGATGAGGAAGAGGGTGGCCAGGGAAGCCGGAGCGGGGGCGCATCGTCTGAGATCGGCGGTCAAGAATCCGAGACCGCGCGGACAGAGTCAGCGACTTCTAGTCGTTTAGGAAGCTCGGCGGCTAGCAGCAGCGGGTACTATGAATCCCCCGTCGACATCGATGATGACAGTGATTCACGTTCTCCTGCGGCTAAAAAACTCAAGCCGGCCGATTATGACCTTTGTAATTCTTTACTTGTATTTTGATCTTTTGGAGAAATCGGCGGTATTTGTTGTAAACCGCATAATTAACGTTTGGTAACACTCAATGAAATAGAAATAGAAAAGGAAAACTTCACCTCTGACGTGCAGCTTTTTTCATTTTTCTTACTTGTTCAAGTCCGTGCGGTCTCAGCATAACTTTCGATTTAATTGAGGCTAACAGTTTAAACCGCCATTTGCCTTAATGAAGTAATCAAGGTTATCCGCTGGGATATTGAAGTATAAGATTGCGGCTAGGGAGAATTTGTACATAAACTACGACCAATAAGCCACACGACTAAGAACCTTAGCCGCCAAAAAGCCTTAACAATGAAGTATAAGTTTGCGGCTAGGGCGCTTCTGATATGAAAACATAAGTCGGCAACCAAAAATACTTAATCATACTAGTCGGCAACTAAGCCAACCGAATAATAATGATCAAAACTGCATGAGAGCGGGTAGGTATATAGAAACCAAATAATTTAAGCCGGAAATAGGTCAGCCGATGTCACGATTATATAAAGAACAAACCGATATGTAGGTATATAGAAGCCGGACAATATAAACCGACATATTAACCCGCGCGGTCTGTAACTGAATTGAAAATCTTTCTTTTGACCTGAGAAAGATGGGTTACAAACTCAAGCGACCAAGCGGGCAGGTGCGCACGAAGCCCATTGCTTTCCACGCAGGGTCGCAAAAATTGTAATCCACATCACCCAAGTAGGCTCGACAGACTGAATTATCCAAGCTCTGCGGATTAGCTGAAGACCATAGCAAAGTCTAGCTGAATTGAAAACCGAAGGCTTGCGGACTTAGCAAACAATACTTTAAGTCCACACCTTTGTCTGCTAAAAGAAATGATTCATAACTAATGTGACCCAGTGGGCAGGTGCATGAAGCATTGCTTTCCTTACAGGGTCACAGGAGTTATGCAATCAACCCACTTCAGAATTGGATGACCAAGCAGGCAGGTGCGCGTGGCAGTGCTTTCCTGGCAAGGTCACAAAAGCTGCCTGCTCAAAAAGAGGGGAAGGATTCACTGCCCTCTTGCCTGGAGTACAGCCCAATCTTTCTGGTAGGTGCTTGTGGCATTGCTTTCCTATAAGATCAACCCAGCTGTGGGTCTCCTGCAGGCACTGCTTGAGGGTTCCAAAGAGTGTTCGAGGGTCACGAACTAAGATGATCGGTGGGCAGGTGCGCGTGGCAGTGATTTCCACATGCGATCATCAAAGTTGCAACGATATCCCTTAAAGTGGCATAGTAGAGCTTTTCTCCCACCCTGTCCCTCCATAATGTAGAGGTAGGGTCAGGTACAAGCCGGGATCCGAAATTCAGTGACCTACCGCACTAGAACTTGCAGGCTCCCACTACACGGTGCGAAATCTCTCTGCAACACGTGGTCTTTGTGGTGTTACGCCAATGACAACGGTTCTAAGGGAGGTTTACGCTGAACTCGGCGATGTCTCTTGGAGTCAGTTATCCCTATTTCTCAAGCTGTTTGGGAAAAAAGGAAACACTTGAAAATGTGTTAGCATGAGGTTTTGATATATGAAATAAGAACATATTCGATATAGAAATTTTAGGAAATGAATCGGTAATAAAGACAAACTAGCGCGCTTGCGTTTATTTTCATGATTGAAGGTGAGGCTCTTTTAGCCTATTTATTCCAAGACGGAGAGGGTGTCCAGCATGCCTTTGTCTTCTCAGGCTTCGGAGGGGGATGCAAAGATCCTTTGGACGGCATCACCAAACTTTCCCTGCTTCATCATCCTCTCCACTAGTTGCTTAAGAGCTTTACAATCTTCTGTCAAATGACCCTTTCCTTTGTCATATTCACAATATTGATTAGAGTCCCTGTATTTCTGGCATAGAGTCTGAGATGATTCCTTGGAACTTGCTTTGCTTTTCATGACACGGTCAAAAGTGCCTCTCCCAGCACGAGAGAACTAATCAGCGAGGTTGATTAGCTCCTGATATGTTTTTCCTTTTCTAAGGGTCGCTTCGAACTTGAACGGTCCTTCCTTTAATCCCTCAATTAGAGCAATTTTGTACACTTCTGGATTGTCTTCGTCAACTTCAAGAACCTCCTTCTGAAATCGTCTGATGAAATGAGCGAGTGTCTCCTTTTCCCGCTGTTTTGCCTGGAATAAAACTGACACGTGCTTTTTCCTTTTCATAGAAGCATAAGTATCTTGCATTTTCCTCAAGTGATTAGGAGGATAAGCGACGAACTGAGGACCTTGTTTTTCAGCCCACGGAGGGGCTGCCGACTGCACATGCGAGTAGGATACCGGGCGGTTTTGCGAGTAGGCGCGCGGATAGGGCCGTGGGTAGGCTTTTACTCCTTCCAGACAAGCTGGTGGATTAATAGGAGGACTGTCCACTGTGGGCGCCGAGTTGACGGAGGAGACCGGTGTTGGTGCGGACTGCGTGTTTAGCCGCTTGACAATAGCTCCCAAGATGTCGTACACCGCGACGAACTGCAAACCGACGACATGAGAAATTTTGTCAGTCTCTTGTGCTAACCGCACAACTGCTTCCCAAAGGGGATCCTTGTCGTGTTGAAGGTCAGGTTGAGCGGTCTGGCGATCTGACATTCTGCCCGCAGACTTCAAAAAATTGCTTGATCTGAAGGTCACGTGTTAACCGTTGATGCACGAAAATGCAAATGGGGTCAGGCACCACCAGCTAACGGTTCGAGCACGGGGGAAGGAAGGAAGGGAAAAGAGGCAGACTGCAAGTCGTTATCTACTAAGCGGACGAGAGAAAAAAGAACAGCCGAGCCGTGAACCACGGCAACACCTAACTTTGCCCGTCGCGGCCTGAATGCCTCTCTTGCGGAGGGCTTTCCTTTTATTAAAAGTGAGATTTACAACTTGCTAATACACCTTTACCACAAAGCAATAAAAGGTACAAGAATGAAGCTGGCGGCTAAGGAAGAAGAATGCCAGAGGAGGCCGCGCAGACTGAAGAGCGAAGCCGGAAGGCCGCGCGGTTAAGGGAAACGGGAGACCGCGCGGACTGGAGAACCACAGGCTGGCAGGCCGTGTGAATAAGGTGCATAGAGGGATGCAGACTGAGAAACGGAGTCTGTAGGAGATGGGCTAGTTGGCTGACTTCGAGCGTGAGAACCTTGGCTATGACGAGATACCTCCTCTCATATAAGAGGCATAGGGGGCTATTTATAGGCCTGAGGAGGCAACGGTTGCGGTGACATTACCCCCAGTGAGACGGTAATTTGAGCGAGATGGAGACGAAGTCCGCCGAGTCCGCCACAGGGCGCACGGACTGGGACTTGCTACTGAAGCCAGAGCTGTTGTCGGCAAAATGGGAGACTCAGTGGCGGACTGCGATGCGGGTTCGCGGAGCCCGTCACGGCTGAGCTGGGACTATCCGCCTACTGCTGTGGTGGTGGATGCGGGAGGACAAGCGGCGGACTGCATGGAGAATCCTCTGAGTCCGCCGCTGCTGAACTGAGCGAGCTGCAAGGGGTGCGAGCAGGAGAGTGCCCGCGGAGTCCGGCGAGTCCGCACGAGGTTATGCGGACTGGGACTGCTTTCTGCAGGGTCTGTTTCTTGGCGGGCTGGAAAGGGTCCGCCACCACTGACCGAGTTCTCACCAAGACTGCGGACTGAGGGAGAAGTCTGCTACCACTGGCTGAGCCTGTAAAAGGCCTGTAGACTGAGGAGGAAGCTGGTACTGCTGCCGAGAAGCTGATGCTGACGAAGGGAAGGGCGGACTTTATATTGAGTCCGCCAAGCCCGCCGAGTCAGCGGCTGCTGCAAAACTGAGTCCGCTTATGTTGGAGATCGAGAGCCTGGGTGTTGAGGCTGTTGGGCTTCACCAATGAAGGCGGACTGGAAGTCTCAACCGCAATTCGAGTCTGCCCAACTCGCGAGGAACTTGGACTGCTGCTGGTCTTGGCAGGTAGCCAGAGTTGGAGTGTGCGCTCTGCAGGCGGACTGGAGGAGTCGGCTGCTCATGCGGCTGGGTGAAGGGATATGTGACCTGTTGCCGGCCTCGGCGGATAGGTAGTTGAGTCCGGCAGAGAGGGACCTGCGGATACAACCTCGCGGTTAAGCTGAAAAAGGGGGCGCCCTGCAGAGGCGGACTGCAGAAGCAGTCCGTGGACCCTGTCCACCAAGGGAAGACACACGGCTTGGGGGGTCAAACCGCTGAGACCGCACAGGCCGCGCGGCCTGAGTGGACAGAGAGTTTTGTCTGCCCACCTCCTCTCCCGACATTTAGTGCGGAACTCTCTTTACCGGGGGGCGATCGGTCCATACGCACGGACTCTCGGCTACCTAGCTGTATGAACTACAGAAATAGGGCCCACACATCGATTATGTGGTTCTACGCATCGTAAACCCTAGGCAAACCTTAAGTTAATTTTAATTAATTAGAAAAATAAGACCTTTATTATTTAAAACAATTTTATTTGTCCCAATGCTCTTCGATACTGAGGGCTAAGAACCATTATCCACTCATCAGAATGGGGACGGCAAGCGGTGAAAGCAATAAAATAAAGCAGGAAATAAAGCACTAAAATAAAACAGTAAAGTGCAAGTCCTACTCAAACGAGTAGGACTAAAATAAACGCAGTAAAATTACAAGTCCCGGCTCAAATGAGTGGGCGGGAGAAATAAAGCGAGTCCTACTCAAACGAGTAGGAGAAAATAAATGCACCCACGCACGCACTCTACTGAAATTGAAAACTCATACACAGACCTGTCATTTAACTCAAATGAGTAGGAGGTACATAAACGCTAATACAAATAATACTTAAATAATTACAGAATAAAGATCTGCCATTTAATCAAATGAGTAGGCAGTAAATAAATTCCTGCCATTTAACTCCTAGCGAGTAGGCGGAAATAAATGCTAACACTCACTCACTCTACAGAAAGTAAACACACTCTACTCAAATTATCATACGCACACACACACTACAGAAATGAAAACTCACACGTACAAGTCCTACTCAAATGAGTAGGTGGGAAATAAAAGCACGCCATTTAACCCTTAACGAGTAGGCGAAAATAAATGCAACACACGCACACCCTCTACAGAATTGAAAGAAAGCAATTTAAACTAACTCATACACGCACGCACACGTACAAAAAATAGGAAAACTAAGTTGCTGAAAATTAAAACAACTACATTTCTACCGCTAGAATGTGGTAGAAATGCATAAAAAGTGAAAATAAAATTTAAAGGAGCAAAAAAAGTTTGCAAATAAACGCAAAGTGCAAGTGCTCGAATTAAAACAATTACATTTCTACCCCTAGAATGCGGTAGAAATGAATAAAAAAAGGAAATAAAAATTAAACGGGCAAAAGTTTTTGAAAATAAAAGTAAAAATGGAAATACTAGAAAAATTAAAATGACTATATAAGCATTCCTATAACTCCGTAAAAGTGCTTAAAAGTGAAAATAAAGAAAAAAGGAACGAAAAGTTTCACAAGCTAAACACGAAAATCTAAGTTAGCAAAAATAAAAATCACTTTGAAAAAGCTTTTTCAGATTTATAGGAATGCATAAAAGGCTATAAAAAACTGATTTAAACAAAACTTAGTGAAAATAACTAAGTATAAAAGCATGAAGATTAATCTCATACACACATACATCCATTTTAAAAGAACAAAAATAAAAGCAAAACAAGTAAAAAAAAGATTGCATAAGTGTTTGTTGCTTAGATTCATTCCAACATCATGTAAAGAGACGAAAAAACACATTTTATTAAGTAAAAACTGGGGTTACAAAAGAACAAAAACAAAAGTTAAAGAGTGGGGGGGGGGGGGAATAACTTTACATAACATTTGAAATCATCTAACAGCCGGCCCCTTAAGTAAAATGGTTCAGGAAAAGATGGAACATGATTACAGACAGAAGGCTGGAATTTAAAGACAAAATATTTCATCTGACACGCCCTCTAACACGGGCGTGTCAAGGGGCGTGTTGACATTATACATATGGCGGCCGTGAATTGACTGGAGATTTTGACTTTGCGGCTGAAAACGTGGCGGTCACGCCCCGGGTCACGGGCGTGACGGTGGGCGTGTCGGGGATTTTGAACTCGGCGTCGTTTGCGTCGAAAGTCGCCGGCGGTGGTTTGTCGGGCCAGGTTGAAGAGTACACGCCCGTGTCGCATCTTGACACGGGCGTGTTGGGTTGAGTCGATGAATGTCGAGTGCAAAATGTTGAGAGATGGTCACGGGCTTCGGCACGAGGCGTATCACAAGACACAGGCGTGTCGCTCATAGGATACAGGCGTGTCCTGTCGGGTCGACGAATGTCGAGCGAAAAATCGTCGAACTGGCTGGCACGGGTCAAGTCATGGTCGTGCCACATTTGACACGGTCGTGTGACAGGGCGTGTCACACTTTTCTTCAGAAATTTGTCGATTTCACAGGAAATTGAAGTATCACACCCTGGTTACGGGCGTGACCCATAGTACACGGGTGTGTACTATGAAAAAATTTGACTTTTCCTAAAATTTTTCAGAAAATCAAAAATAAACCAAGTTACAAAATATTTATAAAATTGTAGCAATTTATTACAGAAAATTACGTAAAAATGACAAAAATAAAGTAAAACGACTTATTTAATGTACATCAAAATAAATATATTTACAATTCATCAAATACCCACATACTTTAGCTTTTGTTATTCCAGAGCAAAAGTTGGAGATGAACTTATGAGGAATTAAAGAAATCCTAAGTTTTGCTACCGCTTGAATTAATTGAAAGAAAGATCATAATGAATATCCGGGGTATAAGGGTTAAATCCTAAATTATGCGAAAAATTTAAATAAAGGAAGAGTTTCTGTTTAAAACTTCTGATATGATCGAATAGATAGCAAAAAAATTTATTTGTTAGGTTAACAAAAATAGATTGGATTATGAAAACTTAAGTTTGTAAGAATTATAGGAAATAATTTAATTTACAAATTATGCTCTCAAAAAGATTTTAAAATTAAGGCTCCGTTTGGAAGGACTTATTTTCACCGGTCAAGCGGTTACAACCGCATGAACCAGACCTTAATTTAATGTCTGGTTCATGCGGTTGTAACCGCTTGACCGGTGAAAATAAGTCCTTCCAAACGGAGCCTAAATCTAGATTCTTATTGAAATTGGTGGAGTAGGATATCGTGGTATATGAAGAAGGGTTGGAATTTTTAGAGGCGAGGGTATATTTTTTCGCTCGAACCTCTAAAATATTTTTTTTTTCAAATATGGATGTTAGGAAAACGAAATCTTATTTTCCATAACATAATATATATATATATATATATATATATATATATATATATATATATATATATATATATATATATATATATATATATATATATATATATATATATTTGTTACAATCTTCATAATAATCCAATGTATATGTATATGAGTAATGAATTTTATCTTCATAGTAATTGATTTATTCGTTACATAATTAACAAATTGTTTTTTTGATTATTATCTTTTTTTGTGAATTTTTAAAGGTGTTTTTATCTTCTTTTTTGTATTTTTTTCTAAAAATTTTTTGATGTTTGTTTTTTCTTTGTAGTTTTAAGATTTGATGATTTTTTTTAAAGTTATTAAGTTTTTAACTAGAAGGCCCGAGAACAGTCTCTTATTTAGGTGGTTGATTCGATGAATCGAACGGCGCGGGCTTGCTAAAATAAGGAGAAATTTTTTTTGTGATTTTTTGTTTTTTTTTTAATTTTTTTTGATTTTTTCTTTATAAAAAACAAGGAAATTTTTTTTTACCTGTATTAAGTTTTTAACTAGAGGGACCGCGAACAAACTCTTATTTAGGTGGTTGGTTCGATGACTAGAACGCTGCGGGCTTGCTAAAACAAGGAGAAATTTTTTTTTGTGATTTTTTGTTTTTTTTATTTTTTTTTCTTTATAAAAACAAGGAAAATTTTTTTTAACCTTATTAAGTTTTTAATTAGAAGGCCCGCGAACAGACTCTTATTTAGGTGGTTGGTTCGATGAGTCGAGCGCCGCGGGCTTGCTAAAACAAGAAGAAGTTTTTTTGTGATTTTTTGTTATTTTTATTAATTTTTTTTTATTTTCCTTTATAAAAAAACAAGGAAAATTTTTGTTTGAAGGTTTTAATATTTGCAATTTTTTGAAATTAGGTGAATATTGTAAATATTGCAGAATATAAATGTGCAGAAATAGAAAAAATATGAAAACACCATCATACTTAAATCCAATATTGTCCCCAATATTGCAATCTAATTATGTAGAACGAATAATTTACAAAATAAAATATGCACAAAAATTAAAAGAAAGGGTAGAAGCTTCCCTTAGACGAGTTCGGGGAGGCTCATATGGAACCCTGCATTATGAAAAAGAAATAACAAAAATAGAACAGTAAAAACAAAAAACAAGAAACTCGGCCGAACTTGTGCGGGTGGTAGGGGGCACAAATTCTAAGTATGCGGAACGTATTTGTTGTTATAGCTAATAATAACATAATTTGTTTAAGTTTTTTTAAAGTTGTTTAAGTTTTTTTAAGTATTTTAAATTTTTTTAAGTAGTTTTTTTTAAATTCATAATAATAACATAATTTTTTAAGATTTAAGTTTTTTTTTAAGTAGGTTTTAAGTAGTTTTCGAGTTTTTTTTTTAATTTTTTTTAAGTAGTTTTTTTAAATGTTTTAATTTTTATTAATAATACTTATTATTAATTATAATTTTGGTGGCCATTTTTTTTAAATATATATAATAGGTAAAATTAATAGGTCTCCAGAGTTTAAAATAATGAATTGAAATTTCCCCGGCAACAGCGCCAAAAACTTGATGCAGTTTAAAACTCCAAAAATTATTACGAGCTCACGGCATCCCGGGCGGTTTTATTTAAGAAAAGCGGAGTTTGTTTTTATTTAAAAAACGGGGCGAGCAGATTTATTATTTGGATATAAAATAGTGAAATCGAGTTTTAACGAAATGAGACAAGTGCACTTATCATGTGTATTACATGGTATTCCGGTGTGAAATATCGAGATCGTATTGTTCTCGGGGTCAGTTCGATTATTTCTACTCTTCCCAGGAGGGGACTATTATTTTACCGATAATTAACTTGTCGTGTTAATATTTATATATAAATAAAAAGGGCAGAAAATGAAAGCATAAAAAAAGGTGGAGCCGATGAAGAGCTTATCTCGAGGGCACCGAATAAAATTGAACTAAAATAAACATTGAATAAAAAGAGATCCTAAATTTCAAAATAATTAAGGCGGAGACTTGGCCGTGGAGGTTCCATTAAAATGAGCTCACCAAGCTATAGGAATATCGCTCACCTGAATGCTAAGATTATTCGACCGGGCTCTCGTCCGACGAACGATTCCTCTTAACGCACGCATTACGATAAGGACCCCGCTATTGGGTGGGGAACCCAATCCGGTAGAGTTGGTGCACCTCCTCTCTCGAGGGTTAGTGCAGAACTCTCTTTACCAAGGGGCGATCAGTCCATACGCACGGGCTCTCGGCTAGCTAGCCGTATGGACTACGGAAATAGGGCCCACACATCAATTATGCGGTTCTACGCGTCGTAAACGTAGGAAAACCTTGAGTTAATTTTAATTAATTAGAAAAACAGGACATTTTATTATTTAAAGCATTTTTATTTGTCCCAATGCTCTTCGATACTGAGGGCTAGGAACGATTAGCCGCTCATCAGAATGGGGACGACAAGCGGTGAAAGCAATAAAATAAAGCAGTAAATAAAGCAGGAAATAAAGCACTAATATAAAGCAGTAAAGTGTAAGTCCTACTCAAACGAGTAGGACTGAAATGAAAGCAGTAAATTAGAAGTCCCAGCTCAAATGAGTGGGCGGGAGAAATAAAGCGAGTCCTACTCAAACGAGTAGGAGAAAATAAATGCACCCACGCACACACTCTATTGAAATTGAAAACTCACACACAGACCTGCCATGTAACTCAAATGAGTAGGCAGTAAATAAATGCTAGTACAAATACTACTTAAATAATTACAGAATAAAGACTTGCCATTTAACTCTAATGAGTAGGCGATAAATAAATTCCTGTCATTTAACTCCTAGCGAGTAGGCAGAAATAAATAATAACACTCACTCACTCTACAGAAAATAAACACACTCTACTTGAATTGAAATACACACACACACTACAGAAATGAAAACTCACACGTACAAGTCCTACTAAAACGAGTAGTCAGGAAATTAAAGCACGCCATTTAACCCTTAACGAGTAGGCGAAAATAAATGCAACACACGCACACCCTCTATAGAATTGAAAGAAAGCAATTTAAACTAACTCATACACGCACGCACACGTACAAAAAATAGGAAAACCTATGTTGCTAAAAAATTAAAACAACTACATTTCTACCACTAGAATGTGGTAGAAATGCATAAAAAGTGAAAATAAAATTTAAAGGAGCAAAAAAAGTTTGCAAATAAACGCAAAGTGCAAGTGCTCAAAAAATTAAAACAATTATATTTCTACTGCTAGAATGCGGTAGAAATGAATAAAAAAAGGAAATAAAAATTAAACGTGCAAAAGTTTTTGAAAATAAATGTAAAAATGGAAATGCTAGAAAAATTAAAATGACTATATAACCATTCCTATAACTCCGTAAAAGTGCTAAAAAAGTGAAAATAAAGAAAAAAGGAACGAAAAGTTTTACGAGCTAAACACGAAAATCTAAGTTAGCGAAAATAAAAATCACTTTGAAAATGCCTTTTCAGATTTATAGGAATGCATAAAAGGCTATAAAAAACTAATTTAAACAAAACTAAGTGAAAATAACTAAGTATAAAAGCATGAAGATTAATCTCATACACACATACACCCATTTTAAAAGAACAAAAATAAAAGCAAAACAAGTAAAAATAAGATTGCATTAGGGTTTGTTGCTTAGATTCATTCCAACATCATGTAAAGAGACGAATAAAATACATTTTATTAAGTAAAAACAGGGGCCTGGCTTTAGTGCTCTCTGAAACCAGGCAAGGGGAGATTCTCTGTGAAGAAGTTGCAGCAACAGCAGTAGGAGATGTTCCAAATGCAGAGTTTATTGAAACAAATGATGATACAGAGATGTTTTGTTCAGCAGAAGAGCTAGTATTTACTGAAGAAATAAATACTGCTGATGTTTTCACCATAACTCCCTCAGTGGACATTCTTTCATTACTTAATTCTTTTGATAGACTTCATAGCATTTCTTTACCAGCTATTCCAGTTATTGATTCAAATGTGTCTAAAGCAATAGTATGTTACTCAGCTCCAATAATTCCTGATGTTTTGGAACATCTTAGGACAAGTCTTACAGTTTTTGATAATATTATAGAGTCTATAACTGTCTCAGAGCCATAGGCATTCTCACACCAACATTTGGCTGGTGTGAATATCCAATGAGAAATCTTGATGATTTTTTATTTACTGATATGGAACCAGAGGTCACCAACTCTCAGGTTCAAGAAGTTCCAGAAGCTCTAACTGAACAGCCTCAGTCTGAAGACTTAACAACCAAAGGTTTCTTCTCTTCTTTTTGATGAAATGCTGAAGCAAATAAATGTTCTCTATGATAATCCAGCTAATTCTTTTGATGATGATAATGATGAATTAGATCACTTTGAGGATACAACTTCTAAGAAAAGAAAAGCAAAGAAGAAGGCTGCTCCTCCAAATGCTGCTCCAAAGCCAAATCCAACTCCTGATACTCCCTATTATATCCTGCATAATATAACTCTCACTCCAGACACCCCCAACTGGATGAGATATTCCAAAAAATGAACTGAAAGCTAGGAAGAAGAGCGAGAGATACTCTTCACCTCCTAAATTTAGGAGAGGTCCACCTCCTCCTATAGCAGCACGATCATTAGGAAGTGTTGCTCATGCTCAAAAGTCAACATCCTCACATTCCAAACCTTCCTACAGCAGACAGCAACACAGTTCTAGTAGCAGCAGCAGGCAGCAATAATATCAAAAGCACAGTAGACAACAAAAGTCATCTGAAGATCAACAACAAGATAAAGCTAGCCCAGAAAGGCCTCTATCTCTAGTTTGTGATCCAGAAATAGACCCAAACTCTAGGATGGCCAGATTTAAAAAATTAATAGCTCTCTCTCATATTAAAAAAGCTAAGGAAGAAGGACAAGACACTTCACACTATACTACTATGTCCTCCTACAGAATGAAAGAGCTAGACAAATATCAGGTACACAATCTTTTTAATGTTGATGCTTATATGTCATTACATCCTGAAGCAGTTGTACCAAGAGCTGCTTCTGTGACAATTCTTACAGCATCTGATTTGAGGATGACAAAACAGTAAGCTGCAGATCCCAAAAGAGAAATCATCTTCACCAGACCAGCTTCAGATGAACAGAAGAAAGACTCAAAGAAAGCCTGAAAAATTTATTTCTATATTTTGATTTGAACTGTTATTTGTTATTTATTCTTCACAAGGCACTATTTTTAATATCTGATGAACAATTATAATTCTACCAGATATCGTTTTATGCTTTGTGATTTTTTTCTTTCTGTTGTTCATAGTGACCACACCCAAATAGGGGGAGATTGTTGGAACCCCACCTATTTTAGGGTTGATTTGGGCTAAGTTCACTATTATGATTGCTTAGAATTACCCACATTATATAGTCTAAGGTCATAGGTTTTTGTCAGAGTCTAGGTTAAGACATCAAACCTAGAATGGTTGGTTTTCACCTTCAGAGGACTTAGAAGACAGAAGACCCCCAGAGAAAGCAGTTTTCTAAGAGCATAAAAATTCATTCAGAGATTGCTGAATTAAACTCAACTTTCGTCGATCGGAGCTCGACGAACTCTGTTATTTCTCAAAGCTGAGTTCGACGAAATCCTAGCTGAGCTCGACGAACTCAGTCTTCTTCTTTGAGCTGAGTTTGACGAAATATTAGCTGAGATCGACGAATTCCAATTTCTTCCCAGAAGTTCAGCACGACGAAATGAATACCTCAGTTCGACGATCTTGGACCTCAGATTATAAGTGAATTCTCTGTTCAGAGAACTTGGAGTTCAGCTCGATGAAAGAGAGGTTTTAGCTCGACGAAATTGGATCTTTGTTCGACGAAACAGATTCAGTTCAACTACATTTTCACAGGTTTTGTTCGACTATTTTCCCTGCTGTTTTCCAGTATTGACTAAGGTAGTTTGATTTCAGAATTTATTATTATGCCTATAAATGCTCTGATAATTAATGCTTCATATTCTCAAGAATATAACCATTTCAAGGCAGCATTAATTATGGTATTGATGCAGTGGCCTAGCTCTTATACGGAGGCCCACTGCCGGGCTGTAGCCCAAGCACCCCACCCATGACCGAACCTATTCTCAGCGCGGCGGGATGTTGAGGCGGGGTCTCGAACCCACAACCCCCTTGATAAAGAGCTTTCCTAACATCTCTCATCACCAACTGAGCTGCAGCTCAGTTGGTGATGAGAGCTGTTAGGAAAGCTCTTTATCAAGGGGGTTGTGGGTTCGAGACCCCGCCTCAACATCCCGCCGTGCTGAGAATAGATGCGGTCATGGGTGGGGTGCTTGGGCTGCAGCCCGACAGTGCGCCACCGTATAAGAGCTAGGCTACTGCATCAAAAAAAGTGCAGCTCAGTTGGTGATGAGAGGTGTTAGGAAAGCTCTTTATCAAGGGGGTTATGGGTTCCAGACCCCGCCTCAACATCCCGCTGCGCTGAGAATAGGTGCGGTCATGGTTGGGGTGCTTGGGCTGCAGCCCGGCAGTGGCCCACCGTATAAGAGCCAGGCCACTGCATCAGGTATTCACAGAGTAATTATTTAGCTAATTTGCTGGGACAGTTAAGGAAACAATTAAAGACAATTACTAGTCGTTCAACTCCCAGATTTTCTACAGTCAATCAAGGATAGAATTCAATTTCAAATGTTATTTTCTGCAAGGAATATAGAAGGACTGTTTTAAGAAGAGAAAAATAGATACAGAGACAATACATAGAGAATTTACACAGACACACACAGATACATACAGAGATATACAGATTCTTACAGAGCTCTTCACCATAAGCTTTAGAGCTTTTCAAGGGATACCTATTCAATACCAGTCCAGAAAGCTTCTGATGATCGTCTCAAATTGAAGGCCTACACCATATGCAATGCTCTCATCTTCCTGAACAATTCTTCATCTCAGTGAGAGCTTTGACAACATCAAATCCACTAGTCTTCTCTTAGACTGTTGATATAGAAGAACATCATCAATTTTCTTTTTCCCACTGTGTACAGGGTTATAACTACCTTCAAAAGTTAACCCTTTGGTTGTCAAGTCTTTTGATCAAAAGACTTGGATTGGTTTATGGGCAACTGATCAAAAGCTCAAATGGTTATGATATCTCCCTTGAAATAGATCTTGTGGTGACAGGGCACCTGATCAAAAACCTGTGGTGGCAGGGCACCTGATCAAAAACCTATAGTGGATTCCTACCAGGGTGGTAAAAGAGTGGTTATACACAGTTTTGGGAAACCACTATAAAATCTTTGTGTAATCTGTATTGCTATATTTTTTATTTTGTTGTGCTGTGATTGCTTTTGTTTTTATGTTTTCTCTCTACACATATAACTATCACTTATTTTAATTCCGCAATAAAATCTAATCATGTTTTAAAATACTCTATTCACCACCCCCCACTAGAGTTAAGACAGATCTATCCCTCACTTTCACTCCTCATCCTGGGCCATTACAAGCTCCTCCGCAGATCCGTTGTCATCTTGGTGATATCGGGGTGCACTGAGGACTGGGAACAGTGTGACTCCCTGGGTATATCCTCCCGGATATTGCCTCTTACGGGTATATTGACACAACCACAGAAATGAACGAGGACATCACCTAAAGAATAGTCCTTTGATTTTCTCCCTTTCAAGGGTATAAATACTAACTCCAAATCTGCATATAGCCTCTGTTGTGTCCTGATGTGCTCCTATATGTCACACTAGATGACGAAGGAGTTCAAGAACTCCTCATAAATATCTGTCTCAGCTCAGGAAACCATGGTATTGTGCATATCCTCCAGCATCCGTACCAGCTCCATAGCCATTAACCGGGGCTCCAGTCCAGCAGTGTCGGCTCCCATTCTCAAGGCATCCGCCACGGTGTTCGCCTTCCCCGAGTGATAATGCATCTTGTAGTTGTAGTCACACAAGAACTTAAGCCATCTCTGCTAGCGTAGATTTAGATCCGTCTACTTGTCAATATATTTGAGGTACTTGTGATCTGAGAATATATCATAATGAACACTCTTGCAAGTAATGCCTCCAAGTCTTTAACCAGAATATTACAGCCCCGAGCTACAAATCATGTACGGGGTAGTTCTGCATGTGCTTCTTTAATTGTATCGAAGCATATGCGATGACATGTCCATGCTGCATCAGGAATGCTCCCATCCCCTGATATGATACGTCGGTTTAAATGTGAAATATTTCCTTCCCAGATGGAAGTGCAAGGATGGGGAAAGAGGTGATCATGTCCTTCAACTCCTAGAAAGTTGCTTTGCACTTTGCGACCCAAGTTAACGCCACATCCTTCTTTGTCAAGGAAGTGAGGGGGAGTGCTACCCTCGAATTGCCTGTAACTTGACCGGGTCCACAGCCAACCTAGCTCCACTGATGGTATGCACCAAGAATACTACCTCCTACATCCAAAACTGGCACTTGGAGAACTTTGCGTACATCTGATGCTCTCTTAGCTTGCCCAGCACTAGAGCCAAATGCTGGGTATGCTTCTCCTTTGTTTGGGAGTAGATCAGAATGTCGTCAATGAAAACTATAACAAATCTATCCAGGAAGGGCTCGAAAACATGGTTTATCAGGCACATGAATGTGAAAGGTGCATTTGTGAGCCCGACCGACATCACCAGGAAATCTTATAGGCCGTACCGAGAACTAAAGGCTGTCTTCGAGATATCCTCCTCTTAATGCGCAGCTGATAGTACCTGGACCTCAAATCTAGCTTGGAGAACCAAAAGGCTCCCTGTAGCTGATCAAAAAGCTCATCAATCCGGGGAAACAAATACGTGTTCCAGACTATCAATCAGTTCAGCTCCCAGTAGTCGATGCAGAGACGCAACTGTCCATCCTTCTTCTTAACGAATAGCACTAGTGCTCCCCATGGTGATGAGCTCGGTCTGACAAATACTGACCCAACCGCTCCTACAACTGGGTCCTGAACTCCGCTAGAACCATAGGGGCCATCCTATGTGGTTTTCGAGACACGAGCCTCGCTCCCGACACCAACTGAATCCGGAAGTTCATATCCCTGGTCGGTGGCAATCCAGGCATTTTCTCCCAGAATATGTTGGAGAAATCACGAAACACTAGGATAACAATAATAGGAGCTTATGCTCCCTCCATCTAGAAGCAGATAATGTATACCTCCTCGCCTTGCTCATAGGCCTTGATAGCCTGTACAGATGATAATATAAGATGGGAGATAGCTCTAAGACCTTCAATGAAGTGTCGGTGTCCCCATGCTGTAATGTGATCCTCCTTGATGGATAATCGATCCGAGCGTGGTTCCAGTGCAACCAAGTCATGCCAAAGATCAGATCGTAGTCTGTCATTCTCAAAAACGTGGCCGGCTCTTCAAAACTCTTTCCTCCAATTTCTGCCTCCATGTTACACTTGGCAGATGATAATAGCTCTAATCGGCCTGGCAGATGCACCCTCCTGGTTATGTCTGTGAATCGGTCTATACCTGCTAAAACGATCCTAAATCCATAATAACTCGGAATTTAACGAAATTCTCACCGTAACTAAATACTGACACTTCGAATCCAACGGCGAAGTTGAAACTCAAATTCGAGAAATAAAACTCCGGAAAACACATCCCAAATCCAAAACACAAGCATTCCCAAAAAAAGCTCCACTGAGTCACCAAAACAGACCCGGCTCGCAAGGGAATCTTGCAAACAGGCTAAACCTAGGCTAACAGAAAACTCAAAGAGCAAAACAACCCTCTAAACATGGTATAAGCCCAAACATGTGTTAACCTAACGTACTGACGTCAACATTACGCTACAATAGGAATAAAAATAAATATCAAAAAACCAGGGGCGTTACAACCACCCCTCCAAAAAGGATGTTTTGTCCTGAAACTTAGCATAAATAGGATCAAATTCCAATCAAAATATAAGCAATCATATGCATACAGAGGAAACACTTACCAAAATATCAGGAGAATAAATGAGGTTGAGCCTCTCTCATAACTTACTCCAACTCCCAAGTCTCACTTTGCACGTCTTGGTTATTCCACAACTTTAACCATCGGTATTGTCTTTCTTCACAATACCCAATCTTGAGTATCAAAAACACGAGCAGGAACTTCCACATATGAAAGGTTAGGCTCCAAACGGGGCACAAAATCAAGAATGTGCCTGTCGTTTAGCACACACTTTCACAATTGGCTTACATGTGAAACATCATGCGCACCGGGAAAACTTGCGGGCAAAACTAGCCTATAAGCTAACACACCAATTCATTCAACAATTTTTAAAGTTCCCACGTACCTCGGGTCCAATTTGTGGTTCTTACCAAACCTTTTAAATCCAGTCATTTGGGAAACTTTAAGAAACACCATATCCCCTATAGCAAACTCCAAATCAGTCCTACGTCGAATGACATTCTTCTCATATCACTCTTGAGCTACCCGAAGCTTCTCTCAATTTTGTTTTACAAAAACCTCCATTTCCTATAACGATTCAGCACCCAATAATGGTCTTTCACCAACCTCGGCCCAAAACAAAGGAGTTCTATGATGCCTCCCATACAAAGCATCAAACGGGGCCATCTGCAGACATTCCTGAGAACTGTTATTATAAGTGTATTCCATTAGTTTCAAACACTCATCTCATGCTCCCCCATGGTCCAAAATATAACATCTGATAATATCTTCAACGATCTGATGTACTGTTTCTGTTTGACCTTTAGTTTGCAGATGCTAAGCGGTAGAATAACACAAATCGATACCCAATCGTTTGAACTTTAGTCTACATATGCTAAGCGGTAGAATAACACAAATCAATACCCAATCCTTCCTATAAACTCTTCCAAAAACGAGACATAAACTGGGTGTCTTGATCTGACATAATACTAACAGGCACTCCATGTAATCTGATTACTTCATGCAAGTATAACTCAACTATTTTCTTTATGGAGTAATCGATCTTAAACGCCACAAAGTGAGCGCACTTTGTCAATCTGTCCACAATAACCCATATTGAAACGTGTCCTCGGGGAGATCTCGACAATCTAGTAATAAAATCCATTGAAATGCTCTCCCACTTCCAACTTGGAATCTCATACCATACCATATTTGAGACAATCTACTTCAGGTCCTTATACATTTTAGTAGAACCAGGGTGGTAGGCAACACCTGAGCCATGCACCTCATTGCACAATTTAACTCGGATCTCCTCAACATTGAGGATACAAAATCAGTCGCGATATTTAAAGATACCCGCGTCATCAATCGAAAAGTCCGGCAATTCCCCTATCACAGCTCTATTATAAAGGTGCATCAAATCAGGATCATCCCTTCGATGTAGCCTTGTCAGTGAAATCCTAGAAGGTTGTAATACTTCCAAGTTGCTGGGAGAGTCGCTACTCCCCACCGATATATCCATCAGAAGGAATTCTTCCACCAACTAGTCCACAGAAAGATTAAAAATCTTCGCTGCCTTCCTACTCAGGGCACCGACTACCATATTAGCTTTGTCCGGATGATACTGGATCTCAACATCATAATCCACCATATATTCTAAACACCTATGTGGTGCAAATTCAATGTAACGGCCCAAATTCGAGAAACGGGAAAATATTGGGTGACACGGCATAGGACACGGGCGTGCCCCATGGCATGTCCTTCTTGGATTGAGTGGTCGAGCGTGCGTTCGACGAATTTCGGTCGACAAATTCTTCGGGAGGTACACGCCCTGTGACACGGGCGTGTCGGGGGCATGACCCAGGGCATGTCCTCCCTAGGTCGACGATTCTCTATCGAGTAGTTGAGGTCAACGAATACTCGAGAAAGAGGGCACACGTCCTATGAAACGGGCATGTCACATGGAGTGTCTCGCTCATACTCGAGTAACTCTCGTATAGGTCGAAATGTACTCGAGTAGGTGGATAAGTACTCGAGTAAGGGGGGGGGGGGTGACACGGGCGTGTCATCCCTGTGACACGGGCGTGTCGTATCTGGGTACTCGAGTAGTTTGTTTTCTCTCGAGTAAGTCCTCTCGAGTAGGTCTCGAGTGGGTTACACGCCCCGTATCACGGGCGTGACTAGGCTGACACGGGCATGACATAGGCGTGTCACCTTGACGTGGATAAGTTTGGATAGGTCGGTTCGTGTGCCGCTTAAGGTACACGCCCTATGATACGGGTGTGTGACAGGTCGTGTCAGGCTCAAAAAGTGATTTTTAGAGTTTTTCTGGCCGTTGATTTCCGTATCCTGGATCCTCAGTCCAGGCTTCTTCCCTGTGGTTATATGGCCGAGAAATGAGGATTATCTCCTCATTTTCATCTTCTTCTTCTTCTCATTCCAAGAGAGAGAAAGGCCAAGGGAAGGAAAGGAGGAAGGAGAACCAGCTACTAGAGGAGCTGTTGAGAGCGGATTGAAGATCCGAGTGCGGATTCGTGAAGGAAAAGTCGAAGCGGTGATTTCCATTCGGCTGATTCATGGCTCCAAAACGATCTTTAAGGGTAACGAATCCTTCTTGGACATCGAAGTCCTTTCTTTATGCATGTGCGTGGGATCCTCCACCAAGAGGTGGATTTTGTAAGTGATTCCATGGTTGAGTTTGCATCTAGAGCCGGAAGTGTGGACTACGACATAGGCATACTGTGTGAAGCCCATCTGGACGGGTAGTCTGGATTGGTGATGATCATGGGTAAACCGGAGAAGTCTCCGTGGATTTAATGCTATGAAATATGTGCTTTGTATATTGGATGAATGAACGATTGTGATGGAGGCTTTGGTTAAGCCCCTTGAGCGCTGCGGGTGCTCTATCGGTGAAAAGCTGCCGCTGATCAGGAGGGAAAGTGGACCTGTGTCAAGCTGCGGTGTTGATGATGTGAGCATGGAAAAAGGCTGATCTCTACCTGGTTATTACGGGAGATCGATGGTTGGCAATGCAAATGGGGGTTGCGGTCATACCCGGCTTGCTACACCACAGTGGTGGGTCGATCTAAATGCTCAATTTTGGTGTGGGGTTAAGACCTCTGAATGGTTTGGGTGGAATGCTCACAACATGCATGTTGTGGTGACTAGGACCGGCTAATTAACAAGTTAATAACCCCTGATCGGCGGTGTACGACTGGGATACTGGGTACACCAAAAAGATGCCCTGAGTGCACGAAGCATCTCGTGGATACCGGCGTTTGTGATGTGATTGTGATTGCTAAGTTGATAAAGATTATGATATGGAAATGCATACAGGGAAGGAACCACTGCCCCGAGAAAGTGATAGGGTCGTTATAAGTGGTCAGATAAAGTTGACCGTTACTTTGTTTGCCGCTCTCGATTGGATAATGAATTGCAGGTATTGTTGATTACATTGAATTGCTTGAGCGGAATGGAGGCTTGCTGCTAAAGGCCCTCGAAGGCCGTGCAAATCGTGGTTGGATTTTATGTGTGGCCGGCCTGCGTGCCGATGTACGAAAATTTCTTTGTGTAAAGAGAAACCTGTAAGGCCTTAAGGCCAGTGTGTGTGAGTTGTATACATTCCTGGTTTGGATATATAAATGTGGAGTTTATATAGTAGTGAACATTCTTTGACTTGAGTTCTTGTTAACATAAAATGCTGCGCTAGAATGTATTGAGTTAGGACGCGAGTAGATTTTGATTTTCACAAGTAATTCCGCCGCTTGTCTGTGACATATGGCGTGGGGCCCCGGTCGGACCCACCGTTATATGCTACGTGACGAGTGGGGGAGTTACAAAGTAGTATCAGAGCTAGGTTGAGATTGTTTGGGAGGAGAGAACATAACTGAACTCACGAATGTCCACTAGGAATGTATTACAGGCCCGTTGAAGCACCTACGCTTCCTTCGGCGGAGACCATACGGGTGGTGACGGAGACTGTGCTTGCATTGCTACAGGCACAGCCGACTAAGTAGGCAAGGCCTACAGGGGTGCTAGTACAGGCTGGTGCAAGGCAAGAGCATGTTCAAGGTGTGGTGGACGAGTAAGAAACGGATGAGTCCCTGAAGCACTTTATGGAGTTTCATCCACCTTTGTTTGGTGGGGAGATTTCCCCAACGCAGGCGGAAGATTGTTTGGCTCGAGTAAAGAGGATTCTGACTACAATCAGGACTGCAGAAGAGCAGAAAGTGACATTAGCCACTTTTCTGCTAGAAGGAGATGCGAGATTGTGGTGGGATGAGATGGAGGTCCATCACTTGGCAGGTCGAGGTTTAGAGGAAGTTTCAATGGATGAATTCTCGCGATTGTTTCTCGCTAACTATTTGCCAATGTCACAGCGAATTGTGATGGAAAATGAGTTTCAACGTCTGGTGCATGGTGATACTGATATTGACACGTACCTGCATGAGTTTACTAGACTAGGGAAGTACGCGAGGTCTACCTTCGCGGAGGAAGCGCGAAAGACGAATCGCTTTTATGAGGGACTGTAGGATGAGTTGAGGTGGGTCCTCCCGAGTTCAGTGAACCAAGGCTTCCAAGCGTTGGTCGATACGGCCCGTGCACTGGGAAAAGATTTGAAGCGGGTACAAGAAAAGAAGAGACTGGCATTGGAGAAGCCAGAGTTTAAAGTGCCACAGTCGGAGAAGTCGGAGTTTAGAAGACGAGAGAAGAAAATGTTTAGACCTGTTGAATCAGCTCCGTCGACTGTTCCTTCGGGGGCAACGTATGGGCCAGGACATGGTGAGAAATGTATATGCTATAATTGCGGGAAGCAAGGACACATAGCAAAATTTTGTTGGAATGCCCCTTCGGGAAGTGAGAAAAAGATAGGTGCGTCGTATGAAGACATGGGTAAAGCAGTGGCCGAGTCATCTGCTTCCCGGACGCAACCTCGATTGCATAATTTGGAAGTGCAAGAGCCACAAGGCTCACTTCGTAAAATTAATCCTCGAGTGTTTAATTTGACTCTTACGCGAGAGATGCAAAATCGGGAGGCTGAGCGAAAGTAAGGATAGTGACTTGTATCACTTGGATGATGTGCATATTGTATATATATGATAACTCACAAGGATGTTGGTGCACACTTGGTGAAATTAAAGTGATCGATCGCTTGTGATATATATATATATATATATATATATATATATATATATATATATATATATATATATATATATATATATATATATATATATATATATATATATGCTGTTTGAGGGTATATATAATGTTTGTAGCTAGAGATCACTAGCTAAAACTGTGGATGAATGTGCACATGTGGCGGTTGGACAGTACAATGGTTGTTGTACCATATCAGTTTGATATCATAACAGTTTGGTTGTTATTTTCTATGCAATTTCGTGGACGAAATTTCTTGAAGGAGGGGAGGGTTGTAACAGCCCAATTTTGAGAAACGGGAAAATATTGGGTGACACGGCCTAGGACACGGGCGTGTCCCAGGGCGTGTCCTGCTTGGGTTAAGTGGTCGAGCGCACGTTCGACGAATTTCGGTCGACGAATTCTTCGGGAGGTACACGCACTGTGACACGGGCGTGTCGGGGGGGCTGACCCAAGGCGTGTCCTCCCCTGGTCGACGATTCTCTCTCGAATTGTTGAGGTCGACAAATACTCGAGAAAGATGGTACACGGCCTGTGACACGGGCGTGTCACAGGGCGTTTCCCGCTCATACTTGAGTAGCTCTCGTGTAGGTCGAAATGTACTCGAGTAGGTGGAATAGTCCTCGAGTAAGAGGAGGGGGGTGATACGGGTGTGTCATCCCTGTGACACGGGCGTGTCCTATCTGGGTACTCGAGTAGTTGGTTTTCTCTCGAGTAAGTCCTCTCGAGTAGGTCTCGAGTGGGTTACACGCACCGTGTCACGGGCGTGACTAGGATGACACGGGTATGACATGGGCGTGTCACCTTGACGTGGATAAGTTTGGATAGGTCAGTTTGTGTGCCGCTTAAGGTACACGCCCTGTGATACGGGCATGCCACAGGGCGTGTCAGGCTCGAAAAGTGATTTTTAGAGTTTATCTGGCCGTTGATTTTCCTTATCTTGGATCCACAGGCCAGGCTCCTTCCCTGTGGTTATATGGCCGAGAAATGAGGATTATCTCCTCATTTTCATCATCATCATCTTCTTCTTCTCATTCCAAAAGAGAGAAAGGCCAAGGGAAGGAAAGGAGGAAGGAGAACCAGCTGCTGGAGGAGCTGTGGAGTGCGGATTGAAGATCCGAGTGCGGATTCGTGAAGGCAAAGCAGAAGCAGTGAAGCCCATCTGGACTGGTAGTCTGGAATGGTGATGATCATGTGTAAACCGGAGAAGACTCTGTGGATTTAATGTTATGAAATATATGCTTTATGTATAGGATGAATTAACGATTGTGATGGAGGCTTTGGTTAAGAACCTTGAGCGTCGCGGGTGCTCTATCGGTGAAAAGCAGCGGCTGATCAGGAGGGAAAGCCGACCCGCGTCAAGCTGCAGTGTTGACGATGTGAGCATGGGAAAAGGCTCATCTCTACCTGGTTATTATGGGAGATCAATGGGTGGAAATGCAAATGGGTGCTGCGGTCATACCCGGCTTGCTACACTACAGTGGTGGGTCGATCTAAATGCTCAATTTTGCTATGGGGTTAGGACCTATGAATGGTTTGGGCGGAATGCTTACAACATGCGTGTTGTGGTGACTAGGACCGGCCAGCTGACAAGTTAATAACCCCTGATCGGCGGTGTATGACTGGGATACCCGGTACAAAAAAAGTGCCCTGAGTGCACGAAGCGTCTGGTGGATACTGGCGTTTGTGATGTGATTGTGATTACTAAGTTGATAAAGATTATGATATGGCAATGCATACATGGAAGGAACCACTGCCCCGAGAAAGGGGTAGGGTTGTTATAAGTGGTCAGCTAAAGCTGGGACGCGAGTAGATTTTGATTTCCACAAGTAATTCTACCGCTTGTCTGTGACATATGGCGTGGGGCCCTGACATCAACGCGCAACCAAGTCCAACATGCGATTCATCCACGTACACAACATACTCTATCCCTTCAAAAGGCAAGGATAAAATCGGAGCTGTGCACAATCTCCTTTTCAATTCCAGAAAAGCTTCTTCGCACCTATAACTCCACACAAATGCTGCATTCTTCTGTATAAGCTTAGTCAATGGCGTAGACAATGTAGAGAAACCCTCAACAAACCATCTATAATATCATACCAACCCTAGGAAGCTCCTTATCTCTTTGCGAGTGGTAGCACTATTCTAATCCATAACAACAGCTATCTTCGCAGGGTCCACAGAAATTCCATCGTTATTTACCATATGACTTAGAAACGAGACCCGAGGAAGAAAAAACTAAAACTTACTTAGCTTACCATATAAATTATGCTCCCTCATGGTAGACAAAACTAGGCGCAAGTTCTAGGCATGCTCATCAGCACTGCGGGAATATACCAGAACATCATCTATAAAAACCACCATGAAACAATCCAGGTAATCCTTAAATGTCATGTTCATCATATCCATAAAGTCAGAGGGCGCATTAGTCATCCATAAGACATTACCAAAAACTCAAAATGCCCATGCCGTGAATGGAAAGCAGTCCGTAGAATATCTATCTCACGAATCCTCAACTGGTGGTAGCCTGAATGAAGATCGATCTTTGAAAACACAGAGCTACCACGCATCTAATCGAACAGATAATCAATCCTTGGCAGGGGATATCTATTCTTGATGGTCACCTTATTCAATTCTCTATAATCGATGCAAAGCCTCATCGATCCATCGTTTTTCTTTACAAAAATAACAGGAGCACCCCACGAAGAAGAACTCGGTCTAATAAAACCTTTTTAATATAACTCATCCAATTGGGTATGCAACTCCTCCAGCTCACGTAGGGCCGTACGGTATGACACCTTAGTAATAGGACGAGTACCGTGCTCCAAATCTATGAAGAACTCCACGTGTCCCTCGGCTGGAATACAAGGAAGATTATTAGGGAACACATCTGAAATCTCGCACAAAACGACAATCTCCTCAACTCGTGACAAACTACCATCAATCGCCAACACCGAAACCAAATAAGCAAAACATCTGGAATTTACTTGCTTCAGAGCACATACCGCAGATAAAATTGTAGCAACTTGGTGCGGGAAACCATAAACACTCCTGGGTTGACCATTGTCCATCTTAAAGTCCAAGCGCTTGACCTTGCACTAGATGACCAAATCATACTTGGACAACCAATCCATGCCAAGAATCACATCGAAATCTTCCAAGTCTATCATCTTCAAATCAGTAACTGCTAGAAAATTGCCTAACAGAATCAGACAACTCTGCATGCCCTGATCCGATACAACAAAATCACCAGAAGAAAACATGACATTAAATCCGTCGCCAACAAGATCAAGGGT
This sequence comes from Platanthera guangdongensis, assembly GCA_039583875.1. Taxonomy (NCBI): domain Eukaryota; kingdom Viridiplantae; phylum Streptophyta; class Magnoliopsida; order Asparagales; family Orchidaceae; genus Platanthera; species Platanthera guangdongensis. The sequence continues at coordinate 67,103,598 of CM077161.1, read as the reverse complement.
CAAAGAGTGACGCTCTACGAATGTCCTAGCCACAAATGAGTGGGTGGCACCGGAATCGAATAGAACACGCGCCCAGCGGTTCTTTACCTTAAAGTTCCCTATATAAAATCGTATACGCAATTAAGGAAACGAATGTCGAACTACAACTACAATTGAAAACAAGGAACGGGTTAGGGGCTAACCTGAAATAACTTACAGAGATCTCTGAGCTTCCTCCAAAGACACCACATTCAGCTTGCCCTTCCCCTTGTCTAAAAGCTATGGCGGCGGCAAGGACTGAAGTGGAACTGGTTACAACGGGGGCTGAGCCTGCTGGAACTTCGACTTAACATGTCCCTTCTGCCCACACTGAAAACAGGTCTTGTCCTTGAGCCAACAACATGCAGCATCGTGCCCCCTCAGCTTTCATGCAACACAAACCAAATCCCCTTTTGGAGCAACCTAAATCGCATGAACCTGTACTTTCATCTGGGCTCCTTATATTTGGTAACACCTTTCAAAAGGATGTCTTGGCTGGCCATAGAAATTGCATATCTCCTTGCTTCTTTTCCCTGAAACAGTACCAGATTCTTGGGAACTACTACCCACACTGGTCTTCCTCTTATCCTTCCTCAGTTGTTGACCTCAACTCTTAGCGTTTTCAATCACCTCAACCTTCAGAGTAGCCTCCACTACTTCAGCATAACTTTTAGATCCATAAGCACTAGCTAGCTGTTGGATGTCATTCCTAAGACCACACAGAAATCATTTAACTCGATTCGACTTCGAAGACACCAAGTCCGAGGCAAATCAACTTAGTTTTCTGAACTCCACATCGTACTCAGTAACTGTAATCTATCTTTGCTTTAAATGCAGAAAATCGTTCATCATGCGGTCTCTCTCGACTGATGGCAGAAACTTCTTTAGCAGCAACTCCTTGAAGGATTTTCATGAGCATCCATCCTTCAGATTCTCCTTCTCTCTCAGCCACCAACTTTTAGCAAGTCCCTTGAGTTGATACGCAGTGGCCATCACCCTATGATCCACTGAAATTCCCGAGTAAGCAAACATCTTCTCGATGGTTATTATCCAATCATCCAAGGCAATAAAATTTGCCCAACAATCATAGGTAGGGGGTCCTAGTATCTGGAAATGTGAGATAAACGTCATATTTGGTGGCAACAACACTGGGAGCACCAGAGGAGCTGGAGGAATAAGAACAGCCTGACCCATAGCCGGGTCCTTCACTTGCGGCAACTGTCCTAACACAACCGATAAAAACGCATGGATCTGCGACCGCATCTCCACCGTCTCTCTGGACAATATCTCATTACTCTGTCGCAAACTTTCAATTGTCGCTTTGATCTGCGCACCTGAAGACTCGGCCTCTGACTGGGTAGTCGATCTAGTTGCCATACGCTTAAGTGTCATTCTAAATAAATAATGAATACTAATCAAAACATTCCCCAACCGCTAGCACCAAACAACATAGTCCAAACAAGACATGCTTAAGTACTTGCTAAAGCTGCTAACTAGCTCTGGGATTTTCATTCATGATGTCATGCCTAGACTTAGGATGATAAACTATCATCCTACTGACTCATGTGCCTAAACCATGAATGCATGAGTTTTTTATTCTTTTTGACTCAAAACCATGTGTGTACATGTGTCATCATGTAAATCTTTAGTTTGTACATGTGCCTAAATGAGTCAATAGAATATATGCACAAAATGCGAAACAAAACCATTCTTCGACAATATCTGCAAGGATTGGCAAAAGAGCATAAATTGATCTAAGATGTAAACTAAGCATAAAACAGCTATGAAATCATTAACATTTGGCAAAAATATCAACCTGGCGGAGTCGGTGACCAATTATCCCAAACCAGGCTCCCAAGCCCAAATGTCTCAAAAACACAAATGGCCCTACGATTGTGGCGACTTGTCCAATCCCGAACCAATAATCCTCAAAAATAGAGACCAAACATCCTCCAAGTGTAACGATACACAAACCGACACCCAGTTGGTGGTTCTTTATCCACTGCAAACCATCATAGCTGAAGAAACATCAGAACATACCCAAAGCCTAAGTTTAAACCTTAAGAAACTAAAAACAGGCCTAAAACCATCCTAAGGACTAAACCCGCTGAATAAGACAAAAAAGGCGAAAAAATTTCAAAGAACCAGGAAATTTGGCGAGTATACCTGACGGAACTCGTGCATACTCGATGAATTCAACTGCGATGCTCGACGAATCCCTCAATATTCGGCGAAAAAGCCTTGTGAAATCTGGCGAAACTCGATGAATCCTATCGATACTCGACGAACGACACTCGACGTTCATCGAACTGCATTCGACTAACCTGCGATACTCGTCTAATATGACTTAACAAATTCGGCGATACTCGTCAAATGGACTAGCGATACTCGACAAAAATGACGTGTCCTAAATTCGACGATACTCGCCGAATTCCTACCCGATACCCTCCAAAATCTTCTTAGGATACAAACTGTTACTCGACAAAAATTCCTTATCTAAACTCGGCGAATTACTATATAATACACGCCAAATTTTACTTGTTCCAAATTTTCCTAAATTCTATGGTTTAGCCAAAAGTCTAGATCTAACGTAGAGGGATATTTTCATGCTTCCTATACTACTCCTAAACTCTAAGGGAGGAAGAAACGAGAAGAGAGGTCAAGTAAAAATGAACAAGCAAGGGAGATAGATCCACTTGCTTCAAAACTTTGGAGAAACGCCGCCCGCTCGCGTTGCTTCAAAGATCGACCATAGAAAGCCCTAAGCAACGTTTCCTGAAACTTTTGGATGAGAAAGGAGGTCAAAATCTCAAATCCTAACGTACAAAAATCGGGGAAACAACAAGATCTTACCACGACCGTGAAGTCCTCGCCGAGAGCTTTCCAAATCTCCTATAATCCACGAAACCGACAACTCAATCACCCAAAATTGCCGGCCGAAAGCTCCGTCCGCCGCACGCATCCTTCTTTCGCGAAACGAAAACCGCCGTCGAGTAGGGGAAGATAATGAATAGTAGGTCTTCATTTTTACGTATATATATATATGAAAGTCCACCTAGTGTCAACTACCTTCACCTATGTTGGGGGAATAGGTGACTTGCAGTGTTTTTGCGGAATTAAAATTATACCTGCACAAGATGACAAAACAGCACAGCAAAGAAAGTACACAAGCAATTTATAGTGGTTCCCCGATTTGGGTACATCCACTTTCCCCCTTCGACCTATCTCCCAACAAGGGATGACTCGTCACTTCACCAACAGGATTGAAATCCAATCCTTGCACTATCGAAAGGAACCCTTCCACACGTAGGAGACAACACTCCCACAACACGGGTTGCACCCAACCCTTACAACTAGGAAACAACGTTCCTTTACAACAAAAATGAAACTAGAATGTATAAGAAATACAAACAACTTTTGGAGACTAAGGTGTCCCTCTTCGTTCGATGACGTGTTCTTGAAGTCAACGAAGAGTCCATAGCCCTAGATCTCTCTTGGAGAGAATCTCCCCGAAACTGGCGGCGGCAAGAAGGGCAGCAGCTTGGTTCTCGGGATCGGTGGCGATAACGGTGTGTGGCTGCTGTACTTTGGAGACTCAATCTTCGTAGCAAAGCTAGCTAGGTCTACCAACGGTCACACTAGGATCGATCGTCTCGATCGATTCGGAATGGGAAGGTTTTCCCGATCAACGAATCAAGAGACAAAGGATCTCTGGTTAGACGCGTGAGACGCTATGCTTGGCTAAGCTTCTATTGCCGGGAGATCTGGAAGAAACCACGATCATATGGCCGGCGATCGTCTAGCTTGAGCGGCGACGGCGGCGGAGCAGGTATCGCGATCTAGGTCACGTCGGCAGCTCGTGAATATTTTTCTATCATCGTCGTCTTTACTGTTCAAAATACACGTGTATTTGTACGGTAGAATACTTCTTTATGATCGTTATGGGTCCCATCTGAAGAAACCCTAATTCCGGTTCAAAACAGAGCCTTAACATTTGATCCGGTCCAGTGGTATCCAGAAAATTGCCCAAGTCAAATTCGGTGAGAATCGAAGGTGATTCTCGACGAGTCGGCGAGAATCAGCCGGTGATTCTCGACGATTCGGCGAGAATCACTAGTGATTCTCGCCGAATCACTTGATGATTCTCGACGATTATGACTTAGTACCAGATTTGCATGCTTTGATGTAGCCAAATAGAGACGGCGAGAATCAACCAGTGATTCTCGACGATTCGGCGAGAATCACTAGTGATTCTCCCCGAATCGGCGAGAATCACTTGGTGATTCCCGTCGAATAATACTTGGATGATTTTTCGTCTTTCTGCCTCTGAGCTGCTCTTTGACTCATCCTTGCTCCTTGTCTGCTCTTGCAATATCATAGCCCTGTACTTGAAAATAAGTACACTCCAATAGAGAGAGTACACGTAGGCCAACACACTGATCTGTTCAACGAGGGATTACGTCGTGCAGACCCTTGTATATTGACCTACTGCACCCTGACATTGGTGTGCACTTAGCATGTAATAACTGCAAGCACAACTTAAAAGGTTTCATCAAATAATTGTGAATTCATCTTAGCTTGACAGGTGGCTTCGTCAAATCCAGGTAATTGTGGATACAATACCCAACAATCTCCCCCTATTTGACGGAGCCAAAATCCCACTAGCTAAGATGAATACCACCATCCAGATAATATATACATCATATAGAATTTAAAGAAACGGCACAAGGAAATAGAGGCAAACAGGTCAAAGCTTGAGTCAATCATAAATTCATATATATATATATATATATATATATAAATATTCCCAAGATTGTTCATATAACAATAAGGAAATAGAGGCAAACAGGTCAAAGCTTGAGTCAATCATAAATTCATATACATATATATATATATATAAATATTCCCAAGATTGTTCATATAACAATAAGAAAAGATAAAAGTGTTTATGAGACAATGACAAGCTATAAATTTCTGTCTATTGCTCTTTGGCTAGGTCATCCTTATGTTTTTGAGCCAAAAACTTCTTTCTTTGCCTCTCAACGTACTCCTTGGGCTTTGGATAGTATCTGGGAGGAGGAGCTTTATCTGCCGCCGTGTTGGTCCTGAAGAAGATGTTCCGTTTAGCTTCATATGGCTTGTGCAGCTCACACTCATGCTGGCTGTATACGTCGTTCCGATTGATTTCCCCTTTTTCTTGTAGCCAGAATGTGTCCAAGATAATACTCTTTGATACCGGACTCCACCTTTCGTTCCTTACTTCATCCTCCTTCAATCTGATTCTCTTTTCAGCTTGCGTTTCCTTAGAAGTCCCTTCTTGAGATTTTCTCTTGTCCCTAGCTTTTGCTAGGGCTCCTTGGTCAAACATTGCCATCATTTTTTCCTTGGAGGTGGCCCTAGCAGCCCTATGAGCATCAGCTTCACTTAAAGGAACTTCTTCAGCACTGGCTCCCTCATCAGCCGCAGTATTATTTTCAGGAGCAGGAGTACCCTCAGGATTTTCAGGGATGTTAGCGCCTAACGCTTGTTTGAGCATCCACCAGCAACTGTCATAAACATATATGTTTGACTGCTCAAAATTTTTGATTATGATTTCTTGAAGCTCGGCCATCTTAGCTGTATATTCTTTCTCCCCCTTTTTGGCTTCGACTGCAATGGAGTTTGCATAAGAATGCAGTGACTCATCAATGTGCTTTGTAGTCTTGGAGAACTCGGTAACCAAGGATTGTTGATTGCTATTAAGAGTCACCATATTGCCATCAAACTTTTGAATGTTATTTGCTACGACATGAGCATTCTGATTCACTACTGCGAGAGTATCGGTGTTCTTTTTTAATCCGTCCATAAGAAGAGTTACAGCTTGGGCGGCTGCTGTATACTTGTCTTCAAACTTCTTTTCCATCAAATCCAGTTTATGATTGATTTACACAACGTTCTTGAGCATGAGATTCTCAGATTTCTTAATTCTTTTTAACATTTTATTTTGAGCTTTCTCAAAAGATGCTTTGAGCTCATCCACGATACCTTGAATAACATTCACGGTGTGATTAGCTAGATCAGCTCGTAGTGGATGATCCTGAGGCATTCCTTGGCCTTACTCTTCAGCAGATTTACTTGTAGAGCTGGACACTAGCACAGTCTCTAGGGGGGAATACTTGCAGCCTCAGTAGATTTATCGGAAGTACTTAGCAGTCTCTGCTGAGAGGACTCCCTCTCCACTGTTGCACTAATTTTCTCAGGAACGATCTCCGGAGATTGCTTTTCAGATGGAACTTCAGTGATGTCCTGAGGCTCCAATACTTCATGTCTCGCATTTCCTTCTTCCTCATCCTCATCATCCATGAAATCATTCTAAGATGCATCATCTTCCAAACCTCCCTCATCATTTTCCTCTACATTACCTCCGGCTCCTAGATCATTCATGTTCAGGGCCGCCTCGTTTTCCATCACAGCTTTACTTTCTTCTTGTAGATCCGCAACTGCATCTCTAGCTATCTGAGAGATGCCAGTTATGATATTAGCAGAAGAGGGTAGAGGCTCCCCATCAATTCCTGCAGTCAGTGCATCAGGAATTTCACTGGGGATAACCAAGGAATCAACTACAGTTCCATCCTCGGCAGGAAATTCTTCTTGTTCTTCTACCATGTCAGCCTGCCCGATGCGTCTCTCCCATCTGTCAAATACGCTCGAGTCCATTTTCTTCAAATAATGTAGTGGAACTCCTTTACTCATGTCAAACCTATCTCCGTTTAACTGATTGAGATATAGGCTGATAATTCTTCCAAAACATGGAGATCTGAGAGTGTCCTTAATCTTCTCAAAAAGCAATGCCCCCCAGTTGAATCTCTTTCTGCAGACAATCACCACAAGGATCTTGAACATGTCCGCTGAGATGTGGTCATGTGAGCCGGGTTTGCATATCAGCACTTTCCCAATGATGTCGGACAGAAGTTTCCCCTCCTCATTCATTTCCTTTCGCTTTATCGATCTGGTTCCTCGAGCGAGTCCACAGAATAATAATGTTCTGGTTTTATCCTGTTCCTCCAGATAATCCTCGTGCTCAGAACTAGTGAGCTGCAGGTATTGGGTCAGCTTGCTTGCAGACATCTTGATCTTTGCACCTGCAACCTTACTCTTGATGAGAGAGTCTTCATTCCGGACTTTGGCGGTTGCGAAGAACTCCATCACTTCCTTGTCCAAGATTTTGCAGGGGTGCTCCAGTATGAAACAGACTCCAGCCTATTCAAGCATGATGATGATGTTTCTGAATTCATCAGAAGCATGTGAGAACCCTATTCGAACCAACTCACATCTAGTGACCAGGCTGGCGGTTGTCCTTGGAGCAATTGCAAGGCTGAAATCCCAAGACTACGCCTAATCAGAAATCAAGAGGGAAGCTACACTAACAGTAAGTCACTGTAAGGGTAAGGAAGTGGTTACCCAAGAGCGTAGAAGGTGAGAATCGACGGAGACGATGGAAAACCGGAAGACGAACGCGACTTTGGTTGATCGAACCCGCCGAGACTTGGACGAGCGCCCTGGACGCGAGAGGAGTGATCTACGGAGGGAAGAATCGGCGAGTTTCCTGCGGGATATCGAAGGAAGAGGAACTTCGTCGGAAATAAAAGGTGGGTTTCCTGCGGGATATCGACGGAAGAGGAAGAATCGGCGAGTTTCCTGTGCGATATCGACGGGTTTAACGGGGTTTTAACGGGGTTTTCGTGTGAAGAGCGAAATGCTAAGGATCGGCGGGAGTTTGTCTACGTCGAAATCGAAGGGATTCTTTAATAGGAATCTACGGGTTAAGAGGCATGCCGGATTCTCGAAGTCTTCTGATATCAAGACAATTTAAAAATCTTCTAAATATATATATATTTCTTAATGCCAATCTATTTAGGGTTTGAACGGGGTTTTTCCATACATTTCTTGATGTCAATTGTAAGTTGTAGTGATTTCCAATGACGTATCTTCGTTAGTTTTCAGTGAACTGATTTATGCCTGTAGATGTTAGTTCTCGAATCTACCAGTGGAATTACAGATAAATCTTTATTAATGTATCTAAGGTTTATGTTTATAGTGTTAACCTATCCTTAGGTGTACACACATATATGTGTGTATATATATATATATATATATATATATATATATATATATATATATATATATATATATATAAATATATATATATGTAAATGTCGATACAATATGACTCAAGTATTGGAGCTGATCAAAAATACCTGGGATTATGAGAGTTATCATTTAGCCCCTCTGGTTAAAGCATACCAGGTGTTCAATGTGAGTATGCCAATGTAGATATCACTTCTGTTATTCCAGATGTTTGTTCCAATTCAGTCTTGAAACATCTTCTGTCTAGTTCCCATCATATTTACGGGAAGCTAGACTACCCTGCAAAAGAGAGTTACCTTACCTTAGGAACCCAATACATATTGGGTCCTAGGTTCTTGTTAGCATGAAAACTCGAATGCCTTCCCTCAGAAATCCTGTCAGGAAGACTACCTCTGCCCAGAAGATGTGGATAGGCCCTTGCCCTTGACACAGAGGGGTTGTGCCAACAGTCTATGGCAAAGTGTCCCACCTTGCCACAGCACCAACACGTGTGAATGTTGTACTTCCGTTTCTGACCTGATCCAGTGACTGAGGTAGTCATGGTCCAAGGTCCAAACGGGATAGATCCGGATCTGCTCCCAAAATTGCCTCTTCCACTGTGACACTTGGAAGGGTGGAAGGAATGCATGTAGCGAGCGTCATGAGGCCTGGGAGGTGGTGCCTTCCTTTCAGTCAGCACCCTTCCAGAGTCCCCATGAGAACTTACTGCATGACTTCTAACTTCCCTTTCCTGTGTCCTCGGGTGGTGAGAAGCATTCTGAGAGCTGATATCAGAGGATTCTTGCCGAGTTGGGGCAGTGGCCGAGAATACAAAGGGCTCAGAATGAGCCTTAGGTATTCTCTCATGGGTGGCCATGACAGCCCTTACACTATGAGTGTCTCCACATGAGGACAGATCACCCTTGCATTGACCACGATTGTTCCTGTGATCATACCTGAAGGAATGATGAATACCCTTCCTGCCTGGAGTGGGGGGTCTGAATACGGTTTCCCCATTTCTCCATGAATAGATAATTCGGGAGATCCACCCATTTTCTTCCTTTCTCTTCATAGCATCAACCTTGGAAAAGTTGGATACTATCCTTTTCTCATTCTCTAGACTACTCTCTAGATCTGAGATTTTAGAGTCCTTGACCTTGTTGGATGCCAATTGGAGAACCAAGAAGATCTTCAGCCGAGCAATCTCCTGAGCTTTCTCCTCAACAAGTAGGTAGCTTTTCTGAAGGGCTCTCTTCAGGGAATCAGGATTTTCTGAAGGGTGACAATTCCTGTCTTCAGGAACTTCAAGAGAGAAGGGGCAAGATGAAGAAATTACCTGCTCTTCAGAGTTATTGTCACCAGCACCAGAGACTGTTATGTCAGCCTCATCAGAACTGCTTTCCTCAATTTCTTCTTCAGTCTCTGACAAGGACACCGGAGCCCTGATGCTGTCCGATTGATCCTTGCCTTCATCTTCAGAGGCGAGGACCCCCCACATAGGCTTCATCCTCTTGCTGACAGCAGATCCCTGCTTTCTTTGATCCCCCCATCAGCTCTGAGATGGTTACCCACATAGATTTGGTCGCCCCACATTTTTCCAATCTAGATCGAGAAGGTCCAGACCAGACATCCATGATGATCTGACGAATCATCTTGTCCAGGTTAAATAATGAGAGTTCAGTCTCCGACATCTCAGTAATACACTTGGGGATTGGGATATCCTTTCCAGAGCCGGAGGTCTTCGTAGGAATGAAAGGACCCTCTTCTAAGATGAGAGATGCTCGAGGATCGATAGCCTCCAGGTAATAGGATACTCTCATCTTCCAGATGGGATAATACTCCTTAGTGCACGTGGGAAGTCTTAGTGGAGAGATCCCATGATCCAGCTCCATGCTTTTGACACTGGTGGCAGGATTCTACTCAAGGTGTTAACCTTTTTGATGAGCAACCTCCCTCTGATACCACTTGAAAGTCCACCTAGTGTCAACTACCTTCACCTATGGGGGGGGGAATAGGTGACTTGCAACATTTTTGCGGAATTAAAATTGTACCTGCACAAGATAACAAAACAGCACAGCAAAGAAAGTACACAAGCAATTTATAGTGGTTCCCCGATTTGGGTACATCCACTTTCCCCCTTCGACCTATCTCCCAACAAGGGACGACTCGGTCACTTCACCAACAGGATTGAAATCCAATCCTTGCACTATCGGAAGGAACCCTTCCACACATAGGAGACAACACTCCCACAACACGGGTTGCACCCAACCCTTACAACTAGGAACCAACGTTCCTTTACAACAAAAATGAAACTAGAATGTATAAGAAATACAAACAACTTTTGGAGACTAAGGTGTCCCTCTTCGTTCGATGACGTGTTCTTGAAGTGAATGAAGAGTCCACAACCCTAGATCTCTCTTGGAGAGAATCTCCCCGAAACTGGCGGCGGCAAGAAGGGCAGCGGCTTGGTTCTCGGGATCGGTGGAGACAACGGTGTGTGGCTGCTGTACTTTGGAGACTCAATCTTCGTAGCAAAACTAGCTAGGTCTACAAACGGTCACACTAGGATCGATCGTCTCGATCGATTCAGAAGGGGAAGGTTTTCCCGATCAACGAATCAAGAGACAAAGGATCTCTGGTTAGACGCGTGAGACGCTATGCTTGGCTAAGCTTCTATTGCCGGGAGATCTGGAAGAAACCACGATCATATGGTCGGCGATCGTCTAGCTTGAGCGGCGACGGCGGCGGAGCAGGTATCGCGATCTAGGTCACGTCGGCAGCTCGTGAATATTTTTCTGTCGTCGTCGTCTTTACTGTTCAAAATACGCGTGTATTTATACGGTAGAATACTTCTTTATGACCGTTATGGGTCCCATCTGAAGAAACCCTAATTTCGGTTCAAAACAGAGCCTTAACATTTGATCCGGTCCAGTGGTATCCAGAAAATTGCCCAAGTCAAATTCGGTGAGAATCGAAGGTGATTCTCGACGAGTCGGCGAGAATCAGCCAGTGATTCTCGACGATTCGGCGAGAATCACTCGTGATTCTCGCCGAATCACTTGATGATTCTCGACGATTATGATTTAGTGCCAGATTTGCACGCTTTGATGTAGCCGGATAGATACGGCGAGAATCAACCAGTGATTCTCGACGATTCGGCGCGAGAATTACTAGTGATTCTCACCGAATCGGCGAGAATCACTTGGTGATTCTCGTCGAATAATACTTGGATGATTTTTCGTCTTTCCGCCTCTGAGCTGCTCTTTGACTCATCCTTGCTCCTTGTCTGCTCTTGCAATATCACAGCCCTGTACTTGAAAATAAGTACACTCTAATAGAGAGAGTACACGTAGGCCAACACACTGATCTGCTCAACGAGGGATTACGTCGTGCAGACCCGTGTATATTGACCTACTGCACCCTGACATTGGAGTGCACTTAGCGTGGAATAACTGCAAGCACAACTTAAAAGGTTTCATCAAATACATTGTGAATTCATCTTAGCTTGACAGGTGGCTTCGTCAAATCCAGGTAATTGTGGATACATTACCCAACAATATATATATATATAAATAATATTAATTAATTTATTTACAAATCAATATCACATCACATTAAATCCTAAAACGATCCGAAATCGATAATAACTCAGAATTTAATGAAATTTGCACTGTAGCTAAATACTGATGCTACGAATCTAATGACTAAGTCAAAACTCAAATTCGACAAACAAAACTCGGGCAAACACCTCCCGAATCCAAAATATAATCATTCTCAAAAAGGCTCCACCGAGTCACCAAAACAGACCTGGCTCGTAAGGGAATCTTGCAAACAGGAAATCCCAGGCACACAGAAAACTCAAAGAGCAAAACCACGCTCTAACCACAGCACAAGCCCAAACATGCGTTAATGTAACGCCCTGATGTCAAGATTACGCCACTACAAGAATATAAATAAATACCAAAAAACCAGGGGCATTACATCGTGCACTTTTTGTAACGACCCGAGTTTGTGCCCTTTAGATCACACCACGGCAACACCCGGCCTACCACGACACCACACCTTTGCAGGGTAGTACAATCGGAATATACTAGGCCTACAGGTCATACACCTGAAAGCATCTCGCACCTTTTTAATGGCCGCGCGCAGTATTTCCACGGGGTTTCGAACACGATACCTTGGTAAGGAGCATTTAATACCACACCTCATCACGAATTGAGCTGCAGCTCAGTTGGTGATGAGGAGTGGTATTAAAGATGACTTATCAAGGTCTCGGGTTCGAAATCCTATGGAAATAATGCGCGCGGCCGATAAACAAGTGCGAGATTCTTTGGGGCGTACGACCTGCAGGCCTTGTACATTCCGACTGTACTACCTAGCCCAGGTGTGTTGTCTTGTCATGTCGGGCGATGTTGTGGGGGTGGTCTAAAGGGCCAAACTCGGGTCGTTAAAAGTTTGACCTCGCAGACAGGGTTCGACGAGCAACAGAACCCAATGAGAGTATGAAGCATTATTCAGCGAAAGGGTCAAATTCCCAATTCTCCTTGGAAGACAGTCTTTTGAGAAAAGTCGGACATTTGCACGTCCCGAATGTGGGAAAATTATGGGAGGAGTTGATGTATAAGGCACACTTCACGAAATACTCAACACACCCAGGGAGCACAAAGATGTACGAGGACATGAAAAGTTGTTATGGTGGCTAGGTTTAAAGAAGGACATAGCTCTATATGGGGCAAAGTACCAGACTTAAGCCTTAGTAAAAGCGGAATGTCAGAAGCCTGGAGGTTTGCTGAAGTCATTGCCAATTTCGGTATGGAAGTTTGATGTATCTCTATGGATTTCGTGCATGGGTTGTCGAGATCGTAGAGGGGGAATGATGACGTGTGTGTGTGATCTTTGACCGATTAACAAAGGTATCGCACTTCATACTGAACAAGAAAGATGATTCTGTTGAAAAATTGGCTAAATTATATGTTAACAACATAGTACGGTTGCACGGTGTGCCACGTAGAATCGTTAGTGACCAATATGGGCACTTTATTTCTACTGATTGGAGGTTACTCCAACAGTTATTGGGTACTCAACAGAAGTTCCGTACAGGCTTTCATCCGCAAACGGATGGTGAGACCAAGATAACCAAATAGAACAAGGGAGGATATGATCCAGATGTGCCCCTTGGATTTCAGGAAGAGTTGGGAGGTCCATGTCTATATGATCGAGTTATCCTATAATAATAGCTATCAAGCTTGTATTCATATGGCGCCCTTCGAAGATTTATATGGTAGGAAGTGTCGTACTCCTTTAGCTTGGGCGAAAACAGGCGAATCGAAGCTATATAAGAATAACGAGATTGAAAAATGCAAATTCGACTATATGAATTGTAACATCCCACAAACAACTAGACCCCTAAGAGATTTTTGTCATGACTAGGTCATGACTAAGCTTAAGAAGACCAAGAGGACTTTGGATGCCTAGGTAATTAGGTGAAAGCACCTTTTTCAGCAAATAGTAGCTTCTGAATACCTAAGCTAGGGTTTGGCCAATGGCTCCCAACACGACTACTTTACACCACCCTACAACCTTCAAAGTGCCATAACTTGACCTTAATGGTTTACACCAAGCCACAAATGGAATTGGGTGGTGGAAAGGGACTCAAGACAACTAGTTGACCAGTCAACCCACTCATTTGACTAAGTCAACACCCCCAAGTCAACTTTGGTCAAACCAACCAAAAAATGAAGAAGGAAGCCAAAACCAACTCAATCCAAATGGGCTAGGCCCAATTAGGATGGCTCACTAGCTAGAGCAAGTAGAAACTAGCTAGAATACTACACAATTTCTTGAGGTGATGACTAGGAGAGAGAAAGTGGGGGTTTTATACAAGGGAGGAGAGAGAAAGAGAAACATCCATGGCCTTGGAAGGCCATGGGGCATTCAACTCCCTCCTAATGGCCTCATTCACCCCCATGATTAATTAGGAGGAGATTGGGTGGTTTTTCCGGCCACCTAAGAGTGGAATTTCAAAAGCTAGAGGTGGCCGAAAGCTTGGTTCAAGGCCATTAATGGACATTCAGTGTTTGCGACTTCCACTCCAAAAATTTTAATAAATTTCATACTATTACATTATTATAGTGACATGGTTTAATTTATTAAAAATAGCTAGATGCTTTTTCTATAAAAATGTCCAACATAAAAAACCTAGCCCTTGTAGTCTAGTTTAATACAAAATTGATATCAGCCCTTTTGGACAAACGGTTTTCCCTCAGCACACCTTTTGGTGCGTGGTGTCCAATGGTTAACAAGAAATTGAAATGAGTGCCCCCAGTGTACCACTCATACAAATAGGCTGAAATTTTGACCATGGGCTGATCTGGCCTTGGTCCACATCTTATACAAAAATCAAAATTTTTGAAGATGATATTTCTATTGTTTTTGAAATAATTTAATAATCTTTGTATGTAAGTAAAATAGAGTTCTATGTACCTCAAAATTTTCTCAAACTCCAGGGGGGTGACAAGAGGGGATAATATATGGCCAAGAAAAAAATATCAACACAATTGGAGTTTATTTGGTGGGGTATCTTTGTGAACAAATTTTGGCCATATTAAGGATGATAGGCCTAGTTGTCCAATAATGCACTTAGAATGGTTGGGTGATCAATCCTTCAACAAAATAAGGTGAGACCTTGGCCTCTGACATATTAATACATGAAAAATCCCTTAGGGTAGTTTTAGAATCTTCTAGGGTTGGAATATTGAAAGTATCTATCGTTTACAAAAATCACGTAGGGGTGAATATGTCATTTTTGTGTCTTTTCGCGGAATAAAAATCACTTTAAAAAATCAAACAAACATACACAGAGAATTATAGTAGTTCCCCAACTTGAGTACATCCATTTTCCCGCCTCTATATATTACGAAGGGCTAGATTTGGCAACTTCACCAATCTCAGATTTCTTCAATCTTACACCTCGGAGTCGCAACTCCTACAACTCGGAGATGACACTACTACCACTCGATCCACAACCGGATCTACAAACTCGATCAACAAATGGATCTACAAACTTGATCAACAAACAAATCTATAAACTTGATCCACAAGCGGATCTACAAACTTTGAGGAAAAATCTCCTACAATAGTAATTGAATATTACAAAACACAAATGATTACAAGTCTTCACCCCAACGTTCTTTAACAAAGTAGATCTTAAATCTCGGAGAAGTTGGTGAAATGAAATCTTGAAGAACTTGAAATGAGAACCTTCAATCCACAAG
Source organism: Platanthera guangdongensis (assembly GCA_039583875.1). Lineage (NCBI taxonomy): Eukaryota > Viridiplantae > Streptophyta > Magnoliopsida > Asparagales > Orchidaceae > Platanthera > Platanthera guangdongensis. The sequence continues at coordinate 67,088,200 of CM077161.1, read as the reverse complement.
ATCTGGAGTAGTAAAGATCTTTAGATGGCAGTTGTAACGCCTCCATTTGTCATATGGAATATAACGGTGGGTCCGGTCAGGGCCCCACGTCATATTTCACAAACAAACGGCGGAATCACGTATGAATATCAAAATCACGTTCTACTCGCATCCTATCTCAGAGCATTCTACCGAAAGAGTTTAAATTTGCAAGAACTCATCATAATGAATGTCCACTAAATAAATCAACCACACATTTTTATATATTACCAGGAATGTATACAAACACACAAACGCTCATGGCCTAAAGGCCTTACAAGTTTCACTTTACAAATATGGCTTCATACATCGGCAGGCAGGCCGGCCACACAGAAAATATAAGACTTCGTACGACCTTCAAGGGCCTTTAAGCAGTAAGGGCTTCAACCCGCTCAATCCAATTCAGCCTGTTAGCAGCTGCAGTTAGACATCCACCATAAGGGTGGTAAACAAAGCAACGGTCAACATTAGCTGACCAATTATAATGACCCTACCACTTACCCGCGCAGTGGTTCCTTCCCTGTATGCATTATAGTCACAACATATATATATATATCTATATCACAACAAGTGCTCTCATGCACAACATCATCACAAGCGCCCACCTCCGCTAGACGCTCCATGCACTCAGGGCACATTTACGGTGTACTGGATCATCCTTGGTACCACCACCAATCAGAGGATTTTAACTTGTTTGCTATGGGCCCAAGTCTACACCAACACACATGCTGGAGACATCCTCGCCAATCCCACTCAAAGGTGCTAACCTCACAGAAACCATTGAGAATTTCAGATCGACCCACCCCCGTGGTACAGCAACCCTGGTCATGCCCGCATCCTCCCATTTGCACCAATTGATCTCTCACAACACAGGTCCAGGTCAGCCTTTTTCCGTTACTCAATTCGTCAATAGCGCATATCTTGATGCGGTTCGACTTTCCCTTTCCTGCTCAGCACATAGCTCTCGCAGAGCGGCTTTCCAGTTCAGTACATACAATATAGGGCTCATACAGAGCTTTTGAAAGTATTCACAATTCACCGACATCCATACAATACACAGAGTCCTCTCTAGTGTGCAACATAAACATCACCAATCCAGACTAACCATCCAGATGGGCTTCACACAGCATGCCTATGATGTACTACACAATTCCGTCTCTAGATGAAGACTCAACCTGGGATATCAACTATCAACCCACTGGAATCACTTATGCTTTCCACCGCTTTGTGGAGGATTCCATGCTCATGCATAAAGAATGACTTCACTTTTCCAAGAAGGAGATCGTTACCCTTGACGTTCACATTAGATCCATGAAAATCTAGCCGGATGGAAATCACCGCAACGGCCTTGCCTCCACGAATCTGAACTGGGCTCTCGATTTGGCAGGCTGAAGCTCCTCCGGCAGCCGGCTTCCTTCTCCTCCTTCCTTCCTTACTCTCCTATCTCCCTATCTCTTTAAAAAAAGAAAAGCGAAGATGAATGGAAGTTTTTCCTTCTATTCTCAGCTTTATAACAGCAGGGAAAGGCCTGGACCACTAGATCCAAGTTGAAGGAAATGAATGGTCATGATTTGCCCAGAAAAGCCTTTTCTTGGGCTGACACGGCTTTTGACACGCCTGTGTCACAGGCCATGTTCCTTAAGCGGCAAAGGAACAGACTCAACCAGACCAGGACACGACCATGTGACATGCACGTATCATCGGCAGTGTGCCCTGACACGGCTTTGGACACGCTTGTGTCCATCCCGTGTTCATAGCCCTGGCCACAAATAGAGAAGGACACGGCCTCTGGCACGCCCGTGTCATAGGCCATGTACCCGACTCGACTTGCCTCATGAGAATCATCCATTGCATTTTGTCGAGTGGATTTCATCGACCCAGAGGAGGACACGGCATCGGACATGCCCGTGTCCTAGGTTGTGTGCCTCACTAGAGACACACTCGAGACCCACTCGAGACCCACTCGAGTCCCACTCGAGACCCTCTCGAGTGCACATAGAAGGACATGGCGTGGGACACTCCCGTGTCCTAGGCCGTGTTGCCCAGCCTGAACCCAATTTTGGGATTTGGGGTGTTACAACCCTACCCTCCTTACAAGAAATTTCGTCCCAAAATTTAGCTCAACTATAGACACCAACATCACCACACCTTTATTGCACCTTGAAAAAATTGTCCGGGTTTAGAGCTCAGAGGCCGCATCTTGTCTCGCCCCATGGCATCGCACAAAACAAGTCGTTAACAAACATAGTGTCATACATACATACATCATATATTTCCATCACTAAAGGAACAAGGTTCACTTATTTCAGCTCATCTGCATCTCGCATAATCCGTTTTATGGCCTCTTGTACTTCCAGATTAAACACTTGAGGCTGTTGTACTTCACTGATTGAGATTTACGGCTCCTGTACTTCGAGATTGTATACTCGCGGTTGTGCCTGGGATGCAGATGACTCTGTCACTGCCCTACCCTTTTCCTCATAAGACACACCCATCTTTTTCTCACCCCTTGAAGGACCAATCCAACAATCACGGGCTATATGTCCCTGTTTCCCACATTTAAAACATGTACGTGTCTCAACACATTCTTGTCCATATGTTGCTCCCGACGCAACATTCGAAGAAGTTTATTCAGCAGGCCAAACCTCTTCTTGTCTAATTTCCTAAACTCTGATTGTTCCGACTGTGGAACTTTGAATTCCGGCTTTTCCATTGCCAAGTTCTTCTTGTCCTGCACCCGTTTCAAAACTTTCTCCAGCGCACGGGTTGTATCAACTAACGCTTGGAAACCTTGGTTCACCGAACTCGGGACTGTCAACCTCAGCTCATCACGATGTCCCTCATAGAACCTATTCGTCTTCCGCACCTCCTCAGCAAAAGTAGACCCCGCATAGCACCCCAGCCTAGTAAACTCATGCAGGTAAGTATCAACAATACTCATACCCTGCACCAGGCATTGGAACTCATTTTTCATTGCAATTTGCTGCGACACTGGCAAATACTTTGCCAGGAATAGTCTTGAGAATTCTTCGATTGAGATCTCCTCTAATCCTCGACCTGACAAGTGGTGCAATTCCACTTCATCCCACCAAAGCCTCGCGTCTCCTTCCAGTAGAAAATTGGCTAAGGTAACTTTTTGCCCCTCTTCAGTCCTGATTGCTGTCAGGGTCCTCTTCACTCTTGCGAGCCAATCTTCAGCCTGTGTTGGGGAACCCGCCCCTCTAAACGTAGGTGGATTAAAATCCATAAACCGTTTCAATTGCTCGTCAGCTGCTTGCTCATCAACCAAAGCCTCAACACTCTCTTGCCTTGCACCAAGCCGTACTGGCACCACTGTAGGCCTTGCCTGCCCAATAAGTTGTGCTTGTAATACTGTGACCACCGTCTCAGTAACCAAACGCATCGTCTCCTCCGAGGGAGTAGGTGTAGGCACCTCAGCTAGTGCTCTCATCAAAATGCTGGGGCTCAGACTACCCAACACCACTCCTCGTCATCTATCAAGGTACAAAACACCATTTACGATAATTCCATAACGACAAATATACATTATCTACACGCTCACACTCCTCACGTGCATGTATTACATTCCTAGTGGAATTTCATGAGTTCAAATGTGTTCTTCCTACCAAACAATCTGATCCTCTGATACCACTACGGAAAATAACGGTGGGTCCGGCTTGGGCCCCACGTCATATTTCACAAAAAAACGGCAGAATCACGTATGAATATCAAAATTACGTTCTACTGGCATCCTAGCTCAGAGCATTCTAGTGAAAGAGTTTTAAGTTGTAAGAACTCATCATAATGAATGTCCACTAAATATATCAACCACATATTTTTATATATATTACCAGGAATGTATACAAACACACAAACTCTCATGGCCTAAAGGCCTTACAAGTTTCTCTTTACAAATATGGCTTCATACATCGGCACGCAGGCCGGCCACACAGGAAATATAAGACTTTGCACAGCCTTCAATGGCCTTTAAGCAGGAAGGGCTTCAACCAGCTCAATCCAATTCAGCCCGTCAGCACCTGCAGTTGACATCCACCCCAAGGGTGGTAAACAAAGTAACTGTCAGCATTAGGTGACCAATTATAATGACCATACCCCTTATCCGGGGTAGTGGTTCCTTCCCTGTATGCATCATAGTCACAACATATATATATATATATATATATATATATATATATATATATATATATATATATATATATATATATATATATATATATATATATATATATATATATATATATATATATATATATATATATATATATATTTATATCACAACAAGTGCTCTCAAGCACAACATCATCACAAGCGCCAACCTTCGCCAGACACTCCATGCACTCAGGGCACATTTACGGTGTACCAAATCCTTGTTGGTACCACTACCGATTAGAGGTTTTTAACTGGTTGGCTATGGGCCCTAGTCTACACCAACACGCATGCTGGAGACATCCTCGCCCATCCCACTTAGAGGTGCTAACCTCATGACAACCATTGAGCATTTCAGATCGACCCACCCCAGTGGTTTAGCAACCGGGGTCTGACCCGTAGCCCCCAATTTGCATTGCCACCAATCGATCTCACAACACAGGTCCAGGTCAGCCTTTTCCCATTGCTCAATTCGTCAATAACGCATATCTTGACTCAGGTCGGCTTTCCCTTTCCTACTCAGCACACAGCTCTCGCAGAGCCGCTTTCCAGTCAGCACATACAATACAATGGCTCATACAAAGCTTTTGAAAGTATTCACAATTCACAAGCATCCATATAATACACGGAGTCTACTCCGGTTCGCAACATAAACATCACCAATCTAGACTAACCGCCTGGTTGGGCTTCACACATCATGCCTATGTTGTACTACATATTTACGGCTCTAGATGCAGTCTCAACTGGGGATATCAACTATCAACCCACTGGAATCACTTACACTTTCCACCGCTTGGTGGAGGATTCCATGCTCATACATAAAGAAGGACTTCACTTGTCCAAGAAGGAGATCATTACACTTGACGATCGCTTTGGAGCCATGAAAATCTAGCCGGATGAAAATCACCGCCATGGCCTTGCCTCCACGAATCTGATCTCGTCTCTCAATTTGGCATGCTGAAGCTCCTTCAACAGTCTTCTTCCTTCTCCTCCTTCCTTCCTTGCTCTCCTCTCTCCCTATCTCTTTAGAAAAAGAAAAGCCAAGATGAATGGAAGTTTATCCTTCCATTCTCGGCTTTATAACAGTAGGGAAAGGCCTGGACCACTAGATCCAAGTTGAAGGAAATGAACGGCCACGATTTGCCCAGAAAATCCTTTTCTTGGTCTGACACGACTTGTGATACACTTGTGTCACAGGACGTATTCCTTAAGCGGTAAAGGAACCTACTCAACCCGACCAGGACACGGCCATGTGACATGCCCGTGTCACCTGCCGTGTTTCCTGACACAGCTTTGGACACGCCCGTGTCCATCCCATGTTCACAGCCCTGGCCACAAACAGAGAAGGACAGGCCTCTGACACCCCTGTATCTTAGGCCATGTACCCGACTCGACTTGCCTCGTGAGAATTGTCGAGTGCATTTCATTGAGTGCAGTTCGTCGACCCAGAGGAGGACAAGGCCTCGGCTATGCCCGTGTCCTAGGCTGTGTGCCTCACTCGAGACACACTCGAGACCCACTAGAAACCCACTCGAGTCCCACTCAAGACCCTCTCGAGTTCACAGAGCAGGACACTGCTTGGGACACGCCCGTGTCCCAAGCCGTGTTTCCCAGCCTAAACCCCATTTTGGGATTTGGGGCATTACAGCAGCAATCCACACATAAAGGTCGATGAAGATGAATCGTGCAGTATAGTTGGCGGTCAATCGGGAGAATTCACGAATCATACAGAGCGTTCGCGGTGGACAAATGATTTCCGATTTTTGTAATTTTCTAGGATTGAAATTGAGAGCAAAATCATGATTAGGTTGAAAGGAAATATCCCCTAAGTATTTGTAGAGATATTCCTTCCAACTGTTATAAGAAAACGTCCAAAAATGAAACCTCAAAATTAATGTGCAAGGCCGACTAACAACCCGAGACAGCGATTTGAAATTTTTGGAAAAATGCCCCAAGTCAAATTCATTGAGTATCGCCAGTATCATAAGTATACTCATTGAATGGTCTATGATATACGACGAATAAGACTTGGCCAAATCAGCTCAGGACATCAATACACTCAACGCCAAAGCGAAGAGTCATACATGACGAATTTGTCGAGTATCACCTGGTATACTCGACAAATTCTTCGAATTTAAACGAAATGACTCAACGCACTAAATGTCATTGCACTCGACGCCTTTTGTTCACTCAATGCCAAGGGCAGCAATCGACGAATATCATCAAGATGACTCAACACTCTCGACACATTGATATTCGACGAATAAGACTTGGAAAAATCTAGAGAAGTAGCGTCAAACGGACTTGACAAATTCAGTGTGTATCACTTAGCATATTCGATGAATTCAGCGAGTATCATTAGATACATTCGATGAATTCGACTAGTATGCATGATGATACTCGGCGAATTTTATTAGACATAAATTTCAATTCTTCATCGAATTTACCCTAAGTATAAAAGATGGATTTGAAGGGTATGGGTAGGTATTCACGACGAATTCAATGAGTGTCAAGCTGATTCTCAATGAATTCGATGAATATTACACACCATACTTGACGAATTTTACTTGGGAGAAATTCCTGTCATTCTGAATCTAATACTTGACCTTCCTTGAGCCTTCTCTTGTACTTGGGATAGAAGTACATCCCAAAAGAGAGATTACATATGACTCAACACATTGTCCTACACAATGAGGGATTACATTGTATAGTCCTGTGTTTACTGACCCACTGTAACCTAACATTGGTGTGTACTTAGCAATGAAAAACTGCAAGAACATAACTGAAATGCAATATCAAATACAGTCACAATTCATCTTAGCTTAACTAGGCCCTTCATCAAATCCGGGTTAATGTGGATACAATACTAAAAAATCTCTCCCAATTTAAAAAGTCAAAAACTATAAGCTAAGATCAATTGTACTTAAAAAATAATAACACATTAAGACTTGAAATAATAGAAGAAATTAAAATAAGAAGGCGCATTAATAGTCAATCAAAAAATCATATATATATATATATATATATATATATATATATATATATATATATATATATATATACACACACACATACAAGCAGTCGTGCACGGGAGACCCCGTGCGGGGAGACAATTGTCATGGGGGCGACATTTGTCATGGTGTCGACATTGGTCATGAGGGCGACATTGGTCGTGGTGGGCGACATTGGTTAGTGATAGCGGCATTGGTCGGGGGCGACGACATTGGCTGTGGGCGCCGACATTGGTCATGGGCGCCGACATTAGATGTGGAAGACAACATTGGTTGTTGGCGGCGATATTGAATGTGGGCGGCGACATCGGTTATGGGCGGTGACATCGGTCACGAGCGGGGACAATGATTCTGGGCGGTGACATCGGTCGTGGGCTTGCACCCATATATCTATCGAAATGATAACCTCCTCTAATTGTTGACGATTCATAACATCCATGCTCTGAAAATAATGAATAGGAAATGAATCAACTATGAGTGAATCAATAGATGATTCAGCTAAACAATTCCAGTTAAGAATATAAAAATGATTGAATAATTCTAATTACCCAAGTTGCATCAGGAGAAGAAAAAACTAATGAATATGTCATCGACAACAAATATATATCAAATAATTAATGTAGAGAGAACACAAAAATGATTGATGAGCTCTCTTGTATAAACATTTTGGTGTTAGCAAACCAAGGAAATGATGCTTATTTGAAGGAGGATTTGTACGTTCTCTACCCTGAAGAACAAAATATGAAAAAGGAAATGACGACATTGGTCGGGGTCGTGCACGGGGGACCCCGTGTGGGGCTGCGACATTCAATAACATATCACTTCACCACTAATTCATTTGTTCAGTAACTGATTAAGAATAACAAAGCCTTATCTGTTAGAGTAGTCCAGTGTAATGCAGTTATGAATTTTAGAGCAGGAGGCCAAAAATCATTTTATTTATAGGAGCAAAACATTGATAGTAAATAAAATTCATAGATAAAAATAGGACACAAGTAAATGTGATACCTCTTCATTTGTTTACTGAGATCTCAATACCCTTGAAGTTGATGATAGAACACATCCTAATATGTTGATAGGAATTGGACCTGAGAGCATGATTTGAAGATGAGAAGTAATGCCACCATTTCAAAGCATGCATGTTGCATCCAATTTTCTTCAATTCTAAATAAATGTAGGTAATAACAAAATAATTTACAAAATGTATGTTATAATAATATTATGAACTTGCAAAATAATTAAAGATCTATCTACTCTGCTTGACCCTCTACAGGTCAATGCTACGAAACATTCCTATAACCATTCATTACAGAGACTATGTGTTTTACTTAACCACTAATTAACTAATACCTCATAGTACACCCAAAAATTAAAATACATAAATATAAATGAAGATGGAGAAGAAGAGGGCAAAACCTAAGACACAATTTGTAGTCGGAGAAGAAACATGTAAACACTAAAGAGAAAAGAGATGTCTGTATCTCCTTCTTTCCTTGTCGCAATAAAATGAATTTCCTAAATGTAATTAAACACATGTAAGACGAATTTCATAATATGTATTATGTTATTCTATTTTTAAAATATAACAATACTGGAAAATGTATAACAATACTGGAAAATGAATAACATTAATTCCTATCAAATCTTATATAATTATTTTAAAACTATGAGAACAAAATGAATGATCTGAAAATGCAAAAAAGTAAACCTAATTCAATCGATTTGATGCTAAATCTGAAGCAGATGATTACCTGACTGAGGAAATGAATATAAGAATATGGATTGTGTTTCTTATAGCTTGTAAAGGCTTGAAGAGGCAGAGAATACAATGTCCCTGGTAAATCGAACCAACCGTTAAAATTTTAGGGATGCTCCGATTTTCCAATTGCATGTTGAAAAAAAAAGAAATGGAGGCATGGAGGCTGGAGCACAAAGACGAAAGAACAAATAAGATTTACGACTTGCCTGTGGGAGAGATACGTCCCTGCAGGACAGCGGCAGCGGCGAGATGCCGGATTCTTCTTGGCAACTTGCGGCCGTCGGGCATCCGGATACGTCTCTGCGGCTCTGAGAACAGGGAATGAGGGAAGGGATTCGGGAAGACCTCCTCCAAGTCCAGAAAACAGGGAATGGGGGAAGGGATTAGGGAAGACCAATTCCGATTCAGAACACAGAAGGGCGAAGAGAAAAGATGGAATGGCAATTTGCGTGAGCCCAGGCGAGACTTTCGCCGTTTAGTGAATACCCTAATTCCCATGAAATCAAAAGTAGGTGAGTTCCTCTCACGAAAATTAAAAAATTGGGTGGAAATATTGGCGGGAAATAAGAAATTACATAAAACTCGTATTTTTTGAAATGAAAAGAGGATGAGTGAGGGGTATTTTAGTATTAAAATGTTACACCACTCATAGATTTGGGCTCCCTTATAGTATAAAGATATATATATATATATATATATATATATATATATATATATATATATATATATACATATATATATATATATATATATATATATATATATATATATATATATATATATCAACTTGTTCATTGTTTTCTTTTGGGGGGCCCCACAACACTCAAAATATAACACATAATATAAAACAATTGGCTCTGCCTGCTCTGCGTCTTCAACCACTGCCTGTCAAAATAAGCCTTTGGATTTGGAAAGTACTTTGGAGGGGCAGAGGCATCAGACCAGCATCTCTATGATTTTTAAAGTGAATTCTTCTCTTTGTGCAAGACAGCTTGTACTTGTTTCATTCTTATTTATCATAGTGGTGCTAATGTTTTTTACCACTAAGATCGACTAAGGAGAATTTGTCTAAGATGATTACTCTAGAAATAGGGCTCCAGACCTCTTCCATCTCTTTTTTTGGCTCTGCTCGACCTGGCTCTGACCTTATTGTAGAAGATCCTTCCCCATATCTTTTATGCTTGTAAACCGGAGGAGGGAAGTCTTCAACAAGTTCTACCTCCTGAACATTAGTAGTAGTAGTAGCAGCAACAGCAGCAACATTAACCAAAGAATAATCCTATGTGTCTAACTAGTACTAAGAATAATCCCGTTGAGAATGAGTCTCATCATGTGCTCATACAGGAACCACGGGTACTTGATATCCTGTCAATTGACTATTAAGCCATGCACAGCTGTCATAACTGTAGTCATTTACGCCTTTGAAATTTGCTAGCATTGCTTCATCAAGCGCATTGACCTTAGCTACCACCTTAGCTTCCAAGGTCTCCTCCCACTTTCTGATTACTTCAGCCAGAGCATTTGCATAGGGTTGCATCCTATCATCATAATGTGCCATTGCTCTATTGTGACCATCAATCATAGCTGTGGTATTTGTATCTATATTGCACATCACCTTCTGATTGCTATTTAAACCATTCAAGACAAACTCAACCCATCTTTCACCTTGAGTAAACCAGGAGTCCATCTTGGCATCTAGCATGTCGAATCTGACTTTAATCTCTTCTAGGCAGTTGTTTAGATCTCTTTCTATTTCTTTTACCTTTTTCAGCATTTTCTACATCGAGGAATCAAAGTATGCTTTCTACTTGGTCAGCATCCCCTAAAATGCTTTGCAGAATTATACTATCAACATTCAAAGCTGGGGTCTAAGGGATGGGAGTGTTGGGCAGATCCTCACTGGAAGACTCATCTATTAGAGAAAAATGTGCGCTGGAAGTAGTAGCTCGATCTTCACCCGCATTCAGAATTGGAGTCTGCACCTCCACATCTACTTCCTCATCAGAAAGAAACATAACCTCCTCTACAGCAGGAGGAGGTACATTTGGCATCTTGCCTAACCTTTTCTCTAGGTTGTGCATAAGGCTCGCAACCATAGTAAAAACTGATATAGAGTGCCAAGTCACCTCCTCCGCAGAAGATGAAGCGAGAACAATTTCTGGGAGAGGTACTATCAAATTCTCCACTACCACTAGTTCAAAACCAACATCCATATTATGAGCAGTTTTGGTCTTATCAGTTTCAATCCCCATCTCATCAGCAATTCTCTCAACCTCATAATCATCAACTATTAGGTCTACAACAATAGTATAATCATCATCCACGTGTATATCCTCTTCCTCAGCAGCATCTTCCTCAACTGAATCAGCCTCTTCCTCCTCAGGCACTAACTCTTCAACAGTAGACTGAGCCATCTTGGCAACCTCTATCATCAGATTCTCTGGCGCTAGAACTGGAATAACAGACTCTGGAATCTCTAGCACTGAGTCTGAAGGCACACTCAAGGGCACTATGTTGGTGCCCACTTGAGTAGTGTCAACTGTCTCCCCCTCAATTCCTGCCCTCGAACACTCAGGGATTTCACTGGAGTGTTGAGAGGTAATCCTTATCTCAGGAGCATGTTCTACCTCTTCCATATCCAAATCTGGGGCTCCACATAGCCTAGTAATCCTCCTATCCTACCTTAAGAATGTAGATGAGTATATCTTCTTGAGGTGTTGTATCGGTACACCTTTAGTCACATCAAACCTGTGACCATCCAGCTAATTCAGGTACAGCCTGATAGTCCTCCCAAAGTTGGGAGTGAAAACGATGTCCTTGATTTTCTCAAACAGCAATGCACCCCAATCAAGTTTCTTCATGTAGATGATGGCAACAAGGGTCTTAAACATCTCTATGGAGAGATAGTCGGGGGACCAAGTCTTGCATAAGAACACTTTACCCATGATGTCGGAAAGAAGCTTGCCTTCTTCATTCATCCCTTTGTGCTTAACTGCTTTTGTAGCTCGAGGCAATCCACAGAATAGAATAGCTTTGGAGAAGTCCTCCTCATCAAGTTCATCGACCTCATCACATGTAGGAAGATGCAAGTGCTTAGATAGAAGTGACGCTTTCACTTTTACGTTTTCCTTTTAACCTTGATCTTGATTACTATTTCTTCATGACAGAGCTTCTCATTATGGAAGAATTCAAGAACTTCCTTGTCCAAAACCTTACATTGATGTTCTAGGACGAAGGAGAGTCCAGCGGCTTCCAACATAAGGATAATGTTGCGGAATTCATCAGAGGTGGAGGCAAATCCTGTGCAAACAAGTTCTCCTCCCCTTTCAATCCGTTGGTACCTGAATTCGTGGCTCTTCTAATCCAATATAAAAGTTTAAATTTTTTTTCCAAAGTTTTGATACAGTGAGTTTCACTTAAATATTCGATGAATCAGCGACTTGAGCTCTGATACACAACAAACTTGCCTGGGGACAATTTTTTGACTTTGTGAGATAATTCCCGAGTGAGTTCCTGCTTCCTTGGCTTTCTTCATGTGTCAATCTTCAACATGCCTAGTTCCATTTTGAAGAACGAGAACTTGGCATCATTGACCAGCTTTGAAAAAATCTCCGTGATCTGCTTATCCGTCAGGACATAGCTGATGGCTATATCCTTACTCTCCACATGCTCCCGGATTAAGTGGTATCACACCTCGATGTGCTTTGTCCGGCTGTGAGAGACTGGATTATTAAAGATCGATATTGTGCTGGATGAGTCGCAATACATAAGAATTTCTTTAAACTACAAGTTGTAGTCTTCAAGCCGATTCTGGATCCTTAAAATCTATCTGCAACAACTACTCGTAGAGATATACTCTGACCCGACCATAGAAGTTGCCACAATTTTGCTTCTTACTGCAGCATGAAATAAGCCGTCTTATGAGGAATTGGCACATCTCGGAAGTGCTTTTCCTATCATCCTTGCTTCCTGCAACATCGGCATCTGAAAAACCAATTAGGTACCATAAGCCAAGATTGGGTGTACCCTTAAGGTATCTTAAAATTCGCTTTGTAGCGATGTAGTGAGATTCCTTTGAGTTCACCTGAAATCTAGCGCAGACGTATGTTGAAAACATGATATCTGGTCTACTGGCAGTGAGGTAGAGCAATGATCCAAATATGCTTCTGTACTTTGTTTCATCAAAAAGTTTCCCTTTCTCATCCTTGTCCAAAAACACAGTTGAAACCATTGGATTCCTCATAGAGGTTGCCTTCTCCATTCCGAATTTTGTTAAGAATCTCCTTGGTGAACTTCATCTGAGAGATGAAAATTCCATCTTCAGATTATTTCACGGGAAGTTCTAAGAAATACTTCAGCTCTCCCATACTGCTCATTTCAAACTTTCCTTGCATAAGTTTGGAGAACTTTTTGCAAGGGTTGTCTTCTGTAGGACAAATATGATGTCATCGATATAGATCTGTATTAGTAGAATCTTGCCTTTTAATTCCCTAAGAAATAATGTCTTGTATATTTTTCCTTTTGTGAACTTGTTCTCAAGAAGAAAGCTAGACAACGTCTCATACCAAGCTCAAGGAGCTTGCTTTAATCCATATAGATCTTAATTTAAAAAATAAACATGATCTGGGAAATTGGAATCAACAAAATCTGGGAGTTGCGCAACGTATACTTCCTCTTTCAACTTCCCGTTTAGGAAAGCTGAGTTCACGTCTATTTGGTAGATGCTGAAGCCTTTGAGGGTAGCATACGCAAAAAACAACCTGATTGCCTCGAGCCTGGCCAATGGAGCAAAGGTCTGGTTGAAGTCGATCCCTTCTTCGTGTTTGTATCCTCGAGCTACAAGCCTGGCTTTATTCTTGATATTGATTCATTCTCGTCCAGTATGTTTTTGAAGATCAACTTGGTGCCGATCATGTTATGTCCTTTTGGCCTGGGAACCAACTCCCAGACTTTGCAATGTTCAAACTCATTAGCTGTACCTCATATTATTCTAACTTCTTCGAATAGCTCTCCAATTATTTGATCAAATGGTTGATCTTTTAGGTGTTTGAACCATAGATTTCTTGCTCTCCCACCAAGAAGCCCGGCAGCATTTGGTGCCTCCTCTGGTGGTTGAAATAATTCTTCGTCTAGCGGTTCTTCATCCACCAAGCCTGGATCGACGATCTTGACCGAGCTAGGAACTACTTCCTTGATAGCTTCATCCAAGCTTAGTTCCTTGAACTTGGTACCTGTGTGTGCACCAATAACAATAGATGAGATGCTTTGGATCAGGCTTGTCTCATCAAATACAACATGAATTGACTATTCTACCACCAGAGTTTTCTTATTGAAAATCCTATATGCCTTACTATGGCTACTATAACCTACAAAAATACCTTTAAAACATTTTTCACTAAACTTTGTCCGATAATACTTCCCACTATTTTGTACGAAACATTTATGATTGCTCTTGTTGATAAGTGATATGTTTTGCACGTGACAAGCTGTGTTGACTGCTTCAGCCCAGACATATTCTAGTAGTGGAGCGTCGTTCAACATATTTGTACATGCTTTAATTAGGGTTATATTCCTTCTCTCGGCAACTCCATTTTGTTGTGGAGTACGCGTGGAGAAAAACTCATGAAAGATACCTTGACTTCCACAAAATTCTGTCATGGCACCAGACTCAAATTCTATTCCATGGTCACTTCTGATTTTGAATACTGAGCAGTTTAATTCATTCTAAATTTATCGGACAAAATTTATGAATGTGTCGAAGGTGTCTGACATATGTTTCAGAAAGAACACATAAAAAAAATGCTAGTAGTCATCAACAATTTCTAACGTGTAGACCTTACCTCCTAAACTATAAATGGGTATAGGACCGAATAAGTCCATATGAAGCAAGTATAGACTTCTTGAAGAATCCTTTTAAGAAATACCCATGAAGGTAGCCCTTGTCTGCTTACCCATTTGGTATGAGTGACACGGGCTCTCTTTAAGGCACTTAATGCTGGGGGTATCTCACACTAAGTTCTGAGAAAATAGCATATTTATAGTTTTGAAATTAATATGTGTTAATATCTTTTGTCATTGGTCATAAAGAGATGCACTATCTCTTGCAATAAAACATACTGTTGTAGAACTATCTATGTAAAAGAAATTTAAACAGAAAATATTTCTGCTCCGAGTGCCTGTTAAGACCATCTCCAAATTTGCAGACAATTTTATCAAACAATCGTCCTTTCAGGATTCAACGATGTAACCTTTATCACATAGTTGACTTCTGTTGATAAGATTATGGTGTAATCCTTCAACATACGCCACATTTGTGAAGGAGACTACCCGGTTGGAGATCATACCATAGCCTTTTGTAGTTCTCGGGTTTGACCCTCCAAAGATGACTTTGGGTCCATATTTGACTCGGGTGAAATCAAGCAACAAACTTCTTGTTCTGGTCATATGCCGAGAGAATCCACTGTCCAAATACCAGATAGGATTTTTGTTGGCCTTTGGACATACCTGCAATGACAGATCACTTTACCTTAGGAACCGAAACATATTTCGCTCCTTGGTTCCTGGTCAGCTTAACACCACTAGGAACATTAACTCTGTGAGTGGTCGGCCTCGCATGGTTAACTTGTGGAGTTACAAATTAGCAAGGGTTAAACCATCAATCTACGCCAAAGTGACCAATTTTGTCACAGCACCAGTAGTCAAACCTATTGTACCTTATCTTATACTTCTGCTTTACCCTTTGATTGTGAGGTCTAGCAGGGACAACATACCTGGAGGTTGAAGCCTGTTGATTACAGCATATACAAGGCTTCTCCATCTCCTTTGCATTATGTACAACATTTTTGGCTTTTGGTGCCCTCTTATGGTTATGTTCATGAATATAAGGACCGTAACTCTTGAGTGCTATCTCTTCATAAGGTGCTTTAAAAATACTGACACCATAGTCTCGGGGATGGGTCCATCCCTGGTATCTCTTCTTGGGCAGTAGATAAGTAGGCCTAGCCAGATAACCATAGGATGACTGAAGGTCAAACTTATTCGTCGGGAAGATTGTAACACCCCGGTTTTCCAGATCTTGAGCTTCTAGAAGCTATCGTGCGGCGATAGGTAGCTATCGTCCAGTGCTAGCCTCGTTTCGTCGAATCTAGGCATTAAGAGCACTGAGTAGCTAGGAGTTGAGAGCGTTGAGTGGTACAACATGACGGAATGATGCAAACCAATGGTTATAATGGGATAAATACTATGTGTTCTTTGGTTCGAAAAATTAAACTAGATATGTAGCGTATAATATCTCTCTAAATACGCTACCTTTGAACTCATCCAATTAGTGGCACAAACTTGAACAACACACAATGCAAAGGGTTGCTACCAATTTTAATATATTAAACAAGGGCAATATGCAAATGTTCGCTCAAGCGAATAGGACCTACACGATACAGACAATTAGCTATTCAAATTATTATTATCCGCAAGCATACACAAACCCAATAAGAGAATATCTAGACTAAAATTAGCGATTTTAGCAAAGTACAAATCAATCCCAAAATTAATTAATATTGGGGTATGCCAAATCACATGAACTCAAGGAGAAATCAAAGGTTAATGAACCTGATTTCTTCTAGCGTTCACGAGATCTACCCAGTCTAATTTTTACGAAAATATTCGGAGAATTAAAAGCTTGAAATTTAGATTTTATTAACGCACTAATTTTAATATAAATCTGGACTAAATACTAGCCTTCTAATCCACCAAATCTCACAATAATTCAGAAGAAACGCACAAGAGGTGGTTTAGAATTCGTTACCCAATCCCAACAATTCTGTCCAAAAAGATGAGGGGAGGAAGCACACGACGATGGAGGTTGGATCTATTTCCACGCAAATTCCACGGAATAGCACCGGATGATGAAGATGCAAGCCATTTTTCCTTTACAAAACAACCTAGGAGAGGGAGAACCTTGTTGGTCGAATATTTCAAGGAGGAGAGAGAAAAGGTTGTGGAGAAAAGGTGGTGGCCGAAATCCTTAAGAGAGGAGTGCTGGTTAGTTTTGTGATGGAAGAGGCCTGATTGGGTTTTTTTTGAAGGGGGAGAGGTGTAACACCTCCCCTGTAGTGGACGTATAATATGGGTCCGGCCGGGGCCCTACAACATATGAACGCCACAGCTTTAGTATTATAAGTTGATATAGCTACCCAAACTCAAAACACTTGCACAACACAGCGGAAAACCAAGCACAACTAGAAGTTATCCACTAACCAAAAGAGTTACAACTAAGGCCTTAAGGCCTACCACAAAAGTCCAAAAGTAAATAGTATAACAAACATGAATGTGCATAGCACTCCTAGTCTACCTCGGCCTGCAAGCCGGACAAAAGAGTCTCAAACATACATCATCATAAATGTAGTGCTACAAGAGGGAAAAACACTTCATGGGCTTAGGCCTTTTTGGCCGGCGTGCTAGCTCCTGCGTGCGATCCTTGCCCTGTAAAAATTATTAGTAACGTGGGTCAGCAAAGGCTGACCTCAAACTGTGTAACAACACATCTCCTCTCGGCCGCCCCTAACGGACCCCGGGGAACCCTCCAACCTGCAAGTCAGCACTTCATATGCAAATAAACATCTATAAATGGAAAGGCAATAAAACAGGCTTGGATGTCTCAATCATCAAACATGTTCTCTATTGGTTGAGCATATAAAGAAAGGGCCTACTATGCAACATGAATGCAACACCCGGGCTTCACCCAAGGTACCCTACAGCGTATGCATCTAGCACAACATCACATCATTTGGGTACTCACATTTCCCCAATTGGCATAAAGCCGCAAACATTGAGGGAGACACAACCCCCTCACACGGCGCACAGGCCGCCACATGGAATTCTTGCCAAGGCCCCACCCGCTCGTGGGCTTAGCCCCGGGCTTGCCTGCAAGCTCTGACGTCTCATGTCAGGATTCCAACAACCACAGACTGACCGATTCTAAGAAGCCTTGCTGGACCCCACCCGCTCATGGCCTCTTTGCCCGGGCTTGCCCCAAGCTTGGCATTCTCGTCAGTCACACAAAAGGGGACTAGTCTCGCCGGGACACTCTCCACACATGACGCACATGTCACGGGATAGCCAGCCGACCACGGAGACATAGCCACGCCTTGGCACAACACAAACCAAGACTAAATACATCGCAATCCCTCTTTGTACCGCAGCGTTCCCGCACACCAAGGAAAACATCTCCAACTCGTGCGGAGCTAACCTTGTCCACCAAGGAAACCATCTCCATTCTCATACGGAGCTAACCTTGTCCCTCAAGGAAACCATCTACCGCCACGAGGAGCTAACCTTGTCCGGGTTCGACTACACGTACCTTTTCAAGCAAACGGGACAATCACCACCACA
Organism: Platanthera guangdongensis; assembly: GCA_039583875.1. Lineage (NCBI taxonomy): Eukaryota > Viridiplantae > Streptophyta > Magnoliopsida > Asparagales > Orchidaceae > Platanthera > Platanthera guangdongensis. The sequence continues at coordinate 67,069,855 of CM077161.1, read as the reverse complement.
ACACGAACGACATCTTGCCGCAACGGAAATCTCTACGAATCCCTAAGTTCGTATGCAACATCACCGGGCCGGACTAACGGTCGCGACCACGGCTTCACCCACCATGCCTAATCCACTAGCGAAGCAGATCTCTAATGCAAAATATGCCGGGGACAGACTCAATCAACCCGGAACTTCCTCTTGAAACTTGGCAAACCAAAACCCCTCTCATTTGAGAGTTCGGTGCCCAGAAATTAGGGAGAAAGAAAACTAAATGATGCTAATACATGCATCCTAAGGACCGAGAGGAGAGATGTCGTTACCTTCTGACTCCTCTTCCTTGCCATGGCAAAATTGGCCGGTTGGAAATCTTCGCAGCGGTCTAAGCTTCACGGATCCGGACTCGGTTCGCGATTTGGAGCTCCGAAACCCTTCCTACAGCCCAAACCTTCTTCTTCTTCCTCCTTGCTCTAGCTTTTCTCAAGATCTTAGAAAGAGAAAACTTGGAAAACTATGGGGTTTTCCAACCCTGAATTCGGTCTTAACTCCCCAGGAGATGGCCTGAACCGTTAGATCCTAAAACCAGAAAAAGAAAGGCCGCGATTCGCCTGGAAAATAAGAGACCTGGGCCGAACACGGCCTGGCACACGCCCGTGTCCAGGGCCGTGTGCCTCATTCGCCGTCTCAAATCGACGCGCCTGGAATCGCACACGGGCATCCGACACGCCCGTGTTCCATCCGACACGCCCGTGTCCCAAGTGACACGGCCGTGTGGCCTGCCGTGTGCCTCCAACGACACGGCCCCAAAACCAACCCGAGAGGTGACACGGCCTGGGACACGCCCGTGTCCCAAGCCGTGTGCCAAGTCTCGACACCAGTTGACAGGCCTTGTGTCGACACCGCGGAAAAATGTCGAGCGAAGATCGTCTACCAAGCGGGACACGCCCTGTGACACGCCCGTGTAACAGGCCGTGTGCCCAAGTCTCGACACATTGTCGAGCGAGAGTGTCGAAACTTGGGCCGAGTGTCGACACGGCCTCGACATGCCCTGCGACACGCCCGTGTCGCAGGCCGTGTGCCCCCCTCTCGACACTTTGTCGAGCGAAAGTGTCGACACTTGGGCCGAGTGTCGACACGGCCTCGACACGCCCTGCGACACGCCCGTGTCGCAGGCCGTGTGCCCCCCTCTCGACACTTTGTCGAGCGAAAGTGTCGACACTTGGGCCGAGTGTCGACACGGCCTCGACACGCCCTGCGACACACCCGTGTCGCAGGCCGTGTGCCCCACTCTCGACACTTTGTCGAGCGAAAGTATCGACACCTGGGCCGAGTGTCGACACGGCCTCGACACGCCCTGCGACACGCCCGTGTCGCAGGCCGTGTGCCTCCTGCCAGAAACCCAAAAATTTCCAGAACTGCAGACTGAACCTCTTGCCAAAATCTGGGGTGTTACAACTCTCCCCCACTTAACAGAATTTCATCCCGAAATTACAAAACAAAAGGGTACAAAACTTAAATTGTACCTGACAAAAATAGTTCTGGATAGTCTTCTAGCATGGCCTGTTCTCGCTCCCAAGAGAACTCCTCACGACCGCAGTTGTCCCAACGAACTTTCACAAGTTTAACTTCTTTATTCCGCAACTGCCGAATCTCCGAATCTTCTATAGCGATTGGAAGGACTCGCGTCCTCAAGTCTTCCTCAATCGGCACCGATGCCGGCTCAATCACCACGCTAGCCTCCACCAAGGCTTTCCTCAACACGGAGACGTGGAAGACATCATGTAATCCACTCAAATATGCGGACAACGCCAACCGATAGGCTGCTTCTCCTACCCGCTCAACAATTTCAAAAGGGCCCAAAAACCTTGGACTCAACTTCTTGAGTCGGCGAATCCGTGAGACGCCTTTGAACGGCTTGACCTTCAGATAAACCCAATCACCAACTGCAAATTCCAACTTCCGGTGACGAGCATTAAAATATTTTGCTTGCCTGTCTTGCGCCACCTTCATACGCTCTTGGATGGTCCGTACCAACTCACAAGCGTCAACTACCGCACCCTTTCCCAAACGTTTGGTGTCTCCCGCCTCTGCCCAAGACATTGGCGTTCGACACCGCCTCCCATACAAAGCTTCGTATGGCACCATCTTTATACTAGCTTGAAAACTGTTGTTGTACGCAAATTCTACCATGAAGAGGTGATCCTCCCACCTCTTGCCAAAATCAAGAACGCACATCCTCAACATGTCCTCCATAGTACGGTTCGTTCTCTCCGTTTGCCCATCAGTTTGAGGATGGAACGCCGTACTGAACTTTAGCTTCGTGCCCAAGCTCTTCTGAACCAGTCTCCAGTCCTTGGACGTAAACCGTCCATCTCGATCACTGACTATGCTCTTAGGAATTCCGTGCAGTCACACAATGTTGCGAACATACAACTCCACCAGCTTCTCCACGCTGTCCTCTTTCCGATTTGGGATGAAGTGAGCCACCTTGGTTAGGCGATCCACAATCACCCAAATAGCATCATTACCATGCTGCGATCTAGGCAACCCATGCACAAAGTCCATGGAGATGTCCTCAAATTTCCATTCAGGAATTGGAAGGGGCTTCAGGAACCCGCCCGGTTTCTGACATTCGGCCTTCACCAAGGCACATGTTTGGCAACGACTCACATACAAAGCTACATCTCGCTTCAACCCCGGCCACCAAAAGGATTTCTTCATATCCAAGTACATCTTTGTACTGCCCGGGTGAATGGAGTACTTTGAGAAGTGAGCCTCAAACATCAACTCCTCACGGAGATTGCCAAACTGCGGTACACAAACCCTTCCATCCTTTCTCAAGATTCCCCCGATCATCTCCCAGGTGCTGCTCTCGCCCGTTTGAGCCTCCAACACAAAAGGTTGAAACTCCACATCTAATCGAGTCGCTTCCCGAATACGATCGGACAAGTCGTTTTGCACTTCAATCCAGTTCAACCGAGCCACGCTAGACTCGCCTCTCGCAACACATTCCAATCCAAGGGACTCCAATTCCCGTACCAACCGCTCATCATGAGCTTCGATCCAATTTCCTTGCCCCGAGTACTTTCTACTCAACGTGTCCGCCACCACATTGGCTTTACCCGGCGTATACTGAATCGCCACTTCGTAGTCTCCAAGAAACTCAACCCATCTGCGTTGCCGCATGTTCAAGTCCTTTTGATCCAAGAGATACTTCAGGCTTTTATGATCCGTGAAGATCTCCACCCTTGCGCCATACAAATAGTGTTGCCAAATTTTCAATGCGAAGATTACCGCCGCCAACTCCAAGTCGTGGACGGGGTAATTCCTCTCATGAGGTTTCAGCTGTCGAGACCCAAAAGCTATCACCTTGCCATGCTGCACTAACACGCAGCCCAAACCGCATCCCGATGCGTCACTGAAAATTTGAAATCCATCGGTCCCTTGCGGTAAACTCAGGATCAGAGCCATCATAAGCCTCTCCTTCAGGGCCTCAAATGCTTGACCGCACTCTGGGGTCCACACAAATTTATGGTCTTTACGAGTGAGAGAAGAGAGGGGTAGAGCTATCTTCGAGAAATTCTCCACGAATCTCCTATAATACCCGGCTAGTCCAAGAAAACTTCGGACTTCCGCCACGGTCCTCAACACCGGCCAATCTTTGATGGCCTCCACTTTCGCTGGATCCACTGCCACCCCATCACCACTAATCACGTGGCCCAAAAATGCCACCTTCTGCAACCAAAACTCGCATTTGGAGAATTTTGCATACAACTCATTCTCCCTCAACACTTGCAAAACCAATCTCAAGTGGGTCTCATGCTCCACTTGCGATTTGGAATACACCAAAATGTCATCAATGAAAACAACCACAAAAGAATCCAAGTATTCCCGAAATACCCGATTCATCAGATCCATGAACACCGATGGTGCGTTCGTCAACCCGAACGGCATCACCGTAAACTCAAAGTGTCCGTACCTTGTCCCAAAGGCAGTTTTGGGTATGTCCTCATCACGAATTCGTAGCTAATAGTATCCCGACTTCAAGTCCAACTTCGAATATACCACTGACCCCACCAATTGGTCAAACAAATCGTCTATCCGAGGGATCGGATACTTATTCTTGACGGTCAACTTATTGAGCTCTCGGTAGTCTATGCACAGGCGCATGCTACCGTCTTTCTTCTTTACAAACAACACCGGTGCGCTCCACGGTGAAGAACTGGGTCTAATATACCCTTGCTCCAACAGTTCCTGTAACTGTACCTTAAGTTCCGCCAACTCCTTTGGTGCCATCCTAAATGGAGGACGTGACACTGGTCTAGCCTCCGACACTAACTCGATCGCGAAGTCGATCTCCCGCCGAGGAGGCGCTCCAGGAAGTTCATCCGGAAACACATCCTTGAACTCTGCCACCACAGGCACTTCCTCAATAGACAGTTGGGAGAGACGAACCTCCAATAACGCTACAAGCGCTACACCACCCTGGTTAACTGCTCGCACCAACTGCATGGCCGAAATCAGGGAACAGGCCACTCCACAAAGGCCCTCAAATTTGACTTCCGCTTGCCCCTTACTCCTTAGAGTCACTACCTTGGATAAACAATCAATGCTGGCGCGCTGCTCTGCAAGCCAGTCCATGCCCAAAATGACATCGAACTCTACTAATGGTAACACTGCCGCTTCCAGAGAGAAGACAACTCCGTCTAGCTCCCAACAAATGCGCCCTTTAGCCCCGGTGGTCATAGATGACCCATTGGGCATGCGCACTCTCAGCTCTGCTCCCGACGAGAAAGACTCAACTCGTATTCTCTGGATGAAGCTCTCCGAAAGAAAGGAGTGCAATGCTCCCGTATCAAACAATACCCTAGCGGGGTATCCGGAAACTAACACGAAGCCTACAACATAGACATTACACAAAAGTCTAAAAGGATGAAGCACAAAATTTAAACTTAAATTCTCTTCATACCTGTCACAACATCAGTTTGGCGGATCGCTTCTTGCTGTCCAAGGTTGTAAGCCCTTGGTTGCACCGGTTGGAACCGAGAAGTGCTCGACTCCGCCATCTTTCCTTTCTCTGCAGCACTGGGGCCCGAGCGTACAGACTGCTCCTGCTTTGACTCTTGCCCCGCTCCCCCTTGCTGACAAGCACGGGCTATGTGCCCAACCTTCCCGCAGTTGTAGCACGTCGGCGGTCCCCTAGAGTGGGAACCCCCAGGCATCCAGTTGCTCCTCTCACCAGATCTGGGAGTGCAAGGCTTCTTCCTCCACCTACTCCCATCAGACTTTCCATGAGATTGGGAAGGCTTCCCTTCCCCTTGCTTGGGAGTAAAACCCTTACGGCGTTGGGTTCGCTCCAAATCATTTTCCAAGAACCTGGCAGCCTCAACTAGTTCATTAAATCCCGCCCTCTTCATGGAGATGAGGGGTTGTCTCAGATTTTCCCTCAACCCTTGGTAGAAGAGGTTATCCCTCTCTACATCATCCGCCATTGTCGTTCCCGCATAACGACCCAAACGGGTGAACTCTTGCACGTACTCATCCACTGTCTTGTCTCGCTGCATTAAATGCAGAAACTGCCTCTGCAGGGCCAACCGTGTTGAAACTGGGATATACCACTTAAGAAAAGCGTCCCCGAACTCTTCCACTGACGGGGTGCGTCCCGGGAACTGGCGGCCGCTAAGGCTCACCCACCATAACTTGGCGTCTCCTTCCAACATGAACGTCGCATACTCAGCTTTCTTTTCCTCTGGCGTCTCTGCCGCCCTTAGAAGTTCTTGAATGCGAACCCACCAGTCCTCCGCATCCGTTGGAGTACCCACTCCCTTGAATGATGGGGGATGAAAACTCAGGAAATACTTCAGGTGCCGATCTCCATGTCCGACAACTACCCTCTCCGCCAAAGGCTCCACTCGCCTGGCTTCTCCTCCTGGCACGGTCGTTGCCGTATCTGGTGTGGCAGGGGTTGCCACCTGAGCCGCTGCTGCAGCTTGAGCTGCCACCATCGCTTCTGCAAGCATGCGGCAGAAGTCGGCCGGGTCTACACCCATGCCCAAAAGGCCTGGAGCAGTAGCACTGCTCGCCGAGAGATCATCCCTTGCTCTTGAAGTGCCCGCCTCGTTGCTTGCACTCTTCAGGAAGACAAGAAATAAGGGATTAGTCTCCAATCTCAAGACTAAAACATACAGACACTCACGGTCCCGCGTTACTCTTATGTGGATAACTTCTCTACGCACTGACCTTGAATCTAACCTCCCTCTGATACCAAATTGTAACACCTCCCCTGTAGTGGACGTATAATATGGGTCCGGCCGGGGCCCCACAACATACGAACGCCACACCTTTAGTACTATAAGTTGATATAGCTACCCAAACTCAAAACACTTGCACAACACAGCGGAAAACCAAGCACAACTAGAAGTTATCCACTAACCAAAAGAGTTACAACTAAGGCCTTAAGGCCTACCACAAAAGTCCAAAAGTAAATAGTACAACAAACATGAATGTGCATAGCACTCCTAGTCTACCTCGGCCTGCAAGCCGGACAAAAGAGTCTCAAACATACATCATCATAAATGTAGTGCTACAAGAGGGAAAAACACTTCATGGGCTTAGGCCTTTTTGGCCGGCGTGCTAGCTCCTGCGTGCGATCCTTGCCCTGTAAAAATTATTAGTAACGTGGGTCATCAAAGGCTGACCTCAAACTGTGTAACAACACATCTCCTCCCGGCCGCCCCTAACGGACCCCGGGGAACCCTCCAACCTGCAAGTCAGCACTTCATATGCAAATAAACATCTATAAATGGAAAGGCAATAAAACAGGCTTGGATGTCTCAATCATCAAACATGTTCTCTATTGGTTGAGCATATAAAGAAAGGGCCTACTATGCAACATGAATGCAACACCCGGGCTTCACCCAAGGTACCTTACAGCGTATGCATCTAGCACAACATCACATCATTTGGGTACTCACATTTCCCCAATTGGCATAAAGCCGCAAACATTGAGGGAGACACAACCCCCTCACACGGCGCACAGGCCGCCACATGGAATTCTTGCCAAGGCCCCACCCGCTCGTGGGCTTAGCCCCGGGCTTGCCTGCAAGCTCTGACGTCTCATGTCAGTATTCCAACAACCACAGACTGACCGATTCTAAGAAGCCTTGCTGGACCACACCCGCTCATGGCCTCTTTGCCCGGGCTTGCCCCAAGCTTGGCATTCTCGTCAGTCACACAAAAGGGGACTAGTCTCGCCGGGACACTCTCCACACATGACGCACATGTCACGGGATAGCCAGCCGACCACGGAGACATAGCCACGCCTTGGCACAACACAAACCAAGACTAAATACATCGCAATCCCTCTTTGTACCGCAGCGTTCCCGCGTACCAAGGAAAACATCTCCAACTCGTGCGGAGCTAACCTTGTCCACCAAGGAAACCATCTCCATTCTCATACGGAGCTAACCTTGTCCCTCAAGGAAACCATCTACCGCCACGAGGAGCTAACCTTGTCCGGGTTCGACTACACGTACCTTTTCAAGCAAACGGGACAATCACCACCACAACACGAACGACAACTTGCCGCAACGGAAATCTCTACGAATCCCTAAGTTCGTATGCAACATCACCGGGCCGGACTAACGGTCGTGACCACGGCTTCACCCACCATGCCTAATCCACTAGTGAAGCGGATCTCTAATGCAAAATATGCCGGGGACGGACTCAATCAACCCGGAAGTTCCTCTTGAAACTTGGCAAACCAAAACCCCTCTCATTTGAGAGTTCGGTGCCCAGAAATTAGGGAGAAAGAAAACTAAATGATGCTAATACATGCATCCTAAGGACCGAGAGGAGAGATGTTGTTACCTTTCGACTCCTCTTCCTTGCCATAGCAAAAATGGCCGGTTGGAAATCTTCGCAGCGGTCTAAGCTTCACGGATCCGGACTCGGTTCGCGATTTGGAGCTCCGAAACCCTTCCTACAGCCCAAACCTTCTTCTTCTTCCTCCTTGCTCTAGCTTTTCTCAAGATCTTAGAAAGAGAAAACTTGGAAAACTATGGGGGTTTCCAACCCTGAATTCGGTCTTAACTCCCCAGGAGATGGCCTGAACCGTTAGATCCTAAAACCAGAAAAAGAAAGGCCGCGATTCGCCTGGAAAATAAGAGACCTGGGCCGAACACGGCCTGACACACGCCCGTGTCCAGGGCCGTGTGCCTCATTCGCCGTCTCAAATCGATGCGCCTGGAATCGCACACGGGCATCCGACACGCCCGTGTTCCATCCGACACGCCCGTGTCCCAAGTGACACGGCCGTGTGGCCTGCCGTGTGCCTCCAACGACACGGCCCCAAAACCAACCCGAGAGGTGACACGGCCTGGGACACGCCCGTGTCCCAAGCCGTGTGCCAAGTCTCGACACCAGTAGACAGGCCTTGTGTCGACACCGCGGAAAAACGTCGAGCGAAGATCGTCGACCAAGCGGGACATGCCCTGTGACACGCCCGTGTCACAGGCCGTGTGCCCAAGTCTCGACACATTGTCGAGCGAGAGTGTCGACACTTGGGCCGAGTGTCGACACGGCCTCGACACGCCCTGCGACATGCCCGTGTCGCAGGCCGTGTGCCCCCCTCTCGACACTTTGTCGAGCGAAAGTGTCGACACTTGGGCCGAGTGTCGACACGGCCTCGACACGCCCTGCAACACGCCTGTGTCGCAGGCCGTGTGCCCCCCTCTCGACACTTTGTCGAGCGAAAGTGTCGACACTTGGGCCGAGTGTCGACACGGCCTCGACACGCCCTGCGACACGCCCGTGTCGCAGGCCGTGTGCCCCACTCTCGACACTTTGTCGAGCGAAAGTGTCGACACCTGGGCCGAGTGTCGACACGGCCTCGACACGCCCGTGTCGCAGGCCGTGTGCCTCCTGCCAGAAACCCAAAAATTTCCAGAACTGCAGACTGAACCTCTTGCCAAAATCTGGGGTGTTACAAGAGGGAGGAAGGGGTGGCCGGCCATTTTGGAGAGAGGGAAGAGGTGGTGGATGAGAGAATTGAAGGGGAGGGGCTGCCGATTTTTGGGAAGAGAGAGGGGTTGGCCGGTTTGTTTGGAAAGAGGGAAGAGAGGAGGGCTAGTGGTGGAGATCTTGAGGAGGTTGGAGGTGGAGGAGTCTTGTGGCCAAACCACAAGAGGGAGAAGGATGTGGTCGGTGGCCAAGGACGAGAGGAAAGAGGGAGAAATTTCAACTTGAAATTTAGGTTTTTCAATTTCTTATCATTCTTACTAAAAACTTCAACAACAAGTCCTTATATAGGCTACAACACTCATTCTCCACCATTCAAAATTACATAAACATTAGATGGTAATAAGCACCTATCAGAAACATGAAATGACATAACAATAGTACCATGCATAAATAAAATGCATAAAAATAAAATGCTAAAATAAAATGCTAAAATAAAATGCATAAAAAAATGCTTTAAAAAATATATATAATTAAAAATATTTTAATTATAATCATATATTTTATATAAGGGTACGACGACGACGTACGACGTGAATAACATGTAGCGGCGCCCGGCGTTGGCGATGAATGTCACGGTTGAATCTCATCTTCAAGCTTGTTGCAACGATCGTACCAATCAAAAAACTCTCTATTTCGGGGATCAACGACAGCATCAGTAACGTCATCATTAACCAGTGGCGGGACAACGTCACCATCAACCATCCCCCGCTCAAAATCAGTCATCACCGATGAGTGGCCCGTTAGGGGAAAGTAGTCTAATGCAGCAGCAACAGAGGGCAAATCTGGCCCCACAATCTAAGTCATAGTAGCTTGATCATCCCACAGTAATGAGAACCTGTCAGGCATAGGAACAACACAACTTTCGGGGAAACACGAAAGGGTGTCAAGCAAAAGAAAAATAACAGGAATCTTACCATCCGGTTCAAGAACTAAGAAATCCACGCGGAAAATAAGTACAAAAGAACTAACACTCCCCAACCCAAGTGAACATTTAGTGGGAGAGATAAATGACAAAGATAGCCACTCAGGTGGAAAAGAGATGCAAAGTAAATAGTTCGAAAACTTGAAATAAAGTCAAACACCTCGTGCATTATAAAAATCCGAAAGAAAAGCATCAAATCCTAAGGTCTTCATAACCATGGATCGGTCGACATTCCTATATATTAAATTATTGACGGAGCTAGTAGGCATCCACTCGGGGACTGACCAGACTAAACCCAAATCACCTATTCTAGCATAGGTTGGTCTCGGAAGGGAGCGCAAGTGCATGCAACATAAATTAAAATGGCGAGCTAACATCCTAGATACATGTAAGTAGAGGTCGTAAATAGGCGGAGGGAAAATATGTGCCACCGGATTGGATGAATAAATATGTCGAGATAAGGGTAAATCTAGGAGCACAATCACCGTGGAATCAGAAACAGATGACAATGAAACACTAGCCACTGACATATAACTCATGACGTGATCCATCAAATACAAGGTGTGGTCAGAAATGGGAAGGGCGGTGAAAAGACCAAATACTAGTGCGCTCAACTTATTAATATCTAAACGTTGAGACAACGCCAATGTAGGAACTAATAGAGTGGGAGTGGCACAATAACTTATACTAGGACTACCAGATCCATGTCCTAAAAAGTCATCTAAAGTAGGCAAATAAAGAGGAGGAAAGGTCGATAAAATCAATCCCTGGACAAAATCCAAATCAATATAATTTTCGCCCAATGGCGACAACATCAAGAAACTCTCATTCAGGTATACAATAAAAGAATCATCCAAAAGTGAAACTCCCTCTCCTGGAAATTGTTCCAACACACTGGATACATCATCCAAATTAGAATCAGGAAAAGTCTCAGAAATGGGCAAAATAAAACCCGACAAAATTTCTAATTCATATTGAGCTTCAAGCAATGGTGATAACATCAAAGAAATATCTTTCGGGTTCTCGACACTAAAATCATCCAAAAAAACCTTCTCTCATAAGGTAAATCATCCACAACAACAATAAGGACATCCTCACTCTCAGGATTCTCATATGACTCGGATACAATCTCAGCTAGTGTAATTGTAGGCTCTATCATGACGGGGATAGTAGCTTGGAGAGGGCACTCAATAATAGGGTGATAAGACACAACACTAGCAGAGCATGTAATAGGTAACAAGATACTCTCACATAACGGAATACTATCATCCCATACATCATCTTCCAAATCACTAAGTATCCCATCAATGTCACAATCATCAGAATCGTCGGGCACTATCATACATGACAAAATACTCTCATCTAGTTAGTCATCCTCAAAATCAAAAGATAGAACGTCAACATCAGAATACTCAGTGGATATCATACAAGATCTTAGGAGGCTTAGATGTCAAAGCTAAAGGAGCCAAAACCCTAGTAGAAACATCTTTCGAGTACAGAATAGTGGGCTTAAACTGCTTATTTTCCCTAGAAGTGGAAGTAGGCATCCTTTGGATAGTCCTACCTTTGTGGGGAAAGGATCTAGCTTGAGATATATGTTCACTCCTATAAGCAGATACGGGTCTAGTTCCATAACGATACTCGCTCATGGTTGTACGGAGTTAGGCGGGGTCAAATTGATAAGTGAGAAGCTTGCGCATTTGCGGCCAAGCTTATTGATAATCACCCACATGACGCTCTTCGTCTAGCCAAAACACATGGGCTTGACCTACTAACCGCACTCGGGCGATGATAACCTTTTGTTCATCATCCCATTCGTGACAATCAAAATTAATTTCCATTCCCTTAATCCAGTCAATAAAAACGTGAGAATTCCCATAACCGTCATAAGTGAGTGCCTCAATTTTAGTGTGAGGAAAAGCATGGGGACGGTTGTTATTCCTAAGGCAAGGGGGTAATGTTGGGTTGTGGTTAGCCGTATCTCTATACCACAAATAATCGAATCGGGAATCATAAACTTCATGGGCCATTTTTAGTGGGGACGAGACAGAAAATACCCACTCGAATCTTGCGTGCATACAATGAATAATGATCCTGACCCAATAAAATTATAATATATGGATTTGTTCCCAATTAACTAGGGTAATAAATATTTTTTTGATTTTCTTGCTGAAACAATATAGGAGATTATTAAAAAAAAATTTGTTTTTTTTTGCAGAAATATAAAGATATTAGGCCGCTATTGGCAGATGAGAAAAAAATTTGTAATTTTGACAATAAAACATGCAAGACAAGTGCCTGTCGACATCCTAAGAAAAGGGGGAGGGCAACAAGTAGGAAATTGACACAAACATTCCTCTGATACCAAATGGATGTAGGCCAATGGTTATGACGGGATAAATACTACACGCTCTTTGATTCGAATAATTAAACTAGATACGTAGCGTGTGATATCTCTCTAATTACGCTACCTTTGAACTAAACCAACTAGTGGCACAAACTTTAACAACACACAACATAAAGGGTCGCTATCCCTTTTAATATATTAAATAAGGGCAATATGCTAATGTTCGCTCAAGCGAATAAGACCTACACGATACAGACAATTAGCTATTCATTTATTATTATCCGCAAGCATACACAAACCCAAAAAGATAATATTCAACCTAAAATTAGCGATTTCAGTAAAGTACAAACCAATCCCAAAATTAATTAATATGGGTGTACACCAAATCACTTGAACTCAAGGATAAATCAATGGTTAATGAACCCGATTTCTTCTAGCGTTCACGAGATCTACCTGATCCAATTTATACGAAAATATTCGTAGAAATAAACACTTGAAATTTAGATTTTGTTAACGAACTAATTTCAATAAAAATCTGGACTAAATACTATCCTTCTAATCCATCAAATCTCCTAATAATTCAGAAGAAACTCACAAGAGATGGTTTAGAATTCGTTACCCAATCCCAAGAAATCCATCCATATAGATGAGTGGAGGAAGCACATGATGACGGTGGTTGGATCTATTTCCATGCAAAATCCACGGAACCACACCGGAGGATGAAGACGCAAGCATTTTTCCTTTGCAAAAAAACCTAGGAGAGGGAGAACCGTGTTGGTCGAATAATCAAGGAGGAGAGAGAAATAGTTGTGGAGAAAAGGTGGTGGCCGAAAAGCTTAAGAGACGAGTGTTGGTCAGTTTTGTGATGGAAGAGGGCTGCTCGGGTTTTTTTTTGAAGGGAGAGAAGGAGGAGAGGGGTGGCCGGTGGTTTTGGAGCGAGGGAAGAGCGGGTGGCCAAGAGAATTGAAGGGGAGGGGCTTCCCTGTTTTTGGGAAAAGAGAGGGATTGGCCAGTTTGTTTGGAGAGAGGGAAGAGAGGAGGGCTGGTGGTGGAGATCTTGAGGAGGGAGGAGGAGGAGGCTTGTAGTCGAACCACAATATGGAGAAGGATGAGGCCGTCGGCCAAGTAGGAGAAGATAGATGGGGAAATTTCAACTTGAAATTTAGGTTTTTCAATTTCTTATCATTCTTACTAAAAGCTTCAACAACAAGGTCTTATATACGCTGCACCACTCAATCTCCACCTTTCAAAATTATATAAATATTAGATGGTTATAAGCAGCCATCATAAATATGAAATGAAATAACAATAGTAAAATGCATAAATATAAAATGCTCAAAATAAAATGCTTTAAAAATATATATATAATTATAAATATTTAATTTATAATCATATATTTTATATGAGGGTACGGTGACAGCGGATGACGTGCATAACATGTAGCAGAGCGCGGCGTTGGCGATGAATGACGCAGTTGAATCTCATCTTCATGCTTGCGGCAATGATTGTCCCAATCAACAAACTCTCTATGTCTTGGATCAAAGACCGCATTAGTAACGTCATCATGAACCAGTTGCGGGAAAGTGTCGCCATCACGATAGGATTCTTTCGCGCGGCGGTAGCTCGTAAAGTGTTGAGAGCATTGAGTCCACGCGTGTAGCGTTATTTATCTACCACTCGGCATTAGCTTGGTGTTGAGTGAGTTGAGAGGCAGGCGTTGAGTGGAGGCGTTGAGTGGTAGGCATTGAGTGAGCAACCGCGCAGCGTTATTCTTAACGTCGACGATAGCGCGACATTGTTTTCTGGCCGAGCGCTCAGCAAGCTACTACGGCGTGATGAGACCGATATTTATAGGGTTTTTCGGACCCATCTGAGCTGGTTTTCTCACTCGTGCACTATGTTTCAACCGTATATCGGTTATATTTGCATCGTTCGGTAATGGACCATTTTGTGCACTGTTTTGGCACGAGGGTGTGCAATTGCACATTCTATTATTGGGGGATATGCACATGCTGCTCCCCTTGACTCTTTCTTATTATTTTTTTGGATTTATATTAGTGTTGGGTGCTTGTGCTCCAACTTTGGTTTTGTTGTGCAGGTGGGGCGTTTTTCCCAAAGGCAGGAATTCTGTCTTATGAAAAATGCACGGTCTTGTATTTCTTTCACGCACGGTTTGCACTGGATCATGCGTTTTGTTCTGCTGGACGAATTTTGTCGAGCTGAGTTCGGCATTCTTCATGCACGGTTGACGCACGATTTCTTCGAAACCGTGCGCGAAGGAAATGCACGGATTTCCTGTAGCTTCCCAGTTTTTTCCGTTCTGTAGTTAATCTTGCGAGTTTTTCACGTACGGGCGGCTGCGCCCGTGCACGAGTAAAACACATGGTTCTCCTGTGTGTCCCTACTTTCCAGCACTCTGTCGCTGTAATTCCGTGAAACTAAAAAGAGCGACGGAAGGCATTTTGAGCCAAGTTTGGTTTTTGGTTGGGGGTACACGGCCTGGGACACGGGCGTGTGGTGCTCGGGTTCGATGATGGTCATGTGGTCGACGAATTTCAGTCGACGATCAGCGAACAGGGCCTAAGACACGGGCGTGTCCCAGGTCGTGTCCTTCTCAGGTAGTTGGCTGAGTTGAGTGGGGGAGAAACACAGCCTGGAGCCCAGGCATGTTCGGGAATGACACGGGCGTGTCATTTGGGACACGGGCGTGTCCAATACCTGTGTCTTGCACAGGTTGGTGTTGGGCCTGTGTCGATGGAGGAACACGACCCACTACACGGCCGTATACTGGATGACACTGGTGTATCAATACGAACACAGGCCTGTCTGGTGCCCGTGTTCTTTTCGGGACGCGTCGGTTTCGACAGCAAATGGGGAACACGGCCCTGGACTAGGGCGTGTCACAGGCCGTGTTCGGCCCAGATTTTGGATTTCAGGTCCGAACTATGGCCGTTCGTTTCCTTATTTTTGGATCTAACGGTCTGGAACTGTTCTTGCTTGGATATACCTGATTTTAGGGCTTAGAAAACCACATTTTACTTCGGTTAGTCTCTTTCTAAAGTCTAGAGAGAGGGGAGAGCAAGGAAGAAGGAAGGAGGCTAGATCCGATCACCGACGGAGCTTCGGAGCTCCAAATCGCAAGCCGAGTTAGGATCTACGGAGGCGAGGAGTGCGGTGCTTTTCATCCGCATAGATTTCCATGGCGCCAAGGAAAAATGCTAGGGTAACGATTCTCATCCAACATGGTGGCTAGGGTGATGTTGCATTGCATGAATGGCTGGAGAAGACTCCGTGAGATTGTTTGTTTTTCGGGTTTTCTACGTGGTAGATTTCAACATGGAGCCTTGGGGACTAACCCCATGGTGCATCTAGAAAACTGGCTAGATGCATGATTCTGCCAACATGATGGCCTGGGAGCCAACGTGGACATAACCGGGTTTTGTGAAGCGTGTGATCGAATCGGAACTCGGGGAAGCTTGACCCACCCATATGGCTTATGTTGACGTTGTGGTGTGAGCAACGGGTTAGACGGAACCGTACCCGCCCTATGTGGTTCGGTTAGAGAGACCTAAGGAACGTTGTACTCGCCGTTGGCATAGATGGAGGGTCTTAGGCAGTGGCCAGAAAGACCGAATGCTCACGAGATATTATCGTCCAAGGGATGGTGGTGAGTTAGCGGACTTGGACTGTGTTCAACTAGAATGTTCCCTGAGAGCACGGGGTGTGTGGCCGTGTGTGACCACGCCTGTGTTGAAGTGTTTATTCACTAAACTGCTTGGTTATGCTAACAAAGTGCAGGGAAAGGAGCATCGTCGGCCCGAGTTTGGGGGCGGCATCGTTATAATTTGGTCAGCATAGCTGACCGTTGCTTTTGTTTGCCACCGTCACGGTGAATTATTGCTTGCAGGTGCTGCGGAGCTGAGCGGTAAATAGTGGGCTAAAGCCCAAGTTGCTGAGCCGGCCCCCGAAGGTCAAATTTTGAGTGTTTACTTGTTTTATTCATGTCTGACCGGCCTGCGTGCCATGGTATGGAAAACACTGTAATTTGAGTAAACTTTTGTAAGGACATAAGGCCATTGTACTTGTGTATTGTTCATCATTCCTATTGGGTTTTGTAGTGGACATTCATGCTTGTGGCTGGGTTCTCTTACTTGCAACTTTTAGAATTTCTTCCGCTAGAATGTACTCTGTAGGACGTTGATTCTTAGTTTGATGGTTTCCATTGATTAACCTCCCGGTCTGTCTGTAGTATAGGGCATCGGGCTCCGGCCGGACCTACTGCTATATGCTATGTGACGGATAGGGGGTGTTACAATTTAGTATCAGACTACTTGTTTTGGTCAGGCTTAAATGAATTCGTGGACAAACTCTTTTAAGGGGTGGTGAGCACATGTGTGTGCGTCATCGTTATAACATCAAAAGAACCCATGAATGTCCACTTAGGAATGAAAATACACGTATTTGAGGAACCTGCGTGTTGTACAACTATAGCTGACTAGAAGTGGTGCAGGGCCGTCAGAACGCCCAGTTTCTCAGGCTAGTAGCGCACCAAATGATTCTCCTACAACACCTCCCTCGGCTGAAACCATACGATTGGTTGCCGAAGCAGTGTTTGCCATGATCAATGCTCATCCTGCAAGGAAAATGCAGAATCCCGCTCCTAAGATGGAGCCGGTATCGCTTCAATGGGATGAACCGAGAAGAGTGGAGCTGGAAGTGGTGGAACCTTTGGTGACGAGGAGAGCAACTGAAAGGCAGCTCAAGCACGTTATGAGCTTCAATCCTCCTGTGTTCTCAGGGTTGGGAAACCCATCTCAAGCTGAAGACTGGATCTCCCGAGTGAAGAGAGTCCTGACAGCTACTGAAATGGAGGAGTGGTAGATGACCACTATAGCTGCAATCCTGTTGTACGGGGATGCGCGGCTGTGGTGGGAAGGTCTAGAGCTGCATCACATGAGAGGAAGGCAACTCATGGACATCTCGATTGAAGAGTTTTCAAGATTGTTCTTGTCTAGGTACCTCCCTTCGGCTCAGAAGATTGCGTTGGAGAATGAGTTCCTGAAATTTGTGCAAGGAGAGAGTAGCGTGGATGACTATCTCCATGAGTTCACTCGATTGGGTCGGTACACTAGCTCCACATTCGCGGATGAGGAGCGCAAGACAAACTGATTTTATGAAGGTTTGAGAGATGACTTGAGGCTACTGCTCTCGGGGCCTATGATGTAGGGCTTCTTAACCCTGGTCAATACGTCCCGGTTTTTGGATAAGTACTTGAAGAATATGCAAGAAAAGAAAAACTCTGGTGAGAAGAGGACGGAGTTCAAAGTGCCGGCTAATGAGAAGTCTGGGTATCACAAGTTCAATAAGAAGGCTAGGACTTCGGGTCCAGCCCCTTCTTCTGGTGCTTCTGTGGCGACTACGGGTCGAACCTCGGGCGCATACTTTACTTGTGGGAAGTCGAGGCACTTTGCCAGTGACTGCTGGAGTAGACGTCCCAAGTCCGAAAGGAAGCCGGGAAAAACATATGAAGAGAAGGGCAAGGCGGTGGAGTCAACCGCGTCCCATTATGCTCCGGCTCAACCTAGAGTTTATAATCTTGGCCAGCAGGAGGCCATTAAGCAAGCGCATTTGGTGACATGTACGGTTTAAATTTATAGCAAGTTAATTTTTAAATACTTGTTATGCGTGTGTTACCTTACCACTGCTTGTTTAGGATTTGTTTTGATTTGTGAGAATCCGGCGAGTGCAGTCTTCGATACGGGAGCTTCGCACTCCTTTTTGTCTGAAGGATTCATATCACGCGTCGGAGTACCTTCTTCGAGGGCGAAGGACAAACTGTATGTGTTATTGCCAAATGGTTGTTCGATGATCGCGGATAGAATCTGTGGCATAAAGATTCGTATTGGGAGTCAAGAGTTCAATTTGCAAGCGTCGCTAATACCGCTGGTGGAGTTCGAGGTGATATTTGGCATGGACTGGCACTCGGAGCAGCAAGCTTTTATTGATTGCGGTCGCAAGGAAGTCAAGTTGGGAACAGGTCGTGAGACGACTTTTACGGGCTTGAAAGGGTCGAGCAAGACTTTGATGTCTGCTATTCATGTGGCGAAGGCGGTTCGTGCCGGAGCATAGCTGTTTTTCATGCTAGTAGAGGTTGCAAAGCCTAATCCTACGTTGGATAGTATTTTAGTGGTATCCGAGTAGCCTGATATGTTCCCTGGCGATCTTCCTAGAGCCCCGCCTAAACAAGAGATTGATTTCACCATCGAGCTAGTGCCAAGTGCTAAAACTGTGTCACGCTCTCCGTATCGGCTAGCGCCTAAGGAAATGGCAGAGCTGAAGGTTCAACTGCAAAAGTTGTTGGAGCAGGGGTATGTGCATCCAAGTTCATCACCTTGGAGCGCACCGGTCCTTTTTGTAAAGAATAAGGATGGAAGCTTGAGACTTTGTATTGATTATCGGGAGTTGAACAAGCTAACGGAGAAGAACAAGTACCCGATCCCGAGGATTGATGATTTGTCCGATCGGTTAGTTAGGTCGACGGTGTACTCAAAGTTGGATCTCAAGTCCGGGTATTATCAGCTGAGGATAAGGGAGAGTGATATCCCCAAGACAGCTTTTAGTATAAGATACGTGCATTACAAGTTTACGGTCATGCCATTTGAGCTGACCAATGCGCCGTCAGTGTTCTTGGATCTGATGAACAAGACTTTCTAGGAGTACTTAGACCACTTTGTGATCGTCTTCATCGACGACATATTGGTGTACTCGTAGAGTGAGGAGGACACTTTAAGCATCTCCATTTGGTGCTGGAGACGCTGAGGAGGAATCAATTATACGCCAAGTTCTCCAAATGCGAGTTTTGGTTGTCCTCAGTAGCGTTCCTTGGTCATATAGTCAGTGGATAGGGAATTGCGGTGGATCCGGTGAAGATTGTTGCGATACGAGAGTGGCTTGTGCTGTCTACGGTAGCGGAAGTCTGGAGTTTTCTGGGGCTTGCTGGCTATTACAGGCGCTTCGTGGAGAATTCTTGCTGATAGCGTTACCCCTCATGACTCTGACGAGGAAAGAGCAGAAGTTTGTTTGGATGCCAGAGTGCGCACGAGCTTTTGAGGAGTTGAAGAGTTGGTTGACCAAGACGCCTGTGCTGAGTTCGCCGAGTGGGACCGAAGGCTTTGAAATCTACAGCGATGCTTCTGGCAGTGGCTTGGGTTGTGTACTACTGCAGCATGGCAGTGTGATATCATATGGCTCGAGACAGCTGAAAGTGCACGGGAGGAATTATCCGGTCCATGACTTGGAGTTAGCGGCCGTGATTTTTGCCTTTAAATTGTGGAGACATTACTTGTACGGGGTGAAGGTCGACATTTATACCGACCACAAGAGCCTGAAATACTTGTTCGATCAAAAGGATCAGAACATGCGACAGCGTAGATCGATGGAGTTCCTGGGGACTACACGTTCAAGATCCACTACGTGCATGGTAAAGGCAATGCGGTTGCGGACGCATGGAGCCGCAGGGCCCCAGCTCATGCCAATTTCCTGTCAGTGCAAGATGAGCGGTGGGTTCGGGAGTTGGAGGCGTTGGAGATCTCTTGCGTAGACAAGCAATCAAGTGCAGAAGCACTATTGAACTGGATGGAAGTTCAGTGTGACCTGGCTGATCGGATTCGACAAGCTTTGGATATGGATGTCCGCATGAAGCAACTCATGATAGAGGCTTTGGACGGGTCAAATTCACAATTCGTTGTTGAGGATGGATTGCTGTGGAAATACGGTCGTCTGTGCATCCCAAATCCGGGCAATTTGCAGGTGGAATTATTGTACGAGGCGCATCATACCAAGTACTCGATTCGCCCGGGGAGCACGAAGATGTCTCGCGACGTGAAGAAATTGTTCTGGTGGCCAGGACTTAAGAAGGACGTGGCACTGTACTTGGTGAAGTGTCAAACATGCGCCTTGGTGAAGGCGGAGTGCCGAAAGACGGTAGGATTTTTGAAGTCCTTGCCTATTCCGGTGTGGAACTTCGATGACATTACTATGGACTTTGTGCATGGTTTGTCATGGTCGCAGAAGGGTAACAACATCATCTGGGTGGTCGTAGATCATTTGACGAAGGTGTAGCACTTCATTCCGCATAGGAAGGATCATTATGTGGAGAAATTGGCAAAGTTGTATGTGGATAACATAGTACAGCTTCACGGTGTTCCCCGCAGCATCGTGAGTGACCGAGATGGGTGGTTCACGTCTAATGATTGGAGGTTGGTGTAGCAGATGTTGGGAACAAAACTGAGTTTCAGCACAACCTTTTATCCGCAGACGGATGGTTAGACCGAGAGGGTTAATAGGACAATGGAAGACATGCTTCGCATGTGCGTCCTGGATTTTGGGAAATAGTGGCAAGATCACCTATACTTGGTGGAATTCACTTACAACAATAGCTACCAGGCGAGCATTCAAATGACGCCCTTCGAGGAACTTTATGGTAGAAGATGTCGTACGTCGTTGTCTTGGTTGGAAACGGTTGAGTCAAAGTTGTACAAGCGCCAAGAGGTGGAAGATGCAACGTCGTTGGTTCAAACGATTCGAGAGAGGTTGCTAATCGCTCAGGACCGGCAAGCTAAGTACTCTAGCTCCAAGCATAGGAATGTGGAGTTCGCTCTCGGCGACTGGGTATACTTGAAGATCACGCTATTCAAGGGTGTCTCGTGGGTGCGGCGCTTGAAGAAGCTAAGCCCCAGGTACCTTGGACCGTTTGAGGTTCTGGAGTGGATTGGCGAAGTAGCTTATCGATTGAGGTTATCAGTGGAGCTTAGTGGTCTACACAATGTATTCCACATATCGGTGCTGTGGAAGGCGGTGCAAGAGCCTTCACAAGTGATTGCGGTCGATCAAGTGTTGGTCGATAATGGGTTGACGACAAAGTTCAAGCCCGTTCGCATTGAGGACTCGGAAGTGAAGCGGCTACGCAACAAAGAGATCAGGAAGGTCAAGGTCCGCGGGGACAATTGCGGTCGGGAGGAGCTCTCGTGGGAGTGAGAGCATACATTGCTTGAGGAGTACCCCGAGTTATTCCACTCAGGTACCATTTAAGTTTGTGTTTATCTTTCCTTTATGTAATTTCGGGGACAAAATTCTTTTAAGAGTGAGAGAGTTGTAACGCCCCGAAACTCAGAAGTGCGATGGGAGATGTTTTGAACCAAGTTTAGTTTTTTGTTGGGGGTACACGGCCTGGGACACAAACGTGTCCCAGGTGTGTGTCATGCTCGGGTTTGACGATGGTCGTGTGGTCGACAAATTTCAGGCCACGATTAGCGAACACGGCCTGAGACACGGGCATGTCCCAGGACGTGTCCTTCTCGGGTAGTTGGCCGAGTTGAGTTGGGAGAGAAACACGGCCTGATACCCAGGCATGTCCGGGTATGACACGGGCGTGTCATTTGTGACACAGGCGTGTCATTTGTGACACGGGCGTGTCATTTGTGACACGGGCGTGTCATTTGTGACACGGGCGTGTCCAATACCCGTGTCCTGCACGGGTTGGTGTTGGGCCTGTATCAATGGAGGAACACGGCCCACTACACGACCGTGTACTGGATGACACAGGCGTGTCAATCCGGACACGGGCGTGTCGGGTGCCCGTGTTCTTTTCGGGACGCATTAGTTTCAACGGCAAATGGGGAACACGACCCTGGATACGGCCGTGTCACAGGCAGTGTATGGCCCAGATTTTGGATTTCAGGTCCGAATCGTGGCCGTCTGTTTCCTTATTTTGGGATCTAACGGTCTGGAACTGTTCTTGCTTGGATATACCCGGGTTTAGGGCTTAGAAAACACCATTTTACTTGGGTTAGTCTCTTTCTAAAGTCTAGAGAGAGGGGAGAGCAAGGAAGAAGAAAGGAGGATAGATCCAGTCACCGGCGGAGCTTCGGAGCTCCAAATCGCAAGCCGACTTCGGATCTACGAAGGCGAGGAGATTGTGGTGCTTTTCATCGGCATAGATTTCCATGGCGCCAAGGAAAAATTCTAGGGTAATGATTCTCATCCTAGGACATGTGAAGTCCTCTTTTCTTTCTATAGGAAGCCCGCTCACGCGAGTTTGCGGTGCGTTTGAGGCGTTCCTTATGGTAGACATGGATAGTCCCCGTTCTGTATATGTAGAGTCCGTAATCGAGAATCGGACATAGGCATGATGTGTGAAGCCTACCTGGACAAGTTGGTCTGGATCGGTGATGTTGAGTTGCATGAATGGCCGGAGAAGACTCCGTGCGATTGTTTGTTTTCCGGGTTTTCTACGTGGTAGATTGCAACAGGGAGCCTTGGGGACTAACCCCAAGGTGCACCCAGAAAACTAGGCAGATGCGTGATTCTGCCAACATGGTGGCCTGGGAGCCAACTTGCACATAACCGTGTTATGTGAAGCGTATGATCGAATCGACACTCAGGGAAGCTTGACCCGCACAGACGGCTTAAGTTGACGTTTCAGTGTGAGCAATGGGTTAGGTGGAACCGTACCCGCTCTATATGGTTCGGTAAGAGAGACCTAAGCTATGTGGTACTCACTGTTGGCATAGATTGAGGGTCTTAGGCAGTGGCCAGAAAGACTGAATGCTCATGAGATATTGCCGTCCAAGGGACGGTGGTGAGTCAGCGGACTTATACCGTGTTCAACTAGAATGTGCCCTGAGAGCATGGGGTGTGTCACTGTGTGTGCCCATGCCCGTGATGAAGTGTTTATTCACTATATTGCTGGGCTATGCTAACAAAGTGCACGGAAAGGAGCATCGTCGCCCCGAGTTTGGGGGCGGGGTCGTTATAATTTGGTTAGCATAGCTGATCGTTGCTTTTGTTTTCCACCGTCACGGTGGATTGATGCTTGCAGGTGCTGCGGAGCTGAGCGGTAAATAGCAGGCTAAAGCCCAATTTGCTGAGCGGGCTCTCGAAGGCCAAATTTTGAGTGTTTACTTGTTTTGTGCATGTGTGACCGGCCTGCGTGCCGTAGTATGAAAAACATTGTAATTTGAGTAAACTTTTGTAAGGCCATAAGACCATTGTACTTGTATATTGTTCATCATTCCGATTGGGTTT
Source organism: Platanthera guangdongensis (assembly GCA_039583875.1). Lineage (NCBI taxonomy): Eukaryota > Viridiplantae > Streptophyta > Magnoliopsida > Asparagales > Orchidaceae > Platanthera > Platanthera guangdongensis. Next base: position 67,046,501 of record CM077161.1, on the reverse strand, counting down.
TGTAGTGGACATTTATGCTTGCGGCCGGGTTCTTTTAATTGCAACTTTTAAAATTGCTTCCGCTAGAATGTACTCTGTGTAGGACGTTGATTCTTAGTGGGATGGTTTCCATTGAGTAACCTCCCGGTCTGTCTGTGGTGTATGGTGTCGGGCCCCGGCCGGACATACTGCCTTATGCTATGTGACGGAAAGGGGTGGTACAGTCGCTACCCGTGCGATGTCCTTCACGCATGGGCGGAACTTCCCGTACGCGAAGGTAAACGCATGGGTCAATGCTTCTCCTTCCTCGTATCTATCGTGAAAGTTTATATCGCATGGTTTGTGCATAGCCGTGCGCCAAACCGTGCGTGACCAATTTTTCTGACGTTTCTATTTAAGTTGCAGATTTCCTCTTTCCAAGGATCCAGCTCCGCTTCCCTCGCCATTTTCGCTCCTCTGAGCTGGAAAACTCGCCTCCAGCCTCCATTTCCTCTCTCCTCCTTGGAGAGTTGATCAGGACACCATTTCTCGTCATAAAGCTTACAATAGTTGCGTCTACGGGCACCTTCATCTTCTCCGACCTCAAAGCTATCATCAGAGCTCATTGTTGCTGCACTTGCGGAGTTCTTCGGTCAGAACTAGCCCAACGAACATTCATGAAGAAGACGAGATATTCGAAGGAAGTGATAGCCCTTCTTGGTTCCCGGATGTCATCCGTAGACCGAGCTCGGACAAGGCCCGACAACCCTTTACTCTGGCCGTGAATCTCGCAAAGCCATCGTGCACTCGGTTGTATTTCTCCACCTCTTCTTATGGTTACTTCTTTATGAACTTGTGATAGTGGGATTGTTGCTTGAGAACAATGTTTTGCTTAAGGTTTCAGCATGTCGATGTGTTTTTATGTCTTAATCATTGCTTGTGTTGTTACGCTTTAGTTTTTCCTGTGCTTGTTGTGATTGTGTCGTTCTACCGATTGCTAGAAGCGTGCATGACGAAGAGGTGATTGCGACCCTCGCTGTTTCATTCATCTTCCATACTACTCTCCATAGTAAACCACCCAGGAGACATGGTGACGGCGACCCGCAAAAGTTTTCTTATTATTGTTAACTTAGGAACCCAAATCAAAAACCACCTTTGGTTACTTTCCTGCTTGCAATCACTTTTTCAATAGCAAAACCACACTCCCTACTTGCACTCCTCGAGAGATCAATATACAGGGATTAATCTCCTCACTTTTATTACTTGACAGCGATCGGTACACTTGCCGAGAGTGCATTAAGTTTTTAGCGCCATTGCCGGGAAGTGTATCCGTTGTGTGCTTTTTCTTTTGGAAAAATTTGCAAGTGTTTGACGCTTTGATAGATTTTTCTTATTGTATGACAGATCCTAAACCTGGTAATAGGGGTGAAAATTTGGGAGCTGATCTTGAGACCACACAAGCGAAGAGAGCTCGCATGCGTGCTGCTGCTGCTGAAGGTAGAATGGAAGACTTGGGCCAAGTAGGAAATGGCCAAGGTGATAGAGTTGTTGAGGGTCAGGAGGTGGTACAACCTCGCATTAGGACTATGCGCGATTTCACTACCCCGACTACAAGAAGTGTTTATCCAGGCTTCGGACTAGCCATTGCAAACAACCATTTTGAGATAAAGCCTGTGATTCTGAATATGATCAGAAATAATACGCGGTATTCTGGTTTGCCGAGTGAGGTCCCACAACTCCATCTGGCTGAGTTCTCAGAGATTTGTGGCACCTTCCGATATGTTGGGATTTCTGATGAGGTAGTTAAGCTGAAGCTATTCTCATTTTCGCTGAGGGACAGGGCTAAGACCTGGCTTTACACAATTGCCCCTGGGACCGCTACCACATGGGAGGCTCTGTCCTCTATGTTTTTGGCCAAGTTCTACCCAGTGGACAAAATTGTGACTGCTCAAAGGGAAATTGCTACGTTCCGGCAGCTGGACCAAGAGACTTTGTCTGAGGCATGGGAGCACTTCGCTGACCTGCCGCACCATTGTCCCCAACATGGCTGTGAGCCGTAAAATCTTGTAGAAATATTATATTTTGGTGTCGAGCCTAACTACCGGGCTATGATCGACGGAGCCGTCGGCGGAACAATTATGAACCTTTCTCCTAAAGAGGCTTTGCGGCTTCTTTGAGACACGGCCTCCCATAGCACATACTGGACTGTGGGAAGAAATTCCCTTAGGGGGACGAGAAATCTGTTTGATGTGAATGTGGTGATGCAGCAAGCCGAAGCAAGCCACCCTATGATGGATGGAAGAAGGATGCTGACCAGATCGACTACTCCTACGGCTTCGGTTGAGGGCATATCATGCCAGGGATAGGGAATTCCAGGCCACCTTGCTTTTGAATGCCCAGCTGGAGAGTCATTTGCGGAACCGACAGGTATAACCTTTGATGAAATTATTTATTTTATAAATAGTCAAAACCGTGGTGCACCTTATAATAATGCGTATAACCCAAACACGAGAAATCATCTGAATTTATCGTGGAATCAAAATGCCCCAGGTCAAAGATGGCAGGGAGGCCAGAATCAATTTGATGCTCAAGCCTCCAATAGCCAACCGCGACCGCCGCAGCCAGGTTATAATCAGAGCGGGCATGGGGCACGTACGAGTGCTCTAGAAGAAATGATGGAAAAGTTTGTTGAAATGGCCCAATCTAACATGGCCACTCAAACCGCTACTATGAGGAACTTATAGACACAGCTGGTGCAGCTTGTCTTTGTATTCTCCGAGCATACTCGCGGCGCGCTCCCAAGCGACATGAAAAAGAATCCCCATGAGCAAGGGAAGAGTGTTGGGCAGGCAGAGAAGTGCAGTTTTAATGAAGTAGCTGTCGAGTGTGAGATTAATGAAATTTAGACGGTAGCCCTTTGTGATTCAGGTTCGTCGAGAAACATTCTTGCTCTGCAAGATGTTGAGAAGCTTAATTTAAATGTCGAAACTAATATCCAGAAATCACTTGTGCTAGCTGATGGGTCGGTGGTTAAAACTGATGGGGCGATTAAAGATGTGGAGGTGAAACTTAATGGGGCTGTGGTTATCACCGACTTCCAGGTGTTGGGACCCATAGGAAATAATTCAAAGACTATTCTTGGGGTTCCATTCCTGAAAGCCAGTGAAGTGATGCTGTGCTTTAACGCATGCGACATCACCTTGGATTCCAAGGTTGATTTGTCGCTATCACCATCACTTCCTACTCTAATCCCGAGTGAATCTAAAAAACTGCTGGAATTAAATGTTGTATTATCTGATGATATATCTAGAGATGATGAGACAGATGTTGTGCTGAATAAGCAAGACCAGGCTGTGTAAGTAAAAGACGTGCCGATGATTGCTAACGAAGAAGCGAAGGAGGAATTGTTTGACGTGAAACATATTGCTGAAGAAAAGGAATGGGGGTTGTGCATAGCTATTGGGAGCGTGCAGGAAAAAGATTTAAAAACTGCAATTAAGCATAATGAATGTTGTAAAACTGTTAAACAGGTGAGTTGGGCTGATCTTTCACCCGCCGTGGGTGAGAAAAAGATGCCCCCGATGATAAAGATAGGCTTGTTGCTGATTTGGTTGGGGTGGATATACCACCCTGGCGATCCCCATCTGTTAATTTGAAAAGAAAAGAACTTCTTATACGCAAGGCTTCTGATTTTGCCCGCCGACGCGAGAATTATGAGGCTAGGGGTAGGGGAGACTCATCTTCCTAGGGCCGTAAAGCCTTCACCTCACCCTCATCTCGTGTAACTGGGGGGATCTACCACATGTCAGCGTTCAGCTGAAGAGTGAAGCATCTTCGGGGCCCCCTTTATTTCAATTTCTTGTTTTATTTTCTTCATGCTGTGTGTATCTTTGGACCCTTTTTCATGCTTTCTGAACTCTTGCTTTTGAACATTATCTATATAACTGTTAATATAGGTATTTGGTCCACCTTAAGGATAGTAATGAAAAGGGCCTATGGGAGACGACCCAATGCTACTGCTTGCCTTAAATTTGTGCAATTTAGTTGTTGTGCTTAATCGTGTATAGCTTTTTGTGGTTGGAGATATTCTATTTCGCAGGTGGAATTTGTTTAGGCAGTGGGTTTATTGCTGAAGTTTAACGCCAATCTTCTGGAATGCTCATTTGTTGAGCATGGGGTAACTTCTTCCCTCAACTTTCATTTTTTTTCTATTTTTAATGCAAATCATGGATATTTTGTTTAGTATATGTTTGGTGGGGGAATGTTTTGCGAGTCACCTTTGCATATGCACTTGCATACCACAAGATAATTTTCATTTTCAGTTTTTATTTTATCATGACAGCATTGTTCACCTACACCGCATGAGCGCGCACTTTAGCACGCGCTCGGCCTAAGTTGAATTTATTTTTTTGTGTTAACTTTAAGATAGTGCCGTTGGCTTAGGATTTTAGGATAGGGTAGTGTGAAACTCATGCAGTGCTCCTAATCAAGGACTCATGATGTGTAGAAATAGTATAGATTTAATTATTCTTTATGCTCGTAGATTTATATTTTTCTGCATTTGTAAATATTGTTTGTACAACTCAAAACTGTGGAATCTGGAGCAATCAAACGGTAGTGTAGGAATGTGTGTAGTCGCCACTAGCCTCATATTGCTCAAGTCGGGAGGAAGGATCATCCTTCTCGGTGGCTAAGAACTTGCCCCAAGCTACTCTCGAAGATTTGGTGCATGGTTAGTCAAGCGTGAGTGTGATGTAGGTCATCATTTTTGGCCCGGTTGAGCCTTGTACCCAGTCCTAACGTAATCCTTGTTAGCCTATTTTCAGCCTACCCCTCTTGTTGATTCAGTACCACTCCGTGATAACCAAAGCCTAAAAGCCTATTCCAGTAGCACGCCCCTAGCTCGAGCGATTAGTATTTCACTTCTTGCATTTGGTGATGTTGTTGAGGTGCTGTTTTGTGTTTACGAGGTGCAGATTTCCTGATATTATGGCTGAATGTGATAAAAACAAACTTTTAAAAATTAAAGAAAAAGAGAAAAAAAAAGTAGTTTGATTTGAAAGAAGAAAAACTTTAAATAAAAATTCCATTTGAGATTTTGTGCTGGAAGGCGGTCCACACACCCGTACGTCTAGTCCAAGTCTGATGGTGTGGAGCACCTATATGTATTGCTTGGCAAGAGGAATTTTTGTATGAGCTCATTGGGGTTGTCCGTAGCCATTGTTTACCTTTTGCATCCTTACCTACGTATACGCCTAAGCCCCATTATCTTCCTAAAGTCCTGCGTATTCACGCTCGAGCCAAAGTAGCACTATGGAGAGAGTGTGAACGGGCAAGCATATGGTCCCCGACATTCGTGGATTCCTTTGGAGGTGGTCCTTATCCCCGGTCTTTGGCAATGCTCAACTTACTGGCCTGCCTACTTTCTTCCTACGTATGACCGAACGATTCTCCAGAATTCTATTTTGAGTAGTTACAATACTTATTTACACTTGTCGAAATTTATAAACTTCGTAGCATAATTAAAAGTTTATCTATTATATTTTCTGTACCCATGAGTATTTGATTTCTCGCTTTACTTTATTGTTGAAATTTCTAAGCCAGCTAGCTATTTTCGAGTCCATAGAGGGATTAATTGCTCGGGACGAGCAAATTCTTAAGTCTGGTGGTGTGATGAGTCCGATATTTATAGGGTTTTTCGGACCCATCTGGGCTGGTTTTCTCACTCGTGCACTGCGTTTCAACCGGATATCGGTTATATTTGCATCGTTTGGTCATGGACCATTTTGTGCACTGTTTTGGCCCATGGGTGTGCAATTGCACATTCTGTTATTGGGGGTATGCACATGGTGCTCCCCATGGCTCGTTCCTGCTATTGTTTTAGCTTTATATTGGTGTTGGGTGCTTGTGCTCCAGCTTTTCTTTTGTTGTGCAGGTGGTGCGTTTTTACCAAAGGCAGGAATTCTGCCTTAACGAAAACGCACGGTCGTGCATTTCTTTCACGCACGGTTTGCGCTTGATTGTGTGTTTTGTTCAGCTGGATGAATTTCGTCGAGCTGAGTTTGGCGTTCTTCATGCATGGGTGACGCACAGTTTCTTCGAAACCGCGCGCGAAGGAAACGTACTGATTTCCTGAGCTTCCCAGTTATTTCCGTTCTGTAGTTAATAGTGCGAGTTGTTCACGCACGGGCTGCTGCGCCCGTGCGCGAGTAAAACACACAGTTCTCACGTGTGTCCCTGCTTTCCAGCACTCTGTCGCTACCCGTGCGATGTCCTTCACGCATGGGCGAAACTGCCCTTGCGCGAAGGCAAACGCACGGGTCAACGCTTCTCCTTCCTCATATCTATCCTGAAAGTTAATATCACACGGTTTGCGCATGGCCGTGCGCCAAACCGTGCATGACCAATTTTTCTGACTTTTCTATTTAAGTTCAGATTTCCTCTTTCCAAGGATCCAGCTCCGCTTCCCCTGCCATTTTCACTCCTCTGAGCTGGAAAACTCGCCTCCAACCGCCATTTTCTCTCTCCTCCTTGGAGAGTTGATCCGGGCACCATTTCTCCTTAGAAAGCTTACAATAGATGCATCTCCGGCCATCTTCATCTTCTCCGACCTGCAAGATACCATCTGAGCTCATTGTTTCTGCAAATACGGAGTTCTTCGGTCAGAACAAGCCCAGCGATCATTCACAAAGAAGACGGGATATTCGAAGGAAGTGATAGCACTTCCTGGTTCCCGGATGTCATCTGTAGACCGAGCTCGGACAAGGCCCGACAACCCTTGACTCCGGCCGTTAATCTCAGAAAGCCTTCGAGCGCTCGGTTGTATTTCTCCACCTCTTCTTGTGGTTACATCTTTCTGAACTTGTGATAGTGGGACTGTTGCTTGAGAATAATGTTTTGCTTAAGGTTTCAGCATGTCGATGTGTTGTTATGTCTTAATCATTACTTGTGTTGTTAAGCTTCAGTTTTTCCTGTGCTTGTTATGATTGTGCCGTTCTAGCGATTGCTAGAAGCGTGCGTGACGAAGAGGTGATTGCGACCCTCGCTATTTCGTCCATCTTCCATACTACTCTCCGTAGTAATCCACCCAAGCGATGCGGTGACGGTGACCCGCAAAAGTTTTCTTATTGTTGTTAACTTAGGAACCCAAATAAAAAAACCACTTTGGTTATTCCCTGATTGCAATCACTTTTCCAATAGCAAAACTACACTCCCTACTTGCACTCCTCGAGAGATCGATATCCAGGGATTAATCTCCTCACTTTTATTACTTGACAGCGATCGATAAACTTGCCGATAGTGCATCACGGCGCGGTAGGTAGTTACCGCCCGATGATATCGCATGGGAGAAGTTGCATCGTTTGGCTTTTTAGCCGTCTGATTTCTCTTAGGTTTTGATCCTATGGCACAGGACCGTCCATCCAAAGGGCATAAATTGGGCTGAAACGTTCTAAACCCTCATTTCATCTCATTTTGAGGAAAAGTTAGGGTTTTGGGGGAGAGAGTTTGGAGGAAAAAGGCCTTTATTCTGACATTAACGAAGCTTCTAGGCTCCGATCATCGGTTCGAGGCCAAATCCGTGGGGAGGACTTGAAGGTGCATACTTTCATCCGTGAAAGTCGAGTTTTCCATGGCTATTAAGAGGAGCTGTAAGATAACGACACTTCTCCTCTCGGTATTTAGGATGTGTGCATGACATCCATTTTATTCTTGATTTCATTCAAGCTTTAGGCACCGGATCTCTCAAATAAGAGGGGTTTGGGTTGCCTTGGTTCAAGAGGAGCCACCGGGTCGATTGTGTCCATTCCTGATATGATATTGCACTAGAAATACGCTCGGCTAGTGGATTAGGCATTGTGGTGAAGCCGTAGTCGCGACTGTTAGTCCGACTTGGTGATGTTGCACAACAATCCTTAAGGATTTTGCTAGAAAATAGTTTGCAGCAAGATGTCATTTGTGATGTGGTTACCGCCCTTATTTTTGTGTGAGTACGAATGGTGGATTAGTGCAGGAAATGATATTGGTTGTGATGTGGTAAGGCACGACTTTGTCTCTGTGGTCGACTTTCTAGCCCATGACGTGCAAGCCCTGTGTGTAGACTGTCTCGGCGAGACGAGTCCCCTTCTTTGAAACTAACGAGAACGCCAAGCTTTAGACAAGCCGGGGAGATACAGACCATGAGTGGGTGGTGTCTAGCAATGGTTCTTACCATCAGTTTACGGTTTATTAGACGAAATCCTGATGTGAGAAGTTATAGCTTGTAGGCAAGCCCGGGTTTTGAGACCCACTAGCAGGTGGGGCCTAGGCAAGAGTTCCCTGTGGTGGCTTTTATGTCATTAGGGGAAATTGGAAGTTCCCATGTGTTTGTGGATTCAACGCCGAAGGGGAAATTGGAAGTACCTGACTGTTGATGCGTGATGAGGTGTTAGATTTATGCACTATAGGGTGCCTTGGGAGAAACCCGGGTTTGCATAGATGTTGTATAGTAGACCCATTTTTATTATATGCTCAACATAAAAACATGTTTGTTGTATGAGACATCCAAACCTATTTTGCTACTTTTTATGTTCATGTATATTTGCATACGAAGTGCTGACCTGCAGAGTGATGGAGTGCCCGGGGGTCTGCTAGGGACCGCTAGGAGGAGATGTGTTGGTTATACAGTTGAGGTCAGCCTTTGCTGACCCACGTTACCACCATTTTCTGTAGGGCAAGGATCGTAAGCAAAATCAAGATCCCCGGCCAAAAAGTCCTAAGGCTCATGAAGTGATCTCTTTATTTGGAAACTTTGTTTGGGTCAATGTTATGCTTAGAGCACTGTGATCTGTCTTGCATGCCGAGGTAGCCTAGGAGTGCTTTTGCATGTTGATATGTTATTGTTTCAGTTTTGGACACAAAAATATTGTAAGGACTTAAGGCTGATTTCATACTCTTGTGTAGTGGATAACTTCTAGTCTTGATATTTGTTTCCGCTGTGTTTAGTCTGAGTATTGAGTTGGGAAGTTTATATCATCTTATAATGCTTAAGCTGTGGGGTCTGTATGTTGTGGAACCCCGGCCAAACCCATATTATATGGTCATTACAGGGGAGGTGTTACAATTTAGTATCAATATCAGGTTAGTGTCCAAGGTAAGATTTAGTGGTTGAAATGTCATAATCGGATCGCGTTAAGAAGTTATCCGCATAGGAGTATCACGGGACCATGAGTGTCTTTGTGTCTATGTTTTGGGATAGATGCTGATTCTTGTTTTACCTTTCTTTTGCTAAGCGTGCAAGTGACGAGGAGGAGACGTCGAGGCCATAAGAGGAGCCTTCGGCGAGCAGTGCTGCTGCTCCAGGTCTGATGGGCATGGGTGTAACCCTAGCCGACTTCTGTCATATGCTAGCATAGGCAACAAAAGCGGCCCAATCCGCAGAAATGGCATAAATTGTTACCCATGTTGCACAAATAGAGACTGCTGTTACAACAGATGTAGCACCAGTCATAATGAGTAGAGGAACAAGGATAACAGAGATGCTGGTTGACAGAGTGTTCGTCAGGTAAGGAGAGTGACATATGAAGTATTTTCTGAGTTTCCATCAACCAACATTCAATGGAGTTGGCATGCCGACCGATGTAGAGGATTGGTTGGCGAGGATTCAAGAACTGCCGAGGGTAGAGGAGAAGCAGTCTGAGTTTGCGACCTTCATGTTAGAAGGTGACTCTAAGTTGTGGTGGGTGATCCATTGCGGCCGCAAGTTTCCTGGACGTAGCCCATCTATAGAAGAGTTCGAGAATGCCTTCTTGAAAAAGTATTTCCCTTCATCGACAATGTTAGCCCTTCAGAGATAGTTTTTGCACTTGATGTAATGCGACAATACTGTGGATGAGTATGTTCAGGGGTTTACTCGATTGGATTGTTATGCTGGAATGATCATAGATGACGATGGAGGGACAATCTCTTCTACCATGTGTTGAGAGAGAATCAAAGACAACCCCTCATAACTATGAAGAATATGGGCTTCAACGCATTGATTGAGGCAGCCAGGATGTTGGAAAGTGACATAGAACAAACCTAATGTTATAAGGGATTTACAGTAAAATAGGGAGAAGGAAATCCTTCTCAATCGCAAGGGAAGCAGAAGTAGTAAGTGGAAAAATATGCCCCATCCCTACAAGTCTTGGGAGAAGAGTAGTATGGCATCGGGGGAATCTCGCTTCAAGGTACCACCATTATTCTATAAGTGTGGCAAGCCCGGCGACATAGTTTTTTTTGTATTGAAGGTGGTGCTGAGCAGGAGACAAGGTAGGAGCACTCTGTGCGTTCCAGTATCAGCGCTGCTGAAAAAGGAAAAATGGCGGAGTCGAGCGCTTCACATTTCCAACCCGTGCTGCCAAGGGCATACAATATTGGGTAGTAGGAAGCGATTTGAATGCCCGATGTGGTGACAGGTGTGAGAAAGTTTAAATTTATTTAATTGCTTTAGAATTTTGAGACTTTTATGTGTGTCGCCTGTGTTTTGGGCTTCGTACTAGTTTTCGGATACCCCGCTAAGGTATTGTTCGGCACGGGAGCGTCGCACTCCTTTCTTACGGAAAAATTTATCCGAAGAAATGGAGTCTAGTCCATTTCAACGAACGCATAGCTTTAAGTGCTTATTCCCAAAGGGTATTTTATTACCACCGGGACGAAAGGGCACATTGGTTGGATTCTGGGGGGAGTTGACTTCGTGTTGGTAGCAGCGGTTCTACCATTAGCCGAGTTCGATGTGATCTTGGGGATGGATTGGCTTGCTGAGCAGAGTGCCAACATTGACTGCCTATCTAAGGTGGTGACCCTGAGAAACGAAGGAAAGAAAGAAGTCAAATTTGAGGGCCTTAGTGGTTTGGCATGTTCCCTATTTTCGTCCATCCAGTTGGTGCGACCAAATATCAAAGAGGGAGTAGCTTTAGTAGCATTGTTGGGAAAGAACCAGCCAATCCAACAGTTCATCTCAAAACCCAAGTGTTGAGATGAAGGGTGGCGTGGTACATGAACACGGAGGGGAGAAAGCTGCAGGCGATGTGGGATTAATCCCAACCACAGGACCGCAGGGATATTCATCCACAAGGGCCCACCGGGGTCAACACCCAGACCTGGAATGCGGTGGGGAAGCCATAACACGGTCCCACATACATGTGTCCTGCTGGATAATTTAATCTTAACACACCCCCACAGTAGGACAACCACCTCTGATACCATGAAAGAACCCACCAACCCAACAGTTCATCTCAAAACCCAGGTGTTGAGATGAAGGGTGGAGGGGTACATGAACACGGAGGGGAGAAAGCTGCAGGCAATGTGGGATTAATCCCAACCACAGGACCGCAAGGATATTCCGCCACAAGGGCCCACCGGGGTCAACACCTAAACCTGGAACGCGGTGGGGAAGCCATAACACGATCCCACATACACTTGTCCTACTGGATAATTTAATCTTATCATGTTGGAAGTTCAACTTTCCAAGCTATCAATCGGAGCATTGCCGGTAGTGGCAGAATTTGAGGATTTGTTTCCTGAGGAGATTCATTGGGCTTCGTTCGACGGGAGATCAATTTCTCGATTGAGTTAGTTCCAGAAGCCAGGCCGGTGTCTTATACTCCTTTTAGAATGGCAATGAAGGAGTTGCCCGAGCTCAAGGTACAGTTGCATGAACTATTGGAGCAGGCGTACATTAGACCCAGCTCTTCACCATGGAGCGCTCCAGTACTATTTGTGAAGAAGAAAGATGGTAGTATGCGGCTGTTCATAGACTACCGGGAGTTGAGTAAATTGACCGTCAAGAATAAGAATCTGATTCCACAGATAGATGACATGTTCGACCACATGGTAAGGTCAGCGGTGTACTCTAAGTTCAACTTGAAGTCCAGATACTTCTAGTTACAGAATCAAGACGGGACATACCCAAGACAATGTTTGTTATGAGTTATTGTCACTTCGAGTTCTCGGTGATGCCGTTCGGGTTGACGAACGCGCCATCAGTATTCATGCATTTGATGAACCGAGTGTCTCGGGAGTACTCAGACTTGTTTGCAGTCGTCTTCATCAACGATATTTTTGTATACTCCAAATCGGAGGTGGAGCATGAGTCTCATATGAGAGTATTCTTGCAGACTCTAATAGAGAACCAGCTGTATGAAAAGTTCCCTAAGTGCGTGTTCTGGTTGTAGAAGGTGGCATTTTTGGGCTATGTGATTAGTGGTGACGGGGTGGTGGTAGATCCAACAAAAGTTGAGGCCATCACGGATTGGCCAGTTATAAACACCGTGGCAGAAGTCAAGAGTTTCCTTGGACTAGCCGGGTACTATTAAAGGTTTGGGGAAAACTTTTTGCGGGTAGCTCTGCCCCTCACTACTATGACTTGTAAGGACCAGAAGTTTGTGTGGACTTAGGACTGCAATCAGGCGTTTGATACCTTGAAGTAAAGGCTGAGAACAACTCAAATCCTAAATCTTCCTAAAGGACTCAAGGATTTCAGATTTTTAGTGTCTCATCAGTTTGCGGTTTGGGTTGCGTGTTAGTGTAACATGGTAGTGTGATAGCCTTTGGATCTAGATAGTTGAAGTCTCATGAGAGGAACTACCCCGTCCATGACTTGGAGTTGGCGGCGGTAAGTTTTGCGTTGAAGTTGTGGTAGCACTATGTATATGGTGCAAAGGTGGAGTTCTTCACGGACCACAAAGCATGAAGTATCTTCTAGATCAAAAAGACTTGAACATGCTGCAATGCAGGTGGGTTGACTTACTTAGATACTACGATGTGACGATTCAGTAAATGTCGGGCAAGGCCAACGTGGTGGTCGATGCCTTGACTAGCAAATATTCTGGATATGGAAATTCGACTAAAGCTTGTGATGAGTGGTTGGTGCAGGACTGTGAGTACCATATCATTGAGTACGTAGCCAGAGGCGAGTCTAGCATGGCTCGGTTTAACTTGATAGAGTTGCAGAATGACTTATCCGATCGTATTAGGGTAGAAACCAATATGGATGTGGAGTTCTAGACATTTGTGGTGGAAGCTCAAAAAGGCGAGGGTGGTGCCTAGGTGATGATTGATGGGATCTTAAGGAAGGATGTAAGGATTTGTGTACCGCAGTTCAGCAAGCTCCATGAGGATTTGATGTTTGAGGCTCATTTCACGAAGTACTCCATTCATCCAGGCAGTACAAAGATGTACTTGGATATGAAGAAATTCTTTTGATGGCCTGGTTTGAAGCGGGGAATAGCTTTGTAGTCTATGAACGCTGAGTGTCAAAAGCCGGGCAGGTTCCTGAAGCCTCTTCCTATCCCTGAATGGAAATTTGATGACATCTCCATGGATTTTGTGCACGGATTACCTCGGTTGCAACAAGAAAATGATGTGATTTGGGTGATCGGGGATCGCTTGACCAAAGTGGCACACTTCATCCTAAATCGAAAGGAGGACTGCGTAGATAAGCTGGTAGAACAGTACGTTAGCAATATTATTAGTGATCGTGATCTACAGTTCACGTCCAAGGTGTTGATGCACGAAAACAGACAGGGAGTCGAGCACCACCAGCTAACAGTTCGAGCACCGGTGGAAGGAAGGGAAAAGAGGAACCCGTCGAATAGTCGGTTACTAGCGGTTGTAGTTGAGGGACAAAAAAAAGAGGCCGCTGGCAGCAGTAATAGCAGAATTCACCCGCCGCAGCTTAAAATGTCACTCCTGCGACGGGCTTTTCTTTTATTAACAGTGAAGCAGTTACAAGAAGGAGAAAATAGAGGAAACTGAATAAGCCGGCCGGACTACAAGTCGCAAGGTACTAGACTTGAGACCACATCCCTTAATAAGCGAACTCCAAGATACAAGTCAACGTGTCCTGGGGAGTGTACCCTCCCCCTATTTATAGGCTCGGGGGCCTGCCCAAGCGTGCATGGCTAAAGTTACCGGCTACCCGGTGTACAGGAGAACCGGGTAGAGGTGAGGGGAAGCAAATGAGCAAAAAAGAAGAAAGGAGGGAAGCTGCACGGCCTGGCGGATTCCTCCTGGCGAGCTAAATGCTTGGATCCTGGGCCTTGACGTTAAGCTGGGTCTGAGCTGGCGGCGGCCTGGTATTTAAATCACCCGGCTTCGCTGATGACCAGCCAATTTGACCTGCGCGACAGATAGAAGGAACAGGATGCCCGGTCTTTGATTACCAGCCGGCTTGAAATGTTTGGTTGCTAGAAGAACCAGGCCACCCAGTCTGGAAGGTTGTGCGAACAGGTCGCGGATTCCGGGCTTAACATAATCCCCGCACATTTTTAAGTTTCGGAAAACATCGAAAATGTAGAACTAAGCCAGAGACCGCGACTGCCTTTAATGCATCGGCACCTATAAAATCCCTTGACCCTTGTCATTCTTCAAGATGTCTGCCCAGCCACGGGTTGCTACTCGCCACTTGCGGTCAGAATTCTTCAAGCTGACCTGGTCTTTCATAAGATGGACGTCATGTCATCGATGATAATCCGTGATAAGAAGTCGACTGAGAAGAAAAGGAGCCAGAGCTGGAAACCTGAAGACTCTGACCGATATTCTGCGGAGAATACTTAGAAGTCGATTACTCCAGCGGTTTCTGGATCTGAAAAGAGGTCAACACAGACCGTCGGCGAGTCTTCGCAGGTCGCGACCAATCCTGAAGTGGTTTCGAAGGCTGCTACCAATCCATAAGCGGTTTCGAAGGTTGCTCCACCATAAACTGGAACTGTCAAATCTTTTGAGATAACTTACTCTCCATTGGGTGAAGTGCTCTTACAAATAGGTGAGACAGAGGAGAAAAGTGTTGAATCTGGCAAGCCGCGCGAATTACCGACCAACGTTAACCTAATTGTTGTGGAGGACAACGAGCTGGAGAAGACGCCAGAGGCTGCACGGATTTTGGCTGAAAAGAGCAAGCGGCCAGAAATGGTAGTCGGCTCCTTGAAACAGTAGAAGAAGAGGAGCGAGACTCTTGAGAAAAGGATGAAGAGGAAGATGACGAAGAACCAAGCCGGAAACTGGAATATTTCCGTAAAGACCGGAGTGGCTAGTCTTCAGCACAGACTGCGGGAGATAGAGGTATTTGACATTCCGACTACACCTGATCCCAAACCGAACGAGCCGGAGGAGACAACCGCAGCTAGCAAGATGATTAGTGACATCCTCAAAAGCATGGACACCCTGCAACAGCAGGATGCGCTATTGTCGACCCCAACATCTTTTGAAGAGGTTGACCACACCGAAGTCGAAGTCACTGGGGAGAAGCTTGGCTGGCCAGCCTCTGCGGTTTCTGAAGGAGCTGAGAAACTGAAACTTCGAGAGAATATGGAGGAGATGAAGAAGCTGATCGCTGGGAAACCAGTAGAGACCGCACTTCCTTGTTGGGTACATTGGTCTAAATGTACCTGATTTGAAGAAGCCTCACCCAACTCAATAATATACATTAAAATGTATTTGATGTGTTTTGAGTTTACTTGTGCAGGTTAAGTATTTGCAGGAAAGAAGAAAAAGTTTCTAAGTACATGTGTCGACACCCAGAGGGAAAGTGTCGACACTTAAGAAGACTTGTGTCGACACCCAGACAAGCAGTGTCGACACTTGGAGTATTTGTGTCGACACCAGGGATGCTGAGTCGACACCAGACAGAAAGTGTCGACACAAGGAGCTATGTCGACACTCAATGAAGAAGAGTGCAGTAAAGCAGTGTCGACACATAGCAGTTGTGTCGACACCCAGTGAAACTGTGTCTACACCAGAAAGTGTCGACACTTGGAGGCTGTGTCGACACTCAGCAAAAGTCAGCAGAGACTAAGTACAAGTGTCGACACCCAGAACAATGTGTCGACACTCAGCATAAGAGTCAACACTGGAAGTAAGTGTCGACACCCAGAACAATGTGTCGACATTTAGCTGAAGACTCAACACTTGAAGAAAGTGTCGACACAAGGAGATGTGTCGACACTTAGCAAAGAACAGCAAAGTTCAACAAAATATTCTAAGTACAAGTGTCGACACTATGAAGATGTGTCGACACTCAGCCAGAGACTCGACAGAAGAAAAATGTGTCGACACAAGGAGCTGTGTCGACACAAGGAGCTGTGTCGACACTCAACAAGTATCAACACTGAAGACATGTGTCGACACCAAGAAGCTGTGTCGACACTTAACAGATTCAACACATGGAGATGTGTCGACACAAAGGAGTAGTGTCGACACTTACAAGAATTCAGCAAAATACTGAAGTACAAGTACTTGTGTCGACACTCAATTTTAGTGTCGACACATGAAGAAGAAGCAGTGTCGAGATATAAAATCTACAACACAAAGAGTTGTGTCGACACCTTGTAGACTAGTGTCGACACTTAGACAACATATGTCGACACTTGGTCTATAAGTGTCGACACTTAAAGACAGATAGTCTCGACACTTCTAGACAGTTACAGAATTTTCAAGAACTGACTGGATGACTTGACAGCTGCCATTCCAGCCGGTCTACAGCACCTGTCAGAGTTGTCAGAAATTAGTTATGGACCGGACCAGCCAGTTACCATGAAGAAGGCCTATAAATAGGCTTACACTGTTTATAGAAGATGTTGTTGAGACAGATCAAGTGGCTGTTCAGACAAGTAATACAAAGAAGATCTAGCTATCAAGTGAAGATCTAAGAAGTTGGAGAGAGAGAGCTCCATCCAAGAAATCAGCCGTTGGAACTAGGCTGAGAAGAAGGGTTCAGATTTATTCTGGACCTTAAGTAGTAGAGATCAAGGATCAACTGCAGAAGGAGTCAATCTTATTGAGTTCTACATTCAAGAAGCTTTGAAGAAAGCCAAGTCAGATTGATTTCAGCTGAGTTCTTCCAAGAACTCATCAAGAAACTCACAACTCCCCTCTCTTGTCTCTGGGTTGCTGAGTTAACATTATTGTATTCATTTTATCTTGTAGGATCCTTTGTATCTGAGTCTTGTTAGCCTGTAATTATAAAGGCTGAGGGTAGGGCTTGAGAGCCTGAGTGTAGGAGATTGAAATCTCTGAGTGTAGGCCTTGTTGGCTGAGTGTAGGCCTTGGTGGCTGAGTGTAGGCCTTTGTGGCTGAGTGTAGGCTTTGTGAAGAAGCTGATTTGTAGGGCCTTGGGCCTGAGGTGTAGGAACCAGTTTTGGGTTCTGAGATAGTGGAGGAGTTTGGCCGAATCTAGTACACTGCTAGATAGGCGAAGGGGGAAAGTGGATGTAACCAAATCTTGGGGAACCACTATAAAACTGTGTGTCTACTGTGTGTTGTGATTTGCTGAGATTGCTGTGTGATTGTTGTGATAAAGTAGCTAGAAATCTGAGTTAGATTCTATATTCTTCCATAAAAATTAAAAAGATTCAAGTCACCTATTCACCCCCCTCTAGGTGTTTAGGTACAATATCTTTCAAGTGGTATCAAAGCGAGGTTACTCAAAAAAAAGGGACATAACTGTCTGAGTAGATTCTATTAGCAGATTCAGTCTAAGTCAAATTACAGAATCAAGAAAATCAAGAACCATGGGTTCCACTGAAAATCACAAGGAATTGGGATCCATGAAGCTACCCTTATGTAGGAAAGAGATCTTTGGTATCTGGAAGGAAAGTGTGAGACTCTTTATGGAAGCCTCAAACCCTAGGATTTATATCACATTAAAGGAAGGGCCCTATGTGCCCATGAAGGTGTTAGTCTTAGATGCAAATCAAAGAACACCAAAGGATTTCTCTGAAATGACAAAGGATGAAATTGTTCTAGCCACCATGGACAAAAGGGCTCAAAACATTATAGTGAGTACTATAGATGATGCAACTTTTCAGAATCTAATACACTGTAAGACAGCCAAAGAGATGTGGGATACTCTTATTGTGTATATGGAGGGTTCTGAAGAAGTAAGGCAAGACAGAAAATCCTTGCTAAATCAAGAGTATGAAAGTTTTAGACAAGGAAAAGCTGATAGCATAACTGAGTGCTATAAAAAGTTCTACAGGAGAGTGAATGAGCTCATGTCCTATGGCAGAGAGTTCAGTAATTATGAACTCAATGATAAGATTCTAAGGTCCCTAACTAAAGATTGGGATACCAAGATCTATGCCATTAGAGAAATGGCAAAGTTGGGAGAAATTCCTCCACCAACACTTTTTGGCAAACTGCTGTCCTATGAAATGCAGTTAATGGTGAGGAAAGAAGAGGAGAAATCCACAAGAAGTGAACACAAAGAAAGGACAGTGGCCTTCAAGACAGAAGCCCCCAGAAAGTACAGAGGTAAGTCACCAACACCACCACCAAAAGCAGCTGAATCTGAGTCAGATGAGTCAGTCAGCAGAAAATCTGAAAGCAGTGAAAGTGATGAGGACTTTGCTGCCTTCACAAGACATTTCCAGAAGTTCTTAAAGAAGAAACAATGGAGGACAAGACCTTCTACTTCACAGAGAAAAGAAGACTATTATCAGGATAAAAAGTCTTCAAAGAAAGACAAGAAAAAGTCCAAGTCTAGCAAAGATACACTATCAAAAATTATGTGCTATTGCTGTAATAGACAAGGACATGTCATTACAGACTGTCCAGAGAAGAGGAAGGAGTCTAGTGACAAGAAAAGGACTCAATACAAGGGCAAGAAGGAGAAGTCTTTTGTTGCCAAAAAGGACAAGAGCCTGTCAGATATTTCTTCATCAGAAACTGAGTCAGATGCTGATGCATATATAGGACTATTTGCTGAGGAAGAAGAAGAAGAGTTCATGCAGATTATGAATTCTATATATGAACAAGAAGACTGTCAGTGCCAAGGACTAATGGCATTGACAGAAAGTGACAAAATCCTGGAGCAGCCAGTACCTAGTAAGGTACAAAGTTCAACTTTAAGTTCAGTTTCTTGTGCCAGTACAGAATCAGATTCATCATCATCAAATGATGAGAGTGCATCTGAGTCTGAAGAAGATATTCATCAGTTGATAGATGAATATAAATTTCTGTTGCAAGCTTATAAGAAGAGCAAGTCCCTAGCCAAAAGTCAGGCAAAGGAAATTGCTAATCTCAAAGCTGCTGCAACTGATTTTGAGAAGTCATTTGATCAAAAGCTTAATGAGATAGCCAGACTGAAGCACATAACTGTGATTCAGATGGGAACTATATCATTTAAGAATGATCAAATCAAGAGTCTAGAGATTAATCTTCAGAAGGAGAAAGACTTAGTTGCTAGGTTTTCTAAACATAAGTCTGTTTTGCCCATAATTGATGAATTTGTTCATCACAAAGGTAAAGCTGGACTGGGATTTACTAGACCTGCAAGGACTGTTCAGTCCAAGTCCAAGTCCAAGGGCAAATCCCCAACTCTCAACAAGTCTACTGTAGATAAAACAACAAAGACAGTACCTAAGCAAAGGTACAATAAGTTTGAATGTTGGTGCTGTGGCAAGGTAGGCCACTATGCAATGGACTGTTGGCACAATGTTAGTGCCAAAGTGAGTAGCAAACTACCTGTTGGAAAGCCTGCATGTAGCTTTGTTAGGATGCAAACTAACCAGTACCAAGGACCCAAGAATTCTTTGGGTTCTAAGGTTCACTAATCTGTTTTGCAGGTGAGTCCAAGTGGCCATGCCCCTATATGGTACTTGGACAGTGGATGTTCCAGACATATGACTGGAATAAGGGAATTGATAAAGGACTACACTCCAATCAAAGATGGTCCTAAAGTCACCTTTGGTGGTTCTGAAAAAGGAATCATCAAAGAGTTTGGTAACATTTCTAGTAACTTAGTTACCATTACTCAAGTGGCTTATGTTAAAGGTTTGAAACACAACCTAATTAGTATAAGTCAATTATGTGATGTAGGATATGACATCTCATTTGTTAAGGATGGTTATCATATCAAGAGATCATTTTGACAGGTTATAGAAAGAGGAATGTCTACTTCCTAGACATTATGTGTGAGACAAATGGTTCTCAAGTATGTCTTGTAGCTGATGAGACAGTCTCCCAATGTGTCAAATGGCGCAAGAGGCTAGCCCATCTAAACTACAAGACAATTGGCAAACTCTTTAGTAAAGAGTTAGTGAGGAATGGTCCTCAAGTTAAGTGTATTAAAGATGGTATTTGCTCAGCTTGTCAAAAGGGCAAGCAGACTAGATCCACCTTTAGAAGCATTGAAAACAAAGATGCTGTGAGGTGCTTATACCTCTTGCATATGGATCTCTTTGGTCCAATGTCAGTTCACAGCCTAGGTAGGAAGGTCTATACCTTTGTAGTTGTAGATGACTACTCAAGGTTTACTTGGGTGTTCTTCCTAAGACAGAAATCTGAAACACCTAGTGTCTTCTATAGCTTTGTTAGACAAATTCAGAATGAACTAAATAGTACAGTGGTCAAAATAAGAAGTGACCATGGTACTGAGTTTCAGTCTGATAGCATGACAAAACTATGTGAAGAATTTGGGATATTTCAAGAGTTTTCTTCACCAAGAACACCTCAGCAAAATGCCATTGCTGAGAGGAAGAATAGAACCTTGATTGAGGCTGGTAGGACCCTATTAAGTGATACATCACTACCAGAATACTTCTGGGCTGAAGCAGTCAATACAACATGCCATGTTATTAATAGGGCTACCATAACTAAAAGTCTCAACAAGACCGCCTATGAGCTTGTGAAAGGCAGGAAACCAAATCTATCCTACTTCAGGATCTTTGGTTGTAAGTGCTTCATACTTAACAATAGAAAGTCTTACTTGACTTAGTTTGCTGCCAAGTCCCAAGAGGGAATTTTTGTTGGGTACAGCAACAATAGTAAGGCTTATAGAGTCTACAACTTGTCTACTCAAGTTGTAGAAGAGACTGTACATGTAGTATTTGATGAAACTAGACTTATTAACAATGAGTTGTCTAGTAGTGTATGCAGCCCCACAGGTTTAACAAAGAAGATGGACAAGCTCACTCTAGAAGAAGAACCTACTGCAAGACAACAAGTAGAAGATAATGGCTGATGTCCAGGGGGAGAACTACATGTACTAAATTCTGATGAAGTTCAAGGAGTACAGCATGATGAAGATGTTGAAGAAGCTCAACCTGAAGCCAGGATGCCTCCAGCCAATAGGCATCCTAGAGATCATCCAGCTGAGCAAATCATTGGTGATCCAAGACAAGGGGTACAGACAAGGAGCAGAAACCTGAATGCAGCAATCTACTCCAGCTTTCTATCCCAAGTTGAACCAAAGAAGCTTGAAGAAGCCATCCTAGACCCTCATTGGATTGAGGCAATGCAGGAAGAGTTAAATCAGTTCAAGAGGTGCAAGGTCTGGGAGCTTGTTCCTAAACCTAAAGACCACAATATAATTGGAACCAAGTGGATCTATAGGAACAAGATGGATGAGCAAGGAGTCATCATTAAGAACAAAACAAGATTGGTTGCTAAAGGATATAGACAGGAAGAGGGTATTGATTTTGATCAAACCTTTGCTCCAGTAGCCAAACTGGAAGCCATAAGGATGTTCCTGGCCTATGCAACCTTTCAAGGATTTAAAGTTTACCAAATGGATGTCAAGTCAGCATTTCTGAATGGTAATCTTAAAGAGGAAGTCTATGTGGAACAGCCCCCAGGTTTTGTTGATTCAACTCTACCTAATCATGTCTATAAACTTAGAAAAGCTTTATATGGGTTAAAGCAAGCCCCTAAGGCTTGGTATGAAACCCTGTCTAGTTTTCTCTTTGAGAATAAGTTCACAAGGGGGAAAATAGACAAGACTCTATTCCTTAGGGAATCTAGAGGCAAAGTAATACTAGTCCAAATATATGTAGATGACATTATATTTGGGTCTACTGAAAGTAGCCTTTGCAAAAAGTTTGCAAAACTAATGCAAGGTCAATTTGAGATGAGTAGTATGGGAGAGCTAAAGTTCTTCTTGGGTCTCCAAATAAGACAAACTGAGAATGGATTATCCATATGCCAGTCCAAGTTCACCCTAGAACTCATAAGGAAGTATGGTATGGATTCATCCAGTACCATGAAGACTCCTATGGGGTCAAGTATGTCTCTTAGCAAGGATGATGCAGGGAAACCTGTAGATGAAACCTTGTATAGAGGGATAGTTGGCTCCCTATTATACTTGACTGCAAGTAGACCAGATATCATGTATGCTACATGTGTCTGTGCAAGGTATCAAGCCTGCCCTAAAGAGTCTCATTTGACAACAGTCAAAAGAATATTGAGATATCTAAAGGGCACTCCTTATCTAGGCCTCTGGTACCCTAGGAATGGAGATTTTGAACTAACAGGTTATTCAGATGCAGACTTTGCAGGATGCAATGAAGACAGAAAAAGCACAACTGGAACTTGTCAATTCCTAGGTGGGAGACTGATTTCATGGAGTAGCAAAAAGCAAACAAGTGTGGCTATCTGCACTGCAGAATCAGAGTATGTGGCTGCAGGAAGTTGCTGTGCTCAACTTCTGTGGATACAACATCAGCTTGAGGACTATGGATTTCAGGTAAGTAGAACTCCACTCTTTTGTGATTCTACAAGTGCTATATCAATTGCACATAATCCTGTTTCTCATAGTAGAACTAAACATATTGAGATAAAATATCATTTTCTTAGGGAGCATGTAGAGAAAAAAGATATTTTACTAGAATATGTTAAAACTGATAATCAACTAGCTGATATGTATACTAAGCCCCTAGAAGAAGCTAAGTTCAATACGTTTAAAATTGAACTAGGAATGATAAACTTAGAATAATTTTATAAAAATGGCTAAGTCAAAAGGTGTCGACACACAGAGATCTCTGTGTCGACACAGAAAAGTAGTGTCGACACTTCAGGGAAAAGGTGTCGACACATCTAGGAAGTTGGTGTCGACACTTCAGAAAATTAGTGTCGACACATGACCAGTAGGTGTCGACACATCCAAGGTGGTATCGACACTTAGTATTTACTCAGAATTATCTAAGTAAAGTCTCGACTAAATGTCGAGTTAAGTGGTGTCGACACATAAACTAGTGTCGACACATATAATCTGTTGACTAAACTTGTGTCGACACATATGTGTCGAGACATTATAAGTCTGTGTCGACACTTATCGCCAGTGTCGATACAATTTAAGTTAGCTGCCCGCCTTTTCATCTTCAAAATTAGAAAGGTATAAATAGGGTTTTGCTTTAGTCTGTCGACACGCTTTCAAAAGTTTCGAGACCAAAACTTGTGTGTCGACACCTCTCTTCTCTGCAGTCTAATTCTTCAAACCCTAATGGCGCCAAAGCTTGAGGAGAACGTCAACGAAGGCTACGAGCTGGTGCGCAATGCTTTTGATGATGCAGACCTGGAGATCAAGACTGTAGTAACCCTAGTTGCCGACTCAGGGTTAGAATATCTTGTTTCAGAGCCAACAAAAATTTGGAAGAAGGAAGTCTTGGAATTCCTCAGTGGTGCTAAGGTAGACGAATCTGGATTCAAGATCAAATCCAGGGTTCATGGTAAAAAAGTAAAGGTCTCTCCAAAAAGTTTGAGGAAAGTACTACAGTTACCAAGAACTCAAGAAGAAGATGAAGTTACTGTTTCAAAGACCAGAGAAGCTCTCACTTGGTGTGGACTAGACTCTAAGATGAAAATTGGCTCAGTTTTCAATAGAAAAGGAATGAACAGTCAAGGGAAATTCCTGTCAGAAATTGTTGGCAAGGTCATCTTAAGTAAACCAGGAGGACATGATAGGATATCAGCCCATATGTTCAACATTATGACAAGGATAATCTTTTCTTTGAAGACAGATTGGTCTGTAGTGATCTTTGAAAAGATCAAGGAGAGTCTGAAAAAGCCCAACATGGGAAGAATCTTAAGTTTATACCTTGCTGGAAGTATTCCAGAGGTAATGAATCAAGCTGCTGGAACAAAAATAGATCACATGAGGAAAATGGACATGAGAATCTTCTCTAGATGGGATAGGGTGTTGTCTAAGGAGATGCCAACCCCTGAGAAGATCACTCATGAAAAGGAAACCCCACTCAAGAAGAAGAAGAAGTCTGCCCCAGTGGCTCAGGATCCATCCAGCAGCTCTGAAAGTGAAGAGCAAGTTATCTTCACACCTGATGAGCATGAAGAAGAGACTATTGAGAAGATTACTGCTCAACAAGAAGTTGCAGAGATGCAGGGGGAGCTACCACCAGCTAGTCCCCTTACACCAGGAACAAATCCAGGGGGAGCCATTAGTTGTGGAAGAGCCCACTCCTCTTGAGAGTGAGCAAGCAACAAATATCATCCTAGAGGTAATCACTGAGCTTAATGCTTTAGATTTTCCTTTAGAGGATACTGATTTTTCTGTTGTTTATCAGCAAACACAGATTGATAGTCAAGTTCCAGATGTTGTCAAGGAAGACACATCTGTTACAGTAGAAGTTGTATCTGATCAAGTAGTATTTGATCAAGTGGTTGATGAGCCAAGAATTTCTCCAGCTCATTCTCCACAAGAATACACAATGGAAGATCTGTTCCTTAACCTGGATCAACAAGACTTTGACAAGGACAATGCTGCTGCTGAAGAGGAGAATGCTCCAGTTGAGGGGGAGCAAGTGGTATATGTTGAAGAGCCTGCAAGGCAAGAGTCTGAAAAGCCCCAAGCTGTTGAAGAGCTACCTAAGGAGAGGGTAGAAATAACAAGTACATCTGGATCTGAAGATGAGGAAGCTTTAAGGGCAAAGAAAAAGAAATTTCAAATATTCAGAAGAAGGAGCCAGAGTTACAAAAAGGCTCTCCAAACTGTTGCTCCACACCCTATATCACAGCCAGCTCCAACTGTTGATTATAGTGCATTGATGGTTGCCATGCAAATTAAACTTGATGAGCACAGGCAGGCCATTGAAAAGTATGTAGATGAAGGGCAGAAATCATTACAGTTTGATCTGGCCCAGGATATCAAGTCAATAAGATTTGAGATGAATCTTAATAAGAAGGAAATGACTGACTGCTTCCACAAGGGTGGGAATGCAGTAGTCTATCTTGCAACTCATCAAGAAAAGATAAAGGCTCAAGTAGATGACATATCACAGAAGCAGGGGTATGTTCTAGAGAACCAAATTAGAATGAATGACAATTTGACACAATCTCACAATGCTATAGTCACAGAGTTGAAGAATCTAGCTGCAGGGCAGACTCCAACTACTATTAAAGCAGAATTTGACAAAGCATTCCAAGAAGAAATAACTGTTATTAAGACTGCCATCCAAGACTCACAGAAGATCATAACTGACAAACTCCAAAGGTTAAAACCTTTCTTTAAAGATGGAGTCAATTATTTGGATAATCAAGTGAGATTTTAAAAAGATGATGTGAGAGATCACATAGAAAGAGAAGTCATAAAGGGGGAGAGAGTGTTAGTCAAGGCCAGCTCTGATCATGCCAAGTGGATATCAAATTCTATCAGAGCTACTCTTGGATATCCTCCTCTTTGTGATGATGATAATGTTGCTGAATCTGGTATTCATCCTGCATATCTAGGAGGGGAGCAACCTGAAGTAGCTTAAGTCATCTACCCTCCTCCAGATTTTGATATGGTTCATGCTGACATACAATCCATGTATAGCCCACCTGGGGGTAAGGATAATGTCATCATAGAGAAGGTAGTTCAGCCAATCTCTATAGCTATGCAAGAAGCTATGCAGAAAGAAGAAGAAACTAGATTGTCAATGAAGAGGTTCAGGGAGCAAGCTGAACAAAGACCTGACTTTGAGCAGTGGAGCCCCACCTCTAGGACTATTATCTTGACTGCATGGAAAGCTGCAAAAGATAACATTCAAGACAGGAATAAGTGGTTTTCTGAGGCTGAATGGAGAAAGCATGAGTCAAGGCAGGAGGCTATAGTCCAATACAGGAGAAAGGCCAAGATGGGAAAGCTACCTCCTACTGCCCAGGAGCCTAGCAAGTACTTTCCCAAGCCTTATCATTATTTTGAAAGGCAAAAGATTAAGGCTGAGGAACTTAAGAAGAAAGATCTAAAAGGCAAGAAGCCTGCTGATGCTGAAGTTGCTGAAGCTCCTGTTCAAGCCAAAGTACAAGCTGGAAAAGTAATAGTGATCAAGGAGCCTGAACAGAAATAGAATTAGAATTTTCTTAAAGTTTACTATGTAATCTTTTGATGTAAAACATTTTGTAAACTTTTGAAAATGAATATGACAGTATTAGAACAATGTGTTGTGTAATAAATTTGCTATGTGAAAATTTTATTTCATTATTGTTCTGAGATTATGTCTTTGTATACATGTTTGATTGATACATGTTTATGTTTGCCCTGCTATATATAATCCTGCTTTACAACAATTTGTAATTTTATTATGAATGGTGTATATCATTGACTAAGGGTTATGACTTCTCCAAATAGGGGGAGATTATTGGGTACATTGGTCTAAATGTACCTGATTTGAAGAAGCCTCACCCAACTCAATGATATACATCAAAATGTATTTGATGTGTTTTGAGTTTACTTGTGCAGGTTAAGTATTTGCAGGAAAGAAGAAAAAGTTTCTAAGTCCATGTGTCGACACCTAGAGGGAAAGTGTCGACACTTAAGAAGACTTGTGTCGACACCCAGGCAAGCAGTGTCGACACTTGGAGTATTTGTGTCAACACCAGGGATGCTGAGTCGACACCAGACAGAAAGTGTCGACACAAGAAGCTGTATCGACACTCAATGAAGAAAAGTGCAGTAAAGCAGTGTCGACACATAGCAGTTGTGTCGACACCCAGTGAAACTGTGTCTACACCAGAAAGTGTCGACACTTGGAGGCTGTGTCGACACTCAGCAAAAGTCAGCAGAGACTAAGTACAAGTGTCGACACCCAGAACAATGTGTCGACACTCAGCAGAAGAGTCAACACTGGAAGTAAGTGTCGACACCCAGAACAATGTGTCGACACTTAGCTGAAGACTCAACACTTGAAGAAAGTGTCGACACAAGGAGCTGTGTCGACACTTAGCAAAGAACAGCAAAGTTCAACAAAATATTCTAAGTACAAGTGTCGACACTATGAAGATGTGTCGACACTCAGCCAGAGACTCGACAGAAGAAGAATGTGTCGACACAAGGAGCTGTGTCGATACTCAACAAGTATCCACACTGAAGACATGTGTCGACACCAAGAAGCTGTGTCGACACTTAACAGATTCAACACATGGAGATGTGTCGACACAAAGGAGTAGTGCCGACACTTACAAGAATTCAGCAAAATACTGAAGTACAAGTACTTGTGTCGACACTCAATTTTAGTGTCGACACATGAAGAAGAAGCAGTGTCGAGATATAAAATCTACAACACAAAGAGTTGTGTCGACACCTTGTAGACTAGTGTCGACACTTAGACAACATGTGTCGACACTTGGTCTATAAGTGTCGACACTTAAAGACAGATAGTCTCGACACTTCTAGACAGTTACAGAATTTTCAAGAACTGACTGGATGACTTGACAGCTGCCATTCCAGCCGGTCTACAGCACCTGTCAGAGTTGTCAGAAATCAGTTATGGACCGGACCAGCCGGTTACCATGAAGAAGGCCTATAAATAGGCTTACACTGTTTACAGAAGATGTTGTTGAGACAGATCAAGTGGCTGTTCAGACAAGTAATACAAAGAAGATCTAGCTATCAAGTGAAGATCTAAGAAGTTGGAGAGAGAGAGCTCCATCGAAGAAATCAGTCGTTGGAACTAGGCTGAGAAGAAGGGTTCAGATTTATTCTGGACCTTAAGTAGCAGAGATCAAGGATCAACTGCAGAAGGAGTCAATCTTATTGATTTCTACATTCAAGAAGCTTTGAAGAAAACCAAGTCAGATTGATTTCAGCTGAGTTCTTCCAAGAACTCATCAAGAAACTCACAACTCCCCTCTCTTGTCTCTGGGTTGCTGAGTTAACATTATTGTATTCATTTTAGCTTGTAGGATCCTTTGGATCTGAGTCTTGTAAGCCTGTAATTATAAAGGCTGAGTGTAGGGCTTGAGAGCCTGAGTGTAGGAGATTGAAATCTCTAAGTGTAGGCCTTTTTGGCTGAGTGTAGGCCTTGGTGGCTGAGTGTAGGCCTTTGTGGCTGAGTGTAGGCTTTGTGAAGAAGCTGAGTTGTAGGGCCTTGGGGAACCACTATAAAACTGTGTGTCTACTGTGTGTTGTGATTTGCTGAGATTGTTGTGTGATTGCTGTGATAAAGTAGCTAGAAATCTGAGTTAGATTCTGTATTCTGCCATAAAAATTAAAAAGATTCAAGTCACTTATTCACCCCCCCTCTATGTGTTTAGGTACAATATCTTTCATTCCTCTTCTGCAAGGTAAACATGGGGAAGTTAAACGAACTGTAAACTTCTACAAGTTACGGTCAAGGAAGAAGGGGGCGAACATAATTTTAAATCCGCAGGCCATCATTTTCCTGACCACGACTCAACTGAAAAATAGAGCTAAAGAAGCCGAGCGGCTATGGAAAGAAAAGCTAAAGCAGATAGATCTCGAACGATTCAGGTGGCCAATGTTTAGATACCATATTGTGGCCTCTGAAGGAGATAAAAATCAAACCGGAGGTCTTATCCTAATGATTTCCTTACAATAAGTTCGCAATTATCCGGCTGAACCTAACTATGGTTAATCTTTTGCAAGTGAACCGTAGACCGCGATGAAGCCGGGCGACTTGACATCCTTCTTCTATATGCTATCGCCGCCTCTGCCAAGTGTTCGCGACAAAGAGATGACCGACTTCTAGAAGTGGGTCGACATATTGCAGGCGGCTGTGAGCGCGCACGCCGAAGTCCTGTGGATTAAGGATGAAGAAAAGCGGGTTGCCCAGTAGGCCGCCGAGAAAAGGATCCAAGAGTTCCTCTTTTTTCTCCTTCTTGTAACAGCTTCACTGTTAATAAAAGGAAAGCCATCGCAGGAGTGGCATTTTAAGCTGCGGCGGACGAATTCTACTATTCCTACTGCCAGCGGCCTCTTTTTCTGTCCCTCAGCTACAACCACTAGTAACCGACTATTCGACAGTCTCCTCTTTTCCCATCCTTCCTCTGGTGCTCGAACAATTAGCTGGTGGTGCCCGACTCCCTGTCCGTTTTCGTGCATCAATAGTTAACTCGCGACCTTCAGATATCGATTATTCGATGAAATCAGCGGTCTAGTGGGTCAGACCGCTCTTGCTACTAGAGCTCGGCGGCCTGTCGATCAGGCCACGACTTCGCCCGCTAAGGTTTTCAGC
Source organism: Platanthera guangdongensis (assembly GCA_039583875.1). NCBI lineage: Eukaryota > Viridiplantae > Streptophyta > Magnoliopsida > Asparagales > Orchidaceae > Platanthera > Platanthera guangdongensis. The sequence goes on along the minus strand of CM077161.1, from coordinate 67,017,345 downwards.
CCACCTCCAACACTGTAGAACCTGCCGTTCTACCCGCTAGCTTTTTTGTCGGACTTATTCTCGGCTTGTCCCACCGTTTAACTGCCAGTGCAAGCTGCAACTGGTGAAAGGTCTCTAGGAAAAGTTTGGTTATTTTCTCCTTTTCGAAATGAGTCCTGCAAAGGGACAGAGTGAATCTAATTTCATATCAACTACTGCTGATCTCTCGGAGGTACAAGATTATTCATATTTTAATGATGGGTCCCTTGACAATGATAGCAACTTCTCTCGGAGTTGGGTTGAACGCACGCCAAAATCTATCGCAAGAGAATCTCCTTACAAAGAAGAGGAAGAAGTCCCTTCTCCGTTCATTGACCGGATTCGTTGGGATACTGTTTTCGATGATTTCATAGTACTACATCTCCAAGAATATTCCGGATGTGATGATCTGTTTTCTCATTTACAAGCCTTTGAATCAGCTATTTCACTAAGAAAGGTGTCAAACGGAATAAAATACAAACTTCTTATTATATCTTTTGGTGACATTGCAAGGGAATGGTTCTATAGTTTGCCACCTCGATCGATCGCCAGTTTTAAAGATCTTTGAAGTCAATTCATTTCAAGGTTTACTACTTACAGGAAGCGAAAAAGAGACGTTGGAGATCTCTTCCGAATCAAGCAAGGAAATGACGAGTCTAATCCGGATTTCGTTGATCGTTTCCAAAAGGAAGTTCTGGATGTTTGTAGCGTCCATCAAGATTATTACTTATATGCTTTCATGAATGGACTTCGAGAAGGCCCTCTGAAATTTAGGCTCACCACAAAGGACCCCGAAACTTATGGAGATCATATTGAAATCGTCAATAAGTTCATAATGGGGGAAGAAGCAAATAAAGGTTATATCTTGTTTTTGAATTAGATGACTAAACAACCTTAGGGGACCTCTGGTGACAAGCAACCTTTTCCTCCCAAAATGTCTCACAAATTAAAAATTGCAAATCTCCTCCTCTTCTTCAGGATAGGCCTACATTACCTCCTCAGCAGAATGAATTATCTGAGTTTGTGAAAGCACATCCAGCCGCATCTTCATGTCAGAAAACTCTAAAGCGTAAAAAAGGTTCAGATAGATATGTTAAATTTAAAATTCCTATGGAAGACCTTCTGATGATTCTTCAAGAAATGCCTGAGTTCAAAAGGCCTCGGCGTATGAAATCTAAAATCAAATATCGTCATGAGGAGCGTTTTTGCAAGTATCATAAAGATGTTGGTCATCTGGCAGAAGATTGCATGGCTCTCCGAGAGTTAGCTGATCAACTTGCAAGAGCTGGGAAACTTCAAGAATATATCATGCAGTGATTTTCTAAGGCATTCTTCTCTGCATACTCAATGGTTCAAGCAAGGACTTTCTTTTTCTTTATGATAAAAATGCTAAAGATTGGAATAATATATAAAGTCCACTTGACAATTGGTATTAATGGGACATAGTCAAGCCTCGAGCATATATCCTTTTGCTACATCCTTAACAACAAACAAGTATTATCTTCCATTTAAAGCTCATTTTCTCAGCTTCACTTTTGATATTAATATACATGCATATGGGGGCAAAAAGCCTTTAAATTCTTAAGCCCTCCACATCCCGCTTGACATCAGTCAAAGATGTGTAGTGGAAATTCCGCTTGACATCAGTCGCAGACATTACGTACTTGTCCCGCTTGACATTTGTCGAAGACATTACGTACTGGTCCTGCTTGACAGCGGTCGCAGATATTAAGAATTTTAATCCCACTTACGTGTTCTTTGTGTGTAAAGCACTGCCACACGCACCTGCCCACATCGACACATAAGCCCATAGCTCCATCTATTCTTGCAGGACAACATGAGCATATCTGCTATCTTGCGGTTTTATTAAGCAACCTATGCAAATTTATATCATACAGTACACAGACCGCGAGATTACCTACTCCGGCTTAAATTATTCGGCCTCTATGTGCCTATCTGTCGGTTTATTATTCATATATACGGGAAGTCGGCCGATCTATTTCTGGCAGTTAATTCTTGGCCTTAGTCCGTCGGATTTTGGTATCAATTATACTAGACAACTTACGACTTGCCATCACAAAACTAATACGATTTTAATCTCTACTATCAGGCGACTTATTTGTCGGCTAAGCATGCTTAGGTATCTTTGATTATCGGCTTGCAAGATCATATCAGAAGCCGCATATTATTCATTTCTACCTTTAAGTCTCTAGCATAAAAAGCATGATCTACATCAGAGTTCGCTCGAGCAGCAAACGTATATTTCATTATTAAGGCTTTTCAGCGGCTAAAATGTTAACCGCGTGGCCTAGTGTCATTGTTTATTTTCAAATAAGCTGCAAGAATTTCTTTCTTCAATGCAGATAACTCTAGTTCTTCATCAAGACTTTTGGCGTTTAAAATGTTAGTCGCGTGGCTTATTGTCAATGTGTATTCTCCGACAAGCCGCAGGAATATCTCTCCCTCTCTTGCGGAAAGCTTTATCGAAGTCGCAGTATGGCCTCAGCCGGTTTACATATTAACTATCTATTAAATAGGAAGTTTCACTGAGACCGCGCAGACTTATACAAGTAAGGAAAATGAGAAGTAAAGTAAGCTACACATCAAAGGTACAAGTTTTATTATATTTCTATTTCATAAAGGTTTACAAGATGCTAACAGCGCGGTTTACAAAAATCATACCGTCGGTTTCCCAAAAAATTCCGAAATACAAGTAAAAAATTAAAAAGCTCCTATTCGGCCGGCTTGAGTTTTTTAGCCGCATGAGAACTTGAATCACCGCCACCATCAATGTCGACGGAAGATTCAGAGTACCCACTGCTGCTAGCTATCGAACCACCAGAAGTTGCCAAATCTGTCCGCGCGGTCTCCGAGCCATGACCGCCGGTCTCAGATGAAGCGTCTTCGCTCCGGCTTCCCTGGCCCCCTCTTCCTTGTCATCTTCCTCCTCTTTGCCGTCTTCCTAGCTGACCTTTCCCTTGCCTTTGCTCGCCCTGTAGACAACATCCACCTCCTTTTTCAAGGTGGGGTATATGTAGGCACAGGTAAAATCTGTGAAGCCGGCCGCTAAGCCGCCAAGGTCGCGGAGGCAGTTAAGCGCTCCATCGATCCCTTGGACGACATACAAGGAGACGTTATCTTCGAAAGGAGGGTTGGCCGGGTCGTACATAGTCTGCAAAACAAGTGAAAGGTTAGACCGCACGGTTTAATATTTTTAACCGTACGAGTATCAGGTGATGACTTACCGCTTCCCTTTCCTTCAATCATTTATTTTATTCCCTTTTCTCCTCTAACTGCCTCTCCATGCTGCTCTTGTCTTTCATTAACTGCTTGTAGGCAAGGCCCATGAAGTGGCTTATCACAAAGCTCCTTGCCCTGACCTGCGCGGCTAACTGCGGCAGGTCGTCTGCTGGAACTTTGCGCAACGCCTTCATGTTGCGCTTGCCGTACAGCGCGGAGCCGACCACGTTTGTGTGGCGGCTTACTTTTTCACTCCCCCAGTAGGGTAGGGCGGTGGAGACCTTCACAGACTTGCCGTCCGGACACCACAACATAGCCGGGTTGTCGTGGACGTCCTTCAGGCTGCTGCCCATTCCTTGGAGCATGAACCCGTCGGAGGAGGCCGACTCCTCCTCTTCCTCAACACACTGCGGCTTGGCCTGCCTAGCGCGCTTCTCTCTTTGTGTGAGCGTCAGGCCTCCAGGCGTCAGCGGCTTATTTAGCGGGACCGCCACAGCAGCTGCAAAGATAAAGTAAATAGTCAGTTAATAGACTGCGGGACTAGCAAATCAGTTCAGCCGGTTTGACACTTACTGTCTTCTGCTTCAATTACTTCCAAGGACAGCAGCAGCGGGATGTAATGATTCACATCAAGCCATTCACCCTTGAAGAAGTTCTGCATGTCCTTCTCCACCCCGTCCAGGCCGATGCTGCCAAATAAGTCCTCGTCCCGGATTTGCGGGTTGACAGACAACAACCCAAGGATTCCCTCAAATATAAGGAACCGCTCCGACTAGTTGGGGATCTTGTTCGACAGGTTAACGACTTTCAATCCCCTGTAGCCGAAGTATAAGTGCCCTCGGAATATCCTTGTCCCGGAGTCCGGGATAGACCGCACCAAGAAGCATTCCCAAAACAGCTTCATGGAGAATCGGACTCTCTCCGACATCAAGTATGAGATGAAACTGTAGTTGGCAGCTATTGAGTTTGGTGGTAGTTGTCCGGGCACAACGCCATAATGGTCGAAGATCGCCACGGCGTCCTACATGACCGGGAAGCGGAAGCTGCAGTCAAAATTGTCGATGGGGATGGCGATCTGGTTTGCGTTGGAGGTGTTAATTCGCTCGTACTGCAGTGGAAGCAGCATGACTAGCGGGCTCCCCTGCATATGCTTATCCACAAAGTCATCTAGCTCAGCTTTTGTAAGCCAGCATTTTTGTGATCTATTGAGTGGAATGCAGAGGCCGCATAAGTACTGACCGTGGTTGCTTTGTCAGACCGCATCAATTTCGACTTAGCCCGCATCTTTTCTGTGTTGTGATGAAATCTCCGGAGTAGTCTCTATTTATAGAAAACTAGTGGAGGTAAAGTAATCAATGTCAAATCATGGATAGCCTTCTGGCCGTGTGACCTCTACCTGCAGGAAATACAAATTAATACAACGATCAAGCCACAGTTCAGTTCGCCTGTCCGCGCGACCAAGTTCCTGCACTTAGAATATTTTCATGGCAAAGCATGTGGATATCGTACATCCAAGCCGGCGATCTGTTCGCCACACCGCGCAGCTAAGTTCCTATACTTGGATATTTCAGAACGATGCACATATATGGTGATCATAAAATACAAACCGCATAAACCGCAAATAGTTCGCAGAATAACAAAAATACAATAATTGTTCACCAGCGACCAAATTCTCCAGCATCCAGAAGAAAAATATATTACAACACAATGTCCAAATTATTCATGTGGCTTATCTCTCTCAAGTCGCTCAGCCGTGCAAATCGTCGTCCCGCCCCTCTCGCCCTATTCGCGCGACCTAGTCACCGGTCTTTACAATCTCAGTGTACACTTGGCTTACTAGATTGTGAAGTGAGTACTGAGACCAGTGAACCCGCACGGCGTCGCGCTCTACTCTGGCCAATGGAACCATTAGTTGAGCCCGAGCTTCTAGCCAGCTAGAAGCTACGGCCTGCCCGACCGCCACGACCTCGGTGGATTTGAAGCCCCACAGGAAGCCGGGTGGCCTATTTCCGGCAACTTCCCAGAAGCCGCTGGTGCAGGCCACTGATTTTCGTCGGCCTCCGCTGACGGGCCTTGGTCTTTTCCTTTCTCAAGGCAGCGAATCTCTTCTCTCTCCCTCTCAAGTCGTCCGGTCATCAGCAACTATGCTTGCATATCCTGTTTCTCAGCCCTCTCATATTCCAAGGTGGCCTGCATCTCTGCTATCTTCCCCTCCGCGGACTACAGATTGGCGGTCTCTTGCTCCAGCGCGGACTTCAACATTGTAGACTCTTGCTCCAGCGCGGACTGCAGCCTTGTGGTCTCTTGCTCCAATGCGGACTGCAACCTTGTGGTCTCTTGCTCCAGGGTGGTTTGCAACTCTTAACAAGCGAGCTCTTAATAAGCGAGCTCCTGGAGACAAGTCAGCGTGTCCTGGGGAGTGCATCCTCCCCCTATTTATAGGCTCGGGGGCCTACCCAAGCGGGCAGGGCTAAAGTTACTGGCTACCCGGGGTACAGGAGAATCGGGCAGAGGTGAGGGTAAGCAAATGAGCAAAATAGAAGAAAGGAGGGAAGCCGCAAGGCCTGGCAAATTCCTCCTGGCGAGCTGAATGCCTGGGTCCTGGGCCTTGACATTAAGCTGGGATGGAACTGGTGGCAGCCTGGTATTTAGACCGCCCGGCTTCGCTGATGACCAGCCGACTTGACCTGCGTGACGGTTAGAAGGAACAGGCTGCCCGGACTCTGATTACCGCCCGGCTTGACATGTTTGGCTGCTAGAGGAACCAAGCCGCCCGGTTTGGAAGGTTGTGCGAAGAGGTCGCGGATTCCGGGCTAAACACAAGGACTGGAGATTGGTACAAAATTGTCTGGGCACAAAGCTCAAATTTAGTACGACACTCCATCCTCAAACTGAAGGTCAAACCGAAAGGATGAACCGTACTATGGAGGATATATTAAGAATGTGTACCCTTGATTTTGGCAAGAGGTGGGAAGATCACCTTTTCTTGGTGGAGTTTGCCTACAATAACATTTTCCAGGCGAGTATAAAGATAGCTCCATACGAGGATATGTATGGAATGCGGTGTCAAACACCGATGTCAAGGATATAGGCAGGAGACACCAAACTTTTTGTGAAATTGAGGTGGTATTTGATGCTTGCTTGTTGGTGTGTATAATTCAAGAGCGCGTGAAGGTTGTTTAGGATCGACAAGTGAAGTATTAAAATGCGCGCAATACGAATGTGGAGTTCAGGGTAGGCGACTGGGTATAACTAAATATTAAGCCATTCAAAGGCATTTCGCGAATTCGCTGACTCAAGAAGTTGAGTCCGAGGTTTTTTGGGCCCTTCGAGGTCGTGGAACGTATTGGAGAAGCAGCCTCCTGATTGGAATTGTCTCCAGATCAGAGTGGATTACACGATGTCTTCCATGTCTCAGTTCTAAGGAAAGCCTTGGTGGAGGCAAGTGTTGTGGTTTAGTTAACGGCAGTGCCAGTAGAAGAGGACTTAAGGACGAAAGTTCGTTCGGTTGGCATAGAGGATTCAGAAGTTCGGCAGTTGCAGAATAAAGAGGTCAAACTCGTGAAGGTGCGGTGGAATAACTGCGGGCGAGACGAGGTCTCTTGGGAGAGTGAACAAGCAATGCGGGAGGACTTCCCAGAACTTTTTTGCTTCATGTATGCTTTTCTTTGAGTATATACTTAATTTCGAGGATGAAATTCTTCTAAGGAGGGAGGAGTTGTAACACCCCAGTTTTTCTAGATCTTGAGCTTCTGGAAGCTACCGCGTGATGATGGCTAGCTATTGCCCGACGCTAGCGTCGTTTCATCGAATACAGGCATTGCGAGTGCTGAGTGCTAGGAGTTGAGAGCTTTTAGTGGTAAGGCACGACGATAGGATGCTACCGTGTGGTGGTAGCTCGTGAAGCGTTGAGAGCGTTGAGTACTATCGTGCGGTGTTAGTTAGCTACCACTCGGCGGTAGCTTGGCGTTGAGTGTGTTGAGAGGCAGGCGTTGAGTGGTAGGGGTTGAGTGAGCTACTGCGCAACGTTATTCTTACCGTTGGCGATAGAGCGACATTATTTTATGGCCGAGTGCTCGGGAAGCTATCGCGGCGTGGTAGGTAGTTACCGCCCGGCGATAGCACACGGGAGCAGTTCCGTCATTTGGCTTTTTAGCCGTCTGATTTATCTTAGGATTTGATCCTATGGTCCAATACCCTCTGTCCAAAGGGCATAAATAAGGCTGAAATGTTCTAAACCCTCACATCATCTCATTTTGAGAAAGAGTTAATGTTTTAGGGAGAGAGAGTTTGGAGGAGGAAGCAGGGCTTTCTTCCTCCATTGACGAAGCTTCAGGGCTTCGATCGTCGATCCGATGCCAGATCCATGGAGAGGATTTGAAGAAGCACACTTTCATCCGTGAAAATCTAGTTTTCCATGGCTAGGAAGAGGAGTTGTAATGTAACGACGCTCCTCCTCTCAGTCTTTAGGATGCGTGCATGTCATTAATTTTTATTCTTGATTTCTTTCAAGCTTTAGGCAGCGGATCTCTCAAATGAGATGGGTTCGGGTTGCCAGGGTTCAAGAGGAGCCACCGGGTCGATTGTGTCTATCCCTGTCATGATATTGCCCTAGAAATCTGCTCCGCTAGTGGATTAGGAATTATGGGTGAAGCCGTAGTCGCGATCTTTAGTCCGACTTAGTGATGTTGCATAACGAGCTTTAAGGATTTTGCTAGAAATCCGTTTGCGGCAAGATTCCATTTTTGATGTGGTTACCCCCCTTATTTTCGTGTGAGTATGAATGGTGGATTAGGGCAGGAAAGGATATTGATTCTGATGTGCTCTAGAACAGCTTTGTTTCTGTGGTCAGCTGGCTAGCCCGTGACGTGCAAGTCACGTGTGGATAGTGTCCCAGCGAGACGAGTCCCCTTCCGTGAAACTGACGAGAATTCCAAGCTTTGGGCAAGCCCGGGCGATGATGCCACGAGTGGGTGGGGTCTAGCAAGGGTTCTTTGCATCGGTTTGTCGTTTGTAAGATGGAATCCTGACGTGAGAAGTTAGAGCATGTAGGCAATCCCAAGTTTTGAGATCCACGAGCGGGTAGGGCCTAGGTATGAGTTCCGTGTGGCGGCTTGCATGTCGTTAGGGGAAATTGGAAGTACCCACTTATTTACGGCTTGAAAGTCGAAGGGGAAATTGTAAGTACCTGATTATTGATGCGTGATGAGGTGTTAGATTCATGTGCTATAGGGTGCCTTAGGTGAAACACAAGTTTGCATAAATGCTGCGTTGTAGGCCCCTTTTTATTATATGTGCAACATAGAAACATGTTTGTTGTATGAGACATCCAAACCTGCTTTGCTACTTTCTATGTTAAATGTATATTTGCATACAAAGTGCTGACTTGCAGGGTGATGCAGTGCCCAGGGGTCCAATAGGGACGGCCGGGCAGAGATGTGTTGGTTACACAGGAGGTCAGCCTTTACTGACCCACGTTACCATCAATTTTTACAGGGTAAGGATCGCAAACAGGAGCAAGTTCGCCGTCCAAAAAGGTCTAAGCCTCTTGAAGTGATATCTTTATTTGGTAGCTTTGTTTTGCTGAATGTCATGCTTAGTGCACTGTGATCCGGCTTGCATGCCGAGTTAGCCTAAGAATGCTTTTGCATGTTTATATGTTATTGTTTCAGTTGGACTCAAAAAAGTTATAAGACCTTAAGGTCGATTTGATACTCTTGTACTAGTGGAAAACTTCTAGTCTTGATATTTATTTTTGTTGTGTTTAGTCTGAGTTTTGTGTTGGGTAGTTTATATCATCTTATAATGTTTAAGCTGTGGCATCTGTATGTTGTGGGGCCATGGCCGGACCCATATTATATGGTCATTACAGGGGATGTGTTACAAAGATTACCTTCCTAAACAAGGGTTGACCTATAGGTGCCTTCCCATTTCCTTGGCCCCGACATTCTTGCTAGCATTACTTTATCCAACTATGTGGCCAAGACCACTACCCTTCTTCGGGGCTGAGAACTCAACAAATAGAGGGAGAACAATCTTCGGCTTGGTGAAACTCTCAACGAGTTTTCTCTCCACCAAAAGCTTTTCTTCCAGCTCATCAAGATATTACTCTTTTTGACTTAATATTTCAGCCGAGCTTTTCAGTTCCTCTTGCAAAGAGTGAACTACACTTCTGAGAGGAGTCAATTCAACAATTTACTCCCTCAGGCTTGATTCGACTTCCTTGAGTGAAGCAATCTCTTTTGCTTGCTTTTTGACTACCTTTCGGTTTAACATCCCTGATTTTCCAAGGTTTATGTAAATTCTTTTAGTGACGTATTTTGATGTCAGGGCGTTACTTTGGAGCTTGATTAACGGGTGCCATTGTTAGAGCGTGGCTTTTTGCTCATTGGTACCGAGGATTTTGACTTAGAATATTAGCACGGCTAATTTCTTGTGAATTTTAATATTCACTTGATAGGCGGGGTTTGTTTTGGAACACGACGGAGCCTTTTTTGGAATGATGTGTTTTAACTTTGGGGAGTGTTTAGCCGAGTTTTATTTGTCCCGGTTCATGGATTTTTAGGGATTAAGGTATGTGGTTTTGACCTTCTCCACTCTCTAAAAGTTTCAGGTTTTGCTGCTTAGGTGTTCTTGCGGTCGGATCCTTGGGAAGGGCGCCAGTGCGGCCGGATTTCTGGAGTTAGAGGTAAGTGGTGATTTTTCCCCTTGCCAAGAGTTTTCTGTGTGTCTTTCTTGTTATTTTCTTCTTCCTCCGTAGATTTAAGAATAGTGTAGGGATTTGCCAAGTCCATTCTACTGATTAGTGAAAATTTCGAGTCAAGTAAAAAGTAGAAATTTGTCGCATTTTACTGCTAGTCTTGGTCAATCACCGAGTATATGACCTTTAGCTGAAGTGGGATCCGTCGGGTATATGACAATTAATCTAAGGTAATTTTGCCGTGTATGATAGACTAAGCATAGACAAGTCATTGAATATGACCTTTAGTTTAGGTTTAAAGAAATCATCGAGTTTGAAGATGTTAGCCTAACTAAATTCGTCGAATATAGGTGGAGTTTGGCTTTAAGGAAAATTCGGCAAGTTTCAATTGTAGTTAGGTCAAAATCATTGAGTAATTTTGACGAATTCGTCGAATATCAGCTTGGTGTTGAGTGAGGTTAACATGGCATTGAGTTCGTCGAATATTAGGCATCAAGTTCTGATGTTTACAAATTGTTAGAAAAATAAATCCGAACTATCAATCCATTGGCGGCAAATATACCTACGAAATATAGCAAGGGGACACAAGTGTTGTATTTTAGATCCGGCAACCGTTGAGTACTTATACTCACACGAATTGCTATTATCTTATTGAAGTATTTTGGGTTTGATTACTAAATTGGAAAAAGGAAATTACTTGCAATTATTAAGAAAGACTACTACTAATGATTAAAAAGGGGGGTTGTACTTGATCATGAATCACCTCGGCTTTTGTTAATCAAAGATACAAAAATTATGCTAAAACTAAATAAGGTAAAGGTCCTTGACAATGGGGGTTCCCAAAGCTTGAATATGATTCTCTCGAAGATGTGTCCAACTGAGATTAGGAAAATCAGATCAGACTCTCATCTGTATATGAATACCTGAAACTCGGCTTAAGTAATGAACCTATTGGATTTCACTCCAATAGGGGAGATTTATGTTGGATCCCTAGTTGATTTGGGCTAGGTTCACTAACTTAGGATGATGTGACCCAACATGTATAGTACGGGTCATAGTTGTGTCCTAGAGCCTAGGCCAAGTCCTTAGAGTCAACATCAGATGGATCGGCTATCAACAAGACTATCAGAGACTCAAGACTTAGAAGATTTAAAGACCAAGTAAAATTAGTTCGACGTTCGTCGAACTCAGGTCGACGATTGTCGTCCTCAGCTCGACGATCTTGAGATATTTCTCTGCGCTGAGCTCGACGATCTTCACTCTCTGGCCGACGAAAACTGGGATACTTCAACAAACTAAAGTCAGGATAACTCCAGATTATTCTAAGTCCAAACTTTAGACTTTGGTCGACGAACAATATTCTGAGCTCGACGAACTTGGACCTCGAGTTCACAACTTCTCAGGTCGACGAAGTCAACTTCTCAGGTTGACGAACTCAGTACTCTACTCGACGAATTCTGGAATCAGAAGATCTGTGTCGACACTTAGGGCATGTGTCGAGACCAACTTATGTCGACACCAGAAAACTTGTGTCGACGCCAAGAATAATCAGTGGACACCCACTTATGTCGACACCAGAAAACCTTTGTCGACAACAGAAGATTCATGTCGACACACAGAATATCAGTCAGCACAAAATACTCGACTAAGTCCAGAATGGTTGCTGAACTCCAGTCGGCGAAGTTACAAACTCAGCTCGACGAACTTCAGACAGAAAAGGCAAAGGCTCTGAAGCATGCAGCTCTGTTATCAGCTCGACGTTCTTGGAACTCAGCTCGACGAACAAGAAGCCATCTGGTCGACGAATTCAATATCTCAGCTCGACGAATTGGTAATTCAGTTCGACGAATTCTGCCAACTGTTCGACGACTCCAGACTTAGCCATTTCCAGCCTTCTGTCCCCATTCTAATGCGGAAATTACTGAGTAATTAATGCTCTACATTCTCTGAATGTATCCGTTAGAAGTAGCATTGATTACAGTCTTCTTCATGAATATTACTTGCCGATTTTCCACGGGACAGTTTAGAAAATGATTCAATGCCGATTATTCTCAAGGCGTCAACATTAATTACTGATGATTAAAATTTTTGAAAAGATATAGAAGAATATAAGATCGATAGTAGTCAGCCTGGAAGAAGATACTTAGTCAGAAAACCAGAGACACACAGACTGACTGCAAGAATATATACAGATTCAGAAAAAGCTTCACAGAGTCAAAAAATTACTGAAGCATACAAGACATACAAGTGATAGGCAATGATCTTGATTCAGAAGAAGAAGAACAATCATATAATATTAAGAGTCTTCTTCCTCCATAATCTTTCCAGGACTTCCAAGGACAACAGATATCAAATCAGTCAAGAAGCTCCTGCATCACTGCTGTCAAGAACTCTGATTGAAGACCTATCACCCTGCAGCAAAGCTCCAGATCTTCCCTGAATCATTCTACATCTCAGGGGGAGCTGTTTGCTAACATCATTGTACATAAAGACAAAATCACTCTCTCACCCCCTCCTGTATAAAGGGTTGTCATCTCCCTTCAAAAGTGATGCCTGGTTGCAAGTCTCCTATCCAAAAGACTTGAGTTGGTTTTTGGGGACCTGACCAAAACCCATTGGCGTCAGTCACCTGATCAAAAACCTGAGTAGATTCCTACTAGGGTGGTAGAAGAGTGGACTACCCAGATTTATGGAACCACTATAAATTTCTTGTGTCGTCTGGTTGCCTATCGTTTTCTTTTTGTTCTTGCTGTGTTGCTATGATTAGGATTATTATTTTCTGTTTTCCAGTTTCTTAATTACTACACATTTTTAGTTTACAGCAAAAGCAGTAACATCACCTTTATTGGGACCTAACAAATTTTAAATATACTCTATTCACCCCCCCCCCCCTCTAGTGTATTGTAGACCTAACCCTCACTTTCAATTGGTATCAGAGGAGTTTCCTTTGGTTGCACAAGTTAAATCTTGAACCAAAAGATTCCTTGTTAGATCTACACATCACCTTCATTCACATTTAACTTTTAAAGTAGAAATACAGCCATGGCACAAAATAAAGATTATGCAAGAACCAGATCTCCAGTTTGTAACTTGCAAAAGTTTGGAATCTGGAATGCAAGAATCAAGCTGTATATGAATTCTATTGATGAAGATATTTTTGCTTCTATCTTAACAGGAGTACCTCCACCACCTGCTGCTCCTCCAACAACTTCTACAAATATGACAGCAGTACCTCCTCCAGATTATAATTATGCTTACAGGAAAGCCAAGATGGTTGATGCAAAAGCCATGAACATACTGGCACAAACAATGTCTAATGACATTTTTCAGAAGGTTGCTGTGTGCACATCAACAAAATCCATTTGGGATTCCCTAAACCAAATGGTTGATGGATCAGCTGATGAAAGGAAGGATAGGAGATCAAATCTCATATCTCAATATGAGAATTTCAAGAAATAGGAAGCTAAGACAGTTTCAGAGATGTATAATAGATTAAGCTCAATTATTAATGAGCTAAAAACTCTGGACAAGGTCATCACTCTCACTGAAGTGAATGACAAAATTCTTATGTGCTTCCCAAGCTCATGGGACACAAGAATTTGGCCCATCAAGTAGGCCAGATGCCTAAACGAGATTTCAACTGAATCTCTATTGGGTAAACTAAAGTCTTATGAGCAGTTAATAAAGACAAGATAGGTTGCTGAACAAAGAACACCTCCAGCACCTAGAAGAGAACATAACATAGCCTTCAAAGCCTCAGAAGAATCAGAATCTTCAACATCAAATGAAGAACTTATAAGTCTCTTGCCTAAGAGATTTTTCAAGATGGCTAGAAAGGACTTCAGAAGAAAGTCATCAAGAAAAGATGACAGGCCAAAGTATGATAAGACACCAACAAAGGAAGTGGTGTGCTATGGATGCAGGAAGCCTGGGCACTTTCTCTCTGAGTGTCCAGAGAACCAGAAGAAAGAGAAGAGAAAAGCAAAAGGATTCCAAGAGACAGTACACAAGCAAACCCTCCTCCAACAAACACAAGATGAAGGAAAAGGGGTTTGTGGCTGAGACCTGGAGTGAGACTGAAGAAGAGTCAACATCCTAAATCCCTAGTGAAGATGAGGAAGAAAAATGAGCAAAGGAGGTTTGCCTCATGGCAATTGATGCCTCAAGAAACAACTCAGAAGGAGTTTCAGAAAATGAGGAAGCTTCTGAATCAGAAGCTGATCAGGTATTATCATGGTTTGATTATAGTTCAGAATCTTTTAAATCAGATTTTAAGATCATGTGTTTAGATTTAATCAACTCTGAGAAGGAAATAAAACTTCTCAGAGATAAACAAGTTAACTATGATAGCTTAGTTTTAGAAAACACCAAATTAAAAGATGAAATAGACATGTTTTGTGAACAAATCACTCTTCTGATAGATGAATTAAGTAAAGCGAAACAGCTAGAAGAATCACTAAATGGAAGAAGCAAACAACTAGCAACAATCACCAACATATCTAATGCTAGATTTAATGGAAGTAAGTTAGGATTAGGTGCATCATCTAGTGAACCACCTATTATTCAGAAAAATCACCTGTCACAACCCATAAATTTTATTTCTGAGAAAGGAAAGAAGAATACTGATCAAGTATATAAGGTAAATAAAATTCTTGAACAAATTAAAACTAAGGAAAAAATTGAAAAACAGAAAACACCCACTAAAAACAAAGTTCAGCAATTTTCGTCGAGCTCAGATCGACGAAAAGGGACCAGTTCGTCGAACCCAGATCGACGAACTCTGAACGCCAACTATAGTTATTATTATTCATCTAACTGCGATCGACGAACTTTGTATGGTTGGTCAAGCAGAGCTCGACGAACGTGGGGTACAAGGAATGAACATGTTCATTCTCTGAGCAGAGATCAACGATCTCAACCAAATTCTTCGAACTCTGATCGACAAACTTACATAAATTCATCGAACCCAGGAAGACTTAGTCAAAACTATAACTTCAACAGAAACTTAAATACTTTTAGGAAACAATTTAATCCATTGGCTGACTGGACCACTCCACCTAGGAGATATCATCCCCTAGGATATAAATCACAGCAAGAATGTTTTGTTATTTCTAGTTTCTCTTATCAGCCATACAAAGGGCCCAAGGTAACCTGGGTCAAAAATCATTAACTATTTGTATTACAGGTGAAAAATTGTCCAGGGGAAAATCAAACATGGTACCTGGACAGTGGCTGCTCCAAGCATATGACTGGCAGCAAGGACATTCTATTCAACTATAAGTCCAAGCTGGGGCCAAAAGTTACCTTTGGTGACTCAAAATGTGGTCAGTCAGAAGGAATTGGAGATGTGAGAATAGGAGCTGTCACATTCAGAAAGGTGACATATGTTAGTGGACTGAAGCATAACCTCATCTCCATAAGTCAATTATGTGATGATGGTTAACATGTATACTTTAACGCATCTACTTGCTCTATCATTGATAAAAATAACCAAACTGGTTTAACTGGAAGTAGACAAGGAAACATTTACTTAGTAAATTTTCTTTCTGCCACAACTGATATCTGTTTACTGAATTTAACTAGTAATCAGAATGACTTATGGCACAAAAGACTAGGACATGTAAACCTGAAAAACATTGCTAGGTTATCTAAGCACAACCTATTTAGAGGTCTACCTTCTGCCCCTACAAGAAGGAAGGTCTCTGCAGGGCTTGTCAACTAGGCAAGCAAAATAAAACTAGTTTCAAATCAATTAATAAGAGTGATTCACCTAGGATCTTATACTTGCTACACTTGGATCTTTTTGGACCCATTTCTGTACAAAGCCTAGGAGGGAAATCTTACACTTTAGTTATAGTGGATGACTTCTCAAAGTTCAGTTGGGTATTCTTTCTGAGAACAAAGTCAAATACATTCAAGGTTCTTACAGATTTTCTCAGGACCATACAGATTGAGTTCTCTACTCATGTTGCATTGATCAGAAGTGATCATGGTACAGAATTTGAGTCTCTTCTTATTCATGAGTTCTGTGAGAAGGAAGGTATCAGGCATTGCTTCTCAGCTCCTAGAACTCCCCAACCAAATAAGGTAGCTGAAAGGAAAAATAGGACACTCATTGAAGCTGCACGTACATTGCTTGCTGATGCATACATGCCACTAACCTTTTGGGCAGAGGCTGTAAGCACTACAAACTATGTCCTGAATAAGAGTTTTATTCACAAACTGAAGAACAAGACTCCTTATGAATTGCTCAAAGGGAAGAAACCTAAAATAAACTATTTTAAAGTTTTTGGTTTTACATGCTATATACATAATAACAACAAGAAATATATTAGAAAGTTTGAAGCTAAGGCTGAAGTGGGAGTTTTTCTAGGATACTCCCAAGTAAGCAAGGCTTATAGGGTATTTAATAAATCAACATTAAAAGTAGAAGAGTCAATTCATGTTTCTTTTGATGAAACTAACATGTACTGCAAGGAGAAAGAAGTTTCTACCAGTAGCAACTTGCAGGTACCCCACTTGTGTGAGACATTGGATGGACTAAACCTCACCCAAGAGATTCCCACTCATCCCTCTCCACAAGTCATTAAAGATAGTGAAGAAGATGAAGCTGAAGAACATGAACCTCAACTAACAGCAAATATAATTCCACAAGAGTAATTTATTCAAAATGCTAATGCACAACCAACTTCACCCACTGATTTTGTCATACTTAGGGATCACCACAGATCTCAAGTAATTGGAGACATATCAACAGGTGTACAGACAAGACATCAACTCAACCAAGACTTGATGCATGTATGTTTTCTCTCTCAGGTTGAACCTCTAACCATTCATGATGCTGAGCAAGATCCCCACTGGATCCTTGCAATGCAAGAGGAACTAAACCAATTTGAGAGATGTAGAGTTTGGAATTTGGTTCCAAGACCCCAAAACTACCCAGTTATTGGAACCAAATGGGTTTTCAGGAATAAGCTTGATGCCCAAGGAGTCATTGTGAGGAACAAGGCTAGGCTTGTTTCTCAAGGATATAGGCAAGAGGAAGGAATTGACTATGATCAGACCTTTGCACCTGTTGCAAGGTATAAGGATATAACTTGCCTATGCAGCATTCAAAAGGTTCAAAGTTTTCCAAAGGGATGTGAAAAGTGCCTTCTTAAATGGAGTGTTATAAGAAGAGGTTTATGTGGAACAACCTCCGGGTTTTGTTTCTACAACTTATCCCTCTTATGTTATTAAATTAAATAAGGCTCTTTATGGTCTAAAGCAAGCTCCAAGACCTCGGTATGAGACCTTAGCAAGTTTCTTATTAGAGCATAAATTTACAAGAGGAACTGTAGATAAAACCTTTTTCACTAGACATCATAAGTGTTGATGCACGAAAGCATAAGGGGGGTCGAGCACCACCAACTAACGGTTCGAACACCGGGGAATAGGGAGACTGCGAGTAGTGATCTACTAAGCGGATGAGGGCAGGAAGAAGAGCAGGGCCGTGAGCCACGGCAACAACAGACTTCGTCCATCGCGGCCTGAATGTCTCTCTTGTGACGGGCTTTCCCTTGATTGAAGAAAGGCTTGGTTACAAGTGAAAGGAAAAGGTTGACAAGAGTAGAGCGAGGGGGAGTCCGCAAGGCACAAGATTCGAGTCCGCAGCCTGTAACAAGTAGGCTCCTGGGTCCGAGTCAGCGTGCCTTTGGTGCACCACCTCCCCCCTATTTATAGGATAGGGGGCCTGCCCAAACGGGCAGGGCTAAAATAACCGGCTGCCCGGGGTACAGGAGAACCGGGCAGCGGTGACGGGAAGCAAAAAGAAAGAACACGCCAGTCCGCACAGAAGGGGGGGACTGGGCTCGCGAACTGGAGCTTCCATTGCCGCTGGGCGCGATCCTGCTGGAGGGCGGCGGCCTGGGCGGACGAGACTCGCCGTCCGCCGCTGTAGAGAATCCGATATCCCAAGTCCTGGCGGACTGAGCGAACAGGTCCTTGCGTCCACTGCTGGGGTACCATCCTTGGTGTCCGATTGGTGACCTTGCCAGACTGGGCGGACTGACAAATCGTGTTCGCGCTTGTTGAAGGGGGGGGGGGGGGGTTGGCATCTTGTAGGATGTTGCGGACTGAGGGGTTAACATAATCCCCGCACATTTTTAAGTTTCCAGAAAACTTCGAAAATGTTTTCTTAACCGCCGAGTTTGCAAGCCTCGAAAATGCCGCCAGCGCTATAAATATCACTGGAGGGCCTGCATCTGTTGAGAATTCCGATCGACACGGGGCGCTACTCACCACTTGCGGTCTCCACTTTCCAGTCTGGCATGGCAAGGCTTGGAGCTTTCTTCTCTAGTCTCACTACAAAAGGCGACCCAGCACTGACAACGCCTATGAAGACCAAGAAGATAGTAAAGAGGTCGACAAGAAAGGATCGTGTCCGCCCTACAGGAGAGAGTTCCCACAGCCAAAAGCCTGCGGAGAAAGCAATCCGCCGTGCCGATATATCTGCTCGCGAGGATGCCCAGCCGACACTGAACCACTGAGAAGTGAAAAGATGGTGACCCTGTCGGACTCTGCCCCTTCCCATAAGACTGCAACCTCGGCGGACACCGTTGGTGAATACATTGAGGCTGACATATCTTCTCCCAATGCCCAGGTGCCTATTGTTAACTTGGATGAAGAAGATAGGCGGACTGAGGAAGAGGATGATGCGCCCTCAAAGGCATTGACTGTTGTGAACCCTGAGGCTGTCCGTGAAAGCCAGCCCGACTTAGGTGGGTCCGCTGCAGATTCTGCTGAGAAGATAGCTAAAAGAAAGAAGAGGAAGAGGGACGGGGCGACCGTTGTCGAACGGGTTGAGAAGAAACTGCGCGCGATGGAGGAGAAGAATGTCTCCAAGCGGACTGGTGATACGGACTTACAACACAGACCGCGGGACAAAGAAGTTCCTGACAGCAATCTGGTCACACCGGAAGCCCAAGTTCAGGGAGATAATTCCCTCTCCACGGTCAGTCTAACCACTGATGAGATATTAGCTTCGATAGACGTCAATGAAGTAGATCTAATCAACAAATCCCTACTGATTGTACTACAGCAATATGAGGCGGAAAACACTGGGAAAAAGGACAGCGAACTCCCTTCTTTGTCCGCTTCGGAGGAAGAAGAGAGGGAGAGGTTGAAACAGAAGATAGAGGAGCAGAAGAAACAAATTGTTGCTCATATTGCTACGGTGGGGGCGGCCTCGAAGCAGGTCGCGGCGGATAAAACCGCTGAGGATCTGCGGATTGCTGCGGAGCTACTGCGGTCAGGTAAACTTCAACCGGCGCCTAAATACTTTAAGCGTCAGTGGCTTTACAGGTCGCCTCCGCGGACGTCAATACCAATCAAAATCATCACCGAGACGGAAGATATTGTGGTTTCAACAAGTTTGGATGCTGAGAAAAGAGCAAAGGTTCATCGCGAATGGAAGAAGCGTTTAAGCACCTTTGACCCGGAGCGGGAATGGCGGCCAATCATCTTCGATAGTCGGCAACTCGCTGCTGTTATGTCTAAAAGTGATCTTTCATCCTTTCTTTGCGTCTGTCGCGAACTGCCTTTAAATGTGAAGTTGACTTTGTTTGTTGCAGGTAGAAAGTCGCTGCCGGGCTCCATCGAGAGTGGCGAGATCGTGGTTACATCGAATATTGGTACTGACGCGTTCTCGCATGTGGAATCCGCGGGGGATGAGCCGCCCAGCCTGAATATTATTAAAGAGTTAGAGAAGAAATTCCAAGCTGAAATGCAATGTCTTAAAGCAGAGTTAGAGAAGTCAGAGGAGCGTGTGAGAAAGCATCCGCAGAGCGCGAGAAAGCCCTAAAAGACCAGATCGCTAGCATCTCGAGGGCGCTGGAGAGGTCTGAAAGGGAGAAGAAGAGGCTTGTGGATGATGTCTGATTCTATAAGGGCAAGCACTTTGCGTCAGTGCGCGAAGAAAAGGGGAAGCAGGCTGCTGAGGTCGCTGTGCAGAGGCCGCGATTGTCAGATCGCGCTGCTCCAGAGATTGTCGCACCGGCAGGCGGTGTCCAACAGGCTGCGGATGAGGAGTCGAGGCCGGCGGCGGAGCCAATGGTGCCCCTCAGTCGGGTAGATCGGGAAGCTGCCCATATGCACCGGACCATAAACGTTATTCATCATCACATCTATCGCGTGTACATCGAGATTCTTCAGATAAGCGACCAAGCAGCTCACTTAGGCAGAGATAGGGCAGAAAGGCCGGCGCGGACCGAGACTAGGGACCGCTGAGTCCGCGATGCCACGAGCTTTCATTTGTTTAATTGTATAACTTTGTATAATTGTGTTTCAAACAACGCTTTGTAGATTGAACTCTTTTGCGATCTGTGCGGACTTAGATTATATATCCGCAAATTATGTAGCTTAATCCTTGGCTTGATTTGTTGCGAATTGTGCGGACTAATGCTGTGTCTGCTTCTCGTTATTAAACCTGCAGGTGGGAAATACTGCGAAATAAGCGGATTGAAATTGTATCCGCTCCTTGTGACCTGCCGGGAGGAAAAAGCGCGATCTGGGCGGACAGAAAATTGTGTCAGCCAGAACTTTTTTGCTTTGAATTTTCCTTGGCATGTGAATCTGTGTTTGTATCCGCGTTATTGTTTGGCTGTGCTTTAATTTTTTGCGGACTGTGCGGATTGGAATTGCGAGCTCTGCGGCCTGGTCAAAAAGCTGTCAGACTCTTTAGCTATAAATAGGGCCTTCCGCTTTCTCTTATACAGGAAACAGCTGAAGTAAAAGGAACCCTGTGGCCTGCAAAATGGTGTCCGCGCGTACTGTTGCTGCTGTCGCCTTCCACTCCGCTGACCACCGGAAATGCACATTGACAGAGGCCGACCTGGACGCCTTTGTCGAGAAGAAGATGGCGAACTCGCATATCCTTGTCCGCCATCCCGCCCATCAAGAAAGGTTAAACTTCTCAACCGCAACCTAGATCGCCATCCCAGTGGACCACTTTGATAGCGGATTCAAGTTTCCACTTCTATGGGAACTCGCCGCCATCTTTGAACACTATGGAATGGTGCCTGGCCAGCTTGCGCCGAATACACTCACTGCGATCTGCAGCTTTGTCTCTTATTTGCGATCTGAAAAGATCGCTTTTTTGATGAATGTCTTCCGCAAGATATTCTCTGTCCGCTCCATAACCGCTTCCGGAGGCCGCCCCTACAAGGGGGTGATATATTTCTACAGCAGGGGGATGAAGGTTGTGGGCCTTCCCAACAAAATCCACAACTGGACCTCTAGGTTCCTGATCTTTGAGGGCGACCTAGGGTTCGCGCACACCTATCCGCAGGTGCGCGCGGACTCCGCCTTCAAAAGCGTGGAACTGGATGACTTGAAATCCGCCATTGTCGAGTTCTTGGCGAACGTCAGGCTTGACATCGAGCATTACATCCCGCTACTAGAGAGCTTAGGGGACGTCATGCCCGAAGAGAGTAAGTAGCTTCCGAACTCAGCTTTGGCATCCGCCGCGAACTTGGTGTTTAACTCATTTGTTTTTGCAGCGACCTTGGCGGTACCCGCCAACTTGCCGCAGATGCCTAGCGGCTTTGTCCCTACACAGAAGGAGAAGAAAGAAGCAGTCGCAAGGAAGAGGAAGGAGGAAGGGGATCCCGCGGCTCAGAAGGATCTTAGGGGGAACCCTATGGTCCACTGGCATAGCAAGAACAAACACATCCGCCTATCCACCACGCTCCCTTCATGGAAGAGTCTGCGGATAATACGCCACACCTATTTTGCGATCTCCGCGCTCTATGGGAAGCGCAACTTGAGCGACCTTAAGAAGGTGCCCGCCGCCGACCTCCGTCTGCTAGCCTCTCAGGCCGCTGCGAACCGTGTGGTGACGAACCACTATGTTGCCACACTGGCCAGAGACCTGTTGAGGCAGAATGAACAACTTCAAAAGGATAATAAAGCGCTAAAGGAAAGGAATGTGCGGTTGGGAAAAAGGGTTGCTCAGCAAAGAGAAGAGCTCGGGGTTAGTTGAATTCAGAGCGGCCTTAATTTGCTATCCGCCGCGATCTGTCTGACGTTTGCTTTTGTTTTGCGCAGGTCGCCTATGACTTAGAAAACAACAACTTCCAGGCCTCCATGCTCCCTTTCGTGAAGGAGACCGTCGAGGTCGCCATTGAGCGACTTGTCCGCGACAGCTTTATTAAGGAGGGAGTGGATGGCGTCCCTTTCTTAGAGCTCTTCCCTGAGCTGGCACCGCAGGTCGTGGCGATGGAGAGGGATAAAAAGGGCAAGGACATCATTGAGGAAGAAGGCGAAGAAGAAGAGGAAGAAGAAGACGAAGAAGAGGAAGTTGAAGAAGACGGAGAAGAAGACGGAGGGCAGGCCGAAGGGCAAAGTGCTAAGGAAACAGCAGACAATGCTGCCTCGAGCCAGTGAGTAGAGGAACTGTCCGCCGAGTCCGACACCTCTGCATCCTCCTCTGCTACCGGGAGCTCGCATAGCGGGTCCGCCTCAAGTACAGGATCAGATAGCAGCGAAAGCGGCTCGGGTGGCTATTCTCCAGAAGTCGACATTGTTGGTGACAACCCTGCACCTCCAGAAAAGAAACAAAAGACTACAGATTGATTAATGTACTTTTATCTTTTTTGGTTTTTGTAAATGGGGCGTTCACAAGATGCAGTCCGCCGAATATATAGAAAGATGTAAAGAATTTTTGATGAAATGGAAAGAAAGGATATTTTTGCATGTGTGCTTCCTGCAATGTTCTTTTTCCACGGTCACCGCACCGACACTTAGCAGTCCGCACGACACGCTGATAAATCTAAGCTTTTTAACTTGCTGATTAGAGACAATTATTACCCGTCATTGGAATGAGAAGAAATTGTCAGACGGACTCTGTTGATTTTCAATCGCAGTCCGCACGATATAGATCATTTATAACGAATCTTGCTGATTAGAGAATTCAAATTATCAACTCATTCAATATCTGCCTTAAAAAATGACGAAAATAGCCAGCTGATAATAATGTCAGGTGGTACTTCATTGAGTTCTAGTAGAGTCCGCAATTCTCTATTAACTTATCAAATTATAATATATGAAAACCATTCGATGGACTGGGCGGATACAGAAAACCAATCCGCTCATAATAGAAGAAATGATCTATAGCTTGCGACCAGGTGGGCAGGTGAGCCGGAACGGATACTTTCCTCACCGGGCTACAAGCTATAAAATCAACCCAAACAGGCGAACTGAGCGGATAGAGAAAACCAGTCCGCCAAAGATAGAAATGACCTACAGCTTGTGACCCGGTGGGCAGGTGCATATGGCATTGCTTTCCTCACCAGGCCACAGGCTATATGATCAACCCAAAGAAGCTGGCGGACTGAGCGGATACAAAAAATCAATCCGCTCATAATAGAAGAAATGATCTATAGCTTGCTATC
This sequence comes from Platanthera guangdongensis, assembly GCA_039583875.1. NCBI lineage: Eukaryota > Viridiplantae > Streptophyta > Magnoliopsida > Asparagales > Orchidaceae > Platanthera > Platanthera guangdongensis. Next base: position 66,993,957 of record CM077161.1, on the reverse strand, counting down.
AGGGGGGCAGTTGAGCCGGAGCGGCATACTTTCCTCACCGGGCTACAAGCTATAAAATCAACCCAAATAGGCGGACTGAGCGGATAGAGAAAACCAGTCCGCACATAATTACCTACGAAGAGCAAGATGCTCACTTGGCGGAACAGTTTCCTGCCCTCTTGCCTGGAGTATAGTCTAAGCTGTGGGTCTCCTGCAGGCACTGCTCGAGGGTACCATGGAGTGTTCGAGGGTTACAAGCTAAGATGACCCGCGGGCAGGTGAGCCGGAACGGCATACTTTCCTCACGCAATCATCGAAGTTGTAACGATATCCCTAATGCGGCATGGTCGAGCTTTACTCCCACCCAGCCCTCCATAATGCAGAGGTGGGGTCAGGTACTTGCCGGGATCCGAAGTCCAGAATCAACCGCACTAGAGCCTGCAAGCTCCCACTACACGGTGCGAAATCTCCTCGCAACACGTGGTCTTTGTGGTGTTACGCTAATGACAACTGCTCTAAGGGAGGTCTTGCTGAACTCGGCGATGTCTCCTGGCATCAGGGAACCGTTATAGGTCTTTGGGAGAGAGAAAACACTAGAAAAATTGTCAGTATGGATCCTTTGATTAATAAAATGTATTTGCAAAGCAAACATAAGAAAGAAAAGGGAGTTCAAGCGCAGAACTGTTTTTGGAATCTTTCTTAGCGTTTCATCTATTATGATTACATAAACAAAACACTTGAAGAAGCGTTAGCCAGCAGTTTCTATTCATAATAACTCTTGAAGAGGATACACAAAGTTGAAAAAAGAGGAGGTTCAAGAATAGAACCGTTTGAGATCATCCCCGCTCCATGTGTGTGGTATATCCTCTCCTTCGTATGTCTGCAAGCGGTAAGCGTCACTCTTTAACGCTTCTTTGATAACAAAAGGGCCGGCCCAATTTGGATTAAGCTTCCCAATTGAACCAGCTCTTGCAGCAGCATCAATCTTCTTTAGAACGAGATCTCCCCCTTGGAAGTGTTTGATCCTTACGTTCTGATCAAAGTAGCGGGCAATCCTTCTTTTGACCTCCTCCTGTCTTATGGCTGCTTGATCTCTGATGGCTCGATGTGTTCCAAGCTGAACCTCATCTCTTCATTATTCAACTCAAGCCAGTCCTCAACGCCTTCTCTTGCAAGCAGAACTCTGGGTGACGGGACTTCAAACTCAACTGGAATAAGTGCCTCCGAGCCATGAGAAAGTTTGAATGGAGTCTCCCCAGTTGCGGATGATGGCGTTGTCCTAAAGGACCAGAGGACTGATGGAAGCTGATCAGCCCAGCTTCCCTTGAGATTCTGCACTTTCTTTTTGGGCAAATTGAGGATTTGCTTGTTGGCTGCTTCTACTTGGCCATTGCTTCTGGGATGAAGAACTGATGCAAACCACAGCTTTGTTCCGATCTGCCTGCAAAAATCTATCATCTTGAAGTTGTTGAATTGTGGCCCATTATCAGTGATTATTGCCATTGGAATTCCATGTCGGCAGAAAATCTCCCCCCAAATGAGGTTTTTGACGACCTGAGTAGTTGTCTTAGCCAATGCCTTGGCTTCGATCCACTTGCTGAAGTAGTCTATCATTATGATGATGAAACGCCGCTGACTGCTTGCCATGGGAAAAGGACCGAGGAGGTCCATTCCCCAAACTGCGAAGGGCCAACGAGTTGCAATCGATCTGAGGGACTGAGCTGCTTGGTGCTGAAGTTGAGCAAACTTCTGGCACTGAACACACTTTCTGGCATAGATCTCAGAGTCTCTCTTCATAGTGGGCCAGAAATATCCTTGTCGCAGGATTCGTTTTTCAAGTGTTCTTGCTCCCGAGTGGCTTCCACACTCTCCTGAATGAACCTCTTGCAAAACAGTGAGAGCTTCTTCTTCTGAAACACACCGGGCCATGGTAGAGAGGAAGGTTTTTCTGTAGAGGACTCCCGCCACTAGGAAGTAATGAGCTGCCTTTATTCTGAACTTTTTCTTATCTTTGACTGTATGATGATAATCTCCCGTTGACAGATAGAGGATGAATGGGTCCATCCAAGAGGCACGTTGGTCTACTTGCATCAGATCTCCTTCTACCACTACCGGGCGGAAGAGCTCGGAAGTTGTCCCTCCTGAAAGCATCCCATACTTGGAAAGAAAATCTGCCTCCTCATTTTCTATTCTGGGGATGTGGTCGATGGTAAAGCTCTTGAACCTGCCGACTTCTATCTTCACAAGAGCTAGATATTTCTTCAAGATCAGCTCTCTTGTTTCGAAGTTACCGAGGACTTGTGACGCCATCACCAGAGAATCAGTTTTGATATGGACATGATCGATTCCTAGTTCTCTTGCGAGCCTCAAGCCTGCTAGCAAAGATTCATATTCGGCCTGATTATTGGTTACTGGAAAGTAAAATTTGATGGCCTGCTCCAATTTGACTCCGTTTGGATTGATGAGAACCACTCCTACTCCAGAAGAACTTCTGCCTGAGGCACCATCAACGTAGATGGTCCAAGCCAAAGGCGACCTTTCTGCTCGATCAGAACTGGACTCTGGCATGTTAATTAGAAAATCTGCTAGGACCTGAGCTTTAATGGCTGTCTTGGGCACATAGGAGATTTCAAATTCACTCAACTCTATTGCCCACTTAGCTAGTCTGCTAGAATGCTCTGGTTTTTCCAACACACCCTTCAAAGGCTGATCGGTGACGACTTGAATTGAATGTGCTTGGAAGTACGGGCGGAGCCTGCGACCTGACATGACTAGCGCCAAGGCTAACTTCTTCAAAATTGGATACCGTGTCTCAGCACTCTTTAGGATATGGCTAACATAGTAAATTGGGAATTGCTTTCTGCTCTCTTCCCGAAGAAGGATGGAGCTGACTGTCTCAGGGCCAACCCCTAGGTATAAGAAAAGAATCTCTCCTGGCTGGGGACACTGAAGCAGGGGTGCTGAGGTCAGTTGCATCTTCAACTGCTCAAAATCTTGGTAACATTCTTCCGTCCACTCAAACTTGGATTCTCCTCGGAGAGTTTTGAAGAATGGAGCACTCCTATCTCCAACCCGAGAGAGAAATCTCGCAAGGCCTGCTATCCTCCCCCCTAACTGCTGAAGTGGGCAATAGAGTTGAGTGAATTTGAAATATTTAGATAGAGAGGGAGAGCGACTTAGATAGGAAAGATTTAGGGTTTTCTCTTATCATTCAACTTAAGTTAAAACAAAGCATACATGCCTATATATAGGCTTACCAACAAGTCTTGGCTATATGTAGCCCAAAATAAAATAAAAATAACACACAATATGGATACATGCAGCCCACAATAAAATATCCCAAATAGCATACTAATAATAAGATAAAGTTAACTATATATTTGTCTTGCGCCGAGGGCGGAAATTGTAGCGCCGCTCCATACGAACACCACGGCGACGCGAGTCCTTTGTTGGAGACGAAGGAGGGTCTTCCGTTAGCGTGCCGTCATCAACAACTTGGGGGCCGCCGTCCACTTGGGGGCCGTCGTCGCCACCAATCGTGCTATATCGTTAATCACGCCACAATTTATTTTCGATAAAATAATAGTCCCTCCACGAAAGATTTGAAATAATCAACCTATCCCCGAGAACAATATGACCTCGATATTCCCCACCAGAATATCATGTACTACACGTGATAGGTGAACTTGCCTCCTTTTGTTAAAACTCGATTTCAACTTTTATAACAAATAAATCTGCGCGCCCCGTCCATCCAAAACAAATAAATAAACCATCACATAAATAAATACGGCCCGGGGCACCGCGAGTTTTAACCATCACGTTTTTGGCGCCGTTGCCGGAGATCGGTCCATTAACCATCAAGTTTTTGGCGCCGTTTCGGGCGATTTGTCCACTAACCATCATGTTTTTGGTGCCGTTGCCGGGCAATTTTGTGTTATTTTGAACTTCTAGAGCCTATTACTTTTACTTTTTTTATTATTTCGTATATATTATATTGATCTATAAAAATTGAAAAGGTGCTGTTTGTTAAAAAAAATCTCAAAAAAAAAACTAACTAAAAAACCAAAAAAACTAAAAACCCTAAAAAACTCTAAAAAACTAGAGAACAACCCAAAAAAAGAGAAGTTTTTTTTGCTTTAACCTTTTTTTTCATTTCAAAAAAAACCAAATTTTTTTAACTTTAAAAAAAACCACAAAAATTGCAATATATATATTTTATTTTAACTTTTTATTTTTTTTTCGAAAACCAAAAAAATATTTAACCTTTAAAAAATGTATTGTTATTATTAAAAATTATATATATATTTTCTCGCTTCTGCCCACCTCACGTTATTCTACGCGATTGGGCAATGCATTTCTATTGTGCTCATATAGCTAAGACGTTAGCTAATTATGAATCACACAAACAATTGCCACCCCTACAACCCGAACACCTATGGGCAGGTCAAGTTACTAAATCGATAAATAAGATGAATATTAGAAATAAAACCCCCGCGCCACCAAATAAATTCCATATAAGCAGAATTGTTCTTTTTTCTTATTTCATAACAATGCAGGGTTTTAAAACGCCCCCCCCCTATTCCAGGGAAGCTCCTACCCCTTCCTCTTTATTTATGTACATACCTGCATTTTATTTCTTATCGTTCCTCACAATTACACTGCAATATTGAGGATAATGTTGAAATTAAGTATGAGGGTGTTTTCCTATTTTTCGTACATTCATTTTCTGAACTTCTATTTTCAGTACCTCTTTAAAAACTAAAAAACAAAAAAAAGAAAACAAAACAAAAAAAATTTAAAAAATGAAAACTTAAACAAAAATTATTTTTGGGTATCCATCATCAAAAATAAAAAAAAATATAAAACAAAATTTCCAAAAAATTTTACTTTACAAATATTTTTGTAAATATTATCTTTCTCATCTACCTTTCTCTCCCATCTTTTTAAATAATTTGTCTTCCTCTTCTTGTAAGTATGTTCGTAAATGAAAAAAGATCATAACACAAAAAATTTCAAAAAGAAAAGTGAATAACCCTAAAAATATAAAAAAGATCATAACTCTAAAAAATCCAAAAAAAAATTATTATGAAACAAATAAATCGAATAAGCCATTCTTAACCTCATTGCTTTCCAAAAATTTTGTTTCGAGTTTATTTATAAGTGAATTTTAGTAATTCTTTGTTTACTATTCGTTTATTAATTAGAGATTCATCGATTTAAATATCTGGGGTTAAGTTTTAAAAAATTTCTTACAATTTTATTTTTTTATTTAGATAAGGGACTTGTTTTTAGCACTACTTCTAATTTATCTAAATAGTTGCACGTGTAGTTTGTTTGAAAATAACAACGTCAGAATTCTATTATGTTTACTCCATATTTTTTTGAAATACAGGAACGTTCAATTTATCAAAGTTGCTCTCGAAATTTTTTTTATTAAATTCTAGTTTTCGTATTGAAAAAACCTATCTCCCCATTTTTTCATGTCTTACTTGGCATGATTAATTTTGATCCTTAAAAGAACCTATGTCAATGAGAATAAGATTTCATTTCGTAAACATAGGCAACCTGTTAACCCCTCAGTCCGCAACACCCGCAGGATGTCAAGGCCTTGCTTCATTATTCGCGGACACGATTCGGCAGTCCGCCCAGCTCGGCCAAGTAGCAGTGATCGGCCACCGAGGATGGTCCCCCATCGGCGGACTCAATGCTCTGATCGCCCAGTTCGCCATGCATTTGGATCCCTGTTTTCTCTACGTCGGCGGATGCAGTGTCCCGTCCGCCCAGGTCTCCGTCCTCCTGAAGGATAGCGCCTAGTAGCAGCAGATTGAAGCTCAAGCCCGTGAGCCCAGTAAACCCCTTCTGCGCGGACTGGCGTGTTCTTTCTTTTTGCTTCCCGTCACCGCTGCCCGGTTCTCCTGTACCCCGGGAAGTCGGTTATTTTAGCCCTGCCCGTTTGGGCAGGCCCGCCATCCTACAAATAGGGGGGAGGTGGTGCACCCACAGCATGCTGACTCGTGCCCAGGAGCCTACTTGTTAAAGGCTGCGGACTCGAATCTCGTGCATTGCGGACTCCAGCTTGCTCATCTCTTGCTTCTTCTTCTAATCCTTGTAATCAAACCATTCTTCAGTAAAAGGAAAGCCCGTCGCAAGAGAGGCATTCAGGCCGCGACGGGCGAAGTCTGTTGTTGTCGTGGCTCACGGCCCTACTGTTCTTCTGGCTATCGTCTGCTTAGTAGATTGCTACTCGCAGTCTCTCCTCGCCCTTCTTTTCCCTTGTGCTCGAACCGTTAGCTGGTGGTTCTCGACCCCCTTTGCGTTTTCGTGCATCAACACAACCAATATTTTAAAAAATTATATATTATGGAGTAAGAGAAAAAAATTCATTAGTCTTATACATATACATTGTGTTATATGAAGTTGTTCAAAAAAATTATATATTATGAAAAATAAGATTTTGTTTTCCTAAACATCCACATTCATTCAAAAAATTTTATTAGAGGTTTGAGAGAAAAAATATACCTCAGCTCTAAAATCAAAGCTCTCTTCATAAACCAAAACAAACCCCTCAGTCATATTCAAATGATTTAAGAATTAATTTAAAATCTTTTTGAGAGCATAATTTTTAAATTGCATTATTTCCTATAATTTTAGTCTATTTTTGTTAACCTGACAAATGCAATTTTTGCTTTCTATTTGATTATATCGAGAAGTTTTTTTTAGCCGGAACTCTTCCTCTATTTAAATTTTTGTCATAATTTAGGACTTAAATCTTATACTCCTGAAAATTATTTTGATCTCTCTTTCTATTAATTTAAGCTGTAGCTAAATTTAGGATTTCTTTTAATTCCTTATAAATTATCTCCAACTTTTGCTGTGAAATAACAAAAGCTTAAGTATGTGGGTATTTGATGAGTTGTAAATATTTGTATTTTTACGTACTTTATTTAGGTCGTTTCAGTTTATTTTCATTATTTTTCATTAGTTTTGTTTAATAAAATGTTCATTTTTTGTATATACTCCTTTAACTTAGCCTTAATTTTGTTTTATGAAATTTTATAGAAAAAGTTGAAAAAACCAATGTACAAGCCCGTGACATCCTTGTCATGCCCGTGACCTAGGCCTATCACTTTGATTCCAGTAGAAAGTTGCCTCCTACAATGCCAATGTCAAGTCATGCTCGTGTCCGTCTTACTTGCTTGTGTTCAACCCGACACACCCATGTCACGCGTGCTGACTCGATGTTCGTCGAACACGACACAATTCTATTCAACTCGACTCAACGCAAGTCAACACACAATGCCTGTGAACACTCAAAGCTAGTGAACACTCAATGTCAGTCAACACTCAATGCCAGTCAACTCGACTCAACGCCATTCAACACTCAACGCCTCCTGCAAGTCGACACTCAACTCCCTAGACACGCCCGTGTCGAGTCCAACATGCCCATATCATGCCACTCGACGCTCAATGCCTCCAGTTCGATGATCGACATTCGACGATTTGTCTGACACGCCCGTATCGATTTGGTCACGCCCGTGACCACCCCACCTGTTCCAGAGAAGTCGTCGCCAGTGAGGCAAGGACTCGATTCCTTCGCCAGATAAATCTTCCAGGACACGCTCGTGTCATTCGACGCACGCCCGTGACTGCCACAATTTTCCGGACAAGCCGCCGCCAGCAAGGCAAGGATTCGACTCTCTGCCAGTCACGGCCATGATACACGCCCGTGACCGTAGGAACACCTCCGTGACCTCCACGTGGAAAGCCCCGAAGTCAACCGCCAATAGATTTTTGCCTTCACCTCAGCGCTAATACCGATATTCCCACCCCACCCCCCCCCCCCCCCCCCCCCCCCCCCCCCCCGCCCCCAACACGCCCATGAGCAGGGCGTGTAATCCATTTTTTTGCATATAGATAGATGTTTGCTGTAAGGTCCAAGGTTTCCCATTTTTGAACCATTTTGCTTAGGATAGGGGCTACTTAGGTGATTTTTCATGCAATGTAAGGAGATTTTTCTTACACTCCCTTTAGTTTTTGCATTAGCTTTCTTTGTAACTCCTTTTAAACTTAATTAAATTTGTAGATTTTCTCTCTTTACATTGTATTGGAATACATCTGAGTGCCCCTCATTAAGTGTTCTTTTTGTCTTTTGATTTCCTTTTCAATATGGGTGTGTGTGTGTGTATGGGAATAATTTGTTGATTTTATTCTTTTCTTCTTTATTTTACTTAGCCTTTTTAGCTTTTATGCTTTTCAAATCACTTTGTATTCATTATTATGGGTTTATAAAAGAGTTTTTAAAGTGTTTTTATTTCTCTTTAACTTAGATTTTCCTTTTTAGTTTGTAAAACTTTATGTTCTTTTTAATTTTATTTCCACTTTCAAAACACTTTTATGAAGTTATAAGAATGGATTTATAATCATTTTAATTTTTTGAACACTTTGTTTTTGCTTTTATTTGAAAATATTTTTCCTTCTTTTACTTTTATTTTCTCTTTCTATGCATTTTCATCAAGTTCTAACAGTAGAAATATAGTTGTATTAATTTTCTGATCACTTCATTTTTCACTTTTTTGTATATGCGCGTGAGTGTATGAGTTAGGTTTTTATTGTCATTTCTTCCTTCAAGTGGAGTGTGTGCATTTATGTGTTAGCTTTTACTTCTTTAATTTACCGCCTACTCGTTTGAGTACGACTCGCAATTTACATCTTTAATTTCTCACCTACTTGTTTGAGTAGAACTTGTATTTTAATGCTTTCATTTCCCAAGAGTAGGACTTGCACTTTATTGCTTTCTTTACAGTTTTCATTTCCCGCCTACTCGTTTGAGAAGGACTTGTCATTTTACAGTTTTCATTTCCCTCCTACTCGTTTTAGTAGGACTTGCAATTTTATTGCTTTCTTTACTGCTTTAATTTCCCGCCTACTCGTTTGAGTATGACTAGTATTTTAAATTATGCAATCTTTTCAATATTCGTCCCCATTCCGATGAGTGGCTTATCACACTTAACCCTCAGTATCGAAGCGCATTGTGGTAGATAAAATCGCTTTAAATAATTAAAGGTCCTCTTATCTATTTATTTAAAATTACTTAAGTTTTACCCCGGGTAAACGACGCGTATAACCACATATCGATGTGTGGCTGTATTTCTGTTATCCATACAATAGCTAGCCGAGAGGGCGTGTATATAGAGCAATCACCCTTGGGTGAAGAGAGTTCCGCACTAACCCTCGAGAGAGGAGGCACGGAATTCTACCGTGGGACCAAGAAAACACAAGTTTGAGAAAGGCTCATGAATGTCAGACCTAGAAAAATAACATGTACAGCCAAAAACATGAGTTGATTCTTCAACCACTAAGGTCCTCTTATTGTAGATCTTTGAGTAGTGATGAAGGAGCTAGTGCCCAATCTCCAGGAAGTTTTTTTTCTCGGATACTACTCCTCTCATATGGCATCAAGCGCATTTGAGCCGATATCTCTCCTAAAAGAGATAGACAGCTAGCACAGAGGGAGGGGGAGAAACATGCCCTTAGACGAGCTTTACGGTGGGTTTGTTGGTGGTGCGCCATGGCCGACCCTTGCTCCGGCAAGCTAGCTCGTTTGCTGATTTCTATGGAAAATCCTCTTCTCCTTAGGGCTTGCTGAAGGTGATGGTGGGGTGGAATGGAGGTGAGGTTGGTTGATTTTAAGGCTTTGACTTAAGAGGAGTGTTTGGGCATGGCCCGCCGTCATTGAGAAAGATTCTCCCCCCCCCCATGCCTCCATGTGTCACCATTCTATTGGACCATCAATTATTGTTTAAAAGTAAATATTCTAGAGAAGATAAATCTATTACATAGATTTGTTGTAGTGTCCCATCACCATTTTATCATGAACCCAGTTCATGATGGACAAAGCAATTTAAATCTTATACTAAAAAATAGCTCTGTCCAAAAGCGTTGAGTGGCTTTGAGTCCACTCAACGCTGCGTTGAGTGGCCTTGAGAACACTCAATGCCAACATCATCCTGCAGCATCTAAGTAAGAAGGCATTGAGTGGCGCGAGACCACTCAACGCCGCGTTAAGTGCCGTCGAGTTCCATCAATTCCTTTTTGAATGGCATCGAGATCACATGATAGCTAAAGGTTTTTGAGTATTTCTAAGTTAAATTCGTCAAGATCACTCGATGCCTTTTCGAATGGCGTCGAGATTATTGACGTATAAAGTGTCCTGAGTATTTTCTATGTTAAATTGGTCGGGTGGCGTCGTGTTCACTCGACTTATTCAACGCTTCTCGAGCCTGAGTCAATTCTCTTGACTCAAAATATGTGTGAGGGGTCTAGCACGAAATGGGATGTTACAAATCCCAATAAGCAAAAAAATAATTTTGTCCCCGAAATTCAAGTTCAGGTCTACGAGATTTCTATGCACTATAATTATAAGAACTTCAAACATAATTAAAGGGTATATGAGGAAAAACGCTCTGGGTATTGTTCATGCATCAGGTCCATTGGCTCCCATTTGTGATCCTTCTGTCCGTGATTGGACCACAACACCATGACCAATGGAACCTTCTTCTACAGTACTCGTGTCAATGAATCATTGATCCGGAGTGGCTCTAAACAAACTGATCTATTAGGTGATATCGGGCCTTCTGTAGTAGTAATATGCTTCTCTAGCCGAAGGAGAGCTCTCCAAAGCAATGAGACATGGAAGATGTCGTGCAAAGTCCCAAACAGTGGCTACAACTCCAGCCTGTAATCAAAAGCAACGATCCGCTCCAGGATCAAGTATGGTCCCATAAATCGAGGGCTGTGCTTCATGTGCCTCCGCACCCGCGAGACACCATGCACTGAACGTATCTTCAAGAGCACCCTATCCCCCACTTAGAACTCCACCTTCTTATACCACATATCGTAGTACTTGGCATGCCTACTTTGTACCTCCAGCATCTGATACCTGATCAGCCATATCTCAGCATCTGTATCCTTAATATAGTCTAACCTGAGTGCCTTGGGGTCCTCATCCTGGACCCAAGATAGTAGTGTCCGGCACTTTATACCGTATATATCCTCGTATGGTGCCATACCAATGCTCTCCTGGTGACTGTTATTGTAGGAGTAATCAATTAGGGGCGACAGTCTCTCCCAGGGTTTCCCCGTATCCAGTATACACAAACGCAACAGATCCTCCATAGTCTGGTTGGTCCGCTCTATCTAGCCATCGGCCTGAGGATGGAAAGCAGTGCTAAAAGTAAGCTGAGAACTCAAGTACACCTGCACCGCTCTCCACTCCCTAGAAGTGAACCGACCATCACGATCTAGACAATCATCTTGGGGACGTCGTGGTACCTGACCAACTACTCCACAAACAACCTCACCAAAATAGCAACTGGGTTGTCCATCCTGATCGGTATAAAACGAGCTACCTTGGTTAGTCTATCAACAATGACCCATATAGAGTCGTGCCCAGAGTGGGAGTGAGGCAATCTGTATACAAAATCCATAGCTATATCCTCAAACTTCCACTCTAACATTAGTAATGATTGTAGTAACACTACTAGGCTCTTGCAATCTGCCTTTACCCACTGGAAGGTCTCGTAATGCATCACATTATATATGATTTCCCTCCTTTTTGGAACCCCACCTATTTTAGGGTTGATTTGGGCTAGTGATGGCGACGGCCACCACGACGGCCAACTTTGTGAAGACGATGACGTCTATGGCGCACTTGGTGATCATGGGGTAGTGGCGAAAGATGATGACGATGATCCACCGGCCAAATACTTGCGGCCGTAGCGGTCACGACTACAACCTTCGCCCACGCAACAATATTTAAATTTCATTTGTCTTGCTAATTTGTGGTCTGCATTTATCCATTTATGTGATTTGTATTAAACTATTTATTTCTGTCATTTTGAACTTGTGGTGTGCATTTAGCCACTAATTATGGGCCGCTAATATCCCCTTGGATGTAAGCCTTATATAAAGCCAAAGATCTTTTTGTCATTTAGACAAATATTGAAATCATAGTTATTTTCCAAACCCTAATCTCCTCTCTCCCTCTCCCTCTCTCATTTCTGCCGCCCAAGGGGTGTCTCCCTCCGCCAAGTTCTGCCCCCACCTTCTCCTCTCTCTCTACTCCTTTCTTCCCTAACCTATATTCAATCCTTTCCTCTCATCCACGGATCTCACCAAAACTCTCAAAAGCTTTGTTGGCCAACCTTGGAGGAGAAGATTCAAGTGCAAGAAAGAAAGGCTTGGGTGAACTTCAACGGTGTGAAGCGGGGAAGACGGATGAGTTCTTCATCCGTGGTGCGCTTCCCGCGGATGTTCGAGGGAAGAGCGATTATTTCTTGTGGATTCAAAATCTCGGATCTACATTTCCGATAGGGGTAAGGAAATTCCTACACAAGGTATTTTCCCTCTTTGATAGTTCTTGTGGTGGACGATTTTTGCGTGCTTTTTCGAAGCCTTAATTTTCGCGGTATTACTCATAATAGATTTGTGGTTTTCATTTATTTTCCGATAACTCCCGAGAGGATTGGCAATCCTCGCTTTTTCTTTAGTTGGGATAGATACTACCACTTTCGAATCATGATTTTTTTGGTGGATCTATTTTGGTACAACTCTAAGCTCATCAGAACCAATATTGTTCCTCTTAGCCAGAGAGGATTTTGGCCTATAGCTAATCTCCAATCCACTTGCGGTTTGGCTACCCGTAAGTTAGCGTGAGGGATAAATCAAATCCATTGTAGTTGCTGTGTTTCGTTAGTGTGCGGAAAAGAGGGCATTGAACGTAGCGAGCGTCGTCGATACGCCGTCCGTATAAGATCTTTTAGGACAGTACTACATCAATTTTGTTATCAAAGCGAGGTCTGCCAATCCTCTCGGGAGTTATCAGAGCATCCTTAAATCTTTAATTTCACGCTCTAACTCCTTCTTACTTATCAAGCTTATAGTTTTCTTTTCCGCAGACACAATTGTGTCTTTGGAGGCAATCGACGGATCCTTAGGCGGTGTGGGTTTCAAGATAATGGTATTACCATTGAACTTGAACTCGTAGGTGTTGGCTCGTCAGAAATGGGCCATGTCATAATCATAAAGTGAGCTTATAGGATTGGAATAATTTAACTTGAATGGATGTCTGAAGCCCCACTACTACGGTTGCTAGATTTTGGCAAAGTGTTTGAATTATCATGTGATGCATCTGGGATAGGAATCAGAGGAGTTTTAAGTCTGGAGGGACATCCGATAGATTACTTTAGCGAAAAGCTTGCGGGCCCGAAGTTAAATTATTTCAATTATGATCGCGAGTTTTATGTCGTAATACGTTGTCTCCAACATTGGCGACATTATCTTATATCGAAAGAATTTGTAATGTTATCAGATCATGAGGTGCTAAAATTTATAAACTCCCAAAATAAAATCATCCCTCAGCACGCCAAATGGGTCTCCTACCTTCAGGAGTACACATTCATTATCAAGCACCTTAAGGGTACGTTAAATCGTGTGGCGGATGCTCTTAGTCGAGTCACCTATTACTATCTACAATGGAAGTATATGTCATAGGATTTGAAAGAATTAATGATGAATATGTTCAATGCCCGGATTTTAAAGATATATACTTACATGCTCCGGAAAATTCCCCTTCTACTATCTCCGCATACTACATCCGTGACGGTTATCTCCTTAAGCATACACAATTATGTATTCCCCGCTCTTCGTTACGCCATTTTATTATATGGGAGTTACATAGTGGAGGGTTAGGTGGACATTTCGTTCGAGATAAAACTATAACACTAGTAGAGGACAAGTTCTTTTGGTCGGGCCTCAAACCAATGGTCAATAAAATCGTAGGGAGTTGTCGTGCATGTCAATTAGCGAAAGGTAACAAGACCAACGCTGGTCTTTACACACCACTTCCGATTCCGTCTGTTCCATGGGAGGACATTAGCATGGACTTCATATTGGGCATACCCCTGACATTTAGGCGATACGATTCCATTCTGGTCGTAGTGGATCGATTTTCCAAAATGGCCTACTTTATCGCTTGTCATAACACCAATGATGCATCACATGTTCCTAAGTTGTTCTTCAAGGAGGTCGTGGCAGATCGGGGCGTCCACAAAACGATAGTGACTGATCGGGACGTTAAATTTACAAGCTATTTTTTGAAAACACTTTGGAAGCTTTTGGGTACTAGACTTATGTTTTCATCGGCCTATCATCCCCAAACGGATGGGCAAATGGAAGTGGTTAACCGAAGCTTGGGTGGTTTACTTCGTTGTTTAATGTGTGATCATAAAGGTACATGGGACCTTATTCTTCCTCATGCTCAATTAGCTTACAATAATTCTAAAAATAGGTCCACCGGTTTTTCTCCAAATGAGATCGTGCATGGATATAAGGAGCCCATGCCTCTTGACTTGGTTCAGTTGCCACCATATTTTAAATGCAGTCCAATTACACAGGACTTCACCTCGCACGTTCACACTCTCCATAAGCATATTAGTGAGACGTTAGCTAAACAATATCATATTTATCAATCGAATGCTAATGTACATAAGCGAGCAGTCCCCTTGAATATTGGTGATTTGGTAATGGTTCGTCTTATCCCAGGACGGATGCCTTCGGGCACCTTAAAGAAATTGGTGAATAGGAGAGCCAGTCCTTTTCGGGTTTTAAAGAAGCTAGGAGAAAATGCATATTTATTAAAGTTACCCACTGATTGGGGAATCTCCCTTATTTTTAACATTTCAGATTTAACGCTTTATATCGCTCCACCACCTGAACTTTTTGTCTCTCCGTTTAATATTTCCACTATGTCGTCTAATTGGGTGGGGGGGTGAGATTGTTTCTAGATCACTCTCACCTTCGGATTCTCCGGGAGGTATGTTGCCTATAGATGATGAAACCTGTTTTTCTTCTTTGCCTAACGCATTTCCAAGGTTCCCCCGAACCGCTTTCTTGCCTGACAGGATTTTTCAGGATGAAGTGTTTCCCTCTTCCGATAGTGACATTCACAGGTTTTTGGTCTGGTGGCTTGGCTGTCCTTCTTCGGACGACTCTTGGCTCTCTGCCTCGGAGGTGGATCTTCTAGATGCGGATCTCTTACGTCGTTAACTTCCCGCCCACTCATCGGTGATGAGACCTTTTGAGAGGGGGAGGATTGATGGCGATGGCCACCATGACGGCCAACTTGGTGAAGACGATGACGTCCATGGCGCATTTGGAGATCATGGGGTAGTGGCGGAAGATGATGATTGTCCACAGGCCAAAGACTTGCGGCGTCGTAGCGGTCACGGCTATAATCTTCGCCCACGCAACAATATTTAAATTTCATTTATGTTGCTAATTTGTGGGCTGCATTTATCCATTTATGTGGTTTGTATTAAACTATTTATTTTTGTCATTTTGAACTTGTGGTGTGCGTTTAGCCACTAATTATGGGTTGCTAATAGCCCCTTGGATGTAAGCCTTATATAAGGCCAAAGCTCATTTTGTCATTTAGACAAATATTGAAATCAAAGTTATTTTCCAAACTCTAATCTCCTATCTCCCTCTCCCTCTTTCATTTCCTCCGCCCAAGGGCTGTCTCCCTCCGCCATGTTCTGGCCCCCCTCTCCTCTCTCTCTACTCCTTTCCTCCCTAACCTCTATTCAATCCTTTCCTCTCATCCACGGATCTCCCCAAAACTCTCAAAAGCTTTGTTGGCCATCCTTGGAGGAGAAGATTCAAGTGCAATAAAGAAAGGCTTGGGTGAATCTCAACGGCGGGAAGATAGAAAGACTGTAACGCCCCCAGTTTTTTCTTGGTTTTGTTTGATCTTGGATTGGCATTACGATGATGCATTTCCAGCCTTTCACCATTGTAGAGTGTGGTCTTAGCTCTTTAAGTTCCTTGTGTAGCCTGTTAGCAAGATTCCCCAGCTAGCTAGAGTTTGTTTTGGTGACTCGGTTGGGCCTCTTAGGGAATGCTTGTGTTTTGTCTTCGGGAGGTGTTAGCCCGAGTGTGAGATCGTCGGATGTTGTTTTCAACCTCACCGCTATTTTTGTAGCTTGGTTGTTTAGCTACGGTGCGGGTTTTGGTCGAAAGTCCGAGATCATTTGCTTTCGCGTCATTTTGATGTTTGTTATGTTAGCTGTAATGTTTGTTGTGCTGTGCATGGCCTGGTGTGGTCGAGCTTGTTTGGCTGGTTCCTTGTTTCTTTTTTTAGCTAAGGAGTTAGCTGTTTTTTGTGTGTGTTTGGGTGACACGGCCTTGGTCACGGGCGTGACCCACGACATGTCGAGCTCGGGTAGAGCTCTCGGTTGTGTGGTCGACGAAATTCGGTCGACGGATGTTTTTGGTTGGAATACGGCATGTGACACGGGCGTGTCATCGGGAGTGTCCCCTTCGGTTCATTGAGCTGCGCTCGATGATAGTCGAGCGGTGTTTGAGTGAGTACACGGCCGTGTCACGGGCGTGTCGTGTCTGACACGGGCGTGACATGGGGCGTGTCTCTCTCTGTTCGACGATCGGCGTTCGACGATCGTCGAATGGTGTTTGAGTTGGTACACGGCCTGTGACACGGGCATGTCACAGGGCGTGACACCTATTCCGTCGTGCTGAGATCGACGATCGTCGAGTGGGTAGGTGTGTGAGTACACGCCCCGTGACACGGGCATGTCGGACCGAACACGGGCGTGTCACGGGTGTGTCTGGGGCGTGTTCCGTACTTTTTTTCCTGAGTGCTTCTTTTATGCCGTGATTCGTTTTTCCTCCTCATTTCTTTGTTCTTGATTCTGGAGAGGCTTCCAGCGGAGGGTTTTTTGAGGAGGTGGTCTAGGGTTTTGGCCGGCGATTGCGGGAGGGAGCTCGATTCTTTCTCGTGCGATAGCGGATTTGGCTTGCTCTCGTCTAGATCTTCCCTTTCAGGTAAGTTATTCTTGATCTAGGGCTGATTCTAGGAGTTAAGAATTTCTGAGTTCTTTTCTTCTTCTCTAATCCTTGTTTTTGACACGAAGGTGGTCGATCTTGCAGTCAAAGCCAGATTTTTTTTTTGTATTGCAAACACTGCTGTATATTGTTCTTTAATTCCAACCATGTGCTGCTTCATTATTTTTCTAGATTTAAATCAAGCTTTCTCTCTTTGTCTCGATTTGGTGTCCAGTAGGTAGCTAGAGTTAGGGTAAGGCTGCGTTTAGTTGTAGTTTAAGTTTAGTTGAAGTAGCCCCGAGTAGATAGGATGGAAGGGAGGGTTGGAATTAAATTTCCAACTCTCTGTTTCCGCGCGTTGAGAGAGTTTAGGCTACGTTTTTAACTAAAATTTACGTTTACCCTAAGTAGAAATCGCTGACAGCGTCGAGTGAGCCGAGTTCACTCCATGCCGACATCCAGCGTAGGTTTTGCGGCTAAGTTTTTTGGCGTCAAGTGAGTGGAGCTTACTCAACGCCGCGTCAAGTGGGCTCGACATTTCTGTCTTGGGTTCGTGTGTTTCCTTAGGATTGTTAGTGTGACTTTCCCTATTCCCTAGGGGGGTATTGGGTGTTCGGCTAGTTTTTGCGTGCCGACTCTTGGGTTGTGGCAGGTGGTGGAGTTTTGGTGCCTCTTGAGGGGTGGTTTTATGTGGGGAGCTGTGGCCACCGCCTTTTACCGCGGTTTTGGTTGGCGTGTGTGGGACCCTAGAGCTGCCACTATTTGACCCCTTATCCCTTTTTGGATGTGGTTTTGGTTATGTATTCAGATCCATGTTTTGACCCCTGCCATTAACCCACAAGTTAGGACTGTTAGTTCTTTTCCTATTGTATGGCTATTTTTTTTGTCATATATGTATATGTCTTATTGTTGTTGCAGGCACTTTTGTAGGGCATGTTGCTTTTATTACTCACACTTGGTGTGCTTTGCTGTTCTTTAGATAATGCTCTTTTCTAACTGTCATGTCCTTTCTTTTGTTGATAGCATTTTGTTGTCGGGTTGATAAACCCTTCTTATTTGCTCATAAATCTAATGCTCTATTTACCTTTTTGATTATTTTCTTGCTGAGGTGTTCTTTTCTTGAATGTCTTAGGTCCAGGTTGTAGCCAGTTCATCGGCTAGTTCTTTGGAGGGGCTTGCTTGTGGCCTCTTGGGTAGCTGATCCTCGATTTTTGTGAGGTAGTTCTTTACCTTTCTGTATAGACATGCATACTCACTAGTGGGTTCGTGTCAGGTTGTTGACGCCCACTGGTGGCTTCTTGCGATGCTGGGTATGAACTTAAACTGCTATTTTTGCCTATTTGTGTTTGTTTACTTGCTCCTGGGAATGTTTTATGCTAGGTTGCATGTTAGATATTTTTAAACCCTAAAAGCATTTCTATATGTATCTCATGCATGTCATATTTATAAAACCAAGACACTACTTTTCCTTTAGCGTAATAAAACTACATTTTTATATACTTTACTAACCTTAGAGTCGTGCATACCATGAGTCATCCCTCGGGGACACTTATGCTCATTTAGGATGTCAACTCAATTTAACTAAAGTATTTTTCGCTGCGTATAAATATACTTTTAATTGTGGACTAGCTGATCCACCGTGCCGAGGGATACATCCATTAAATATAACTGGTTTTATTTCATATTAATCTATGATATTCCTTAAAATCTAAAGTCTGGAGTTTTGCCTGAATGTGTGCAGTTATCCCCTGCACGACATGGCATCACGACACGTATTTTCTCTTGCTCTGATACATCGTAATCGTAGAGAAAATGCGTGTTGTGATAGTTGGTATTAGAGGGAGGTTGCTTGGCAAATGGTCGGGCAACCTTTCCCTTGTTTGCATTAGTAGTTAGCGTCATGCCATACACACACCGATATGTCATCAGCACGTCTTGGCTAAAGCACGAACACTACACTCATGAGCATGAAGAAGTATACGGGGCATATTATGTAGTATGTGATGCATAATATGTGTTTGTATATGGATCCACCATAGGAGGCATCATGTGAGGGTTATGTAGTATGGGATGCATAACCTCGCCACATGAATGCGGCTAGCGCGTTTTCTTTTTTCGTTGTATGGAAATGTTATGTAGTATGAGATGCATAACATTTTCATGTGTACGCCGCCCATGGCATGCATTAAGGCCTTTTGTTTAGAATGCATAGCACATCATGCATAGCATAACATTTCATAAGCACTACGTGTCAAGCTAAAGATTTGCATGATGACATATGTACACGCATGGTTTTGAGTCAAAAAGAATACAAATACATGTATTCATGGTTTAGGCACATGTGTTAGTATGATGGTGGTGAACCATCTTAGCTTAAGCATAACATCACCATGGTAAAAACAAACCCCAGAACAATTTTAGCAGTTGAAGTTCATATTTAAGTGTGTTTGTCTGTACCTGGTTGTTCTGTTCTAGCTGTTAGGCTAAGTTTTGTCTAAAACTTGGACGATTATAGGATGGCGAGACGTCCTGCGACGAGATCGACTCTCCAATTAGAGGGTGAGTCGCCGTGAGCGCAGAGCGAGGCGTTGATAGAAAGCCTGCGGTAGAGTAATGAGGCATTATCGAGACAGGTAGTGGATATGCAGGCTTAGATTCAATCTCTCGTAGTAGTGGTGGCGGGACAGACTCCGAGAGTTCAGGACCCCGCTGAGGGGGTAGATGTTCCTGCCCCTCCTGCTCCTCCTGTGCCTTTGGTTGTGGTGCCCCCGGAGATGGCGTTCATATCCCAGTTTCAGCGGCTTAGGCCCCCAACTTATGATGGGCAAGCAGATTTCATGATTTTGGATGACTAGCTGATTTCCATCGAAGAGATGTTCTCTTACTCTGGGATTGTGGATGATCAGAGAGTGATGCTCGCTTCTTACCAGCTCAAGGGCTTAGAAAAGAGTTGGTGGCTGAGGGAGAAAGAGAGCTTGGTTGCAGGATGAACTTGGGAGTAGTTTAAGGTAATGCTGTTAAGTAAGTTTCTGCCTTCAGTCGAGCGGGACCAGCTAATGAATGACTTCCTTCATTTGAAGCAGAGGAAACTCACGGTTAGTGATTATGAGATTGAGTTTAACAAGTTGAGTCGGTTTGCTCCTGGTCTGGTGAGTGTTGAAGCAGATCGAGTTAAACGTTTTCTGGGTGGACTAAGAAGCGACATTCAGCAGTTAGCGAATGCCTACGGAGTAGTCAGTTATGCCACCGTTGTTGAAGCTGCCTTGAGGGTTGAGGCCATTGAGAATGCCAAGAATAGAGGCCAGCAGTTGAGGAAGGATAAGCGGAAGTCCGGTGGAGGGAAGAACCCTCAGGAGCCTGATGCCGTCTCGAGAAAGATGATCAAAGAGGTTTGTAGTTTCTGTGGCCGGACATGCCACCCCTTTGAGAAGTGTTTCAAAAGGTTGGGAGCGCAGAAGAAGAAACAGGTGCATGCAATTCAGGGTGCTCCCAGAGGAGACTTGGTGTGTGCCTTGTCTGGAAGGAAGGGGCATGATGTTGCACATTGCTGGTTAAAAGATAAAGTCTGTTTTCAGTGTGGGCAGAAGTGTCACCTCAAGACAAGGTGCCCACAGATCCAGCCTGTTCTGCAGCCAGTTCCCCTCCAGGCTTCGCCACCGCCTCAACAAATGGATAAAGGAAGGTGAAAACTAAATGTGCATTCGGCAGACGAAGCGCAAACTTTGACCCAGGTTATCTCAGGTTCGACTCCTCCCCAGCCATTTTGTCATGTTCCTTTTTTTGGCTGCAGTTTTTGTTTTAGAGTTGCGTTAGATGCGTGCGCAATTTGTAGGACGATTTAAGGTAAAGAACCGATGGGCGCGCGTTCTCTTCGATTCCGGTGCTACCCACTCATTTGTGGCTAGAGCATTCGTGGAGCGGTTCAGTTTGGTCCTAGATCGTGTTGGTGGTGCCTTTTGCGTTAAGTTCCCCTCCGGTGACTCTATGGTTACGGACCTGGGTGTCCTTGATTGTCCGATTTTGTTGGGGGATTTTCTAGCAAAGGCAGATTAGAAGGTGATTGACCTGGAGGACTTCGACGTTATCTTGGGCATGGACTGGTTGTCCAGGTACGATACAGTTGTCCAGTGCAAGGGTAAGCGCTTGAACTTCGTCAAAGACAACGGTCAGCCAGGGAGCTTTTATGGGTATTCTCTCCAAGTGTCTCCAGTCATTTCTGCGGTACGTGCTCGGAAGTTGCTTGATTCTGGCTGATTTACCTGTGTGGTCTCTCTGGTAGAGACAGTTGTTAGTGTGCCGCGTTTGGAAGAGATTCCTGTGGTGTGTGACTTCTCTGATGCGTTTCCTAACGATCTTCCCAGTCTTCCACCCGATCGAGATGTCAAGTTTGTTATAGATTTGGAGCTAGGCACGCGACCTATTGCGAAGGCGCCGTACCGGATGGCCCCGCAAGAGCTACAAGAGTTGCGAATCCAGCTGGATGAGATGTTGGAAAAAGGATTCATAAGGCCGAGTTCTTCGCCTTGGGGTGCGCCAGTGCTGTTCGTTAAAAAGAAAGATGGGTCGATGAGGCTATGCATCGACTATAGAGAGCTGAACAACGTTACTATTAAGAACAGGTACACTCTACCTCGGATTGATGATTTATTTGACCAACTGCATGGTAATGTCGTGTTTTCCAAGATTGATCTTTGTTCGGGCTATCACTAGTTGAGGATTCGGGAGTCAGATGTTTCGCGGACGGCGTTCCGCTCTCCTCATGGTCATTTTGAGTTTTTGGTTATGTCATTTGGTTTGACTAATGTGCCCTCAGCTTTTATGGATTTGATGAATAGAGTTTTCAAGGATTTTCTAGATAAGTTTGTGATTGTCTTTATAGACGATGTTTTGGTGTACTCTAAAGATGCGGAGGAGCATGATCGACATTTGCGACTAGTCTTAGCAACTCTGAGAGACCATAAGCTATACGCCAAGCTGGGCAAATGCGAATTTTGGTCGCCTCAAGTTTCTTTTCTGGGCCACGTGGTTAATAAGGAGGGAATATTGGTGGACCCAGAAAAGATCGTTGTTGTTATGGAATGGGCGAGACTTGTTACTCCCAGAGAGATCAGAAGCTTCTTGGGCTTGGCTGGCTATTATAGAAGATTTGTAGAGGGATTCTCTACCTTGTCTGCGCCGTTGACCAAGTTGACGCAGAAGAATGTAGCCTTCATATGGGATGGCAAGTGTGAGGAGGCTTTTGAGGAACTAAAAAGAAGGTTATGTTCAGCTCCAATTTTGTCCTTGCCTACTGAAGGTAGTGAGTATGATATATATATGGATGAGTCGCATGTCGGACTGGGCTGCGTATTGATGCAGGGCGGGAAGGTGATTGCGTATGGGTCGAGGCAGCTAAAGACTCACGAGAGGAATTACCCTACGCATGACCTGGAGTTTGCAGCTGTGATCTATGCGCTGAAATTGTGGAGGCATTTGATGTATGGCGCGCGGTGCAAGATTTTTACTGATCACAAGAGTTTAAAGTATGTCTTCACCCAGAAGGAATTGAATCTGCTCCAGCGGTGATGGTTGGAGTATGTGTCCGGCTATGAGGTTGAAATCCAGTACCATCCGGGCAAAGCTAATGTGGTGGCCGATGCCCTGAGTCGGAAGTCAGGGTAGACTTTCAATCTCTCTGCCGAGCGTCTATTGGAAGAGTTCTTTTTGATGGACATTTCTGTGGGAAGCTGCGATTCGCAGAGTGGTTTGGCAGTGGTAGAATCTTCGTGGATTGCGCTTACGAGACTGCATCAGAAGGATGATCCCGATCTTCTGCATTTGTATATTCGAGCTGAAAAAGGTGAACTACCAGATTTTTCGATAAATGATGCGGGTACCTTGAAGTATCGTGGCAGGTTTTGCGTCCCCGCTGTTGGAGATATCCGGGATATGGTGTGCAGAGAAGCCCACGGATCTAGTGTTGCCTACCATCCAGGGTCTACCAAGATGTATCATGATATAAAGCAGATTGCCTGGTGGTATGGGATGAAGAGAGACATAGCCAGATTTGTTTCTGAGTGTCACACTTGCAGGTGTGTGAAAGCTGACCATGGGAGGCCTGGTGGCAAGCTGACTCCCTTGGAGATTCCGACGTGGAAGTGGAGATTATCTCGATGGATTTCATTACAGGCTTACTGAGATCTCCTAGGGGGCATGATTCAGTTTGGGTGATCGTAGACAGATTGATGAAGTGTGCTCACTTCGTACCATTTAAGATCGATTATCCGATGAGGAAGATAGCCGAGCTGTATTTGGATGAGGTTATAAGATTGCATGGTGTACCCGTAAGTATCATATCGGATCGAGACTCCAGGTTCACGTCGCGTTTATGGAAGAGCCTTCAGGAGGGGTTGGGTAAAGATTTGAGGTATTCCACAGCTTATCATCCGCAGACCAATGGTCAGACAGAGCGAGTAAATCAGATTGTTGAAGATATAATCCGATGCTATATTCTAGACCACGGAGGAGCGTGGGACAAGCGCTTGCGGCTTATGGAATTTGCGTATAACAACAGTTATCAAGAAAGCTTGCAAATGGCTCGTTTTGAAGCTTTGTATTGGAGGCGCTGCAGGACTCCCTTGTTTTGGGCTGAGGTTGGCGAGAGACCTTTGTTGGGTCCAGAAGCGCTCGAGGAGATGGAAACCGCTGTGAAGCTTATTCGATAAAACCTTTGGATAGCCCAGGAGAGGTATGAGAAGAACGCCAACCGGCGTAGATCGGACTTGGAATTTATTGTGGGGACTCAGTGTTCTTAAAGGTCTCCCCATTTATCAGAGTCAAGCGGTTTGGCAAGAACAGGAAGTTATACCCGACGTACGTGGGGCCGTTTATGATTGTTGAGCAGATTGGGTTATCAGCTTATAGGCTGGCTTTGCCCGCAAATTTTCCTGACGTGCATGATGTCTTTCACGTCAGTCAGCTGCGGAAATGTGTGATGAATGGCAGGAAGGTTTTGGATTCTGTGCCCCAGTTGGAGCCGAATCTTTCTTATGTGGAGGTGCTTGTCCGCATTTTGGATTCTCAGGTTCGTGTGTTGCGGAAGAAGACTAATCCTATGGTTAAGGTTTTGTGGAGAAATCAGGATGTGGAAAGTGCGATGTGGGAACAGGAGTCGGCTATGAGGGAGGCTCACCCTCATCTGTTTCCCTGATCTTGTGCCTGGTATGTTTTGTGCTCTTTTTTTTATATATATAGCCCATTTTGGCTATTTCTCTCTCCTTCTTGATAGGGGTGTTGTGAGTAAAGTTTCGAGGTGAAACTTTCTTTTAGGGGGAGTGGCTGTAACGCCCCCGGTTTTTTCTTTGTTTTGTTTGATCTTGGATTGGCGTTACGATGACGCATTTCCGGCCATTCGCCATTGTAGACCGTGGTCTTAGCTCTTTAGGTTCCTTGTGTAGCCTGGTTGTAGCCTGTTAGCAAGATTCCCCAGCTAGCCGGAGTCTGTTTTGGTGACTCGGTTGGGCCTCTTAGGGAATGTTGTGTTTTGTCTTCGGGAGGTGTTAGCCCGAGTGTGAGATCGTCGGATGTTGTTTTCAACCTCACCGTTGTTTTTCGTGGCTTGGGTGTTCAACTACGGTGCGAGTTTTGGTCGAAAGTCCGAGATCGTTTGCTTTCGTGTCATTTCGACGTTTGTTATGTTAGCTGTAATGTTTCTTGTGATGTGAATGGCCTGGTGTGGCCGAGCTTGTTTGGCTGGTGCCTTGTTTCTTTTTTTTAGCTAAGGAGTTAGCTGTTTTTTTGTGTGTGTGTTTGGATGACACGGCCTGGGTCACGGGCGTGACCCGGCCGTGTCGAGCTCAGGTAGAGCTCTCGGTTGTGTGGTCGACGAAATTCGGTCGACGGGTGTTTTTGGTTGTAACATGGCCTGTGACACGGGCGTGTCACAGGGCGTGCCCCCTTCGGTTCGTCGAGCTATGCTCGACAATAGTCGAGCTGTGTTTGAGTGAGTACATGGCTGTGTCACGGGCATATCGTGTCTGACACGGGCATGACATGGGGCGTGTCTCTCTCTGTTCGACGATCGGCGTTCGACGATCGTCGAACAGTGTTTGAGTTGGTACACGACCTGTGACATGGGCGTGTCACAGGGCGTGACACCTATTCCGTCGTGCTGAGCTCGACGATCGTCGAGTGGGTAGGTGTGTGAGTACACGCCCCATGACACGGGTGTGTCGGACCGGACACGGGCGTGTCAAGGGTGTGTCTGGGGCGTGTTCCGTACTTTTTTTTCCGGAGTGCTTCTTTTATGCCGTGATTCGTTTTTCCTCCTCATTTCTTCGTTCCCAATTCTGGAGAGGCTTCCAACGGAGGGTTTTGGGAAGAGGTGGTGTTGGGTTTTGGCCGGCGATTGCGGGAGGGAGCTCGATTTTTTCTCGTGCGATAGTGGATTTGGCTTGCTCTCGCCTAGATCTTCCCTTCCAGGTAAGTTATTCTTGATCTAGGGTTGATTCTAGGAGTTAAGAATTTCTGAGTTCTTTTCTTCTTCTCTAATCCTTGTTTCTGACCCGTAGGTGGCCGATCTTGCCGTCAAAGCCAGATTTTTTTTGTGTTGCAATCATTGCATCTTCGTGGTAAGGCAAGTGGCTCCTTGCCCTTACCTATTTGACCCCTTTTTACCTAATTACTTTGCTGCATATTGTTCTTTAATTCCAGCCACGTGCTGCTTCATTATTTTTCTAGATTTAAATCAAGCTTTCTCTCTTTTTGTCTCGGTTTGGTTTCCAGTGGGTAGCTAGAGTTAGGGTAAGGTTGCGTTTAGTTGTAGTTTAAGTTTAGTTGTGGTTGCCCCGAGTAGATAGGATGGAAGGGAGGGTTGGAATTAAATTTCCAACTCTCGGTTTCCGCGCGTTGAGAGAGTTTAGGCTGCGGATTTAACTAAAATTTACGTTTACCCTAAGTAGAAATCGCTGACAGCGTCGAGTGAGCCTAGTTCACTCAACACCGTCATCCAGCGTAGGTTTTGCGGCTAAGTTTTTTGGCGTCAAGTGAGTGGAGCTTACTCAACGCCGTGTCGAGTGGGCTCGACGTTTCTGCCTCGGGTTCGTGTGTTTCCTTAGGATTGTTAGTGTGACTTTCCCTATTCCCTAGGGGTGGGTATTGGGTGTTCGGCTAGTTTTTGCATGCCGACTCTTGGGTTGTGGTAGGTGGTGGAGTTTTGGTGCCTCTTGAGGGGTGGTTTTATGTGGGGAGCTGTGGCCACCGCCTTTTGCCCCGGTTTGGGTTGGCGTGTGTGGGACCCTAGAGCTGCCACTGTTTGACCCCTTAGCCCTTTTTGGATCTGGTTTTGGTTATGTATTCAGATCCATGTTTTGACCCCTGCCATTAACCCACAAGTTAGGACTGTTAGTTCCTTTCCTATTGTATGGCTATTTCTTTTGGCTTATATGTATATGTCTTATTGCTGTTGCAGGCTCTTTTGTAGGGCATGTTGCTTTTATTACTCACACTTGGTGTGCTTTGCTGTTCTTTAGACAGTGCTCTTTTCTTACTGTCATGTCCTTTCTTTTGCTGATTGCATTTTGTTGCCGGGTTGGTAAACCCTTCTTATTTGCTCATAAATCTAATGCTCTATTTACCTTTTTGATTATTTTCTTCCTGAGGTGTTCTTTTCCTGAATGTCTCTAGTCCAGGTTGTAGCCAGTTCAGCGGCTAGTTCTTTGGAGGGGCTTGCTTGTGGCCTCTTGGGTAGCTGATCCTCGATTTTTGTGAGGTAGTTCTTTACCTTTCTGTATAGACATGCATACTCACCAGTGGGTTCGTGTCAGGTTGTTAACGCCCACTGGTGGCTTCTTGCGACGCTGGGTATGAACTTAAACTGCTATTTTTGCCTATTTGTGGTTGTTTACTTGCTTCTGGAAATGTTTTTTGCTAGGTTGCATGTTAGATATTTTTAAACCCTAAAAGCATTTCTATATGTATCTCATGCATGTCATATTTATAAAACCAAGAAACTACTTTTCCTTTAGCGTAAAAAACTACATTTTTATATACTTTACTAACCTTAGAGTCGTTCATACCATGAGTCATCCCTCGGGGACACTTATGCTCATTTAGGATGTCAACTCAATTTAGCTAAAGTATTTTCCGCTGCGTATAAATATACTTTTAATTGTGGACTAGCTGATCCACCGTGCCGAGGGATACGACCATTAAATATAACTGGTTTTCTTTCATATTAATCTATGATTTTCCTTAAAATCTAAAGTCTGGAGTTTTGCCTGAACGTGTGTAATTATCCCCTACACGACGTGGCACACGTCACGTATTTTCTCTTGCTCTGATACGTCGTAATCGTAGAGAAAATGCGCGTTGTGACAAAGACGGATGAGTTCTTCATCCGTGGTGTGCTTCCCGCGGATGTTCGAGGGAAGAGCGATTATTTCTTGTGGATCCAAAATCTCGGATCTACGTTTCCGAGAGGGATAACGAAATTCCTACTCAAGAGATTTTCCCTCTTTGATAGTTCTTGTGGTGGACGATTTTTGCGTGATTTTTCAAAGCCTTAATTTTCGCGGTATTACTCATAATAGATTTGTGGTTTTCGTTTTTTTTCCGATAACTCCCGAGAGGATTGGCGATCCTCGCTTTTTCTTTAGTTGGGATAGATCCTACCACTTTCGAATCGTGATTTTTTTGGTGGATCTATTTTGTTACAACTCCAAGCTCTCCATAACCAATATTGTTCCTTTTAGCCGGAGAGGATTTTGGCCTATAGCTAATCTCCGATCCACTTGCAGTTTGGCTACCCGTAAGTTAGCGCGAGGGATAAATAAAATCCATTGTAGTTGCTGCATTTCATTTGTGTGCAAAAAAGTGGGCGTTGAACGTAGCGAGCGTCGTCGATATGCTGTCCGTATAGGATCTTTTAGGATGGTACTACATCAACTAGGTTCACTATTAGGATTGCATAGATTGACCCACATTGTATAGTCTAGGGTCATAGGTTTTTGTCAGAGTCTAGGTTAAGACATCAAACTAAGAATGATTGGTTTTCACCTTCAAAAGACAGAAGACCCCTATGAAAGCAGTTTTTAAAGACCTAAAAAAGTCATTTGGAGATTGTTGAATTAATATTGACTTTCGTCGATCGGAGCTCGACGAACATAGTTATTTCTCTAAGCTGAGTTCGATGAAATCTAAGTTGAGCTCGATGAACTCAGTCTTCTTTTTTGAGCTTAGTTCGATGAAATCTTAGCTGAGATCGATGAATTCCAATTTCTTCCTAGAAGAAAAGCACGACGAAATGACTATCTCTGTTCGACGAACTTGGAGCTCAGATTATAAGTGATTTCTCTGTTCAGAGAACTTGGAGCTCAGGTCGACGAAAGAGATGTTTTAGCTCGACAAAATTGGATCTTTTGTCGACGAAACAGATTCAGTTCAACTACATTTTCACAGGTTCTGTTCGACTATTTTCCCTGCAATTTTCCAATATTAACTAAGGCAGTTTGATTTCAGAATTTATTATTATTCCTATAAATGCTCTGATAATTAATTCTTCATATTCTCAAGAATATAGCCGTTTCAAGGTAGCATTAATTATGGTATTCACAGAGTAATTATTTGGCTAATTTGCTGGGACAGTTGTGGAAACAATTAAAGGCAATTACTAGTCGTTCAACTCCCATATTTTCTGCAGTCAATAAAGGATAGAATTCAAATTCAAATGCTATTTTTTGCAAGAAATATAGAAGGACTGTTTTAAGAAGAGAAAATAGATACAGAGCCATCACATAGAGAATTTACACAGATACATACAGATATATACAGATTCTTACAGAGCTCTTCACCATCAACTTTAGAGCTTTTCAAGGGACAACTATTCAATATCAGTACAGAAAGCTTCAAAAGATCTTCTCAAATTGAAGGACTACACCCTGTGCAAAGCTCTCCTCTTCCTGAACCATTCATCATCTCAGGGGCAGCTTTGACAACATGAAATCCACTAGTCTTCTCTTTGACTGTTGACAGAGAAGAACATCATCAATTTTCTTTTTGCCACTATGTACAGGGTTATAACTCCCTTTAAAAGTTAACCCCATTGATTGTCAAGTCTCCTGATCAAAAGACTTGCATTGGTTTTTGGGCACCTGATCAAAATCTCAAAGGGTTGTGAGATCTCCCTTGAAATTGATCTTGTGGTGATAGGGCACCTCATCAAAAACCTGTGGTGGCAGGGCACCTAATCAAAAACCTGTAGTGGATTCCTAGCAGGTTGGTAGAAAGTGGATGTACCCTATTTTGGGGAACCACTATAAAATCTTTGTGTCGTCTGGATTGCTCTATTTTTATTTTGATGTGTTGTGATTGCTTTTGTTTTTATTTTTTCTCTCTATACATATAACTATCACTTATTTTAATTTCGCAATAAAATGTAATCAACTTTTTAAATAATATATTCACCCCCCCCCCCCCTCTAGAGTTAAAATGTATCCCTCACTTTCAATTGGTATCAGAGGGTAAGGTTGTCTGGTTTCACAGGCTAATACCTGAACCAAAGGTTCCTTTGATAGATCTTAATATCTCTAGTGTCTCTCACATATCATGGCACATAATAAAGAATACTCAAGCACCAGACCTACAGTGTCCAACCTTAACAAGTTTGCTCTCAAGAAGGCAAGGATCATATTTTACATAAATTTAATTGATGAAGATATCTACAATTCTATTTTGACAGGTCCCCCTACTCCTTCTGCAATAACATCAACAAGTACCTCAGAAGTTCCACCACTTGAGTTGACAGATGCTCAGAAGAAGTTGAAGATGGTTGATGTTAAAACCATGAACATCCTAGCTCATACTATGTCTGATGATATTTTTCAAAAAGTTGTTGAATGCTCTTTAGCAAAAGAGATCTGGGATTCCCTAAATGAAATGGTTGCTGGCTCTGCTGATGAAAGAAAAGATAGAAGATCTCATCTCATTTCCCAATATGAGAACCTCAGGAAAGAAGAATCAAAGTCAGTGGCTGACATGTACAATAGACTCAGCCTAATTATCAATGAGTTGAAGAACATGGATAAAAATATCTCATTCACTGAGATAAATGATAAAATCCTAATGTGCTTCCCTAGCTCATGGGATTCTAGGATCTGGCCAATCAAGGAGGCCAGAAGCCTAAATGAAATTTCTACTGAATCCTTGTTAGGCAAGCTCAAGTCATATAAGGAGCTCATAAAGACAAGAGAAGCAGCTGAGCAGAAGACCTCGTCATCTAAAAGGAAAGAGCAAAACATTGCCTTTAAGGCATCTGAAGATTCTGAAACTCTACCAGTAAATGAAGAGTTGATGAGTCTGTTAGCCAAAACATTCTACAAAATGACTAGGAAAGATTTCAGAAAATAGTCATCCAGACAAGATTACAGACCAAGATTTGACAAAACTCTTACCAAGGAGATTGTCTACTTTGGTTGCAAAAAGCCTGGACACATTCTTCCTAAGTGTCCATAGATTCAGAAGAAGGAGAGAAGAAGTGACAAGTACTCCAGAAAAAAACTACAGCAAGCCCTCTTCCAGCAAGCATAAGAAGAAGGAAAAAGGGTTTGTTACTGAGACTTGGAATGAGACAGAAAAAGAACCTTCATCTTCCAGCTCCTGTGAAGATGAGGAAGAAGGTAAAGCAAAAGAGATGTGTTTGATTGCTATCAATGCATCGAGCAATCCATCTGATGATGAAGAACCAGAAGATGAAGATTTTGAGTATGAAGAGGATCAGGTAATATTCTCCTTTGATTTTACTTCTGAACTTTTAAAACTGAATTTAAATTATTATGTAAAAACCTAATTAAATCTGAGAAGGAAATCAAACTTCTCAAAGATAAGCTAACAGAATATGATAACTTATTTTTTGAAAACATTAAATTAAAAGATGAACTAGATGTAGCTTCTGCACAAATCATCTCATTAAAAACTAAACTAAGTGAGGATAAAAAATTTGAAGAATCCCTTAATGGGAGAATTATAAAATTAATGGACATCACAAGCACAGTTAATGCTAGGCTCAATAGTAAATTAGGTTTAGGAGCATCATCTAGTCAGCCACCCATTCTTAAGAAAAATATATTATCTGCCCCCATCAAATTTATTTCTGCTAAGGGTAAAGAGAAAATTGTATAGGTTAATAATAAATCAACAAAAACCTCATAGAAAAATCAATGAGAGAAAAAGAAAATAAAAATTCACATAAAAATATTGTTCAACAAAATTCGTCGAACTCAGATCGACGAAATTAGTATTTTACGTCGAACGGAGATCGACGAACTCTGAACCCAGAGTTTGTGTATGATTACTCAAGAAAGGGTGCTCGACGAAATCAATATGTTTCGTCAAAAAAAGATCGACGATCGTGGAATGCAGAAAATGAGTATTATCATTCTCTGAAATAAGATCGACAGCATCAGTACTTTTCGTCGACCTTAGCTCGACGAACTCAAACATTGAAAACAGAAATTTTAATTTTAATCAAAATAAATTTCAGAAAGCAAAACTTGTAAATCCCTTTACTTATTGGATAATTCCACCAAGAAGATTTCACCCCTTTAGATACAAAGACCAATGTGATTTTTCTTACATTTCTAGTTTTAAATTTGTAAAGAATCAAGTACCCGAGGTTACCTGTGTCAAGAACAGCTAATTTTTTTATTTTTCAGGTGAAAGGCTCTCCTACCACAGAGGAACAGTGGTAACTAGATAGTGGATGCTCAAAGCACATGACAGGCAGTAAGGATAATTTAACAAACTACAAGTCCAAGCTTGGTCCAAAGGTGATATTTGGTTACTCCAACTGTGTTAAGACAGAAGGCTATGGGATTGCCAATATTGGAACTGTCACTTTCAAGAAAATAGCATATTTGAGTGGTTTAAAACATAACCCGATATCCATAAGCCAATTATGTGATGAAGGTTATCTGGTATCCTTTAACCATTCTTCTTGCATTATATCTTCTGTAGATATTAAAACTGTCTTAACTGCCTTAGGCACAGAAACATCTATGCAGTAAACTTCAAATCTGCTAGGTTAGAAATTTGCTTATTTAATCAAATCAGTAATAATAATGAATTATGGCATAAAAGATTAGAACATGTTAATCTTAAAAATATTACTAAACTCTTTAGGGACAACCTTATTAGAGGATTGCCTTCTTGCCCTTACAAGAAGGAAAACCTTTGCAAGGCTGGTCAATTAGGCAAGCAAACCAAAAATAGCTTTAAATCTATTAATAAGAGTGATTCACCCAGGATTCTGTACCTGATACATATGGATCTATTTGGACCCATTGTTGTACCGAGCATGGGAGGGAAATCTTATACCTTATTTATTGCAGATGACTTCTCTATGTTCAATTGGTTATTCTTCTTGAGAAACAAGTCGGATAACTTTAAAGTTCTCACAGAATTTCTTAAGAGAATAAAGATTGAGTACTATACTTCAGTTGCATTGATCAGAAGTGATCATGGTACTGAGTTTGAATCTCTTCCTATGCAATAATTCTGTGAGATGGAAGGTATCAGACATTGCTTCTCTGCTCCTAGAACTCCTCAACAAAATGGGGCAGCAGAAAGGAAAAATAGAACCCTGATTGAATCTGCAGGGACATTACTTGCAGATGCTTTCTTGCCCTTATCCTTTTGGGCAGAGGCTGTAAGCATACCAAATTATATCCTGAATGGAAGTTTAATACATAAACTTAAGAGCAAGACTCCCTATGAATTACTCAAAGGGAAGCAACCTAAAATAGATTAATTTAGAAGTTTCGGCTGTAGATGTTATATTCATAATAATAACAAAAAATCGTACAAAGTTTGAAGCCAAAGCTTCAGAGGGAATTTTTCTTGAATATTCCCAAGTCAACAAGGCCTATAGGGTTTTCAATAAATCAACTTAAAAAATGGAAGAATATGTGCATGTAACATTTGATGAAGCTAACATGTTTTATAAGGCGAAGGATTGTTCTACCAGAGATTTATTGCAGGTACCCCTAATGAGTGAGAAATTGGATGACTTAAACCTCACCCAAGAGGTTATATCACATCTTTCTCATCAAGTTGATGAAGACAGTGAAGAAGATATCATTGAAATAATTACTGAACCTACAACAGCTCATACAATTCCACAAGAGGGATTAATTCCTAATGCAGTTGCTGAACCAACTTCTCCTACTGATCTTGTCACCCTTAGAGATCACCCTATATCTCAAGTGATTGGAGACATATCAGTTGGTGTGCAATGAAGGCATCAACTCAACCAAGATTTGAAGCATTCTTGCTTTATATCTCAACTTGAGCCCCAATCCCTAAAAGATGCAGAGCAAGATCACACTGGATTATTGCAATGCAAGAGGAGCTCAATCAATTTGAGAGATGCAGAGTTCGGGATTTAGTTCGGAGACCCAAAGGCTACCCAATCATTGGTAATAAATGTGTATTTAAAAATAAATTGGATGCACAAGGAGCTATTATAAGGAACCAAGCAAGGCTGGTAGCACAAGGATATAGACAGGAAGAAGGAATTTACTATAATCAGACCTTTGCACCTATTGCAAGACAAGAAGCTATTAGGATATTTCTTGCTTATGCAGCCTACAAAATGTTCAAGGTCTACCAGATGAATGTCAAGAGTGCCTTCTTAATTGTTGAACTCAAAGAGGAAGTATATGTGGATCAACCACCAGATTTTATCTCTCTAACTCATCCCTCTTTTATTTTCAAACTACATGAAACTCTCTATGGTTTAAAGCAAGCTCCAAGATCTTGGTATGAGACCCTATCTAGCTTTATTTTAGAGCACAAGTTCACAGGGGGCATTGTAGATAGAACCTTGTTTATTAGGCATCATAAAGATAAAATATTATTTGTACAAATATATGTAGATGACATTATTTTTGGCTCTACTGATTCCAAACTATGCAAAAGGTTTTCTGACCTGATGCATTCCAAGTTTGAAATGAGTAGCATGGGTGAGCTTTCTTACTTCCTTGGTCTCCAAGTAAAGCAATCCTCAGATGGCATTTTCATATCGCAATCAAAATATGCTAAGGAGCTAGTTAAGAGATTCGGAATTTCAGATGCCTCTGCTATGAAAACACCCTTTGCTTCCAATGTTGTGATTGATTCTGATGAACAGGGCAAGCCAGTTGATCAAAAACATATAGGGCTATTTTTGGGTCCTTGTTGTATCTCACAGCTAGTATGCCAGATATTTTGTTTGCTACATGCCTTTGTGCTAGGTTCCAGGTGAACCCTAAAGAATCTCACCTTATTTTCCTTAAAAGAATTTTGAGATATATAAAGGGTTATCCTAATATAGGACTTTGGTTTCCAACAGAGTCAGAATTTAACTTAACTAGATTCTCAGATTCTGACTATGCTGGATGCAGAGTGGACATAAAAAGCACATTAGGAATATGCCAGTTCCTTGGAGATAGGCTTGCGTCTTGGTTTTGTAAGGAGTAGACATATGTGTCAACTTCAACAGTAGAAGCGAAATACATTGCAGCTGGTAGTTGTTGTTCATAAATATTGTGGATTCAAAACCAACTCCTACATTTTGGTCTCAACCTAAATAATTCAACTATATTTTGTGACAAGACCAGAGCAATTTCTATCGAACAAAATCCAGTACTGCATAGTAGAACTAAGCATATAGTGATTAGACATCATTTCATTAGAGATTATTTGGACAAAAGGAAAGTTAATCTTGTCTTTATCTCTACTAATTTGCAAAGAGCAGACATCTTCACTAAACCATTAGATGAGAACAAACATGTGTTCTTTCTGAATCAGCTAAGTATGATTAATGGAGAAGTTTAATTTGATTTCTTTCCAAGGTCGAAGAATTGATCACAATTTATCAAACGGAGATCGACCATCTGTGAACTCTTCTTGAGAATTTTCGTCGACCTGAAATCGACGAAATCTCTCGGTGAAGTCATCTTCGTCGAACTGAGATCGACGAACTTGCTTTATAAAATATTTTGTCAAACGGAGATCGACGATCTATTTTCCCCCGCTTCAAACTGAGAACGATGATATCATTTCTTCATGAAATTTTTTCGTTGACCTAAGCATGAAGCTTTTCTTTTTCACAGGACGGAGTTCACCATTTCACCTTCTGAAAACTTATAATAAGGGTTTTCATTGAACTCAATCCCACGCTTTCCAATTCTCTTGCATTTGATATTTTGTTTCTTTTTACAGATTCATGGCGATTTCTCCAGCCCTCCTCACCAGCAAGTAATTTGACGTCGGTTTCTATTTCGACATCGAATCTTTCAGTCACTCAGATCATATATTCCAGGATATTCTTCAGTTACTTGAACCTCATAATCTGAAATACTTCATGACAATAAGAATCAAACTTCCAGTTTCAGAGATCAAGGAATGGTTACTTACTGCATAGATTCAGGATACCACAGTCATCATTGGCTCCATCTCCAGTAACCAAGTTATTTTAACTCCAGATGTTTTGACTGAGGTTTTTCGTTTTGTTAATGGAGATGATGAAATAGAGTTATCTATCAGTGAGTTTGCTGATATGCTAGAAAGGTTAGGACATACTGCAGGAAACCCTAACCACCTTCTAAAGAAAAACTTATCTATAGAATATAGATATCAGGCAGATGTAGTAGGCAAAGTGTTGTTAGCCAAAAATTCCGCACATGACCACATTACCAGGCACTAGTTCAATCTGATATGTGCTCTGGTTAATAAGAAATCTATAAACTAGGGACAGATTATTTTTGATTTGATTAAGAAAAAGATTTATAAGAAAGATGTTAGTTTTGTGAGGATTCTAGGCATCTTCCTTCAGGCAAGGGCTCCAGAGTTAATGGTCTTCCTGAACATTTTTATTAATTCCTCAAAAAGGCTTTCCTATGCCTTATTTGGCAGATGGGAGATGACCATCCCCAAGCCATCCAGGGCCTCCTCTTACAGAATTACTTCTGAGAGCACCAGGGATGATACATCCATTTCCCAATCTCTTGAAGAAGCTCCTGCTCCTCCTCCCTCTACTCCTCATCAACATCAATCCATTGTTCTTGAAGAACTCCGTTCCACTTCTATCAGTCCAGAAAATCAACAACCATCCCCCATCATTACTGAAACCCCATCTACCTCCATTCCTCAAGTCTCACCAACACCACTACCATCTCCACTACAATCACCCAATCCTATTCATGTAGATACACCATCTCCACCACATTCCACAGTTCCCGCATCAACTCCCCTCGAACAACCATCCATTTCTTATCAAACTCCTACTGCCTCACCATCACTCCCTCATTCCCCACTTTCTCAATCTCTAGTCCACATACCAGAGGATTCTCCATCTCCACCTCACCTTCATGACATACCACATCCTCCATCTTCTTTGTCATTTTCCACTTTTGATCTGTTACCATCTCCATCACCATCTCCTCAATCTCAGGATGAAGTTGTGCTAGATTTCATTCCTCCCTCTTCCTCCATCGATCCATCTGTATCTACTCAGACACCACCTGAGTTTATGCACCTTGATTTTCCACCCATTTCCACCATTTTGGAGCTTATCTGTCCAACTCTAAGAACACTCATAAATGAGGCCATTGCACCTCTTGCTGCCACTATCTTTCATCTCTCTACACACCATGCCTCCATCTCTACTGTACCTTCTTCAAGTGGCCTGGCTTTAGGGCTCTCTGAAACCAGGCAAGGGGAGATGCTCTGTGAAGAAGTTGTAGCAATAGCAGCAGCAGATGTTGCAAATGCAGAGCTTATTGAAATTGAAACAAATGATGATATAGAGAAGTTTTGTTCGTCAGAAGAGCCAGTATTTATTGAAGAAATAAATAATGCTGATGTTTTCAGCATAACTCCCTCAGTGGACATTCTTTCATTACTTCATTCTTTTGATAGACTTCATAGCATTTCTTTACCAGCTGTTCCAGTTATTGATTCAGATGTGTCTAAAGCTATAGTATGTTACACAGCTCCAATAATTCCTGATGTATTGGAACATATTAGGACAAGTCTTACAGTTTTTGATAATATTATAGAGCCTATAACTGTCTCAGAGCCACATGCATTCTCATCACCAACATTGGCTGGTGTGAATATCTAATGCGAAATCTTGCTGATTTTTTATTTGCTGATATGGAACCAGAGGTCACCAGCTCTCTGGTTCAAGAAGTTCCAGAAGCTCTAACTGATCAGCCTCAGGCTGAAGATTACAGCCAAAGGTTTCTTCTCTTCTTTCTGATGAAATGCTGAAGCAAATAAATGCTCTCTATGATAATCCAGCTAATTCTTCTGATGATGATAATGATGAATCAGATGACTGTAAGGATACAAATTCTAAGAAAAGAAAAGAAAAGAAGAAGGCTGCTCCTCCAAAGGCTGCTCCAAAGCCTAATCCATCTGCTGATACTCCCTATTATATCCTGCATAATATATCTCTCACTCCATACACCCCCAACTGGATGAGATTTTCCAAAAATGAACTGAAAGCTAGGAAGAAGAGTAGGAGATACTCTTCACCTCCTAAATTCAGGAGAGGTCCTCCTCCTCCTACAGCAGCACGATCATCAGGAAGTGTTGCTCATTCTCAAAAGTCTACATCCTCTCATTCCAAACCTTCCTACAGCATACAATAGCACAGTTCCAGTAGCAGTAGCAGGCAACAATAATATCAAAAGCACAGCAGACAACAGAAGATATTTGAAGATCAACAACAAGATAAAGCTAGCCTAGAAAGGCCTCTATCTCCAGTTTGTTATCCAGAAATGGACCCTAACTCTAGGATGGCCAGATTTCAAAAATTAATAGCACTCTCTCAGATTAGAAAAGCTAAGGAAGAAGGACAAGACACTTCACACTATACTACTATGTCCTCCTACAGAATGTAAGAGCTAGACAAATATCAGGTATACAATCTTTTTAATGTTGATGCTTATATGTCATTACATCCTGAAGCAGTTGTACCAAGAGATGCTTCTGTGAGAATTCTTGGAGCATGTGATATGAAGATAACAAAACAGCAAGCTGCAGATCCCAAAAGAGAAATCATCTTCACCAGACCATCTTCAGATGAAGAGAAGAAAGACTCAAAGAAAGCCTGAAAAATTTTGTTTCTATATTTTGATTTGAACTGTTATTTGTTATTTATTCTTCACAAGGCACTATTTTTAATATCTGATGAACAATTAAAATTCTGCCAGATGTCTTTTTATGCTTTGTGATTTTTCTTTTTCTGTTGTTCATAGTGACCACCCCCAAATAGGGGGAGATTGTTGGAACACCACATATCTTAGGGTTGATTTCGGCTAGATTCACTATTATGATTGCTTAGATTGACCCACATTGTATAGTCTATGGTCATAGGTTTTTGTCAGAGTCTAGGTTAATACATCAAACCTAGAATGATTGGTTTTCACCTTTTGAAGACATAGAAGACAGAAGACCCCCCAGAGAAAGTAGTTTTCTAAGAGCAGAAAAAGTCGTTCAGAGATTGCTGAATTAAGCTCAACTTTCGTCGATCGGAGCTCGACGAACTCAGTTATTTATCTAAGATGAGTTCGACAAAATCCTAGCTGAGCTCGACGAACTCAGGCTTCTTCTTTGAGCTGAGTATGACGAAATCTTAGCTGATATCGACGAATTCCAATTTCTTTCCAGAAGTTCAGCACGACAAAATGACTATCTTAGTTCAACGATTTTGGAGCTCAGATTATAAGTGAATTCTCTGTTCAGAGAACTTGGAGTTCAGCTCGACGAAAGAGAGGTTTTAGCTCGACTAAATTGAATCTTTGGTCGACAAAACAGATTTAGTTCAACTACATTTTCACTGGTTCTGTTTGACTATTTTCCCTGCAGTTTTCCAGTATTGACTAAGGTAGTTTGATTTCAGAATTTATTATTATGCCTATAAATGCTCTGATAATTAATTCTTCATATTCTCAAGAATATAACTGTTTCAAGTCAGCATTAATTATGGTATTCACAGAGTAATTATTTGACTAATATACTGGGACAGTTAAGGAAACAATTAAAGACAATTTACTAGTCGTTCAACTGCCAGATTTTCTGCAGTCAATCAAGGATAGAATTCAATTTCAAATGCTATTTTCTGCAAGGAATATAGAAGGACTGTTTTAAGAAGAGAAAAATAGATTCAAAGACAACACATAGAGAATTTACACAGACACACACAGATACATATAGAGATATACAGATTCTTACAGAGCTCTTCGCCATCAGCTTCAGAGTTTTTCAAGGGACAACTATTCAATACCAGTCCAGAAAGCTTCTGAAGATCTTCTCAAATTGAAGTCCTACACCGTATGCAAAGCTCTCATCTTCCTGAACCATTCTTCATCTCAGTGGGAGCTTTGACAACATCAAACCCACTAGTCTTCTCTTAGATTGTTGATAGAGAAGAACATCATCAATTTTCTTTTTCCCACTATGTATAGGGTTATAACTACCTTCAAAAGTTGACCCCTTTGGTTGTCAAGTCTTCTGATCAAAAGACTTGGATTGGTTTTTGGGCACCTGATTAAAAGCTCAAATGGTTATGAGATCTCCCTTGAAATAGATCTTGTGGTGACAGGGCACTTGATCAAAAACCTGTGGTGGCAGGGCACCTGATCAAAAACTTGTAGTGGATTCCTACTAGAGTGGTAGAAGAGTGTTTATACCCAGTTTTGGGAAACCACTATAAAATCTTTATGTCGTCTGGATTGCTCTATTTTTTTTTGCTGTACGGTGATTACTTTTGTTTTTATTTTTTCTCTCTATACATATAGCTATCACTTATTTTAATTCCGCAATAAAATCTAATCATGTTTTAAAATACTCTATTCACCCCCCCCCCACTAGAGTTAAGACAGATCTATCCCTCAATTTCCCTCCTCATCATGGGCCATTACATTCTCCTCCGCAGATCCGTTGTTATCTTGGTGATACCTGGGTGCACTGAGTACTGGGAACAGTGTGACTCCCTGAGTATATCCTCCCGGATACCGCCTCCTGCGTGTATATAGACACAACCACGGAAATGAATGAGGACATCACGTAAAGAATAGTTCTTTGACTTGCCCCCTTTCAGGGGTATAAATACTAACTCCAAATCCACATCTAGCCTCTATTTTGTCCTGTTGTGTCCTGAGTAAATCCTGTATGTCACACTAGATGACAAAGGAGTTCAAGTACTCCTGATAAACATCTGTCTCACCTCAGGAAACCATGGTATTGTGCATATC
Source organism: Platanthera guangdongensis (assembly GCA_039583875.1). NCBI lineage: Eukaryota > Viridiplantae > Streptophyta > Magnoliopsida > Asparagales > Orchidaceae > Platanthera > Platanthera guangdongensis. Next base: position 66,953,803 of record CM077161.1, on the reverse strand, counting down.
CTCGAGCATCCGTACCAGCTCCATAGACATTAACCAGGGCTCCAGTCCAGTAGTGTCGACTCCCTTGCTCATGGTATCTGCCACGGTGTTCTCCTTCCCCGAGTGATAATGCATCTTGTAGTTGTAGTCGCACAGGAACTTAAGCCATGTCTGTTGGAGCAGATTTAGATCGGTCTGTGTGTCAATATATTTGAGGTACTTGTGATCTAAGAAGATATCACAATGAACCCCTTGCAAGTAATGCCTCCAAGTATTTAACGAGAATATTACAGGCCCGAGCTCCAAATCATGTACGGGGTAGTTCTGCATGTGCTTCTTCAATTGTATCACAGCATATGCCATGAGTTGTCATGCTGCATCAGGAATGCACCCATCCCTTGATATGATACGTCGGTATAAATGTGAAATATTTCCTTCCCAGATGGAAGTGCAAGGATAGGGGAAGAGGTGATCCAGTCCTCCAACTCCTGGAAAGTTGATTTGCACTTTGCGGTCCAAGTAAACGCCACACATCCTTCTTCGTCAAGGAAGTGAGGGGGAGTGCTACCCTTGAGAAACCCTCCACAAATTTGTGATAATATCCCGCCAGTCCCAAGAAACTGTGAATATCTGAAGATGACTTTGGCTGCGGTCAGTCTCGAAGTGCATGTACCTTGACCGGGTCCACAGCCAGCCCAGCTCCACTGATGGTATGCCCCAAGAATACTACCTCCTACATTTAGAACTGGAACTTGGAGAACTTTGCGTACATCTGATGCTCTCTTAGCCTGCCCAACACCAGAGCCAAATGCTGGGTATGCTCCTCCTTTGTTTGGGAGTAGATCAGAATGTCGTCAATGAAAACTATACAAATCTATCTAGGAAGGTCTCAAAGACATGGTTCATCAGACACATGAATGCGAAAGGTGCATTTGTGACCCCGAACGACATCACCAGGAAATCTTATAGGCCGTACAGAGAACTAAAGGCTGTCTTCGAGATATCCTCCTCCTAAATGTGCAGTTGATAGTACTCGGACCTCAAATCCAACTTAGAGAACCAAAGGCTCCCTGTAGCTGATCAAAAAGCTCATCGATTCGGGACAACAAATATGTGTTCCAGACTATCAATCTGTTCAGCTCCCGGTAGTCGATGCAGAGACGCAACGATCCATCTTTCTTCTCAACGAAGAGCACTGGTGCTCCCCATGGTGATGAGTTCGGTCTGACAAATCCTGAGCCTACCGCTCCTATAACTGGGTCCTGAACTCCGCTAGCTCCTTAGGGGCCATCCTATATGGTATCCGAGACACGGGCATCGCTCCTAGCACCAACTGAATCCGGAAGTCCATATACCTGGTCAGTGGCAATCCGGGCAATTTCCCCCGGAATACATTGGAGAAATCACGAACCACGAGGATAACAATAATAGAAGCTTATGCTCCCTCCATCTAAAAGCAAATAATGTATACCTCCTTGCCTTGTTCATAGGCCTTGACAGCCTGTACAGATGATAATAAAAGATAGGAGATAGGTCTAAGACCTTCAATGAAGATGTCGGTGTCCCCATGCCATAAGGTGAACCTCCTTGACGGATAATCGATGTAGGCATGGTTCCAGAGCAACCGAGTCATGCCAAAGATCAGATCGTAGTCTGGCATTCTCAAAAACATGGTCGGCTCTTCGAAGGTCTTTCATCCAATTTCTGCCTCCATGTTACACTTGGCAGATGATAATAGCTCTAATCAGCCTGGCAGACGCACCCTCCTGGTTACACATGTGAATCGGTCTAAACCTGCTAAAACGATTCTAAATCCATAATAACTCTGAATTTAACAAAATTCGCACTTTAACTAAATATGGACACTATGAATCCAACGGCGAAGTTGAAACTCAAATCCGACAAACAAAACTCTGGCAGACTCGACCCAAATCCAATACACAAGAATTCCCAAATAGGCTCCACCGAGTCACCATAACAGACACGGCTCGCAAGGGAATCTTGCAAACATGCTAAACCTAGGCTCACAGAAAACTCAAAGAGCAAAACCACCCTCTGAACATGGCATAAGCCCAAACATGTGTTAACGTAACGCCCTGACATCAAGATTACGCCACAACAGGAATAAAAATAAATACCGAAAACTCGGGGCGTTACAACCACCCCTCCAAAAAGAAAATTTCGTCCTGAAACTTAACATAAATAGGATCAAATTCCAATCAAAATATAAGCAATCATATGCATACAGAGGAGACACTTACCAAAATATCAGGCGAATAAATGAGGATGAGCCTCCCTCATAACTTACTCCAACTCCCAAGTCGCGCTTTGCACGTCTTGGTTCTTCCACAAAACTATAACCATCGGTATTGTCTTTCTTCACAATACCCAATCTTGAGTATCCAAAACACGAGCAGGAACTTCCACATATGAAAGGTTAGGCTCCAACCGGGGCACAAGATTAAGAACTTGTCTGCCGCTTAGCACACACTTTCACAACTGGCTTACGTGAAAAAAATCATGCCCACCGGGAAAACTTGCGTGCAAATCTATCCTATAAGCTAACACACCAATTCATTCAACAATTTTTAAAGTTCCCACGTACCTCGGGTCCAATTTTTGGTTCTTACCAAACCTTTTAACTCCAGTCATTGGGGAAACTTTAAGAAACACCATATCCCCTATAGAAAACTCCAAATCGGTCCTACGCCGAATGGCATTCTTCTCATATCACTCTTCAGCTACCCAAAGATTCTCTCAAATATGTTTTACAGAAACCTCCATTTCCTATAACTATTCAGCACCCAACAATGGTCTATCGCCAACCTCGGCCCAAAACAAAGGAGTTCTATAACGCCTCCCATACAAAGCCTCAAACGCGGCCATCTGTAGACTTTCCTGATAACTGTTATTATAAGTGAATTTCATCAGTTTCAAACGCTCATCCCACACTCTCCCGTGGTCCAAAATATAACATCTGATAATATCTTCAACGATCTGATGTACTCTTTCTGTTTGACCTTTAGTCTACAGATGCTAAGCTGTAGAATAACACAAATTGATACCCAATCGTTTGACCTTTAGTCTCCATATGCTAAGCGGTAGAATAACACAAATCGATACCCAATCCTTCCTATAAACTCTTCCAAAAATGAGATGTAAATTGGGAGTCTCGATCTGATATAATACTAACAGGCACTCCATGTAATCTAATTACTTCATGCAAGTATAACTCAACTATTTTCTTCATGGAGTAATCGATCTTAAATGACACAAAGTGAGAACACTTCGTAAATCTGTCCACAATAACCCAGATTGAAACGTGTCCTCAGGGAGATCTCGGAAATCCAGTAATAAAATTGATGAGTTGTAAATATTTCTATTTTGATGTACATTAAATAAGTCGTTTTACTTTATTTTTGTTATTTTTACATAATTTTGTGTAATAAATTGCTCCTATTTTGTAAAGATTTTCTAACTTAATTTATTTTTGATTTTCTGAAAAATTTCAGGAAAAGTAAAATTTTTGCATGGGTCACGCCCATGTACTATGGGTCACGCCCGTGACCTGGGCGTGACAACTCATTTTTAGTGAATCAGCGCATTTGAAGAAGAATCAAGAGACACGCCCTGGAACACGGCCGTGTCAAATATGACACGGACGTGACCTGAACCGTGTCAGCCTGCTCAACGTTCTGTGCTCGACGTTCGTCGACCCGACGGGACACGTCCGTGTCCCATGAGCGACACGCCCGTGTCAGCACGACACGCCCCGTGTCGAAGCCCGTGACCATCTCTCGACATTCTTCACTCGACGATCGTCGAGTCAACCAACACCCCCGTGTCAAGATGCCACACGGGCGTGACTCCTCCACCTGGCCCGACAAACTACCACCGGCAACCTCCCGAAGTCAACAACGCCATTAATCTCCACACGACACACCCACTGTCACGCCCGTGACCGGGGGAGTGACCGTCGTGTTTTCAGCCGCAAAGTCAAAATCTCCAGTCAATTCACGGCCGCCATATGTACAGTGTCGACACGCCCCCAGACACGCCCGTGTCCGAGGGCGTGTCCGATGAAATTTTTTGTCTATAAATTGAACCCTTCTGTTTTGAACTGTTGTTCCGTTTTTTTGGATCCATTTTGCTTAGGGCTTTGTTGTTAGGTGCTTCCAAATGCTATGTAAAGTTTTTTTTCTCCCCCTCTCCTTTATTTTTAGCTTTGTAATCTCCTGTTTAGTTCAATAAAATTTGTATTTTTTTCCTTTACATTGTTATGGACTTCATTTATATGCAATCTCTAAGCAATCTTATTTGTTCTTTTATTTTTTTTAACTTTGTTTTTCGTTTACTTTTTGTACGTGTGTGTGTGTGTATATGAGATTAATTTTCATGCTCTTATACTTAGTTATTTTCACTTAGTTTTGGTTAGACTTAGGCTTTTTCTAGCTTTTTATGCATTCCTATAAACCTGTAAAAGCATTTTCAAAGTGATTTTGATTTTTCACTAACTTAGATTTTTCTTTTAGGTCGTAAAATTTTTATTCCTTTTTACTTTATTTTCACTTTTTAACCACTTTTACGGAGTTATAGGAATGAATATTTATTCATTTTAATTTTTCAACCACTTCATTTTGCTTTTATTTTCAAAAACTTTTTGCCCGTTTAAATTTTATTTCTTCATTTTATGCATTTCTACCGCATTATATCGGTAGAAATGTATTCATTTCAATTTTTCGAGCACTTGCACTTTTCGTTTATTTGCAAACGTTTTTGTTCATTTAAATTTTATTTTCACTTTTTATGCATTTCTACCGCATTCCAGCGGTAGAAATGTAGTCGTTTTAATTTTTCAGTCACTTTGTTTTTCCTATTTTTGTACGTGTGCGTGCGTTTATGAGTTAGTTTTTATAGACTTATTTCAATTCATGTAGAGTGTGTGCGTGTGATGTTTTTATTTTTTCGCCTAATCACTTGAGTTAAATGGCTGGATTTTATTCAAGCAAGTGTGTGTATTTTTATTTTTCCGCCTACTCACTTGAGTAAATGACTGGATTTTATTCCAGTAGATTGTGTTTACTTTCTGTAGAGTGGGTGTGTTTTAATTTTATGTCGAGTGCGTGAGTGTTAGCTTTTATTTTCCGCCTACTCGCTAGGAGTTAAATGGCTGGATTTTATTTACCGCCTACTCACTAGGAGTTAAATGGTCGGTCTTTACTTTATTGTAATAATTTGGAATGGAATTGTAAATGCATTTATTTTCTCCTACTCGTTTGAGTAGGACTCGCTTTATTTTGTCCCGCCCACTCATTTGAGCTGGGACTTGCAATTTTCCTGCTTTCATTTCAGTCCTACTCGTTTGAGTAGTACTTGCAATTTACTTCTTTCCATTTACTACTTTCATTTTCCTGCTTTCATTTTCCTGCTTTATTTTACTGCTTTAATTTTCTGCTTTTTCAATCACTGTCGTCCCCATTTCGATGAGTGGCTAACGTTCTTAGCCCTCAGTATCGAAGAGCATTGGGACAGAAAAAATTCCTTTAAATAATTAAAGGTCTTATTTTTCTATTTAATTAAAAATCACTTTAGGTTTGCCCGAGGTTTACGACGTGTAAGACCACATAATCGATGTGTGGGCCCTATTTCCGTAGTCCATACGCTAGCTAGCCGAGAGGCCGTGCGTATGGACCGATCACCCCTTGGTAAATGGAGTTCCGCACTAACCCTCGAGAGAGGAGGCACGCCAACTCTACCGGATTGGGTTCCCCACCCAATAGCGGGGTTCTTAGAGTAATGCGGGCATTAAGAGGAATCCTTTGTTGGACGAGAGCCCGGTCGAATAGTTTTAATGTTCAGGTGAGCGATAGTCCTAGAGATAGGTGAGTTCATTTTAGTGGAGCCTCCACGGCCAAGTCTCCGCCCTAATTAGTTAGAAACTTAGGAGCTCTTTTTATTAAAAATTTATTTTAGTTCAATGTCTTTTCGGTGCCCTCGAGCTAAGCTCTTCATCGGCTCCACCTTTTTAAGCTCTTTATTTTCTAACTTTTATTTATATTTATATAAATTTAACCCGACAAGTTAAAATTATCAGTAAAATAATAGTCCCCTCCAGGGAAGAGTAGAAATAATCGAACCGACCCCGAGAACAATACGACCTCGATATTCCACCTGGAATATCCTGTACTACTCACGATAGGTGCACTTGTCTCCTTTTGTTAAAAATCGATCTAACCCGTTTTATATCCAAACAAATAAAATACGCGCGCCCCATTTTCTAAATAAAACTGGGCGCCGCGCTTCGTAAATCTTTTGGAGTTTTAACCCGCATTTAGTTTTCGGACTTAATGCGAGAAAATATCAATCAAAAATCCATTGAAATGCTTTCCCACTTCCAAATTGGAATCTCATACCATACCATATTTGAGATAATCTACTTCAAGTCCTTATACATTTTAGTAGAACCAGGGTGGTAGGCAATACCTGAACCATGCGCCTCATTGCACAATTTAACTCGGATCTCTTCAACATTGAGGATACAGAATCAGTCGCGATATTTCAAGATACCTGCATCATTAATCGAAAAGTCCAGTAATTCCCCTATCACAGTTCTATTATAAAGGTGCATCAAATCAGGATCATCCCTTTGATGTAGCCTTATCGGTGAAATCCTTGAAGGCTCTGATACTTCTAAGCTGCTGGGAGAGTTGCTACTCCCCACCGATATATCCATCAGAAGGAATTCTTCCAACAACTAGTCCACGGAAAGAATAAAAATCTTCTCTGACTTCCTACTCAGGGCGCCGACTACCACATTAACTTTGCCCGGATGATACTGGATCTCAACATCATAATCCACCATATATTCTAAACACCTCCGTTGGCGCAAATTCAATTCCTTTTGAGTGAAGACGTACTTCAAACTCTTATGATCAGTGTAAATTTTGCACAAAGAGCCATATAAAATATGCCTCCATAACTTTAAGGCGTAAATCACAGCTACAAATTCTAGATCATGCGTAGGTTAATTCCTTTTGTGAGTCTTTAACTGCCTCTACCCATATGCTATCACTTTAAATTCTTGAATCAACATGCAACCAAGTCCAACATGCGATGCGTCCTCGTACACAGCATACTCTATCCCTTAAATAGGCAAGGCCAAAATCGGAGCAGTGCACAATCTCCTCTTCAATTCTAGAAAATCTTCTTCGCACCTATCGCTCCACACAAATGCTGCATTATTCTACATAAGCTTAGTCAATGGCGCAGACAACGTAGAGAAACCCTCAACAAACCTTCTATAATATCATATCAACCCTAGGGAGCTCCTTATCTCATTGCGAGTGGTAGCACTATTCCAATCCACAACAATAACTATCTTCGCAGGGTCCACAGAAATTCCATCCTTATTAACCACATGACCTTGAAACGAGACCTGAGGAAGCCAAAACTCGCACTTACTTAGCTTGGCATATAAATTATGCTCCCTCATGGTAGACAAAACTTGGCGCAAGTGTTGGGCATGCTCATCAGCATTGCGGGAATATAACAGAACATCATCTATAAAAACCACCACGAAACAATCCAGGTAATCCTTAAATTCCCTGTTCATCATATCCATAAAGTCAGAGAGCACATTAGTCATCCACAAGACATTACCAAAAACTCAAAATGCCCATACCACGAATGGAAAGTAGTCCGTGGAATATTTATCTCACGAATCCTCAACTGGTGGTAGCCTGAATGAAGATCGATCTTTGAAAACACAGAGCTACCATGCAACTGATCGAACAGGTAATCAATCCTTTGCAGGGCATATCTATTCTTGATGGTCAACTTATTCAGTTCTCTATAATCGATGCAAAGCCTCATTGATCCATCCTTTTTCTTTATAAAAATAACAGGAGCACCCCACGAAGAAGAACTCGTTCTAATAAAACCTTTTTGAAGTAACTCATCCAATTGGATATGCAACTCCTCCAGCTCACGTAGGGTCGTACGGTACAACACCTTAGTAATAGGACGAGTATCGGGCTCCAAATCTATGAAGAACTCCACGTGTCCCTCGGGTGGAAGACAAGGAAGATTAATAGGGAACACATCTGAAAACTCGTGCACAACAACAATCTCCTCAACTCGCGACAAACTTCCATCAGTCGCCAACACCGAAACCAAATAAGCAAAACATCCGGAATTTACAAGCTTCCGAGCACATACCGCAGAAAAAATCGGAGCAACTTGGCGCGGGAAACCATAAACACACCTGGGTTGACCGTTGTCCATCTTAAAGTCCAAGCGCTTGACCTTGCACTGGATGACCACATCATACTTGGACAACCAATCCATGCAAGAATCAAATCGCAATCTTCCATGTCTATCATCTTCAAATCAGCAACTGCAAGAAAATTGCTTAACAGATTCAGAAAACTTTGCATGCCTTGATGTGATAAAACAGAATCACCAGAAGGAAACTTGACATTAAATCCGTCGCCAACAAGATCATGGGTCAAAGAGTGACGCTCTATGAATTTCCTAGCCCCAAATGAGTGGGTAGCACCAGAATCGAACAGAACACGCACCCAACGGTTCTTTACCTTAAAGTTCCCTATATAAAATCGTATACGCAACTAAGGAAACAAACGTCGAACTACAGCTATAATTGAAAACAAGGAACAGGTTAGTGTCTAACCTGAAATAACTTACGAAGATCTCTGAGCTTCCTCCAAAGACACCACGTTCAGCTTGCCCTTCCCCTTATCTAAAAGCTATGGCGGCGGCAAGGACTGAAGTGGAACTGGTTGCAACGGGGGCTGAGCCTGCAGGCACTTTGACTTAACATGTCCCTTCTGCCCATACTAAAAGCAGGTCTTGTCCTTGAGCTAACAATGGGCAGCATAGTGGCCCCTCCGCTTACATGCAACACAAACCAAATCCCCTTTAGGAGCACACTAAATCGCATGAACCTGGACTTTCTTCAGCGCTCCTAATCTTTGGTAACACCTTTCAAAAGGATGGCTTGGCCGGCCATAGAAATTGCATATCTCCTTGCTTCTTTTCCCTGAAGCAGTACCAGATTCTTGGGAACTACTACCCTCACTGGTCTTCCTCTTATCCTTCCTTAGTTGTTGACCTCAACTCTTAGCATTGTCAATCACCTCAACCTTCAGAGTAGCCTCCACTACTTCAGCATAACTTTCAGATCCATAAGCACTAGCTAGCTGCTGGATGTCATTCCTAAGACCACCCAGAAATCGTTTAACTCAGTTCAACTCTAAATACACGAAGTCCGAGGCAAATCAACTTAGTTTTCTAAACTCCACATCGTACTCAGTAACTGTAAGATGTCTTTGCTTTAAATGCAGAAAATTGTTCATGACCATCCATTCTTCAGATTCTCCTTCTCTCTCAGCCACCAACTTTTAGCAAGTCCCATGAGTTGATACACAGTGTCATCACCCTCTGATCCACTGAAATTCCCGAGTAAGAAAAAGTCTTCTCAATGGTTATTATCCAATCATCTAAGGCAAAAGAATCTGCCCAACCATCATAGGTGTTGATGCACGAAAACGCTAAGGGGGTCGAGGACCACCAGCTAACGGTTCGAGCACAAGGAGAAAAAAGGGAGAGGAGAGAATGCGAGTAGCAATCTACTAAGCAGACGAGAGCCAGAAGAACAGCAGGGCCGTGAGCCACGGCAACAACAGACTTCGCCCGTCGTGCCCTGAATGCCTCTCTTGCGACGGGCTTTCCTTTTACTGAAGGAGGGTTTGATTACAAGGATAAGAAGAAGAAGCAACAGCTGAGCAAGCTGGAGTTCGCAAAGCACGAGATTCGAGTTCACAGCCTTTAACAAGTAGGCTCCTGGGCACGAGTCGTCGTGCTCTGGGTGCACCACCTCCCCCATATTTATAGGATGGGGGGCCTACCCAAACGGGCAGGGCTAAAATAACCGACTGCCCGGGGTACAGGAGAACCGGGCAGCGGTGACGGGAAGCAAAAAGAAAGAACACGCCAGTTCGCGCAGAAGTGGCGGACTGGGCTCGCGGGCTTGAGCTTCAATCTGCTGTTATTAGGCGCGATCCTTTAGAGGACGTCGACCTGGGCGGACGGGACACTGCGTCCGCCGACGTAGTGAAATTGGGACCCAAAGGTATGGCGAACTAGGCGATCAGAGCGTTGAGTCCGCCGATGGGGGACCATCCTCGGTGGCCGATCACTGCTGCTTTGCCAAGCTGGGTGGACTGCCGAATCGTGTCCGCGTATAATGAAGCAAGGCCTTGACATCCTGCGGGTGTTGCGGACTGAGGTATTAACATAATCCCCGCACATTTTTAAGTTTCCAGAAAACTTCGAAAATGTTTTCTTAACCGCCGAGTCCGCAAGCCTCATTAATGTCGTCAGCACTATAAATATTGCTGGAGGGCCTGGAACTGTTTGAAATTCCGATCGACACGGGGCGCTATTCACCACTTGCGGTCTCCACTTTGCAGTCCGGCATGGCAAGGCTTGGCGCTTTTTTCACTAGTCTCACTGCAAAAGGCGAGAAGGCACCAACGCCTATAAAGACAAAGAAAATAACAAAGAGAACGACGAGAAGGGATCTTGTCTGCTTTTCTGGAGAAAGTTCCCACAGCCAGAAGCCTGCAGAGAAAGCAGTCCGCCGCGATGATATATCTGTGCACGAGAAGGAGGATGCCGCAGTTCCTCACGCTGAACAGCCATTGAAAAGTGAGAAGTTATAAACTCTGTCGGACACCGCCCCTTCCCAGAAAACCGTGAATTCGGCGGACACCGTTGGCGAACACAATGAGGCCGAAATATCTTCCTCCCACGCCCAGGTGCCCATCGTTAACCTTGATGAAGATATGCGGACTGCGGGAGAAGAGGTTGGCAAGGATGGGCCTTCAAAGGCATTGATCCCTGCGAACCTTGAGATGGTCCGCGAGAGCCAGCCCGATTTAGGAAAGGCTACCGCGGGCTCTGCCGAGAAAAGAGGTCCTTCAGGAAAGAAGAGGAAGAGGGACGGGTCGACCGTGGCTGAGTAGGTTGAAAAGAAGTTGTGAGCGAAAAGGAGAAGAATATCACCAAGCAGAGTGGAGATGCGGACTTGCAGCACAGGCCGCGTGAGAAAGAAGTTCCTGAAAGCGAGTTAGTCCCTCTCCATGGTTAGTTTATCTACGGCTGAGATACTAGATTCCATTGATGTCGATCAATTTGATCTGATCAACAAATCCCTGCTGGGTGCACTGCAGCAACCTGAGGTGGAAATCCTTGGGGTCAAGGGCGGCAAACTCCCCTCTTTATCCGCTGCTGAGGAAAAAGAGAGGGAAAGGCTGAAAGAGAAAATAGCGGAGCAGAAGAAGCAAATCGCTGCTCATGTAGCAACGGTTGAGGTGGCCTCGAAGCAGGCTGCTGCAAACAAGAATGCTGAAGATCTGTGGACCGCTACAGAGCTATTGCAGTCAGGTAACCTTCAACCGGCGCCTAAATATTTTAAGCAACAGTGGCTTTACAGGTCGCCGAAGCGGAAGTCGAGGCCGATTAAGATCATCACCAAGACCGATGACATTGTCGTTTCAAAAAGTTCTGCTGCTGAACAAAGAGTCAAAGTCCATCGTGTGTGGAAGAAACGGTTAAGCATCTTTGACCCAGAGCGGGCAAGGCGGCCTGTCTTCTTCGATAGTCGGCAACTCGCTGCTGCTTTGTCCAAATTTAATCTTTTTCCCTGATTCTTTGAGTCCGCTGCAGACTGTATTTGAATGTGAAATTGACCTGCTTTGTTGCAGGTAGAAAGTCTCCACCGGGCTCCGTCGAGAGTGGGGAGATTGTCGTTATGCCGAGTACTAGTGTTGACACGGTCTCGCATGAGGATTCCGCAAGAGATGAGCAATCCAACCTGAGCGACATCAGAGAGTTAGAAAGGAAATTTCAAGCTGAAATTCCGAACATTAAAGCGGAGTTAAAGAAGGCAGAAGAGCGCGGGAAAGCATCCGTGGAGCGCGAGAAAGTCCTAAAGGACCAGATCGCCAGCATCTCGAGGGCGCTGGAGAGGTCCGATAGGGAGAAGAAGAGGCTCACTAATGATGTCCGCTTCTACAAGGGCAAGCACTTGGCGTCGGCGTGGGAAGAAAAGGGGAAGCGGGCTGCTGAGGTTGCTGAGGAAAGATCGTGATTGCCAGATTGCATTGCTCCGGAGGTCGCAGCACAGGCAGGTGGTGGCCAACAGGCCGCAGATGAGGTGCTGAGGCATGCAATGGAGCCTATGGTTCCCCTTATTCGGGTAGACCGGGAGGCTGCCCATATGCACCGGACTATCAACTCTATTCATCACCACATCTGTCGCTTGTACAGCGAAGTTCTCCAGATAAGCGACCAGGAGGCGCACCTGTGCAGAGATAGGATGGGGAGACCGACGCGGACTGAGACTAAGGACCGCTGAGTCCGCAGAACCGCGAACTTGATTTGATTTGTCAGATGTATAATTGTGTGTTTTAAACAATGCTCCACGTTGTGGCTTGTGATGAACTATGCTGCGCTTTACGCGGATTAAATAATATATACGCACATTATGTTGCTAATTTTTGCTGTGACCTGTGGCGAACTGTGCGGACTAATGCTGTGTCTGCTTCTCATAATTTTAACTTGTCTGCAGGTGGGAAGTGTCGCGAGCTGGGCGGACTTAAACTGTGTCCGCCTTATTTTTGTGCTTTGAACTTTGCTTGGCATGTGAATTTCAGTTTGTGTCCTCTTTATTTTTAATTTTTGCTGCGTGAATAATTGGATTATGGCGGACTATGCGGACTGCAAAAGCGAGCTATGCGGCCTGGCCAAAAAAATATGTCACGCCTCACTACTCTAAATATAGCCATGTTGCTTCTTCTATGTAGGAAAACAGTTGAAGTTGAAGACCCTGCGTCCTGCCAAAATGGTGTCCGACAGGACTGATGCTGCAGTTACTTTCCATGACGCCGACCACCAAAAATGCACTCTAACAGAGGGCGACCTTGAAGCTTTTGTTGAGAATAAAATGGCGGACTCTAACTTGCTTGTCCGCCTTCCCGCATATGAGGAAAGACTGAATTTTTCAAAGACGACTCAGATCGCCATACCTATTGATCACTTTGACAGCGGATTCAAATTTCCGCTATTATGGGAGATCGCCAAGATTTTTGAACATTACGGGATGGTGTCGGGCCAGCTCGCGCCCAACACTCTTGCTGCTATTTGCAGCTTTGTCTCTTACCTGCGGTCTGAGAAGATCGCATTCTCTATGAACATCTTTCGCAAGATGTTCTCAGTCTGCTCAATAACCTCATCCGGAGGCTGCCCTTACAAGGGTCTGATCTACTTTTACTGTAGAGGAATGAAGGTTGTGGGCCTTCCTAACAAGATCCACAACTGGACCTCCAGGTTCTTAATCTTTGAAGGCGACCTAGGGTTCGCGCACACCTATCCGCAAGAGCGCGTGGACTCTGCCTTCAAGAGTGTCCCGCTGGACGTGATGGAGTCCTCCATCGCCAAATTCTTAGCCGATGTTAGGCTCGATATTGAATACTACGTTCCGCTGTTGGAGATCTTGGCGGACATTTCGCGCGAAGAAAGTAAGTTTTTGCTAACTCAAGTTTGTATCCGCAGCGACCTTTGTGTTTAACTCTTCTGCTTTTGCAGCTACCTTGGTTGTACCCGCCAACCTGCCACAGACGCCTAGCGGATTTACGCCTACATAAAGAGAAAGTAAACAAGAGGTTGCAAGGAAGAGGAAAGAGGAGGGGGATCCCGCGGCGGACTACTCCTCTTCTGAAAGTTTTACAATACAACGCTTCGGCAACTACCAGAAGGATCTTGGGGGGAACCCGATGATCCACTGGAATAATAAGAACAAGCATGTCCGCTTGTCGACTGCGCTTCTTCGTGGAAAAGCTCAAGAATAACTCGTCATGCTCATGTTGCGATATCCTCACTTTATGGGATGCGCAACTTGTGCGATTTGAAGAAGATAGCCGCTGCCGATCTCCCTCTGTTGGCTTCCCAGGCTACTGCGAACAGCGTGGTGATGAACCACTTTGTCTTTTCCCTGTCCAGAGACCTGCTCAGGCAAAATGATCAGCTTCAAGAAAAAAAAAGAGTGCTCAAAGAAAGAAATATTCAGTTAGGAAAGAAGGTCGCCCATCAGAAGGAAGAGCTTGGGGTGAGTTGTATTTGTAGCGGTGTCTATTTGAAGTCCGCCGCGATCTAATATTTATTTCTTTGTTTTGCGCAGGTCGCCTACGATCTAGAGAATAACAACTTCCAGGCCGCCATGCTACCCTTTGTGAAGTAATCCGTTGAGATCGCCATCGAGCGATTTGTCCGCGGCGGTTTCGCAAAGGAAGGAGTGGATGGCATTCCTTTCTTGGAGCTCTTCCCGGAGTTGAAAGAGCAGGTCGCAACAATGGAGCGGGCTGCAAAGGGTAAAGATGTCATTGTCGAGGAGGGAGAAGGCGAAGAAGAAGCCGAAGAAGAAGAAGAAGAAGGAGGCGAAGAAGAAGGCGAAGAAGAAGGCATCAAGGCAATGGCTGACGACACTGGCTCAAGCCAGCAAGGAGGAGAACAGTACGCCAAGTCCGGCACCTCTGCATCTTCCTCTGCAGGCAGGAGCTCGCATAGCGAGTCTGCGACGAGCACTGGATTAGATGGCAGCAGTGGAAGCGGCTCAGAGGGCTATTCTCCGGAGATTGATGTCGAAGGCCTAAGCCCTGCACCTCCTGCCGAAAAGAAACAGAAGACCGCTGAAGATGACTAATGTATTTTTGCTTTCTTGTAAATGGAGCGGACTCAAGTTTGTAGTCCGCTGAATAGATGAAACGATGTAACTTAATTCTTGATCAAATAGAAAGGATATTCTGGTATCATGTGTCTCCTGCAATGTTGTTTATCTTTTGTATTGACGTAGTAAAGTTCGATCTTCATGTAGCAGTCCGCGTGATGCAAATATCATCCATACTGTATGAGTTTTTGACAACTAGGAAATTTCATTTTGTAATCCGACCACTGTCCGCCACAAGAATAAGAATAATTGGTTGACGAAAAGATCAGGCGCACTCTGGCGAGTTCCAAAAGCAGTACGCGATTCTCTTTGTCAAATCTTTTAAGCTTAATGATGATATCAACATGGCGGCCTTATGTTTACTTGTATCATTGCGAGCTATAAAGACCAACCGGGAAATAATTCTGCGGACTGGGCGGATATTGCTTCACAGTTCGCACATATTCTTATAGAAATGATCTATAGCTTGCGACCAAGCGGGGAGGTGCGGTCGGCATTGCGTTTCTCACCGGGCCACAAGCTATACGATTAACCCAAGGAAAACTGGCGGACTGAGAGGATATAGAAAATCAGTCTGCATTAAATAGAAGAAATGATCTATAGCTTGTGACCAGGCGGGCAGGTGCGGTCGGCATTGCTTTTCTCACCGGGCCACAAGCTATACGATCAACCAAAGGAAAATCGGCGGACTCCGCGGATATAGAAAATCAGTCCGCACTAAATAGAAGAAATGATCTATAGCTTGCGACCAGGGGAGCAGGTGCGGCAGGCATTGCTTTTCTCACCGGGCCACAAGCTATACGATCAACCCAAGGAAAACCGGCGGATTGAGCGGATAAAGAAAATCAGTCTGCACTAAATAGAAGAAATGATCTATAGCTTGCGACCAGGCGGGCAGGTGCGGTCGGCATTGCTTTTCTCACCGGGCCACAAGCTATACGATCAATCCAAGGAAAACCGGCGGATTGCGTGGATAAAGAAAATCAGTCTGCACTACATAGAAGAAATGATCTATAGCTTGCGACCAGGCGGGCAGGTGTGGCAAGCATTGCTTTTCTCACTGGGCCACAAGCTATACGATCAACCCAAGGAAAACCGGCGGACTGCGCGGATATAGAAAATCAGTCCGCACTAAATAGATTCCCTACGAAGAGCAAGATGCAGACTTGACGGAACGGTCATCTGCCCTCTTGCCTGGAGTACAGTCTAAGTTGATATTTTTGGTAGTTGCGGCCGGAGCGGTATAACTTTCCTCAAGATCAACCAAGTTGTGGGTCTCCTGCAGGCACTGCTTTAGGGTACCATTGAGTGTTAGAGGGTTACAAACTAAGATGACCCGTGGGCATGTGAGCCAGAGTGGCATAACTTTCCTCATGCAACCATCGAAGTTGTAACGATATCCCTAATGCAGCATGGTAGAGCTTAACTCCCACCCTATCCCTCCATAATGCAGAGGTGGGGTCAGGTACTAGCCGGGATCCAAAGTTCAGAATCCTACCTCGCTAGAGCCTGCAAGCTCCCACTACACGGTGCGAAATCTCCCCGCAACACGTGGTCTTCGTGGTGTTACGCTAATGACAACAGCTCTAGGGGAGGTTTTGCTGAACTCGGCAATGTCTCCTGCTATCAGGTAACCGTTATTGATGTTTGGGAGAGAAAGAGAAAACACTAGGAAAATTGTTAGTAAGAATCCTTTGGTTAATGAAAGGCATTTGCAAAGTTAGCATAAGAAAGATGAGAGAGTTCAAGGACGGAACCGTTTTTGGAATTTTTCTTGCTTAGAATGCCAACTGTTATGCTTGAATAGATAAAACACTTGAAGAAGCATTAGCAAGTAGTTTTTACTCATAATGATTCCTGAAGAGGATACATAGAATAGAAAAGAGAAGGTTCAGGAATAGAACCGTTTGAGATCATCCCCGCTCCATGTATGGGGCATATCCTCTCCCTCGTATGTTTGCAAGAGGTAAGCGCCGTTCTTTAACACTTCTTTGACAATGAAGGGGACAACCCAGTTCGGATTAAGTTTTCCAACTGAACCAGCTCTTGCAGCAGCGTCAACTTTCTTAAGAACTAGATCTCCCACTTGAAAGTGTTTGATCCTTATGTTCTGATCAAAATACCGGGCCATCCTTATTTTGACCTCCTCCTGTCTTATTGCTGCTTTGTCTCTAATTTCCTCAATGTGTTCTATGCTGAATCTCATCTCTTCATTGTTCGGGTCAAGCCAGTCCTCAAAACCTTACCTTGCAAGCAGAACTCTGGGTGATGGGACTTCAAACTAAACTGGAATGAGGGCCTCTAAGCCATGAGAAAGTTTGAACGGAGTCTCGCTAGTTGCAGATGAAGGTGTTGTTCTAAGGGACAAGAGGACTGATGGAAGCTGATCAGCCCAGCTTCCCTTGAGATTCTGCACTTTCTTCTTAAGTAAATTAAGGACCTGCTTGTTGGCTGCTTCAACTTGGCCATTATGTAACGCCCCACCTGTCACATGACATATAACGGTGGGTCCGGCCGGGGCCCCATGCCATATATCACAGACAAGTGAAGAAATTACTTGTGGGAATCAAACTCTACGCGTACTTTAACTCATTCCATTCAAGCGCATCATTTTTTCTTTCAGCATGAACTCAAACCAGAATGTCCACCAATATATAAATACCACATTTATATATATAACAACACCAGGAATGTATACAACCCACACACCCTGGCCTTATGGCCTTACAGGTTCCTCTTTTACACATCAATAATTTCGTACATCGGCACGCAGGCCAGCCACACATGAAATCCAAACACAACTCTTCGCATGGCCTTCAACGGCCTATAGCAGCAAGCTAGCCATTCCTCTTGTTTGCTCCACCTGTATTTTTTCCATCCAAGCCAACACAGAAAACAAAGTAACGACCAACATTTGGCTGACCCATTATAACGACCCTACCCCCTGCCCGGGGTAGTGGTTCATTCCCTGTATACAATGCTATCATCTATCATCAAGTATCATCAAGCATATATGATTTTCTTTATCCCACTAGCAAACACATTACATCACAAACGCTAGAATCCACTAGACGCTCCGTGCACTCAGGGCACCTTCTTGGCGTACCGGAATCCACCAGTCATACACCGACGATCCGAGGTTTTAACTTATTGGTTGATCGGCCCTAGTCCACCAGTCTCGCAAGCTGGCGATATCCCTCCCAAACCACTCAGAGGTACAACCTCACAACATCCAATAACAACCAGAGCAGATCGACCCACACCATGTGGTGTAGCAAGCCGGGTTTATCCAAGCTCCCCAAGCATTACCACCCATTGATCCCCCTCCTATTCTGATCAACCCACCCATGTGGTGCAGCAAGCCGGGTTTAACTCAGCTCCCCAAGCATTGCCACCAATCGATCCCTACCTAACTAGATCAACCCACCCTAGTGGTGTAATAGGCTGGGTTTATCTCGAGCTCCCCAGGCGTGCTACCAATTGATCATATCATAACCAGGAGCTTTGCCAAAGCCTCCTCATATTCAGCATCACATGCATACATTCATCACATCATGAATCCATTTGCATCTCATCAAATCCACGGAGTCTTCTCCGGTTTACCCATGAACATCACCAATCCGGACTACCGGTCCAGATGGGCTTCACACAGCATGCCTATGTCGTACTCCATAATTCCGGCTCTAGATGCAGACTCAACAAAGGAATCACTTCCGCAAATCCACCTCTTGGTGGAGGATTCCAAGCACATGTATAAAGAAAAGACTTCGATGTCCAAGAAGGAGATCGTTACCCTTGAAGATCGCTTCGGTGTCATGAAGTAGCCGGATGGAAATCACCGCCTCGGCTCTGCCTTCACGAATCCGCTCTCGGATCTTCGCTCCGCACTCCGCAGCTCCTACAGCAGCTGGTAGTCTCCTCCCTCCCCCGTTGCCTTAGGCTTTTCTTCTTCCCTTTCTTGGAATAAAATGAAGAAGAAGATGAAGATGAAAAGAAGGATTATATCCCTTTTTCTCAGCCTTCTAAACACCTGGACAGAGCCCCACCACTGGATCCAGGAAGAGGGAAACAAACGGCTCAGATTTGGCCAGAAAAGCTTGAACACGGCCTGACACGCCCTGTGACACGCCCGTGTCATAGGCCGTGTCCCTCTAAGCGGCAGTCAACCGACTCAATCCAGCCAATACACGGCCGTGTGACACGCCAGTGTCACGTGTCGTGTCCACGACATGCCCTCAGACACGCCCGTGTCTGAGGCCGTGTGCATCAACGAAAATAATCCCAAAAGAACCCGAGACTTCACACAGCCTGGCACACGCCCGTGTTCCTGGCCGTGTGCACCTGGACACACCTGTGTCCCGCAAACACGCCCTAGAGCAAGACGTCGAGTTGAGTTCGACGACCACTGACACGCCCTGTGACACGCCCGTGTCACAGACCGTGTCCTCACTCGACACTCGACACTCGACACTCGACACTCGACACAACCCAGGCATGACACGCCCTGGGACACGCCATCGTCCCAGGCCGTATCACCCATGCCTGAACCCAAATTGACCCAAAATGACCCAGAACTTCGAGGTGTTACAATCCTCCCCTCCTTCAAATAATTTCGTCCTCAAAATTTGACTCCAAATCAGCCAATCAACCACAAAACAATTGCTTATGCACATTTGCGTGTTGTATTCCAAGCCATCGCACATACGAACAAACATACAGCACATACAAACATTCCTAACGTTCACTTGTGCACATTTAGCCACAAAATACATCATGATCTCAAGTGCACCAAATTTTGATAGCTATGTACACCATCTTTTATTCATCACAATATATAAACATAGTTTACATACACCACCATGGACGATCCATCAAGTTCTGACTCACATCACGCTTCACTTCCGCTCAGCCTCCCGATTTTGAAATTCACGATTAAGAGACAAATTAAACACCCGAGGCTGAATTTCACCAACTGAGCTTTGCGGCTCTTGCACTTCCATCGCATGCAATCGAGGTTGCGTCCGGGGTGCAGATGACTCGGCCACTGCTTTACCCTTTTCTTCATATGATGCACCTGTCTTTTTCTCACTCCCTGGAGGGGCATTCCAACAGAATTTTGTGATGTGTCCTTGCTTCCCACATTTATAGCATATACGCGTATCAACACGTCCTGGCCCATAAGTAGCCCCCGAAGATACAGTTGACGGAGCTGATTCCGCAGGCCGAAATTTTTTCTTCTCTCGTCGTCTAAACTCCAATTGATCCGATTGCGGCACTTTAAACTCTGACTTTTCCGCTGCCAGTCGCTTATTTGCTTGTACCCGCTTCATATCCTTTTCCAATGTACGAGCTGTGTCGACCAACGCTTGGAAGCCTTGGCTCACCGAACTCGGAAGTGCCAACCTCAATTCATCCCGTAGTCCTTCATAAAACCGATTTGTCTTTCGTGCTTCCCCACGAAGGTAGATCTCGCATATCTCCCCAATCTCGTAAACTCATGCAGGTAAGTATCAATATCTCGCTCACCCTGCACCAGACAGAGAAACTCATTTTCCATCGCAATCCTCTGCGACACCGGCACATACTTGGCTAAAAATATTCGGGAGAATTCATCCATTGAAACTTCCGTTAAACCTCGACCTGCCAAGTGATGCACTTCAATTTCATCCCACCATAATCTTGCATCGCCTTCCAACAGAAAAGTGTCCAACGTCACTTTCTACTCCTCTACCTTCCTGATTGCAGTTAGGATCCTTTTTACCCTTGCCAACCAATCTTCCGCCTAAGTTGGGGAAAGCGCTCCACCAAACGTGGGTGGATGGAAGTTCATAAAACGTGTCAATGACTCGTCACTTGCTTGCGCCTCCACCACCACTGCAGCATGCTCTTGCCTTCCACCAGTTCTTGCCTGTCCAGTAGGTTGTGCCTGTAACACTGCAAGCACTGTCTCCGTCACCACCCGTATGGCTTCTGCCGAGGGAGGCATAGGCTCTTCCACGGGTGCTGCACTCTCATCAGACCGCTGGGGCTCAGACGGCCCAGCTCCATCCCTCGCCACCTATCAATGTACAGAACACCATTAAAATCGCAAATCATAACGGTACTGCTACATTGACTACACACTCACGCACATCATGTGCATGACATACATTCCTAGTGGAGCTCAATTGGTGATGAGATGTGAAGGAACTCAGTAGTTAAGCGTGCTTGGGTGAGAGTAGTACTGGGATGGGTGACCTCCTGGGAAGTCCCCATATGGCCCAGCATAACTGTCGAGTTCGCTCATCAAAGGGAGGCTGTGGCCACCAAAAACCCGCCGGTGGGCTGGAGAGGGGTTGGGGTGCTTGGGCTGCAGCCCGGTAGCGTTGCCTAGAGCGGAGCCGTGACGTCGTCACGTTGGATCGGCTAGGGGCGTTACACATTACTCCTGGGATGATGGACTTATGCAAACCGCAGTTCTGTTCCGACCTGCTTGCAAAAATCAATCATCTCTGCGTTGTTGAACTGTGGTCCATTGTCGGTGATTATAGCCATATGTATTCCATGTCGGAAGACAATCTCTCCCCAAATGAAATTCTTGATGACCTGAGTTGTTGTCTTTGTCAATGCCTTTGCTTCATTCCACTTGCTGAAGTAGTCGATCATCACTATGATGAAACACCGTTGTCCACTTGCCATGGGAAAAGGACCAATGAGATCCATTCCCCAAACTGCGAAGGGCCAAGGAGTTGCAATCGATCTGAGTGACTGAGCAGCCTGGTGTTGAAGTGGAGCAAAATTCTGGCATTGAACACACTTTCTAGCATAAGCCTCAGAGTCTCTCTTTATGGTGGGCTAGAAATATCCCTGCCGCAGGATTCGTCTTTCTAAAGTTCTTGCTCCCGATTGACTTCCACACTCTGCTGAATTAACTTCTTGCAAAACAACGGGAGCTTCTTCTTCTGAAACACATCTGGCCATCGTAGAGAGGAATGTTCTTCTATAGAGGATTCCTGCCACTAAGTAATAGTGAGCTTCTTTTATTCTAAACTTTTTTTGATGTTTGATTGAATGGTGAAAATCTCTTGTTGATAGATAGAGAATGAATGGGTCCATCCAGGAGGGACGTTGATCAACCTGCATCAGTTCTCCATCCTCCACTGTCGGGCGGAAGAGCTCGAAAGTTGTTCCTCCTGATGGCAGTCCATACTTGGCAAGAACATCTGCCTCCTCATTTTCTGTTCTAGAGATGTCCTCAATGGTAAAGCTTTTGAATTTGCCGATCTCTATTTTCACAAGAGCAAGATACTTCTTCAAGATCGCCTCTCTTGTCTCAAAGTTTCCAAGGACTTGCGACGCCGTTACCAGAGAATCAGTCTTGATATGAGCATGATCAATTTCGAGTTCTCTTGCAAGTCTCAAGCTTGCTATCAAAGCTTCATACTCGGCCTGGTTATTGGTCACTGGAAAATAGAACTTGATGGCCTGCTCTAGTTTGATGCCGTTTGGGTTAATCAGAACCACTACTGCTCTAGAAGAATTTCTTCCTGAGGCACCATCAATATAGATGGTCCAAGCCAAAGGAGATCTTTCTGCTTGATCAAAACTAGACTCTGCTGTGTCAATCAGGAAGACTGCTAGAAGTTGAGCTTTGATGGCTGTCTTGGGCACATAAGAAATTTCAAATTCACTTAATTCTATTGCCCATTTGGCTAGTCTACCAGAATGCTCTGGTTTCTCCAACACACTTTTCAAAGGTTGATCGGTAACAACTTGAATCGAGTGCACTTGGAAATACGGACGGTGTCTGTGAGCTGACATGACTAGTACCAAGGCTAACTTCTCCAAAATTGGGTACCGTGTCTCGGCACTTTTCAGAATATGGCTAACATAGTAGACCGGGAACTGTTTCCTACTTTCTTCTCGAAGAAGAACAGAGCTGACAGCCTCAAGGCCAACTCCTAAGTATAAGAAAAGCATCTCCCTTGGCCAGGGACTCTGAAGCAGAGGTGTTGAAGTCAGCTGCTTCTTCAACTGATCAAAGGCCTAGGAACATTCTTCTGTCCACTCGAACTTAGACGCTCCTCAAAGAGTTTTAAAGAAAGGAGCACTCCTATCTCCAACCCGAGGGAGGAACCTCGCAAGACCTGCTAACCTCCCCCCTAATAGCTGAACTTCCTTAGGTGAACGGGGGGTAGGCATATCAAGAATAGCTTTTACTTTATCTGGATTGGGGGCAAGTCCCTCTGGAGTAAGGAGATGACCAAGGAACTTCCCCTTACTCGCCCCCAAGGTGCACTTCAACGGGTTGAGATTCATTTTATATCTATGCAGAGTAGCGAACATCTCTGCTAGATCTCATAAATGCAGCGAAAACGACTTACTCTTGATCAAGAGGTCGTCTACATATACTTCTAAGTTTCTTCCTTTCTGTTTCTTAAACACACGGTCCATCATGCATTGGTAGGTTGCACCGGCATTTTTAAGCCCAAAGGGCATCACCAGGTAACAGTAGCAACCATCATTGGTAATGAATGACGCATGAGGAACGTCAGGTTTATGCATTCTTATTTGGTGATAACCAGAAAATGCATCTAAAAAACTCATGCAAGAGTACCCTACCGTAGAATCAACTAAAGAATCTATCCAAGGCAAGGGGTAACAATCTTTGGTGCATGCTTTATTGAGTTTTGTAAAGTCTACACACATGCGCCACATCCCTCCTGGTTTTTTAACCATTGCAACATTGGATATCCAGGTTGGGTATTGAATTTCACGGATGAAATTTGCTTTGAGGAGCTTTGTGACCTCCTCTCTTATTGGCTCAGCAAGCTTCGATGCTACATCTCTCTTCTTTTGTTTCATAGGATTGCAGTTGGGATCAACATTAAGGTGGTGGCAAGCAGCATCCAGATCCACG
The DNA here is from genome assembly GCA_039583875.1 of Platanthera guangdongensis. Lineage (NCBI taxonomy): Eukaryota > Viridiplantae > Streptophyta > Magnoliopsida > Asparagales > Orchidaceae > Platanthera > Platanthera guangdongensis. The sequence goes on along the minus strand of CM077161.1, from coordinate 66,930,119 downwards.
CCTGGCATGTCTTCTACTGACCAGGCAAAGACATCCAGGTTCCTCAACAAGCAGGAGATCAGCTCGGCCTTTTGATCTTCAGGCAATTCCGAGTTGATGGAGAGCTTTCTCTCCTCCCCCTCAGCAATGGGGACTCCTTGCATCACCTTGGTAGGTTCCAGTTGAGCTCCTCTATCAGCAGCAGTTTCTGAGTTTGGAGAGGCTTCTGCAGCTGCTGCTGGAGCAATGGAAGGACTGGCATCAACCATGTTGACAGTGCGAACATAGCACTCCCATACTCTCCTTGAGTCACTCCTGACCCGGCACATCCGTCCATCAGCGAAGAACTTGATTGCGAGGTGGTAAGTTGTGACCATCGCTTGATACTTGTTCAATAAAGGCCTGCCGAAGATGGCATTATAGCTACTGGGAGCGTCAACCACTATGAATTGAACTTGCTTAGTTGCCCCTCCAAGATTTACAGGCAGGATGACGCTTCCCTCAACTTCTTTTCTCTCCCCTGAGAAGCCATAGAGTGGCCCTTCGGTGGAAAGCAGAGGATTTCCAGTCTTCAGAGCATCAAAGGTTGATTTAAACAGCAAGTTGACTGTGCTTCCAGTGTCAACAAGAATCTTGTCAACTGTGAAATCCCCAATAACAGCCTTAATTACAACTGCATCATCGAATGGGTTTGCTGTTTGGGGCAGATCAACTGGGCCAGAAGTGATGACCTCGCTTGGTGGAGCAACGGAAGAGGAAGAGGCCACCTCTGCTCGAGTGACCCTTGAGATTGAGGACTTCCGAGTAGACTCGGTCCCTGTCCCATCGTGGATAAAGAAGAGTCGTCCCAGGACTCCTTCGTCATCTACATCAAAGCACTCAACCGGAACGTTGATCGGCCCCAGACGGCCTTCGTCCTCGACCTCCACACATTCTTGATAAGTTTCAGCTACTTCCTTGCCTTTGGAGGTGGACGGCTTTGAAGAAGAGTCTTTCTTGCTTAAGTCAATCTTCCCCTCGGCAAGCAGCTTCTCTATTAGCATACGAAGGGCCTTGCAATCCTCGGTCAAGTGACCTTTCTCCTTGTGGAACTGGCAGAAATGCGCATTGTTTCTTGGCCTCCACTATCTCTGAGGCCCTTGTTTCTTTTCCTCCGATTTCTTTTGCAAGATCTGGATGACTTCATCAAGATCCAGACTTGCAATTTCCTCCATGGAGTCATTATCACATCGGCTGGGAGAAGGCAAGGCTGCTTGCTGGAGGATGAGAAGTGCTTGTAGAGGAATGGCAGGAGTGGCGGCCAACGACAGTCTCTAATCCTGAAACTGTTGATGGCCGAGAAAAGGTTTCTTATGGCGGAAATTCCGGCCCCTTTGAGAAGGAGGCTGGAAATCTGGGCGAGGGGGCTTGCTGTGAGAAGAAGAACCAGATGCATCCCTTCCTTCAGCTTTAGCTGTCAGGGATGAAACATATGTAGGGTTGGCGTTTTCTCCTTTAATGAAGCGGTTGACCATGGCGATCACCTCTTGGTATGTTTCTGGTGCCTTTGTTGTTGCTTTAAATTTTAAGGGGCCTTCCCGCAGGCCATGGATTAAGGCAACCTTGTAGTAGTCGGGGTTCACATTCCTTACCCCTTGAATCTCCTTTTGGAAGCGATCAACGAATTGTGCGACTGATTCGTTGTCCATTTGCTTGATTTCAAAGAGAGAGGCTGGTCCATCCTTCCTCTTTCTTGAGGTAGCAAACCTTAGCAACAATTCGCTGCGAAGCTTAGCAAAGGAAGAGATTGTGCCCGAAGGCAGCTCATAGAACCACTCTCTCGCCTGTCCTTCGAGATTGGTAACCAGGACTTTGCACTTGATGGCGTTGGAGAGACATCTCAATGCAACTTCCCCTTCAAACGCTTGGAGGTGGGCGACTTGATCAGTCTCCCCTGAGTAGAATGGAAGGCGAGGTTCCCTGAAGATGTTTGGAGCCGACTCCCATCGGATTCGATCAACGAAGGGAGACGGGGTCTCGAACTTAGCAGGGTAGAAAGGGCGGACTGAAGCTGGGGAGTCCGCGGGTTCGGCGGACTGGCGGTCAGCAAAATGGAGCTGGTGGGCAGGAGTGCCCCTGGCAGCTTCTCTGAAAAAATTCCTGAATGAGGCAAACTGCTCCTCCTAAGGGCGCAGAGGGGCGGCGGACTGGACAAGATTTCCAGGAGTGACTGGCGACTGCCGAAGCGGAGTTCGGCGAGTTGGAGTCTGGCGGACTGGAGAGTCCGCAGGTTCTGCTGCGGCCTGAGGAGCAAGCTGCTGTGTTAACACATCAGGGCTTGGCTGATCATGTCGAGACACTGGTCAGTATGCCTGCAGGATTGCTCGGCCTCAAAGCGAGCTTGCTCGATTGCATCCCAGAGAGAATCCTCCGAAGAACTGGAGCGGTCTGAGGAGCGAGCTCGGCGGTCTGACATGTCTGTCCGCTGTATTCGAAATGACACTTGAATCTAAAGGTCGCGTGTTAACTGTTTATGCATGAAAATGCAAAGGGGTTCGAGCACCACCAGCTAACGGTTCTAGCACAAGGGAAAAGAAGGGAGAGGAGAGACTACGAGTAGCAATCTACTAACTAGACAAGAGCCAGAAGAACAACAGGGCCGTGACCTACGACAACAACAGACTTCGCCCGTCGCGGCCTGAATGCCTCTCTTGCGATGGGATTTCCTTTTACTGAACAAGGGTTTGATTATAAGGATAAGAAGAATAAGCAAGAGCTGGGCAAGCTGGAGTCCGCAAAGCACGAGATTTGAGTCTGCAGCCTTTAACAAGTAGGCTCATGGGCACGAGTCAGCGTGCTCTAGGTGCACCACCTCCCCCCTATTTAAAGGATGGGTGTCCTGCCCAAACAGGCAGGGCTAAAATAACCGACTGCCCGGGGTACAGGAGAACTGGGCAGCGGTGACGGGAAGCAAAAAGAAAGAACACGCCAGTCCGCGCAGAAGGGGCGGACTGGCCTCGCGGGCTTGAGCTTCAATCTGCTGCTACTAGGCGCGATCCTTCAGAGGATGGCGAACTGGGCCGACGGGACACTTCGTCCGCCGACGTAGAGAAAATAGGGATCCAAAGGCATGGCGAACTGGGCGATCAGAGCGTTGAGTCCGCCGATGGGGGACCATCCTCGGTGGCCGATCACTGCTGCTTTGCCGAGCTGGGCGGACTGCCGAATTGTGTCCGCGTATAATGAAGCATGGCCTTGACATCCTGCTGGTGTTGCGGACTGAGGGGTTAACAATAGGTAGGGGGTCCTAGTCTCTATAAATGCGAGATAAACATCATCTTTGGTGGAATCAACACCAGGAGCACCATAGGTGCAGGAGGAATAGGAAGAGCCTGACCCACAGTCGGGTCCTTCACTCGCGGTAACTGTCCTAACACAACTGATAATAACGCATGGATCTGCGACGACATCTCCACCGTCTGTCTGGACAATGTCTCATTACTCTGCAGCTAACATTCAATCATCGCTTCGCTCTGCGCACCTGAAGACTCGCCCTCTGACTGGGGAGTCGATCTAGTTACCATACGCTTAAGTGTCATTCTAAATAAATAATGAATACTAATCAAAACCTACCCCAACTGCTAGCACCAAACAACATAGTCCAGACAAAACATGCTAAAGTACTTGCTAAAGCTGCTAACCTGCTCTGGGATTTTCAATCATGATGTCATGCCTAGACTTAGGATGATAAACTATCATCCTACTGACTCATGTGCCTAAACCATGAATGCATGAATTTCTTATTCTTTTTGACTCAAAACCATGTGTGTACATGTGTCATCATGTAAATCTTTAGCTTGGCAGTGTGCAAATGCAATGTTATGCCATGCATGTTTTGCTATGCAATCTAAAAAGGACTTAATGCATGTTATGAGCTCCGTACACATGAAATGTTATGCATCTCATACTACATAATATCGCATGTAATGAAAAAATAAAACGTGCTAATGGGCACCCATGTGATGTTGGTTATGCATCTCATACTACATAACTGTCACATGTTGACACCTATGGTGGATCCATATACAAACACATATTATGCATCTCATACTATATAATATGTCATGTATACTTCTTATCATGCTATGAGTGTAGTGCTCATGCTACCGCCAAGATGTACTGATGACACATCGGTGTGTGTATGAAATGAAACTATACAACTAGAGCTAACTAGAGACGACTGCTTGACCAATTGTCAAACAACCAATCCCTCTGATACTAACTGTCACAACACGCAATTTCTTCACATTAAAGGATGTATTAGAGTAAGGAGAAAACATGCGTCATGATGCCACTTCAGCAGGGGATAACCGCAAGCGTTCAGGTGAGACCTTAACTAAACACATTTTGGAAAATTTATAAGTTAATTAAGGGAAATCCAGTTTTAAGTTAAGCAATTAGCTGTATCCCTCGGCTTAGTGGATCAACTAGTCCACGAATAAAAATATAGTTATAGGCTGCGGAAAAATACTTTGATTAGATTGATTTTAACATCTTACATGTGTATTGATAGTAAGGTTTGCAGTCAATTTTATTAGGGTATTTTCAGGGTTTTAAAGCAAATCATGTCTTGTAAAGTGTTTATTTTGATTCCCCCTTGTATATATTTTTATCGCTAATGAGTTTTTCTGCTTTTTGCAGGTTTTCATGGCTTTCAGCCGAATTTTGCTGTGACACGCACAAGGTCAAGCACTACCCGGGCGTGTAGCCCAGAGGAATGAAGCAATTGGTCCGAAACTGCATTACATGGAAACTTAGTGTACACGCCCTCTGTCATGCCCGTGTCACATCCGACACAGGCGTGGTATAAATGCGTGTCCCCGGGTTTCGAGGAATCTCCGCAACGCGCTCTTTTTTCCCGCTCCATAGTCGAACCGAACATGTCACGCCCCCGGGTCATGCCCGACCCGGGCGTGACATATGGGCGTGTACTTCAACCACCATGCCCGTCAACTCCAGCAATTAATTTCAGCACGAAAAAGTCGCACCGACCGTGTCACTCCCCAGGTACACTCCCGACCAGGGCATGTCAGGGGGGCGTGACCCATCCCGAAAAATTCTATAAATTGAGCCCTTCTCCAAGGGTTCAACATCATCTTTGGCTGAGAAGGGGAGGTGCTGCCCCTCTATTTCTTGCTCTTTTTCATGCTTTTCTCTCTCTCTCTCTCTCCCTCTTTCTCATTCTAGTTTAGTTTAATACTAATGTAATTTTACTTTTGCAATAGCTTTTATTATGCTTTAGTTGCTAATGATAGGGCCAGAATAGGATTTTCAATTCCATGCTCTTGTACTTTTCATTTCAAAGTTGTAGCTTTCCTTTTTCATTAATAAAGAAGTACTTTTCTCCTTTTCTTGCTTCTACTTAGTGCTCTTTATGCTTAACTACTCATCCCCCCTCTTCCACCTCACCAAGATTAACTAATCCTCCATGTACTCGATCATGATGATCTGAGGTTCGAGTGATTAGCTTATGATGCTTTGAATCTTACCTTTTCTTTTTAGGGTTTAGCCTTGAATTACTCTTGATTTATCACGGGTTGGAGGTATATCATCGATATATACTCTCCACCTTTGCTTTCATTCTGGGCTAGCTGAGAGGCTGAAAGTTTGAAATGAGCACTCAATAGTAAAGGGAGTTGTTCGCACCCCTCGAGAGAGGCAGACGTTCAAATCTCCCGGATTGGAGTAAAATCAAATAGAGGGGTTCACCGCGTAAACCAAGTTTTAGGCCTCCAATTTAGGCGAAAGTCGGTTGGACCTTCCTAAACTCAGTTGGTCACGGCCTTCGAGAGAAGTGTGTCAATATTTATGGAACTTCAACGGTCAAGGACCTTTACCCTAATTAGCTTAGGTCTATTTATCGTATTTCTGTAATCGAGTCTTGCCGAGGTGATTCTTGATCGAGTGCATTTTCCTCTCATCGTTACTAAGCTTTAGTGTAATCTCTCTTTTAGCTCTCTTTATCTCTTCATGCAAGTAGCTCTCTTTCATTGCAAGTAGTTCTCTTCCTTTAGTACGCTTAGCTTTCTTTTAAACCCTAATATTTCCGTCGATAAAATAATCGATTTCGTGTGAGTAAGCTTACTCAACCGATCCCGGATTTTAATACGACACTTGTGTCCCCTTACTACAGTTCGATAGGTATACTTGCCTAGCCAGATTGCTAGTTCGGTTGTTTGCTTTTCGTAAGCATTGGTCAGGCCATCAAGTTTTTGGCGCAGTTGCCGGGGAGCAACGCTCGTTGATAAATTGAAAACACAAATCTATTAGTTTTATCATTTCTTTTTCTCATCCTCCTTCTTTAAATTTTTTAAAAGAAATCAGAAAAAAATTTCATTACCTCTATTAATAGAAACCCACTCCAGAATTTTTCTACGCCACCTAAATCTCTCGAAAAGGGCAAAGCGGTTTTAAACGCCACTATCTTGTCTAGTACCTTGCGAACCCTTCACCGGGTAGCCCTTGGGAAGTTCGGGAGTTAAACTTTAAAAAAAATTTATTTAAAAAAATTAGTAACCCTCTTTTTCTAGTTTATTTTATTTCTCTTTCTTCTCTTCTCTTCTTTTAGTGCATGACCCGCGGGAGCCTGTCTGTTATTTTAGACTTGGACCACGAAATTGAGCGTATTCTTCGGAGAAGATCGCGATTTCAAGGCCCTACACTCCAAATACCGGTTGAGGATTCCGAGTCATTTTCCACTTTAAGAATGGAAGAACCCAACGTAGAGGAAGCCGTGCAAATGACTATGTCTTATTATGCACGACCGAATCTCGGGGGTACTGAATCTAGTATAGTTCGCCCTGCGATAACAAATAACTACTTCGAACTGAAGCCTAGCATTATTCAAATGGTGCAGCAATATGTGCAATTTGACGGACTTCAAGATGAAGATCCGAACACAGATATTGCAAGCTTTCTTGAGATTTGTGACACGTTTAAGATTAATGGTGTCACAAATGATGCGATTAGGCTATGATTATTTCCCTTCTTTCTTAGAACAAAGACTAAGCAGTGGCTGAACACCCTTCCTAAAAATAGTATAACTACTCGGACGCAATTAACTGAAAAATTTTTGGCGAAGTATTTTCCGCCTGCTAAAACTGCAAAACTTAGGAATGACAATTCTGCCTTTGGACAAATAGACTCTGATACCCTTTACGAAACCTGGGAAAGATTTAAAGAATTATTAAGACGATGCCCACATCATGCTCTGCATGTATGGTTGCAGGTGCAGACGTTTATAACGGGCTAAATCAAAGCACGAAGCAAATGATAGATGCAGGTTCTGGCGGTACTTTAAATCATAAGACCCTAGAAGCAGCTCTTGAGCTGTTTGAGGACATGACCATGAACACTTACCAGTGGAATGTGCCTAGGTCCCGCCCGAGCAAGCCTGCAGGTATCTTTAAAGTGGACAACATCTCCCAGCTCGCGCTGCAAGTTGAAATATTAAGCAAAACAATTACGGAGATGACTGCTGCCTTTGCCCCTCAGGTATGGGAATCTGCAACTCCGCCCCCCAAACATTTGGATTATGTAAATAATATGCCTATAACTGCTTTTAATAATTTTTCTACTGCAAATTTTCATCCTGCTGGTTTTAATATTCTGAATAGTTATAATCCTGCGTTAAGAAATCATCCGAATTTTTCGTGGAGTAATCCATTGAATGTTGTGGGCCCGCCACCACAAATAGATTTTTCTGCACCACTACCACCTCCTCAAAGTTTTCCAAAATCTCCAAGTTTGGAGGAAATGTTTTCAAAATACATGAATGCTAATGACGCTACGATTAGAACCTTAACTGGAAGCATTAAAAATTTAGAAAATCAGGTAGGACAGCTCGCTAAAATAATTTCTGAGCGACCCGTAGGGTCTCTTCCTTCCAATACCGAGCCCAACCCGAGAGAGCAAGCGAAAGCTATAACTCTTCGGAGTGGGAATAAAGTTCCCGGTATGGTGAGTGAAGAGCCCGAGGCAATCTCCGCTCCCGCTTTAAAAAATCAAAGCTCCGCTCCCATTTTAAAAATTCCACCCTCTGCCGAAGAAGTTATCACCCCTGTTTTAGAAAAAGAACTCACTCCACCACCCACCTTTAAAAATAATCCATCCCCGCCATACCCTTTCGAACTTAATAAACAACGACAGGACGATCAATACACCTATTTTTTTAGAAAAGTTTAAACAAATTCACATAAATCTGCCTTTCCACGAAGCCATATCCCAGATGCCAAAGTACGTTAAGTACCTTAAGGACCTCCTGACCAACAAGAAGAAGTTAGAGAACCTTTCGCATGTCACGTTAAATGCCGAGTGCTCGGCGGTTTTGACAAACGGATTACCGAAGAATATCAGTGACCCAGGTAGTTTCTCTATCCCGTGTGTCTTTGGTAATCTCTTTGTCAAACAAGCTTTAGTCGACCTAGGTGCGAGTATTAATCTTATGCCCCTCTCGTTGTTTAAAAAGATAGGAATTGGTAGTCTCAACCCCACACGCATGACTATCCAGCTCGCCGACAGATCAGTCAAATACCCGTTAGGTATAGTGGAGGACGTCCTAGTCAAAGTCGACAAGTTCATCTTCCCGGTGGACTTTGTCATTTTGGACATCGAAGAAGACGTAGAGGTTCCCCTGATCCTTGGCCGACCCTTCCTTGCCACCACCCGAGCTATCATTGACGTAAGCAATGGTAAGCTCTTCCTTCGAGTAGGCGACGATGAAGTAACTTTCTCTATCACCCCCTCGATGAAGAACACACTAGCCAATGATGACTCCTGCTTTTTCATAGATACCGTAAGTGAAGAGTCCTCCTCTCACACCTCTGATTTTGAAAAAGAATTTTCCAATTTTTGTTCCTCTCCTACTCCTCCAACTGAATCTCTACACCTAAGTGAAGAATCCTCCACCCGTCTTTCTGATTTTTAAAAAGAATTTTTTGATTTTTTTCCTCTTCTACTCCTCCACCTGAATCGCTGCAAGAAGCCTCCATGGCCGCTAGCCCCACCCCTTTTAATTTTACATATAAAAAAGTCTACGAGGATATAGTTTTTGAAAAAGAACGGATTTATAAAACCTCGTATGATGACCCCCCTACCCTGGAACTGAAAGAACTACCAGAGCACCTTAGATATGTTTTCTTAGAAAAAGACTCCAAGCTGCCTGTCATAGTTTCGGCCTACCTCACGGATGCACAAAAGGATAAACTTCTTTCAATTTTACGAAAGCATCGCCGAGCTATTGCTTGGCAGATATCTGATATCAAGGGCATAAGCCCATATTTCTGCACTCATAAAATCTTAATGGAAGATAATTCACGTAACTCTATACAACCTCAGCGCCGTATAAACCCAAACATGAAAGAAGTAGTTAAGGCAAGGTTCTGAAATTGTTAGACGTAGGAATTATCTATCCTATATCAGATAGTAAGTCGATTAGCCCAGTCCAGGTAGTACCAAAGAAGGGAGGGAAAACGGTAGTAAGTAATGAGAATAATGAATTAATCCTGACTCGGACGGTGACCGGTTGGCGGATGTGTATAGATTACCGTAAGTTAAATGACGTCACCCGCAAGGATCACTTCCCCTTTCCGTTCATTGATCAGATTTTAGAACGACCTTTCGGACATAGCTTTTATTGTTTTCTCGATGGCCTCTCCGGGTATTTTCAAATCCCCATCTCCCCCGAGGATTAGGAGAAAACTACATTTACTTGTCCCTTCGGCACCTTCGTCTACCGAAGAATGTCGTTTGGATTGTGCAATGCGCCAGCTACATTCCAACGATGTATGCTCGCTATCTTTGACAAGTACGTGGAAAGCATTATGGAAGTTTTCATGGATGATTTCTCCGTGATCGGGAATTCCTTCGATAGTTGTTTAGAAAACCTCGGGAAAGTCTTAGAACGATGCGAAGAGACTAACCTAGCCCTAAATTGGGAAAAATGCAATTTTATGGTGAGGGAAGGGTTAGTTTTGGGCCATACGATTTCTGCAAGAGGTATTGAAGTAGACGTTGCTAAGATAGAAGTTATCGAGAAACTGCCGCCGCCTATGAACATAAAGGCTATAAGAAGTTTCCTAGGTCACGCAGGTTTCTACCGCCACTTCATAAAGGACTTTTCCAAGATTACCAAGCCCCTTACCCATCTCTTAGAAAAAGACGCCCCATTCATCTTTGATGACCTTTGCCTAGCTGCCTTTAATTTAATAAAAGAAAAATTAATTGATGCCACAATCATGATAGCTCCGGTGTGGGATCTTTCATTTGAGATAATATGTGATGCGAGTAGTTATGCGGTGGGAGCCGTATTAGGTCAACGTATATCTAAAAACTTTCACCCCATTTATTACGCTAGTAAAACACTCACATCTGCCCAGGAAAATTACACTACAACCGAGAAGGAGCTCTTAGTTGTAGTTTTCGCTTTTGACAAATTCCGCCCTTATATTACTCTTTCGAAAATTATTGTTTTTACGGACCACACCGCCCTCAAATATCTTCTTTCAAAAATGGATGCCAAGCCTCGCTTGATTTGCTGTGTCTTACTCCTCCAGGAGTTTGACTTAGAGATCCGTGATAAGCGAGGAGCCGAGAACTTGGTCGCTGACCACCTTTCGCTCCTAGATAATCATTTTATAGAAAAATTAGATGAAAAATGTTTTAACGATTATTTTCCCGATGAGAAGGTATTTTAAATTAACACATCTACTTATCCTTGGTTTGCACACATCGCCAACTATCTAGTGGCTCGGGTGCTCCCAAAGGAGTTCTCGTCTCAGCAAAAGATGAAATTCTTTTCTGAATTAAAGAACTACTTTTGGGAGGACCCACATCTTTTTAAAGTCTGTGTAGACCAAGTGATCAGTGTTGAATTCTGTGAAGTGAAAGTGGATGAATGGAAGGCTTGGGAAACCTATCCGCGCGGACTACGCGGACTGGGTTGGCGGACTGCTAGGTCGGCAGGGATGTTGCAGGCAGTTTGCTCTGTGGCGGCCTGGGCGGTCTGTTCGCGCGGACTGCGCGGACAGCAGCGGCGGTCTGCCAGGCCAGTGTATGCTCAGCAGGCGGTTTACTCCCAGGAAGTAACCGGGCGGATAGGAATGTTATCCGCGGAGTCCGGCTTGAAGCGGACTGAAGAACTGGAGCTCGGCAGACCGGTTTGGCAGTTGCCTTGGTCTTGCTCTAGTGAAGCGGCAAGTGGAAGCCACGGAGACCGCCGGTCAGCGCGGACAGGAACTGGAGGTCGCCCGGTATGGCGGGCTAGATCCAGTGTCCGCCAGTAAGTGCGGACTGGCCCTTGCGGCCAGTGGACTGGACTTGGTGGGAATTGAACCAAGTCCAGGATGGCTCAGTCCGGGGAGATCGTGCAGTGGAGCGCGGGCTGGTTTCTCAGTCCGCCAAGCGTAGTAGAAGTGCTTTGCCTTGTTTGCTAGCTTGGGGATATGCGGACTGGAGGATTGCCCGTGCAGGAGCGTGCGGACTGGAGCTGGAGTCCGCTAAGTCCGGAGATGCCTTGTGATGAGGCAATGGACTCAGGAGTTGCGGACTGGAGTCTGCTGTTAGCGGACTGGATTGGCGTGTCCGCTAAGTCCGGAGGTGCCTTGGCAATGAGGTAATGGACTTGGGATATGCGGACGATAGCTGGGTATCCGCTGAGTCCGGCAGGTGCCTTGGTGGCGCGGTTGCGGGCTCGGGTTTTGCGGGCTGATGCCTTGTCCGCAGAATGGCGGATACGGCTTTTGTGGAGTCCGGCTGTGGTGGTCCTGGCTTGGTCTCTGGCGGCAAGGCGGACTGGATATTGGAGTCCGGCCTTGGAGAAGCTGGGGCGGACTGGCTATCTGCACAGGGCGGCGAACTGGCATGTGTGTCCGCGGGCTGGCGGACACATAAGTTCTTGCTGCGGGTTGTGGCGGTGATCCTATCGGGAAGGGCGGTGACCATACTCATCGTCGTGCCTATAAATAGGACCCATGTCACATCAGAACTAACCGAGGAACCTAGACCGAAGTAAGTGAACAGTGTTTGAGTTCGCGTAAGTTGCTGCGGCCTGGACTTTGTGTCCGCGCGGATAGAGTTGACCCGGTTGTGCTGTGCAGGTTGTGCGGATAGCGCTGGAAAGCCAGGACTTGGCTCTGATTGCGGTCAGGGACAGTGCGGACTCTGCGGTTAAGCAACAGGCGGTAAACAGCAGGTCGCGGATAGCGGCCAGGCGGTCTTCTCTTTGGCGACTTGGTTCGGGGTTCAGGAAGTCGCCGGTTTCTGGCGGACTGTTCCATTCGGTGGCGCAGCTTGTGCGGTCTGGCGGCGTGCAGACCGGCGGTGAAGAGCTAAGCATTGGAGTAAGGGTGAGTTCGCGCGGCTTGGGTTGCGGTCTGGCGACCTGGCGGACTGAGCGGACTCCACAGCAGTAGGTCGGCGGCTTAATTGTTTGAGTCCGCGCGGCTTGTTTTTTGTTCTTGTCTTTGTATCTGTCTCTGCTCTCCCGGTGTTGGGTTTTGGTGAAGCATGTCTCGCCATGTATGTCTCGCCTTGTAAAGAAGTTTGCTCTTGATCAATAAAGAAGCTTGTGCTGCATGTGTTGCTGGTTGTTACTGCTTTGTTGAGATAACCACTGTTAACTCCACGATCCGGGAAAACTTTCAACATATAAGTGGGCGTATTCTCCTTCGGTTTGTTGAGTTTTCAGCAGGGTATCCAAGGGGGCGTCTGCGGTTTGTTGAATTTTAACAATCAGGAGGTGTGTTTCTTTTGATGAAGGTTTAGACATTATTAAACATTTGCATGAAGGACCGACAGGTGGGCACTATCAAGCTGCTCGCACCGCTCATAAAGTGCTAACCGCGGGTTTTTACTGGCCTAGCCTATTTAAAGACGCGCAAGCCTTTGTGAGTAGGTGTGATAGTTGCCAACGGTCGGGTAATATATCTAATAAAAATGAAATGCCGTAGAATTATTTCCGAGAGTGCGAAGTTTTTGACCTCTGGGGAATTGATTTTGTTGGCCCTCTTCCTTCTAGCTTCGGAAATAAGTATATTTTAGTTGTCTTTGATTATGTTTCGCGATGGGCCAAAGCCCAAGCTCTTCCTACGAACGACGCCCGAGTCATAGTTATGTTTTTAAAAAAATTATTTTCTCGATTCGGTACGCCGCGCGCCATCGTTAGTTATCGGGGTTCCCATTTCTGTAACGCGCCGTTTTCAAAAATCCCTTCTAAATATGGCGTTACTCATAAGCTTTCCACTGCCTACCACCCCCAAACTAATGGACAAGTCGAAGTAGTGAATAGATAAATAAAAAGAATTTTAAAAAAGACTGTTTCCACATCTAGAAAAGACTGGTCAGCCAAATTAGACGATGCTCTATGGGCCTACCAAACAGCGTACAAAACCGCCCTCGGATGTAGGCCATATCGGTTGGTTTATGGAAAATCGTGCCATTTACCCGTAGAGTTAGAACACCGCGCTTTTGGGGCCTTATAATTTTTAAACTTCGATCCCCACTCTGTCGGTGATTTTAGAAAATTTCAACTTAACGAACTCGACGAGTGGCGCTCTTACGCATATGAAAATAACAGACTTTATAAAGAGCTGATGAAGCGTTTGCACGATAAACATCTTAGGCACCCAAAAATCTTAAAGACGGGCGACCAAGTTCTTCTTTATAATTCTCGTTTATGTTTATTTTCGGGCAAATTAAAATCACGTTGGTCTGGGCCTTTTACTGTTTTATAAGTCTTTTCTTATGGTACTGTTTTAATTTCCCACCCTGATAAGGGTAATTTCAAAGTGAATGGTCAGCGTCTTAAACTGTATTTCTGTGATGATGTCAGTCCCAACTCTGTTAACTCTATCTTTCCTGATATAACATTTGATTAATTTGAACTTTATTTTTCTTAAAAACTTTGAACTTTATTTGAACTTTATTTTTGAAACAATATTTTGGACAATACTATTTTGATGCGTCGAGCTCAAACGACGCTTTAAACAAAGGGCGCTCTTGGGAGGCAACCCAAGTTATCTTTTTCTGTTTTCTTTATTTCATAATTTTTTCCTCGGATGGCTCCGACAAGCTGAAACTTCTGCGATCGCCTGCTCCAACGGTTCTGATTTCATGACAAAGTCCAACAGAAGACGTTTCATGAAGATCCAAAGCCCAAGCATGGGGGAGAGGCACCACTCAGCTTTCGCTGCAAAATAAAACCGGGGAAGTACCTGTTTTTCCATTCTATCTTTCATTTCTACACTTTAATTTTCTCTCGATGTCTAACCTCCTTCTCCATTGAGGACAATATAGATTTTAAGCTTGGGGGAGGACTTTCTCCTTCTTTTTGCTTTTTGTAAATACCTTTTACTTTTTGTAAATATTCTTCAAAAATCCAAAAAAAAGAAATATATATAGCATATTTCAAAATATAAAATATATATATATGTATTTTGGTATTTCAATAGTACCCCATGTTTGTGTTTTGTTTTTCTCAAAATTCTTTATAAACAACGTAGTTAATTATAACTTTTCGAATCATTTTTTTAATCATATTTCACAAGTAAAATGTTGGCCATGCTGTGTTTCTAATTTGCGGTAGCATTTTAAGGGGAAATATTTCTCTAAAACGCGCATTTCCATTATGGTTTTTCGTTCTTTATTTTCTTTACTTTCTCTAAAATTCATCATCCACTATTTTCCTTTTCGTTGTTAGATAATCTTTGTAAGGACAACGTTTGAATAACGTAGTAGATATGAACGATCCAAGTCAGCTATTATTTTTATTTTCGAGATAATTTCATCAATCGTCTTTTATTATCTAGGACTTGCTTTTTGAAATTTTTCAAATTTATGTTTTAAATAAATTTAAAAAGCGTGAAAATGATTTAGGCCGTTTTTATTTACGTTTGAGCTTTCCTGCCAACCTAAAATCTTTTACCACTAGTTAGCCACTTTTGAGCCTTTTTTCCCAATTTCGTTTGATAACTCCACATAGTATTTCATTTTCACTAAAGCCAAAATTCCTACCTATCCAATCACGCTAACCTTTTTTAAGTTTCATTCAAATATTTTCATAATCATGATAGGAAATTTTGTGTTATCTTTGGAGAAATTGTTGAAAAAAGTGTACTCAAAAGAAATATTTGATTTTATTTGGCCAATTCAAAATGAAAAACAATAAAAATATTTATGGCCTTTGTTATGTAAAAAGAAAAGAAAAAAATGAATAAAAAAAATAAATAATAATAAAGAAGAAAAAGAAAGGAAAATATATATATTTTTTTAAAATGAAAATTTTTGAAACTCTTTGTTTTGGTTTAGTGTGATTTTAAGCCTCCATGTTTATCTTTGAATTTCACTCCAATTCATGATCGTAAACCAAACGTTTCGGTCCTATTAAGTCCTTTTGATTCACGCATTTTTAAATCTTATTTAACAACTACGAAAAGAAGAAAAGTAAATCAGTTTTAGTTTTGGATTTAAACTTAGATTTTTGTTATTTAATTAATATAATTATAATGCATTGCTTGGATCTAGTAACAACTCAATGCGTTCTTTTCATTTTCGTTGCCTTGCTTAAATCTATTTAAAGAATTTCGTCAAAATTCTGGATGATTTATTTTTGTTAAGTAAAGTTTATAAAAGTTAAACCATACCAAAATAATTGTTTTAGATTTACGTTTTACATTCTACCTACCTGTAATTTTGCATAGTACTTGTGTAAGCATGATTAAAACTTTTTGAATTAGTCACTTTTTATGATTAGCTAGTTTTTATATCTTTGCTTGGGGACAAGCAAAACTTAAGCTTGGGGGAATTTGATAGTACGGTTTGCACTCAATTTTATTATGGTATTTTCAGGGTTTTAAAACAAATCATGTCTTGTAAAGTGCTTATTTTGATTCCCCTTTGTATATATTTTTGTCGCTAATGCGTTTTTCTGCTTTTTGCAGGTTTTCACGGCTTTCAGCCGAATTTTGTTGTGACACGCCCAAGGTCACGCCCTACCCGGGCGTATACCTAGGGCGTGTAACCCAGAGGAATGAAGCAATTGGTCCGAAACTGCATTCTGTGGAAACTTAGTGTACACGGCCTCTATCACGCCCGTGTCACATCCGACACAGGCATGGTCCAGAGGCGTGTCCCCAGGTTTCGAGGAATCGCTGCAACACGCTCTTTTTTCCCGCTCCACAGTCGCACCGAACGTGTCACGTCCCCGGGTCACGCCCGACCCGGGCGTGGCACATGGGCATGTACTTCAACAACCATGCCCGTCAACTCCAGCAATTAATTTCAGCACGAAAAAGTCGCACCGACCGTGCCACGCCCCAGGTACACGCCCGACCAGGGCGTGTCAGGGGGGCGTGACCCATCCCGAAAAAATCTATAAATTGAGCCCTTCTCCAAGGGTTCAGCATCATCTTTGGCTGAGAAGGGGAGGTGCTGCCCCTCTTTTTCTTGCTCTTTTTCATGCTTCTCTCTCTCTCTCTCTCTTTCTCATTCTAGTTTAGTTTAATACTAATGTAATTTTACTTTTGTAATAGCTTTTATTATGCTTTAGTTGCTAATGATAGGGCCAGAATAGGATTTTCAATTCCATGCTCTTGTACTTTTCATTTCAAAGTTGTAGCTCTCCTTTTTCATTAATAAAGAAGTGCTTTTCTCTTTTTCTTGCTTCTACTTAGTGCCCTTTATGCTTAACTACTCATCCCCCCTCTTCCACCTCACCAAGATTAACTAATCCTCCATGTACTCGATCATGAATATCCGAGGTTCGAGTGATTAGGTTATGATGCTTTGAATCTTACCTTTTCTTTTTAGGGTTTAGCCTTGAATTACTCTTGATTTATCACGGGTTGGAGGTATATCATCGATATATATGATGACTAGTTTTAGTCATCCTTTTTGGGGGTAATTTAGTTTTCAAAATGCCTAATTTTATTTATATTTTATGTTTGTTATTCCATGTTTCTTTACAATATTTTAATTCCTAGTGTTATTAGAGTTTTGATATAAAATTCTATATAGTCTTACTATATGTGTTATGTTATTATATATTATGTTATGTTATGATACGTTTTAATTTTAAGGTTGTAATATTTTTATATTATTGTGTTTAAAAATCTTGTTTTAACTTTAACTTTGTTATGTTATGTTTTAAAATCTATATAGTGTTATGTTATGTTATGTTTTAACTTTGTTTTAACTTTGTTATGACTAATCCATGTTTTGTTTTGTTTTATTTATAGGTTCAAAGTCCAAGCATGGTGCAGCCCACAATTTGCATGGCCGGCTTCTTCCCACATTGGTGCAGCCCACATTGATAAAGCCTACATGATGCAGCCCACATTGATAAAGCCTACATGATGCAGCCCTTCAACTTCCATAAAGCCCACATGATGCAGCCCTCTTTTTGGAGCAGCCCGGCCCTCTCCTTGGTGCAGCCCGGCCACCCATTTACTTCAAAAATGCAGCCCACTTCAAAGATAAATGCAGCCCAAGCTCCTCTTCAAGCCCAAAACCGAGCCCATGCATCCAACCACCTTTGCATGGCTCCCCTTTTCATGCATGGCCGGCCACCTCATGCCCTCTCTCCCCTCCTCATTAATTTCCACATGCATGAACTCCCCTTTTCATACATGGCCGGCCACATTCCTTCCCCTTCTTTTATTTCTTGTTTTTATTATTCTACATTCAACCCCTCCACTCTCTCTCCCCTTTATTATTTTCTCTCCTTTCATATTTCTCATTCATCCCTTTTTCCCTCTCTCTCATTCTCATTTAAACTCATACATTCCCCTTTCTTTTTTTAATTATTCTCCTTTTTATTTTCCCAAAAGAAAGTGCATGCATTTGGCCCTTTTTCTCTCTCCCTCATTAAATAATGTTCATGCACCTTCTCCATCCTACATGGCCGGCCACCCCCCCTTGCCCCCTCTTCTTCTTTCCATTCTAGAACCTTCCCCCTCATCTATAAAAAGGCACCATGGTCTCATGCTTTGGAGAGTTAGATTTTGGAGAGCAAGTGAAGTTCTAGTTCAAGAGAGTGTTTTCTTACATGTTGTTAAGTTCTTATTAGTGTAACTTTGCTTTTGATAGTGTAATCTTTTCTTAGGTAGCATAATCTTGTCTCCTTATTATTTTGTACTTCTCCGTTTTTTTTATCAATGGAAATGAATTTCTCTTATCTTTCCGTGCTTTCTTTCTTAACTATGCGTAGCTAATCTTCTTTTAGCATTTGATCATGAGGATCCATGATTTGAAATGAGAATTATTTTTATTTCATAGTTTTATTTTTGTGTAATTCTACTCGGTCCTTCTTTGAATAATTATTGTGTTGACTCCGTATTTCCGGTATACGGTTGTAGGCTTATGATCTCATATTCGAGTAGCCGAGAGGCTCGTGGATGTGAAAGATCACTCAAAGAAGGAAGGAGTTGAACGCAACCCTAGAGATAGGACGACGTAAATCCTCCGGATTGGAGTCAAATCCAATAGTGCGGATCACCTCGATAATGCAACTTTAGGCTTTTTCGATTTGTAAAGAGATTTCGATCGAATAGTCTATAAGTTAGGAGACCTAATGCTCTAGCGAGATTTTGTCTTATTTTCGGATCCGCCACGGCCGAGTTGGATTTGCAAATCTAAAACTATGCCCTTTTATTTTCTCGTTTCATTTCATGGTGAATCAATGATCGAATGCTAGCCCTTTTTTATATAAGTTTTTGTCTCGCAATTTATCGTTCATTTTACTTCTTAAAAAATTCTCAAATTCCCAATAGTTTTCCGGTAGGATAATAGTTAGAGCACGAGTAGAAGTACTTGATAACCCCGTGTTTAAATACGACCTTGGTACTATAATTCGACAGGTACGCTTGCCTGTTCGGGTTTTGGCCCACCAAGTTTTTGGCGCCGTTGCCGGGGAGCTTTCTTCGTCAATATTTTGAAAACGCTTGCGCTATTACTTCTCCAAAAATCAAAAAAAAAAATTATAATTTATATATTTAAATTTTTTATAATCAACCCACCTCATTTTAATTTCTACCCCACCTAAAATCTCTCGAAAAGGGTAAGGGGCTTTAAGCGCCACCATTTTACCTAGTACCGGGCGAACCCTTCACCGGGTAGTCCTCGGGAAGTTCGAGAGCCAAGCCGTCTAAAAAAATCTTTTTTTCAAAAAAACAAAACTAAAAAAAAAAATTTTCCTTTCTTTTCCCTCTTTTTCTTTTTTTTCCAAGCTTTTATTCTCATCTTCCCTCGTTTTCTTTACTAGTGCATGACCCGAGCGAATCTGTCGCTACTTGTTGATTTGGACCCAGAAATCGAACGCTCCTTTCGGAGACAACTACGATTCGGAGCTTCCACTTCTCAAACAGCGGTTGAGGATTCCTTCGGGGATTGTAATTATTCTGAAATGGGAGATCCCAACCCAGGAATGGCTCAGCAAAGGACTATGTCCGATTATGCTCGACCCAACCTGGAGGGGACTGAAACAAGTATTGTTCGACCTGCAATTGCGAACAATAACTTCGAGCTTAAGCCTAGCATCATACAAATGGTGCAGCAATATGTACAGTTCGACGGATTACAAGATGAAGATCCGAACTTACATATTGCTAATTTTCTTGAAATCTGTGACACCTTTAAAATAAATGGTGTCTCGGATGATGCTATAAGGCTAAGACTCTTCCCCTTCTCCTTAAGAACTAAGGCCAAACAGTGGTTGAGTTCTCTTCCAAGAGGCTCAATCACTACTTGGAACATTTTAACTGAAAAATTTCTTGCTAGATATTTCCCTCCCACCAAAACTGCTAAGTTAAGAAATGATATCACCTCTTATTCTCAAATTGCTTCTGAGACCCTCTATGACACTTGGGAGAGGTTCAAAGAACTTTTGAGAAGATGCCCTCATCATGCTCTGCCTGTATGGTTACAGGTTCAGACATTTTACAATGGGCTAAATCAAGAAACAAAGCAAATGATAGATGCCGCTTCCGCTGGTTCTTTAGACCGCAAAACTCCGGAAGCCGCTCTTGAGCTTATCGAGGACATGGCGATGAACACTTATCAGTGGAATTCGTCCAGGTCTCGCCCATCTAAACCTGCAGGTATCTATGAAGTGGATTCGATTTCGCAACTGGCGCTACAAGTGGAAATGTTAAACAAGAAGATTTCGGAGATGACTGCTTCCTCCGCCGCTAAGGTATATGAAAATGTGAATGCTGCTGCTGCCGAGCAGGTGGATTATCTGGGGAACATACCCAGGCCTGCTCAAAATAATTCTGCAAACAATTTTTCTGCTTTTCCGAATTTTTCTTCTCCGCCTGGTTTTTCTTCTTCTTCTAATTCTTATCACCCCGGATGGCGTAACCATCCAAATTTCTCGTGGAGTAATAACGCTAACGCCATACGCCCACCGCACGATTTTACACCACCACCACCTCCGCAACAAAATTTTCAAAAACCTTCCCCTTTGGAAGAGATCCTCGCTAAATATATAAGCTCGAACGATGCCACTATTCGAAATTTAACAGGATCAATGAAAAACTTAGAAAATCAAGTCGGCCAACTCACTAAGGCCTTTTCCGAGAGACCACCTGGAACTCTTCCCTCGAACACTGAGCCTAACCCAAGGGAACACGCAAATGCGATTTCCCTTCGGAGTGGTAAAGTTGTTAACGAGCCCACCACAAGGGAAGAGCCAAAGGTGATTGTCCCTCCTATTGTGGAAGCAATTACCCCTACGGAAAATGATAAAACAAATTTTGAAAATGAAAAATCTACTTTAGATAAAGAAAAAGATGTTTCTATTTTTTCTAATGATGACGTTCAAAATGATGCTCCGCTTATCATAAAGGAATTTCCGCCACCACCTTATCCGTCCCGACTTAGGAAAGAAAAACTAGATGATCAATACCAACGCTTCCTTGAAATGTTCAAACAAATTCATATTAATTTACCATTTCATGAAGCGATTAGTCAAATGCCTAAGTACGCCAAATATCTTAAAGATTTATTAACGAACAAAAAGAAATTAGAACATTTATCGCATGTAACGTTAAATGAAGAATGCTCGGCGGTCGTTAAAAACTCTACTCTTCCTCAAAAGATAAACGATCCGGGTAGTTTTTCCATTCCTTGCGTCTTTGGTGATTTATTCGTTAAACATGCGCTAGCGGATCTAGGTGCGAGCATCAATTTGATGCCTTTTTCATTATTTAAAAAGCTAGGTTTGGGCACTCTGAGCCCTACAAGAATGAGTATCCAATTAGCTGATAGGTCTATCAAGTATCCACTAGGTATCGTTGAGGACGTGCTAGTAAAGGTCGACAAATTCATCTTCCCGGTGGATTTTGTCATTCTTGATATTGAAGAGGACATCGAGGTCCCTCTTATCCTTGGTCGACCTTTCCTAGCCACCGCTCGCGCAATTATAAATGTGAGTGAGGGAAAACTTTTTCTGCATGTAGGAGATGAGGAAGTAATATTTGATATTAATAAATCTATGAAAAACTCTTTACAAAATGATGACTCTTGTTTTTTCATTGATGATTTAAAAGAAGACTCCTATTTCCCTCCAAATGATTTTTCTTCTTCCTTTTTTGGACCATCATCAACTATTTTTGAAAACACAGTTATGTCCGTACAAACACCATTCGAAAATGACTCTGATTTTGGACAACAAAATCTTATTTTTGAAAATGATAAAAATTTGCCAAATTATTTTGAAAAACCACCTGACCCTGCAGAAACAAATTATCATGTTAAGAACTTCCGCCAGCATAAAAATTTTAAACCGGGCGATCAGGTTCTTTTAAATTCACGTTTACGTATTTTCTTTGGAAAATCTAAATCTCGTTGGTCTGGACCGTTTGCGGTCAAGGATGTTTCTTATGATGGAACTGTGTTACTTTCGCACCCCGATAAGGGGGACTTTAAAGTTAATGGTCATAGACTTAAACTCTATTTCTCTAATGATTCTGTGACTCCTGCCAAGGAGAATCTTCTTTTTGATTCTTAGTTCTCTTATTTTCTGATGGACATTTTCTTTTTGGACTTATTATTATTATTCTGCAACTCTTTTATTCGGACTTTAAATGTTGTAATAAAAAAACCATTATCGGGCATCTGCCCATGGACTCTTTCTATTTTTTTTGCTTTTATTTTGCTATTCCTACCGGAGGCCAATCAAGTCCATGTTCGTGGTCGCCGCTCCGCCGTTGCTGATATCAGATGGATCAAGTCATATCTGCTGACGATCAAGTACTCTAAAAAGCAAGCATGGGGGAGCGACATTCGCCTTCATCTCACGAACCCGGGGAAGTCCTGTTCTTTTTTATTATTTTTCCTGCATTTTTCTTTTTCTCTTCTTCTCAGTCCCCTTCTTTTTTTTTCTTTATGTTTTCTTCATTGAGGGAAATGAAGGATTTAAGCATGGGGGGGTCTAGTTTCTTTTGGGTTCTTCTTCTTTCAAAAAAAATTATGTTTTATATTAGTATAGTATTTTATGTCATCAAAATCTAAAATCCAAAAAATTATAAAATATAAAACCCAAAAAATTAGAAAAACAAAAAAATCAAAAAAATTTGTGCTAAAATCTATTTGAAAAACAAAACCTAAAATTATTTCTATCTTTATTTTTATGTTTCTTCTAGTGATGTGTAGGCCCGTGCGGTTCCTTAGTTCTATTTAGATTTCTTTGAATTGGTTTTCTAAATTTATCAGTTTAACATAGCTTAGTTTACTGGTTTCTTTTTCTTAAATATAGGCATCCGATTTTTACGTTTTAAGTTAGCAATTTGTAGATATGTCTTTTTATTCGGTTAGTTGCTTACGAATGGTTGCTAGGTATCATTAGCTCTTTTTCATTTGCGAGGTAGTCTTTCTTGGTGTCTAGAACTTGTACCAAGCTACTCTCGAAGCATTTGCGCCGTTTTTACGTTCTTTAGAAATGATTTAGGCCACCATTTGAATAGTTTGAGCTTTTCTTGCCCACCAAAAACAAAACCCTTGCAAAACAATTTTGGGCCTTCTCCTTTTTCCTTTGTTTTTAGCTCCACCTTTCATTTCATTATGTTCACCAAAGCCAAATATCTTTCCTATTTTTGCACCATAAAATTGAGCTTAAAAATTATTTTTGTGGGAAGGGTATTATCTTTGAAATGAATAGGAAATTCTCAAGCTTATTTTTGGAGCTTTCTTATCAAATGTTATTCAAAAGAAAAAAATTGAGAAAGAAAAAAAAAATATCATTACAAAATCAAAAAAAATGAATGCAAAAAGTTTATGTTTGGCCAAGTTTATAAAAGAAAAAAATTTCATGGCCTTTTTGTTGTAGTTTCATATTGGAGAAATGACATACTCATTACTTCTCATTTTTTTATTATGCCTTATTTTATTTTTGAGCTCACCTTGGTTTAGTGCCTAAAACTTTCATGTTTATCTTTGATTCCACTTCCTAATCATTTACCTAAGCCAAGTTTTAATGCCTAGTAGAAGTCCTAATGATCTTAGAACTTAATTTCGCGTAGTGGAGAGAGTGTGAACGTACAAGCCTATGGCCACCATCATTGATGGATTTCTTTGGAGGTTATCTTGGAGTGTCTTAGGGTTAATGTTTATCTAGCAACCTAGTAGTTTGTTAATGCGCCGTTTATTGAGAACCTCTACTTTTTGTTATCCTTATTTTCATATATTTTGGATGCCTTGTTTTTAAGATTTAGAAATGTGTAGACTTTTCTTATGTTCTAATGATATTTTTAGGTCTCCACTTTCAAGTTTTTCTACTGTGCACTTCTCACCCCACTAGTTGTTAACATAGGGATTAGGATAGTTTAATTTTTCATGTTTTGCTTTTCTTAATTATGAAACCTAAATTAGCTTTGTTTTTTTTCTATTTCCTTCCCTAGTTTTCATCTTTATTTGCTTGAGGGCAAGCAAATGTCTAAGCATGGGGGAATTTGATGACTAGTTTTAGTCATCCTTTTTGGGGGTAATTTAGTTTTCAAAATGCCTAATTTTATTTATATTTTATGTTTGTTATTCCATGTTTCTTTACAATATTTTAATTCCTAGTGTTATTAGAGTTTTGATATAAAATTCTATATAGTCTTACTATATGTGTTATGTTATTATATATTATGTTATGTTATGATACGTTTTAATTTTAAGGTTGTAATATTTTTATATTATTGTGTTTAAAAATCTTGTTTTAACTTTAACTTTGTTATGTTATGTTTTAAAATCTATATAGTGTTATGTTATGTTATGTTTTAACTTTGTTTTAACTTTGTTATGACTAATCCATGTTTTGTTTTGTTTTATTTATAGGTTCAAAGTCCAAGCATGGTGCAGCCCACAATTTGCATGGCCGGCTTCTTCCCACATTGGTGCAGCCCACATTGATAAAGCCTACATGATGCAGCCCACATTGATAAAGCCTACATGATGCAGCCCTTCAACTTCCATAAAGCCCACATGATGCAGCCCTCTTTTTGGAGCAGCCCGGCCCTCTCCTTGGTGCAGCCCGGCCACCCATTTACTTCAAAAATGCAGCCCACTTCAAAGATAAATGCAGCCCAAGCTCCTCTTCAAGCCCAAAACCGAGCCCATGCATCCAACCACCTTTGCATGGCTCCCCTTTTCATGCATGGCCGGCCACCTCATGCCCTCTCTCCCCTCCTCATTAATTTCCACATGCATGAACTCCCCTTTTCATACATGGCCGGCCACATTCCTTCCCCTTCTTTTATTTCTTGTTTTTATTATTCTACATTCAACCCCTCCACTCTCTCTCCCCTTTATTATTTTCTCTCCTTTCATATTTCTCATTCATCCCTTTTTCCCTCTCTCTCATTCTCATTTAAACTCATACATTCCCCTTTCTTTTTTTAATTATTCTCCTTTTTATTTTCCCAAAAGAAAGTGCATGCATTTGGCCCTTTTTCTCTCTCCCTCATTAAATAATGTTCATGCACCTTCTCCATCCTACATGGCCGGCCACCCCCCCTTGTCCCCTCTTCTTCTTTCCATTCTAGAACCTTCCCCCTCATCTATAAAAAGGCACCATGGTCTCATGCTTTGGAGAGTTAGATTTTGGAGAGCAAGTGAAGTTCTAGTTCAAGAGAGTGCTTTCTTACATGTTGTTAAGTTCTTATTAGTGTAACTTTGCTTTTGATAGTGTAATCTTTTCTTAGGTAGCATAATCTTGTCTCCTTATTATTTTGTACTTCTCCGTTTTTATTTATCAATGGAAATGAATTTCTCTTATCTTTCCGTGCTTTCTTTCTTAACTATGCGTAGCTAATCTTCTTTTAGCATTTGATCATGAGGATCCATGATTTGAAATGAGAATTATTTTTATTTCATAGTTTTATTTTTGTGTAATTCTACTCGGTCCTTCTTTGAATAATTATTGTGTCGACTCCGTATTTCCGGTATACGGTTGTAGGCTTATGATCTCATATTCGAGTAGCCGAGAGGCTCGTGGATGTGAAAGATCACTCAAAGAAGGAAGGAGTTGAACGCAACCCTAGAGATAGGATGACGTAAATCCTCCGGATTGGAGTCAAATCCAATAGTGCGGATCACCTCGATAATGCAACTTTAGGCTTTTTCGATTTGTAAAGAGATTTCGATCGAATAGTCTATAAGTTAGGAGACCTAATGCTCTAGCGAGATTTTGTCTTATTTTCGGATCCGCCACGGCCGAGTTGGATTTGCAAATCTAAAACTATGCCCTTTTATTTTCTCGTTTCATTTCATGGTGAATCAATGATCGAATGCTAGCACTTTTTTATATAAGTTTTCGTCTCGCAATTTATCGTTCATTTTACTTCTTAAAAAATTCTCAAATTCCCAATAGTTTTCCGGTAGGATAATAGTTAGAGCGCGAGTAGAAGTACTTGACAACCCCGTGTTTAAATACGACCTTGGTACTACAATTCGACAGGTACGCTTGCCTGTTCGGGTTTTGGCCCACCAATATACTCTCCACCTTTGCTTTCATTCTGGGCTAGCCGAGTTTCCGAAAGTTTGAAATGAGCACTCAAGAGTAAAGGGAGTTGTTCGCACCCCTCGAGAGAGGCAGACGTTCAAATCTCCCGGATTGGAGTAAAATCCAATAGAGGGGTTCACCGCGTAAAGCAAGTTTTAGGCCTCCGATTTAGGCTTAAGTCGGTCGGACCTTCCTAAACTCAGTTGGGCACGACCTTCGAGAGAAGCGTGTCAATATTTCTGGAACCTCCACGGTCAAGGACCTTTACCCTAATTAGCTTAGGTCTATTTATCGTATTTCTCTAATCGACTCTTGCCGAGGTGATTCTTGATCGAGTGTATTTTCCTCTCATCGTTACTAAACTTTAGTGTAATCGCTCTTTTAGCTCTCTTTATCTCTTCATGCAAGTAGCTCTCTTTCATTGCAAGTAGTTCTCTTCCTTTAGTACGCTTAGCTTTCTTTTAAACCCTAATATTTCCGTCGATAAAATAATAGATTTCGTGTGGGTAAGCTTACTCAACCGTTCCCGAATTTTAATACAACACTTGTGTCCCCTTACTACAGTTTGATAGGTATACTTGCCTAGCCGGATTGCTAGTTCGGTTGTTTGCATTTCGTAAGCATTGGCCGGGCCATCATGTATAAACATTACCGAAGGACAGCTCATGTTATGCAAGACTCTATATTTATAATAAGAATAGGAAAAATCTTTACGCTAACCAGAAAATAGTGACTTAGTTATGAAAGAGATGGCAAGTATGATATACTAATAATAAGGTTTTATTAGTTAAAAAACCTAACATGCAACAGTCATAAAACCATCCCAGAGAACAAGTACAAACAGCCACAGAGAATATGCAACTCAGCAGCTTAGCAAAGTAATTAGCATTTCAAAAGAAAACCACCACTGAGCCCCAACAACCTGACATCAACCCACTAGTGAGCATGCATGTCTGAACTAAAGCCAACATCCCAAGAAAATACCTCACAAGGGTGAGTAAAACTTCTGCAACTAGCAATCCACTAGCAAGCTCCCAAACTTAGCCGCTCAACCAGCTACTGCCCTGAACCTGAGCCATTCAAAGGAATAACATCTCAGCAAGACAAATACAAGTGGGAAAGGAAAATAATAAGGTAATAAGTGCAAGTAAGTGATGGGTTTACCAAACACGAGTACAAAATACTGAAGACCACAGCTGGACAGCCAAATAATTATAAGTACATCAAAAATCTGAAGTAAATGGGTCAATAGAATATATGCACCAAATGCGAAACAAAACCATTCTTCGACAATATCTGCAAGATTTAGCATAAGAGCATAAATTGATTTAAGATGAAAACTGAGCATAAAACAGCTCGGAAATCATTAACACTTGGCAAAAATATCAACCTGGCAGAGTCGGTGACCAATTGTCCCAAACCAGGCTCCCAATCCCAAATGTCTCAAAAACACAAAAGGCCCTACGGTGGTGGCGAATTGTCCAATCCCGAAATAGCAGTCCTCAGAAATAGAGACCAAACATCCTCCAAGTGCAACGATACACAAACCGATACCCTGTTGGTGGTTCTTTATCCACTGCCAACCATCATAGCTGAAGAAACAATAGAACATACCAAAAACCTAAGTTTAAACCTTAAGAAACTAAAACCAGGCCTAAAACCATCCTAAGGACTAAACCCGCTGAATTGGACAAAAAAGGAAAACAAATTTCTAAGCTCCAGGAAATTTGGCGAGTATACCCGACGGAACTCGTGCATACTCTACGAATTCAAATGCGATACTCGACGAATCCCTCAATATTTGGCGAAAAAGCCTTGTGAAATCTGGCAATACTCGACGAATCCTATCGATACTCGACGAACGACACTCGATGTTCATCGAACTGCGTTCGACTAACCTACGATACTCGTCTCATATGACTTAACAAGTTCGGCGATACTCGCCAAATGGACTAGCGATACTCGACGAAAATGACTTGTCCTAAATTCGACGATACTCACTGAATTCCTACGCGATACCCTCCGAAATCTTCTTAGGCTAAAAACTGTTACTCGGCGAAAATTCCTTATCTAAACTCGACGAATTACTCTATAATACCGACTGAATTTTACTTGTTCCAAATTTTCCAAAATTCTATTGTTTAGCCAAAAGTCTAGATCTAACCTAGAGGGATATTTTCATGCTTCCCATACTACTCCTAAACTCTAAGGGAGGAAGAAACGAGAAGAGAGGTCAAGTAAAAAACGAACAAGCAAGGGAGAGAGATCCACTTGCCTCAAAACATTGGAGAAACGCTGCCAGCTCGCGTTGCTTCAAGGATCGGCCATAGAAATCCCTAAGCAACATTTCCTGAAACTTTTGGAGGAGAAAGGATGTCAAAATCTCAAACCCTAAAGTACAAAAATCGGGAAAACAGCAAGATCTTACCGCGATCACGAAGCCCTCGCCGAGAGCTTTCCAAATATCCTATAATCCACGAAACCGACAACTCAATCACTCGAAATCGCCGGCCGAAAGCTCCGTCCGCCGCACGCCTCCTTCTTTCACGAAACAAAAACCGTCGTCGGGTAGTGGAAGACTATGAATAGTAGGTCTTCGTTTTTACGTATATATATATATATATATATATATATATATATATATATATATATATATATATATATATATATATATATATATATATATATATATATATATATATATATATATATATATATATATATATATATATATACAAGTCGCAGGCACGGGCCTCCGGCCAGATGGCTACGCACCACAGTACCTGGCCGCCGACGGCGGGCCTCCGGCCCTCGTGCTCTGCAAGACAGTACACGACCAGCAGCTGCGGGCTTCGCCCGCCCGTCACGGCGGGCTTCGCCCGCCCCTCAGGACGGGCTTCGCCGCCCGCCCCCGGCGGATTAATAAGTTATTTATATATTTTAATAATTTATATTTTAATTAAAAATTAGAAAATAATAATTTATTTATAATTAGAAATTAAATATTAATAATAAGTTAAATAAGTTTTAATAATTTATATATTTTAATAATATTATATTTTAATAAGTTTTTTTTATATTTTTTAAAATTAAAAAATAAAGAAACCGCGTGCGGCACGGGCTCCGCCAGTGCCGCACGCCTTTTCTCCCTCCCAGCCGGCGGCGGAGCCGCCGGCGGCCTGCGCGGCACCTACCGGCGGCCTCACCGTCCTCCGGCGAGTCCGACGGTGGGTGCCGGGCAGGCCTACGGCGGCTCCGCCGCCGGCCGGGAGGTCGAAAATGGCTACAGTTCGCTGCAGCCATTTCCTTCCTCCCGGACGGAGGCGGAGCTGCCGGTGGCTTGCCCGGCACCCACCGGCGGCCTCGTCGGAGGCCGGCGAGTCCGCCAGTAGGTTCCGGGTAGGCCGCCGGCTGCTCCGCCGCCGGCCGGGAGGCTTTTTTGGTGCGACGGTTTTTTGGGGGGAGGGGGACTCCGTGGATCGGGATTTAGGAGAGAGAGAGGGGGAGGTTTTTTGGGTATTTTTTTATATGCAAACCACATATATTATTTGCAGCCCCAGATCCAACGGTTCTGGATTAAAACAGTCAAATCCGACGGCCATCTATTTTCCCGCTATTTTCGAACTCACGCTATTGGCAAACCACTATATATCTTTTTAGAATAGTAATAGATATATATTAATATTATTAATTAATTTATTTACAAATCAATATCACATCACATTAAATCCTAAAACGATCTGAAATCCATAATAACACGGAATTTAACGAAATTTGTACCATAGCTAAATACTGATGCTACAAATCTAACGACGAAGTGGAAACTCAAATTCGGTAAACAAAACACGGGCAAACACCTCCCGAAGTCAAAACACAAGCATTCTCAAAAAGGCTTCACTGAGTCGCCAAAATAGACCCGGCTCGCAAGGGAACCTTGCAAACAGGAAATCCCAGGCACACAGAAAACTCAAAGAGCAAAACCACACTCTAACCACGGCACAAGCCCAAACATGCATTAATGTAACGCCCTAATGTCAAGATTACGCCACTACATGAATATAAATAAATACCAAAAAACTAGGGGCATTACATCCTGCATTTTTTTGTAATGACCCAAGTATTGGACCTTTAGATCGCCCCACGACAACACCCAGCCTACCACGACACCACACCTTGGCCGGGTAGTACAGTCAGAATATACTAGGCCTGTAGGTCGTACACTCCAAAGCATCTCGCGCCTTTTTAATGGCCGCGCGCAGTATTGCCACGGGGTTTCAAGCACGAGGCCTTGATAAGGAGCATTTAATACCACTCCTCATCACCAACTGAGCTGCAGCTCAGTTGGTGATGAGGAGTTGTATTAAAGATGACTTATCAAGGTCTCGGGTTCAAAACCCCGTGGCAACAATGCGCGCGGCCGATAAACAAGCATAAGATGCTTTAGGGTGTACGACCTGCAGGCCTTGTACATTCCGACTGTACTACCCAGCCCATGTGTGTTGTCTTGGCATGTCGGGCGATGCCGTGGGGCGGTCTAAAGGGCCAAACTCGGGTTGTTAAAAGTTTGACCTCGCGAACAAGGTTCGACGAGCAACGGAACTCAATGAGAGTATGAAGCATTATGCAGCAAAAGGGTCAAATTCCCGAATGTGGGAAAATTACGGGAGGAGTTGATTATGAGGCACACTTCACGAAATACTCAATACACCCAGGGAGCATAAAGATGTATAAGGACATGAAAAAGATGTTCTGGTGGCCAGGTTTAAAGAAGGACATAGCTCTATACGTGGCGAAGTACCAGACTTATGCCTTAGTAAAAGCGGAATGTCAAAAGCCTGGAGGTTTGCTAAAGTCATTCCCAATTTCGGTATGGAAGTTTGATGATATCTCTATGGATTTCGTGCATGGGTTGCCGAGATCGTAGAGGGAGAATGATGCCGTGTGGGTTATCTTTGACCGATTAACAAGGGTATCGCACTTTATACTGAACAAGAAAGATGATTCAGTTGAAAAATTGGCTAAATTATATGTTAACAACATAGTACGGTTGCACGGTGTGCCATGTAGAATCGTTAGTGACCAAAATGGGCCCTTTATTTCTACTAATTGGAGGCTAGTCCAACAGTTGTTGGGTACTCAACAGAAATTCAGTACAGCCTTTCATCCGCAAACGGATGGTGAGACCGAGATAACCAATAGAACAAGGGAGGATATGATCCAGATGTGCGCCTTGGATTTCAGGAAGAGTTGGGAGGACCATCTCTAGATGATCGAATTCTCCTATAATAATAGCCATCAAGCTTGTATTCATATGACACCCTTCGAAACTTTATACGGTAGGAAGTGTCGTAATCCTTTAGCTTGGGCGAAAATAGGCGAATCGAAGTTGTATAAGAATAACGAGATTGAAAATGCAAATTCGACTATATGAATTGTAACATCCCACAAACAGCCAGACCCCTAAGAGATATTTATCATATTTAGGTCATGACTAATCTTTAAGTAGACCAAGAGGACCTTGGATGCTTAGGTAATTAGGTGAAAGCACCTTTATCAGCAAATAGTAGCTTCTGAATACCTAAGCTAGGGTTTGGCAAATGGCTCCCAACATGACTACTTGACCCCACACTACCACCTTCAAAGTGCCCTAACTTGACCTAAATGGGTTACACCAAGCCACAAATGGACTTGGGTGGTGGAAAGGGACTCCAGGCAACTAGTTGACCAGTCAACCCAATCATTTGACCAAGTCAACACCCCCAAGTCAACTTTGGTCAAACCAACCAAAAAATGAAGAACGCAGCCAAAACCAACTCAATCCAAATGGGCTAGGCCCAATTAGGATTGCCCACTAGCTAGAGAAAGTAGAAACCAGCTAGAATACTACACAATTTCTGGAGGTGATGACTAGGAGAGAGAAAGTGGGGGTTTCATTCAAGGGAGGAGAGAGAAAAAGAAGCATTCATGACCTTAGAAGTCCATGGGACATTCAACTCCCTCCTAATGGCCTCATTCACCCCCATAATTAATTAGGAGGAGATGGAGTGGTTTTACCAGCCACCTAAGAGTGGAATTTCAAAAGTTAGAGGTGGCCGAAAGCTTGGTTCAAGGCTATTAATGGACATTCAATGTTTGCGACTTCCACTCCCCAAATTTTAATAAATTTCATATTGTTACATTATTACAGTCACATGTTTTAATTTATTAAAAATAGCTAGAGGCTTTTTTATAAAAATGTCCAACATAAAAAAACTAGCCTTTGTAGTCTAGTTTAATACAAAATTTATATCAACCCTTTTGGACAAACAGTTTTCCCTCAGCACACCTTTTGGTGCATGGTGTCCAATGGTTAACAAGAAATTGAAATGAGTACCCCCAGTGAACCACTCATGCAAATAGGCTGAAATTTTGACCATGGGCCGATCTGGCCTTGGTCCACATCATATACAAAAATCAGAATTTTTGAAGA
Source organism: Platanthera guangdongensis (assembly GCA_039583875.1). Taxonomy (NCBI): domain Eukaryota; kingdom Viridiplantae; phylum Streptophyta; class Magnoliopsida; order Asparagales; family Orchidaceae; genus Platanthera; species Platanthera guangdongensis. The sequence goes on along the minus strand of CM077161.1, from coordinate 66,897,654 downwards.
TAATATTTCTATACTTTTTGTAATAATTTAATAATCTTTGTATGTAATTAAAATAAAGGTCTATGTACCTCAAACTTTTCTCAAACTCTGGGGGTGTGACCAGAGGGGATAATATATGGCCTAGAAAAAAATATCAACCCAATTGCAGTTTATTTGGTGGGGTATCTTGGTGAACAAATTTTGGCCATTTTAAGGATGATAGGCCTAGTTGTACAATAGTGCACTTAGAATGGTTGGGTGATCAATCCTTCAAAAAAATAAGGTTAGACCTTGGCCTCTAACATATTAATACATGAAAAATCCCTTAGGGTAGTTTTAGAATCTTCTAGGGTTGGAATATTGAAAGTATCTATCGATTACAAAAATCACGTATAGGGGGTGAATAGGTGATTTTTGTGTCTTTTCGCGGAATAAAAATAACTTTAAAAAATCAAGCAAACAAACACAGAGAATTATAGTCGTTCCCCAAGTTGAGTACGTCCATTTTCCCGCCTCACTAATATATTACGATTTCTTCACCAATCTCAGATTTCTTCAATCTTACACCTCAGAGTCGCAACTCCTAAAACTCGGAGATGACACCACTACCACTCGATCCACAACCGGATCTACAAACTCGATTAACGAATGGATCTACAAACTTGATCAACAAACAAATCTATAAACTTGATCCACAAATGGATCTACAAACTTGGAGGAATAATCTCCTACAACAGTAAATGAATATTACAAAACACAAATGATTACAAGTCTTCACCCCAACGTTCTTTAACAAAGTAGATCTTAAATCTCGGAGAAGTTGGTGAAATGAAATCTTAAAGACCTTGAATCGAGAACCTTCAATCGACAAGATCTGGAGGAGTAAAGATCTTTAGATGGCAGCTGTAACGCATCCATTTGTCATATGGAATATAACGGTGTGTCTGGCCGGGGCTCCACATCATATTTCACAAACAAACGGCGGAATCACGTATGAATATCAAAATCACGTTCTACTCGCATCCTAGCTCAGAGCATTCTAGCGAAAGATTTTTAAGTTGCAAGAACTCATCATAATGAATGTCCACTAAATATAACAACCACATATTTATATATATTACCAGGAATGTATACAAACACACAAACGCTCATGGCCTAAAGGCCTTACAAGTTTTTCTTTATAAATATGGCTTCATACATCGGCACGCAGGCCGGCCACACATGAAATATAAGACTTCGCACGGCCATCAAGGTCCTTTAAGCAGCAAGGGCTTCAACCCGCTCAATCCAATTCAACCTGTTAGCACCTGTAGTTGGACATCCATTTCAAGGGTGGTAAACAAAGCAACAGTCAGCATTAACTGATCAATTATAATGACCATACCCCTTACCCGGGGCAGTGGTTCCCTCCCTGTATGCATCGCAGTCACAACATATATATATATATATATATATAAATCAGAGCAAGTGCTCTCAACCACAACAACATCACAAGCGCCCACCTCCGCTGGAGACACACTCGATACCCACTCGAGACCCACTCGATACCCACTCGAGACCCACTCGAGTCCCACTCGAGACCCTCTCGAGTGCACAGAGCAGGACACAGCGAGGGACACGCCCGTGTCCCAAGCCGTGTTGCCCAGCCTGAACCCAATTTTGGGATTTAGGGTATTACAACCCTTCCCTCCTTACAAGAAATTTCGTCCCTAAATTTAGCTCAACTATAGACACCAACATCACCACGCCTTTGTTACACCTTGATAAATTGGTCCGGGTTTAGAGCTCAGAGGTCGCAGCTTGTCTCACCCCACGGCATCGCACAAAACAAGTCGTTAACAAACATAGTGTCATACATACATACATCATATATTTCCATCATGAAAGGAACAAGGTTCACTTTTTTCCGCTGATCCGCATAATCCGTTTTATGGCCTCTTGTACTTCCAGATTAAACAATCAAGGCTGTTGTACTTCACCAATTGAGATTTACGGCTCCTGTACTTCGAGATTGTATACTCACGGTTGTGCCCGGGATGCAGATGACTCTGTCACTGCCCTACCCTTTTCCTCATAAGACACACCCATCTTTTTCTCACCCCTTGAAGGACCACTCCAACAATCACGAGTTATATGTCCCTGCTTCCCACATTTAAAACATGTATGTGTCTCAACACGTTCTTGCCCATATGTTGCTCCCGACGCAACATTCGAAGAAGTTTGTTCTGCAGGCCTGAACCTCTTCTTATCTTATTTCCTAAACTCTGATTGTTCCGACTGTGGAACTTTGAATTCTGGCTTTTCCGTTTCCAAGTTCTTCTTGTCCTGCAGCCATTTCAAATCTTTCTACAGCGCACGGGCTGTATCAACTAACGCTTGGAAACCTTGGTTCACCGAACTCGGGAGTGCCAACCTCAGCTCATCACGAAGTCCCTCATAGAACCTGTAAGACCCCCCTCCCGGATCCCAAAACACGACACGAAGGGGGGGTCTTATTCCCGGAACAGCCGCCTTGCGGTAGCATTAGCACACGGGCTAACATGTACCACAAGATGCCTATTCCACTGGCTACAACCAATATCAATATATACATGCCAACCCAACCAATATCAATATATAAGCAAGAAGTCAAATCCACACCAAGCAAATAGTGTCCAAATACATCAAATAAGAGAAGCTAAAACATGCTTCTATAATATCAGAGTACAGCTACAACATTGCCCAAACGGGCTACATCAAAATCTCACTACACTCACATCTGTAACCGACGGTAGCGACGGCACCGGCACATCAGGCCTTGTCGTCCTGGCCTGGCTATCCTGCTGCAAAGTCTGCGGCTGCTCTACCTGCGGGGTGACCTCCTAAAAAGGAAGACGTAGCAACCGTTAGTCGAAAGCTCAATTGGTGATGAGGAGCCATTTGAAAACTCCTTACCAAGGAGGTCTCGGGTTCGATCCCCAGCCTCAACAACCCGCATGTGGATGGAGGGGGTTGGGGTGCATGGTCTGCAGACCTGGTTAGGCTGAACCCTTTCGAGCGTGGTGCTGGGGGTGCTGGCGGTCGTCCTTGCGAGCGTGGTGCTGGGGAGGCCGTTAAAGAACCTATTTATCTTCCGCGCCTCCTCAGCAAAAGTAGACCCCGCATAGCGCCCCGTCCTAGTAAACTCATACAGCTAAGTATCAACACTACTCGTGCCCTGCACCAGGCGTTGGAACTCATTTTCCATGGCAATTTACTGCGACACTGGCAAATACTTTGCCAGGAATAGTCTTGAGAATTCTTAGATCGATATCTCCTCTAATCCTTGACCTGCCAAGTGGTGAAATTCCACTTCATCCCACCAAAGCCTCGTGTCTGCTTCCAGTAGAAAAGTGGCTAAGGTAACTTTCTGCCCCTCCTCAGTCCTGATTGCTGTCAGGATCCTCTTCACTCTTGCGAGCCAATCTTCAGCCTGCGTTGGGGAACTCGCCCCTCCAAACGTAGGTGGATGAAAATCCATAAACCGTTTCAATTGCTCGTCAACCAGAGCCTCAACACGCTCTTGTCATGCACCAAGCCGTACTGGCACCACTGCAGGCCTTACCTTCCTAATAGGTTGTGCTTGTAATAATGCTACTACCATCTCAGTAACCAAATATATCGTCTCCGCCGAGGGAGGAGGTGTAGGAACTTCAGCTGGTGCTGCACTCTCAGGAAAATGCTGGGTCTCAGACTGCCCAGCACCACTTCTCGTCACCTATCAATGTACAAAACACCATTTAGGGCCATTCCATAACGATAAATATACATTGTCTACACACTCACGCTCCCCACGTGCATGTATTACATTCCTAGTGGACATTCGTGAGTTCAAATGTGTTCTTCCTACCAAACAACCTGATCCTTTGATGCCACTTTGTAATGCCTCCATTCGTCATATGGAATATAACGGTGGGTCTGACTGGGGCCCCACGTCATATTTCACAAACAAATGGCAGAATCAAGTATGAATATCAAAATCTCGTTCTACTCGCATCCTAGCTCAGAGCATTCTAGCGAAAGAGTTTTAAGTTACAAGAAATCATCATAATGAATGTCCACTAAATATATCAACAACACATTTATATATATATTACCAGGAATGTACACAAACACACAAACACTCATGGCCTAAAGGCCTTACAAGTTTCTCTTTACAAATATGGCTTCATACATCGGCACGCAGGCCGGCCACACAGGAAATATAAGACTTTGCACGACCTTCAATGGCCTTTAAGCAGCAAGGGCTTCAACCAGCTCAATCCAATTCAGCCTGTCAGCACCTGCAGTTGACATCCACCCCAAGGGTGGTAAACAGAGCAACGGTCAGCATTAGCTGACCAATTATAATGACCCTACCACTTACCCGTGGCAGTGGTTCCTTCATGTATGCATCATAGTCACAACATATATATATATATATATATATATATATATATATATATCACAACAAGTTCTCTCAAACACAACATCATCACAAGCGTCCACCTCCGCCAGACGCTTCGTGCACTCAGGGCACATTTACGGTGTACCGGATCCTCCTTGGTACCACTACCGATCAGAGGTTTTTAACTTGTTGGCCATGGGCCCTAGTCTACACCAACACGCATGCTCGTGACATCCTCGCCCATCCCACTCAGAGGTGCTAACCTCACGACAACCATTGAGCATTTCAGATTGACCCACCCCTGTGGTGCAGCAACCCGGGTCTGGCCTACAGCCTCCCATTTGCATTGCCACCAATCAATCTCTCGAAACACAGGTCCAGGTCAGGCTTTTCCCATTGCTCAAATCATCAATAGCACCGATCTTGACGCGGGTCGACATTCCCTTTCTTGCTCAGCACACAACTCTCGCAGAGCCACTTTCCAGTTCAACACATACAATACAAGGGCTCATACAGAGCTTTTGAAAGTATTCACAATTCACAGGAATCCATATAATACACGGAGTCTTCTCTGGTTCGCAACATAAACATCACCAATCCAGACTAACCGTCTGGATGAGCTTCACACAACATGTCTATGTCGTACTACACATTTCCGGCTCTAGATACAGACTCAACCGGGGATATCAACTACCAACCCACTGGAACCACTTACGCTTTCCACCGTTTGGTGGAGGATTCCATGCTCATGCATAAAGAAGGACTTCACTTGTCCAAGAAGGAGATTGTTACCCTTGACGATCGCTTTGGAGCCATGAAAATCTAGCCGGATGGAAATCACCGCCACGGCCTTGCCTCCACGAATCTGAACTCGGCTCTCAATTCGGCATGCTGAAGCTCCTTCGATAGCCGGCTTCCTTCTCCTCCTTCCTTCCTTGCTCTCCTCTCTCCCTATCTCTTTAGAAAAAGAAAAGCCAAGATGAATGGAAGTTTATCCTTCCATTCTCGGCTTTATAACAGCAGGGAAAGGCCCGGACCACTAGATCAAATTTGAAGGAAACGAACGACTACGATTAGCCCAGAAAAGCCTTTTCTTAGGCTGACACGGGTTGTGACACGCCCGTGTCACAGGCTGTGTTCCTTAAGAGGCAAAGGAACCGACTCAACCTGAGCAGGACACGGATATGTGACATGCCCATGTCACCGGACGTGTGCCTTAACACGGCTTTGGACACGGCCGTGTCCAGCCCGTGTTCATAGCCCTGGCCACAAATAGAGAAGGACATGGCCTCTGACATGCCTGTGTCATAGGCCATGTACCCGACTCAACTTGCCTCACGAGAATCGTCAAGTGCATTTCGTTGAGTGGAGTTCGTCGACCCAGAGGAGTACACGGCCTCGGACACGCCTGTGTCCTAGGCCATGTGCCTCACTCGAGGCACACTCGAGACCCACTCGAGACCCACTCGAGTCCCACTTGAGACCCTCTCGAGTGCACAGAGAAGGACATGGCTTGGGACACGCGCGTGTCCCAGCCCGTATTGCCCAGCCTGAACCAAATTTTGGGATTTGGGGTGTTACAACAGCAATCCACACATCAAGGTTGATGAAGATGAATCCTGGACTATAGTCGGCGGTCGATCGGGAGAATTCACAAATCGTACAGACCGTTCGCGGCGGACAGATGATTTCTAATTTTGGTAATTTTCTAGGATTGAAATTAAGAGCAAAATCATGATTAGGTTGAAAGGAAATATCCCCTAAGTATTTGTAGAGATATGTCTTCCAACTATTATAAGAAAACTTCCAAAAATGAAACCTCGAAATTACTATGCATGGCCGACTGACAACCTGAGACAGCGATTTGAAATTTTCGGAAAACTGCACTATGTCAAATTCATCGAGTATCGTTAAGTATCATAAGTATACTCGTTGAATGGTCTATGATATACGACGAGTAAGACTTGGACAAACCAGCTCAGGCCAGCAATACACTCAACGCCAAAGCGAAGAGTCATACATGATGAATTCATCGAGTATCACCTGGTATACTCGACGAATTCGTCGAATTTAAACTAAATTACTCAACGCACTAAACATCATTGCACTCGACGCCTTTTGTTCACTCAACGCCAAGGGCAGCAATCGACGAATATCATCGAGATGACTCAATGCTCTTGACGCCTTGATATTCGACGAATAAGACTTGGAAAAATCTAGAGAAGTAGCGTCAAACGGACTCGACGAATTTGTGGTGTATCACTTAGCATATTCGATGAATTCAGCGAGTATCGTTAGATACATTCAATGAATTTGACTAGTATGCATGATGATACTCAGCGAATTTTATTAGACATATTTTTCAATTCTTCATTGAATTTACCCTAAGTATAAAAGATGGATTTGAATGGTATGGGTAGGTATACATGACGAATTCGATGAGTGTCAAGCTGATACTCAATGAATTCGACGAGTATTACACACTATACTTGACGAATTTTACTTGGGAGAAATTTCTGTCATTATGAATCTAAGGCTTGACATTCCTTGAGCCTTCTCTTGTATTTGGGATAGAAGTACATCCCAAAATAGAGATTACATGTGACTCAACACACTGTCCTACACAATGAAGGATTACATTGTATAGTCCTGTGTTTACTGACCCACTGTAACCTGACATTGGTGTGTACTTAGCAAAGAAAACCTGCAAGTACATAATTGAAATGCAATATCAAATACAGTCAGAATTCATCTTAGCTTAACTAGGCCCTTCTTTTAATCTGAGTTATTGTGGATACAATACCCAAAAATCTCTCCCAATTTGAAAAAGTCAAAAACTATAAGCTAAGATCAATTGTATATAAAAAATAATAACACATTAAGACTTGAAATAATAGAAGAAATTAAAATAAGAAGGCGCATTCATAGTCAATCAATATATATATATATATATATATATATATATATATATATATATATATATATATATATATATATATATCAAATTGTTCATTATTTTTTTTTTTGGGGGGGGGGACCCACAACACTCAAAATATAACACATAATATAAAATAATTAGCTCTGCCTGCTCTACCTCTTCAACCTCTACCTATCAAAATAAGCGTTTGGATTTGGAAAGTACTTTGGAGGGGCTGAGGCATCGGACCAGCGTCTCTATGATTTTTAAAGTGAATTCTTCTCTTTGTACAAGACATCTTGTACTTGTTTCATTTTTCTTGATCGTAGTTGTGCTGATGTTTATCACCACCAAGATCGACTAAGGAGAATTTGTCTAAGATTATTACTGTTAACCCCTCAGTCCGCAACATCCTACAAGATTCCAAAGCCCCCCTTTCAACACGCGCGGACTCGATTTTCAGTCCGCCTAGTCTGGCAAGGTCACCAATCAAACTTCGATGGTACCCCAGCAGCGGACGCAAGGACCTGTCCGCTCAGTCCGCCAGGACTTGTGATATCGGATTCTCTGCAGCGGCGGACGTAGTGTCTCGTCCGCCCAGGCCGCCGCCCTCCAGCAGGATCGCGCCCAGCAGCGGTGGAAGCTCCAGTCCGCGAGCCCAGTCCACCCCTTCTGCGCGGACTGGCGTGTTCTTTCTTTTTGCTTCCCGTCATCGCTGCCCGGTTCTCCTGTACCCCGGGCAGCCGGTTATTTTAGCCCTGCCCGTTTGGGCAGGCCCCCTATCCTATAAATAGGGGGAGGTGGTGCACCCAAGCGACGCTGACTCAGACCCAGGAGCCTACTTGTTACAGGTTGCGGACTCGAATCTTGTGCCTTGCGGACTCCCCCTCGCTCTGCTCTTGTCAACCTTTTCCTTTCACTTGAAACCAAGCCTTTCTTCAATCAAGGGAAAGCCCGTCGCAAGAGAGGCATTCAGGCCGCGACGGGCGAAGTCTGTTGTTGTCGTGGCTCATGGCCATGCTCTTCTTCCTACCCTCATCCGCTTAGTAGATTACTACTCGCAGTCTCCCTATTCCCCGGTGTTCGAACCGTTAGCTGGTGGTGCTCGACCCCCCCTTGTGTTTTCGTGCATCAACAGTTAACACGCGACCTTCAGATCCGAGTAGTGTTTTGAATTCAGCGGACGGAAATGTCAGACCGCAGAGCCCGCTCCTCAGACCGCTCCAGCTCTTCAGAGGACTCTCTTTGGGACGCAATTGAGCAAGCTCGCCTTGAGGCCAAGCAGTCCTGCCAGCAGACTGACCAGCATCTCGACGCAATCAGCCAAGCTCTGCTCGCGCTAGCCCAGCGGCTTGCTCCTCAGGACGCAGCAGATCCAACGGACTCGCCAGTCCGCCAGACTCCAGCTCGCCGAACTCCGCTTCGGCAGTCGCCAGCCACTCCTCGGAACCCTGCTCAGTCCGCCGCCCTCTGCTTCCTCAGGAGGAGCAGTTTGCTTTCAGGAATTTCTTCAGAGAAGCTGCCAGGGGCACTCCAGCCCGCCAGCTTCATTTCGCTGACCGCCAGTCCGCCGAGCCCGCGGACTCCCCGGCTCCAGTCCGCCCCTTCTACCCCGCAGAGTTCGAGACCCCGTCTCCCTTCGTTGATCGAATCCGATGGGAATCGGCTCCGAACAACTTCAGGGAACCTCGCATCCCATCCTATTCAGGAGGGACAGATCCAGTCTCTCACCTCCAAGCATTTGAGGGGGCAGTTGCTTTGAGATGCCTCTCAGATGCTCTCAAGTGTAAACGGCTGGTTACCACTCTCGAAGGACAGGTGAGAGAGTGGTTATACGAGCTGCCTTCGGGCACAATCTCTTCTTTCGCAGAGCTTCGTAGCCAGTTGTTGCTGAGGTTTGCTACCTCGAGAAAGAGGAAGAATGGGCCAGCTGCCCTATTTGAAATCAAGCAAAGGGATAATGAATCAGTGGCGCGATTCGTTGATCGCTTTCAGAGAGAGATCCAAGGGGTAAGGAACGTGAACCCCGATTATTATAAGGTCGCCTTGATCCATGGCCTCCGGGAAGGCCCTCTGAAGTTTAAAGCAACAACTAGGGCACCTGAGACTTATCAAGAGTTGATCGCCATGGTCAACCGTTTCATTGAAGGAGAAAATGCCAATCCAACCTATGTCTCATGCCTGACAGCTAAGGCTGAAGGAAGGGATGACTTCTCTTCCTCCTCTCATAGCAAGCCCCCTCGCCCAGACTTCCAGCCTCCGTCACAAAGAGGCAGGAACTTCCGCAACAAGAAACCTTTCCAAGGCCATCAACAGTTTCATGAGCAGAGACTGTCGTTGGCCGCCACTCCCGCCGTTCCATTGCAAGCTCTTCCCATCCTCCAACAAGCAGCCTTGCCTGCTCCGATCCAATCTGATGCAAGGCCCATGGAGGATATTGCAGATCTGGACCTTGACGAAGTCATCCAGATCTTGCAAAGGAGATCAGAAGAAAAGAGGCAAGAGCCTAAGAAAATGTGGAAGCCAAGGAATAATGCACAATATTGCCAGTTCCACAAAGAAAAGGGACACTTGACCGAGGACTGCAAGGCCCTTCGCACGCTGATAGAGAAGCTGCTTGCCGCGGGCAAGATTGACTTGGCCAAGAAGGATTCTCCTTCCTCTTCGAAGCCATCCACCTCAAAGCGCAAAGAAGTAGCTGAGGGATACCAGGAATGTGTGGATGTAGAGGACGAAGGCCGTCTGGGGCCGATCAACGTCCCGGTAGAGTGCTTCGATGCAGATGATGAAGGGGTTCTGGGACGCCTCTTCTTCATTCATGGTGGAGCAGGGACCGAGTCTAATCGGAAGTCGTCAATTTCAAGGGTCACCCGGGCAGAGGTGGCCTCTTCTTCTTCTGTTGCTCCTCCAAGTGAGGTTGTCACCTTTGGTCTAGCAGATCTCCTCCAAACAGCCAATCCATTTGATGATGCAGTTGTAATCAAGGCTGTGGTTAGGGACTTTATAGTTGATAGAATTCTTGTTGATATGGGCAGCTCGGTCAACCTCCTGTTCAAGTCTACTTTTGAGGCCCTGAGGACCGGAAAGCATCTGCTTTCCACTGAGGGGCCACTCTATGGTTTCTCAGGAGAGAGAAAAGAAGTGAAGGGCAGCGTCATCCTACCCATGAAGCTTGGAGGGGAGACTAAGCAAATACAGTTCATAGTGGTTGACGCCCCCAGCAGCTACCATGCCATCTTCGGCAGGCCCCTGTTAAACAAGTATCAAGCGGTGGTTTCCACTTACCACCTTGCCATCAAGTTCTTTGTCGATGGAAGGATGTGCCGGTTCAGGAGCGACCCAAGAAGAGCAAGGGAGTGCTACGTCCGCACTATCAACATGGTTGAAGCCAGCCCTTCCCTTGCTCCAATAGAAGCTGCAAAAGCCTCTCCCAGTTCAGAAGATGCTGCTGGTGAAGGTGCTCACCTGGAACCTGCCCAGGTGACGCAAGGAGTCCCCATTGCTGAGGGGGAGGAGAGGAAGCTCTCCATCAACTCGGAGCTACCTGAAGATCAAAAGGCTGAGTTGATTTCCTGCTTGCTGAATAACCTGGATGTCTTCTCCTGGTCAGCAGAAGGCATGCCAGGAGTGGATCCTGATGTTGCATGCCACCACTTGAATGTTGATCCCGGCTGCAAGACTATACAACAAAAGAAGAGTGACATGGCCACAAAGCTTGCTGAGCCGATAAGGGAGGAGGTCGCAAAGCTCCTCAAAGCGAATTTTATCAAAGAAATTCAATATCCTACTTGGATTTCTAATGTTGTAATGGTTAAGAAACCAGGAGGAAAATGGCGAATGTGTGTAGATTTTACCAAACTTAATAAAGCATGCCCTAAATATTGCTACCCCTTTCCTCGGATAGATTCTTTAGTTGATTCCGCGGTAGGGTACTCTTATATGAGTTTTTTAGATGCGTTTTCTGGTTATCACCAGATAAGAATACATAAGCCTGACGTTCCTCACACGTCGTTCATTACTACTGATGGTTGCTATTGCTACCTTTTGATGCCCTTTTGGCTTAAAAATGCCGGTGCAACCTACCAACGGATGATGGACCGTGTGTTTAACCACCAGAATGGAAGGAACCTAGAAGTGTATGTAGACGATCTCTTGATTAAGAGTAAGTCATTTTCGCTGCACTTGAGAGACCTAGCAGAGACGTTCGCTACTCTGCGTAGGTACAAAATGAAGCTTAACCCTTTGAAATGTACGTTTGGGGCGAGTAAGGGGAAGTTTCTTGGCCATCTCCTTACTCCAGAAGGACTTTCCCCCAATCCTGATAAAGTGAAAGCCATCCTTGATATGCCTACCCCTCGTTCGCCAAAAGAAGTTCAGCAGTTAGGGGGGAGGCTAGCAGGCCTTGCGAGATTTCTCTCTCGGGTTGGAGATAGGAGTGCTCCATTCTTCAAAACTCTCCGAGGAGCATCCAAGTTTGAGTGGACAGAAGAATGCTCCCAAGCTTTTGAGCAGTTGAAGATTCAACTAACCTCAGCACCCCTGCTTCAAAGTCCCCGACCAGGAGAGATTCTTTTCTTATACCTAGGGGTTGGCCCTGAGGCCGTCAGCTCCGTTCTTCTTCGGGAAGAGAGAAGAAAGCAATTCCCAAATTACTATGTTAGCCATATCCTGAAGAGTGCTGAGACACGGTATCCAATTTTGGAGAAGTTAGCCTTGGCGCTGGTCATATCAGCTCGCCGGCTCCGTCCGTACTTCCAAGCACATTCAATTCAAGTCGTCACCGATCAGCCTTTGAAGGGTGTGTTAGAAAAACCAGAACATTCCGGCAGACTAGCTAAGAGGGCAATAGAGTTGAGTGAATTTGAAATCTCTTATGTGCCCAAGACAGCCATTAAAGCTCAGGTCCTAGCAGATTTTCTAATTGACATGCCAGAGTCCAGTCCTGATCGGGCAGAAAGGTCACCTTTGGCTTGGACCATTTATGTTGATGGTGCCTCAGGCAGAAGTTCTTCCGGAGCAGGGGTGGTTCTCATCAACCCAAACGGAGTCAAATTGTAGCAGGCCATCAAATTTTACTTTCTAGTAACCAATAATCAGGCCGTGTATGAATCTTTTCTAGCAGGCTTGAGGCTCACAAGAGAACTCAGAATCGATCATGTTCATATCAAAACTGAATCTCTGGTGATGGCGTCGCAAGTCCTCGGTAACTTCTAAACAAGAGATCCGATCTTGAAGAAATATCTAGCTCTTGTGAAGATAGAAGTCGGCAGGTTAAAGAGCTTTACCATCGAACATATCCCCAGAACAGAAAATGAGGAGGCAGATTTTCTTTCCAGGTATAGGATGCTTTCAGGAGGAACAATTTCTGAGCTCTTCCTCCCGGCAGTGGTAGTAGGAGATCTGATGCAAGTAGACCAACGTGCCTCTTGGATGGACCCATTCATCCTCTATCTGTCAACGAGAGATTATCATCATACAGTCAAAGATAAGAAAAAGTTCAGAATAAAAGCAGCTCACTACTTCTTAGTGGCAGGAATCCTCTACAGAAAAACCTTCCTCTCTACCAAGGCCCGGTGTGTTTCAGAAGAAGAAGCTCTCACTGTTTTGCAAGAGGTTCATTCAGGAGAGTGTGAAAGCCACTCGGGAGCAAGAACTCTTGAAAAACGAATCCTGCGGCAAGTATATTTCTGGCCCACTATGAAGAGAGACTCTGAGATCTATGCCAGAAAGTGCGTTCAATGCCAGAAGTTTGCTCAACTTCAGCACCAAGCAGCTCAGTCCCTCAGATCGATTGTAACTCCTTGGCCCTTTGCAGTTTGGGGAATGGACCTCCTCGGTCCTTTTCCCATGGCAGGCAGTCAGCGGAGTTTCATCATCATAATGATCGACTACTTCAGCAAGTGGATCGAAGCCAAGGCATTGGCTAAGACAACTACTCAGGTCGTCAAAAACTTCATTTGGGGGGAGGTTGTCTGCCGACATGGAATTCCAATGGCAATAATCACTGATAATGGGCCACAATTCAGCAACTCCGAGATGATAGATTTTTGCAGGCAGATCGGAACAGAGTTGCGGTTTGTATCAGTTCATCATCCCAGAAGTAATGGCCAAGTAGAAGCAGCCAACAAGCAGATCCTCAATTTGCTCAAAAAGAAGGTGTAGAATCTCAAGGGCAGCTGGGCTGATCAGCTTCCATCAGTCCTTTGGTCCGTTAGGACAACGCCATCATCCGCAACTGGGGAGACTCCATTCAAACTCTCTCACGGCTCGGAGGCACTTATACCAGTTGAGTTTGAAGTCCCGTCACCCAGAGTTCTGCTTGCAAGAGAAGACATTGAGGACTGTCTTGAGTTGAATAATGAAGAGATGAGGTTCAGCTTGTAACACATTGAGGCCATCAGAGATCAAGCAGCCATAAGGCAGGAGGAGGTCAAAAGAAGGATGGCCCGCTACTTTGATCAGAACGTGAGGATCAAACACTTCCAAGTGGGAGATCTCGTTCTAAAGAAGAATGATGCTGCTGCAAGAGCTGGTTCAATTGGAAAGCTTAATCCAAATTGGGCCGGCCCTTTTGTTATCAAAGAGGCGTTAAAGAGCGGCGCTTACCGCATGAAAACATACGAAGGAGAGGATATACCACACACATGGAGCGGGGATGATCTCAAACGGTTCTATTCGTGAACCTCCTTTTTTCTACTGTGTATCCTCTTCAAGAGTTATTATGAATAGAAACTGCTTGCTAACGCTTCTTCAAGTGTTTTGTTTATGTAATCATAACAGATGAAATGCTAAGAAAGATTCCAAAAATGGTTCTGCGCCTGAACTCCCCTTTTCTTTCTCATGTTTGCTTTGCAAATACATTTTATTAATCAAAGGACCCATACTGACACTTTTTCTAATGTTTTCTCTCTCTCCCAAAAACCTATAACGGTTCCCTGATACCAGGAGACATCGCCGAGTTTAGCAAGACCTCTCCTAGAGCTGTTGTCATTAGCGTAACACCACAAAGACCACGTGTTGCGAGGAGATTTCGCACCATGTAGTGGGAGCTTGCAGGCTCTACTGCGGTTGGATTCTGGACTTCGGATCCCGGCAAGTACCTGACCCCACCTATGCATTATGGAGGGCTGGGTGGGAGTAAAACTCTACCATGCCGCATTAGGGATATCGTTACAACTTCGATGATCGCGTGAGGAAAGTATTCCGTTCCGACTCACCTGCCCGCGGGTCATCTTAGCTTGTAACCCTCGAACACTCCATGGTACCCTCGAGCAGTGCCTGCATGAGACCCACAGCTTAGACTGTACTCCAGGCAAGAGGGCAGGGAACCGTTCCGCCAAGTGAGCATCTTGCTCTTCGCAGGGAATTATGTGCGGACTGGTTTTCTCTATACGCTTAGTCCGCCTATTTGGGTTGATTTTATATCTTGTAGCCCGGTGAGGAAAGTATGTCGCGCCGGCTCACCTGCCCACCTGGTCGCAAGCTATAGATCATTTCTTCTATTATGAGCGGATTGGTTTTCTGTATCCGCTCAGTCCGCCAGCTTCTTTGGGTTGATCATATAGCATGTGGCCTGGTGAGGAAAGCAATTCGATGTGCACCTGCCCACCGGGTCGCAAGCTGTAGGTCATTTCTATCTTTGGCGGATTGGTTTTCTCTATCCGCTCAGTTCGCCTGTTTGGGTTGATTTTATAGCTTGTAGCCCAGTGAGAAAAGTATGCCGCTCCGGCTCACCTGCCCACCTGGTCGCAAGCTACAGATCATTTCTTCTATTATGAGCGGATTGGTATTCTGTATCCGCCCAGTCCGCCGAATGGTTTTCATATATTATAATTTGATAAGTTAATAGAGAATTGCGGACTCTACTAGAACTCAATGAAGTACCACCTGACATTATTATCAGCTGGCTATTTTCGTCATTTTTAAGGCGGATATTGAATGAATCGATAAGTTGAATTCTCTAATGAGCAAGACTCGTTATAAATGATCTTAGTGTCGTGCGGACTGCAATTGGAACTCAACAGAGTCCGCCTGACAATTTCTTCTCGTTCCAATGACGGACACTAATTGTCTCCAATCAGCAAGTTAAAAAGCTCCGATTTATCAGCGTGTCGTGCGGACTGCTAAGTGTCGGTGCGGTGAGTGTGGAAAAAGAACATTGCAGGAAGCACACATGCAAAAATATCCTTTCTTTCTATTTCATAAAAAATTATTTACATCTTTCTATATATTCGGCGGACTGCGATCTTGCGTCCGCCCCATTTACAAAAACCAAAAAAGATAAAAGTACATTAATCAATCTGTAGTCTTTTATTTCTTTTCTGGAGGTGCAGGGCTTTCGCCAACAATGTCGACTTCTGGAGAGTAGCCCCCCGAGCCGCTTCCGCTGCTATCTGATCCTGTACTTGAGGCAGACCCGCTATGCGAGCTCCCGGTAGCAGAGGAGGATGCAGAGGTGTCGGACTCGGCAGACAGTTTCTCTACTCGCTGGCTCGAGGCAGCATTGTCCGCTGCTTCCTTGGCGCTTTGCCCTTCGCCCTGCCCTTCTTCTTCTTCGTCGTCTTCTTCTTCGCCTTTTTCTTCTTCTTCCTCTTCTTCTTCTTCTTCTCTACTTCCTCGCCTTCTTCCTCAATGATGTCCTTGCCTTTTTTAGCCCTCTCCATCGCCGCGACCTGTGGTGCCAACTCAGGGAAGAGCTCTAAGAAAGGGACGCCATCCACTCCCTCCTTTGTAAAGCCGTCGCGGACAAGTCGCTCAATGGCGACCTCGACAGTCTCCTTCACGAAAGGGAGCATGGCGGCCTGGAAGTTGTTGTTTTCTAAGTCATAGGCGACCTGCGCAAAACAAAAGCAAACGTCAGACAGATCGCGGCGGATAGCAAATTAAGGCCGCTGCAAATTCAACTCACCCCGAGCTCTTCTCTTTGCTGAGCAACCCTTTTTCCCAACCGCACATTCCTCTCCTTTAGTGCCTTATTATCTCTTTGAAGTTCTTCATTCTGCCTCAACAGGTCTCTGGCCAGGGTGGCAACATAGTGGTTCGTCACCACGGTGTTCGCAGCGGCATGAGAGGCTAGCAGAGGGAGGTCGGCGGCGGGCACCTTCTTAAGGTCGCTCAAGTTGCGCTTTCCGTAGAGCGCGGAGATCGCAACATGGGCGTGGCGAGTTATCCGCGGACTCTTCCACGAAGGGAGCGCAGTGGATAGGCGGACGTGTTTGTTCTTGCTATGCCAGTGGACCATAGGGTTCCCCCTAAGATCCTTCTGGCTGATGCCAAAGCCGCTCATGGTGAAGCTTTCCAAAGAAGAGTAATCCGCCGTGGGATCCCCTTCCTCCTTCCTCTTCCTTGCGACTGCTTCTTTCTTCTCCTTCTGTGTAGGGACAAAGCCGCTAGGCGTCTGCGGCAAGTTGGCGGGTACCGCCAAGGTCGCTACAAAAACAAATGGGTTAAACACCAAGGTCGCAGCGGATGCAAAAGCAGAGTTTGGAAGCCACTTACTCTCTTCGGGCATGACGTCCGCTAAGCTCGCCAGTAGCGGAATGTAATGCTCGATGTCAAGCCTGGCATTAGCCAAGAACTCGATAATGGCGGATTCCAAGTCATCCAGCTGCACGCTTTTGAAGGCGGAGTCCGCGCGCACCTACGGATAGGTGTGCGCGAACCCTAGGTCGCCCTCAAAGATCAAGAACCTAGAGGTCCAGTTGTGGATCTTGTTGGGAAGACCCACCACCTTCATCCCCCTGCAGTAGAAATATATCACCCCCTTGTAGGGGCGGCCTCCGGAAGCGGTTATGGAGCGGACAGAGAATATCTTGCAGAAGACATTCATCGAAAAAGCGATCTTTTCAGATCGCAAATAGCAGATAAAGCTGCAGATCGCAGCGAGTGTGTTCGGCGCAAGCTGGCCGGGCACCATTCCATAGTGCTCAAAGATGGCGGCGAGTTCCCATAGAAGCAGAAAATTGAATCCGCTATCAAAGTGGTCCACTGGGATGGCGATCTGGGTTGCGGTTGAGAAGTTTAGCCTTTCTTGATGGGCGGGAAGGCGGACAAGGATATTCGAGTTCGTCATCTCCTTCTCGACAAAGGCCTCCACGTCGGCCTCTGTCAAAGTGCATTTCCGGTGGTCGGCGGAGTGGAAGGCGACATCAGCATCAGTACGTGCAGACACCATTTTGTAGGCCGCAGGGTTGCTTTCACTTCAGCTGTTTCCTGCATAAGAGAAAGAGGAAGGCCCTATTAATAGCTAAAGGGTCTGACAGCTTTTTGACCAGGCCGCACAACTTGCAGTTTCAATCCGCATAGTCCGCAAACAAAATTAAAGCACAGCCAAACAGTAACGTGGATACAAGCACAGATTCACATGCCAAGGAAAATTTAAAGTAAAAAGTTGTGACCGACATAACTTGTTGTCCGCTTAGTTCGCAGTATTTCCCACCTGCAGGTTTAATAACGAGAAGCGGACACAACATTAGTCCGCACAATTCACCACAGATCACGACAAGGATTAAGCTACATAATTTGCGGATATATAATCTGAGTCCGCACAGATCGCAGCAGAGTTCAATTACAACACAACGTTGTTTGAAACACAATTATACAAACAATTATGCAATTAAACAAATAAAAGCTCGTGGCATCGCGGACTCAGCGGTCCCTAGTCTCGGTCTGCACCGGCCTTTCCGCCCTATCTCTGCATAAGTGAGCTGCTTGGTCGCTTATCTGAAGAATCTCACTATACACGCGGCAGAGCTGATGATGAATAACATTTATGGTCCGGTGCATATGAGCAGCTTCCCGATCTACCCGACTAAGGGGCACCATTGGCTCCGCCGCCGGCCTCGGCTCCTCATCCGCAGCCTGTTGGACACCGCCTGTCGGTGCGGCGATCTCTGGAGCAGCGCGATCTGACACTCGCGGCCTCTGCTCAGCGACCTCAGCAGCCTGCTTCCCTTTTTCTTCGCGCACTGACGCCAAGTGCTTGCCTTTATAGAATCGGACAACATCCACAAGCCTCTTCTTCTCCCTTTCAGACCTCTCCAGCACCCTCGAGATGCTGGCGATCTGGTCTTTTAGGGCTTTCTCGCGCTCTGCGGACGCTTTCTCACGCGCCGCGGATGCCCTCTCGCGCTCCCCTGACTTCTCTAACTCTGCTTTAACAATTGCATTTCAGCTTGGAATTTCTTCTCTAACTCTTTAATAATGTTCAGGCTGGGCGGCTCATCCCCCGCGGATTCCACATGCGAGACCGCGTCAGCACCAGTATTCGGTGTAACCACGATCTCGCCACTCTCGATGGATCCCGGCGGCGACTTTCTACCTGCAATAAACAAAGTCAACTTCACATTTAAAGGCAGTTCGCGGCGGACGCAAAGAAAGGATGAAAGATCACTTTTAGACATAGCAGCAGCGAGTTGCTGACTATCGAAGATGATTGGCCGCCTTGCCCACTCCGGGTCAAAGGCGCTTAACCGCTTCTTCCATTTGCGATGAACCTTTGCTCTTTTCTCAGCAGCCAAACTTGTTGAAACCACAATATCGTCCGTCTCAGTGATGATTTTGATTGGTCTTGACGTCCGCGGCGGCGACCTGTAAAGCCACTCACGCTTAAAGTATTTAGGCGCCGGTTGAAGTTTACCTGACCGCAGTAGCTCCGCAGCAATCCGCAGATCTTCAGCGGTTTTATTCGCCGCGACCTGCTTCGAAGCCGCCCCCACCGCAGCAACATGAGCAACAATTTGTTTCTTCTGCTCCTCAATCTTCTGCTTCAACCTCTGCCTCTCTTCTTCCTCCGCAGCGGACAAAGAAGGGAGTTCGCTGTCTTTTTTCCCAGTGTCTTCCGCCTCAGATTGCTGCAGTACAATCAGCAGGGATTCGTTGATTAGATCTATTTCGTTGACGTCTATAGAGTCAAGCATCTCATCAGTAGTTAGACTGACCGTGGAGAGGGAATTGTCTCCATGGATTTGGGCTTCCGGTGTGACCAGATCGCTGTCAGGAACTTCTTTGTCGTGCGGTCTGTGTTGTAAGTCCGCATCCCTAGTCCGCTTGGAGACATTTTTCTCCATCGCACGCAGTTTCTTCTCAACCCGCTAGGCAACGGTCGCCCCGTCCCTCTTCCTCTTCTTTCTTTTAGCCATCTTCTCAGCAGAATCCGCAGCGGACGCCCCTAAGTCGGGCTGGCTTTCGCGGACAACCTCGGGGTTCACGATAGTCAATGCCTTTGAGGGCGCATCGTCTTCTCCCTCAGTCCGCCTTTCTTCTTCATCCAAGTTAACAATGGGCACCTGGGCGTTGGGAAAAGATATGTCAGCCTCAATGTGTTCACCAACGGTGTCCGCCGAGGTTGCAGTTTTCTGGGAAGGGGCAGAGTCTGACAGGGTCACTATTTTTTCACTTCTCAGTGGTTCAGCGTCAACTGCGGCATCCTCACGAGCAGATATATCGGCACGGCAGACTGCTTTCTCCGCAGTCTTTTGGCTCTGGGAACTCTCTCCTGTAGGGCGGAAAGGATCCTTTCTTGTCGACCTCTTTCCTATCTTCTTGGTCTTCATAGGCGTTGTCAGTGCTGGGTCGCCTTTTGCAGTGAGACTAGAGAAGAAAGCTCCAAGCCTTGCCATGCCAGACTAGAAAGTGGAGACCGCAAGTGGTGAGTAGCGCCCCGTGTCGGTCGGAATTCTCAACAGTTCCAGGCCCTCCAGCGATATTTATAGCGCTGGCGGCATTTTCGAAGCTTGCGGACTCGGCGGTTAAGAAAACATTTTCGAAGTTTTCTGGAAACTTAAAAATGTGTGGGGATTATGTTAACCCCTCAGTCCGCAACATCCTACAAAATTCCAAAGCCCCCCTTTCAACATGCACGGACTCGAATTGTCAGTCTGCCCAGTCCGGCAAGGTCACCAATCGGACATCGATGGTACCCCAGCAGCGGATGCAAGAACATGTCCGCTCAGTCCGCCAGGACTTGGGATATCAGATTCTCTGCAGCGGCGGATGCAGTGTCTCGTCCGCCCAGGCCGCCGCCCTCCAGCAGGATCGCGCCCAGCAGCGGTGGAAGCTCAAGTCCACGAGCCCAGTCCGCCCCTTCTGCGCGGACTGACGTGTTCTTTCTTTTTGCTTCCCGTCACCGCTGCCCGGTTCTCCTGTACCCCGGGCAGCCGGTTATTTTAGCCCTGCCCGTTTGGGCAGGCCCCCTATCTAATAAATAGGGGGGAGGTGGTGCACCCAAGGGACGCTGACTCGGACCCAGGAGCCTACTTGTTACAGGTTGCGGATGTTGGGTACATTGGTTAAATGTACCTGATTTGAAGAAGCCTCACCCAACTCAATGATATACATCATAATGTATTTGATGTATGTTGAGTTTATTTGTGCAGGTTAAGTAATCACTGGACTGAAGCAAAAAGTTTCTAAGTCCATGTGTCGACACCCAGAGGGAAAGTGTCGACACTTAAGAAGGCTTGTGTCGACACCCAGACGAGCAGTGTCGACACTTGGAGTCATTGTGTCGACACCTGGGATGCAGAGTCGACACCAGACATAAAGTGTCGACACTTGGAGCTGTGTCGACACTCAGTGAAGAAAAGTGCAGACAGAAAGTGTCGACACAAGGAGCTGTGTCGACACCCAGTGAAGCTGAGTCTACACCAGAAAGTGTCGACACTTGGAGCAGTGTCGACACTCAATAAAAGTCTGCAGAGACTAAGTACAAGTGTCGACACTCAACACAATGTGTCGACACTAAGCAGAAGAGTCAGCACTTGAAGTAAGTGTCGACACTCAATACAATGTGTCGACACTAAGCAGAAGAGTCAGCACTTGAAGTAAGTGTCGACACCCAGCACAATGTGTCGACACTCAACAGAAGAGTCAGCATTTGAAGTATGTGTCGAGACCTAGAACAATGTGTCGACACTCAGCTGAAGACTCTACACTTGAAGAAAGTGTCGACACAAGGAGCTGTGTCGACACTTAGCAAAGAACAGAATTATCTCCAAAATATTCTAAGTACAAGTGTCGACACTAAAGGAATGTGTCGACACTCAGCTGAAGTCTCAACAGAAGAATCAAGTGTCGACACAAGGAGCTGTGTCGACACTCAGCAAGTATCAACATAGAAGACTATGTGTCGACACCAAGAAGCTGTGTCGACACTTAACAGATTCAACACAAGAAGATGTGTCGACACAAAGGAGATGTGTCGACACTTAGAAGAATTCAGTTAAAGATAGAAGATCAAGTACTTGTGTCGACACTCAATTTCAGTGTCGACACCTGAAGAAGAATCTGTGTCGAGACATACAAGGAGTTGTGTCGACACCTTGTAGACTTGTGTCGACACTTACACAGCATGTGTCGACACTTGGACTATAAGTGTCGACACTTAAAGACAGAAAGTCTCGACACTATCAGACAGTTAGAGATTTTCAAGAAATGACTGGATGACATGACAGCTGCCATTCCAACTGGTCTACAGCACCTGTCAGAGATGTCAGAAGACAGTTATGAACCGGACCAGCCGGTTACCATGAAGAAGGCCTATAAATAGGCACATACAGTCTACAGAAACTGTTGTTGGTGATTAACAAGTGGTTCAGATTATTGCTGAACAAGTCATTAAAGTGGTACACAGAGTATCAAATCAAGAAGATCTTGCAGTCCAAGTGCAGATCTAAGAAGTTGGAGAGAGAGGGCTCTATCCAAGAAATCAGCCGTTGGAACTAGGCTGAGAAGAAGGGTTCAGATCTATTCTGAATTCTAAGTGGCAGAGGTCAAGGAACAACTGCAGAAGGAGACAATCTTATTCAGTTCTACTCAAGAAGCTTTGAAGAAAGCTAAGTCAGATTGAATCCAGCTGAGTTCTTCCAAGAACTCATCAAGAAACTCTCAACTCCCCTCTCTTGTTTCTGAGTTGTTGAGTTATTATTTCTATAATCATTTTTATCTTGTAGGATCCATTGGATCTGAGTGAATTGTAAGCCTAGAATTATAAAGGCTGAGGGTAGGGCTTGAGGGCCTGAGTGTAGGAGATTGTTATCTCTGAGTGTAGGCCTTGATTGGCTGAGTGTAGGCCTTGATTGGCTGAGTGTAGGCCTTTGTGGCTGAGTGTAGGCTTTGGGAAAAGCTGAGTTGTAAGGCTTTGGGCCTGAGGTGTAGGAACCAATTTGGGTTCTGAGACAGTGGAGAAGTTTGGCCGAATCTAGTACACTGCTAGATAGGCGAAGGGGGAAAGTGGATGTACCCATATCTTGGGGAACCACTATAAAATTCTGTGTCTGCTATGCTGTGATTGTGCTGTGACTGTGTATGCTGTGTTATTGCTGTGCAAAAGTAAAGTAGATTTTGTGATAGAACTGTTTGCTGCCATCAAAGTTTAAAAATGATTAGGTCACCTATTCACCCCCCCCCCCCCCTCTAGGTGTTTAGGTACCATATCTTTCAAGTGGTATCAGAGGGAGGTTCCTCAAAAAGGACTAATAGTCTGAGGAGATCCTGATTGGCAGATTCAGTATAAGGCAAAATACAGATTCAAGAAATTCAAGAAAATCAAGAAACATGGGTTCTTCTGAAAATCACAAGGAATTGGGTTCCATGAAATTGCCCATATGCAGAAAGGAAATCTTTGGGATCTGGAAGGAAAGGGTAAGGCTATTTATGGAGGCCTCAGACCCTAGAATCTACATCACAGTAAAGGAAGGGCCTTATGTGCCCATGAAGATATCTGTTCTAGATGCAAATCAGAGAACTCCAAAGGATTTCTCTGAAATGACTAAGGATGAGATTGTCCTAGCCACCATGGACAAGAGGGCACAAAACATTATAGTAAGTGCCATTGATGATGCAACATTTCAGAATCTTATACACTGTAAGATAGCCAAAGAAATGTGGGACACTCTTATAGTGTATATGGAAGGATCTGAAGAAGTTAGACAAGATAGAAAATCCTTGCTAAATCAGGAGTATGAGAGTTTTAGACAAGGAAAGGGTGATAGCATAACTGAGTGCAATAAGAAATTCTACAGAATAGTGAATGAACTCATGTCTTATGGAAAAGAGTTCAGTAACTATGAACTAAATGACAAGTTCTTAAGGTCCCTAACCAAAGATTGGGACACCAAGATCTGTGCCATAAGAGAAATGGCTAAGTTGGGGGAAATTCCTCCTCCTACACTGTTTGGCAAGTTATTGTCATATGAGATGCAGTTGACAGTGAGAAAAGAGGAGGAGAAATCAACAAGAATAGAACACAAGAAAAGAACAGTTGCTTTCAAGACAGATGTCCCCAGAAAGTGCAGGAATAAGTCATCAACTCCACCTCCAGAGGTAGTTGAATCAGAGTCAGATGAAACAGTCAGCACCAAGTCAGAGAGCAGTGAAAGTGATGAAGACTTTGCTGCTTTCACTAGACACTTTCAGAAGTTTTTGAAAAAGAAACAATGGAGGTCAAGGCCTTCTACATCACAAGGAAATGAAGACTCTAATCAGAAAAAGAGGTCTTCAAAGAATGACAAGAAGAGGACAAAGTCAAGCAAGGCAACTGGTTCAAAGATAGTGTGATATTGCTGCAATAGACAGTGCCATGTTATTGCAGACTGCCCTGAAAAGAGGAAAGAATCTGGTGACAGGAAAAAGCCTCACTTCAAAGGCAAGAAAGAGAAGTCTTTTGTTGCCAAGAAGGAGAAGACTCTATCAGATATCTCTTCTTCAGAAACTGAGTCTGAGGCTGAGGCCTACATAGGACTGTTTGTTGAAGAAGAAGAAGAAGAATTCATGCAGATCATGGAGTCTATTTATGAACAAGAAGACAGTCAATGCCAAGGGCTAATGGTTTTGACAGAGAGTGCCAAAATCCTGGAGCAGCCAGGACCCAGTAAGGTACAAGGTTCAAGCTCAAGTTCAGTTTCTTGTTATAGTTCAGATTCAGATTCTTCTTCATCAAGTGATGAGAATGTATCTGAGTCTGAGAATGATATTCATCAGCTTATAGATGAATATAAAGTGTTGTTGCAAGCTTACAAGAAAAGCAAGACCCTTGCCAAAAGTCAGGCATTGAAAATTGCTGATCTAAAAGCTGCTGTAACAGATTTTGAGAAGCAATTTGATCAAAATCTTAATGAAATAGCCAGGCTGAAACACATAACTGTGATTCAGATGGGCACTATCACCTTTAAGAATGATCAAATCAAAAGTCTGGAGATAAATCTTCAGAAAGAGAGAGATCTTGTTGCTAGGTTTTCTAAACCTAAGTCAGTGCTACCTTTAATTGATGAATTTGTTCATCATAAAGGCAAGGCTGGACTGGGCTTTATTAGACATGCAGGGACTGAGCAGTCCAAGTCTAAGTCCAAGGGCAAAGCCCCAACATTCAACAAGTCTGCTGTAAATAAGACAGCCAAGGCAGTACCTAAGCAAAGGTACAACAAGTTTGAATGTTGGTGCTGTGGCAAGATTGGCCATTTTGCAGTGGACTGTTGGCACAATGCTAGTGCCAAAGAGAGTACCAAACTACCTGTTGGAAAACCAGTGGGTAGCTTTGTCAGATTGCAGACTAACATGTACCAAGGACCCAAGAATTCTTTGGGTTCTAAGGTTCATTAATCTGTTTTGCAGGTGAGTCCAAGTGGTCATACCCCAACATGGTACTTGGACAGTGGATGTTCCAGACATATGACTGGAACAAGGGGACTTCTAAGGGACTATATTCCAATCAAAGATGGTCCAAAGGTTACCTTTGGTGGTTCTGAAAAAGGAATCATCAAAGGGTTTGGTAACATTTCTAGTAACTTGGTTACCATTACTCAAGTGACTTATGTTAAAGGGTTGAAACACAACCTAATAAGTATAAGTCAATTAAGTGATGTAGGGTATGACATCTCATTTGTTAAAAATGGTTGTCATATCAAGAGGTCAAGTGATCAAGAGATCATTTTGACAGGTTATAGGAAAAGGAATGTCTATTGCTTAGACATTATGGTTGAGAACAGTGGTTCTCCAGTGTGTCTTGTAGCTGATGAGACAGTCTCTCATTGTGTCAAATGGCACAAGAGGCTTACCCATCTTAACTACAAGACTATTGGCAAACTCTTTAGCAAAGAGTTAGTGAGGAATGGTTCTCAAGTTAAGTGTGTTAAAGATGGTATTTGCTCAGCTTGTCAAAAGGGCAAGCAGACTAAATCCACCTTTAGAAGCATAGAAACCAAAGATGCTGTGAGGTGTTTATACCTCTTGCATTTGGATCTCTTTGGTCCAATGCCAGTTCACAGCTTAGGTAGGAAGGTCTATACCCTTGTAGTTGTAGATGACTACTCAAGGTTTTCCTGGGTGTTCTTCTTAAGACAGAAATCTGAAACACCTAGTGTCTTCTATAGCTTTGTCAAGCAAATTCAGAATGAACTAAATAGTACAGTGGTCAAGATTAGAAGTGACCATGGTACTGAGTTTCAGTCTGAAAGCATGACAAAACTATGTGAAGACTTTGGGATATTTCAAGAATTCTCTTCACCTAGAACACCTCAGCAAAATGGCATTGCTGAGAGGAAGAATAGGACCTTGATAGAGGCTGGTAGGACCCTGTTAAGTGATACATCACTGCCAGAGTATTTCTGGGCTGAAGTAGTTAACACTGCATGCCATGTTATAAATAGGGCTACCATCACTAAAGGGCTAAACAAGACCCCCTATGAAGTTGTGAAAGGCAGGAAACCAAACCTATCCTACTTCAGGATTTTTGGTTGCAAATGCTTCATACTTAACAATGGGAAGTCTTACTGAACTAAGTTTACTGCCAAGTACCAAGAGGGAATTTTTGTTGGGTACAACAATAATAGTAAGGCTTATAGAGTCTACAACTTGACTACACAAGTTGTAGAAGAATCTGTGCATGTAGTTTTTGATGAGACTAAACTTATTAACAATGAGTTGTCTAGTTCTATATGCAGCCCCACAGGTTTAACAAAGAAAATGGACAAGCTTACTATAGAAGAAGTAGCTGCTGCAAGACAGCAAGGAGAGGAGAGTAGCTGTTGTCCAGGGGGAGAACTATATGTGCCAATTGCTGAAGAAATACAAGGAGAACAGCATGATGGAGATGTTGAATTAGTTCAACCAGAAGTAAGAATGCCTCCAGCCAACAGGCATCTAAGAGATCATCCAGTAGAGCAGATTATTGGAGATCCAAGACAAGGAGTACAAACCAAGAGCAGATACATGAATGCAGTAATCTACTCCAGTTTCCTGTCTCAAGTTGAACCTAAGAAATTTGAAGAAGCAATACTAGATCCACAATGGACTGAAGCAATGCAAGAAGAGCTTAATCAGTTCAAAAGGTGCAAGGTTTGGGAACTTGTTCCTAAACCTAAAGACCACAATGTAATAGGAACTAAGTGGATCTACAAGAATAAGATGGATGAACAAGGGGTCATCATTAAGAATAAGGCTAGACTGGTTGCTAAAGGATATAGGCAAGAAGAAGGTATTGACTTTGATCAAACCTTTGCTCCAGTAGCCAGACTGGAAGCCATAAGGATGTTCTTGGCCTATGCAATCTATCAAGGATTCAAAGTATACCAAATGGATGTCAAGTCAGCATTTCTGAATGGTAATCTTAAGGAAGAAGTCTATGTGGAACAGCCTGCAGGTTTTGTTGATCCAACTCTACCTCATCATGTCTATAGACTTAGGAAAGCTTTATATGGGTTAAAGCAAGCCCCTAGGGCTTGGTATGAAACCCTATCTAGTTTCCTCATTGAGAACAAGTTCTCAAGGGGGAAAATAGATAAGACTCTATTCCTTAGGGAATCTAGAGGCAAAGTCATACTAGTCCAAATATATGTAGATGACATTATATTTGGATCTACTAAAAGCAGTCTTTGCAAAAAGTTTGCAAAACTGATGCAAGGTCAGTTTGAGATGAGTAGTCTGGGAGAGCTGAAGTTTTTCTTGGGTCTCCAAGTTAAATAGACTGAAAGTGGTTTATCCATATGTCAGTCCAAGTTCACCCTAGAACTCATAAGGAAGTATGGTATGGATTCATCCAGCACCATGAAGACTCCTATGGGGTCAAGTATGTCTCTTAGCAAGGATGATGCAGGGAAACCTGTAGATGAAACCTTGTATAGAGGGATAGTTGGCTCCCTATTATACTTGACTGCTAGTAGACCAGACATCATGTATGCTACATGTGTTTGTGCAAGGTATCAAGCCTGCCCTAAAGAGTCTCATTTGACTACAGTCAAGAGAATATTGAGATATCTAAAGGGCACTCCCTATATAGGCCTCTGGTACCCTAGGAATGGAGATTTTGATCTAACAGGTTATTCAGATGCAGAATTTGCAGGATGCAAAAAGGATAGAAAGAGCACTATTGGAACCTGTCAATTCCTAGGTGGGAGACTAATTTCATGGAGTAGCAAGAAACAAACCAGTGTGGCTATCTCCACAGCAGAGTCAGAGTATGTGGCTGCAGGAAGTTGCTGTGCTCAACTTCTGTGGATACAACATCAGCTAGAGGACTATGGATTTCAGGTAAGTAGAACTCCACTTTTTTGTGACTCTACTAGTGCTATTTCAATAGCTAATAACCCTGTAGCTCATAGTAGAACAAAACATATTGAAATTAAATATCATTTTCTTAGGGAGCATGTATAAAGAGAAGATATTTCATTAGAATATGTTAAAACTGATAATCAAGTAGCTAATATGTTTACTAAGCCACTAGAAGAAGCTAAGTTCAATAGATTCAAAATTGAACTAGGAATGATAAACTTAGAGTAAGTTTACAGATTTGAAAATGACTAAGTAAAAAGGTGTCGACACATAGACAAGTCTATGTCGACACAGAATAGTGGTGTCGACACTTCAGCAAAAAGGTGTCGACACATCTAGGAAGTTGGTGTCGACACTTCAGAATGTTAGTGTCGACACATGCCAAGTAAGTGTCGACACATCCAAAGTGGTGTCGACACTTAGTATTTACTCAGAATCTTCTAAGTAAAGTCTCGACAATGTGTTGAGATATGTTGTGTCGACACATAACCAAGTGTCGACACATAAAATCTGTTGACTAAACTTGTGTCGACACATATGTGTCGAGACATTATAAGTCAGTGTTGACACTTATTGCCAGTGTCGACACATTTTAAGTTAGCTGTCCCGCCTGTTCATCTTCAAAATCAGAAAGGTATAAATAGGGTTCTGTCTTTGTTTGTCGACACGCTTTCAAAGTTTCGAGACCAAAACTACTATGTCGACACCTCTCTTCTCTCAAGACCAATTCTACAAACCCTAATGGCGCCCAAGCTAGAGGAGAATGTCAACGAAGAATATGAGCTGGTGCACGGCGCGTTTGAAGAAGCAGATCAAGAAATCCAGGCGGTAGTAACCCTAGTCGCCGATTCTGGATTAGAATACTTAGTTTCTGAACCTACAAAGATTTGGAATAAAGAGGTTCTTGAATTCCTAAATGGAGCTCAGATAGATGAATCTGAATACAAAATCAAATCCAGAGTTCATGGTGCAAGGGTTAAGGTATCCCCCAAAAGTCTAAGGAAGATTCTACAGCTTCCAAAAACTCAAGAAGAAGAAGAAGTTACAGCTTCAAGGACCAGGGAAGCTCTAACCTGGTGTGGACTTGATCCAAAAATGAAGATAGGCACTGTCTTTAACAGGAAAGGCATGAACAGCCAAGGAAAATTCATGTCTGAGATAGTGGGAAAAGTCTTACTCAGTAAGCCAGGAGGGAATGACAGAGTGTCTGCCTCCATGTTCAGTATAATGACAAGAATTATCTTCACTATAAGAACTGATTAGTCAGTTATAGTGTTTGACAAGATTAAGGAGAGCTTGAAGAAGCCCAATCTGGGCAGAATCATTAGTCTATACCTAGCTGGTGTGATACCAGAGGTAATGAGTACTGCTGCAGGAAGCAAGATAAACCACATGAGGAAAATGGATCTAAGGATCTTTTCAAGATGGGACAGGGTGTTGTCCAAGGAAATGCCAACCCCTGAGAAGGTAGTTGCTGAGAAAGACACTCCTCCAAAGAAGAAAAGGAAAACAGCTCTTGTGGAACAAGTATCCACTAGCAGTTCTGGGAGTGAAGAACATGTTGTCTTCACTCCAGATGAGCATGAGGAAGAGCCTGTAGTGAAATCTCCTGCTGCTCAAGAGATTTCTGAGATCCAGGGGGAGCTGCCTCAAGCTAGCCCCATCCACAAGGATCACAGCCAGGGGGAGCCTCCAGTTATAGTAGCACCAACTACACTGGAAAGTGAGCAAGCCACCACCATCATACAAGAGGTACTCACTGAACTCAACACCTTAGATTTTATTATAGAAGAAGCTGATCTGTCTGATGTTAATCAGCATACTCAGCTGAATAGTCCAGTTCTAGATGTTGTTAGAGAAGACACATTTGCTGTACAAGAAGTGATTCCTGATCCAGTAGTTGAAGAACTAAGAACTTCTCCTGCACAGTCTTCACAAGAGTTCACCATGGAAGATTTATTCCTCAATCTCGACCAACAAGATTTTGACCTAGACAAGGAAGCTGCTGGAAGAGATAATGCTGCTGCTGAGGGGGAGCAAGTACAAGTTCTGGAAGAGCCTTTAAGGCTAGAAACTGAGAAGGCACCTGATGTGCAAGCTGACAGACCTCCAAGCCCTAAGGATAGGGTTGACATAGCCAGCACTTCTGCCTCTGAAGATGAGGAGAGTGCTAGGGCAAAGAAGAAGAAATTGTATGTCTTTAAAAGGAGAAGTCAAAGTTATAAGAAAGCTCTGCAATCTATTGCCCCACAGCCTATAGTTCAGCAAGCTCCAACTGCTGATTATAGTGCTTTAATGGTTGCTCTACAGATAAAGTTGGATGAGCAAAGGCAGGCCATAGAGAAGTATGTAGATGAAGTGCAGAAATCATTCCAATTTGATCTGGCCCAGGATATAAAATCCATCAGGTTTGAGATGAACCTCAACAAGAAGGAGATGACTGAATGCTTCCACAAAGGTGGAAATGCAGTGGTGTATTTGGCAACACACTACGAGAAGATCAAGGCACAGGTAGATGATATAGCATTGACGCAAGGATATGTTCTTGAAAATTAGTTAAGAATGAATGACAACTTGACTGCTTCACATAATGCTATAGTCACTGAGTTGAAGAACAAGGCTGCTGAACCTTCTACATCTACTGATGCTGCTAAAGCTGAATTTGATAAAGTCTTTCAAGAAGAAATTACTGCTGTAAAGACTGCTATCCAAGCCTCCCAGAAAGCTATATCAGAACAACTTCAAAAGCTCAAACCATACTTTAAAGATGGCATCAGATACTTGGATAGTCAAATAAGATTCCAGAAGGATGATGTCAGAGACCATATGGCTAGAGAAGTCATAAAGGGGGAGAGAGTTTTAGTCAAAGCTAGCTCTGACCATGTAAAGTGGATATCTAATTCCATCAGAGCTACACTGGGCTATCCTCCACTCTGTGATGATGACAATGTTGCTGAATCTGGGATTCAAACTGCATATCTTGGAGGTGAGCAACCAGAGGTAGCTCAAGTGATATATCCTCCACCAGATTTTGACATGGTGCAAGCTGACATTCATCATATATATAGCCCAACTGAAGGGAAGTCTAATGTTATTCTGGATAAAGTGGTTCAGCCTATTACTGAAGCCATGCAAGAGGCATTGCAGAAAGAGGAAGAGACAAGGTTGTCTAAGAAGAGGTTTAGGGAACAAGCAGAACAAAGGCCAGACTTTGAACAGTGGAGCCCTACCTCTAGGAATATAATATTAACTGCCTGGAAAGCTGCCGAGGATAACACTCATGACAGGAACAAGTGGTTCTCTGAAGTAAAATGGAGGAAACATGAGATCAGACAAGAAGCAATAGTTCAATATAGAAGGAAGGCAAAGATGGGAAAGCTACCTCCTACTACAGTGGAGCCTAGCAAGTACTTTCCTAAGCCATACCATTACTTTGAGAGGCAGAAGATCAAAGCTAAAGAGCTCAAAAAGAAAGATCTAAAAGGCAAGAAGCCTGCTGATGCTGAAACTGCTGATGCCCCTGTCAAAGCTCAAGTTCAAGCTGGCAAGGGAATAGTTATCAAGGAACCTGAACAGCCATAGTTTAAGAATTTACTTGAAGATTATTTTGTAATCTTTTGAATGTAAAACATTTTTGTGAACCCCTGAAAATGTATAAGACAAATGTTAGAACAATATGTGATAAATAAATTTCATGATTGTTCTGTAAATATGTCTATTTCTTAATTGTTCTGTGTTGATGTATGTGTATACATGTGTGATTTATACATGTTATTTTTACCCTGCTGTACTTTATCCTGCTTTACATCATTTTGTAATTTTTAATAATGAATGGTGTATATCATTGACTAAGGGTTATGACTTCTCCAAATAGGGGGAGATTGTTGGGTACATTGGTTAAATGTACCTGATTTGAAGAAGCCTCACCCAACTCAATGATATACATCATAATGTATTTGATATATGTTGAGTTTATTTGTGCAGGTTAAGTAATCACTGGACTGAAGCAAAAAGTTTCTAAGTCCATGTGTCGACACCCAGAGGGAAAGTGTCAACACTTAAGAAGGCTTGTGTCGACACCCAGACGAGCAGTGTCGACACTTGGAGTCATTGTGTCGACACCTGGGATGCAGAGTTGACACCAGACAGAAAGTGTCGACACTTGGAGCTGTGTCGACACTCAGTGAAGAAAAGTGCAGACAGAAAGTGTCGACACAAGGAGCTGTGTCGACAGCCAGTGAAGCTGAGTCTACACCAGAAAGTGTCGACACTTGGAGCAGTGTCGACACTCAGTAAAAGTCTGCAGAGACTAAGTACAAGTGTCGACACTCAACACAATGTGTCGACACTAAGCAGAAGAGTCAGCACTTGAAGTAAGTGTCGACACTCAACACAATGTGTCGACACTAAGCAGAAGAGTCAGCACTTAAAGTAATTGTCGACACCCAGCACAATGTGTCGACACTCAACAGAAGAGTCAGCATTTGAAGTATGTGTCGACACCTAGAACAATGTGTCAACACTCAGCTGAAGACTCTACACTTGAAGAAAGTGTCGACACAAGGAGCTGTGTCGACACTTAGCAAAGAACAGAATTATCTCCAAAATATTCTAAGTACAAGTGTCGACACTAAAGGAATGTGTCGACACTCAGCTGAAGTCTCAACAGAAGAATCAAGTGTCGACACAAGGAGCTGTGTCGACACTCAGCAAGTATCAACATAGAAGACTATGTGTCGATACCAAGAAGCTGTGTCGACACTTAACAGATTCAACACAAGAAGATGTGTCGACACAAAGGAGATGTGTCGACACTTAGAAGAATTCAGTTAAAGATAGAAGATCAAGTACTTGTGTCGACACTCAATTTCAGTGTCGACACCTGAAGAAGAATCTGTGTCGAGACATACAAGGAGTTGTGTCGACACCTTGTAGACTTGTGTCGACACTTACACAGCATGTGTCGACACTTGGACTATAAGTGTCGACACTTAAAGACAGAAAGTCTCGACACTATCAGACAGTTAGAGATTTTCAAGAAATGACTGGATGACATGACAGCTGCCGTTCCAGCCGGTCTACAGCACCTGTCAGAGATGTCAGAAGACAGTTATGAACCGGACCAGCCGGTTACCATGAAGAAGGCATATAAATAGACACATACAGTCTACAGAAACTATTGTTGGTGATTAACAAGTGGTTCAGATTATTGCTGAACAAGTCATTAAAGTGGTACACAGAGTATCAAATCAAGAAGATCTTGCAGTCCAAGTGCAGATCTAAGAAGTTGGAGAGAGAGGGCTCCATCCAAGAAATCAGCCGTTGGAACTAGGCTGAGAAGAAGGGTTCAGATCTATTCTGAATTCTAAGTGGCAGAGGTCAAGGAACAACTGCAGAAGGAGACAATCTTATTCAGTTCTACTCAAGAAGATTTGAAGAAAGCTAAGTCAGATTGAATCCAGCTGAGTTCTTCCAAGAACTCATCAAGAAACTCTCAACTCCCCTCTCTTGTTTCTGAGTTGTTGAGTTATTATTTCTATAATCATTTTTATCTTGTAGGATCCATTGGATCTGAGTGAATTGTGAGCCTAGAATTATAAAGGCTGAGGGTAGGGCTTGAGGGCCAGAGTGTAGGAGATTGTTATCTCTGAGTGTAGGCCTTGATTGGCTGAGTGTAGGCCTTGATTGGCTCAGTGTAGGCCTTTGTGGCTGAGTGTAGGCTTTGGGAAAAGCTGAGTTGTAAGTCTTTGGGCCTGAGGTGTAGGAACCAATTTGGGTTCTGAGACAGTGGAGAAGTTTGGCCGAATCTAGTACACTGCTAGATAGGCGAAGGGGGAAAGTGGATGTACCCATATCTTGGGGAACCACTATAAAATTCTATGTCTGCTGTGCTGTGATTGTGTTGTGACTGTGTATGCTGTGTTATTGCTGTGCAAAAGTAAAGTAGATTCTGTGATAGAACTGTTTGCTGCCATCAAAGTTTAAAAACGATTAGGTAACCTATTCACCCCCCCTCTAGGTGTTTAGGTACCATATCTTTCAGCGGACTCGAATCTTGTTCCTTGTGGACTCCCCCTCGCTCTGCTCTTGTCAACCTTTTCCTTTCAATTGTAACCAAGCCTTTCTTCAATCAAGGGAAAGCCCGTCACAAGAGAGGCATTCAGGCCGCGACGGGCGAAGTCTTTTGTTGTCGTGGCTCACGGCCCTGCTCTTCTTCCTGCCCTCATCCGCTTAGTAGATTACTACTCGCAGTCTCCCTATTCCCCGATGTTCGAACCGTTAAATGGTGGTGCTCGACCCACCCTTGTGTTTTCGTGCATCAACAATTACTCTGGAAATAGGGCTCCGGACTTCTTCCATCTCTTTGTTTGGCTCTACTTGACCTGGCTTTGACCTTATTGCAGATGGGCCTTCCCCATATCTTTTATGCTTGTAAACCGGACGAGGGATGTCTTCAACAAGTTCTACCTCTGGAGCATTAGCAGTAGTAGCAGCAGTAGCAACACTAACCTGAGAATAATCCTATTTGTCTAACTAGTACTAAGAGTAATCCTGGTGAGACTGAGTTTCATCATGTGCTGGTACAGGCACCATGGATACTTGATATCCTGTCAATTGACTATTAATCCATGCACAGCTGTCATAACTGTAGTCATTTACGCCTTTGAAATTTGCTAGCATTGCTTCATCAAGCGCATTGACCTTAGCTTCCACCTTGGCTTCCAAGGTCTCCTCCCCCTTTCTGATTACTTCAGCCAGAGCATTTGCATAGGGTTGCATCCTATCATCATAATGTGTCATTGCTCTATTGCGACCATCAATCATAGTTGTGGCATTCGTATCTACATTGCACATCACCTTCTGATTGCTATCTAAACCTTTCAAGAGAAACTCAACTCGTTTTTCACATTGAGTATACCAGGAGTCAATCTTGGCATCTAGCATGTCGAATCTGACTTTAATCTCATCTAGGCCGTTGTTTAGATCTCTTTCTGTTTCTTTTACCTTTTTCCGCATTTTTTGTATCGAGGAATCAAAGTATGCTTTCTACTTGGCCACCATCCCCTAAAATGCTT
Source organism: Platanthera guangdongensis (assembly GCA_039583875.1). Lineage (NCBI taxonomy): Eukaryota > Viridiplantae > Streptophyta > Magnoliopsida > Asparagales > Orchidaceae > Platanthera > Platanthera guangdongensis. Next base: position 66,862,733 of record CM077161.1, on the reverse strand, counting down.
TGCAGAATTATACTATCAGCAGTCAAAGCTGGGGTGTCAGGGATGGGAGTGCTGGGCAGATCCTCACTGGAAGACTCATCTATTAGAGATAAATGTGCGCTGGAAGTAGTAGCTCGATCTTCACCAGCATTCAGAACTGGAGTCTACACCTCCGCATCTACTTCATAATTAGAAAGAAACACAACCTCCTCTACAGCAGCAGGAGGTGCCTTTGGCATCTTGCCTATCCTTTTCTTCAGGTTGTGCATAATCCTCGCAACCTGAGTAGCAACTGATATAGAGTGCCTAGTCACCTCCTCCGCAGAAGATGAAGCGAGAACAATTTCTGGGAGAGGTACTATCAAATTCTCCACTACCACTAGTTCAGAACAAACATCCACATTATCAGTAGTTTTGGTCTTATCAGTATCAATCCTCATCTCATCAGCAATTATCTCAACCTCATAATCATCAACTATTAGGTCTTCAACAACATTATAATCATCATCCACGTGTATATCTTCTTCCTCAGCAGCATCTTCCTCAACTAAATCAGCCTCTTCCTCCTCAGGCACTAACTCTTCAACAGTAGTCTGAGCCATCTTGGCAACCTCTATCATCAGATTCTCTGGCTCTAGAACTGGAATAACTGATTCTGGAATCTCTGGCACTGAGTCTGAAGGCATATAAAAGGGCACTATGTTGGTGCCCACTTGAGTAGTGTCAACTGTCTCCCCCTCAATTCATGCCCTCGAACTCTCAGGAATTTCACTGGAGTGTTGAGAGGTAATCCTTATCTCAGGAGCATGTTCTGCCTCCTCCATAGAAAAATCTAGGGCTCCCCCTAGCCTAGTGATCCTCCTATCCCACCTTGAGAATGTAGATGAGTATATCTTCTTGAGGTGTTGTATCGGTACACCTTTGGTCATATCAAACCTGTGACCATCCAGCTAATTCAGGTACAGGATGAAAGTCCTCCCAAAGTTGGGAGTGCGAAGGATGTCCTTGATTTTCTCAAACAGCAATGCACCCCAATCAAATTTCTTCATGTAGATGATGGCAACAAGGGTCTTGAACATCTCTATGGAGAGATAGTCGTGGGACAAAGTCTTGCATAAGAGCACTTTACCTATGCTGTTGGAAAGAAGCTTGCCTTCTTCTTTCATCCCTTTGCGCTTAACTGCTTTTGTAGCTCGAGGCAATCCACAGAATAGAATAGCTTTGGAGAAGTCCTCCTCATCAAGGTAATCGGCCTCATGACATGTAGGAAGACGCAAGTGCTTAGAGAGAAGTGACGCTTTCAATTTTACTTTTGCCTTTTTAACCTTGCTCTTGATTACTATTTCTTTATGAAGGAGCATCTCATTATGGAAGAATTCAAGAACTTCCTTGTCCAAAACCTTACATGGATGTTCTAGGACGAAGGACAGTCCAGCGGTCTCCAAGATGAGGATAATGTTGCGGAATTCATCAGAGGTGGAGGAAAATATTATGCAAACAAGTTCTCCTCCCCCTCTCAATTCGTTGGTGCTTTGAGGAGCCATGGAAAATCAAGAACGTTGTAGTCTTATTTTTGTACTGCTGTAGACTGGATTTCAGAAACTGTTGCAATCGGTGATAACACGTAATCGAGAACACACCATGAGAAGAAATCATCAGGAAATCCTTATTGTATATCTGGCTAGGGTTAGGAAGTCGTTCACAACCCTAATCGAAGAAGAACTAACCCTAGTCCTTGGGAGGAAGAAGATCCACTTGTCGCGACAGCCGAACGATCAAGATTTCTAATTCGACGAGCCGAATTGAGGGTTTTGTTGAATAGACTGTGCGGTTAGCCCCTTAACTATATATATATATATATATATATATATATATATATATATATATATATATATATATATATATATATATACTGTCTAGAAGGGTACCTGAATTCGTGGCTCTTCGGATCCAATAGAAAAGCTTAAAATTTTTTTCCAAAGTTTTGATACGCTGAGTATCACTTAAATATCTGATGAATAAGCGACTTGAGCTCTGATACACAACGAACTTGCCTGAGGACAATATTTTGACTTTGTGAGATAATTCCCGAGTGAGTTCCAGCTTCCTTGGCTTTCTTCATGGGTTAATCTTCAACATGCCTAGTTCCATTTTGAAGAACGAGAACTTGGCATAGTCCACCGGCTTTGAAAAAATGTTCGTGATCTTCTTATCCGTCGGGACATAGCTGATGGATATATCCTTATTATCCACATGCTCCCGAATTAAGTGGTATCACACCTCGATGTGCTTTGTCTGGCTGTGAGAGACTGGATTATTAAAGATCGATATTGCGCAGGATCAGTCGCAATACATCAAAATTTCTTTAAACTTCAAGTTGTAGTCTTCAAGCTAATTCCGGATCCTTAGAAGCTGTGTGCAACAACTAATCGTAGAGATATACTCTGACCCAACCATAGAATTTGCCACACAATTTTGCTTCTTACTGCACCATGAAATAAGCCGTCTTCCGAGGAATTTGCACATGTCAGAAGTGCTTTTCCTATCATCCTTGCTTCCTGCAACATCGGCATCTTAAAAACCAATTAGCTCGACATCATTATGTCTTGGGTACCATAAGCCAATATTGGGTGTACCCTTAAGGTATCTTAAAATTCGCTTTGCAGCATTGTAGTGAGATTCCTTTGAGTTCACCTGAAATCTAGCGCAGATGCATGTTGAAAATATGATATCTGGTCTAGTCGCTGTGAGGTAGAGCAATGATCCAATTATGCTTCTATACTTGGTTTCATCAAAAAGTTTCCCTTTCTCATCCTTGTCTAGAAACACAGTTGAAACCATTGGATTCCTCATAGAGGTTGTATTCTCCATTCCGAATTTTGCTAAGAATCTCCTTGGTTAACTTCGTCTGAGAGATGAAAATTCCATCTTCAGATTGTTTCACCTGAATTCCTAAGAAATACATCAGCTCTCCCATACTGCTCATTTCAAACTTTCCTTGCATATGTTTGGAGAACTTATTGCAAAGGTTGTCTTATATAGGCCAAATATGATGCCATCGATATAGATCTGCATTAGTAGAATCTTGCCTTTTAATTCCCTAAGAAATAATGTTTTGTCTATTTTTCCTCTTGTGAACTTGTTCTCAAGACGAAAGCTAGACAACGTCTCATACCAAGCTCGGGTAGCTTGCTTTAAACCATATAGAGCTTTATTTAAAAAATAAACATGATCTGGGAAATTGGAATCAACAAAACTTGGGAGTTGCGCTATATATACTTCCTCTTTCAATTTCCCGTTTAGGAAAGCTGAATTCACGTCTATTTGGTAGATGGTGAAGCCTTTGAGGGTAGCATACGCAAAAAAACAACCTGATCGCCTCGAGCCTGGCCACTGGAGCAAAGATCTGGTTGAAGTCGATCCCTTCTTCTTGTTTGAATCCTCGAGCTACATGCCTGGCTTTATTCTTGATATTGATTCCATTCTCGTCCAGCATATTTTTGAAGATCCACTTGGTGCCGATCACGTTATGTCCTTTGGGCCTGGGTACCAACTCCCAAACTTTCCTACGTTCAAACTCATTAGTTGTACCTCTTCTTATTCTAACTTCTTTGCCTAGCTCTCCAATTATTTGATCAAATGGTTGATCTTTTAGGTGTATGAACCCAAGATTTCTTGCTCTCCCACCAACAAGCCCGGCAGCATTTAGTGTCTCCTCTGGAGGTTGAAACAATTATTCCTATAGCGGTTCTTCAACCATCAAGCCTGGATCGACGATCTTGATCGAGCTAGGAACTTCTTCCGTGATAGCTTCATCCAAGCTTAGTTCCTTGAACTTGGTACCTGTATGTGCACCAATAACACTAAATGAGCTGCTTTGGATCAGGCTTGTCTCATCAAATACAATGTGAATTGACTCTTCTACCACCAGAGTTTTCTTATTAAAAATCCTATATGCCTTACTATGACTACTATAACCTACAAAAATACCTTTAAAACATTTTTTTGCTAAACTTCGTCCGATAATCCATCCAATTATTTTGTACGAAATATTTATGATAGCTCTTGTTGATAAGTGATATGTTTTGCACGTGACAAGTTGTGTTGACTGCTTCAGCCCAGAAGTACTCTAGAAGTGGAGCGTCGTTTAACATAGTTGTACATGCTTTAATTAGGGCTATATTCCTTCTCTCAGCAACTCCATTTTGTTGTGGAGTACGCGAGGAGAAAAACTCATGAAAGATACCTTGACTTGCACAAAATTCTGTCATGGCACCATACTCAAATTCTATTCCATGGTCACTTCTGATTTTGAATACTGAGTAGTTTAATTCATTCTGAATTTACCGGACAAAATTTGTGAATGTGTCGAAGGTGTCTGACATATGTTTCAGAAAGAATACCCAAATAAAATGCGAGTAGTCATCAACAATTTCTAATGTGTAGACCTTACCTCCTAAACTGTGAATGGGTATAGGACCGAATAGTCCATATGAAGCAAGTATAGACTTCTTGAAGAATCCTTTTAAGCAATACCCTTGAAGGTAGCCCTTGTCTGCTTACCCATTTGGTATGAGTGACACGGGCTCTCTTTAAGGCACTTAATGTTGGGGGCATCTCACACTAAGTTGTGAGAAAAAAGCATATTTACAGTTTTGAAATTAATATGTGTTAATATCTTTTGTCATTGGTCACAAAGAGATGCACTATCTCTTGCAATAAAACATACTGGTGTAGAACTGTCTATGCAAAGGAAATTTAAACAGAAAATATTTCTGTTCCGAGTGCCTTTTAAGACCATCTCCAAATTTGCAGACGATTTTATCAAACAATCGTCCTTTCAGAATTCAACGATGTAACCTTTATCACATAGTTGACTTATGCTGAGAAGATTATGGTGTAATCCTTCAACTTACGCCACATTTGTGAAGGAGACTACTCCGTTGGAGATCATACCATAGCCTTTTGTAGTTCTCGGGTTTGACCCTCCAAAGATGAGTTTTTGTAACACCTTCCCTTTAATGAACGTATAATATGGGTCCGGCCGGGGCCCCACAACATACGGACGCCACAGCTTTAGTATTATAAGTTGATATAACTACCCAAACTCAAAACACTTGCACAACACAGCGGAAACAAAACAGGACTAGAAGTTATCCCGTACTAAAGAGTAAACAAATGGCCTTAAGGCCTTACATCAAGTGTCCAGAATAAATAGTACATCAAACATGAATGTGCTCAGCACCCCGAGTCTACCTCGGCATGCAAGCCGGACAAAATAGTCTCAAACAAACATCATCATAACTGTAGTGCTACAAAAGAGGGAAAAACACTTCATGGGGCTTAGGCCTTTCTGGCCGGCGTGCTAGCTTCTGCATGCGATCCTTGCCCTGTAAAAATTATTAGTAACGTGGGTCAGCAAAGGCTGACCTCAAACTGTGTAACAATACATCTCCTCCCGGCCGCCCCTAACGGACCCCGGGGAACCCTCCAACCTGTAAGTCAGCACTTCATATGCAATAAAATAGCTATAAATAGAAGAACATTAAAACAGGCTTGGATGTCTCAATCATCAAACATGTTCTCTATTGGTTGAGCATATAAAGAAAGGGCCTACTATGCAACATGAATGCAACACCCGGGCTTCACCCAAGGTACCCTACTGCGTATGCATCTAGCACAACATCACATCATTTGGGTACTCACATTTCCCCAATTGGTATAAAGCCGCAAACACTAAGGGAGACACCTCTCCCTCAAACGGCGCACAGGCCGCCACAAGGAATTCTTGCCAAGACCCCACCCGCTCGTGGGCTTAGCCCCGGGCTTGCCTGCAAGCTCTGACGTCTCATGTCAGTATTCCAACAAACACAGACCGACCGATTCTAAGAAGCCTTGCTGGACCCCACCCGCTCATGGCCTCTTTGCCCGGGCTTGCCCCAAGCTTGGCATTCTCGTCAGTCTCACATAAGGGTACTAGTCTCGCCGGGACACTCTCCACACATGACGCACATGTCACGGGATAGCCAGCCGACCACGGAGACATAGCCATGCCTTGGCACAACACAAACCAAGACTAAATACATCTTAATCCCTCTTTGTACTGCAGCGTTCCCGCGCACCAAGGAAACCATCTCCAACTCGTGTGGAGCTAACCTTGTCCACCAAGGAAACCATCTCCACCTCATACGGAGCTAACCTTGTCCCTCAAGGAAACCATCTACCGCCACGAGGAGCTAACCTTGTCCGGGCTCGACTACACGTACCCTTTTAAGCAAACGGGACAATCACCACCACAACACAAACGACATCTTGCCGCAATGGAAATCTCTACGAATCCCTAAGTTCGTATGCAACATCACCGAGTCGCACTAACGGTCGCGACTACGGCTTCACCCACCATGCCTAATACACTAGCGAAGCGGATCTCTAATGCAAAATATGCCGGGGACGGACTCAATCAAACCGGAGGTTCCTCTTGAACCTTGGCAAACCAAAGCCCCTCTCATTTGAGAGTTTGGTGCCCATAAATTATAAAGAAAGAAAATACATGATGCTAAGACGTGCATCCTAAGGACCGAGAGGAGAGATGTCGTTACCTTCCGACTCCTCTTCCTTGCCATGGCAAAATAGCCGGATGGAAATCTTCGCAATGCTCTAAGCTTCACGGATCCGGACTCGGTTCGCGATTTGGAGCACCGAAACCCTTCCTACAGCCCAAGACCTTCTTCTTCTTCCTCCTTGCTCTAGTTTCTCTCAAGAACTTAGAAAGAGAAGACTTGGAAAACAATGAGGGTCTGCAACCCTAAAATCGGACTTAACTTCCCAGGAGATGGCCTGAACCGTTAGATCCCAAAACCAGAAAAAGAATGGCCGCGATTCGCCTGGAAAATAGAAAAACTGGGCCGAACACGGCCTGGCACACGCCCGTGTCCAGGGCCGTGTGCCTCATTCGCCGTCTCAAATCGACGCGCCTGGAATCGGACACGGGCATCCGACACGCCCGTGTTAAATCCGACACGCCCATGTCCCCAGTGACACGGCCGTGTGGCCTGCCGTGTGCCTCCAATGACACGACCCCAAAACCAACCCGAGAGGTGACACGGCCTGGGATACGCCCGTGTTCCAAGCCGTGTGCCAAGTCTCGACACCCGTCGACAGGCTTTGTGTCGACACCGTGGAAAAACGTCGAGCGAAGATCGTCGACCAAGCGGGACACGCCCTGTGACACGCCCGTGTCACAGGCCGTGTACCCCAGTCTCGACACTCTGTCGAGAGAAAGGGTCGACACTTGGGCCGAGTGTCGACACGGACTCGACACGCCCTGCGACACGCCCGTGTCGCAGGCCGTGTGCCACACTCTCGACACTTTGTCGAGCGAAAGTGTCGACACTTGGGCCGATTGTCGACACGGCCTCGACACGCCATGCGACACGCCCGTGTCGCAGGCCGTGTGCCCCACTCTCGACACTTTATCAAGCGAAAGTGTCGACACTTGGGTCGAGTGTCGACACGGCCTCGACACGCCCTGCGACACGCCCATGTCGCAGGCCGTGTGCCTCCCGCCAGAAACTCAAAATTTTTCCAAAACCGCACACTGACTCTCTTGCAAAACTGGGGTGTTACAACTCTCCCCCACTTAACAGAATTTCGTCCCGAAATTTCAAACAAAAGAGGTACAAAACTTAAATTGTACCTGACAAAAAGAGTTCTGGATAGTCTTCTAGCATGGCCTGTTCTCGTTCCCAAGAGAACTCCTCACGACCGCAGTTGTCCCATCGAACTTTCACAAGTTTAACTTCTTTATTCCGCAACTACTGAGTCTCCGAATCTTCTATAGCGATTGGAAGGACTCGCGTCCTCAAGTCTTCCTCAATCGGCACCGATGCCGGCTCAATCACAATGCTAGCCTCCACCAAGGCTTTCCTCAACACGGAGACGTGGAAGACGTCATGTAATCCACTCAAATCTGCGGACAACACCAACCGATAGGCTGCTTCTCCTACCCGCTCAACAATTTCAAAAGGCCCCAAAAACCTTGGACTTAACTTCTTGAGTCGGCGAATCCGTGAGACGCCTTTGAACGGCTTGACCTTCAGATAAACCCAATCACCAACTGCAAATTCCAACTTCCGGTGACGTGCATTAAAATATTTTGCTTACCTGTCTTGCGCCACCTTCATACGCTCTTGGATGGTCCGTACCAACTCACAAGCGTCAAATACCACATCCTTTCCCAAAAGTTTGGTGTCTCCCGCCTCTGCCCAAGACATCGGCGTTCGACACCGCCTCCCATACAAAGCTTCGTATGGCGCCATCTTTATACTAGCTTGAAAACTGTTATTGTACGCAAATTCTACCATAAAGAGGTGATCCTCCCACTTCTTGCTGAAATCAAGAACGCACATTCTCAACATATCTTCCATAGTCCGGTTCGTTCTTTCAGTTTGCCCATCAGTTTGAGGATGGAACGCTGTACTGAACTTTAGCTTCGTGCCCAGGCTCTTCTGAACCAGTCTCCAGTCCTTGGACGTAAACCGTCCATCTCGATCGCTGACTATGCTCTTAGGAATTCCATGCAGTCGCACAATGTTGTGAACATACAACCCCACCAGCTTCTCCACGCTGTCCTCTTTTCGATTCGGGATGAAGTGAGCCACCTTGGTTAGGCGATCCACGATCACCCAAATAGCATCATTACCATGCTGCGATCTAGGCAAAGCATGCACAAAGTCCATGGAAATGTCCTCAAATTTCCACTCAGGAATTGGAAGGGGCTTCAGGAACCCGCCCGGTTTCTGACATTTGGCCTTCACCAAGGCACATGTTTGGCAACGACTCACATACAAAGCTACATCTCGCTTCAACCCCGGCCACCAAAAGGATTTCTTCATATCCAAGTACATCTTTGTACTGCCCGGGTGAATGGAGTACTTTGAGAAGTGAGCCTCAAACATCAACTCCTCACGGAGATTGCCAAACTGCGGTACACAAACCCTTCCATCCTTTCTCAAGATTCCCCCGATCATCTCCCAGGTGCTGCTCTCGCCCGTTTGAGCCTCCAACATAAAAGGTTGAAACTCCACATCTAATCGAGTCGCTTCCCAAATACGATCGAACAAGTCGTTTTGCACTTCAACCCAGTTCAACCAAGCCACGCTAGACTCGCCTCTCGCAACACATTCCAATCCAAGGGACTCCCATTCCCGTACCAACCGCTCATCATTAGCTTCGATCCAATTTCCTATTTTTCGGACAAAGCTCTCCGCCAGAAAGGAGTGCGATGCTCCCGTATCGAATAATACCCTAGCGGGGTATCCGGAAACTAACACGAAGCCTACAACAAGACATCTCACAAAAAGGGGGTCTAAAAGTATGAAGCACAAATGCAAACTTAAATTTTCTTCATACCTGTCACCACATCGGTTTGACGGATCGCTTCTTGCTGTCCAAGGTTGTAAGCCCTTGGTTGCACCGGTTGGAACCGAGAAGCGCTCGACTCCGCCATCTTTCCTTTCTCTGCAGCACTGGGGCCCGAGCGCACAGTCTGCTCCTGCTTTGTCTCTTGCCCCGCTCCCCCTTGCTGACAAGCACGGGCTATATGCCCAACCTTCCCGCAGTTGTAGCATGTCGGTGGTCCCCTAGAGTGAGAACCTCCTGGCGCCCACTTGCTCTTTTCACCGGACCCGGAAAAGTGAGTCTTATTCCTCCACCTACTTCCATCAGACTTTACATGAGATTGGGAAGGCTTCCCTTCCCCTTGCTTGGGAGTAAAACCCTTTCGACGCTGGGTTCGCTCCAGATCATTCTCCAAACTCCTGGCGGCTTCAACTAGATCATTAAATCCCGCCCTCTTCATGGAGATGAGGGGTTGTCTCAGATTTTCCCTCAACCCTTGGTAGAAGAGGTTATCCCTCTCTACATCATCAGCCATTGTCGTTCCTGCATAACGACCCAAACGGGTGAACTCTTGCATGTACTCGCCCACCGTCTTGTCTCGCTGCATTAGATGCAGAAACTGCCTCTGCAGGACCAGCCGCGTAGAAACTGGTATATATCTCTTTAGAAAAGCGTCCCCAAATTCCTCCACCGACGGGGTGCGTCCAGGGAACTGGCGGCCACTAAGGCTCACCCACCACAACTTGGCGTCTCCTTCCAACATGAACGCCACATACTCAGCTTTCTTTTCCTCTGGCGTCTCTGCCGCCCTTAGTAGTTCTTGAATACGAACCCACCAATCCTCCGCATCTGTTAGCGTTCCAACACCCTTGAAAGACGGGGGATGGAAACTCAGGAAATACTTCATGTGTCGGTCTCCATGTCCTACCACCACCCTTTCTGCCAAAGGCTCCACTCGCCTGGCTTCTCCGCCTGGCACGGCCATCGCCGTGTCCGGTGTAGCAGGGGTTGCTACCTGGGCTGCAGCCGCCGCTTGGGCTGCCACCATCGCTTCTGCTAGCATACGGCAGAAGTCGGCCGGGTTTACACCCGTGCCCAAAAGGCCTGGAGCAGTAGCACTGCTCGCCGAGAGATCATCCCTTGCTCTTGAAGTGCCCGCCTCGTTGCTTGCACTCTTCAGGAAAACAAGAAATAAGGGATTAGTCTCCAATCTCAAGACTAAAACATAAGGACAAACACGGTCCTGCGTTACTCTTATGTGGATAACTTCTCTACGCACTAACCTTGAATCTAACCTCGCCTCTGATACCAAATTGTAACACCTCCCCTGTAATGAACGTATAATATGGGTCCGGCCGGGGCCCCACAACATACGGACGCCACAGCTTTAGTATTATAAGTTGATATAACTACCCAAACTCAAAACACTTGCACAACACAGCGGAAACAAAACAGGACTAGAAGTTATCCCCTACTAAAGAGTAAACAAATGGCCTTAAGGCCTTACATCAAGTGTCCAGAATAAATAGTACATCAAACATGAATGTGCTCAGCACCCCTAGTCTACCTCGGCATGCAAGTCGGACAAAATAGTCTCAAACAAACATCATCATAACTGTAGTGCTACAAAAGAGGGGAAAACACTTCATGGGGCTTAGGCCTTTCTGGCCGGCGTGCTAGCTTCTGCATGCGATCCTTGCCCTGTAAAAATTATTAGTAACGTGGGTCAGCAAAGGCTGACCTCAAACTGTGTAACAACACATCTCCTCCCGTCCGCCCCTAACGGACCCCGGGGAACCCTCCAACCTGCAAGTCAGCACTTCATATGCAATAAAATAGCTATAAACAGAAGAACATTAAAATAGGCTTGGATGTCTTAATCATCAAACATGTTCTCTATTGGTTGAGCATATAAAGAAAGGGCCTACTATGCAACATGAATGCAACACCCGGGCTTCACCCAAGGTACCCTACTGCGTATGCATCTAGCACAAGATCACATCATTTGGGTACTCACATTTCCCCAATTGGCATAAAGCCGCAAACACTAAGGGAGACACCTCTCCCTCAAACGGCGCACAGGCCGCCACAAGGAATTCTTGCCAAGACCCCACCCGCTCGTGGGCTTAGCCCCGGGCTTGCATGCAAGCTCTGACGTCTCATGTCAGTATTCGAACAAACACAGACCGACCGATTCTAAGAAGCCTTGCTGGACCCCACCCGCTCATGGCCTCTTTGCCCGGGCTTGCCCCAAGCTTGGCATTCTCGTCAGTCTCACATAAGGGGACTAGTCTCGCCGGGACACTCTCCACACATGACGCACATGTCACGGGATAGCCAGCCGACCACGGAGACATAGCCACGCCTTGGCACAACACAAACCAAGACTAAATACATCTTAATCCCTCTTTGTACTGCAGCGTTCCCGCGCACCAAGGAAACCATCTCCAACTCGTGCGGAGCTAACCTTGTCCACCAAGGAAACCATCTCCACCTCATACGGAGCTAACCTTGTCCCTCAAGGAAACCATCTACCGCCACGAGGAGCTAACCTTGTCCGGGCTCGACTACACGTACCCTTTTAAGCAAACGGGACAATCACCACCACAACACAAATGACATCTTGCCGCAACGGAAATCTCTACGAATCCCTAAGTTCGTATGCAACATCACCGAGTCGGACTAACGGTTGCGACTACGGCTTCACCCACCATGCCTAATCCACTAGCGAAGCGGATCTCTAATGCAAAATATGCCGGGGACGGACTCAATCAAACCGGAGGTTCCTCTTGAACCTTGGCAAACCAAAGCCCCTCTCATTTGAGAGTTTGGTGCCCATAAATTAGAAAGAAAGAAAATACATGATGCTAAGACGTGCATCCTAAGGACCGAGAGGAGAGATGTCGTTACCTTCCGACTCCTCTTCCTTGTCATGGCAAAATAGCCGGATGGAAATCTTCGCAACGCTCTAAGCTTCACGGATCCGGACTCGGTTCGCGATTTGGAGCACCGAAACCCTTCCTACAGCCCAAGACCTTCTTCTTCTTCCTCCTTGCTCTAGTTTCTCTCAAGTACTTAGAAAGAGAAGACTTGGAAAACAATGAGGGTCTGCAACCCTAAAATCGGACTTAACTTCCTAGGAGATGGCCTGAACCGTTAGATCCCAAAACCAAAAAAAGAATGGCCGCGATTCGCCTGGAAAATAGAAAAACTGGGCCGAACACGGCCTGGCACACGCCCGTGTCCAGGGCCATGTGCCTCATTCGCCGTCTCAAATCGACACGCCTGGAATCGGACACGGGCATCCGACACGCCCGTGTTAAATCCGACACGCCCGTGTCCCCAGTGACACGGCCGTGTGGCCTGCCGTGTGCCTCCAACGACACGGCCCCAAAACCAACCCAAGAGGTGTCACGGCCTGGGACACGCCCGTGTCCCAAGCCGTGTGCCAAGTCTCGACACCCGTCGACATGCTTTGTGTCGACACCGCGGAAAAACGTCGAGCGAAGATCGTCGACCAAGCGGGACACGCCCTGTGACACGCCCGTGTCACAGGCCGTGTACCCCAGTCTCGACACTCTGTCGAGCGAAAGTGTCGACACTTGGGCCGAGTGTCGACACGGACTCGACATGCCCTGCGACACGCCCATGTCGCAGGCCGTGTGCCACACTCTCGACACTTTGTCGAGCAAAAGTGTCGACACTTGGGTCGAGTGTCGACACAGCCTCGACACGCCCTGCGACACGCCCGTGTCGCAGGCTGTGTGCCCCACTCTCGACACTTTGTCGAGCGAAAGTGTCGACACTTGGGTCGAGTGTCGACACGGCCTCGACACGCCCTGCGACACGCCCGTGTCGCAGGCCGTGTGCCTCCTGCCAGAAACTCAAAATTTTTCCAGAACCGCACACTGACTCTCTTGCAAAACTGGGGTGTTACAGTTTTGGTCCATCTTTCACTGGGGTGAAATCAAGCAACAGGCTTCTTATCCAGGTCATATGCCGAGAGCATCCACTGTCCAAAAACCAGATATGATTTTTGTAGGCCTTTGGACATACCTGCAATGACAGATCACTTTACTTTAGGAACCGAAACATATTTCAGTCCTTGGTTCCTGCTCAGCTTAACACCACTAAGAACATTAACTCTGTGAGTGGTCGGCCTCGCATTGTTAACTTGTGGATTTACAAATTGGCAAGTGTTAATCCAGCAATCTATGCTAAAGTGACCAATTTTGTCACAACACCAACAGTCAAACCTATTGTACCTTATCTTAAACTCTTGCTCTACCCTTTGAATGTGAAGTCTAGCAGGGGCAACATACCTGCAGGTTGAAGCCTCTTGATTACAGCATATACAGGGCTTCTCCATCTCCTTTGCATTAGGTACAACATTTTTGGCTTTTGGTGCCCTCTTATGGTTATGTTAATGAATATAAGGACCATAACTCTTGAGTTCTATCTCTTCATAAGGTGCTTTAAAAATACTGACACCATAGACTCGGGGACGGGTCCATCCCTGGTATCTCTTCTTGGGCAGTACATAAGTAGGCCTAGCCAGATAACCATAGGACTACTAAAGGTCAAACTTATTCGTCGGGAAGATTGTAACACCCCGGTTTTTCCAGATCTTGAGCTTCTGGAAGCTACCGTGCAGCGATAGGTAGCTATCGTCCAGCGCTAGCCTTGATTCCTCAAATCTAGGCATTGAGAGCGCTGAGTAGATAGACGTTGAGAGCATTGAGTGGTACATCATGGCGGAATGATGCAAGCCAATGGTTCTGATGGGATAAATACTATGTGTTCTTTGATTCGAAAAATTAAACTAGATATGTAGTGTGCGATATCTCTCTAAATACACTACCTTTGAACTCATCCAATTAGTGGCACAAACTTTAACAACACACAATGCAAAGGGTCGCTACCAATTTTAATAGATTAAACGAGGGCTATATGCAAATGTTCGCTCAAGTGAATAGGACCTACACGATACAGACAATTAGCTATTCAAATTATTATTATCCGCAAGCATACACAAACCCAATAAGAGAATATATAGACTAAAATTAGCGATTTTAGCAAAGTACAAACCAATCCCAAAATTAATTAATATTGGGGTAAGCCAAATCACTTGAACTCAAGGAGAAATCAAAGGTTAATGAACCTGATTTCTTCTAGCATTCACGAGATCTACCTGTTCTAATTTATACGAAAATATTCGGAGAATTAAAAGCTTGAAATTTAGATTTTATTAATGCACTAATTTCAATATAAATCCAGACTAAAAATTAGCCTTCTAATCCACCAAATCTCACAATAATTTAGAAGAAACTCACAGGAGGTGGTTTAGAATTTGTTACCCAATCCCAACAAATCTGTCCAAAAAGATGAGTGGAGGAAGCACATGGCGATGGAGGATGGATCTATTTCCACGCAAAATCCATGTAACAGCACCGGACGATGAGGAAGCAAGCCATTTTTACTTTGCAAAACAACCTAGGAGAGGGAGAACCTTGTTGGTCGAATATTTCAAGGAGGAGAGAGAAAAGGTTGTGGATAAAAGGTGGTGGCCGAAATTCTTAATAGAGGAGTGCTGGTCAGTTTTGTGATGGAAGAGGGCTGACTGGGTTTTTTTGAAGGGGAGAGGGAGGAGAGGGGGTGGCCGTTGGTTTTGGAGAGAGGTAGGAGGGGGTGGCCGAGAGAATTGAAGGGGAGGGACTGCCGGTTTTTGGGAAGAGAGAGGGGTTGGCCGGTTTGTTTGGAAAGAGGGAAGTGAGGAGGGCTGGTGGTGGAGATCTTGAGGAGGGTGGAGGAGGAGGAGGCTTGTGGCCAAACCAAAAGAAGGAGAAGGATGAGGCCGGTGGCCAAGTGCGAGAGCAAAGAGGGAGAAATTTCAACTTGAAATTTAGGTTTTTCAATCTCTTATCATTCTTACTAAAAGCTTCAACAAGTCCTTATATGGGCTACAACACTCATTCTCCACCATTCAAAATTGCATAAACATTAGATGGTAATAAGCACCCATCAAAAACATGAAATGACATAACAATAGTACCATGCATAAAAAAATACATAAAAATAAAATGCTAAGATAAAATGCTTAAAAATATAAATGATTTAATATATATATATATAATTATAAATATTTTATTTATAATCATATATTTTATATAAGGGTACGACAACGACGTACAACGTGCATAACATGTAGCGGGGCCCGACATTGGCGATGAATGTCGAGGTTGAATCTCATCTTCAAGCTTGTTGCAACGATCGTCCCAATCAACAAACTCTCTATATCGGGGATCAACGGCCGCATCAGTAACGTCATCATTAACTAGTGGTGGGACAACGTCTCCACCAACCATCCCCAGCTCAAAATCAGTCATCACCGATGAGTGGTCGGCGAGGGGAAAGTAGTTTAATGCAGCAACAACAGAGGGAAAATCTGGCCCTACAATCCAAGTCGTAGTAGCATGATCATCCCACAGTAATGAGAACCTATCAGGCATAAGAACAACACAACTTTCGGGGAAACACGAAAGGGTGTCAAGCAAAAGAAAAATAACATTAATCTTACCATCCGATGCAAGAGCTAAGAAATCCACGTGGAAAATAAACACAAAAGAACTAACACTCCCCAACCCAAGAGAACATTTAGTGGGAGAGAGAAATGACAAAGATAGCCACTCAGGTGGAAAAGAGACACATAGTAAATAGTTCGAGAACTTGAAATAAAGTCAAACACCTCGATCATTATAAAAATCTGAAAGAAAAGCATCAAATCCTAAGGTCTTCATAAACATGGATCGGTTGGCTTTCCTATGTATTAAATTATTGATAGAGCTAGTAGGCATCCGCTCGGGGACTGACTAGACTAAACCCAAATCAACAATTCTAGCATTGGTTGGTCTCGGAAGGGAGCGGAAGTGCGTGCAACATAAATTAAATTGACTAGCTAACATCCTAGATACATGTAAGTAGAGGTTGTAAATAGGCGGAGGGAAAATATGTGCCACTGGATTGAATGAATAAATATGTCGAGATAAGACAAAATCTAGGAGCACAATCGCCGTGGAATCAGAAATAGACGACAATGAAACACTAGCCACTAACATATAACTCATGACGTGATCCATCAAATGCAAGGTGTAATCAGAAAGGGGAAGGGCGGTGAAAATACCAAATACTAGTGCGCTCAACTTATTAATATCTAAACGTTGAGACAATGCCAATGTTGGAACTAATATAGTGGGAGTGGCACAATAACTCAGACTAGGACTACCAGATCCATGTCCTAAAAAGTCATCAAAAGTAGGCAAATAAACAGGAGGAAAGGTCAACAAAATCAATCCCTAGACAAAATCTAAATCAATATAATTTTCGCCCAACGGTGACAACATCAAGGAACTCTCATTCGGGTATACAATAAAAGAATCGTCCAAAAATGCCACTCCCTCGCTTGGAAATTGTTCCAACACACTGGATACATCATCCAAATCAGAATCAGGAAAAGTCTCATAAATGTGCAAAATCGAACCCAACAAAATTTCTAATTCATATTGAGCTTCAAGCAATGCTGATAACATCAAAGAAATATCTTTCAAGTTCTCGGCACTAAAATAATCCAAAAAAACATTCACTCATAAGGTAAATCATCCACAACAACAACAAGGACATCCTCACTCTCAGGATCCTCATATGACTCGGATACAATCTCAGCTAGTGTAATCATAGGCTCTATCATGACAGGGATCGTAGCCTGGAGAGGGCACTCAATAATAGGGTGATCAGACAAAATGCTAGCAAAGCATGTAATAGGTAACAATATACTGTCCCATAATGGAATACTATCATCCCATACATCATCTTCCAAATAACTAGGTGTCACATCAATGTCAGAATCATCAGAATCGTCGGGCACTATCATACGTGACGGAATACTCTCATCTAGTAAGTCATCCTCAAAATCAAGAGATAGCACATCAACATCAGAATACTCAGTGGATATCATACACGATCTTAGGAGGCTTAGATGTCAAAGCTAGAGGAGCCAAAACCCTAGTAGAAACATCTTTCGAGTACATAATATAGGGCTTAAACTGCTTATTTTCCCAAGAAGTGGAAGTAGGCATCCTTTGGATAGTCCTACCTTTATGGGGAAAGGATCTAGCTTGAGATATATGTTCACTCCTATAAGCAGATACCGGTCTAGTTCCATAACTATACTCGCTCATGGTTGTACGGAGTTAGGCGGGGTCAAACTGATAAGTGAGAAGGTTGCGCATTTGCGGCCAAGCGTATTGATAATCACCCACAAGACGCTCTTCGTTTAGCCAAAACACATGGGCTTGACCTACTAACCGCTCTCGGGCGACGATAACCTTTTGGTCATCATCCCATTCATGGCAATCAAAATTAATTTCCATTCCCTTAAGCCAGTCAATAAAAACTTCAGAATTCTCATAACCGTCATAAGTGAGTGCCTCAATTTTAGTGTGAGGAAAAGCGTGGGGACGGTTGGGCTTCCTAATGCAAGGGGGCAATGTTGGGTTGTAGTTAGCCATATCTCTATACCACAAATAATCGAATCGCGAATCATAAACCTCATGGGCCATTTTTAGTGGGGACGGGACAGAAAATACCTACTCGAATCTTGTGCGCATACAATGAATAATGATCCTGACCCAATAAAATTATAACATATGGATTTGTTCCCAATTAATAACTAGGGTAATAAATATTTTTTTTGATTTTCTTGATGAAAAAAATAGGAGATTATTAAAAAAAATTTGATTTTTTTTGCAGAAATATAAAGATTTTAGGCCGCTACTGGCAGACTAGAAAAAATTTGTAATTTTGACAATAAAACATGCAAGACAAGTGCGTGTCGACGTCCTAAGAAAAGAGGGAGGGTGACAATTAGAAAATTGACACGAACCTCCCTCTGATACCAAATTGATGTAGGTCAATGGTTCTGATGGGATAAATACTACACGCTATTTGATTCGAACAATTAAACTAGATAGGTAGCGTGTGATCTCTCTAAATACGCTAACTTTGAACTAAACCAATTAGTGGCACAAACTTTAACAATGCACAACACAAAGGGTCGCTATCCCTTTTAATATATTAAACAAGGGTTATATGCCAATGTTTGCTCTAGCGAATAAGACCTACACGATCCGGACAATTAGCTATTAAAATTATTATTATCTGCAAGCATACACAAACCCAATAAGATAATATCCGAACTAAAATTAGCAATTTAAGTAAAGTACAAACCAATCCCAAAATTAATTAATATGCGTGTACGCCAAATCAGTTGAACTCAAGGAGAAATCAATGGTTAATGAACCCGATTTCTTCTAGCGTTCACGAGATCTACCTGATCCAATTTATATGAAAATATTCAGAGAATTAAACACTTGAAATTTATATTTTGTTAACGCACTAATTTCAATAAAAATCTAGACTAAATATTATCCTTCTAATCCACCAAATCTCACAATAATTCAGAAGAAACTCACAAGAGGTGGTTTAGAATTCGTTACCCAATCCCAAGAAATCCATCCATAAATATGAGTGGAGGAAGCACACGACGACGGTGGTTGGATCTATTTCCATGCAAAATCCACGGAACCACACCGGACGATGAAGACGCAAGCATTTTTCCTTTGCAATAAACCTAGGAGAGAGAGAACCTTGTTGGTCGAATATTTCAAGTAGGAGAGAGAAATGGTTGTGGAGAAAAGGTGGTGGCCGAAATCCTTAAGAGAGGAGTGCTGGTTGGTTTTGTGATGGAAGAGGGCTGCTCGGGTTTTTTTGAAGGGAGAGAGGGAGGAGAGGGGGTGGCCGGGCGTTTTGGAGAGAGGGAAGAGCGGGTGGCCACGAGAATTGAAGGGGAGGGGCTGCCCGGTTTTTGGGAAGAGAGAGGGATTGGTCAGTTTGTTTGGAGAGAGGGAAGAGAGGAGGGCTGGTGGTGGAGATCTTAAGGAGGGAGGAGAAGGAGGCTTGTAGCCGAACCACAAGAGGGAGAAGGATGAGGCCGAAGACCAAGTAGGAGAGGAAAGATGGGGAAATTTCAACTTGAAATTTAGGTTTTTCAATTTCTTATCATTCTTACTAAAAGCTTTAACAACAAGGCCTTATATAGGCTACACCACTCAATCTCAACCATTCAAAATTATATAAATATTTGATGGTTATAAGCACCCATCATAAATATGAAATGAAATAACAATAGTACCATGTGAAAGTGATGTGTTAGATTTGAAATACTCTAGAGGGGGGGGGGGTGAATAGAGTATCCTAAAATACTTAAGAGAACTTTACAGCTTTTGTTGTAAATAAAAACTGCAGAATAATAAATAACTAACCACAAACAAACAACAAACCTAGCTAGCACAAACACAGTAAGAACAAAAGAAAGGGCAACCAGACAACATAAGAAATTATAGTGGTTCCCCAACCTGGGTACATCCACTCTTCTACCACCCTAGTAGGAATCCACACAGATTTATGATCATGTGTCTGACACCAATGTGCTTTTAATCAGGTGCTCATAAATCAAACCTCAAGTCTTTTGGTTAGGTGACTTGCAACAAAGAATAACTTTTGAAGGGAGTTATAACCCTTTATACAGTGGGGGATTGAGAGATGATTGTGTCTTCTCTTTCTCAATAAACAATTGAGAAGACTTGGTGGATATGATTTTAGCAAATAGCTCCCCCTGTGATGTAGAATGGTTCAGGGAAATCTGGAGCTTTTCTTCAGGGTGATAGGCCTTCAGTCTTTAAGCCTTGACCAGAAAGATCTTCAGGAACTTCTTGACAGATGGAATTTATGTTGTCCTTTGAAGTGTCTGAGAGAGTTGAAGAATGAAGACTCTTGATTTTTTGATTGATTGTTCTTCTTCTTCAGATAGCAGATGTTCTTCTGGTCTAGGGCTTCTTCTCTTTTTCAGAGTTTTGTATTGAGAGTGAATAGAGAAAATCCTTGATTCAGACGGATTTTATTTTTAGTCTGTGTGTCTATGTTCTCTGTCTATCTTTTATGTCTTGTCTTGTGTTTAGGAAAAGATAGAAAATCTCTTTTATATTTCCTGTCAAAAATTGTCTTTCGAAATTTGAAATCCTCTGCAATCAATGTTGATGGCCTTGAGAATAAACTGCATTGATTTATTTCCCCAACTGTCCCATGGAAAAACGGTAAGCAATAATCCTGGAGAAGACCATAATCAATGCTCCTTTTAACAGCTATATTCAGAGAATGTTTGAGAATTAATTACACAGGAATTATTACAGTAAGATGGGGACAGAAGGAAGGAAATAACTATGTCTGGGTTCGTCGAACAGAGAACAAAAATCGTCTAGCTGCGTCCACAGTTCATCGAGCTGAGAAGCTGTGTTCGTCGACCAGATGGCTTCTCTTCGTCGAGCTAAGTTCCAAGATCGTCGAGCAGAGAGTAGAACTGCATTGATTAGAAACTTTGAAAATTCTGTGTATGGAGTTCGTCGAGCTGATAACTGGGAACTTATTTTGTCGAGCTGAGAACTTGTTGACAGAACTTCTGGGGAATGTGTCGACACAAGTCCTGGGTGTCGACACAATTACTTCTTGTCTCGACATGGCTGTTGTGTTGATAGAAATCTGGAGTGTGTTGACGTAAGTCCTGTGTATCGACACAATTGCAGTTGGTGTCGACACAAGTCTTGCTTCTGGTGTCAATACAAACTTCTGGTTTGAAGTGTTGAAGTATCCAGAAATCATCGACCTGAGAATCTATTTCGTCGAGCTGATGACCACTAACTGCTGCCGAATAACTGTAGCCAAAGTGGTCAAAGTTTGTCGAGATGAGAATCTTGAATTTGTCGACTGAAGATGATTCTGGACTTAGAAAAATTGAGAAACTTCTGGAATAATAAGTTGAAGTAGAGAACCCAAAAATCATCGAGCAGAGAACTAAGTTCGTCGACCTCAGTCTAGAGAATAAAGTCTGGACTTGGAATGCTGAAGATAGAGTCCAAAGATCGTCGACCTGAGAATCAAGTTTGTCGAGCTCAGCTCAGAGAATTTTCTCTAAGATCGTCGAGCTGAGCACTACAATCGTTGACCTGAGTTTGACTAACGTCGAACTCATTTTACTGAGTATTTGGAAAATCTCTAAGTCTTGAGTCTCTGGCTGTCTGATGATAGCTGGTACATGTGATGTTGAAACTAAGGACTTAGCCTAGACTCTAGGACACAACTATGACCCTGGCTATACATGATGGGTCACGAGATCCTAACTTAGTGAACCAAGCCCAAATCAAACTAGGGATCCAACAATCTCCCCTATTTGGGTGAGGTCACTAATTACAGACACAGACTAAACAAAAAATTAACAAAGCAGGAAAAACATATATCTGGCAGAGAAAAATGAACATGTGCAGCAGATATATAAATACAAATAAGCTTTGTTCAGTAATAAGAAAGCAGTTATAAACATAATAGAAATTAACCAGTTCAGAACTTATTTCTTTTGCTTCTTCTCTTTTGGCTTCTCTTCTTTGCTCTTGTCTCCAGGCACGGTAAAAACAATCTCTTTATTTGGATTAGAAGCTTGCACTTTGGTCATGGTCATATCAGCAGCCCCTATAATCTTCAAAGATATGGCTCTGGGGACTACTGCTTCTGGGTGCAATTTCATATTATCATCAACATTGAAAAACTTGTTAGCTTTCTCAAACCTCTTAAGCTCTTCTTTCCTGTATTTTGACGTTGTTGTATACTCTGAGGGATCCTTTCCTTCAACTCTGGCTTTGTTGATCATAGAAAGGCCAACAAGTTCTTGGGACCTGGCCATCCTAGCTGAAGTACCTATTTTTGGATCTTCAAAGGGTACAGGAAGAGAAGGAGGTCTATTGGAGCTTTTAGCTTGTTGATGTTGCTGCTTTTGTTGAGGCTGGTGCTGCTTGCCAGAAGTATATTGTGTTTGCTAGCTTCTTTCTGAAAATGAGGACCTACCCTGATGTCTTTGATAAGTTTGAAATTGGGTAGTCCTTTGAGAAGTTGAACCTGAAGCACCAACAGATGGAGGAGGAGGAGGAGGAGTGTCCCTTCCGTATTTCTGAGTTGGAGGAGGGGAGTATCTTCTGCTTCTCATCCTCTCTTTCTGTTCATTTTTAGATAACCACATCCAAGCTAGCATCCCTTTATATAGAGTGATCTTCTGAAGGATATAGTAGGGAGTGTCATTGGTTGGATTTGGTTTAGGAGCAGGAGGAGGAGGTGCTTTCCTCTTCGTAGACACTTTTTTCTTCTTTAGATCCTCATCAGAATCCTCATCCTCATTATCATCATCATCATCATCATCAGATCCCTGAGGATTATCATATATATCATTTAAAGCCTTCAGGGCCTCAGCAGAGATAATAGATTTCTCAGGTTTAGATGGAGCTGGAGGAGAAACTTCAACAGGAACTAGAGAACTAACTCTGACAGTACTTTCAGCAGCTGCCTTATTCTCTTCTTCAATGTTAGCCAAGATCAAGGCATCAAGATCTGGCATTGGAGAGTCATCCATAACAAAACTGGGGGCAGAAATAATTTTTGGAGGGGATGGGATGACTACAGGTTATGGAATAACAAAACTGTCTCTTAGTTGTTTGGCAACTTTAGGACTGATAGGGGAAGAATATGGAACAATAGCCAAAGATGGCTTAGTATAATCTACTAGAGGGAAGCTCAAAAATTCAGTATCAAAAATTTTCAAAAAATATTCTATATCTACTGTGGGATTAATGATGAAATCACCAACAGTAATTATCACTTCTGGAGCTGACTCTTCTATTTCCATGTCTGTCTCAATAAAATTTTAAAAAATCAATAAACTCTGTATCATCTACTGTTGCTGCCTCTACATCTACTAGAGCTGGAGCTGCTGAAACTGAAACTGCTTCTACTACTGGAGCTGCTGCAGCTTCTTCATCAAGCATCTCCCCCTGCCTGGTTTCAGTAATAACTGGAGCCAGGCCCCTAAATGAAGTGGGAGCAGCATAAAGGGAAAAAATCTTGGCAGAGAGAGAGGAAATGGAAGTAGCAAGAGGTGTAATGGCATCTGCTATGAGAGCTTTGAGGTGGGGTGTGATGAGAGCAAGGACAGAATAGATGGTGGAGGGGTCTAGTGTTGGAGTGGCAGAAGGTATTACAGAAGGTATTGAGGTGGAAGCAGTTGGAGGGATGGTAGTTGTTGGTGAGGATGGTGGGATGACATCTTGCATTTGGGTGTTTGGAGGAGAGGGAGAGTTGAGGGAAGAGGAAATTAAATCAAAAGTTGGTATGGTGGAAAGGTGTGGGGGAAGAGGTGATAATGGTGGTGATGGAGCTGGTGAAGCATGAGGAGATTGTGGAGGGGTAGGAAGATGAGTGGTTGTTGGAGAGGTATGAATGGGGAATGATGGAGGTGTGGAAGTTGGAATGATGGTGTGGGCTGTGGAAGGGATTTGGATGGCTGGAAGAGATGGTGGTGAGGGAGCGGCTCTAACAACCCTTGTGCTCTCAGAAGCTGTGATGGAAGAGGTTGAAGCCTTAGAGGGCTTGGAGATTATCCTCTCCCACCTGCCAAACAAGGCACAGGTTAGCCTTTTGCTGGCATTTATGAATATGGTCGGGGAGACCAGTGATTCAGCAGCCTTTTCCTTTAAAAAGATCCCTAAGATCCTTCCAAAACAAACATCCTTTTTATTGTTCTTTTTCCTGATTAGATCAAAGATGATCTGTGCCCAAGCCACTTGCTTCTTATTAACCACTGCACACATAACCAGAAACTGATGCTTGGTTATATAATCATGTGCAGTGTGCTTGCCTAGCAAGGCTTTCCCAACAATATCTGTCAGAAACTTATATTCTGCAGATAAGTGATTCTTCAATAATTTATTAGGGTTATCTGCAGTATAACCCATCAAACTCAACATTTGATCATATTCTTCACTGTAAATCTCTAATTCTTCTTCGCCATTGTGCAATCTAAAAATTTCAGTTAATACAGCGGGAGATAGAGAAACAATATTACCCGCAATTGATCTAGTCATGGTATTCTCCTTTATGGTTGAAGATGTGTGGACTCATTCTCTAATCTCAGTTCCAGACAGTTTGATCCTTGTTGTCATCAGATTCTTCAGATGCTGCTCTTCCATAATTTCCAGAATATTCAGAAATATCGGGTCCGAATGCTGAAAAGAATCAAAGTCAACATCGAAGTCGGTGTTGAACTTCATTGCAGCGAATGTTCCTGCTTGAATCGCCATGAGATCACCTGCAAGAGAGAAAACGACGATCAAGTGCAAAGGGAACAGAAAGTACAGGACGGAGGTCGAAGAAAACCTTGATATAGGGTTTCCATGATATGAATCGACAAACTCTGTTCCACGAAAATTAAAACATTCTTCGAGCTGGGTTCGACGAAATAATTTAGAGTTAAACAATTCGTCGAGTTCAGTCTGAAGATTTCAAGACATTTCGTCAAGCTCCGTTCGACGAAAGTTTTCTGAAGTGGATTCGTCGATCTCCGTTCGACGAAAATAACTTCACTCACAAAGAGTTCGTCGACCTCCGTTCAACGAATATCTCCCGAACTATCCCTAGTTCGTCGAGCTCTGTTTGATGAACTCTAGAAAATTCGTCGAGTGCAGACAAAAACTAAACTAAGTCTTCTTCATTGATCATTCCAAGCTGATTTATAAATAACAGATGGTTTCTATCATCCAGAGGTTTGGTGAAAATGTCAGCTCTTTGTAAATCAGTGTAGATATATGCATGTTTAATTTTGTTTTTGTCTACACACTCTCTTTTGAAATGATGTATAATATCTATATGCTTGGTCCTACTATGATGAACTGGATTTTGTGCTATGGCTATAGCACTCGTGTTATCACAAAGTAGAGTTGAATTATTTAAGTTGAGAGCATAGTCTAGTAATTGATTTTGAATCCACGACATCTGGGAAGAACAGATACCAACTGTAATATATTCTGCCTCAGCAGTTGAGGTAGACACAGATGATTATTTCTTACAAAATCAGGACACTAATCTCATTCCCAGGAACTGGCAGGTTCCTGAAGTACTTTTCCATAGGTGTAGACTTAGTGGGATATTGAGTATCCAGTTAACTCAAATTCTAATTTAGTGGGATACCATAGGTGTAGACTTGGACAACTCTTTATATATCTAGAAATTCTTTTTAGGAAAATTAGATGAGATTCTTTAGGGTTCACTTGTAACCTAGCATAAAGGCATGTGACTAACATGATATCAGGTCTGCTAGCTGTAAGGTATAATAGGGACCCAACAATGCACCTATATAACTCTAGTCAACAGGTTTCCCATATGGATCAGAGTTTATTACAACATTTGTAGCATAGGTGTTTTCTTTGTAGAGGCATCAGCCATCCCAAACTTTTTGATAAGCTCTTTTGCATATTTAGCTTGGGAGATGAAGATTTCATCAGGGAGCTGCTTCACATGGAGACCAAGGAAGTAGGAGAGCTCACCCATGCTACTCATTTCAAATTTAGAATGCATGAGGTCAGAGAACATCTTGCATAATTTGGAATCAGTAAACTCAAATATGATGTCATCCACATATATTTGTACTAACAATGTTTGGTCCTTATGATTTCTAGTGAAAAGTATCTTGTCTACTATGCCTCTAATGAACTTATGTTATATCAAAAAGCTAGCTAAGGTCTCATACCAAGCTCTTGGAGCTTGCTTTAGACCATAAAGAGCTTTATGCAATTTAAAAGCATAAGAGGGGTGAGTTGGAGAAACAAAACCTAGAGGTTGTTCAACATAAACCTCTTCTTTTAATACTCCATTCAGAAATGCACTCGTCACATCCTTTTGATAGACCTTGAATCTCTTGTATGATGTATAGGCAAGGAATATTCTGATTGCCTCTAACGTTGCCATAGGTGCAAAGGTTTGGTCATGATATATTCCTTCCTCTTGTTTATATCCTTGAGCAACAAGCCTAGCCTTGTTTCTCACAATCACTCCTTGGGCATCCAGCTTGTTTTTGTAAACCCATTTGGTTCCAATTACTAGGTAGTTTTGGGGTCTTGGAACCAAATCTCAAACTCTACATCTCTCAAATTAGTTTAATTCCTCCTGCATTACAATGATACAGTGGGGATCTTGCATTGTATCATGGATGGATAGAGGTTCAACCTGAGAGAGAAAACAGGCATGCATCAAATCTTGGTTGAGTTGATGCCTTGTCTATACACATGCTGATATGTCTCCAATCACTTGATATCTGGGGTGATCCCTTAGTGTGACAAGATCAGTGGGTGGAGTTGGTTCTGCAACAGCAGTAGGAACTAATTCCCCTTGTGTAATTATGTTTGCTATTGGGGGAAAATCAACTCCTTCAGTGCCTTCATCTTCACTTTCTTCAATGACTTGTGGAGAAGGATGTGTTGGAACCTGTTGGGTGAGGTTTAGTCCATCCAAATTCTCACACAAGTGAGGTACCTGCAAAGGACTTTTGGTAGAAATCTCTTTCTCCTTGCAAGACATGTTAGCTTCATCAAATGTAATATGAATATATTCTTCAATTTTTAGAGATGATTTATTAAAAACCTTATAGGCTTTGCTTACTTGGGATTATCCTAGAAAGATTCCCTCTTCAGCCTTAGCCTCAAAATTTCTAATGTTTCTTTTTTGTTGTTATGAATATAACATATACATCCAAATACATAAAAATATTTGATTTTAGGTTGCTTCCCTTTAAATAATTCATAGGGAGTCATGTTCTTTAGTTTATGTATCAGGCTTCTGTTCAGGACATAATTTGCAGTGTTTACAGCCTCTGCCCAAAAGGATAGTGACATGTAAGCATCTGCAAGTAATGTTCCTGCAGCTTCAATTAGTGTCCTATTTTTCCTTTCAGCTACCACATTTTGTTGGGGAGTTCTATGAGCTGAGAAGCAGTGCATGATACCTTCCTTCTCACAGAACTCATGCATAAGAAGAGACTCAAACTTAGTGCCATGATCACTTTTGATCAATGCAACATGAGTAGAGAACTCAATCTGTATGGTCCTAAGAAAATCTGTAAGAACCTTAAAGGTATCTGACTTAGATCTCAAAAAGGACACCCAAGTGAATCTTGAGAAGTCATCCACTATAACTAAGGTGTAGGATTTCCCTCCTAGGCTTTGTACAACAATGGGTACAAATAGATCCATGTGTAGCAAATACAAAATCCTAGGTGAATCACTTTTATTAACAAATTTAAAACTGATTTAGTTTGCTTGCCTAGTTAACAAGCCCCGCATAGTCCTTTCTTCTTGTATGGACCAGAAGGTAAACCTCTAATAAGGTTGTCTTTTGATAATATAGCAATGTTTTTCAAGTTTACATGACCTAGCTTTTTATGTCATAAATCATTCTGACTACTAATTATATTAAGTAAGCAGATATCAGAATTGGCAGAAAGAAAATCAGCTAAGTATATTTTACCTTCTTTATTCCCAATTAAAACAGTTTGTTTTTCTTTATTAGCAATAGTGCAAGAAGATGAGTTAAAGAGTACCTGATAACGTTCATCATATAACTGATTTATGGAGATGAGGTTATGCTTCTGTCCTCTGACATATGTCACTTTCTTGAAAATGACTGCTCCAATCTTCACTTCTCCAAAACCTTCAGACTGGCCATATTTTGAATCACCAAAGATAACCTTTGCTCCTAGCTTGGACTTATAGTTGGTTAAGATGTCCTTGCTGCCAGTCATATATTTGGAGCATCCACTGTCCAGGTACCATGTTTGATTATTTACTGGACAGCTTTTCACCTGTAATGAAAAACAATTAATTGTTCTTGACCCAGGTTACCTTGGGTCTTTTGTATTGTTGATATGAAAAACTAGATATAACAGAGAATTCTGGTTGAGATTTATATCCTAAAGGGTGATATCTTCTAGGTGGTATTACCCAATCAGCTACAGGGTTAAATGGTTTTCTAGAATTATTAGAGTTGCTGTTATAATTAACATTCCTGTTAAGTCTTTCTGGGTTCGACGAATTTCTGTGAGTTCGACAACCAGAGTTCAATGAATTGGGTTGAGATCGTCGATCTCTGCCTAGAGAATGAACATGTTCATTTTCTATGCCCCACGTTCGTTGACCTCTGCTTGACGAACCATACAGAGTTTGTTGTTTTGACCTATTGATTTCGGAATTTCTTCTCTGGTTTGTTTATAGTTTATTATTTCTTTCCCTTTAGCTAAAACAAATTTGATAGGGGTTGACAAAATATTCTTCTTAAAGATGGGGGCAAACTTGATGAAGCACCCAAGCCTAGCTTATCATTAAGCCTGGCATTTACAGTACTTGTGATGTCCATCAATTTGAGGCTTCTCCCATTGAGAGTTTCCTCAAGTTGTTTAGTCTCACATAACTCAGTTTTTAATAATATGATTTGTTTATTAGCTAAGGTTAATTCATCCTTTAAATTATTGTTTCAGAATTAAAATTCTCTAGGTTTCCTAATTTTTCCCTAAGAGTCTTAATTTATTTTTCCGAGTTAATTAAATCTATGCACATGGTTTTGAATTCAGATTTAAATGAATCAGAAGTGTAATCAAAAGAAGATAATACCTTGTCAGCTTCAGAATCTGAAACTGCTTCATTGTCTGAATCTTTTTATTCTGAATGGCTCCTGGAGGCATCAATGGCCATGCGGCAAACTTCTTTGACCTTTGCCTCTTCTTCCTCTTCACTGGAGCTAGAAGATGATGATTCATCCTCAGTTTCACTCCAAGATTCAGCCACAATGTCTTTCTCCTTCTTCTTATATTTGCTGGAGGAAGGCCTGTTGTTATGTTATCTTCTTGTGTCGTTTTCTCTTCTCTTCTCCTTCTTCTGATTCTCTGTACACTCAGAGATGAAGTGTCCAGGTTTCCTGCAACCAAAACATACCACTTCTTTAGTTGGTGTTCTATCATACCTTGGCTGGGCATCCTGCCTTGATGACTTTCTCCTAAAGTCTTTCATTGCCATTTTGTAGAATCTTTTGGCAAAAAGACTCATCAGCTCTTCATTTGTGGTTGAATTCCCTGTGTCCTCAGCAGCTTTGAATGCAATGCTTTGTTCTTTTCTTGCTGGAGGAGGTGTTCTTTGCTCATCTGCCTCTCTGGATTTGATTAGCTGTTCATAGGACTTAAGCTTGCCTAAGAGAGATTCAGTGGAAATCTCATTTAAGAATCTGGCCTCCTTGATGGGCCAGATCCTTGAAACCCATGAGCTTGGGAAGCACATAAGGATCTTATCATTCACCTCAGTGAGGGTGATATCCTTGTCTAAGGTTTTTAGCTCATTGATGATTGAGCTTAACCTATTGTACATATCAGCCACTGACTCAGCTTCTTCTTTCTTGAAATTCTCATACAGGGATATGAGATTGGATCTCCTGTCCTTTCTTTCATCTGCTGATCCAGCCACCATTTGATTTAGGGAGTCCCAAATGGCTTTGGCTGAGGTGCATCCAGCCACTTTTTGAAAGATATCATCTGACATTGTTTGTGCCAGTATATTCATTGCCTTGGTATTAGCAATCTTTACCTTCTTCTAGGCTTCAGTCCACTTAGGTGGTGGAACTGCAGTTGTTCTTGAAGATGTTGCAGAATTAGATGCTTGAGGGGGACCTGTCAAAATGGAGTTGTAGGTATCTTCATCAATAGAGTTCATGTACAACTTAATTCTTGCCTTCTAGATGGCAAACTTATTCAGATTGCATAGTAGAGGTCTGGTGTTTGCATAGTCCTTATTCTATGCCATGCTGTGTGACTATAAATCTAATGGAAATGAAAAGACAGATCTAACTCAGGATCTTTGGTTCAAGGGTTAGCTTATACAGCCAAGGGAATCCTGCTCTGATACCAATTGAAAGTGATGTGTTAGATCTGAAATACTCTAGAGGGGGGGGGGGTGAATAGTGTATCCTAAAATCCTTAAGAGTACTTTACAGCATTGCTGTAAATAAAAACTGCAGAATAATAAATAACTAACCACAAACACACAGAAAACCTAGCTAGCACAAACACAACAAGAACAAAAGAAAGGGCAACCAGACAACACAAGAAATTATATTGGTTCCCCAACCGGGGTACATCTACTCTTCTACCACCCTGGTAGGAATCCACTCAGATTTTTGATCAGGTGTCTGACACCAATGAGCTTTTGATCAGGTGCTCAAAAACAAAACCTCAAGTCTTTTAGTCAGGTGACTTTCAACCAAGAATAACTTTTGAAGTGAGTTATAACCCTTTATACAGTGGGGGGTTGAGAGATGATTGTGTCTTCTCTTTCTCAATAAATAACTGAGAAGACTTGGTCGATATGATTTTAGCAAATGACTCCCCCTGTGATGTAGAATGGTTCAGGGAAATCTGGAGCTTTGCTTCAGGGTGATATGTCTTCAGTCTTTAAGCCTTGACCAGAAAGATCTTCAGGAACTTCTTGACAGATGGAATTGATGTTGTCCTTTGAAGTGTCCTGGAGAGTTGAAAAATGAAGACTCTTGATTTTTGATTCATTGTTTTTCTTCTTCAGATAATAGATGTCCTTCTGGTCTAGGTCTTCTTCTCTTTTTCAGAGTTCTGTATTGAGAGTGAATAGAGAAATTCCTTGATTCATACTGATTGTATTTGTTGTCTGTATGTCTATGTTCTCTGTCTATCTTCTGTGCCTTGTCTTCTGTTTAGGAAAAGAGAGAAAATCTCTTTTATTTTTCCTGTCAAAAATTGTCTTTTGAGATTTAAAATCCTCTGCAATCAATGCTGACGGCCTTGAGAATAAACTGCATTGATTTGTTTCCCCAACTGTCCAATGGAAAAATGATAAGCAATAATCCTGGAGAAGACCATAATCAATACTCGTTTTAATGGCTATATTCAGAGAATTTTTGAGCATTAATTACACAGGAAGTCTTACAGTAAGAAGGGGACAAAAGGAAGGAAATAACTAAGTATGGGTTCGTCGAACAGAGAACAGAAATCGTCAAGCTGAGTCTACAGTTCGTCGAGCTGAGAAGCTGTGTTCGTCAACCAGATGGCTTCTGTTCATCGAGCTGAGTTCCAAGTTCGTCGAGCAGAGAGTAGAACTGCATTGATTAGAAACTTTGACAATTCTGTGTGTGGAGTTCGTCGAGCTAATAACATGGAACTGATTTTGTCGAGCTGAGAACATATTGACAGAACTTCTGGGGAATGTGTCGACACAAGTTCTGGGTGTCGACACAATTACTTCTTGTCTCGACATGGTTGTTGTGTTGACAGAAATCTGGAGTGTGTTGACATAAGTCCTGTGTGTCGACACAATTGTTGTTGGTGTCGACATAAGTCTTGCTTCTGGTGTCGACACAAACTTCTGGTGTGAAGGGTTGATGTATCCAGAAATTGTCGACCTGAGATCTGTTTCGTCGAGTTGAGGACCACTAACTGCTGCCGGATAACTCAAGCCAAAGTGGTCAAAGTTCGTCGAGCTGAGAATCTTGAATTCATCGACTTAAGATGATTTTGGACTTAGAAAAATTGAGAAACGTCTGGAATAATAAGTTGATGTAGAGAACCCAGAAATCATCGAGTAGAGAACTAAGTTCGTCGACCTGATTCTAGAGAACAAAGTCTGGACTTGGAATGCTGAAGATAGAGTCCAAAGATCGTCGACCTGAGAATCAAGTTCGTCGAGCTCAGCTCAGAGAATTTTCTCTGAGATCGTCGAGCTGAGCACAATAATCATCGACCTGAGTTCGACGAACGTCGAACTCATTTTACTGATTCTTTGGAAAATCTCTAAGTCTTGAGTCTATGATAGTCTGATGATGGCTGCTCCATGTGATGTTGAAACTAAGGACTTAACCTAGACTCTAGGACACAACTATGATCCTGGCTATACAGGATGGGTCACAAGATCCTAACTTAGTGAACCTAGCCCAAATCAAACTACGGATCCAATACCATGCATAAATAAAATGCATAAAATAAAATGCTCAAAAATAAAAAAGCTTTAAAAATATATATATAATTATAAATATTTAATTTATAATCATATATTTTATATGAGGGTACGTTGACAGCAGACGGCATGCATAACATGTAGCAGGGCGCGACGTTGGCGATGAATGTCGCAGTTGAATCTCATCTTCAAGCTTGCTGCAACGATTGTCCCAATCAACAAACTCTCTATGTCGGGGATCAACGACCGCATCAGTAACGTCATCATGAACAAGTTGCGGGACAGAGTCGCCATCACGATAGGATTCTACCGCGCGGCGATAACTCGTGAAGCGTTGAGAGCATTGAGTCCTCGCATGCGGCATTATTTATCTACCACTCGACGGTAGCTTGGTATTCTGTGCGTTGAGAGACAGGCGTTGAGTGGAGGTGTTAAGTGGTAGGTATTAAGTGAGCGCTCAGGAAGCTACTGCGGCGTGATGAGTCCGATATTTATAGGGTTTTTCGGACACATCTTGGCCGGTTTTCTCACTCGTGCACTACGTTTCAACCGTATATCGGTTATATTTGCATCGTTCGGTCATGGACCATTTTGTGCATTGTTTTGGCCCGAGGTTGTGCAATTGCACATTCTGTTATTGGGGGTATGCACATGGTGCTCCCCATGGCTCTTTCCTGCTATTTTTTGGCTTTATATTGGTGTTGGGTGCTTGTGCTCCATCTTTGGTTTTGTTGTGCAGGTGGTGCATTTTTCCCAAAGGCAGGAATTCTGACTTAAGGAAAATACACGGTTGTGTGTTTATTTCACGCACGGTTTGCGCTGGATCGTGCATTTTGTTCAGCTGGACGAATTTCGTCGAGCTGAGTTTGGTGTTCTTCACGCACGGTTGATGCATGGTTTCTTCGAAACCATGCGCGAAGGAAACACACGGATTTCCTGTAGCTTCCCAGTCTTTTCCGTTCTGTCGTTAATCATGCAAGTTGTTCACTCAAGGGAGGCTGCGCCCGTGCGCGAGTAAAACGCACGGTTCTCCTATGTGTACCTGCTTTCCAGCACTCTGTCGCTACCCGTGCGATCTCCTTCACGCACGGGTGGAACTGCTCGTGCGCGAAGGCAAACGCACGGGTCAATGCTTTTCCTTCCTCGTATCTATGCCTGACCAATTTTTCTGGCTTTTCTATTTAAATTGCAGATTTCCTCTTTCCAAGGATCCAGCTCTGCTTCCCCCCGCCATTTCCACTCCTCTGAGCGGGAAAACTCGCCTCCTGCCGCCATTTCTCTCTCCTCCTTGTAGAGTTGATCCGGCCACCATTTCTCCTCAGAAAGCTTATAATAGTTGCATCTCCAGCCACCTTCATATTCTCCGACCTCAAAGCTACCATCCGAGCTCATTGTTGCTGCACTTGCGGAGTTCTTCGGTCAGAACTATCCCCACGATCATTCACGAAGAAGGCGGGATATTCGAAGGAAGTGACAACCTTTCTTGGTTCTCTGACGTCATTCGTAGACCGAGCTCGGACAAGGCCCGACAACCCTTTACTCCGGCCGTGAATCTCGGAAAGCCTTCGTGCGCTCGGTTGTATTTCTCCACCTCTTCTTCTGGTTACTTCTTTCTAAACTTGTAATAATGGGATTGTTGCTTAAGAACAATGTTTTGCTTAAGGTTTCAGCATGTCGATGTGTTTTATGTCTTAATCATTGCTTGTGTTGTTAAGCTTTAGTTTTTCTAGTTGTTGTTGTGATTGTGTCGTTCTAGCGATTGCTAGAAGCGTGCATCGCGAAGAGGTGATTTCGACCCTCGCTGTTTCATCCATCTTCCATACTACTCTCCGTAGTTAACCACCCAAGCGACGTGGTGACGGCGACCCGCAAAAGTTTTCTTATTGTTGTTAACTTAGGAACCCAAATCAAAAACCCCCTTTGGCTACTTTCCTACTTGCAATCACTTTTCCAATAGCAAAACCACACTCCCTACTTACACTCCTCGAGAGATCAATATCCGGGGATTAATCTCCTCACTTTTATTACTTGACAGCAATCGGTACACTTGCCGAGAGTGCATTAAGTTTTTGGCGCTGTTGCCGGGGAGTGCAACCGTTGTGTCCTTTTTTCTTTTAGAAAAATTTGCAAGTGTTTGAAGCTTTGATAGATTTTTCTTGTTGTATGACAGATCCTAACACTGGTAATAGGGGTGAAAATTTGGGAGCTGATATTGAGAACGCACAACCGAGGAGAGCTCGCGTGCGTGTTGTTGTTGCTGAAGGTAGAATGGAAGACTTGGCCAAGTAGGAAATGGCCAAGGTGATAGAGTTGTTGAGGGTCAAGAGGTGGTCCAACCTCACGTTAGGACGATGCGTGATTTCACTACCCCGACTGCGAGAAGTGTTTATCCAGGCTTCGGACCAGCCATTGCCAACAATAATTTTGAGATAAAGGCTGTGATTCTGAATATGATCAGAAATAATACGCAGTATTCTGGTTTGCCGAGTGAGGACCCGCACATCCATCTGGCGGAGTTCTCAGAGATTTGCGGCACCTTCTGATATGTTGAAATTTTTTATGAGGTAGTTAAGCTGAAGCTATTCCCATT
Organism: Platanthera guangdongensis; assembly: GCA_039583875.1. NCBI lineage: Eukaryota > Viridiplantae > Streptophyta > Magnoliopsida > Asparagales > Orchidaceae > Platanthera > Platanthera guangdongensis. The sequence goes on along the minus strand of CM077161.1, from coordinate 66,827,765 downwards.
TTCGTTGAGGGACAGTGCTAAGAGCTGGCTTCACACAATTGCCCCTGACACCGCTACCACATTGGAGGCTCTGTCCTCTAAGTTTTTGTCCAAGTTCTACCCAGTGGACAAAATTGTGAATGCTCGAAGGGAAATTACTATGTTCCGGCAGCTGGACCAAGAGACGTTGTCTGAGGCATACGAGCGTTTCGCTGACCTTCCGCGCTGTTGTCCCCAACACGGCTGCGAGCCGTGAAATCTTGTAAAAATAATCTATTTTTGTGTCGAGCCAAACTACCGGGCTATGATCGACGCAGCCGCCGGGGCATAATTATGAACCTTTCTCCTAAAGATACTTTGCGGCTTCTTAAAGACACGGCCTCCCATAGCACATACTGGACTGCGGGAAGAAATGCCCCTAGGGGGACGAAAACTCTGTTTGATGTGAATGCGGTGATGCAGCAGGCCAAAGCAAGCCACCCTATGATGGATGGAAGAAGGATGTTGTCCAGATCGACTACTCCTCTAGCTTGTGTTGGTGGCATATCATGACAGGGATGTGGAAATCGCGGCCACCACGCTTTTGAATGCCTAGCTGGAGAGTCATTTACAGAACCGGCAGGTATAACCTTTGATGAAATTGTTAATTTATAAATAGTCAAAACCGTGGTGCGCCTTATAATAATGCGTACAACCCAAACACGAGAAATCATCCGAATTTCTCATGGAATCAAAATGCCCCAGGTCAAAGATGGAAGGGAGGCCAGCATCGATTTGATGCTCAAGCCTCCAATAGCCAACTGAGACCGCCGCAGCCGGGTTATAATCAGAGCGGGCACGGGGCACGTACGAGTGCTCTAGAAGAAATGATGGAAAAGTTTGTTGAAATAGCCCAATCTAACATGGCCACTAAAACTGCTACTCTGAGGAACTTAGAGACATAGCTGGGGCAACTTGCCCATGTGTTCTCTGAGCTTACTCGCGGCGTGCTCCCAAGCGATACGGAAAAGAATCCCCATGAGCAAGGGAAGAGTGTTGGGGAGGTAGAGGAGTGCAGTTAAAATGAAGTGGCTGTCGACTGTGAGATTAATGAAATTGAGACAGTAGCCCTTTGCAATTCAGGTTCTTCGTGCAACATTCTTGCTCTGCAAGATGTTGAGAAGCTTAATTTAAATGTTGAGACTAATATCCAGAAATCGCTTGTGCTAGCTGATGGGTCGGTCGTTAAAACTAATGGGGCGACTAAAGATGTGGAGGTGAAACTTAATGGGGCTGTGGTTATCACCGACTTCCAGGTGTTGGGACCCATAGGAAATAATTCAAAGCCTATTCTTGGGGTTCCATTCCTGAAAACTAGTGAAGCGACGCTGTGCTTTAACGTATGCGGCATCACCTTGGCTTCCAAGGTTGATTTACCGCAATCGCCATCACTTCCCACTCTAATCCCGAGTGAATCTAAAAAACTGCTGGAATTAAATGTTTTATTATTTGATGATATATCTAGAGATGATGAGACAGATGTTGTGCTGAATAAGCAAGACCGGGCTGTGGAAGTAAAAGACGTGCTGATGATTGCTAACGAAGAAGCGAAGGAGGAAGTGTTTGACGTGAAACAAGTTGCTGAAGAAAAGGAACGGGGGTTGTGCACGGCTATTGTGAGCGTGCAGGAAATAGATTTAAAAACTTCGATAAAGTTTAATGAATGTTGAAAAACTATTAAACAGATGACTTGGGCTGATCTTTAACTCGCCGTGGGAGAGGAAATGATGCCCCCTGATGATAAAGATAGACCTGTTGTTGATTTGGTTGGGGTGGATATACCACCCTGGCGATCCCCATCTGTTAATTTGAAAAGAAAAGAACTTATTATATGTAAGGCTTCTGATTTTGCCCACCGATGCGAGAAGGATGAGGCTAGGGGTAGTGGAGACTCGTCTTCCCTGGGCCCTAAAGCCTTCACCTCGCCCTCATCTCATGTAACTGGGGGGATCTACAACAAGTTAGCATTCAGTTGAAGAGTGAAGGATCTTCGGGGCCCCTTTTCTTTCTGTTTCTTGTTTTATTTTCTTCATGTTGTCTGTATCTTTGGACCCTTTTTCATGCTTTCTGAACTATTGCTTTTGAACATTATCTATATAACTGTCAATACAGGTATTTGGTCCACCTTAAGGACGGTAAAGAAAAGGGCCTATGGGAGACGACTCAATACTGCTGCTTCCTTTAAATTTGTGCAATTTAGTTGTTCTGCTTAATCGTGTATAGCTTTTTGTGGTTGGAGATATTCTATTTCGCAGGTGGAATTTGTTTAGGCTGTGGGTTTATTGCTGATGTTTAACGCCAATCTTCTGGTATGCTCATTTGCTGAGTATGGGGTAACTTATTCCCTCAACTTTCATTTTTTTCTATTTTTAATGCTAATCATGGATATATTGTTTAGTATAAGTCTGGTGGGGGAAAGTTTTGCGAGTCACCTTTGCATTTGTAAATATTGTTTGTACAACTCAAAACTGTGGAATCTGGAGCAATTAAATGGTAGTGTAGGAATGTGTGTTGCCGCCACTAGCCTCGTATTGCTCAAGTCAGGAGGAAGGATCATCTTTCTCGGTGGCTAAGAACTTGCCCCAAGCTACTCTCGAAGATTTGGTGCATGGTTAGTCAAGCGTGAGTGTGATGTAGGCCATCATTTTTGGCCTGGTTGAGCCTTGTACCAAGTCCTAACGCAATGCTTGTTAGCCTATTTTCAGCCTACCCCTCCTGTTGATTCAGCCCCACTCCATGATAACCAAAGCCTAAAAGCCTATTCCAGTAGCACGCCCCTAGCTCGAGCTATTAGTATTTCACTTCTTGCATTTGGTGATGTTGTTGAGGTGCTATTTTGTGTTTACGAGGTGCAAATGTCATGATATTGTGGTTGAATGTGATAAATAAAATTTTAAAAAAGGAAAGAAAAAGAGAAAAAGAAAGTAGTTTGATTTGAAAGAAGAAAAACTTTAAATGAAAATTCCATTTGAGATTTTGTGCTGAATGGCGGTCCACGCACCCGTATGTCAAGTCCAAGTCTGGTGGTGTGGAGCACCTGTATGTATTGCTTGGTAAGAGGAATTTTTGTATGAGTTCATTTGGGTTGTGCGTAGCCATTGTTTACCTTTTGCATCCTTACCTACATATACGCCTAAGCCCCATTATCTTCCTAAAGTCCTGCGGATTCGCGCTCGAGCCAAAGTAGCACTGTGGAGAGAGTGTGAACGGGCAAGCATATGGTCCCCGACATTGGTGGATTCCTTTGGAGGTGGTCCCGATCACCGGTCTTTGGCAATGCTCAACTTAATGGTCTGCCTACTTTCTTCCTACGTATTACCGAACGATTCTCCAGAATTCTATTTTTGAGTAGTTACAGGTAGACGAATTTTGTCGACCAGAGTTCGGCATTTTTCATGAATGATGAGTCCATTTTATATACCTATTTTCGGACTCATCTGGGCTAGTTTTCACGCGTTTGCACTTCACTTTTAGTTCTATATCGTTCATATTTCATCTTATCTTTATTTCCATAGGAAGTGCACATTTATGCCCGTGGTTGTGTATTTTGTTATTTTTATAGTTTTTAGTCCTTTTTGTGATTGCCTGGAATGTCTGCACATATTAGTGATTGGTTTTTCCTTTCGTTACAGGGGTCCTGTGTGTGTCCGGGGATGGTTTTGAAACAAGAATACTGCGCACGATCATGAGATCTAATGCGCACGACCACTGGTCGTGTGCCCCTGATCGTGCGCACTACTCTACATTTTCCAGAATCAGCCTGGGGTAAGCGCACGACCACTGGACATAATGGGCACGACCACCGGTCGTGCGCCACTTATCATGTGCATTGATTCCTCTTTTTTGGAGTCCTGTCTGGGGTAATCGCACGACCATTGGACTTAGTGCGCACGACCACTGGTCGTGCGCCACTGGTCGTGCGCGTTATCCCAGTTCTTCTTCCTGATCTTCCATGCCAGTGCGCACGATCACCGGACATAGTGCGCACGACCACTGGTCGTGCGCCTGTGATCGTGCGGATTGTTCATTTCTGCTTTGTATAAATAGTGCAGGTCTCGCCCTAATTAAAAAGAGGATCCGGAGCTCGACATTTCTCCGTCGTTTTACGCCTTCTCCGCCGTTTTTCATCATCTTCCACCCTAGGGAGGTGCTCCGGGCAAGCTTTCACTGCCAAATCCAAGCTGGAGCTTCCTCTCGGCCTCCTCCATCACCTCTTGAGTTCATTTAAAGCTTCAACGCCATAGCCATCAAGCAAAGGGAAGCTTGCATCTTTCGTCCGCTATCGTGAGACGAAGAAGGCGGGCTATTGGAAGGTGGTGACAGCCCTTCTCTACCCCGGACGCAGTTGAGGACCGAGCTTGGATGCGGATTGACAACTCGACGATTCCAACCGTGAATCCTCTGCAAGACTTCGGATTCGGTCGATCTCTTGACTTGTTCTCGCTTTATTGTTGTTTATGTGTTGTTGTAAACCTTATTTATAGATGATGTATGCTTATTTGTAAAACGTTTTTATATAATTATGTCTATGTGATTGTATGTTTTCGTTATTTACTTGAGGTGTGCCATAGTCCATCCACCATCCATCCACCCTTGCCGCACTAGCAATTGCTAGTGGCGTGCGTAGCGAAGAGGTGCTTTCGACCCTCATTCCACCGTTCTCACCACCTCATCCACAAGCCTACTCGTCCATCCGCCCAACGATTCGGTGCATAGCGGCCCGACTAGTCTTCCATCCCGCCTGGCGAAGCATGGCATAGCGGCGTTGCATAGGAGTAGTTGTTAGCCTTTTATTTTCTATTTCCGCAAATATCCAAACCCCCCCCCCCTAGTTAGTTTCAACCTAAGGACTTCAATCTCAAGTCATCCTCGAAATTAACTCCACCTTACTGTGTTCCTTGAGAGATCGATACTTGGGAAAACTCGCCCATTTTATACTACTTGTGCGACCGGTTCACTGCCGTGATCTTATGCATCAAGTTTTTGGCGCCGTTGCCGGGGAACACAGTCGTGTGAGTTTGTGGAGAGGGAGATAATAGATTGAAGCCCTTTTCCATTTGTGCATATCATTTTTTTTCTTTGGTTATTAGAATATTTATTTTGCTTATTTCTTTTTTGACCTTTCCTGATTTTTGATTTAGATAGCAGATTCGTGCTATTTTCATTTTAGCTGTTTAGCACTTTTTCAGCAATTGTTTTTGTTTGTGATGGATCCTGATGCTGAGTGTCGTCTACTTGACACTTTGCGTCGATCCATCGATGTCATTACTGTTATGAATGTCGAGCATTGCATTCGGTGTTTGTTATGTCAAGGTGTGGGCCACATATTGAAGGATTGCCCTCGTTTGTGCAAGCCTTCTCCCTCTGATGGCGTGTGCACCACAACCTCCCGTTCGCGGAAGACAGTTGTGGACAGGCCTACCGAGGTGTTTCCTGGCCCATACACTCACATAATGCACTTTTCTTGTTCTCTACCCGTGGAGATTACCGAAGAATCTCTAGCCACATACAGCTCTTTCATGGGTCCCTCGATCCCTTTTTACGATCTTTCCTTGAGTGATGATGATCACTCTGGTGTTAACCAACAAAAAGAGGAGCAGGAACTCATGGACGCTCCTGTATGGGACGATGAGATTGTTCCGGTCGTCGACGGGGTGGCATCAGCGAATGATTTTGCGATGGGGCCTGCTCATTCAGTGCTTGATTTTGAGAGCAGCCTTGCCCCTCCGCAATTTTTGTCGGATTATGCTACTCTATTTTTGTGTAAGTCGGCTGATGATGCCGTATTTGTTGATGATTCAGTGCCCGAGGTTGCGGCGAAGTGGGATGATGATTCCTCTATCTCTGACGGAAAAGGTGGATCTTTGGAACACTTTTACGCACCCCGGTGGGATGAGGAATACCCTCTTTCTGATGTGGAGGTTTGCACATCTTTATTAGACGAGGCCGTTTCTCTTACCACCGCGGACCTTGAGTTCTCGGATTCCCCTTGGTACGACTCGTATGATACCGACGATGATCTCTGCTTGGATCCTGCTGAGAGTGAGACCGGGATCACTCTCCCATTTTCTGATTCTTTTAGTTCTTCTTCTCTTTTATTACTTGATCCACCTTCCTTATCTGAGCCTTTGCAGGATGAGTCTCCACAGGTATGTTGGGATGACGATGAGCTTTGTGCTCATGCCGTTGCCATCGCCTCCTGCGGGCCTGTGATAGATGATACCTTGCTAGGCAAGGATTTGTTTTGTGGTGAGATGTGTGAGGATCAGGCCTCCTCCTCATCCTACTTCCTATTTCCTCTGCCTGCGAGGAGCAGGTATGATTATTTAGGCAGAGGGGTAACTGTTTTATAACCGTATCGGTACCCATTACCGTAACGGATATTAGGCCAGTTACCTGTGCACTTTTTATTTCATAGTCTCATTAGCTAGAACTGTTTAGAATTTAATAAGTCGTGCTGGGATGACAATAACCACAGTACTTATCTTTCATTTTCTGCATTTTATTTTTTCATGTCTATTTTAGTTTTAGCATTTCTTTTTGTATATTTTTCTTTTGTTTTTGCGAAGGTCACCCCTGCAGGTATTCATAGCAAATTGCATTGGCGGGGTTGTGATTCTTCGTATGGCTGGCCTGCTTCAGGTTTCCACGCGTCTTCTGGTATGCTCACTGGCTGAGTATTGGGTAACCTCTTCCCTTAGCTCTTTATGATCTTAATTTCTCTATCATATGCTGTGTAGTTTAGTTTAAGTCTGGGGGAGAGATTTGTTGCCTATTGCACGCGCACATTTCATGTGCATAATAGAAGCTTTTATAGTTTTATTTTGATTAGTTCATTGCACTGCACACCACTGCATCCACTTGAGCGTGTGCTTAGCTGTTAGTGTGCCTCGAGTTAAACTCATTTCTTCGTTAGATTTGGGAAAATTATGGTGCTGACATAGGATTGTGAGACGGAGTAAAATGTTGACCTTGCTGTCCTAATAGTCAACTGCTCTCGTCTCGTGTAGAAATTAGAGTAGATTTAATTTTTCTGTATGGTTTTGGTTTTATATTTTTCAAATTGCGTAAATACTTTTTATTCTACTCAAAAGTTGGTGAATCCGGTGTGAATCCGACGGTAACTTAGGGATGTGTGTAGACGGCCGTTAGGTTCGTATTGCTCGAGTCGGGAGGATGGATAGTCTTTCTCGTTGGCTAAGAACTTGCCCCAAGCTATTCTCGAAGTATGGGTATAGGTTAGTCATGTATGAGCGTGATGTAGGCCATCATTTTGGCCCGATTGAGCTTTGTACCATTCCTAACATCATATCCTCGCTAGCCCTGTTGTGCCTACCCCTCCTTTTGATTCAGCTCCACCATGATTTCACCAAAGCCTCATAGCCAATCCTAGTCGCACACCCAAGTCGAGTTTAGTGTTTTATATTTTCATGTTGGGATGTGATGTAGTGTTATTATTTGTGAAAATGTGGAAGTGCTCCCAAGTTTATATCAGCTGAATTGTGAAAATAAAATGAAGAAAAAGAAAAAAAAATTTAAAATATTTGTAGAGAAAAAAAAGTGAAAAGAAAAAGTTTTAATTTAAAATCATTTTGGAAATGAGATTGTATTTGGAGTAGGCGGTACACACACCCATTTTTGAAAAATTAAGTCTGGGGGTGTGGTGTGCCCGCGTGTATTTTGTTTAGTAGAGGGATTCATTTTTTTTTTACTAACTTATTTGGGTTAGGTGCATAGCCTTCCTGTATATCTTTGTTTACCTCACCGAAACCCAAGCCTCATCTCTTCACCTAAATTCCTACTGATTCGTGTGTGAACCAAACCATTGCCGTGGAGAGAATGCGAAAGGGCAAGCATATGGTCACCGACATTGGTGGATTCCTTTGGAGGTTATCCCGAGCCCTGATCTTTGGCAATGCTCGCCTAGCGATTAGTCTACTTCTCCCTACGCGTGACCGGGTGATTCACCGTGATTCTATTTTTGAGTAATAATAAAATTTTGATACGCATTGTGAAAAGTTTAAACTATTTTGTATACTTAGAAATTTCATCTATTATATTTTTACGCGTGCGAGCATGCGACTTCGCATGGTACTCCGTATCACAATTTCTTTGTTAACTAGTATTTTTCCCTACCTGCTTAGATTTTGTTTGCTCGGGACGCGCAAACAGTTAAGTCTGGGGGTGTGATGAGTCCATTTTATATATCTATTTTCGGACTCATCTGTGCTAGTTTTCACGCCTTTGCACTTCACTTTTTGTTCTATATCGTTCATATTTCATCTTATCTTTATTTCCATAGGAAGTGCACATTTATGCCCGTGGTTGTGTATTTTGTTATTTTTGTAGTTTGTACTCCTTTTTTTGATTGCCTGGAATGTCTGCACATATCAGTGATTGGTTTTTTCCTTTCGGTACAGGGGTTGTGTGCGTGTCCGGGGATGGTTTTGAAACAGGAATACTGCGCACGATCATGGGATCTAATGCGCACGACCACTGGTCGTGCGCCCCTGATCGTGCGCACTACTCTACGTTTTCCAGAATCATCCTGGGGTAAGCGCACGACCACTGGACATAATGCGCACGACCACCGGTCGTGCGCCACTGATCGTGTGCATTGATTCCTCTTTTTTGGAGTCCTGTCTAGGATAATCGCACGACCATTGGACTTAGTACGCACGACCACTGGTCGTGCACCACTGCTCGTGCGCATTATCCTAGTTCTTATTCCTGATCTTCCATTCCAGTGCGCACGATCACCGGACATAGTGTGCACGACCACTAGTCGTGCGCCTGTGATCGTGCGCATTGTTCATTTCTGCTTTGTATAAATAGTGCAGGTCTCGCCCTAATTAAAAAGAGGATCCTGAGCTCGACATTTCTCCGTCGTTTTCCTCCTTCACCGCCATTTTTAATCATCTTCCACCCTACGGAGGTGCTCCGGGCAAGCTTTCACCACCAAATCCAAGCCGGAGCTTCCTCTCGGCCTCCTCCATCACCTCTTGAGTTCATTTCAAGCTTCAACGCCATAGCCATCAAGCAAATGGAAGCTTGCAACTTTCGTCCGCTATCGTGAGACGAAGAAGACGGGCCATTGGAAGGTGGTGACAGCCCTTCTCTACCCCAGACGCAGTTGAGGACCGAGCTTGGACGCGGATTGACAACCCGACGATTCCAACCGTGAAGCCTCAGCAAGACTTCGGATTCGGTCGGTCTCTTGACTTGTTCTCACTTTATTGTTGTTTATGTGTTGTTGTAAACCTTATTTATAGATGATGTATGCTTATTTGTAAAATGTTTTTATACAATTATGTCTATGTGATTGTATGTTTTCGTTATTTACTTGAGGTGTGCCATAGTCCATCCACCATCCATCCACCCTTGCCGCACTAGCAATTGCTAGTGGCGTGCGTAGCGAAGAGGTGCTTTTGACCCTCATTCCGCCATTCTCACCACCTCATCCGCAAGCCTACTCGTCCATCTGCCCAACGATTCGGTGCATAGCGGCCCGACTAGTCTTCCATCCCGCCTGGCGAAGCATCGCATAGCGACGTTGCATACGAGTAGTTGTTAGCCTTTTATTTTCTGTTTCCGCAAATATCCAAACCCCCCCCCCTAGTTAGTTTCGACCTAAGGACTTCAATCTCAAGTCCTCCTCGAAATTAACTCCACCTTACTGTGTTCCTTGAGAGATCGATACTTGGGAAAACTCGCCCATTTTATATTACTTGTGCGACCGGTTCACTGCCGTGATCTTACGCATCAATGCACGGTTGATCCACAGATTCTTCAAAATAGTGTGCGAAGGAAACGTATGGATTTCCTGTAGCTTCACAGTTTTTTCGTTCTGTAGTTAATTGTACGAGTTGTTCACACACGGGCGGCTACGCCCCTGCACGAGTAAAACGCACGGTTCTCCTGTGTGTCCCTGCTTTCCATCACTCTGTCGCTACCCGTACGATGTCCTTGACGTACGGGCGAAACTGCCCGTGCGCGAAGGCAAATGCACGGGTCAACGCTTCTCCTTCCTCATATCTATCCTGAAAGTTAATATCGCACGGTTTGCCCACGGCCGTGTGCCAAACCGTGCGTGACCAATTTTTCTGACTTTTCTATTTAAGTTGCAGATTTCCTCTTTCCAAGGATCCAGCTCCGCTTCCACTGCCATTTTTGCTCCTCTGAGCGGGAAAACACGCCTCCAACCGCCATTTTCTCTCTCCTCCTTGGAGAGTTGATCCGACAACCGTTTCTCCTCAGAAATCTTACAATAGATGCGTCTCCGCCCATCTTCATCTTCTCCGACCTCCAAGCTACCATCCGAGCTCATTGTTGCTACACTTACAGAGTTATTCGGTCAGAACTAGACCAACAATCATTCACGAAGAAGACGGGATATTCGAAGGAAGTGACAGCTCTTCATGGTTCCCAGACGTCATCCGTAGACCGAGCTCGGACAAGGCCCGACAACCCTTGACTCCGGCCGTGAATCTCGGAAAGCCTTCGAGCGCTCGGTTGTATTTCTCCACCTCTTCTTGTGGTTACTTCTTTCTAAACTTGTGATAGTGGGATTGTTGCTTGAGAATAATGTTTTGCTTAAGGTTTTTGCATGTCGATGTGTTGTTATGTCTTAATCATTGCTTGTGTTGTTAAGCTTCAGTTTTTCCTGTGCTTGTTGTGATTGTGTCGTTCTAGAGTTTGCTAGAAGCGTGCGTGACGAAGAGGTGATTGAGAACCTCGTTGTTTTGTCCATCTTCCATACTACCCTCCGTAATAATCCACCCAAGCAACGCGGTGACGGCGACCCGCAAAAGTTTTCTTATTGTTGTTAACTTAGGAACCCAAATCAAAAAGCCCCTTTGGTTTCCTGATTGCAATCACTTTTCCAAAAGAAAAACTACACTCCCTACTTGCACTCCTCGAGAGATCGATATCCGGGGAATAATCTCCTCACTTTTATTACTTGACAGCGATCGGTACACTTGCCGAGAGTGCATCACGGCGTGGTAGGTAGTTACCACACGATGATAGCGCACGGTAGAAGTTCCATCGTTTGGCTTTTTAGCCGTCCGATTTCTCTTAGGATTTGATCCTAAGGCCCAGCACCCTCCATCCAAAGGGCATAAATAGGGCTGAAATGATCTAAACCATCATTTCATCTCATTTTGAGAAAACGTTAGCATTTTGGGGAGAAAGTTTGGAGGAAGAAGGCCTTTATTCTACCATTAACGAAGCTTCGGGGCTCCGATCATCGGTACGAGGCCAGATCCATGGAGAGGACTTGAAGGCGCACACTTTCATCCGTGAAAATCGAGTTTTCCATGGCTATGAATAGGATCCGTAAGGTAACGATGATGTCGCTGCCCCGCTACCTCTACTTGTTGACGATCCAGTTGCCGAGGCGCTCCAACATAAAGACCTTCGGAGCCATGACGACGCAAACGGACGACAACGCTACAACCTCCGCCCGCGGTGTGTTAAACCCATTTGAAGACTTTTTAATTCATATATCATGCTCTAATTACTTTTATGTGAATATAAAATTATTCCAAGCTTGGTTAATAATTTTATATTCATTTTGGGACTTTGTAATATTTATTTCCTGCAATTATGAAACATTTGGTGTGTATTTAGTCTCCCGGATGGATGAGATTTCATCTCCATCTTGGATGGCTAGATGTGTGTTGTAACTCCTATATAAGGAGCCCCTTTTATGAGAATGAGATTTTAGAGAGAATTAAAAGCAACCATATCCCTCATTTGAGAGATTTCGGCCAAGGAGATCCCCCTAGCCGCCGGCCAAGGTGTGAAGCCGCCGCCCCCTTGCTTCCTCCCCTACTTCGCTGCGACGTCGGCATGGCTTCCTTCGATGCGACTCCAAGGAAGAAGGTTTCAGCCCATTCGGTGCGATGCCGGTGGATCCATGGAGAGAGTGATTCTCCCACCTTATCTAGTGCGTTCATGAAAACGGGTTGGGTAACTTCACTTCCATCATCTTTGTGATTTTCTTGCTTGGTATTGTGTGGAGGTTAAGCAACCATTGTTTCCGTGATTTTAAATACGATCGCGTGCTATATCTGAAATTGATTTCATCGTTGAAAGCTTTTGTAATCCGGATCGGGTAGATCCTATTTGCTTGAGTGGATCTTGGCCTCTAGCCAAGGTTTTACTCTCTAAAAGGAGTGGCAGCCTTTATGTTGATTTGTGGAATCATCCTACTCTATTTCTTGATCGTTATTTTAGAGTCGATCACTCCTCTGTGTGTTCCAATTTGTTGGGTTTGAGTCGAGCCGTGACAAGACGATAGAAGCTTATGTAGGTGCGGTAGAACTACAACGAGTTGGGCATGGTTGGTCTACTTTGCGTCCGTGTCGTGCTCCGAATGACGGACTCCCTCTACATCAATTTAGTATCAAAGCCGGTCGTCGCAACTTCTTAGTTGACACGTTCTTGCTTGAGTTTTATCAACACGCGCTGTCCAAACAAAAAAAATATTTTTTCTGCTCTGCCAATCGCACTCTAAAAAGTTTAGTTTTCAGCGAAACTTTTTTTTTAAAAAAAAATTTAACGATCTACATTTTAATCACTTCGGGAAAATATAAAAATATTTTGTCTTCCATATAGGTACAACCCTAGGAAAAATACTCTTCAAAAATATTTTCTAAACCTTTATGCGCACTAGACTAGGAACGGAGTACACTACACCTTCGTCATCTAGGATGGCTACAAATGAACACAGGGATCCCAACGCTGAGGCCATAGAGGGATTGCGAAATGATATGACCGAGCTTAGGTCCATGTTAGCACAAATCCTTTTAAATCAAGGAGGTCCTCATCCACCAAACCAAGGACCACCACCACCACCCGTTAATGTTGGGCAGCCCAACCGGCATCAACAGGCCCATGATTCAGATTCTGATGGAGACTCCCCACGAGTGCCTCCTTAAGAACAACGCCCCGAGCGTGACTTTAATCTTACTAGAGCCATTAATATCGATGCCCCAACATATGATGGTTTGGGAGATCCCCAGATCTTCTTTACTTGGGTCATGGATATTGAGTGCTACTTCGAGTGGCACACCCTTACGGACCAGCAGAAGGTCCAGGTTGCCAAGATGAAGTTAACTGGTCGTGCCAAAACTTATTGGCTGAACGAGGAGCGTAGGCTAGGAACCGAGCACGGGGTCCCACTTATTGGATGGGCCGTCATGAAGAACCTGTTGACCGATCAGTACGTTCCCGCGTACCATCGCACACAGATGTTTGATGAGCTTGCCACCCTGCGACAAGGCTCAAAGTCGGTAGCTGAATATATGGGAGAATTGAAGGACCGTATGGTGCGTTGTGATCTTAGGGAGAACCCCGAGGTCACACTATCTATGTTTCGTAAGGGTCTATCTGTCGATATCCAACGGAAACTCCTACGCTACGGATATACGGATTTGAACACAACCTTTAATGCCGCCCACGACATTGAAAAACATTTAGCCTCTAAGGCTCACTCTCGTTATTACAACGCAAAAGGAAAGTCCACGGCATCCTCATCCACATATCAGGACAAAGGAAAATTTAGGTCCAACGAGTCTAAATCGGTAGTTATCACGGCTAGGAATGCTAAGAATCCCTCCAGTGAGCGTATCCATATAGGAAAGGTTAGTAAGTCCAATACTATATGTTATGCTTGCGGTGTCTAGGGCCACTATGCCTTTGAATGCCCGACTAAGACTAAGGCCTTAGCCCTATTAGATTTGGCTACCGACCCCGCTGACCTACTTTACGAGGCCGCTGAAGAGAGTGACCCGGATGGAGTCCCTAGTGATTTTGAGGACGACTCCCCCCTTATGGTGATGCGTTGTATCCTGACCACTCCACGCCCGCTAGATGACTGGAAGTGGACGAATATAGTTTCCTTGATTTTTAAGAGTGGTGAGAAGTTGTGCAAGTTGATCATCGATAGTGGTAGGTATGTGAACGTCATTTCCGAAAATGTCGTTACATGTATGGCCCTGACCACACAACTCCACCCAACTCCATATGAGGTAGCTTGGATTAACAAGGTTACCGTTCCGGTCACCAAGCGCTGCCTAGTGCCCCTCTCGTTCAAGTCCTATACAGATGAGGTATGGTATGATGTCCTCCCAATGGACGCTTGTCATGTGTTATTAGGCCGACCTTGGCTTTACGACCGCGATGTAACACACTTTGGGAGAGTCAACACGTTGGTGGGCCAAAACCCGAACAGGCAAGCATACCTGTCGAATCGTAGTACCAAGGTCGTATTTAAACACGGGGCTGTCAATTACTTCTACTCATGCTCTAACTATTATCCTACCGGAAAACTAATGGGATTTGAGAATTTTTTTAGAATAAAACAAAAGACAACTTGCGAGACGAAAAACTTATAATAAAAAGCTAGCATTCGATCAATGATTCACCATGAAATTAGATGAGAGAGATAAAAATAAAGATAGTTTTAATTTTGCAAATCATACTCGACCGTGACGGATCCGAAAATAAGACAAAATCTCGCTAGAGCATTAGATCTCCTAACTTATAGACTCTTCGGTCGAAATCTCTTTACAAACCAAAGAAACCTAAAGTTGCATTATCGAGGTGATCCGCACTATTGGATTTGACTCCAATCCGGAGGATTTACGTCGTCCTATCTCTAGGATTGCATTCAACTCCTTCCTTCTTTGAGTGATCTTTCAAATCATGAGTCTCTCGACTACTATGAAATGAGAACAAGGTCTACTACCGTATACCGGAAATACGGAGTCGACGCAAAATAAATCAAAGAAAGATCGAGCATGAAATAACAAAAATAAAACTAAGAAAGAAAATAAACCCTCACCTCACTTCATGGATCCTCACGATCGAATGCTATAGGAAATTAGCTACGCATAATTGAAAGGGAAGACCAAATAAAAGAAGAGAGGAACATTTTCATTATTATTACTAAAAAGAAACGTTCACAATGCTAAAACAAAATGATCTTAAACAAAGCTTTCAAACAACAATTGAAATTACAACTAAAAGGGAAACTAGAAATGAAAATTACAATGAAAAGAACTCTCTTGACTTGTACTCTCTTGCTCTCTTGCTCCCATCCAACCTTTTCAAAGCATGGGATATGGGTTCCTTTTATAGGAGAGGAGGGAAGCATCTAGAAGAAGGGGGAGATCAAGGGTGCGGCCGACCATAGGGGAGGAATGTTCATGCATAGAATTAAATGAGGGGAGAGAGAGAATGGGAGGAGTGCATGCATGTATTTAATGACAAAATATGTAATGGGAAGGGGGAAGTGAATGGGAAATAAAGGGGAGGAGAGAGATGGTATGGGCCGGCCATGCATGGATATATTCATGCATGGTAATTAATGAAAGAGGGGGCTGCTTTAATATGGAGAGGGCCGGCAACAAACTTGGGGAGTGGGTTGGCAGCATGGGCTCGGGTAGAGGGAAAAGAAAGGCTTTGAAGTGGGCTGCTGCATGTGGTGTGCTCGGGTAGGAGGCTAGGTGGGCTGCTCTTGAGGGAGGGGCTGCATGGGGCTGCTTTGGGCTTTTATATAGGCTCGGGTAGGATGTAGAGTGGGCTGCCCCTGAGGGAGGGGCTGCATGGGGTTGCTTTGGGCTTTTATATAGGCTCGGGTAGGATGTAGAGTGGGCTGCTCCTTGTTGAAAGCTCGGGCTGCATGGGCTTTGAAGCTTGGGCATGAACCTACAAAAAAGAGACAATACAATCATGGATTAGTCTACATAAAATAACAAAGTTAAAACAAGATTTTAAAACACAATAATAATAAAAACATTACAACATTAAAATTAAAACATTAAGACATATCATTAACTATAATTATTATACATAACATAACATAATATATAATAACATAATACATATAATAAGACTATATAGATTTTTATATCAAAACT
Source organism: Platanthera guangdongensis (assembly GCA_039583875.1). Taxonomy (NCBI): domain Eukaryota; kingdom Viridiplantae; phylum Streptophyta; class Magnoliopsida; order Asparagales; family Orchidaceae; genus Platanthera; species Platanthera guangdongensis. The sequence continues at coordinate 66,811,818 of CM077161.1, read as the reverse complement.
CTAATAACACTAGGAATTAATATATTGTAAAGAGACATTAAAACATGAAATAACAATCATAAAATATAAATAAAATTAGGCATTTTGAATACTAAATTACCCCCAAAAAGGATCACTAAAACTAGTTATCAAATTCCCCCATGCTTAGACATTTGGTTGCCCTCATGCAAATAGAAATAAAAACTAGGGAGGAGCAAAAAGAAAACAAAAGATATATATATTTTTAAGTTCCATAGTTAAGAAAAACAAAACATGAAAAATTAAACTATCCTAATATTCATATTATCAACTAGTGGGGTGAGAAGTGCACAATAGAAAATTTGAAAATGGAACCCTAAAAGTCTCATTAAAACATAAGAAAAGTCTACTAATTTCTAAATCTTAAAACAAGGCATTCAAAATAAATGAAAATAAGGAAAACAAAAGTAGAGGTTCTAAATAAACGGCGCATTAACAAACTACTCGGTTGCTAGATAAACATTAACCCTAAAACACTCCAAGATAACCTCCAAAGAAATCCATCAATGATGGTGGCCATAGGCTTGTACATTCACACTTTCTCCACTACTCGAATTTACGTTCTAAGATCAATAGGACTTCTACTAGGCATTAAAACTTGGCTTAGGTAAATGATTAGGAAGTGGAATCAAAGATAAACATGAAGGTTTTAGGCACTAAACCAAGGTGAGCTCAAAAATAAACAAAGCATAAAAAAAATGAGAAATAACGAGTATGTCATTTCTCCAATATGAAACTACAAAAACAAGGCCATGAAAATTTTTCTTTTATAAACTTGGCCAAACATAAACTTTTTGCATTCATTTTTTTGATTTTGTAATGATATTTTTTTTTCTTTCTCAATTTTTCCTTTTGAATAGCATTTGATAAGAAAGCTCCAAAAATAAGCTTGAGAATTTCCTATTCATTTCAAAAATAATACCCTTCCCACAAAAAATAATTTTTAAGCTCAAATTTATAGTGCAAAAATAGGAAAGATTTTTGGCTTTAGTGAATATAATGAAATGAAAGGTGGAGCTAAAACAAGGAAAAAAAAGGAAAAGGCCCAAAATTGTTTTCAAGGGTTTTGTTTTTGGTGGGCAAGAAAAGCTCAAACTATTCAAATGGTGGCCTAAATCATTTCTTAAGAACGTAAAAACGGCGCAAATGCTTCGAGAGTAGCTTGGTACAAGTTCTAGACACCAAGAAAGACTACCTCGCAAGTGAAAAAGAACTAATGATACCTAGCAACCATTCGTAAGCAACTAACCGAATAAAAAGACATAACTACACGTTGCTAGCTTATAACGTAAAAACCGGATGCCTATATTTAAGAAAAAGAAACTAGTAGAACTAAATTATGCTAAAATGATAAGTTTAGAAAACATTTTCAAAGGAATCTATATAGAACTACAAAAACCGTACGGGCCTACACTTCACTAGAAGAAACATGAAAATAAAGATAAAAATAATTTTAGATTTTGTTTTTCAAATCGATTTAAGCACAATTTTTTTTTTAATTCTTATTTTTCTAATTTTTTTGGGTTTTATATTTTATAATTTTTTTTTTTGGATTTTGATGACATAACATAAAATACTATACTAATATAAAACATAATATTATTTTTTTTTCTTTTGAAAGAAGAAAAACAGAAAGAAAAGACTAAAAGAAACTAGACCCCCCATGCTTAAATTCTTCATTGCCCTCAATGAAGAAAACATAAAGAAAAAGAGAAGGGGACTGAGAAGAAGAGAAAAAGAAAAATGCAGGAAAAATAAATAAATAAGAACAGGACTTCCCCGGGTTCGTGAGATGAAGGCGGATGTCGCTCCCCCATGCTTGCTTTTTAGAGTACTTGATCGTCAGCAGGTATGACTTGGTCCATCTGATATCAGCAGCGGCGGAGCGGCGACCACGATCATGGACTTGATTGCCCTCCGGTAGAAAGAGCAAAATAAAAGAAAAATAGATAGAGTCCATGGGCAGATGCCCGATAATGTTTTTTATTACAACAGTCCAAATACAAGAGTTTCATAAAAAAAAGTAGTCCAAAAATAAAAATGTCCATCTGAAAATAATAAACTAAGAATCAAAAAGAAGATTCTCCTTTGTAGGAGTCACAGAATCATTAGAGAAATAGAGTTTAAGTCTATGGCCATTAACTTTAAAGTCCCCCTTATCGGGGTGTGAAAGTAGCACAGTGCCGTAAGAAAAAACATCCTTGACCGCGAACGGTACGGACCATCTAGATTTAAGCTTTCCCGGGAAGAGACGTAAACGCGAATTAAAAAGAAGAACCTGATCGCCTGGTTTAAAAGTTTTAGTGTGGCGCAGGTTCTTATCGTGATACAATTTCGTGCGTTCTTTATAAATTTTATTGTTTTCATATGCGTATGCTCGCCACTTGTCAAGCTCATTTAGTTGGTTTTTTCTATGCTCGCCGACCGAGTGCGGATCGAAATTAAAAAACTTTAACGCCCAGTACGCACGGTGTTCTACTTCTACCGGAAGATGACACGATTTTCCATAGAGTAATCGGAAAGGAGTACAACCGATGGCGGTCTTGTACGCTGTCCGATAGGCCCATAGAGCATCGTCCAATTTTAAAGACCAATCCTTACGAGAAGTAGAAACGTTTTTTTCCAAAATTCGTTTAAGTTCGCGATTGACTACCTCGACCTGACCGTTAGTTTGGGGGTGATAAGCAGTGGATAATTTATGCGTAATGCCATATTTGGCTAAAGCCTTAGTGAGTTGAGCATTGCAAAAATGACTTCCCCTATCACTAACGATCGCTCGAGGAAAACCAAAGCGAGAAAATAATTTTTTTTAGAAAATTGACAACAACGCGAGCATCATTATTTGGTAGAGCTTGTGCCTCTGCCCACCTAGAAACATAATCGACTGCGACTAGAATATATTTATTTCCTAAGCTGGAGGGAAATGGGCCGACAAAGTCTATGCCCCATAGATCAAAAACTTCGCATTCGAGAAAGTAGTTTTGTTCCATTTCATTTTTATTTGAGAGATTTCCAGTCCGCTGGCATCGATCGCACCCGCCCACAAAGATTTATGCATCTTTAAATATGCCTGGCCAATAGAAGCCAGCACTAAGTACTTTGTGTGCGGTGCGGTTAGCATGATAGTGCCCGCCAGTCGGACCTTCATGAACATGTTTTAAAATTTGGTGACCCTCTTCCCGCGAAACACATCTCCTTACCACCTGGTCCGCACAAATGCGAAATAGAAATGAGTCTTCCCAAAAATAATACTTCAACTCCGAAAAGAATTTCTTCTTTTGGTGAGTGGAGTATTCTTTTGGAAGGACCCGAGCCACAAGATAATTGGCCAGATCGGCAAACCAGGGGGTATGAGATGAAGAAATATTAAAAATACGCTCATCCGAAAAAGAGTCATTAATAAAAGTTTCATTTAAAATATCTAGATTGGGATTTTCAAGATGAGAGAGATGATCAGCTGCTAAGTTTTCCGCTCCTTTCTTATCCCGAATCTCCAAGTCGAATTCTTGAAGTAAGAGGATCCAACGGATAAGACGCGGCTTGGCATCTGGTTTAGAAAGGAGGTACTTCAAAGCGGAATGATCCGTGAAAACAATAACCTTAGAAAGAGTAACATACGGTCGGAATTTATCAAAAGCAAAAATAACCCCTAAGAGCTCTTTCTCCGTCGTGGTGTAATTTTCTTGCGCAGAAGTGAGAGTCTTACTAGCGTAGAAAATTGGATGAAAGTTCTTAGCGATTCGTTGACCTAAAACCGCACCTACCGCATGATTACTCGCATCACACATGATTTCGAAAGGTAAATCCCAAACTGGGGCGATCAAAATAGGAGCATTTATAAGTTTTGATTTAATTAATTCAAATGCCGCGAGACATGATTCATCAAAAACGAAAGGAGTGTCTTTTTCGAGAAGGTGGGTGAGAGACTTAGTAATTTTTGAAAAGTCTTTAATGAATCGTCGATAAAAACCCACATGCCCTAAAAAACTTCTAATCGCTTTAATATTTGTAGGCGGCGGTAACTTTTCAATTACTTTAATTTTTGCCTTGTCCACTTCAATTCCCCTAGCGGAAATGTTGTGGCCAAGGACTAAGCCTTCACGTACCATAAAGTGGCACTTCTCCCAATTTAAAACTAGATTCATTTCTTCGCAGCGTTGTAAAACTTTTTCCAAATTTTCTAAACATAAATTAAAGGAGTCGCCAAAAACAAAAAAATCGTCCATAAATATTTCCATAATATTCTCTACGTATTTATCAAAAATAGCAAGCATACACCGCTGAAAGGTGGCGGGTGCGTTGCATAATCCGAAAGGCATTCTACGATAAGCAAAAGTTCCGAAGGGGCAAGTGAATGTCGTCTTCTCTTGGTCCTCGGGTGCGATAGGGATTTGAAAGTATCCCGAGAGACCGTCGAGGAAGCAATAAAAATTGTGCCCGGACAAACGTTCTAAAATTTGATCGATAAAGGGGAGGGGGAAGTGATCTTTTCGAGTGGAATCGTTTAGTTTACGGTAATCGATGCACATCCTCCATCCCGTTATCGTCCTAGTTGGAATTAAGTCATTATTTTCGTTTGTCACTACCGTGATCCCACCCTTCTTAAGAACAACCTGGACTGGAATTACCCACTGACTATCGGAAATAGGATAAATTATCCCCGCATCTAATAACTTAAGCACCTCTCCCTTCACAACCTCTTTCATATTTGGATTAAGACGACGTTGTGGTTGAACTACACCCTTAGGATTATTTTCAAAAAATATTTTGTGTGTGCAGAAAGAGGGGCTTATGCCAGGAATATCACAAATTTGCCACGCTATAGCTCGGCGATGCTTTTGTAGTAGTTCGATCAATTGATCGTTTTCGGATTGGGAAAGAAAAGCCGAGATTATAACGGGCAATTTTGAATCTTTCGTAAGAAAGGCATATTTGAGGTGGTCAGGCAGTGGTTTTAAATCAAGCTGGGGTGGTTCGTCATAAGAATTTTTTAAATTTTTCTCTTTTTCAAAAACAAGATTTTCATACTTTTTCTACTACATACAAAATTATTTTCAAAATTTTCTTGGATCGACATCACCGGGTTGTCAAAATTATGTGAAGAAATTTCAGAAAACGAAGAGAAAAATTCATTGGAAGAAATGTTGGAAAGGGAAAGATAAGAATCTTCATTTAAAACATCAATAAAGAAGCATGAGTCATCATTTTGTAAAGAATTTTTCATTGATTGATTAATAGAAAATGTGACCTCATCATCTCCCACACGCAAAAACAACTTTCCATTACTAACGTCTATAACAGCTCGAGAGGTGGCTAGAAATGGTCGTCCAAGGATAAGAGGAACCTCGACGTCCTCTTCAATATCAAGAATGACAAAATCCACCGGGAAGATGAATTTGTCGACCTTTACTAGCACGTCCTCAACGATACCTAGTGGATACTTGATAGACCTATCAGCTAATTGGATACTCATTCTTGTAGGGCTCAGAGTGCCCAATCCTAACTTCTTAAATAGTGAAAAAGGCATCAAGTTGATGCTCGCTGCTAGATCTGCTAACGCATGTTTAACAAATAAATCACCAAAGACGCAAGGAATGGAAAAACTACCCGGATCGTTTATCTTTTTAGGCAGAGAATTTTTAATGACTGCCGAGCATTCTTCATTCAATGTTACATGTGATAAGTTCTCCAATTTCGTCTTGTTCGTTAATAAGTCCTTAAGATATTTTGCGTACTTCGGCATTTGACTAATCGCTTCATGAAATGGCAAATTAATGTGAATTTTTTTGAACATTTCAAGAAAGCGTTGGTACTGATCATCTAGTTTGTCTTTCCTAAGTCTAGCCAGATAAGGAGGTGGCGGAAATTCTTTTAGATCAATCGGAGCATTATTTTGAAAACCATTTTTTCTTTTGCAGAATTTGAAATAATGGAGCTATCCTTTTCTTTTTCAAAAATAGATTTTTCTTTTTCAAGATCTATGTTATTATTCTCCTTGGGGGTACAAACAGGAGGAACAATCACCCTTGGCTCTTCCCTTGTGGTGGGCTCGTTAACAACTTTACCGCTCCGAAGGGAAATCGTATTTGCGTGTTCCCTTGGGTTAGGCTCAGTGTTCGAGGGAAGAGTTTCAGGTGGTCTCTCGGAAAAGGCCTTGGCGAGTTGGCCGACTTGATTTTCTAAGTTTTTCATTGATCCTGTTAAATTTCTAATAGTGGCATCGTTCGAGCTTATATATTTAGCGAGGATCTCTTCCAAAGGGGAAGGTTTTTGAAAATTTTGTTGCGGTGGTGGTGGTGGTGTAAAATCGTGCGGTGGGCGTATGGCGTTAGCGTTATTACTCCACGAGAAATTTGGATGGTTACGCCATCTGGGGTGATAAGAATTAGAAGAAGAAGAAAAACCAGGCGGAGAAGAAAAATTCAGAAAAGCAGAAAAATTGTTTGCAGAATTATTTGGAGCAGGCCTGGGTATGTTCCCCAGATAATCCACCTGCTCGGCAGCAGCAGCATTGGCATTTTCAAATACCTTAGCAGCGGAGGTAGCAGTCATCTCTGATATCTTCTTGTTCAGCATTTCCACTTGCATCGCCAGTTGTGTCACTAAATCCACTTCATAGATACCTGCAGGTTTAGATGGTCGAGACCTAGACGAATTACACTGATAAGTGTTCATCGCCATGTCATCGATAAGCTCAAGAGCGGCTTCCGGAGTTTTGCGGTCTAAAGAACCAGCGGAAGCGGCATCTATCATTTGCTTAGTTTCTTGATTTAGCCCATTATAAAATGTCTGAACCTGCAACCATACAGGCAGAGCATGATGTGGGCATCTTCTCAAAAGTTCTTTGAACCTCTCCCAAGTGTCATAGAGGGTCTCAGAATCAATTTGAGAGTATGAAGTTATATCATTTCGAAGCTTAGCAGTTTTGGCGGGGGGGAAATAACGAGAAAGAAATTTTTCAGTTAAAATGTTCCAAGTAGTGATTGATCCTCTTGGAAGAGAACTCAACCATTGTTTGGCTTTAGTCCTTAAGGAGAATGGGAAGAGTCTTAGCCTTATAGCATCGTCCGAAACACCATTAATTTTAAAGGTGTCACAGATTTCAAGAAAATTAGCAATATGTAAGTTCGGATCTTCATCTTGTAATCCGTCGAACTGTACATATTGCTACACCATTTGAATGATGCTAGGCTTAAGTTCGAAGTTATTGTTCGCAATCGCAGGTCGAACAATACTTGTCTCTGTCCCCTCCAGATTGGGTCGAGCATAATCGGACATGGTCCTTTGCTGAGCCATTTCTGGGTTAGGGTCTCCCATTTCAGAAAAATTACAATCCCCGAAGGAATCCTCAATCGCTGTTTGAGAAGTGGAAGCCCCGAATCGTAGTTGTCTCCGAAAGGAGCATTCGATTTCCGGGTCCAAATCAACAAGTAGCGACGGATTCGCTCGGGTCATGCACTAGGAAAGAAAACGAGGGAAGATGAAAATGAAAGCTTGGAAAAGAAAGAAAAAGAGGAAAAGAAAGGAATTTTTTTTTTGTTTTTTTTTTGAAAAAAAGATTTTTTTTTTCTTAGACGGCTTGGCCCTCGAACTTCCCGAGGACTACCCGGTGAAGGGTTCGCCCGGTACTAGGTAAAATGGTGGCGCTTAAAGCCCCTTACCGTTTTCGAGAGATTTTAGGTGGGGTAGAAATAAGGTGAAGTGGGTTGATTATAAATATTTAAATATATAAATTATAATTTTTTTTTTGTAGAAGTAATAGCGCAAGCGTTTTCAAATTATTGACGAAGAAAAGCCTCCGGCAACGGCGCCAAAAACTTGGTGGGCCAAAACCCGAACAGGCAAGCGTACCTGTCGAATCGTAGTACCAAGGTCGTATTTAAACACGGGGCTGTCAATTACTTCTACTCACGCTCTAACTATTATCCTACCGGAAAACTGATGGGATTTGAGAATTTTTTTAGAAAAAAACAAAAGACAACTTGCGAGACGAAAAACTTATAATAAAAAGCTAGCATTCGATCAATGATTCACCATGAAATTAGATGAGAGAGATAAAAATAAAGATAGTTTTAATTTTGCAAATCATACTCGACCGTGACGGATCCGAAAATAAGACAAAATGTCGCTAGAGCATTAGGTCTCCTAACTTATAGACTCTTCGATCGAAATCTCTTTACAAACCAAAGAAGCCTAAAGTTGCATTTTCGAGGTGATCCGCACTATTGGATTTGACTCCTATCCGGAGGATTTACGTCGTCCTATCTCTAGGATTGCGTTCAACTCCTTCCTTCTTTGAGTGATCTTTCAAATCATGAGTCTCTCGACTACTATGAAATGAGAACAAGGTCTACTACCGTATACCGGAAATACGGAGTCGACGCAAAATAAATCAAAGAAGGATCGAGCATGAAATAACAAAAATAAATCTAAGAAAGAAAATAAACTCTCATCTCACTTCATGGATCCTCACGATCGAATGCTATAGGAAATTAGCTACGCATAATTGAAAGGGAAGACAAAATAAAAGAAGAGAGGAACATTTTCATTATTATTACTAAAAAGAAACGTTCACAATGCTAAAACAAAATGATCTTAAACAAAGCTTTCAAACAACAATTGAAATTACAACTAAAAGGGAAACTAGAAATTAAAATTACAATGAAAAGAACTCTCTTGACTTGTACTCTCTTGCTCTCTTGCTCCCATCCAACCTTTTCAAAGCATGGGATATGGGTTCCTTTTATAGGAGAGGAGGGAAGCATCTAGAAGAAGGGGGAGATCAAGGGTGTGGTCGGCCATAGGGGAGGAATGTTCATGCATAGAATTAAATGAGGGGAGAGAGAGAATGGGAGGAGTGCATGCATGTATTTAATGACAAAATATGTAATGGGAAGGGGGAAGTGAATGGGAAATAAAGGGGAGGAGAGAGATGGTAGGGGTCGGCCATGCATGGATATATTCATGCATGGTAATTAATGAAAGAGGGGGTTGCTTTAATATGGAGAGGGCCGGCCACAAACTTGGGGAGTGGGCTGGCAGCATGGGCTCGGGTAGAGGGAAAAGAAAGGCTTTGAAGTGGGCTGCTGCATGTGGTGTGCTCGGGTAGGAGGCTAGGTGGGCTGCTCTTGAGGGAGGGGCTGCATGGGGCTTCTTTGGGCTTTTATATAGGCTCGGGTAGGATATAGAGTGGGCTGCTCTTGAGGGAGGGGCTGCATGGGGCTGCTTTGGGCTTTTATATAGGCTCTGGTAGGATGTAGAGTGGGCTGCTCCTTGTTGAAAGCTCAGGCTGCATGGGCTTTGAAGCTTGGGTATGAACCTACAAAAAAGAGACAATACAATCATGGATTAGTCTACATAAAATAACAAAGTTAAAACAAGATTTTAAAACACAATAATAATAAAAACATTACAACATTAAAATTAAAACATTAAGACATATCATTAACTATAATTATTATACATAACATAACATAATATATAATAACATAATACATATAATAAGACTATATAGATTTTTATATCAAAACTCTAATAACACTAGGAATTAATATATTGTAAAGAGACATTAAAACATGAAATAACAAACATAAAATATAAATAAAATTAGGCATTTTGAATACTAAATTACCCCCAAAAAGGATGACTAAAACTAGTCATCACACGTATAAATTTAAATTTAACGGCATGGTCATTACGTTGTAGCCGACCGTTCCAAAGGAGCCTATAGGGCCGAGTAAGGATACAACTGTTCCGGTTGAGAGGAAGGCGCTGAGTCTTGTGGGTAGGAAAGATTTTATGAAGGTCCGTTTCTTGATGGAGTAAAGTTTGCACTCGTACTTATGAGCATGAGGACTTATACGGGAGTGATGGGTGATTTACGTAGAGGGCTACGAGAGTTGCTAGAAGAATATAAGGACGTTTAATCGGATGAGCTACCCTCATCATTACCCCCGCTTCGGGATATACAGCATGCGATAGATCTTATCCCCGGTGTTGGATCCCTAGTTGATTTGGGATAGGTTCACTAACTTAGGATATTGTGACCCAACATGTATAGCCAGGGTCATAGTTATGTCCTAGATTCTAGGCCAAGTCCTTAGAGTCAACATCAGATGGACCAGCTATCAACAAGACTATCAAAGACTCAAGACTTAGAAGATTTCAAGACGAAGTAAAATGAGTTCGACGTTCGTCGAACTCAGGTCGATGAAAGACGTTCTCAGCTCGACGATCGTGAGATATTTCTCTGAGCTGAGCTCGACGATTTTCATTCTCTGGTCAACGAAAACTGGGATACTTCAACAAACTAAAGTCAGGATAACTCTAGATTATTCTAAGTCCAACTTCAGACTTTATTCGACAAACAAGATTCTGAGCTCGACGAACTTGGACCTCAAGTTCACAACTTCTCAGGTCGACGAAGTCAACTTCTCAGGTCGACGAAGTCAACTTCTCAGGTTGACGAACTCAGTACATTACTCGACGAATTCTGGAGCCAGAAGATTTGTGTCGACACTTAGGGCATGTGTCGACACCAACTATGTCGACACCAGAAAACTTGTGTCGACACCAAGACAAATCAGTCGACACCCACCTGTGTCGACGCCAGAAGATTAATGTCGACACACAGAATATCAGTCAACACAAAATACTCGACTAAGTCCAGAATAGTTGCTGAACTCCAGTCGACGAAGTTACAAACTCAGCTCGACGAACTTCAGAGAGAAAAGGCAACGACTCTGAAGCATGCAGCTCTGTTATCAGCTCAACGATCTTGGAACTCAGCTCGATGAACAAGAAGTTGTCTGGTCGACGAATACAATATCTCAGCTCGACGAACTGGTAATTCAGTTCGACGAATTCTGCCAACTGTTCGACGATTCCAGACTTAGCCATTTCCGGCATTCTGTCCTCACTCAAATTCGATAATTCCTGACAATTTAATGCTCTAAAATTCTCTGAATGTATCCGTTAGAGGGAGCATTAATTACAGTCTTCCTCAGGAATATTACTTGCCGACTTTCCACGAGACAGTTGAGGAAATGATTCAATGCCAATTATTCTCAAGGCATCAGCATTAATTACCGATGATTCAAATTTTTGAAAGGTCTGGAAGAATATACTCAGTCAGAAAAACAGAGACACATATAGACTGACTGGAAGAATTCATACAGAAGTAGAAAAGCTTCACACAAGAAAAATTACTCAGAGCTTACAGTGACAAGCAGAGATTATTACTCAGTAGAAGAAGAACAATCATACAATAATACGAACCTTCTTCTCTCTCATACTCTCTAGGACTTCCAAGGACAACTACAATCAAATCAGTCAAGAAGTTCCTGCATCTCTGCTAGTCAAGAACTCAGCTTGAAGACCTATCACCCTATAGCAAAGCTCCAGATCTTCCCTGAATCATTCTACATCTCAGGGGGAGCTGTTTGCTAACATCATTCCACATAAATCTTCTCAGTTTATCTAGAAAGAGAAGATAAAATCACTCTGTCACCCCCTCCTGTATAAAGGGTTGTCAGCTCCCTTCAAAAGTGATTCCTAGTTGCAAGTCTCCTAACCAAAAGACTTGAGTTGGTTTTGGGGGACCTTATCAAAACCCATTGGTGTCAGGCACCTGATCAAAAATCTGAGTGGATTCCTACCAGGGTGGTAGAAGAGTGGACTACCCAGATTTGGGGAACCACTATAAATTTCTTGTGTCGTCTGGTTGCCTATCTTTTTCTTTGTGTTCTTGCTGTGTGGCTGTGATTAGGTTTACTATTTTCTGTTTTCCAGTTTCCTAATTACTGCACCTTTTCTATTTACAGCAAAAGCTGTAACAACACCTTTATAGGGACCTAACAAATTTTAAATATACGTTATTCACCCCCCCCCCCCTCTAGAGTATTGTAGACCTAACCCTCACTTTCAATTGGTATCAGAGAAGTTTCCTTTGGTTGCACAAGTTAAATCTTGAACCAAAAGATCCCTTGTTAGATCTACACATCACCTTCATTCACATTTAAATTTTAAAGTAGAAACACAGTCATGACACAGAATAAAGATTATGCAAGCACCAGACCTCCAGTTTGCAACTTGCAAAAGTTTGGAATCTGGAAGGCAAGAATCAAGCTATATACGAATTCTATTGATGAAGATATTTTTGCTTCTATCTTAACAGGTGTACCTCCACCACCTGCTGCTCCTCCCAGCACTTCTACAAATATGACTGCAATACCTCCTCGAGATTATAAAGATGCTTACAGGAAAGCCAAGATGGCTGATGCAAAAGCCATGAACATATTGGCACAAACAATATCTGATGACATTTTCTAGAAGGTTGTTGAGTGCACATCAGTAAAAGCCATTTGTGATTCCCTAAACCAAATGGTTGATGGATCAGCTGATGAACGAAAGGATAGGAGATCAAATCTCATATCCCAATATGAGAATTTCAAGAAACAGGAAGCAGAGACAGTTTCAGAGATGTATAATAGATTAAGCTCAATTATTAATGAGCTAAAAACTCTGGCCAAGGTCATCACTCTCACTGAAGTGAATGACAAAATTCTGATGCTCTTCCCAAGCTCATGGGACACAAGAATTTGGCCCATCAAGGAGGCCAGATGCCTAAATGAGATTTCAACTGAATCTCTATTGGGTAAACTAAAGTCTTATGAGCAGTTAGTAAAGACAAGGGAGGCTGCTGAACAAAGAACACCTCCAGCAACTAGAAGAGAATAGAGTATATCCGTCATAGCCTCAAAAGAATCAGAATCTTCAACATCAAATGAAGAACTTATAAGTCTCTTGGCTAAGAGATTTTTCAAGATGGCTAGAAAGGACTTCAGAAGAAAGTCATCAAGAAAAGATGACAGGCCAAAGTATGATAAGACACCAACAAAGGAAGTGGTGTGCTATGGATGCAGGAAGCCTGGGCACTTTCTCTCTGAGTGTCCAAAGAACCAGAAGAAAGAAAAGAGAAGAGAAAAGGAAAATGATTCCAGGAGATAGTATACCAGCAAACCCTCTTCCAGCAAACACAAGAGGAAGGAAAAGGGGTTTGTGGCTGAGACCTATAGTGAGACTGAAGAAGAGTCAACATCCTCAAGCTCTAGTGAAGATGAGGAAGAAGAAAGAGCAAAGGAGGTTTGCCTCATGGCAATTGATGCCTCAAGAAGCAACTCAGAAGAAGGAGATTCAGAAAATGAGGAAGCTTCTGAATCAGAAGCTAATCAGGTATTATCATGGTTTGATTATAGTTCAGAATCTTTTAAATCAGATTTTAAAATCATGTGTTTAGATTTAATCAACTCGGAGAAGAAAATCAAACTTCTCATAGATAAACAAGTTAACTATGATAGCTTAGTTTTAGAAAACACTAAATTAAAAAATGAAATAGACATGTTTAGTGAACAAATCACTATTCTGAAAGATGAATTAAGTAAAGCAAAATAGCTAGAAGAATCACTAAATGGAAGAAGCAAACAACTAGCAGTAATCACCAACATATGTAATGCTAGATTTAATGGAAGTAAGTTGGGATTAGGTGCATCATATAGTGAACCACCTATAATTCAGAAAAACCACCTATCACAACCCATAAACTTTATTTCTGAGAAAGGAAAGAAAAATACTGATCAAGTATATAAGGTAAATAAAATTCTGGAACAAATTAAAACTAAGGACAAAATTGAAAAACAGAAAACACCCAATAAAAACAAAGTTCAGCAATTTTCGTCGACCTCAGATCGACGAAAAGGGGCCAGTTCATCGAACCCAGATCGACGAACTCTGAACGCCAACTATAGTTATTATTATTCGTCTAACTGCGATTGATGAACTTTGTATGGTTCGTCGAGCAGAGCTCGACGAACGTGGGGCACAGAGAATGAACATGTTCATTCTCTGGGCAGAGATCAATGATCTCAACCCAATTCATCGAACTCTGATCGACGAACTTACATAAATTCGTCGAACCCAGGAAGACTTAGTCAAAAATATAACTTCAACAGAAACTTAAATACTTCTAGGAAACAATTTAATCCATTGGCTGACTGGACCATTCCACCTAGGAGATATCACCCCCTAGGATATAAATCCCAGCCAGAATTTTCTGTTATTTCTAGTTTCTCTTATCAACCATACAAAGGGCCCAAGGTAACCTGGTTCAAAAATCATTAACTATTTGTATTACAGGTGAAAAATTGTCCAGGGGTAAATCAAACTTGGTACCTGAACAGTGGCTGCTCCAAATATATGAATGGCAACAAGGACATTCTATTCAACAATAAGTCCAAGATGGGGCCAAAGGTTATCTTTGGTGACTGAAAATGTGGTCAGTCAGAAGGAGTTGGAGACGTAAGAATAGGGGCTATCACATTCAGAAAGGTGACATATGTAAGTGGACTGAAGCATAACCTTATCTCAATAAGTCAATTATGTGATGATGGTTATCAGGTATACTTTAACCCATCTACTTGCTCTATCATTGATAAAAATAACCAAACTGTTTTAACTGGAAGTAGACAAGGAAACATTTACTTAGTAAATTTTATTTCTGCCACAACTGATATTTGTTTACTGAATTTAACTAGTAATCTGAATGACTTATGGCACAAAATACTAGGACATATAAACCTGAAAAACATTGCTAGGCTATCTAAGCACAACCTTGTTAGAGGTCTACCTTCTGCTCCCTACAAGAAGGAAGGTCTCTACAGGGCTTGTCAACTAGGCAAGCAAACTAAAACTAGTTTCAAATCAATTAATAAGAGTGATTCACCTAGGATCTTGTACTTACTACACTTGGATCTTTTTGGACCCATTGTTGTACAAAGCCTAGGAGGGAAATCCTACACTTTAGTTATAGTGGATGACTTCTCCAAGTTCAGTTGGGTATTCTTTCTGAGAACTAAGTCAGATACATTCAAGGTTCTTACAGATTTTCTCAGGAACATACAGATTGAGTTCTCTACTCATGTTGCATTGATCAGAAGTGATCATGGCACAGAGTTTGAGTCTCTTCTTATGCATGAGTTCTGTGAGAAGGAAGGTATCAGGCATTTCTTCTCAGCTCCTAGAACTCCCCAACAAAATAGGATAGCTGAAAGGAAAAATAGGACACTCATTGAAGTTGTAGGTACATTGCTTGCTGCTGCATACATGTCACTAACCATTTGGGCAGAGGGTGTAAGCACTGCAAACTATGTCCTGAATTGGAGTTTAATTCACAAACTGAAGAACAAGACTCCCTATGAATTGCTCAAAGGGAAGAAACCTAAAATAAAATATTTTAAATTTTTTGGTTGTACATGTTACATACATAATAACCACAAGAAATATATTAGAAAGTTTGAAGCTAAGGCTGAAGTGGGAGTTTTTTTAGGATACTCCCAAGTAAGCATGGCCTATAGGGTATTTAATAAATCAACATTAAAAGTAGAAGAGTCAATTCATGTTTCTTTTGATGAAACTAATATGTACTGCAAGGAGAAAGAAGTTTCTACCAGTAGCAACTTGCAGGTACCCCACTTGTGTGAGACATTGGATGGAATAAATCTCACCCAAGAGGTTCCCACTCATCCCACTCCACAAGTCATTGAAGATAGTGAAGAAGATTAAGCTGGAGAACATGAGCCTCAACCAACAGCAAATATAATTCCACAAGAGGAATTTATTCAAAATGATATTGCACAACCAACTCCACCCACTGATTTTGTCGCACCTAGGGATCACCCCAGATCTCAAGTAATTGGAGACATATCAGTAGGTGTACAGACAAGGCATCAACTCAACCAAAACTTGATGCATGCATGTTTTCTCTCTCAGGTTGAACCTCTAACCATTCATGATGTTGAGCAAGATCCCCACTGGATCCTTACAATGCAAGAGGAACTAAACCAATTTGAGAGATGTAGAGTTTGGGATTTGGTTCCAAGACCCCAAAACTACCCAGTTATTAGAACCAAATGGGTTTTCAGGAATAAGCTTGATGCCCAAGGAGTCATTATGAGGAACAAGGCTAGGCTTGTTGCTCAAGGATATAGGCAAGAGGAAGGAATTAACTATGATCAGACCTTTGCACCTGTTGGAAGGTTGGAAGCTATGAGGATCTTCCTTGCCTATGCAGCATTCAAAAGGTTCAAAGTTTTTCAAATGGATGTGAAAAGTGATTTCTTAAATGGAGTATTACAAGAAGAGGTTTATGTAGAACAACCTCCAGGTTTTGTTTCTCCAACTTATCCCTCTTATGTTTTTAAATTAAATAAGGCCCTTTATGTTCTAAATCAAGCTTCAAGAGCTTGGTCTGAGACCTTAGTAAGTTTCTTATTAGAGCATAAATTTACATGAGAAACTGTAGATAAAATCCTTTTCACTAGATATCATAAGTACCAAATCTTGTTAGTGCAAATCTATGTAGATGACATTATATTTGGCTCTATAGATTCAAAATTGTGCAAGAGATTTTCTGACCTCATGCATTCTAAATTTGAAATGAGTAGCACGGGAGAGCTTTCATATTTCCTTGGTCTCCAAGAGAAACAGCTTCCTGATGGCATCTTCATCTCTCAAGCAAAATATGCTAAAGAACTTCTAAAAAAGTTTGGGATGGCTGATGCCACAGCTAAGAAAACTCTCATGGCCACCAATGCTGTTGTGGACTCTGATATACCAGGAAAACCTGTAGATCAGAAACTTTATAGGGGCATTGTTGGGTCCCTATTATACCTCACAGCAAGTAGGCCAGATGTTATGTCTGCTACATGCCTTTGTACTACATTCCAGGTGAACCCTAAAGAATCTTATATAAGTCTCTTAAAAAGGATTTTAAGATATATAAAGAGTTGTCATAATCTAGGCCTATGGTATCCTGCTGAATCAGAATTTGAGTTAACTGGATACTCTGATGTTGATTTTGTTGGATGGAGGGTTGATAGAAAATGTACTTCAGAAACTTGTCAGTTCCTGGGTATGAGACTAGTATCATGGTTTTGTAAGAAGCAAACATCAGTGTCAACATCAACTGCTGAAGCAGAATATATTGCAGCAGGCAGCTGTTGTTCACAAATGCTGTGGATACAAAATCAACTTCTAGATTATGGGTTCAACTTAAATAATTCAACCCTATTCTGTTATAATACTAGTGTTATATCCATAGCATAAAATCCAGTTCACCATAGTAGGACAAAACATATTGACATAAGACATCATTTCATTAGGGAGTGTGTAGACAAAACTAAGATTAAGCTTGTTTATATCTACACTGATTTACAAAAAGCTTATATATTCACCAAACCTCTGGATGATAAAAATCATGCTTTCTTTCTAAATCAACTGGGAATGATCAATGGAGAAGACTTAGTTTAAGTTCTGTTTGCATTCGACGAATTTTCCAGATTTCGTCGAATGGAGTTCGACGAACCATGGAAAGTTTGAGAGATACTCGTCGAACAGAGATCGATGAACTCTCTGTGAGTGAAATAATTTTAGTCGACTAGCGATCGACGAACTTTGCTTCAGAAGATATTCATCAACCTAAGTTCGACGAACCATCTTCAATTCTTTTGATGAGCTCGACGAATTATTTAACTCTAAACTATTTCGTCGACCTCAGTTCGAAGAATCAATTTTATTTTCGTGGAACGGAGTTTGTCGATTCATATTCTGGAAAACCTTATATCTAGGTTTTCTTCGACCTCCATCCCGCGCTTTCTGTTCCCTTGCACTTGATCGTCATTTCCGTGTCTTTATTGCAGGTGAATTCAATGGCGACTCTGGCAAGCAATCTCACAGGAATGAAGTTCGATACAGAATTTCACGTGGATTTTGATTCGTTTCAACATTCCGATCCAATCTTTCTATATATCCTAGAACTTCTTGAAGAACAGGAACTAAAAACCTTGATGATGAGAAGGATCAAACTTCATAGCATGGAAATCAGGGAATGGGTATACACACTGTCGTCCACAGAAGAGAACATCATGACAAGCACTATCGCGGGTAACTACATCTCTTTAACCCCTGCAATCTTAACTGAAATCTTTGGACTAAGAAATGGAGAAGAGGACCTCGAGATTGCAATAGAGGAATCAGATATGATGCTAAACCTCATGGAGTATGCTGGATATAATCCCAACAAACTGTTGAAGAAACACTTGTCTGCTCCCTATAAATTTTTAGCAGACTTGGTTGGCAAAGTGCTACTTGGAAAACACACTGCACATGATTATATCATCAAACACCAGTTTCTGGTTATGTGTGCAATCATCAACAAGAAGCCAATAAACTGGGCACAACTTATGTTTGATTTGATAGAGAAGAAGAACACTAAGAAGGAAGTCTGTTTTGGAAGAATTCTAGGAATCTTCCTACAGGAAAAGGCTGTTAAATCTCTGGCCTCCCAGACCATATTCATAAATGCCAGTAAGAGGCTGACATGTGCCTTATTTGGCAGATGGGAGAGGACCATCACTAAGCCTCTATGGCTTCCACCTCTTCCACCAAAGCTTTTGAAAGCACAAGGGTTGTCAAAGCCACTCCCTACCCTGCTGAAGAGAACATTCCTTCCACATCTTCTCTTCCAGCCCCCCTTCCAACAATAACAACAACACAATCCCCAGTCACTCCATCTTTACCAATCACCATTAATGAAATTCCCTTTACCCCCTTCAGGAAAATCAACCACCCACACCTCCTGAATCCCCTCATGACACATACATTTCTACACCACCACAGTCTCTGCTTCCCCCACATCTATCTTCCATACCATCTTACATCCTACCATCAGACACCATGATGCAAGATGCCACCCTTCTATCCCCATCAACATCTAACCTTCACATACCTGATGTTCCACCCTCTCTTCCAACAATAGTTTCTACCTCTTCCACACCAACTGTAACACCATTTACCACTTTATCATTGGACCCCTCTACCATCTCATCTATCATCACCATCATCACTCCCCTTCTTAAATCACTTATAGTAGAGGCCATTACACCTCTTGCTACTACCATTACCTCTTTATCTACCCAAATACCTGCTCTCACTGCTGCTCCCTCCTCAGTCAGGGGCCTGGCCTTAGCTCCCACTGAAACCAGGCAGGGGGAGATGCCTGATGATGAAGCAGCAGCTACAGCTTCAGAGTCTTCAGCTCCAGCACAAGCAGATACTCCAGTCTTCACAGCAGAATATACAGATTGTATAAGTAAACAGTAAATTGATTTCATTGATACTGACACGGATTGTGATGAGTCAGATTCTGAAGGATTCAAAACTGTTGGTGACTTTATCCCAAATCCCACAGTTAACTTGGAAGAATTGCTGAAAACATTTGACATTGTACATATGCATTATCTTCCAGAAGAATTTACTAAGCCACATTTGGCTATTATTCCTTATACCTCTCCTATCAGTCCAGCAGTTGCTAAGCAACTATGTGATAGCTTTGTAATTCCAGTATCTGCACCAACCTTGGCAGTCATTCCATCCCCTCCAGTAGCTATCTCTCCTCCAATTGATAGCTTTGTAATTCTAGTATCTGCACCAACCTTGGCAGTCATTCCATCCCCTCCAGTAGCTATCTCTACACCAACTTTTGTAATGGATGACTCCCCTATGCCAGATCTAGATGAGTTGATCTTGACTGACATTGCAGAAGAAACAAAAACAGCTGAAAGCTCAGTTCAGGTTCCAACTAAAAAGCTTATTGTATCTGAGGACATCTTGGGAGATATAGATGCTTTATATGATAATCCTCAGGATTTAGATGATGATGATGATGAAGAAGAAGATTCAGATGAAGAAGCTGCTAAGAAAAAGAAGAAACTTTTGTCAAAGAAAAGGAAAGCTCCTCCTCCTGCTGCTAAGCCAAGCACAAAGAATGACACTTCATTCTATATCCTCCAAAATATTACTCCTTACAAAGGAATGCCAGTATGGATGTGGTTGTCTAAAAATCAGCAAAAGGAGAATAAAAGAAGTAGAAAATATTATCCTCCACCAGTTCATCAGTACAGAAGAGATCCACCTCCTCCACCTCCTCCAGCAGTTGGTGCCACTGGCTCTAGCTCTCAGAGGTCTGCCCCTATTCAAACCTATTAGAGACACCAAGGGAGACCTTCTGGAAATAGTCAGCAAAGGCACTACACTTCTGAAAGATAACAGAAACATCAACAACATCAACAACATCAGCAGCAACAGCAAAGTATCTCTGCAGACCAGAAAGCTAATAGTCTTGAAAGACTATATTCACCTCATGTTCCTTTTGAGGATCCTGAAACAGCCAATACCGCTAGAATGGCTAGATTCCAGGAAATTATTGGTTTGTCTTTGAATAATAAAGCAAAAGCTGAAGGCAAAGATATAACAGGATATTCAACTATGTCCAAATATAGAAAGGAAGAACTCAAAATATTTGATAAAGCAAATAAATTGTTCAATGTTGATGATTACATGAAGCTACATCCTGAAGCAGTTGTCCCCAGAACTACATCTTTGAAGATTATTGGGGCAGCTGACATGACAATGACATAGGCACAGGCTTTGGATCCAAAAAGAGAAATTATCTTTACAAAGGTAGGTGAAAAAACTAAAGAAGACAAGTCCATAGATAAGAAGAAGAAGAAGTAACCTTTACATGGTTTTTAACTTTTCTGCATTTTCTTTAAAACCGCATTATCTGATTAAACAAAGCTCATGTACATATACATATCTGCTGCATGTGTTAGTAAATCTCTGCCAGATATACCTTTTTCTTGCTTTGTTTATTTTTATGTTTTTATTTTAAGTCTATTAGTGACCTCACCCAAATAGGGGGAGATTGTTGGATCCCTAGTTGATTAGGGCTAGGTTCACTAACTTAGGATGATGTGACTCAACATGTATAGCCAGGGTCATAGTTGTGTCCTAGAGTCTAGGCCAAGTACTTAGAGTCAACATCAGATGGACCAGCTATCAATAAGACTATCAGAGACTCAAGACTTAGAAGATTTCAAGACCAAGTAAAATGAGTTCGACGTTCGTCGAACTCAGGTCGATGAAAGACGTTCTCAGCTCGACGATCCTGAGATATTTCTCTGAGCTGAGCTTGACGATCTTCATTCTCTTGTCGATGAAAACTGGGATACTTCAACAAACTAAAGTCAGGTTAACTCCAGATTATTCTAAGTCCAACTTCAGACTTTGGTCGACGAACAAGATTCTAAGCTCGACGAACTTGGACCTCAAGTTCACAACTTCTCAGGTCGACGAAGTCAACTTCTCAGGTCGACGAAGTCAACTTCTTAGGTTGACGAACTCAGTACTCTACTCGACGAATTCTAGAGCCAGACGATTTGTGTCGACACTTACGGCATGTGTCGACACCAACTATGTCGACATCAGAAAACTTGTGTCAACACCAAGACTAATCAGTCGACACCCACCTATGTCGACACCAGAAGATTCATGTCGATACACAGAATATCAGTCAACACAAAATACTTGACTAAGTCCATAATGGTTGCTGAACTCCAGTCGACGAAGTTACAAACTCAGCTCGACGAACTTCAGACAGAAAAGGCAAAGGCTCTGATGCATGCAGCTCTGTTATCAGCTCGACGATCTTGGAACTCAGCTCGATGAACAAGAAGTTGTCTGGTCGATGAATACAATATCTCAGCTCGACGAACTGGTAATTCAGTTCGACGAATTCTGCCAACTGTTCGACTATTCCAGATTAGCCATTTTTGGCATTCTGTCCTCACTCAAATGCGATAATTCCTGAAAACTTAATGCTCTACTTTTCTCTGAATGTATGCGTTAGAGGGAGCATTAATTACAGTCTTCCTCAGGAATATTACTTGCCGACTTTCCACGGGACAGTTGAGGAAATGATTCAATGCCGATTATTCTCAAGACATCAGCATTAATTACCGATGATTCAAATTTTTGAAAGGTCTGGAAGAATATACTCAGTCAGAAAAACAGAGACACATATAGGCTGACTGGAAGAATTCATACAGAAGTAGAAAAGCTTCACATAAGAAAAATTACTCAGAGCTTACAATGACAAGAAGAGATTATTACTCAGTAGAAGAAGAACAATCATACAATAACAAGAATCTTCTTCTCTCTCATACTATCCAGGACTTCCAAGGACAACTACAATCAAATCAGTCAAGAAGTTCCCGCATCTCTGCTAGTCTAGAACTCGTCTTAAAGACCTATCACCCTGTAGCAAAGCTCCAGATCTTCCGTGAATCATTCTACATCTCAGGGGGAGCTGTTTTCTAACATCATTCCACATAAGTCTTCTCAGTTTATTGAGAAAGAGAAGACAAAATCACTCTCTCACTCCCTCATGTATAAAGGGTTGTCATCTCCCTTCAAAAGTGATTCCCGGTTGCAAGTCTCCTAACCAAAAGACTTGAGTTGGTTTTTGGGGACCTGATCAAAACCCATTGGTGTCAGGTACCTGATCAAAAATCTGAGTGGATTCCTACCAGGGTGGTAGAAGAGTGGACTACCTAGATTTGGGGAACTACTATAAATTTCTTGTGTCGTCTGGTTGCCTATCTTTTTCTTTTTGTTCTTGCTGTGTGGCTGTGATTATGTTTACTATTTTCTATTTTCCAGTTTCCTAATTACTGCACCTTTTCTGTTTACAGCAAAAGCTATAACAACACCTTTATAGGGACCTAATAAATTTTAAATATACTCTATTCACCCCCCCCCCCATCTAGAGTATTGTAGATCTAACCCTCACTTTCACCCAGTTTGTCACTACCCAACCAGCCCCATTATATACTCCATCCCGCTGCCCACGAGGAACTACAGAACCGGATTGAGGACTTGGTAAGGAAGGGGTTCATTCGGCCTAGTCTGCGTCCATGTGCCGTCCCAGCCCTGCTTTCCCCCAAGAAGGACAGAACACGGCGGATGTGCATTGATAGTCGTGCTATCAACAAGATTACCATCAAGTATAGGTTTCCTATCCCGCGATTACATGACCTCTTAGATGTCTTATCTGGCGCCACCATCTTTTCGAAGTTAGATTTACGGCGTGGGTATCACCAGATTAGGATCCGTGAGGGAGATGAGTGGAAGACGGCGTTTAAATCTAAAGATGGATTATATGAGTGGCTTGTGATGCCCTTTGTGTTATCCAATGCCCCCAGCACCTTCTCCTGGATGATGACATACATCTTTCAGCCATACATGGGGAAATTTGTGGTAGTTTATTTTGATGATATCCTAGTCTATAGCACCACCGTTGCCGACCACATCTCCTACATACGGGTGATTCTTTCCACCTTACGGAAGGAGACATTATTTCTAAACTTTAATAAGTGCACGTTCAATGTTCCTGAGGTAGAGTTCTTAGGTTATATAGTCGGGACTGAGGGTATATGAGTTGACCCTGGAAAGGTTCAAGTGATAAGGGACTGGCCCGAACCCACTAGCTTACGGGAGGTGCGTAGTTTTCATGCATTAGCTACATTCTATCGCCTTATCATTCGGGACTTTAGTAGTATTATGGCCCCTATTAGTGATTACATGAAGAAGTGTGAGTTTACATGGACGAAGTCCGCCACCTCTGCCTTCCAACATATTAAGAAGCTTATGAACGAGGCGCTAGTGTTACGTCTACCTGACTTCACCAAGGTTTTTGAGCTTACATGCGATGCATCTAGGGTGGGAATAGGAGGTGTCTTAAGTCAGGAAGGTGACCAGATCAGTTACTTTAGTGAGAAGTTAGTGGGCTCCAAGTTGAATTATTCAAACTACGATTGGTAGTTTTATGCCATTGTGTGTTGTTTGCATCATTGGAGTCACTATCTTCTCTCCAAGGAGTTTGTGATCCTCTTCGACCATGAAGCTTTGCGCTTCATAAACGGTCAGCACAAAATCAGTCTGTGTCATGCTAAGTGGGTAGCCTTCTTACAGGGATACACGTTTACACTCAAACACCTTAAGGGGTCCGATAATCGCGTTGTCGATGCTCTTAGCTGCCTTACCCTATTGCTATCCACCATGCAAGTCGACCTTATATGGTTCGAGCGCATTAAAGACGAATACGCCACTTACCCGAATTTTCAAGAGATGTATCTATCCGCCCAGGACAGCTCTCCCACGACAATTTCGGCCTTTACTATTTGGGTCGGTTATCTTTTTAGGCACGGAAAGTTGTGTATTCCGCATTCCTCGTTGTGACATCATATTATTTGGGAATTACATAGCGGCGGTTTGAGTGCGCACTTTGGGCGGGACAAAATCATTGCACTCGTTGAGGAGAAATTTTATTCGCCTAAACTTAAGACAATGGTTGGAGGAGTAGTGAGTAGTTGTCGTACATTTCAAGTCCCTAAGGGCACTAAATCTAATGTTGGGTTGTACACACCTCTAACCATCCCTTCCACACCATGGGAAGACATTAGTATGGATTTCATTTTAGGCCTTCCCAGCACTTTTAGACGTCACGATTCTATTTTCGTAGTTGTGGATAGGTTTTCTAAAATGGCGTATTTCCTTCCATGTAGTAAGACTAACGATGCGTCTCACATTGCAAAATTATATTTTACTAACGTTGTTAGCCACCGTGGACTGCTGAAGACAATAGTCTCGGATAGAGATGTCAAGTTTATGAGTTATTTCTGGAAAACGCTATGGATTTTAATTGGTACCAAATTATTGTTTTTCGCCACCTATCATCCCCAAACCGATGGGCAGACGGAAGTGGTTAATCGAAGCTTGGGAAATCTTCTAAGATGTCTTGTAAGCGACCACAAGGTTACTTGGGATTTACTTCTTCCCCATGCCCAATTATCCTACAATATTTCCAAAAATAGGTCCACGGGTATGTCTCCAAATCAGATTGTTCACGGGTACAAGGCCCCGGTGCCACTTGACTTGGTTCTGTTGCCCCCATCGTACAAAGCAAGTCAATTTGCACAATCCTTCGCCCAACACGTTCAGGACCTACATGCATGTATACGGGCTACCTGGGCTTCTCAATACGAGTCTTATCAAGCGACCGCTAATCTACATAGGAGATTCTCACACTTTAAGATTGACGATCTGGTCTTAGTCTGGTTAGTTCTCGAACGACTGACAACTGACACCGTTAAAAAGTTAGCACAAAAGAGCGTCGTCCCTTTTCATATTATAAAGAAGCTAGGAGATAATGCTTTCATTTTGGATTTGCCTGCTGATTGGGGTATCTCCCCCATTTTTAATATCTCGGATTTGACGTTGTTTATTTCGCCTCCACCAGAGTTGAATTCTTTGTCGTCTTCTCCTTCCACTGAACTTTCTAATGGGTTGGGGAGTGGTAGTTCGGATGATCTCTCTCTTACGGTCCCCACAGGTATCTCCTCAGATGGTGAGTTGCATTCCTTTATTCCTATTGATAACATGTTTCCCAGGTTTCCCAAGACATTCCTTACTCCAGATAGTATCCTGGCAGCTGAGCCACTTGTTACTCCTGATGGTGCTACCTGCCGCTTCCTCATCCGTTGGTGTGACCGCCCCCCTTCGGACGACTCTAGGGTCCTCAAGACAGAGCTTCGACGCTTGGATGCTGATCTTCTCCATCGCTATCTCTTGGACCACGCATCAGAGATACGTGATTTTGAGGAGGGGAGAATTGATTCCGCCGCCAGGCTACCTCCACTTGTTGACGATCCAGTTGCCGAGGCGCTACAACATAAAGACCTTTGGAGCCATGTCGATGCTAACGGACGACAACGCTACAACCTCCGCCCGCGGCATGCTAAACCCATTTGAAGACTTTTTAATTCATATATCATGCTCTAATTACTTTTATGAGAATATAAAATTATTCCAAGCTTGGTTAATAATTTTATATTCATTTTGGGACTTTGTAATATTTATTTCCTGCAATTATCAAACATTTGGTGTGTATATAGTCTCCCGGATGGATGAGATTTCATCTCCATCTTGGATGGCTAGATGTGTGTTGTAACTCCTATATAAGGAGCCCCTTTTATGAGAATGAGATTTTAGAGAGAATTAAAAGAAACCCTATCCCTCATTTGAGAGATTTCGGCCAAGGAGATCCCCCTAGCCGCCTGCCAAGGTGTGAAGCCGCCACCCCCTTACTTCCTCCCCTACTTCGGTGCGACGTCGGCATGGATTCCTTCGGTGCGACTCCAAGGAAGAAGGTTGCAGCCCATTCGGTGCGACGCCGGTGGATCCATGGAGAGAGTGATTCTTCCACCTTATTTAGTGTGTTCATGAAAACAGGTTCGGTAACTTCTCTTCCCTCATCTTTGTGATTTTCTTGCTTGGTATTGTGTGGAGGTTAAGCAACCGTTGTTTCCGTGATTTTAAATATGATCGCGTGCTAAATCTGAAATTGATTTCATCGTTGAAAGCTTTTGTAATCTGGATCGGGTAGATGTTATATGCTTGAGTGGATCTTGGCCTCTAGCCAAGGTTTTACTCTCTAAAAGGAGTGGCAACCTTTATGTTGACTTGGGGAATCATTCGACTCTATTTCTTGATCATTATTTTAGAGTCGATCACTCCTCCGTGTGTTCCAATTTGCTGGGTTTGAGCCGAACCGTGACAAGACGATAGAATCTTATGTAGGTGCGGTATAACTACAACGAGTTGGGCATGGTTGGTCTACTTTGTGTCTGTGTCATTCTCCGAATGACGGACTCCCTCTACATCAATTTAGTATCAAAGCCGGTCGTCGTAACTTCTTAGTTGACACGTTCTTTCTTGAGTTTTCTCAACACACGCTGTCCAAACAAAAAAAAAATATTTTTTTCTGGTCTGCCAATAGTGCTCTAAAAAATTTAGTATTCAGCGAAATTTTTTTTTAAAAAAAATTTAATGATCTACGTTTTAATCACTTCGGGAAAATATAAAAATAATTTGTCTTCCATATAGGTACAGCCATAGGAAAAATCATCTTCAAAAATATTTTCTAAACCTTTATGCGCACTAGACTAGGAACGGAGTACACTACACCTTCGTCGTCTAGGATGGCTACAAATGAACACAAGGATCCCAACGCTGAGGTCATAGAGGGATTGTGAAATGATATGACTGAGCTTAGGGCCATGTTATCACAAATCCTTTTAAATCAAGGAGGTCCTCATCCACCAAACCAAGGACCACCACCACCCGTTAATGTTGGGCAGCCCAACCGGCATCAACAGGACCATGATTCAGATTCTGATGGAGACTCCCCACGAGTGCCTCCTCGAGAACAATGCCCCAAGCATGACTTTAATCTTACTAGAGCCATTAAGATTGATGCCCCCACATATGATGGTTTGGGAGATCCCCAGATCTTCCTTACTTGGGTCATGGATATTGAGTGCTACTTTGAGTGGCACACCCTTACGGACCAGTAGAAGGTCCAGGTTGCCAGGATGAAGTTAACTGGTCGTGCCAAAACTTATTGGATGAATGAGGAGCGTAGGCTAGGAACCGGCACGGGGTCCCAGTTATTGGATGGGTCGTCATGAAGAACCTGTTGACGGACTAGTACGTTCCCGCGTACCATCGCACACAGATGTTTGATGAGCTTGCCATCGTGCGACAATGCTCAAAGTCGGTAGTTGAATATATGAGAGAATTGAAGGACCGTATGGTGTGTTGTGATCATAGGGAGAACCCCGAGGTCACCCTATCTAAGTTTCGTAAGGGACTATCTGCCGATATCCAACGGAAACTCCTATACTACGGACATACGAATTTGAACACAACTTTCAATGCCACCCTCGACATTGAAAAACATTTAGCCTCTAAGGCTCACTCCCGTTATTCCAACGCAAAAGGAAAGTCCACGGCATCCTCATCCACATATCAGGACAAAGGAAAGTTTCAGTCCAACGAGTCTAAATCGGTAGTTATCACGGCTAGGAATGCTAAGAATCCCTCCAGTGAGCGTATCCTCATAGGAAAGGTTAGTAAGTCCAATACGACGTGTTATTCTTGCGGTGTCCTGGGCCACTATGCCTTTGAATGCCCGACTAAGACTAAGGCCTTAGCCCTATTAGATTTGGCTACCGACCCCGCTGACCTACTTTACGAGGCCGCTGAAGAGAGTGACCCGGATGGAGTCCCTAATGATTTTGAGGATGACTCCACCCCTTATGGTGATGCGTTGTATCCTGACCACTCCATGCCCGCTAGATGACTGGAAGTGGACGAATATATTTTCCTTGATTTTTAAGAGTGGTGAGAAGTTGTGCAAGTTGATCATCGATAGTGCTAGTTGTGTGAACGTCATTTCCGAAAATGTCGTTAAATGTATGGAACTGACCACACAACTCCACCCAACTCCATATGAGGTAGCTTGGATTAACAAGGTTACCGTTCCGGTCACCAAGCGCTGCCTAGTGCCCCTCTTGTTCAAGTCCTATACAGAAGAGGTGTGTTGTGATGTCCTCCCTATGGACACTTGTCATGTGTTGTTAGGCCGCCCTTGGATTTACGACCGCGATGTGACACACTTTGGGAGAGCCAACACGTACGAATTTAAATTTAACACCAAGGTCATTATGTTACAACCGACCGTTCCAAAGGAGCCTGTAAGGCCGAGTAAGGACACCACTGTTCCGGTTGAGAGGAAGGCGTTGAGTCTTGTGGGTAGGAAAGATTTTATGAAGGATCCGTTTCTTGATGGAGTAATGTTTGCACTCGTACTTATGAGCACGAGGACTTATACGGGAGTGATGGTGATTTACCTAGAGGGCTACGGGAGTTGCTATAAGAATATAAGGACGTTTACTCGGATGAGCTACCCTCGTCATTACCCTCACTTCGGGATATACAACATGCGATAGATCTTATCCCTGGTTCGTCACGACCCAACCAGCCCCATTATAGACTCCATCCCGCTGCCCCTGAGAAACTACAGACCGAGATTGAGGACTTGGTAAGGAAGGAGTTCATTCGGCCTAGTCTGAGTCCATGTGCTGTCCCAGCCGTGCTTGCCACCAAGAAGGCCGGAACATGGCGGATGTGCATTGATAGTCGTGCTATCAATAAGATTACCATCAAGTATAGGTTTCCTATCCTGCGATTAGATGACCTCTTAGATGTCATATTTGGTGCCACCATCTTTTCGAAGTTAGATTTACGGAGTGGGTATCACCAGATTAGGATCCGTGAGAGAGATGAGTGGAATACGGCGTTTAAATCTAAAGATGGATTATATGAGTGGCTCGTGATGCCCTTCGGGTTATCCAATGCCCACAACAACTTCTCCCGGATGATGACACACATCATTCAGCCATACATGGGTAAATTTGTGGTAGTTTATTTCAATGATATCCTAGTGTATAGCACCACCGTTGCCGACCACATCTCCTACATACGAGTGATTCTTTCCACCTTGCGGAAGGAGACATTATTTCTGAACTTTAAGAAGTGCACATTCAATATTCCTGAGGTAGAGTTCTTAGGTTATATAGTCGGGACTGAGGGTATACGAGTCGACCCTGGAAAAGTTCAAGTGATAAGGGACTGGCCCGAACCCACTAGATTACGGGAGGTGCGTAGTTTTCATGGATTAGCTACATTCTATCGCCGTATCATTCGGGACTTTAGTAGTATTATGGACCCTATTAGTGATTGCATGAAGAAGGGTGAGTTTACATGGATGAAGTCCGCCACCTCTGCATTCCAACATATTAAGATGCTTATGACCGAGGCGCTGGTGTTACGTCTACCTGACTTCACCAAGGTCTTTGAGCTTATATGTGATGCATCTAGGGTGGGAATAGGAGGTGTCTTAAGTCAGGAATGTCACCCGATCAATTACTTTAGTGAGAAGTTAGTGGGCGCCAAGTTGAATTTTTCAAAGTACGACATGGAGTTTTACGCCGTTGTGCGTTGTTTGCATCACTGGAGGCACTATCTTCTCTCCAAGGAGTTTGTGATCCTCTCCGACCATGAAGCTTTGCGCTTCATAAACAGTTAGCACAGAATCAGTCTGTGTCATGCTAAGTGGGTAGCCATCTTACAGGGATACACGTTTACACTCAAACACCTTAAGGGGTCCGATAATCGCGTTGCCGATGCTCATAGCTGCCTTACCCTGTTGCTATCCACCATGCAAGTCCACCTTATAGGGTTCGAGCGCATTAAAGACGAATACGCCACTTTCCCGGATTTTCAAGAGATATACCTATTCACCCAGGACAGCTCTCCCACGACTATTTCGGCCTTTACTATTCGGGTCGGTTATCTTTTTAGGCACGGAAAGTTGTGTATTCCGTGTTCCTCGTTACGACATCACATTATTTGGGAATTACATAGCGGCGGTTTTAGTGGGCACTTTGGGTGGGATAAAACCATTGCACTCGTTGAGGAGAAATTTTATTCGCCTAAACATAAGACAATGGTTGGAGGAGTAGTGAGTAGTTGTTGTACATTTCAAGTCTCTAAGGGCACTAAATCTAATGTTGGGTTGTACACACCTCTACCCATCCCTTCCACACCATGGGAAGATGTTAGAATGTATTTCATTTTAGGCCTTCCCATCACTTTTCGACGTTACGATTCTATTTTCGTAGTTGTGGATATGTTTTCTAAAATGGCATATTTCCTTCCATGTATTAAGACTAACGATGCGTCTCACATTGCAAAATTATATTTTACTAACGTTGTTAGCCACCGTGGAGTGCCGAAGACAATAGTCTCGGATAGAGATGTCAAGTTTACGAGTTATTTCTGGAAAGCACTATGGATTTTAATGGGTACCAAATTATTGTTTTTCGCCGCCTATCATCCCCAAACCGATGGGCAGACGGAAGTGGTTAATCGAAGCTTGGGAAATCTTCTAAGATGTCTTGTAAGTGACCACAAGGGTACTTGGGATTTACTTCTTCCCCATGCCCAATTAGCCTACAACAATTCCAAAAATAGGTCCACGGGTATATCTCCAAACGAGATTGTTCACGGGTACAAGGCCATGGTGCCACTTGACTTGGTTCTGTTGCCCCCATCGTACAAAGCAAGTCAGTTTGCACAATACTTCGCCCAACACGTTCAGGACCTACATGCACATATACAGGCTACCTTGGCTTCTCAATACGAGTCTTATCAAGTGAACGCTAATCTACATAGGAGAGTGTCACACTTTAAGATTGGCGATCTGGTCTTAGTCTGGTTAGTTCTCGAATGACCGACAACTGGCACCGTTAAAAAGTTAGCACCAAAGAGTGCCGGCCCTTTTCGGATTATAAAGAAGCTAGGATACAATGCTTTTGTTTTAGATTTGAATGTTGATTGTGGTATATCCCCCATTTTTAATGCCTCGGATTTGACACTGTTTTTTTCGCCTCCACCAAAGTTGAATTCTTTGTCGTCTTCTCCTTCCACTGAACTTTCTATTGGGTTGGGGAGTGGTAGTTCAGATGATCTCTCTCTTACGGTCCCCACAGGTATCTCCTTGGATGGTGAATTACATTCCTTTATTCCTACTGATAACATGTTTCCCAGGTTTCCCAAGACAATCCTTCCTCCAGATAGTATCCTGGCGGCTGAGCCACTTATTACTCCTGATGGTGCTACCTACCGCTTCCTCATCCATTGAGGTGACCTCCCCCCTTCGGACGACTCTTGGGTCCTCGAGACGGAGCTTCGATGCTTGGATGTCGCTCTTCTCCATCACTATCTCTTGGACCATGCATCGTAGATACGTGATTTTGAGGAGGGGAGGATTGATGTCGCCGCCACGCTACCTCCACTTGTTGACGATCCAGTTGCCAAGGCGCTACAACATAAAGACCTTTGGAGCCATGCTGATGCTAACGGACGATAACGCTACAACCTCCTCCCGCAGCGTGATAAACCCATTTGAAGACTTCTTAATTCATATATCATGCTCTATTTACTTTTATGAGAATATAAAATTATTCCAAGCTTGGTTAATAATTTTATATTCATTTTGGGACTTTGTAATATTTATTTCCTACATTTATCAAACTTTTGGTGTGTATTTAGTCTCCCAGATGGATGAGATTTCATCTTCATCTTGGATGGCTAGATGTGTGTTTTAACTCCTATATAAGGAGCCCTTTTATGAGAATGAGATTTTAGAGAGAATTACAAGAAACCTTATCACTCATTTGAGAAATTTCGGCCAAGGAGATCCCCCTAGCCGCCGGCCAAGGTGTGAAGACACCGCCCCTTGCTTCCTCCCCTACTTCGGTGCGACGCCGACATGGCTTCCTTCGGTGAGACTCCAAGGAAGACGGTTGCAGCCCATTCGGTGCGACGTCGGTGGATCCGTGGAGAGAGTAATTCTCCCACCTTATCTAGTGTGTTCATGAAAACGGGTTGGGTAACTTCTCTTCCCTCATCTTTGTGATTTTCTTGCTTGGTATTGTGTGGAGGTTAAGCAACCATTGTTTCCGTGATTTAAAATACGATCGCGTGCTAAATCTAAAATTGATTTCATCGTTGAAAGCTTTTGTAGTCCGGATCGGGTAGATCCTATTTGCTTGAGTGGATCTTGGCCTCTAGCCAAGGTATTACTCTCTAAAAGGAGTGGCAACCTTTATGTTGATTTTTGGAATCATCAAACTCTATTTCTTGATCGTTATTTTAGAGTCAATCACTCCTCCGTGTGTTCCAATTTGTTGTGTTTGAGCCGAACCGGGACGAGACGATAGATGCTTGTGTAGGTGAGGTAGAACTACAACGAGTTGGGCATGGTTGGTATACTTTGTCTCCGTGTCGCTCTCCGAATGACGGACTCCCGCTACGTCAAACAACACTTCGCCTCTCGGTATTTAGGATGCATGCATGGCATCCATTTTATTCTTGATTTCATTCAAGCTTTAGGCACCAGATCTCTCAAATGAGAGGGGTTTGGTTTGCCTTGGTTCAAGAGGAGTCACCGTGTCGATTGTGTCCGTCCCCGACATTATAATACACTAGAAATACGCTCTGCTAGTTGATTAGGCATTGTGGTGAACCGGTAGTCGCGACCGTTAGTACGACTCGGTGATGTTGCATAACAATCCTTAAGAATTTTGCTCGAAAATAGTTTGCGCCAAGATGTCATTTGTGATGTGATTACCGCCCCTATTTTTGTGTGAGTACGAATGGTGGATTAGTACAGGAAAGGATATTGGTTGTGATGTGCTAAGGTATAGCTTTGTCTTTGTGGCCGACTTGCTAGACCATGATGTGCAAGCCCTGTGTGTAGACTGTCTCGGCGAGACAAGTCCCCTTCTGTGAAACTAACGAGAATGCCAAGCTTTGGACAATCTGGGCGATAAAGACCATGAGTGGGTGGTGTCTAGCAAGGGTTCTTACCATCGGTTTATGGTTTGTTAGACGAAATCCTGACGTGAGAAGTTAGAGCTTGCAGGCAAGCCCGGGTTTTGAGACCCATGAGCAGGTGGTGCCTAGGAAAGAGTTCCGTATGGTGGCTTGTATGTCGTTAGGGGAAATTGGAAGTTCACATGTGTTTGCGGCTTGAATGTCGAAGGGGAAATTGGAAGTACCCGATCGTTGATGCGTGATGAGGTGTTAGATTTATGCGCTATAGGGTGCCTTGGGTGAAACCTAGGTTAGAATACATGCTGTATAGTAGACCCATTTTTATTATAAGCTCACATAGAAACATGTTTGTTGTATGAGACATCCAAACTTGTTTTGTTACTTTCTATGTTCATGTATATTTGCATACGAAGTGCTGACCTGTAGAGTGATGGTGTAACACCCCGAAACTCAAAAGAGCGACGGGTGATGAATCTGTACCAAATTTGGAATTTGGCAGGTGTCCACGGCCTGGGACACGGGCGTATCCTAGGGCGTGTCGGGGTAGTTCAAAGATTTGGCAAAACGATCAGGCAGAAATCTGGGTTCGACGATCGTCGAGTAGTGGTTGACGATCTGGTCACAATACTGCGGTTGATGATCAGGCCAGCTATCTGTGTTCGACGATCGGGCCAGTTATCCTGTGTTCGATGATCAGGCTAGCTATCTGTGTTTGACGATCGGGCCAGCTATCTGTGTTCGACGATCAGGCCAGCTTTCTAGGTTCGACGATTGGGCCGTGGGTTCGACGATCGGGCCGTGTGTTCGTCGATCAGGCAGTTTTTTGTGTTCGACGATCGGGTCGTGGGTTCGATGATCGGGCATTGCGTTCGACGATCGGGCCGTGCGTTTGATGATTTGGCTAGAGTTTTGCATTCGACGATCGACTTAGAGATCTTCGTTCGATGATCTAGCAGCGGTCGACGATCTTGGTTCGACGATCATCGAGCGCGGGGCTGATTGTGGCGTGTTTGACTCTGTCGGCGTGGAGTGTGGACACATGGGTTTTGGCAGGAGTTGACTAGTGATTTGACACTGTTTTGTCGCGGACGTGTCCTACTCCAGTTGGCATACCATGCGGTGTTTAGCCCCATTTGTCCAGGTCAGACCCGGATCATGTCCGTGCATCCCTTTTTATGGGATCCGACGGCTGCGGTTATCCCGAAAGGGTTATACCCGAGAGAAGGGTTTCAAAACCCTTATGTTTCTGCCGTATTTCTCTGTCTAAATCCTAGAGAGAGGGGAGAGCAAAGGAGGAAGAAGAAGCTTAGATCCAGTCTTTGGAGGAGTTTTAGAGCTCCAAATTGCGAGCCAACTTCGGATCTACGAAGGCAAGGAGATTACGGTGCTTTTCATTCGCGTACATTTCCATGACGCCAAGGAAGAACGTTGGGGTAACGATTCTCTATTTGAGCATGTGAAGCTCTCCTTCCTTTGCATAGGAAGCCCGCTCTCGCGAGTTTGCGGTGAGTTGGAGGCGTTCCTTCGGGTAGATATGTGAAGTCCCCGTTGTGTAGAGTCCGTAATCGAGAACGGACATAGGCATGATGTGTGAAGCCTATCCGGACATGTTGGTCTGGATCGGTGATGTTGCATTGCATAAACGCCGGAGAAGACTCCGTGTGAATGTTTGTTTTTCGGGTTTTCTACGTGGTAGATTGCAATAAGGAGCCTTGGGGATTAACCCTAAGGTGCACCCGAAAAACTGGGCGGATGCGTGATCTTTCCTACTTGGTGGCCTGGGAGCCAACTTGAACATAACCGGGTTATGTGAAGTATGTGTTAGAAACGGGACTCGGAGAAGTTTGACCTGTGCATATGGCTTAAATTGTCGTTGCGAGGTGAGCACGGGTCAGATGGAACGGTACCCGTTCTATGTCGTTCGGTTAGAGCCGTTGGCATAGATGAGGGTCTTCGGCGGTCTATGACTTAAATTGACGTGACCCATGCCGGGAAGACAAAATTCTCATATGTTTGGCCGTCAAAGTGGCG
This sequence comes from Platanthera guangdongensis, assembly GCA_039583875.1. Taxonomy (NCBI): domain Eukaryota; kingdom Viridiplantae; phylum Streptophyta; class Magnoliopsida; order Asparagales; family Orchidaceae; genus Platanthera; species Platanthera guangdongensis. The sequence goes on along the minus strand of CM077161.1, from coordinate 66,776,511 downwards.
GTGGTGAGTCTGGAATGTCTATGGCCTAAATTGACGTGACATTGGCCGGTTCACCGAGAATGTGCCATGAGTGCACGGGGCGTGTGGCCGTGCGTGCCAACGCCTGTGATGCAATGTATATTTATATAGTGCTTGGTTATGCTAATAAGTGCAGGGAAGGAGCATCACCACCTCGAATTTGGGGCGGGATCGTTATAATTTAGACAGTATTGTTGACCGTTGCTTTTGTTTACCACCGTGCGGTGGTTTGTTGCTTGCAGGTGTTGCTGGACCAAGCGGTCAATAGCGGGCTAAAGCCCAAATTGCGAAGCCGACACTCGAAGGCCTAATTGGAGTGTTTACTTGCTTTTGTTCATGTATGACCGGCCTGCGTGTCGTGGTATGGAAAACATCTAATTTGAGTAAACCATTTATAAGGCCTTAAGGCCAGTACTTGTGTATGTACTTCATTCCTTCTTGGCTTATTAGTGGACATTCATGCTTGTTGCTGGGTTCTTTTAATTGCAACTATTTAAACTGCTTCAGCTAGAATGCTCTGTGTAGGACTTTGTGATTGGTTGGATGGTTTCCATTGAGTAACCACCCGGTCTGTCTGTGGTATATTGCATCAGGCCCCGGCCGGACCTACTGCTATATGCTATGCGACAGATATGGGGTGTTACAATTTGGTATCAGACTACTAGTTTCGGTCAGGCTTAAATGAATTCGTGGACGAATTCTTTTTAATGGGTGGTGAGCACATGTGTGTGCGTCATCGTTATAATAACAAAAGAACCCATGAATGTCCACTTAGGAATGAAAATACACGTGTTTGTGGAACCTGCATGTCCCTATAATTGTTGTTTGTAATTTTGTTTGGTCGCTTAACGGTGTTTTGTACCACTATAGTGCACCTGGTGACGTGCCTGCAACCCTTCCCTCCGCTGAAACCATAAGAATAGTGGTGGAAGCAGTGTTCGCTGCGATTGGAGCACAAAATGAAAGACGTGTGCAGTCCCCTATTATTCCAACGCCGGGTGGTGTGATGGAGCCTACGACATTTATAGGACCTTTGGGGTAGCAGTTTAGCATGCTCTTAGTGCTGGGTACGCACTCAGTTGAGGAATATTTGCAAGCGTTTCTGATGATAAGACGCTACCCAGGCTCTGAAGTGGAGAGCGAGCAGTCGATGGTCGATAGGTTTTATAATGTCCTGCGCGGCGAATTATGAGTTCTGTTGCTAGGACCAAAGTTATTGGGATTCCGAGCCTTGGTAGAATCGACTAGATCTTTGGACGAAGATTTGGCAAAAGTCTATCGGACGTCGGAGCTTTGGGTACTAGACTCTCCAGATTCTACAAAAGCTGAATACCGAACGAGGAGGAATAAGAAGACTAAAATGTCACTGGTCAGGCTCCATATGGTTGTTTTAAGTGTGGCAATGAAGGGCACTTTGCCCGAGGCTGTCGGATTGGTGCTCAGAAGTTAAAGAAAAACTCTGGTGATAAGAGGTCGGGGTTCAAAGTGCCGACTACTTCAAAGTCCGGCTATCGAAGGTTCTACAAGAAGGCTAGCACTTCGGGTCCAGCTCCTTCTTCTGGTGCTTCTGGGGCGACTACGGGTCGGACCCCGGGTGGATGTTTTACTTGTGGAAAGCTGGGGCACTTTGCCCGCGATTGCTGGAGTGGACGTCTCAAGTCCGAGAAGAAGCACGCTGTCGTGATGACAGGTACGACTTAATATTATAGTAGTTTTACTTTAAATACTTGTTGCCCGTGTGCTTGTTAGCTTAGAACTGTTGGTGCTAAGCTTTGTTCTGATTTTTCGGTTAATTCAGTGAGAGCACCGTTCACTTAGGGAGCTTCGCATTCCTTGTTAACCAAAGGATTTGTATTGCGCGTCGGAGTACCTTCTTCGATGGCGAAGGACACGTTGGATGTGTTGTTTCCCAATGGGTGTTCGATGCGCGCAGATAGAATCTGTGGCGTGAAGATTCGAATTGGGAATCAAGAGTTCCATTTGCAAGCATCATTATTGCCGCTAGTGGAGTTCGACGTTATATTTGGCATGGACTGGCTCTCGGAGCAGCGAGCCTATATTGATTGCGGTAGCGAGGAAGTCAAGCTGGGAGCAGGTCGTGAGATGACTTTCACGGGCTTAAAAGGGTCGAGCAAGACGTTGATGTCTGCTCTTCAGGTGGTGAAGGCGGTTCGTGCTAGTGCAGAGCTGTTCTTTACACTAGTGGATGTTGCAAAGCCAAAGCCTACGTTAGATAGTATATCAGTGGTAGCTGAGTACCCTGATGTGTTCCCCGCAGATCTTCCTGGAGCCCCGCCTCAACAGAAGATAGATTTTACGATAGAGCTTGAAACAGGTGCAAAGCCTGTGTTACGCTCTCCATATCGGCTAGCGCCTAAGGAAATGGCGGAGCTGAAGGTTCAACTATAAAAGTTGTGGAGCAAGGGTACGTGTGTCCAAGTTCTTCGCCTTGGAGCGCGTCGGTCCTCTTTGTTAAGAAGAAGGACGGAAGCTTGAGGCTATGTCTTGATTATCGGGAGCTCAACAAGTGGATGGAAAAGAAAAAGTACCCGATCTCCCGGATTGATGATCTATTCGATCAGTTAGTCGGGTCAACAGTGTACTCAAAGTTGGACCTCAAGTCCGGGTACTATCAGCTGCGAATAAGGGCTAGTGATATCCCGACGACTGCATTCAGTATGAGATATGAGCATTACGAGTTTACGGTCATGCCGTTTGGGCTGACTAATGCGCCGTCAGTGTTCATGGATTTGATGAACAGGACCTTCAGGGAGTACTTGGACCATTTTGTGATCGTCTTCATCGACGACATTTTGGTGTACTCGTAGAGTGAGGAAGATCACTTCAGGCATCTTCATTTGGTTTTGGAGCCGCTAAGGAGGAATCAATTGTACGCCATGTTCTCGAAGTGCGAGTTTTGGTTGTCCTCAGTGGCATTACTCGGTCATATAGTGAGTGGGGAAGGTATTGCAGTGGATCCGGCGAAGATTGTTGCCATACGGGAGTGGCCTGAGCTTTCTACAGTAGCGGAAGTCCGGAGCTTTCTGGGGCTTGCTGGCTATTATAAGCGCTTCGTAGAGAACTTTTCGCGGATAGCATTACCTCTCACTACTTTGACGAGGAAGGAGCAGAAGTTCGTTTGGACGCCGAAGTGCGGCGAGCTTTTGAGGAGTTGAAATGTCGGTTGACCACGGCGCGTGTGCTGAGTTCGCCGAGTGGGACCGAAGGTTATGAGATTTATAACGATGCTTCGGGTAGTGGTTTGTGTTGTGTGTTGTTACAGCATGGAAGCGTTATAGCATATGGATCGAGACAGTTGAAGGTGTACGAGAGGAATTATCCTGTCCATGAATTGGAGTTAGCGGCCGTGATTTTTGCCTTGAAGCTGTGGAGGCATTATTTGTACGATGTGAAAATTGATATCTACACCGATCATAAGAGCTTAAAGTATTTGATTGATCATAAAGATCTGAATATGCAAACAACATAGATGGATGGAGTTCCTGGGGGACTATACATTGAAGATCCACTACGTGCCTGGTAAAGGTAATGCGGTTGCGGACGCGTTGAGTTGTCGGGCCCCAGCTCAAGCCATTTGGCTGTCGATCCATGACGAGTGGTTGGTTCGGGAGTTGGAGGCGTTGGAGATTGTTTGTGTAGATAAGTAGTCAAGTGCTGAAGCAATCTTGAATTGGACTGAAGTTCAATATGACCTGGATGATCGGATTCGGCAGGCTTTGAATTTGGATGGCCACATGAAGCAACTCATGATAGAGGCTCTGGATGGGTCAAATTCTCAATATGAAGTTGTGGATGGATTGCTTTGGAAAGACGGTCGTCTTTGCGTCCCAACCGTGGGCAGTTTGCGGGTGGATTTGTTGTACGAGGCGCACCATACTAAGTACTCGATTCACACGGGGAGCATAAAGATGTACCACGACGTTAAGAAACTGTTTTGGTGGCCGAGTTTGAAGAAGGATGTTGCGCTCTGTAACGCCCCGAAACTCAAAGGAGCAAAGGGGAATAATTTGGGCCAGTTTGAGTTCTGGCTGCAGGCACACGGCCTGGGACACGGGCGTGTCCCAGGGCGTGTCAAGCCTGTGTCGACACTAAGGCGTGAAGTCGACACTTTGGTCTCGACATTGTGTCGAGACTGGGCACACAGCCTGCGACACGGGCGTGTCGCAGGGCGTGTCGACCCGTGTCGACACTTAGCCGTGAAGTCGACACAGTGTTTCGACGTTGTGTCGAGACACGGCACACGGCCTGCGACACGGGCGTGTCGCAGGGCGTGTCAACCCGTGTCGACACTCGTCCCGCGAAGTCGACACTTTGGTGTCGACAGTGTGTCGAGACATGGCACACGGCCTGCGACACGGGCGTGTCGCAGGGCGTGTCGACCCGTGTCGACACTTAGCCGTGAAGTGCCGAGACCTTGTACACGGCCTGGAGCCCAGGCGTGTCAAGGTGACACGGGCAAGGACACGGGCGTGTCCGAACCCGTGTCAGCGCTCGGGTTGGAAACGGGAGAAATTGATGGGGTACACGGCCAAATACACGGCCGTGTCAGTTGGAACACGGGCGTGTCAGATCGAACACGGGCGTGTTCGATGCCCGTGTGAGGTTCCAGGTGATTCGATTTTGACGGCGAATGAGGCACACGGCCCCGGACACGGGCGTGTGCCAGGCCGTGTTCGGCCCAGATTGGGCATTTCAGTCCCGAATCGAAGCCGTTCATTTCTTTGACTGAGGATCCAATGGCTGGGGGTTGTTCCTGAAGGGATATACCCGGGTTTTGACTTAGAAAACCCTCACTTTTTCCACTTGATCTCTCTCCAAACCCTTGGAGAAAGAAAAGCTAAGGCAAGAAGAAGAGGAGCTAGATCCGCCATTGGAGGAGCTTCGGAGCTCCGAATCGCAAGCCGACTCCGGATCCGCGGAGGCAACGCTAGTGCGGTCAATTCCATCCGATTACTTTTCGATGGCGCCGAAGAGGAACGCAAGGGTAACGATCCTCACTTTTGAGCATGATAGCTCTCTTTCTTTGCATAGGAAGCCCCCTCTCGCGAGTTTGCGAAGAGTTGGAGGCGTTCCTTCGGGTAGATATGTAAAGTCCCCGTTGTTTAGCGTCCGTATGCGAGAACGGACTTAGGCATTTTGGTTGAAGCCTACCCGGACATGTTAGTCCGGATCGGTGATGTTGCATTGCATAAGGCCGGAGAAGACTCCGTGCTATTTGGTGTTTTCGGGTTTTCTACGCGGTAGATTGCAGCAGGGAGCCTTGGGGACTAACCCAAAGGTGCACCCGGAAAACTGGGCGGACACGAGGTCTTGCCAACTTGGTGGCTTGGAAGCCAACTTGAACATAACGAGGTTATGTGACTTGCGGTAGAATGGGACTCGGTGAAAGTTTGACCCGCGCATATGGCTTAAATTGTCGTTGCGACGTGAGCACGGGTTAGATGGAGCCGTACCCGCTTTATGTCGTCCGGTTAGAGCGACCTAAGGTTACATGGGACTCGCCGTTGGCATAAATGGGGGTCTTCGGTGGTCCATGGCTTAATTTGACGTGACCAAAACCATGAAGACAAATTGCTCATAGGAATTGCCGTCCAAGAGGCGGTGGTGAGTCCGGAATGTTCATGGCTTTATTTGACGTAACATCGACCGGTTCACCGAGAATGTGCCCTGAGTGCACGGGACGTGTGGCCGTACGAGCCAACGTCTGTGATGAAATGGCTATGATTATATGCATTGCTTGCTTGTGCTAATGAAATGCAGGGAAGGAGCATCGCCGCCCCGAGTTGGGGGCGGGATCGTTATAATTTGGTCAGCATTGCTGACCGTTGCTTTGTTTGCCACCGTGCGGTGGTTTGTTTGCTTGCAGGTGCAGCTGGACCAAGCGGTCAATAGCGGGCTAAAGCCCATTTTGCGAAGCTGGCCCTCGAAGGCCCGAATGGAAATGTTTTATGTTTTGTTCATGTATGGCCGGCCTGCGTGCCGAGGTTTGGAAATCATGTAAAAGACAAGTGAAACATTTTGTAAGGCCTTACGGCCGACTTTTGAGTATTTTGTAATAACATTCCTATTATCTTGCTAGTGGACATTCATGCTTGTGCTGGGTTCTTGTTTTGCAACTTTAATAAATTGCTTCCGCTAGAATGCTCTGTGTAGGACGTTGAGATTGGTTGGATGGTTTCCATACGTAACCACCCGGTCTGTCTGTGGTATATGGCGTCGGGCCCCGGCCGGACCTACTGCTATATGCTATGCGACGGATAGGGGGTGTTACACGCTCTACGTGGCGTAGTGCCAAACTTACGCCTTGGTGAAGGCGGAGTGCCAAAAGCCGTGAGGATTTTTGAAGTCCTTGCCTATTCCGGAGTGGAAATTCGACGACATCTCTATGGACTTTGTGCACGGGTTTCCAAGGTCGCAAAAGGGGAACGACGCCATCTGGGTGGTCGTAGATCGGCTAATGAAGGTGTCGCATTTCATTCCTCGTAGGAAGGATGATCCGGTGGATAAGTTGGCAAAGTTATATGTTGATAACATAGTACAGCTCCACGGTGTGCCCCGCAGCATCGTGAGTGACCGAGATGGGCGGTTCACGTCCAATGATTGGAGGCTTGTGCAGCAAATGTTGGGAACAAAGCTAAGTTTTAGCACAACCTTCCATCTGCAGACGGATGGGCAGACCGAGAGGGTCAATAGAACAATGGAAGATATGGTCCGCATGTGTGTCTTGGACTTTGGAAAGCAATGGGAAGACCATCTTTATTTTGTGGAATTTGCGTACAATAATAGCTACCAGGCGAGTATTCAAATGGCGCCCTTCGAGGCCCTTTATGGTAGAAGATGCCGCACGCCGTTTTCGTGCTTGGAAATGTGTGAGTCAAAGTTGTACAAACGTCAAGAATTGGAAGATGCTAATTCGTTGGTGTGAATCATTCGGGAGAGATTGCTTATCGCTCAGGACCGGCAAGCGAAGTACTATAATGCCAAGCACAGGAACGTGGAGTTCATTGTGGGCGACTGGGTGTACTTAAAGATCAAGCCGTTCAAGGGTGTCTCGCGGGTGCGGCGCTTGAAAAAGCTAAGCCCGAGGTACCTTTGGCCGTTTGAGGTTCTGGAGCGGATTGGCGAAGCGGCTTATCGGTTGAAGCTATGGTGGAGCTTAGTGGTTTACATGATGTATTCCACATATCGGTGCTTCGGAAGGCGGTGCTAGAGCCTACGCAAGTGATCGCGGTCGATCAAGTGTCGATTGATAGTGGGTTGACGACAAAGCTCTAGCCCGTGCGGATTGAATACTCGGAGGTCAAGCGGCTACGCAATAAAGAGATCAGGATGGTCAAGGTCCGTTGGGATAATTGCGGTCGAGAAGAGCTCTCTTGGGAACGAGAGCAGACTATGCTTGACGAGTATCCGATGTTGTTCCGCACAGGTACAATTTAATTTTGTACTTATCTTTCCTTTATGTAATTTCGTGGACGAAATTCTTTTAAGAGGGGGAGAGCTGTAACGCCCCGAAACTCAAAAGAGCGACGTGTGACGAATCTGTACCAAATTTGGAATTTGGCAGGTGTACACGGCCAGGGACACGGGCGTGTCCCAGGGTGTGTCGGGGTAGTTCAAAGATCTGGCAAAACGATCAAGCAGAAATCTGGGTTCGACGTTCGTCGAGCAGCGGTCGACGATCTGGTCACAATGCTGCGGTCGACGATCGGGCCAACTATCTGTGTTCGACGATCGAGCCAGCTATTCTGTGTTCGATGATCGGGCCAGTTATCTATGTTCGACGATCGGGCCTGCTATCTGTGTTCGACGATCGGGCCATCTATTCTATGTTCAACGATCGGGCCAGCTATCTGTGTTCGACGATTGGGCCAGTTATCTGTATTCGACGATCGGGCTAGCTTTCTGGGTTCGACGATAGGGCCGTGGGTTAAACGATCGGGCCGCGTGTTCGTCGATCAGGCAGTTTTCTGGGTTCGACAATCAGGTCGTGGGTTCGACGATCAGGCCGTGCGTTCGACGATTTGGCCAGAGTTTTGAGTTCGACGATCGGGCTAGAGATCTCCATTCGACGATCTGGCAGCGGTCGACGATCTTGGTTCGACAATCGTCGAGCGCGGGGCTGATTGTGGCGTGTTTGACTATGTCGGCGTGGAGTGTCGACACACGGGTTTTGGCGGGAGTTGACTAATGATCCGACACTGTTTTGTCGCGGACGTGTCCTACTCTTGTTGGCGTACCATGCGGTGTTTAGCCCCATTTGTCCAGGTCAGACCTGGATCGTGTCCATGCATCCCTTTTTGTGGGATCCGACGACTGTGGTTGTAACACCCCCTATCCGTCGCATAGTATATAGCAGTAGGTCCGGCGGGGGCCCGACGCCATATACCACAGACAGACCGGGTGGTTACTCAATGGAAACTATCCAACCAATCATAACGTCCTACACAGAGCATTCTAGCGGAAGCAGTTTAAGTTGCAATAAAGAACCAAGCACAAAGAGCACGAATGTCCACTAATAAACCAAATAGGAATGTCGTACATACACGAGTACAAGCCTTAAGGCCTTACAAAATGGTTTACTTTAATATTACATGTTTTACAAACCACGGCATGCAGGCCGGTCATACATGAGTAAAAACAGTAAACACTCCAATTAGGCCTTCGAGGGCCGGCTTCGCAACTTGGGCTTTAGCCCGCTATTGACCGCTTGGTCCAGCTGCACCTGCAAGAAACAAAACCACCGCACGGTGGCAAACAGAGGCAACGGTCAGCAATGCTGACCAAATTATAACGATCCCGCCCCAATTCGGGGCGACGATGCCCCTTCCCTGCACTTATTAGCACAACCAAGCAGTATAACAATATACATTTCATCACAGGCGTTGGCTCGCACGGCCACAGGCCCCGTGCTCTCATGGAACATTCTCGGTGAACCGGCCAATGTCACGTCAATTAAAGCCAGACATTCCGGACTCACCACCGCCACTTTGACGGCCAAACCTATGAGCATTTTGTCTTCTTGGCCTGGGTCACGACAATTTAAGTCATAGACAGCCGAAGACCCTAATCTATGCCAACGGCAAGTGACACGCACCCTTAGGTCTCTTTAACCGAACGATATAGAACGGGTACGGTTCCATATAACCCGTGCTCACATCGCAAAGACAGTTTAAGCCATATGCGCGGTTCAAACTTCTCCCGAGTCCCATTTCCGTCACACATTTCACATAACTCAGTTATGTTCAAGTTGGCTCTCAGGCCTCCAAGTTGGCAAGATCACGCATCCTCCCAATTTTCTGGGTGCACCTTTGGGTTAATCCCTAAGGCTCCCTGTTGCAATCTACCGTGTAGAAAACCCGAAAACAACCAATCGCACGGAGTCTTCTCCAGCATTTATGCAATGCAACATCACCTATCCAGACCAACATGTCCGGGTAGTCTTCACACATCATGCCTATGTCCGTTCTCGCTTACGAACTCTAAACAACGGGGACTTTACATATCTATCCGAAGGAACGCCTCCAACTCACCGCAAACTCACGAGAGCGGGATTCCTATGTAAAGAAGGAGAGCTTCACATGCTCAAGAAGAGAATTGTTACCCTAGCGTTCTTCTTTGGCGCCATGGAAAAGTAAGTGGATGAAAACCACCGCACTCTCTTTGCCTCCGTAGATCTGGAGTCGGTTCGCGATTTGGAGCTTCGAAGCTCCTCCAATGGCCGTATCTAGCTTCTTCCTCCCTTGGCTCTCCTCTCTCTCTATACTTTAGAAAGATAACCACTCAAGCAAAAGTGAGGGTTTCAAAGGTATAATCCCGTCTATATCCCATCAGGAACAACCCCCAACCGTCGGATCCCAAGTTAAAGAAACGAACGGCCTTGATTCGGGACTGAAATGTACAATCTGGACCGAACACGGCCTGACACACGCCCGTGTCCAGGGCCGTGTGTCTCATTTGCCGTCAAAATCGACGTGCCTGGAACAACACATGGGCATCCGACACGCCCGTGTTCGACCTGACATACCTGTGTTCCAACTGACACAGTCGTGTGGTCGGCCGTGTGCCCCCATTGATTTAGCCCGAAAACAAACCGAGAACTACACGGGTACTGGACACGCCCGTGTCCTTGCCCGTGTCTACCTCAACACGCCTGGGCGCCAGGCCGTGTTCATGGTCTCGACACTTCGTCGAGTGAAGTTCGTCGAGCACCCGACACGGCCTTGGACATGCCCGTGTCCTAGGCCATGTTCCTTGTCTCGACATATCGTCGAGCGAACAATTTCGACACCCCAGGCCGATTGTCGACACGGGCTTGACACGCCCTGAGACATGCCCATGTCTCAGGCCGTGTGCCCCGTCTCGACACTTCGTCGAGCGAAAATTGTCGACACCCCGGGCCGATCATCGACAGGGGCTCGACACGCCCTGAGACACGCCCTTGTCTCAGGCCGTGTTCCCTGTCTCGACACAGTGTCGACTGAAATTCGTCGACTTCGCGGCCAAGTCGTCGACTCCAGTCTGACACGCCCTAGGACACGCCCGTGTCCCAGGCCGTGTGCCTACTGCCTGATTCCAAATCTGGCCCAAAACTTCCCCCGTCGCTCTTTTGAGTTTCGCGGCGTTACAACTCTCCCCCTCTTAAAATAATTTTGTCCACAAAATTATATATAAAGGAAAGACACGTACAAAATTAAATTGTACCTGAGCGGAACAACTCTGGATACTCGTCAAGCATAGTCTGCTCTTATTCCCAAGAGAGCTCCTCTCGACCGCAATTGTCCCATCGGACCTTGACCATCCTGATCTCTTTATTGCGTAGCCGCTTGACCTCTGAGTCCACAATTCGCACGGGTTTAACCTTTGTCGTCAACCCACTATCCACCGGCACTTGATCAACCGAGATCACTTGTGAAGGCTCTTGCACCACCTTCCGTAGCACCGAAATATGGAATACATCATGTAACCCACTTAGCTCCACTGAGAGCTTCAACCGATAGGCTGCTTCACCAACCCGCTCCAAAACCTCAAATGGCCCAAGGTACGTGAAAGATATGGTACCTAAACACCTATAGGGGGGTGAATAGGCGACCTAATCCTTTTTAAACTTTAATGGCAGCAATCAGTTAAGTTCACAAAATTCTAACTAATTAAGCACAGCAATTTCACAGCATACACAGTCACAGCACAATCACAGCAACAATCACAGCACAGCACAGCATACACAGTGGTTTATAGTGGTTCCCCAAGATATGGGTACATCCACTTTCCCCCTTCGCCTATCTAGCAGTGTACTAGATTCAGCCAAACTTCTCCACTAGCTCAGAACCCAAATTGGTTCCTACACCTCAGGCCCAAAGCCTTACAACTCAGCTTTATCCCAAAGCCTACACTCAGCCAATCAAGGCCTACACTCAGCCAACCAAGGCCTATACTCAGCCAACCAAGGCCTACACTCAGCCAACAAGGCCTACACTCAGAGATCTCAATCTCCTACACTCAGGCTCTCAAGCCCTACCCTCAGCCTTTATAATTATAGGCTTACAATTCACTCAGATCCAAAGGATCCTACAAGATAAAAATGTATTACAAATATTAACTCAACAACTCAGAAATAAAAGAGGGGAGTTGAGAGTTTCTTGATGAGTTCTTGGAAGACCTCAGCTGGATTCAATCTGACTTAGCTTTCTTCAAAGCTTCTTGAGTAGAACTGAATAAGACTGAATCCTCCTGCAGTAGTTCCTTGACCTCTGCCACTTAAGATCCAGAATGAATCTGAATCCTTCTTCTCAGCCTAGTTCCAGAGGCTGATTTCTTGGATGGAGCCCTCTCTCTCCAACTTCTTAGATCTGCACTTGGACTGCAAGATCTTCTTGTGTTGATACTCTATGTACCACTTTAATGACTTGATTTTCAACAAAACTGAACTTCTTCAACAACAGTTTCTGTAAACTGTAGGTGCCTATTTATAGGCCTTCTTCATGGTAACCGGCTGGTCCGGTCCATAACTGACTTCTGATATCTCTGACAGGTGCTGTAGACCGGCTCGAACGGCAGCTGTCATGTCATCCAGTCATTTCTTGAAAATCTCTAACTATCTGATAGTGTCGAGACTTTCTGTCTTTAAGTGTCGACACTTATAGTCCAAGTGTCGACACATGCTGTGTAAGTGTCGACACAAGTCTACAAGGTGTCGACACAACTCCTTGTATGTCTCGACACAGATTCTTCTTCAGGTGTCGACACTGAAATTGAGTGTCGACACAAGTACTTGATCTTCTATCTTTAACTGATTTCTTCTAAGTGTCGACACATCTCCTTTGTGTCGACACATCTTCTTGTGTTGAATCTGTTAAGTGTCGACACTGCTTCTTGGTGTCGACACATAGTCTTCTATGTTGATACTTGCTGAGTGTCGACACAGCTCCTTGTGTCGACACTTGATTCTTCTGTCGAGACTTCAGCTGAGTGTCGACACATTCCCTTAGTGTCGACACTTGTACTTAGAATATTTTGGAGATAATTCTGTTCTTTGCTAAGTGTCGACACAACTCCTTGTGTCGACACTTTCTTCAAGTGTTGAGTCTTCAGGTGTGTGTCGACACATTGTTCTGGGTGTCGACACATACTTCAAATGCTGACTCTTTTGTTGAGTGTCGACACATTGTGCTGGGTGTCGACACTTACTTCAAGTGCTGACTCTTTTGCTTAGTGTCGACACGTTGTGCTGAGTGTCGACACTTGTACTTAGTCTCTACAGACTTTTGCTGAGTGTCGACACAGCTCCAAGTATCGACACTTTCTGGTGTAGACTCAGCTTCACTGGGTGTCGACACAGCTCCTTGTGTCGACACTTTCGGTTTGCACTTTTCTTCACTGAGTGTCGACACAGCTCCAAGTGTCGACACTTACTGTCTGGTGTCGACACTACATCTCAGGTGTCGACATAATGACTCCAAGTGTCGACACTGCTTGTCTGGGTGTCGACACAAGCCTTCTTAAGTGTCGACACTTTCCCTCTGGGTGTCGACACATGGACTTAGAAACTTTTTGCTTCAGTCCAGTGATTACTTAACCTGCACAAGTAAACTCAACATACAACAAATACATTATGATGTATATCATTGAGTTGGGTGAGGCTTCTTCAAATCAGGTACATTTAACCAATGTACCCAACAATCTCCCCCTATTTGGAGAAGTCATAACCCTTAGTCAATGATATACACCATTCATAATTAAAAATTACAAAATGATGTAAAGCAGGTAATATTCAGCAGGGTAAACATAAACATGTATTTATTCACACATGTATACACATTCATCATTTCAGAACAAACAAGAAATAGACACATTCACAGAACAATCATGAAATATATTTATCATATATTGTTCTAACATTTTTCTTATACATCTTCAGTGGTTTACAAAAATGTTTTACATTTAAAAGATTACAAAATAATCTTCAAGTAAAATCTTAATCTATTTCTGATCTGGTTCCTTGATAACTATTTCCTTTTCAGCTTGAACTTGAGCTTTGACAGGGGCATCAGCAGTTTCAGCAATAGCAGGCTTCTTGCCTTTTAGATCTTCCTTTTTAAGTTCTTCTGCCTTGATCTTCTGCCTCTCAAAATAATGGTATGGCTTAGGAAAGTACTTGCTAGGCTCCACTGCAGTAGGAGGTAGCTTTCCCATCTTTGCTTTCCTTCTATACTGAACTATTGCTTCCTGCCTGATCTCATGTTTTCTCCATTCAGCTTCAGAGAACCACTTGTTCCTGTCATGAGTATTGTCCTTGGCAGCTTTCCAGGCAGTTAAAATTATATTCCTAGAGGTAGGGCTCCACTGTTCAAAGTCTGGCCTTTATTCTGCTTGTTCCCTAAACCTCTTTTTGGACAACCTTGTCTCTTCTTCTTTCTGTAATGCCTCTTACATGGCTTCAGATATAGGTTGAACAACCTTTTCAATGTGGACATTGTCCTTGCCCTCAAGTGGGCTATACATTGTGCTCACATCTGCTTGAATCATTTCAAAGTCTGGAGGTGGATAAATGACCTGAGCTACTTCTGGTTGCTCACCTCCAAAATAAGCAGGATTTAGTCCAGATTCAGCAACCTCATTGTCATCACACAGAGAAGGATATCCAAGTGTAGCTCTGATGGAATTTGATATCCACTTAGCATGTTCAGAGCTTGCCTTGACTAGTACTCTCTCCCCCTTTATGACCTCTCTAGCCATATGGTCTTTGACATCATCCTTTTGAAATCTGATTTGACTATCCAAGTATCTGATGCCATCTTTAAAGTAAGGTTTAAGCTTTTGAAGTTGGTCTGATATGGATTTCTGGGAGGCTTGGATAGCAGTCTTTACAGCAGTAATTTCTTCTCGAAGGACTTTATCAAATTCAGCTTTAACAGCATCAGTAGATGTAGAAGGTTCAGCAGCCTTGTTCTTCAACTCAGTGACAATAGCATTGTGGGATGCAGTCAAATTGTCATTCATCCTTAATTGATTTTCAAGAACATATCCTTGTTTCAATGCTATGTCATCCACTTGTTCTTTGATTTTCTCTTGGTGTGTTGCCAAATACAACACTGCATTTCCACCCTTGTGGAAGCAGTCTGTCATCTCTTTCTTGTTGAGATTCATCTCAAACCTTATAGATTTTATATCTTGGGCAAGATCAAACTGTAATGATCTGTGCCCGGCATCAACATAAGCCTCTATGGCTTTTCTTTGTTCATCCATTTTAATATGCAGTGCAATCAGTAAAGCACTATAATCAACAGTTGGAGCTTGTTGAACTATAGGTTGTGGGGCTATAGATTGCAGAGCTTTCTTATAACTCTGACTTCTCCTTTTAAAAACATACAGTTTCTTCTTCTTTGCCCTAGAACTCTCCTCATCTTCAGAACCTGAGGAACTGGCAATGTCAACCCTCTCCTTAGGGCTTGGAGGCTTATCTTTCTGCACTTCAGGTGCCTTCTCAGTTTCCAGCTTAATAGGCTCTTCCAGAACTTGTACTTGATCCCCCTCAAGAGCAGCATTCTCTTCTTCAGCAGCATCCTTGTCCATGTCAAAATCTTGTTGGTCTAGATTTAGGAATAAATCCTCCATGGTGTATTCTGGTGGTGAAGAAGCTGGAGAAGTTCTTTGTTCTTCAACCACAGGATCAGGAATCACTTGTACAGCAGATGTGTCATCTTCAACAACATCTGGTACTGGACTATTCAGCTGAGTTTGCTGAGGAACATCAGATAAATCAGCATATTCTATAAGATATTCTAAAGTATTTAGGTCAGTGAGTACCTCTTGAATGATGGTGGTGGCTTGCTCACTGTCCAGTGTAGAGGGTTCTTCTACAACTGGAGGCTCCCCCTGGATCTCAGCAATCTCTTGAGCAGCAGGAGATTTCACTGCAGGCACTTCCTCATGATCATCAGGAGTGAAAACAACATGTTCTTCACTCCCAGAACTGCTAGTGGACACTTGTTCCACAGGAGCTGTCTTCCTTTTCTTTTTGGGAGGAGTGACTTTCTCAGTAACAGTCTTCTCTGGGGTTGGCATTTCCTTGGACAACACCCTGTCCCATCTTGAAAAAATCCTCAGATTCATCTTCCTCATATGATTTATCTTGCTTCCTGCAGCAGTACTCATTATCTCTGGTATCACACCAACAAGGTAGAGACTTAAGATTCTGCCCAGGTTGGGCTTCTTCAGACTTTCTTTAATCTTGTCAAACACTATAACTGACCAATCAGTTCTTAGAGTGAAGATAATTCTTGTCATTATATTGAACATGGAGGCAGACACTCTGTCATGCCCTCCTGGCTTACTGAGTAAGACCTTTCCCACTATCTCAGACAGGAATTTGCCTTGGCTGTTCATGCCCTTCCTGTTAAACACAGAGCCTATCTTCATCTTTGGATCAAGACCACACCAGGTAAGAGCTTCCCTGGTCTTGGATGCAGTGACTTCTTCTTCATCTTGAGTTTTTGGTAGTTGGAGCACCTTCCTCAGATTTTTAGGGGATACCTTAACCCTTTCTCCATGAACTCTGGATTTGATTTTGTATCCAGAGTCATCGACCTTCGTTCCATTAAGAAATTCAAGAACCTCTTTCTTCCAAATCTTTGTAGGTTCTGAAACTAAGTACTCTAACCCAGAGTCGGCGACTAGGGTTACTACTGCCTTAATTTCTTGATCAACATCGTCGAATGCGCCGCGCACAAGCTCATATCCTTCGTTAACGTTCTCCTCAAGCTTAGGTGCCATTAGGGTTTGTAGAATTTGTCTTTAGAAAAGAGAGGTGTCGACACAGTAGTTTTGATCTCGAAACTTTAAAAGCGTGTCGACAAACAAAGACAGAACCCTATTTATACCTTTCTGATTTTGAAGATGAACAGGCGGGATAGTTAACTTAAAATGTGTCAACACTGGCAATAAGTGTCGACACTGACTTATAATGTCTCGACACACATGTGTCGACACAAGTTTAGTCAACAGATTTTATGTGTCGACACTTGGTTATGTGTCGACACAACATATCTCGACACATTGTCGAGACTTTACTTAGAAAATTCTGAGTAAATACTAAGTGTCGACACCACAATGGATGTGTCGACACCTACATGTCATGTGTCGACACTAATATTCTGAAGTGTCGACACCAACTTCCTAGATGTGTCGACACCTTTTTCCTGAAGTGTCGACACCACTATTCTGTGTCGACATAGACTTGTCTATGTGTCGACACCTTTTTACTTAGTCATTTTCAAATCTGTAAACTTACTCTAAGTTTATCATTCCTAGTTCAATTTTGAATCTATTGAACTTAGCTTCTTCTAGTGGCTTAGTAAACATATCAGCTACTTGATTATCAGTTTTAACATATTCTAATAAAATATCTTCTCTTTCTACATGTTCCCTAAGAAAATGATATTTAATTTCAATATGTTTTGTCCTACTATGAGATACAGGGTTATTAGCTATTGAAATAGCACTTGTAGAATCACAGAAGAGTGGAGTTCTACTTACCTGAAATCCATAGTCCTCTAGCTGATGTTGTATCCACAAAAGTTGAGCACAGCAACTTCCTGCAGCCACATACTCTGACTCTGCTGTGGAGATAGCCACACTGGTTTGCTTCTTGCTACTCCATGAAATTAATCTCCCACCTAGGAATTGACAGGTTCTAGTAGTGCTCTTTCTATCTTCTTTGCATCCTGCAAAGTCTGCATCTGAATAACCTGTTAGATCAAAATCTCCATTCCTAGGGTACCAGAGGCCTAGATAGGGAGTGCCCTTTAGATATCTCAATATTCTCTTGACTGCAGTCAAATGAGACTCTTTGGGGCAGGCTTGATACCTTGCACAAACACATGTAGCATACATTATGTCTGGTCTACTAGCAGTCAAGTATAATAGGGAGCCAACTATCCCTCTATACAAGGTTTCATCTACAGGTTTCCCTGCATCATCCTTGCTAAGAGACATACTTGACCCCATAGGAGTCTTCATGGTACTGGATGAATCCATACCATACTTCCTTATGAGTTCTAGGGTGAACTTGGACTGACATATGGATAAACCACTTTCAGTCTGTTTAACTTGGAGACCCAAGAAAAACTTCAGCTCTCTCATACTACTCATCTCAAACTGACCTTGCATAAGTTTTGCAAACTTTTTGCAATGGCTGCTTTCAGTAGACCCAAATATAATGTCATCTACATATATTTGGACAAGTATAACTTTGCCTCTAGATTCCCTAAGGAATAGAGTCTTATCTATTTTCCCCCTTGAGAACTTGTTCTCAATGAGGAAACTAGATAGGGTTTCATACCAAGCCCTAGGGGCTTGCTTTAACCCATATAAAGCTTTCCTAAGTCTATAGACATGATGAGGTAGAGTTGGATCAACAAAACCTGCAGGCTATTCCACATAGACTTCTTCCTTAAGATTACCATTCAAGAATGCTGACTTGACATCCATTTGGTAAACCTTGAATCCTTGATAGGTTGCATAGGCTAAGAACATCCTTATGGCTTTCAGTCTGGCTACTGGAGCAAAGGTTTGATCAAAGTCAATACCTTCTTCTTGCCTATATCCTTTAGCAACCAGTCTTGCTTTATTCTTAATGATGGCCCCTTGTTCATCCATCTTATTCCTGTAGATCCACTTAACTCCTATTATATTGTGGTCTTTAGGTTTAGGAACAAGTTCCCAAACCTTGTACCTCTTAAACTGATTAAGCTCTTCTTGCATTGCTTCAGTCCATTGTGGATCCAGTATTGCTTCTTCAAATTTCTTGGGTTCAACTTGAGACAGGAAACTGGAGTAGATTGCTGCATTCATGTATCTGCTCCTGGTTTGTACTCCTTGTCTTGGATCTCCAATAATCTGCTCTACTGGATGATCTCTTAGATGCCTGTTGGCTGGAGGCATTCTTACTTCTGGTTGAACCATTTCAGCATCTCCATCATGCTGTTCTCCTTGTATTTCTTCAGCAATTGGCACATGTAGTTCTCCCCCTGGACAACAGCTACTCTCCTCTCCTTGCTGTCTTGCAGCAGGCACTTCTTCTATAGTAAGCTTGTCCATTTTCTTTGATAAACCTGTGGGGCTGCATACAGAACTAGACAACTCATTTTTAATAAGTTTAGTCACATCAAAAACTACATGCACAGATTCTTCTACAACTTGTGTAGACAAGTTGTAGACTCTATAAGCCTTACTATTATTGCTGTACCCAACAAAAATTCCCGCTTGGGACTTGGCAGCAAACTTAGTTAAGTAAGACTTCCCATTGTTAAGTATGAAGCATTTGCAACCAAAGATCCTGAAATAGGATAGGTTTGGTTTCCTGCCTTTCACAACTTCATAGGGGGTCTTGTTTAGCCCTTTAGTGATGGTAGCCCTATTTATAACATGGCATGCAGTGTTGACTGCTTCAGCCCAGAAATACTCTGGCAGTGATGTATCACTTAGTAGGGTCCTACCAGCCTCTATCAAGATCCTATTCTTCCTCTCAGCAATGCCATTTTGCTGAGGTGTTCTAGGTGAAGAGAATTCTTGAAATATCCCAAAATCTTCACATAGTTTTGTCATGCTTTCAGACTGAAACTCAGTACCATGGTCACTTCTAATTTTGACCACAGTACTATTTAGTTCATTCTGAATTTGCTTGACAAAGCTGTAGAAGACACTAGGTGTTTCAGATTTCTGTCTTAAAAAGAACACCCAGGAAAACCTTGAGTAATCATCTACAACTACAAGGGTATAGACCTTCCTACCTAAGCTGTGAACTGGCATTGGACCAAAGAGATCCAAATGCAAGAGGTACAAACACCTCACAGCATCTTTGTTTTCTATGCTTCTAAAGGTGGATTTAGTCTGCTTGCCCTTTTGACAAGCTGAGCAAATACCATCTTTGACACACTTAACTTGAGGACCATTCCTCACTAACTCTTTGCTAAAGAGTTTGCTAATAGTCTTGTAGTTAAGATGGGCAAGCCTCTTGTGCCATTTGACACAATGAGAGACTGTCTCATCAGCTACAAGACAAATTGGAGAACCATTGTTCTCAATCATAATGTCTAGGCAGTAGACATTCCTTTTCCTATAACCTGTCAAAATCATCTCTTGATCACTTGACCTCTTGATATGACAACCATTTTTAACAAATGAGATGTCATACCCTACATCACTTAATTGACTTATACTTATTAGGTTGTGTTTCAACCCTTTAACATAAGCCACTTGAGTAATGGTAACCAAGTTTGTAGAAATGTTACCAAACCCTTTGATGGTTCCTTTTTCAGAACCACCAAAGGTTACTTTTGGACCATCTTTTATTGGAATGTAGTCCTTCAGTAGTCCCCTAGTTCCAGTCATATGTCTGGAACATCCACTGTCCAAGTACCATGTTGGGGTATGGCCACTTGGACTCACCTGCAAGACAGATTAATGAACCTTAGAACCCAAAGAATTCTTGGGTCCTTGGTACTTGTTAGTCTGCAATCTGACAAAGCTACCTACTGGCTTTCCAACAGGTAGTTTGGTACTCACTTTGGCACAAGCATTGTGCCAACAGTCCACTGCAAAATGGCCAATCTTGCCACAGCACCAACATTCAAACTTGTTGTACCTTTACATAGGTACTGCCTTGGCTGTCTTGTCTACAGCAGGCCTGTTGAATGTTGGGGCTTTGCCCTTGGACTTAGACTTGGACTGCTTGGTCCCTGCAGGTCTAATAAAGCCCAGTCCAGCCTTGCCTTTATGATGAACAAATTCATCAATTAAAGGTAGCACTGACTTAGGTTTAGAAAACCTAGCAACAAGTTCTCTCTCTTTCTAAAGATTTATCTCCAGACTCTTGATTTGATCATTTTTAAATGATATAGTACCCATTTGAATCACTGTTATGTGCTTCAACCTGGCTATCTCATTCAGTTTTTGATCAAATTGATTCTCAAAATCTGTTACAGCAGCTTTTAGATCAGCAATTTCCAATGCCTGACTTTTGGCAAGGGTCTTGCTTTTCTTGTAAGCCTGCAACAGCACTTTATATTCATCTATAAGCTGATGAATATCATCCTCAGACTTATATATATTCTCATCACTTGATGAAGAAAAATCTGAATCTGAACTAGAACAAGAAACTGAACTTGAACTTGAACCTTGTACCTTACTGGGTCCTGGCTGCTCCAGAATTTTGGCACTCTCTGTCAAAGTCATTAGCCCTTGGCATTGACTGACTTCTTGTTCATAAATAGACTCCATTAACTGCATGAATTCTTCCTCATCTTCTTCAGCAAACAGCCCTATGTAGGCTTCAGCATCAGACTCAGATTCTGAAGAAGAAATGTCTGATAGAGTCTTCTCTTTCTTGGCTACAAAAGACTTCTCTTTCTTGCCTTTGAAGTGAGCCTTTTTCCTGTCACCAGATTCCTTTCTCTTCTCTGGACAATCTGCAATAACATGGCCATGTCTATTGCAGCAATAGCACACTATCTTAGATCCAGTTTCCTTGCTTGACTTTGTCCTCTTCCTGTCTTTCTTTGAAGGCTTTTTCTCCTGATAAAAGACTTCCTTTCCCTTTGAAGTAGAAGGTCTTGACCTCCACTGTTTCTTTTTCAAGAATTTCTGAAAGTGTCTAGTGAAGGCAGCAAAGTCTTCATCACTTTCATTGCTCTCAGTCTTTGTGCTGACTGACTCATCTGATTCTGATTTAACTACCTCTGGAGGTGGAGTTGATGACTTATTCCTGCACTTTCTGGGAACTTCTGTCTTGAAAGCAACAGTTCTTTCTTTGTGCTCAGTCCTTGTTGATTTCTCCTCCTCTTTTCTCACTGTCAACTGCATCTCATATGACAATAACTTGTCAAACAGTGTAGGAGGAGGAATTTCCCCCAACTTAGCCATTTCTCTTATGGCGCAGATCTTTGTGTCCCAATCTTTGGTTAGGGACCTTAGGAACTTGTCATTTAGTTCATAGTTACTGAACTCTCTTCCATAAGACATGAGTTCATTAACTATTCTGTAGAACTTCTTGTAGCACTCAGTTATGCTATCACCTTTACCTTGTCTAAAACTCTCATACTCCTGATTTAGCAAGGATTTTCTATCTTGACTTACTTCTTCAGATCCTTCTATATACACTATAAGAGTGTCCCACATCTCCTTGGCTGTCTTACAGTGTATAAGATTCTGAAATGTTGCATAATCTATGACACTCACTATAATGTTTTGTGCCCTCTTGTCCATTGTGGCTAGGACAATCTCATCCTTAGTCATCTCAGAGAAATCCTTTGGAGTTCTCTGATTTGCATCTAGAACTGAAATCTTCATGGGCACATAAGGCCCTTCCTTTACTGTGATGTAGATTCTAGGGTCTGAGGCCTCCATAAACAGCCTTACCCTTTCCTTCCAGATCCCAAAGATCTCTTTCCTGCATATGGGTAATTTCATGGAACCCAATTCCTTGTGATTCTCAGAGGAACACATGTTTCTTGATTTTCTTGAATTTCTTGAATCTGTGTTTTGCCTAACACTGAATCTGCCAAGCAGGATCTCCTCAGACTGTTAGTCCTTTTTGAGGAACCTCGCTTTGATACCACTTGAAAGATATGGTACCTAAACACCTAGAGGGGGGGTGAATAGGTGACCTAATCCTTTTTAAACTTTAATGGCAGCAATCAGTTAAGTTCACAGAATTCTAACTAATTAAGCACAGCAATTTCACAGCATACACAGTCACAGCACAATCACAGCAACAATCACAGCACAGCACAGCATACACAGTGGTTTATAGTGGTTCCCCAAGATATGGGTACATCCACTTTCCCCCTTCGCCTATCTAGCAGTGTACTAGATTCGTCCAAACTTCTCCACTAGCTCAGAACCCAAATTGGTTCCTACACCTCAGGCCCAAAGCCTTACAACTCAGCTTTATCCCAAAGCCTACACTCAGCCAATCAAGGTCTACACTCAGCCAACCAAGGCCTACACTCAGCCAACCAAGGCCTACACTCAGCCAACAAGGCCTACACTCAGAGATCTCAATATCCTACACTCAGCTCTCAAGCCCTACCCTCAGCCTTTATAATTATAGGCTTACAATTCACTCAGATCCAAAGGATCCTACAAGATAAAAATGTATTACAAATATTAACTCAACAACTCAGAAATAAAAGAGGGGAGTTGAGAGTTTCTTGATGAGTTCTTGGAAGAACTCAGCTGGATTCAATCTGACTTAGCTTTCTTCAAAGCTTCTTGAGTAGAACTGAATAAGACTGAATCCTCCTGCAGTAGTTCCTTGACCTCTGCCACTTAAGATCCAGAATGAATCTGAATCCTTCTTCTCAGCCTAGTTCCAGAGGCTGATTTCATGGATGGAGCCCTCTCTCTCCAACTTCTTAGATCTGCACTTGGACTGCAAGATCTTCTTGTATTGATACTCTATGTACCACTTTAATGACTTGTTTTTCAACAAAACTGAACTTCTTCAACAACAGTTTCTGTAAACTGTAGGTGCCTATTTAGAGGCCTTCTTCATGGTAACCGGCTGGTCCGTTCCATAACTGACTTCTGATATCTCTGACAGGTGCTGTAGACCGGCTGGAATGGCAGCTGTCATGTCATCCATTCATTTCTTGAAAATCTCTAACTGTCTGATAGTGTCGAGACTTTCTGTCTTTAAGTGTCGACACTTATAGTCCAAGTATCGACACATGCTGTGTAAGTGTCGACACAAGTCTACAAGGTGTCGACACAACTCCTTGTATGTCTCGACACAGATTCTTCTTCAGGTGTCGACACTGAAATTGAGTGTCGACACAAGTACTTGATCTTCTATCTTTAACTAATTTCTTCTAAGTGTCGACACATCTCCTTTGTGTCGACACATCTTCTTGTGTTGAATCTGTTAAGTGTCGACACTGCTTCTTGGTGTCGACACATAGTCTTCTATGTTGATACTTGCTGAGTGTCGACACAGCTCCTTGTGTCGACACTTGATTCTTCTGTCGAGACTTCAGCTGAGTGTCGACACATTCCCTTAGTGTCGACACTTGTACTTAGAATATTTTGGAGATAATTCTGTTCTTTGCTAAGTGTCGACACAGCTCCTTGTGTCGACACTTTCTTCAAGTGTTGAGTCTTCAGCTGTGTGTCGACACATTGTTCTGGGTGTCGACACATACTTCAAATGCTGACTCTTTTGTTGAGTGTCGACACATTGTGCTGGGTGTCGACACTTACTTTAAGTGCTGACTCTTCTGCTTAGTGTCGACACATTATGCTGAGTGTCGACACTTGTACTTAGTCTCTGCAGACTTTTGCTGAGTGTCGACACAGCTCCAAGTGTCGACACTTTCTGGTGTAGACTCAGCTTCACTGGGTGTCGACACAGCTCCTTGTGTCGACACTTTCTGTTTGCACTTTTCTTCACTGAGTGTCGACACAGCTCCAAGTGTCGACACTTACTATCTGGTGTCGACTCTGCATCTCAGGTGTCGACACAGTGACACCAAGTGTCGACACTGCTTGTCTGGGTGTCGACACAAGCCTTCTTAAGTGTCGACACTTTCCCTCTGGGTGTCGACACATGGACTTAGAAACTTTTTGCTTCAGTCCAGTGATTACTTAACCTGCACAAGTAAACTCAACATACATCAAATACATTATGATGTATATCATTGAGTTGGGTGAGGCTTCTTCAAATCAGGTACATTTAACCAATGTACCCAACAGTACCTCGGGCTTAGCTTTTTCAATCGCCGCACCCGAGAGACACCCTTAAACGGCTTGATCTTTAAGTACACATAGTCGCCCACAACGAAATCCACGTTCCTGTGCTTGGCATTATAATACTTCGCTTGACGGTCCTGAGCGATAAGCAACCTCTCCCGAATGGTACGCACCAACGAAGTAGCATCCTCCATTTCTACTCGCTTATATAACTTTGACTCACCTGTTTCTAGCTAATACAAAGGCGTGCGACATTTTCTACCATATAGGGCCTCGAAGGGTGTCATTTGAATACTCTCTTGGTAGCTATTGTTGTATGCAAACTCCACCAAATAAAGATGGTCTTCCCATTGCTTTCCAAAATCCAAGACACACATGCGAAGCATGTCTTCCATAGTTCTATTGACCCTCTCGGTCTGCCCATCCGTTTGCGGATGGAAGGCTGTGCTGAATTTTAGCTTTGTTCCCAACATTTGCTGCACAAACCTCCAATCATTGGACGTGAACTGCCCATCTCGGTCACTCACGATGCTGCGGGGCACACCGTGAAGCCGTATAATGTTATCCACATACAGTTTTGCCAACTTCTCCACCGGATCATCTTTCCTATGTGGAATGAAATGTGACACCTTCGTTAGCCGATCTACGACAACCCAAATGGCGTCGTTCCCCTTTTGCGACCTTGGCAAACCGTGCACAAAGTCCATAGATATGTCGTCGAATTTCCACTCCGGAATAGGCAAGGACTTAAGAAATCCTCGCGGCTTTTGGCACTCGGCCTTCACCAAGGCGCAAGTTTGGCGCTTCGCTACTTAGAGCGTCACATCCTACTTCAAACCCGACCACCAAAACAGTTTATTTACATCGCGGTAAATCTTTGTGCTCCCCGGGTGAATCGAGTACTTAGTATGGTATGCCTCGTACAACAATTCCACCCACAGATTGCCCACACTTGGGACACACAGACGACCGTCTTTCCAAAGTAATCCGTCCTCCACGATAAATTGGGAATCTGACCCATCCAGAGCCTCTTCCTTGAACTGCTTCAAGTGGTCATCCAAATCCAAAGCCTGCCGAATCCGATCAGTCAGGTCATATTGGACATCAGTCCAATTCAGTACTGCTTCAGCACATGATTGCTTATCTACACAAACAATCTCCAATGCCACCAACTCCCGCACCAACCGCTCATCATGCATCGATAGCCAATTGGCTTGAGTTGGGGCTCGGCGACTCAACGCGTCCGCAATCGCATTCCCTTTACCAAGCACGTAATGGATCTTGAATGTATAGTCTCCCAAGAACTCCATCCATCTACGCTGCCGCATATTCAGATCTTTCTAATCAATCAGATACTTCAGGCTCTTATGATCGGTGTAGATATCAATCTTCACACCGTACAAATAATGCCTCCACGGCTTCAAGGCAAAAATCACTGCCGCTAACTCCAAGTCATGGACCGGATAGTTCCTTTCATTCACTTTTAGCTGTCTCGAGCCATAGGCTATTACACTTCTGTGTTGCAGTAGCACGCAACCCAAACCGCTGCCCGAAGCGTCGCAATAAATCTCATAACCTTTGGTCCCACATGGCGAACTCAGCACAGGCGCCGTGGTCAACCGACATTTCAACTCCTCAAAAGCTCGCGCGCACTCAGGCGTCCAAACGAACTTCTGCTCCTTCCTCGTCAAAGTAGTGAGAGATAACTCTATCCGCGAGAAGTTCTCTATGAAGTGCCTATAATAGCCGGCAAGCCCCAGAAAGCTCCGGACTTCCGCTACCATAGAAAGCTCAGGCCACTCCCGTATCGCAACAATCTTCGCCGGATCCAGAGCAATACCCTCTCCACTCACTATATGACCGAGGAACGCCACTGAGGATAACCAAAACTCGCAATTCGAGAACTTGGCATACAACTAATTCCTCCTTAGCGTCTCCAAAACCAAACGAAGATGCTTGAAGTGATCTTCCTCACTCTGCGAGTACACCAAAATATCGTCGATGAAGACGATCACAAAATGGTTCAAGTACTCCCTGAAGGTCTTGTTCATCAAATCCATGAACACTGACGTCGCATTAGTCAGCCCAAACGGCATGACCGTAAACTCATAATGTCCGTATCTCATACTGAACGCTGTCTTCAAGATATCACTCTCCCTTATTCGCAGCTGATAGTACCCAGACTTGAGATCCAACTTCGAGTACACCGTCGACCCGACCAACTGATCAAAAAGATCATCGATCCGGGGGATCGGGTACTTGTTCTTTTCCGTCAAATTGTTGAGCTCCCAATAATCAATATAAATCCTCAAGCTTACGTCCTTCTTCTTAACAAAGAGTACCAGCGCGCTCCAAGGCGAAGAACTTGGGCGCACATACCCTTGCTCCAACAACTCTTGCAGTTGAACCTTCAGCTCCGCCATTTCCTTAGGCGCTAGCCGATACGGAGATCGTGACACAAGCTTTGCACCTGGCACAAGCTCAATCGTGAAATCTATCTCCCGCTGAGGCGGGGCTCCAGGAAGATCTGCGGGGAACACATCAGGGAATTCCGATACCACTGAAATACAATCCAATCCGGGCTTCGGCTTTGCAACCTCCACTAGTGTAAAGAACAGTTCTGCACCGGTACGAACCGCCTTCACCACTTGAAGAGCAGACATCAATGTCTTGCTCGACCCCTTTAAGCCCGTAAAATTCGTCTCACGACTGCTCCAAGCTTGACTTCCTTGCGACCGCAATCAATATAGGCCTGCTGCTTCGAGAGTCAGTCCATGCCAAATATAACGTCAAACTCCACCAACGGAAGAAACGATGCTTGCAGATCGAACACCTGATTCCCAATACGAATCTTAACACCGCAGATTCTATCCGCGTGCATCGAACACCCATTGGGCAACAACACATCCAACTTATCCTTCACCATCGAAGAACGGACTCCGATGCGTGATATAAATCCTTCGGACAAGAAGGAGTGTGAAGCTCCCGTATCGAAGAGTGCTCTTGCCGGATTTTCACAAATCAAAACAAATCCTAAACAAGCAGTGGTAAGGTAACATGTGCATAACAAGTATTTAAAGAAATTGATTTGCTATAAATTAAACCGTACCTGTCACCACATCCGCCTGTTTGATGGCCTCCTGTTGGCCAAGATTATAGACCCTTGGTTGGGCCGGTGCATAGTGGGATGCGGTCGACTCCACCGCCTTGCCCTTCTCTTCGTAAGTAACTCCCGGCTTCCTTTCGGACATGGGACGTCCGCTCCAACAATCGCGGGCAAAGTGCCCCGACTTTCCACAAGTAAAACACGTGCCCGGGGTCCGACCCGTACTCACCCCAGAAGCACCAGAAGGAGCTGGACCTGAAGTCCTATGCTTCTTGAAGGACCTTCGATAGCCGGACTTTGAAGTAGTCGGCACTTTGAACTCAGATTTCTTGTCGCCAACACTCTTCTTCGCTTGGACATTCTTCATGTCCTTCTCCAAGGACCGGGCCGTGTTGACCAAGGTTAAGAAACCTGCGTCATCGGCCCCGAGAGTAGTGACCTTAACTCATCTCTCAACCCTTCGTATAATCTATTCGTCTTGCGCTCCTCATCCTCAATGGTGGAGCTAGCATATCGACTCAAGCGAGTAAACTCGTGGAGATATTCATCCACACTACTGTCCCCTTGTACCAACTTCAGGAACTCGTTCTCCATCGAAATCCTCTGAGTAGAAGGGAGGTACCTTGCTAAGAACAATCCCGAGAACTCTTCCATCGGGACGTCTGTAAGTTGTCTACCTCTCAAATGATGCAGCTCCAATCCTTCCCACCATAATCTCGCTTCACCGTCCGAAAGGAACGTAGCAATGGTGGTCATTTGCCACTCATCCGTCTCCGTTGCTGTCATGACTCTCTTCACCCTGGAGTGCCAGTATTCAGCTTGAGATGGGGTTCCCAACCCCGAGAATACCGGAGGATTAAAGCTCATGACATTCTTAAGCTGCCTCTCGGTTTCCCTCCTTGGCACCAACGGCTCCACTACTACCTGTTCCACTCTCCTCGGCTCAGTCGCTTGCAGCGGTACCTGCTCCATCGCAGGAGCGGGCTGCTACGTTTGCCTTGCAGGCTGCGCATTAATCATGGATAACACTGCTTCGGCCACCAATCGTATGGTCTCAGCCGATAGAGGTGTTGTAGGAGCTTTATTAGGTGCACTGCTAGCCTCAGAAACTCGACGTTCTGACGGCCCAGCACAACTTCTGGTCATCTATAGTGCTACAAAACACCGTTAAGCGACCAAATAGAATTGCAAACAACAATTATAGGAACACGCAGGTTCCTCAAACACCTGTATTTTCATTCCTACGTGGACATTCATGGGTTCTTTTACTGTTATAACGATGACGCACACAATGTGCTCACCACCACTTAAAAAGAATTCGCCCACGAATTCATCTTAAGCCCGACCAAAACCAGTAGTCTGATACCAAATTGTAACACCCCCAATCCGTCGCATAGCATATAGCAGTAGGTCCGGCCAGGGCCCGACGCCATATACCACAGACAGACCGGGTGGTTACTCAATGAAAACCATCCAACCAATCAAAACATCCTACACAGAGCATTCTAGCGGAAGCAGTTTAAGTTGCAATAAAGAACCCAGCACAAAGAGCACGAATGTCCACTAATAAACCAAATAGGAATCTCGTACATACACGAGTACAAGCCTTAAGGACTTACAAAATGGTTTACTTCAATATTACATGTTTTACAAACCACGACACGCAGGTCGGTCATACATGAGTAAAAACAGTAAACACTCCAATTAGGCCTTTGAGGGCTGGCTTCGCAATTTGGGCTTTAGCCCGCTATTGACCGCTTGGTCCAGCTGCACCTGCAAGCAACAAAACCACCGCACTGTGGCAAACAAAGGCAACGGTCAGTAATGCTGACCAAATTTTAACGATCCCACCCCAATTCGGGGCGGCGATGCTCCTTCCCAGCACTTATTAGCACAACCAAGCAGTATAACAATATACATTTCATCACAGGCGCTGGCTCGCACGGCCACACGCCCCGTGCTCTTAGGGCACATATTCGGTGAACCGACCAATGTCACGTCAATTAAAGCCATAGACATTCCGGACTCACCACCGACAATTTGATGGCCAAACCTATGAGCATTTTGTCTTCTTGGTCTGGGTCACGACAATTTAAGGCATAGACCGCCAAAAACCCTAATCTATGCCAACGGCAAGTGCCACGTACCCTTAGGTCTCTTTAACCGAACGACATAGAATGGGTACAGTTCCATCTAACCCGTGCTCACATCACAACGACAGTTTAAGCCATATGCGCGGGTCAAACTTCTCCCGTGTCCCATTTCCGTCACACATTTCACATAACTCGGTTATGTTCAAGTTGGTTCTCAGGCCTCCAAGTTGCCAAGATTACGCATCCGCCCAGTTTTCCGGGTGCACCTTTGGGTTAATCCCCAAGGCTCCCTATTGCAATCTACCGTGTAGAAAACCCGAAAACAACCAAACGCACGAAGTCTTCTCCAACATTTATGCAATGCAACATCACCGATCCAGACCAACATGTCCGGGTAGGCTTTACACGTCATGTCTATGTCCGTTCTTACTTACGGACTCTAAACAACGGGGACTTTACATATCTACCTGAAGGAACGCCTCCAACTCACCGCAAACTCGCGAGAGCGGGCTTCCTATGCAAAGGAGAGCTTCACATGCTCAAGAAGAGAATCGTTACCCTAGCGTTCTTCTTTGGGGCCATGGAAAAGTAAGCAGATGAAAAGCACCGCACTCTCTTTGCCTCCGTAGATCCGGAGTCGGCTCGCGATTTGGAGCTTCGAAGCTCCTCCAATGGTCGGATCTAGATTCTTCTTCCTCCCTTGGCTCTCCTCTCTCTCTCTATACTTTAGAAAGATAACCACTCAAGCAAAAGTGAGGGTTTCAAAGGTCCAATCCCGGGAATATCCCATCAGGAACAACCCCCAACCGTCGGATCCCAAGTTAAAGAAACGAACGACCTTGATTCGGGACTGAAATGTACAATCTGGACCGAACACGGCCTGATACACGCTCGTGTCTAGGGCCGTGTGTCTCATTCGCCGTCAAAATCGACGCGCCTGGAACAACACACGGGCATCCGACACGCCCATGTTCGACCTGACATGCTTGTGTTCCAACTGACATGGCCGTGTGGTCGGCCGTGTGCCCCCATCGATTTAGCCCGAAAACAAACCGAGAACTACACGGGTACTGGACACGCCCGTGTCCTTGCCCGTATTAGACCTCAATACGCCTGGGCGCCAGGCCGTGTTCACGGTCTCGACACTTCGTCGAGTGAAGTTCGTCGAGCACCCGACACGGCCTTGGACACGCCCGTGTCCTAGGCCGTGTTCCTTGTCTCGACACATCGTCGAGCGAAAAATGTCGACACCCCAGGCCGATTGTCGACACGGGCTTGACACGCCCTGAGACACGCCCGTGTCTCTGGCCGTGTGCCCCATCTCCACACTTCGTCGAGCGAAAATCGTCGACACCCCGGGCCGAACGTCGACAGGGGATCGACACGCCCTGAGACACGCCCGTGTCTCAGGCCGTGTGCCCTGTCTCGACACAATGTCGACCGAAATTCGTCGTCTTCGCGGCCAAGTCGTCGACTGCAGTCTGACACGCCCTGGGACATGCCCATGTCCCAGGCTGTGTGCCTACTGCCAGATTCCAAATCTGGCCCAAAACTTCCCCCATCGCTCTTTTGAGTTTCGGGGCGTTACAGTGGTTATCCCGAAAGGGTTATACCCGAGAGAAGGGTTTCAAAACCCTTATGTTTCTGTCGTATTTCTCTGTATAAATCCTAGAGAGGGGAGAGCAAATGAGAGGAAGAAGCTTAGATCCAGTCTTTGGAGGAGTTTTAGTGCTCCAAATCGCGAGCCGACTTCGGATCTACGAAGGCAAGGAGATTGCGGTGCATTTCATCCGCGTACATTTCCATGGCGCCAAGGAAGAACGCTAGGGTAACGATTCTCTACTTGAGCATGTGAAGTACTCCTTCTTTTGCATAGGAAGCCCGCTCTCGCGAGTTTGCGGTGAGTTGGAAGCGTTCCTTCCGGTAGATATGTGAAGTCCCTGTTGTGTAGAGTCCGTAATCGAGAACGGACATAGGCATGATGTGTGAAGCCTATCCAGACATGTTGTTCTGGATCGGTGATGTTGCATTACATAAATGCCGGAGAAGACTCCGTGTGAATGTTTGTTTTTTGGGTTTTCTACGTGGTAGATTGCAACCAGGAGCCTTGGGGATTAACCCTAAGGTGCACCCGGAAAACTGGGCGGATGCGTGATCTTGCCAACTTGGTGGCCTGGGAGCCAACTTGAACATAACCGGGCTATGTGAAGTATGTGTTGGAAACGGGACTCGGAGACGTTTGACCTGCACATATGGCTTAAATTGTCGTTGCGATGTGAGCACGGGTCAGATGGAACCGTACCCATTCTATGACGTTCGGTTAGAGCCGTTGGCATAGATGAGGGTCTTCGGCGGTCTATGGCTTAAATTGACGTGACCCATGCCGGGAAGACAAAATGCTCATATGTTTGGATGTCAAAGTGGCGGTGGTGAGTCCGGAATGTCTATGGCTTAAATTGACGTGACATTGGCCGGTTCACCGAGAATGTGCCCTGAGTGCACGGGGCCTGTGATGCAATATATATTTATATATTGTTGGTTATGCTAATAAGTGCAGGGAAGGAGCATCGCTGCCCCGAATTGGGGGCGGGATCATTATAATTTGGTCAGCATTGCTGACTGTTGCTTTTGTTTGCCACCGTGTGGTGGTTTGTTGCTTGCAAGTGTTGCTGGACCAAGCGGTCAATAGCGGGGTAAAGCCCAAATTGCAAAGCCATCCCTCGAAGGCCTAATTGGAGTGTTTACTTGCTTTTATTCATGTATGACCGGCCTGCGTGCCGTGGTATGAAAAACATGTAATTTGAGTACACTATTTGTAAGGCCTTAAGGCCAGTACTTGTGTATGTACTTCATTCCTTCTTGGCTTATTAGTGGACATTCATGCTTGTTGCTGGGTTTTTTTAATTGCAACTATTTAAACTGCTTCCGATAGAATGCTTTGTGTTGGACGTTGTGATTGGTTGGATGGTTTCCATTGAGTAACCACCCAGTCTGTTTGTGGTATATGACGTCGGGCCCCGGTCGGACCTACTGCTATATGCTATGCGACGGATAGGGGGTGTTACAGATGGAGTGCCCCTGGGTCTGCTAGGGACGGCTGGGAGGAGATGTGTTGGTTATATAGTTGAGGTCAACCTTTGCTGACCCACGTTACCACCAATTTTTGTAGGGCAAGGATCACAAGCAAAATCAAGCTGCCCGGCCAAAAAGGCCTAAGACTCATGAAGTGATCTCTTTATTTGGAAACTTTGTTTGGGTGAATGTTATGCTTATTGTACTGTGATCTGGCTTGCATGCCGAGGTAGCCTAGGAGTGCTATTACACTTTGATATGGTATTGTTTAAGTTTTGGACACAAAAATATTGTTAGGCCTTAAGGCTGATTTCATACTCTTATGCTAGTGGATAACTTCTAGTCTTGATGTTTGTTTCCGCTGTGTTTAGTGTGAGTTTTGTGTTGGGTAGTTTATATCATCTTATAATTCTTAAGCTGTGGGGTTTGTATGTTGCGGAGCCCCGACCAAACCCATATTATACGGTCATTACAGATGAGGTGTTACAATTTGGTATCAATGTCAGGTTAGTGTTCAAGGTAATATTTAGTGGTTGTTTTGTCATATCGGATCGTGTTAAGAAGCTATCCGCATAGGAGTATTACGGGACCATGAGTGTCCTTGTGTCTATGTTTTGGGATAGATGTTGATTCTTGTTTTACCTTGGTTTTGCTAATGGTGGAAGCGACGAGGCGGAGACGTCGAGTCCATAAGAGGAGCCTTCGGCGAGCAGTGCTGCTGCTCCAGGTCTGATGGGCATGGTTGTAACCCTAGCCGACTTATGTCATATGATAGCATAGGCAATGGAAGCGGCCCAATCCGCAGCGACAACATAAGTTTTTACCCATGTTGCACAAGTAGCGACTCCTATTACCACGGATGCAGCACCAGTCATACCAAGCAGAGGAACCAGTCTAGCAGAGATGCTGGTTGAGAGAGTGTTCGTCGGGCATGGAGACCGAGATATGAAGTATTTTCTGAGTTTCCATCCTCTAACATTCAATGAAGTTGGCATGCCGACCGATGCAGAGGATTGGTGGGCGAGGATTCAAGAACTGCTGAGGGCGTCAGAGATGCCAGAAGAGAAGCAGTCTGAGTTTACGACCTTCATGTTAGAAGGTGACTCTAAGTTGTGGTGGGTGATCCATTGCGCCCGCAAGTTTCCTGGACGTGCCCCGTCTATAGAAGAGTTTGGGAATGCCTTCTTGAAAAAGTATTTCCCTCCGTCGAAAAGATTAGCCCTTCAGAGATAGTTTTTGCACTTGGTGTTATGCGAAAATACTGTGGATGAGTATGTTCAGGAGTTTACTCGATTGGATCATTATGCTGGAATGATCATAGATGACGATGAAGTGAGGGACAATCTCTTCTACCATGGGTTTAGAGAGAATCTGAGACAACCCCTCATAACTATGAAGAATATGGGCTTCAACGAGTTGATTGAGGCCGCCAGGATGTTGGAAAGTGACAGAACAAACCCAATGTCATAAGGGATTTACATTAAAATAGGGAGAAGGAAATCCTTCTCAATCGCAAGGGAAGCGGAAGTAGTAAGTGGAAAAAGAAGCCCCATCCCTACAAGTCTTGGGAAAAGAGTAGTACGACGTCGGGGGAATCTCGCTTCAAGGTACCACCATTGTTCTATAAGTGTGGCAACCCCGGCCACATAGCTCGTTTTTGTATTGAAGGTGGTGCTGAGCAGGAGCCGAGGTAGGAGCACTCCGTGCGTTCCGGTCTTAGTGTTGCGGAAAAAGGAAAAATGGCGGAGTCGAGCGCTTCACATTTCCAACCCGTGCAGCCAATGGCATAAAATATTGGGTTGTAGGAAGTGATTCGACAGCCCGATGTGGTGACTGGTATGGGAAAGTTTAAATTTATTTAATTGCTTTATAATTTCGAGACTTTTTTGTGTGTCGCCTGTGTTTTGGGCTTCGCACTAGTTTTCGGATACCCCGCTAAGGTATTGTTCGACAAGGGAGCGTCGCACTCCTTTCTTGCGGAAATATTTATCCGAAGAAATGGAATCGAGTCCATTTCAATGGACGCAGAGCTTAGGGTGCTTATGCCCAATGGGTATTTCATGACCATCGGGATGAAAGGGCGCATTGGTTGGAATCTGGGGGGAGTTGAATTCGTGTTGGTAGTAGCGGTTCTACCATTAGCCGAGTTCGATGTGATCTTGTGGATGGATTGGCTTGTTGAGCAGAGTGCCAACATTGACTGCCTATCTAAGGTGGTGACCCTGAGAAACGAAGGAAAGATAGAAGTCAAATTTGAGGGCCTTAGTGGTGTGGCCTGTTCCCTGTTTTCGTCCATCCAGTTGGTGCGGCCAGATATCCGAGAAGGAGTAATTTTAGTAGCATTGTTGGAAGTTCAACTTTCCAAGCTATCAATCAGAGAATTGTCAGTAGTGGCAGAATTCGAGGATGTGTTTCCTCAAGATATTCTTTGGGCATCGCCTCGACGGGAGATCAATTTCTCGATTGCGTTAGTGCCAGAAGCCAGGCTGGTGTCTCATCTTCCTTTTACGAGGGCTATGAAGGAGTTGCCCGAGCTCAAGGTACAGTTGCATGACATATTGGAGCAGGGGTACATTAGACCCAGCTCTTCGCCATGGAGCGCGCCAGTACTATTTGTGAAGAAGAAAGATGGTAGTATGCGACTGTTCATAGACTATCGAGGGTTGAATAAATTGACCGTCAAGAATAAATATCTGAATCCATAGATAGATGACCTGTTCGACCACTTGGTAGGGTCAGCGGTGTACTCTAAGTTTGCATTGAAGTCCGGATACTACCAGTTACAGAATCGAGACGAGGACATACCCAAGACAACATTAGGTATGAGGTATGGACACTTCGAGTTCTCAGTGATGAGGTTTGAGTTTACGTTGATGAACCGAGTGTTTCGGGAGTACTTAGACTTGTTTGCAGTCGTCTTCATCGACAATATTTTTGTAAACTCCAAATTGGAGGCGGAGCATGAGTCTCATCTGAGAGTATTCTTGCAGACTCTGAGAGAGAACCAGATATATGGAAAGTTCCCTAAGTGCATGTTCTGGTTGTAGAAGGTGGCATTTTGGGTTATGTGATTAGTGGTGACGGTGTGGTGGTAGATCCAACAAAAGTTGAGGCCATCAGGGATTGGCCAATTCTAAACACTGTGGCGGAAGACAAGAGTTTCCTTGGACTAGCCGGGTACTATTAAAGGTTTGGGGAAAACTTTTTGCGGGTAGCTCTACCCCTCACTACTATAACTTGTAAGGACCAGAAGTTTGTGTGGACTCAGGACTGCAATCAGGCATTTTATACCTTGAAGGAAAGGCTGATGACAACGCCAATCCTAAGTCTTCCTAAAGGGACTCAAGGATTTCAAATTTTCGGTGACGCATCAGTTTGCGGTTTGGGTTGCGTGCTAGTGCAACATGGTAGTGTGATAGCCTTTGGATCTAGATAGTTGAAGTCTCATGAGAGGAACTACCCCGTCCAGGACTTGGAGTTGCCGACGATAATTTTTGCGTTGAAGTTGTGGTAGCACTATGTATATGGTGCAAAGGTGGAGTTCTTCACGGACCACAAAAACATGAAGTATCTTCTAGATAAAAAAGACTTGAACATGCTGCAACGCAGGTGGGTCGACTTACTTGGATACTACGATGTGACGATTCAGTAAATCCTGGGTAAGGCCAACTTGGTGGTCGATGACTTGAGTAGGAAATATTATGGATATGGAAATTCGACTGAAGCTCATGATGAGTGGTTGGTGGGGGACTGTGAGTACCTTGGCATTGAGTGCGTAGCTAGAGGTGAGTCTAGCATGGCTCGGTTGAACTTGATAGAGTTAGAGAATGACTTATCCAATCGTATCCGGGTAGAAACCAATGTGGATGTGGAGTTCTAGACATTTGTGGTGGAAGCTCAAAAAGGAAAGGGCGGTTCCTAGGAGATGATTGATGGGATCTTAAGGAAGGATGAAAGTATTTTTGTACCGCAGTTCAGCAAGCTCTAAGAGGAGTTCATGTTTGAGGATCATTTCACGAAGTACTCCATTCATCCAGGCAGTACAAAGATGTATTTGGATATGAAGAAATTCTATTGGTGGCCTGGTTTGAAGCGGGGCGTAGCTTTGTAGTCAATGAACGCTGAGTGTAAAAAGCCGGGCAGGTTCCTGATGCCTCTTCCTATCCCTGAGTGGAAATTTGATGACAACTCCATGGATTTTGTGCACAGATTACCTAGGTTGTAAAAGGAAAATGATGTGATTTGGGTGATCGGGGATCGCTTGACCAAAGTGGCTCACTTCATCCTGAATCGAAAGGAGGACTGCGTGGAGAAGCTGGTAGAATAGTACTTTAGCAATATTTTGTGGTTGCACGGAATTATCAAGAGTATTGTTAGTGATCGTGATCTACGGTTCACGTCCAAGGTGTTGATGCACGAAAACGGACAGGCAGTCGGGCACCACCAGCTAACGGTTCGAGCACCGAGGAAGGAAGGGAAAAGAGGAGACTATCGAATAGTCAGTTACTTGCGGTTGTAGCTGAGGGATAGAAAAAGAGGCCGCTGGCAGCGGCAACAGTAGAATTTGGCCGCCGCGGCTTAAAATGCCACTCCTATGACGGGCTTTCCTTTTATTAACCATGAAGCGGTTACAAGAAGGAGAAAAAAGAGGAAATCGAATAAGCCGGCCGGACTACAAGCCGCAAGGTACTAGACTTGAGACTGCAGCTCTTAACAAGCGAGCTCCCGGAGACAAGTCAGCATGTCCTAGGGAGTGCACCCTCCCCCTATTTATAGGCTCAGGTGCCTGCCCTAGCGGGCATGGCTAAATTTATCGGCTTCCCAGGGTGCATGAGAACCGGGCAGAGGTGAGGGGAAGCAAATGAGCAAAAAAGAAGAAAGGAGGGAAGCATACGGCCTGGCAGATTCCTCTTGGTGAGCTTAATGCCTGGGTCCTGGGCCTTGACGTTAAGCTGGGCTAGAGCTGGCGGTGGCTTGCTATTTAGACTGCCCGGTTTCGCTGATGACCAGCTGACTTGACCTGCGCGACGGCTAGAAGGAACAGGCCGCCCGGTCTCTGATTACCGGCCGGCTTGACATGTTTGGCGGCTAGAGGAACCACCCTCCCGGTCTGGAAGGTTGGGCAAACAGGTCGCGGATTCCGGACTTAACATAATCCACACACATTTTTATGTTTTGGAAAAACTTCGAAAATGTAGAACTAAGCCGGAGACCGCGACTGCCTTTAATGCATCGGCACCTATAAAATCCCTTGACCCGTGTCATTCTTCAAGATCTCTGCCAAGCCATGGGCCGCTACTCGCCACTTGCGGTAATAATTCTTCAAGCCGACGCGGTCTTTCATAAGATGGACGTCATATCGTCGATGCTAGCCCGTGATAAGAAGTCGACTGAATAGAAAAAGTGCCGGAGCCGGAAATCAAAAGACTCTGACCGACAGCCTGCGGAGAATACTGGGAAGCGGATTACTCCAGCGGCTTCTGGATCTAAAAAGAGGCCGA
This sequence comes from Platanthera guangdongensis, assembly GCA_039583875.1. NCBI lineage: Eukaryota > Viridiplantae > Streptophyta > Magnoliopsida > Asparagales > Orchidaceae > Platanthera > Platanthera guangdongensis. The sequence continues at coordinate 66,738,457 of CM077161.1, read as the reverse complement.
CGCAGACCGTCGGCGAATCTTCGCAGGCTGCGACCAATCCTAAAGTAGTTTCGAAGGCTGCTACCTATCCGGAGGCGGTTTTGAAGGTTTCTCCACCACAAACCGGAACTGCCAAATCTTTTGAGATAACTTACTCTCCATCGGGTGAAGTACTCTTAAAAATAGGTGAGACGGAGGAGAAAAGCATTGAATCTGGCAAGCCGCGCGAATTACCGGCCAAGGTCGACCTAATTTTTGGGGACGACAACGAGCCGGAGAAGACGCTGGAGGCCGTGCGGATTTTGGCTGAAAAGAGCAAGCGGGCAGAAATGGTCGTCGGCTCCTTGAAATGGCAGAAGAAGAGGAGCGAGACTCTTGTGGAAAGGATGAAGAGGAAGATGAGCAAGATGCAGGCCGGAAACTGGAATATTTCCGTAAAGACTGGAGCGACTAGTCTACAGCACAGACCGTGGGAGACAGAGGTATTCGAGAGTCCATCTACACCACATCCCAAACCGAACAAGTCGGAGGAGACATCCGCGGCTAGCGAGACGATTAGTGACATCCTCAAAAGCATGGAGACCCTACAGCAGTAGGATGCACTATTGTCGACCCCAGCGGCTTCTGAAGAGGTTGACCGCAGCGATGTCTAAGTCACTGGGGAGAAGCTTGGCGGGCCGACCTCCTCGGTTTCTGAAGGAGCCGAGAAACTGAAACTTCGAGAGAAGATGGAGGAGATGAAGAAACTGATCGCTGGGAAACTGGTGGAGACCGCACTTCCTCTTATGCAAGGTAAACATGGGGAAGTTAAACGAACTGTAAACTTCTACAAGTCGCAGTTTTAATGCCCCGAAAATAGTAATCGAGCTGGTCGTGTCCAAGAGAAATTTTGGTGTTTGTATAATGGTACACGGCCTGGGACACAGATGTGTCCTAGGCTGCGTAGTTCTCTGTGTTGGCCAGTTGTGTCCAGAGAAGGACACGGCAGGAAACACGGCAGCGTGACACGGGCGTGTGCATACCCGTGTGAACACCCGTGTTCCCATGAGTCGTGTCGGTTGGCATGGCGGTTACTGGTAACACGCCATAGGGATACGGGCGTGTCAGAAACTGACATGGGCGTGTCAGGTTGAGACACAGGCATTTCTTGACCCGTGTCCTCTTCTGTGCTCGATGATCGTGTTTGGATCAAGGCACACGGCCTGGGACACGGACGTGTACGAGGCCTTGTTCAGTCCAGGTTTGAGGATTTTTGGCTGAATATGTGTCGTTCGTTATCTTTAATTAAGATCTGACGGCCCAGATCTGTTCCTGCTTTGTTAAGTTCGGGAATGGAGGTTGTAATCCTCATTTGCTCTTTAACATTCTCTTTCTAAGAGGTTTGAGAGAGGAGAGAGAAAGGAGGAAGAAAGGGGAGGTTTCCGGCCGCCGACGGAGCATCGGAGTATAGAATCGAGAATCGAGAGCGGATCTGTGGAGGAAATTCCTTTGCGAAGCCTTCTATCCGTATAGTTTTTCCATGGAGCATAAGTGTAGTACAAGGGTAACGATTCTCTACTTGAGCTTGTGAAGCTCTCCTTATTTTGCATAAGGAAACCCGCTCCCACGAGTGTGCAATGAGTGTGTGGTGTTCCTTGGGGTTGACGGGAATAGTCCCCCTTGTGTTGCATATAGAGTTCGGAATCGAAGTACGGATATAGGCATTATGTGTGAAGCCTACCCGGAAGTATTGGTCTGGATCGATGATGTTGCATTTTGTATGGTTGCCGGAGATGACTCTGTACATTGTTTTTTCGGGTTTCTACACGGTAGATTGCAGCAAGGATCCTTGGGGATTAACCGCAAGGCGCACCCGGAAAACTGAGCGGAAACACAGTTCTGCTAACTTGGTGGCCGGGGAGCCGGCCTTGTATATAACTGGGTTATGTGATGTTTGGTATTGTAGCGGGATCTGAGAGAAGCTTGGCTCGTGCGTACGTCTTAAGGTGACTACGTAGTATGTGCAACGGGTAAGTGGAATCAGACCTGGGCTATGTGATTCGGTGCGAGATACCCAAAGAGGGACTGGCCGTTGGCATAGTCGGTAGACTTAGACGTTGGTCAGAAAGGCTAAAATGCTCACAATGTTGCCTACCCGGGGATGGTGGTGAAGCCACGGAATTGACCGGATTCACCGATAATGTGCCCTGAGTGCACGGGGTGTTTGGTCGTGCGAGCTTACACCAGTGGCGAAGTATGTTTGTATTTTATTGTTTAGCTGGGATAATAAAATGCAGGGAAGGAGCACCGACGTCCCGAGTAAGGGGCTTGGTCGTTATAATTTGGTCGGCTTTGGCTGACCGTTACTTTGTTTGCCACCGTGCGGTGGAATGTTGCTTGCAGGTGCTGTGGAGCCAAGTACCAAATTGCGGGCAGAAGCCCATGTTGCCGAGCTGGCCCTCGAAGGCCAAAGCGAATAGTTGTCTTTACTTTGTCATGTGTGGCCGGCTTGCGAGCCGATGTAGGTAAAACATTAATTTGTTAAGTGAACTCTTCTAAGGCCATAAGGCCAAGTACTTTCAGTGTATTTGTTATTTCATTCCTGTGGTAGTGTGGTCATTCATGATAGTCGATATTCAATTATGGGTTCTTTCCAACAGTTTAAAAGCTTCCGCTAGAATACTCTGTGTTAGGGCGAGTAGATATAATTGGATTTTTGATATTCTTATGTAACCCTTCTGACTGTCTGTGGTATATTGCGTCGGGTTCCAGCTAGACCTTCTGTTATTTGCCATACGACGGATGGGGGTGTTACAATTTGGTATTATACTTTAGGTTCTGGTCAACTTAAATGAATTCGTGGACAAATTCATTTTAAGGGGTGGTGAACATATGTGTGTGTCATCGTTATAACATCAAAAAGAACCCATGAATGTCCACTTAGGAATGAAAAATACAATTTTTTTGAGAAATTTGAGTGTTCTAATGATTGTTTTTAGCAATTTGTTTGTCGTCTAATCAAGGGTCTTTGCTATTATAAGTAGCTAGCAGCGGTGCTGGGCAATCAGAACGTCCGCAATCGTCCGAAAGTAGTGCACCGAGGGACGTGCCTACAACACCTCCTTCAGCGAAAACAATCAGATTGGTTGTTGAAGCAATCTTTGTAATGATAAATGCCCAACCTGCAGGGCAAATGCACCATGCACCACCTGTAAATGAGCAAGAACCGATTAGGGCGGCAGAGCCGGGAGTGGTAGAGCGCATGACAGTTGATCAGGTAGCACCATGGAGAGCTACAGAGAAGCAGCTCAAGCATGTAATGAACTTTAATCCTCCGAGGTTCGACGGGATTGGAACGCCAACTCAAGCTGATGATTGACTCTCTACGATAAAGAGGGTCTTGACGGCCACAGAAACTGTTGAGTGGCAGAAGACCACCATAGCGACCTTCCTTTTGGCTGGTGATGCGAGACTCTGGTGGGACGAGTTAGAGGTTCATCTCTTAGTGGGAAGGCAACTTGCGGATGTGCCTATGGAGGAATTTTCAAGGTTGTTCTTGGCCAGATATCTACCCTCTGCTCAGAATCTTGAGATGGGGAATCAGTACTTTGGTTTGACTTAAGGAGACAGAAGTGTGGATGAGTATCTCTACAAGTATACGCGGTTGGGTCGTTATGCTGGTGCTATGTTTACTGAAGAAGAGCGTAAGACCAACCGATTTTATGGGGGTCTACGTGGCAACATACAGTTACTCCATGCTGTGCCTAAGGCGCAGGGCTTCCTAGTCATGGTCAATTCGGCCCGGTCATTGGAAAAGGTCGTGAAGAAAGTGCAAGAGAAGAAGGACCCCGGGGAAAATAAGTCAGAGTTCAAAGTGCCAAATACAAAGTCGGGTTTCCGCAGATGGAACAAGAAGCCGAAGACCTCGATCTCAGCCCATTCGTCTGGTGCGACGGGGGCAACCACAAGTAGAGTCCCAGAAGTGTGCTATAACTGCGGAAATATGTGGCATTTTGCTCGTGAGTGTTGGAGCGGACGTGCAAAGTCCGAGAGGAAGCATGGAGCAACATATGAAGAAAAAGGGAAGGCGGTGGAGTCAATCGCGTCACACCATGCTCCATCCCAGGCTAGAGTTTATAACCTTGGTCTGCAAGAGGCCATAAAATAAGCTGACGTGGTGATTGGTATGAGTTAAATTATAGCAGTTTAACTTTATGTAGTTGATACCTTTTTATATGTTATCTAATTTAAGTTGGTGCTAGGCTTTGTGTTGATTTTTGATTATCCGGCGAGAGACCTGTTTGATACGGGAGCTTTGCATTCCTTCTAGTCTGAAAGATTTGTATCGCGCATCGGAGTCCCTTCCTCGATGGCACAAGACGAGTTGGATGTGTTTTGCCCAATGGGTGCTCAATGTGCGTGGATATAGTCCGTGTGGTTAAGATTCGGATTGGGGACCAGGAGTTTGATTTGCAAGCGTCGGTACTGTCGTTAGCGGAGTTCGACGTAATCTTTAGTATGGACTAGCTCTCGGAGCAGCGAGCATGCATTGATTGCAACCAAAAGGAGGTTAAGTTGGGCTGAATACTGATCAGGAGACTACGCTTGCGGGCATAAAGGGGTGGGGTAAAATTTTGATGTCGGCCCTTCAGGTGATCAAGGTAGTTCGGTCTAGGGCAGAGCTGTTTGTCACATTAGTGCAGACTTCAACGCCTAAGCCGAGTCTGGGCAGTATTCCAGTTGTGTCCTAGTATCCTGATGTGTTTCCGGATGATCTCCCAGGAGCCCCTCCTCAGCGGGAGATTGATTTTACTATTGAGCTGGTGCTGGGTGCCAAATCGGTGTCATGCTCTCCGTATCGGATAGCGCCAAGAGAGATGGTGGAACCGAAGGTGCAACTACAAGGGTTGTTGGAGCAAGGGTATGTGCGTCCATGTTCGTCGCCCTGGAGCACACCGGTCCTTTTCGTTAAGAAGAAGGATCGGAGCCTGTGACTCTGTATTGACTATGGGGAGTTGAACAAGCTTACGGAAAAGAATAAGTATCCGATCCCAAGGATTGAAGATCTATTTGATCAGTTGGTTGGGTCAACAGTATATTCGAAGTTAGATCTAAAATCCGGATACTACCAATTAAGGATAAGGGAAAGAAACATCCCAAAGATGACATTCAGCATACGGTTTGGGCATTATGAGTTCACGGTCATGTCGTTTGGGTTGACCAATGTGCCATCCGTGTTTAAGGAACTGATGAACAGGACGTTCAGAGAGTACCTGGATTGTTTCGTGATAGTATTTATCGACGATATCCTGGTGTACTTGCAGTGTGAGGAGGATCACTACAAGCATCTGTATATGGTGTTGGAGACGTTGAGAAAGAATCAGTTGTATGCTAAGTTCTCCAAGTGTTAGTTCTGGTTATCCTCGGTAACGTTCCTTGGTCATGTTGTTAGTGGAGAAGAGATAGCGGTGGATCCGGCGAAGATAGTGGCGATACAGGAGTGGCCTGTATTGACTACAGTGGCGGAAGTCCGGAGCTTTCTGGGGCTTGTTGGCTACTACAGGCGCTTCGTAGAGAACTTCTCGCGGATAGCGCTACCGCTCAAAACGTTGACAAGGAAGGATCAAAATTTTTTGTGGTCACTGTAGTGCGAGCAGGCTTTTGAGGAATTGAAGAGGCGGTTGACCACGACGCCTATTTTATGTTCACCGAGTGGGACTGAAGGTTTTGAAATCTATAATGATGCTTCGTACAGTGGTTTGGGTTGTGTTCTGCTGCAGCATGGAAGTGTGATAGCCTATGGTTCAAGACAATTGAAGATTCACGAGAGGAATTATCTGGTCCATGACTTAGAGTTAGCGGCCGTGATATTTGCTCTAAAGCTGTGGAGGCACTATCTATACGGTGTGAACGTCGATATCTACACCGATCATAAGAGACTGAAGTACCTGTTAGATCATAAGGACCTAAACATGAGGTAGGGGAGGTGGATGGAGTTCCTGGGGGACTACACCTTCGAGATACATTATGTTCCTGGGAAAGGAAATGCAGTGGCGGATGCGTTGAGTCGTAGGGTTCCTGCGCGAACCAGCTGGTTGTCGGTACATGATGAGAGGTTGGTCTTTGATTTGGAGGCATTACAGATATCTTGCATCGAGAAGCAGGCTAGTGCCGAGGCGAAATTGTATTAGACAGAGGTGCAGTATGACCTTACTGATAGAGTTTGGCAGGCTTTGGTTCAGGATAGCAGTATAAAGCAGATCTTAGATGAATCTTTGGATGGGTCAAATTCCCAATTTTCCGTTGAGGACGGACTGTTGTGGAAAGGTTGTCGCCTATTCGTTCCTAGTGCTGATAATCTTCGGGAGGAGTTTTCGTACGAGACTCATCATACCAAGTACTCAATCCACCCGGGGAGCACGAAGATGTATAAAGACATGAAGAAGTTGTTCTGGTGGCCAGGACTAAAGAAGTATGTAGCACTTTATGTGGCCAAATGCCAGACGTGTGCCTTGGTGACGACGGAGTGCCAGAAGCCCGGAGGTTTCTTGAAGTCCCTACCTATCCAGAAGTGGAAATTTGACGACATTTCTATGGATTTTGTGCATGGTTTGCCAAAGTCGCAGAAGGGAAACGACACCATCTAGGTGGTCGTGGATAGATTGACAAAGGTGTCTCATTTCATCCCGAACAGGAAGGATGATCCGGTGGAAAAGTTTGTCAAACTCTATGTGGATAATATTGTACGATTGCATGGTGTACCCCGCATTATTGTTAATGACCGAGATGGACGCTTCACGTCGAAGGACTGGAGGCTGGTGCATGGTCTGTTGGGAACTAAGCTGAGTTTCAGCAAAACCTTTCATCCACAGAATGATGGTCAGACCGAGAGGGTCAGCCGGACGATGGAGGACATGCTTCGTATGTGCGTCTTAGATTTAAGAAAGTAGAGGGAAGATCACTAGTACATGGCGGAGTTTGCATATAACAACAGTTATCAGGCGAGTATTGGAATGGTGCCTTCGAGGCCTTGTATGGGAGAAAATGACGCACGCCGTTGCCTTGGTTGGAGACAGGTGAGTCGAATTTATACAAACGTCAAGCGGTGGAAGACCCCACTTCAATGATACATACAGTTCAGGAAAGGTTGAAGATCATTCAGGACAGGAAGGCAAAATACTATAACGACAAGCATAGGAATGTGGAGTTCGGTGTTGGCGACTGGGTGTATTTGAAAATCAAGCCGTTCAAGGGTGTTTCGCGGGTTCGACGCTTGAAGAAGCTGAGTCTGAGATACCTTGGACCGTTTGAAATCCTGGAGCGTGTTGGCGAAGCGGCATATTGATTAAAGCTGTCAGTGGAGTTGAGTGGGCTACATGATGTGTTCCATGTATCGGTGTTGCGGAAGGCGGTGCAAGAGCCTTTGCAGGTCATTGCGGTCGATCAAGTGCCGGTTGAATACGAGTTGATGACAAAGGTCAATACAGTACGCATTGAAGACTTTGAGGTTAAACGACTCCGCAACAAGGAAATCTGAATGGTTAAAGTCTGATGGGATAACTGCGTACGTGAGGAGCTTTCTTGGGAGCGAGAGTAGACTATGATGGAAGAATACCCCGAGTTATTCCGCTGAGGTAACATTTAAATTTTTGTGTACCTTTACAAAATTTCGGGACAAAATTCTTTGTGTGGGGGAGATTTGTAACGCCCTGAAAATCGTAATCGAGTTGGTCGTGTCCAAGAGAATTGTTGGTGTCTATATATGGGTACATGGCCTGGGACACGGGCGTGTCCAAGGTCATATGGTTCTCTGTGTTGACTGGCTGTGTCTAGAGAAGGATACAGTAGGAAACACAGCAGCGTGACACGGGCGTGTCAACTGACACGACTCATGTGAACACGGGTGGTGACACGGGTATGAGACACGGGCGTGTCAGGTTGAGACACGGGCGTATCTTGACCCGTGTCCTATTCTGTGCTCGACGATCGTGTCCGGATCAAGGCATACGGCATGGGACACGGCCGTGTGCGAGGCCATGTTTGGCCCAAGTTTGAGGATTTTTGGGCGGATCTGAGCCGTTCATTTTCTTTAATTAAGATCTGACGGTCCAGATCTATTCTTGCTCTGTTAAGGTCGGGAATGGAGGTTGTAATCCTCATTTGCTCTTTAAAATTCTCTTTCTAAGAAGTTTGAGAGAGGAGAGAGCAAGGAGGAATAAAGGGGAGGTTTCTGGCCACCGGCGGAGCATCAGAGCACCGAATTGAGAACCGAGAGCGGATCCGCGGGGGAAATTCCATTGCGAAGCCTTCTATCCGTATAGTTTTTCCATGGCGCAAAAGCGTACTACAAGAGTAACTATTCTCTACTTGAGCATGTGAAGCTCTCCTTCTTTTGCATAAGGAAACCCGCTCCCGCGAGTGTGCGGTGAGTGTGCGGTGTTTCTTGGGGTTGACGGGAATAGTCCCTCTTGTGTTGCATATAGAGTCCGGAATCAAAGTCTGGACATAGGCATTGTGTGTGAAGCCTACCCGGACGTGTTGGTCTGGATGGGTGATGTTGCATTTTTTATGGTTCCCGAAGAAGACTCCGTGCTTTGTATTTTTGAGTTTCTACACGATAGATTGCAGTAGGGATCCTTGGGGATTAACCCCAACGCGCGCCTAGAAAACTGAGCGAAAATGCAGTTCTGCTAACTTGGTGGCCGGGGAGCCGGCCTTGTACATAACTGGGTTATATGATGTTTGGTATTGTTGCGGGATCCGAGAGAAGCTTGGCTCGTGCGTACGTCTTAAGGTGACTATGTGGTGTAAGTTGGAATCGAACCAGGGCTATGTGGTTCGATGCAAGAGACCCAAAGAGGGACTGGCCGTTGGCATAGTTAGGAGCCATAGAAGATGGTCAGAAAGGCTAAAATGCTCACGATGTTGCCATCCCGGGGATGGTGTTGAAGCCACGAAATTGACCTGATTCACCGATAATGTGTCGTGAGTGCACGGGGTGTTTGGCCGTGCGAGGCTACACCTGTGGCGAAGTATGTTTGTTATATGCAATATGACGGATGGGGTGTTACAGCAGTCAAGGAAGAAGGGGGAAAACACAATTTTAAATCCACCGGCCAGGATTTTGCTGACCACGACTCAACTGAAAAATCGAGCTAATGAAGCCGAGCGGCTATGGAAAGAAAAGCTAAAGCAGATAGATACCGAACGATTCAGGCGGCCAGTGTTTAGATACCATACCGCTGCCTCTGAAGGAGATAAAAATCAAACTGGTGGTCTTATCCTACCGATTTCCTTGCAAGAAGGTCGCAATTATCAGGCTGAACCAGACTGTGGTTTATCGACTGCAGGGGAACTAGAGACCGCGATGAAGTCGGGTGACATGACATCCGTCTTCTCTATGCTATCACCGCCTCCGCCAAGTGTTCGCGACAAAGAGATGGCCGACTTACCGAAGTGGTTCGACACATTGCAGGCGGTCGTGAGCGCACACGCCGAAGCCCTGCAGATTAAGGATGAAGAAGAGCAGGTTGCCCAGGAGGCCACCGACAAAAGGATCCAAGAGTTGCAAACCACCCTGGAGCAAGAGACCACAAGGCTGCAGTCCGAGCTGGAGCTAGAGACTACAAGGCTGCAGTCCGCGCTGGAGCAAGAGTCTACAAGGTTGATGTTTGCGCTGGAGAAAGAGACCGCCAAGCTGCAGTCCGCGGAGGGGAAGATAGCAAAGATGCAGGCCGCCTTGGAACAGAAGAGGGCTGAGAAATAGGATATACAAGCACAGTTGCTGACGGCCAGATGGCTTGAGAGGGAGAGAGAAGAGATTCACTACCTTGAGCAAGGAGAAGACCAAGGCCCGTCAGCGGAGTCCGACGGAAATCAGCGGCCTGCACCAGCGGCTTCTGGGAAGTTGCCTGAAATAGGCCGCCCGGATTCTTGTGGGGCTTCAAATCCACCGGAGGACGTGGCTGTCGGGCAGGCCGTAGCTTCTAGTGGGCTAGAAACTCGGGCTCAACTAATGGTTCCATTCGCCAGAGTAGAGCGCGACGCCGCTCGGGTTCAACGGTCTCTGCACTCACTTCACAATCTGGTAAGCCAAGTGTACACTGAGATTGTAAACACCGGTGACCAGGTCACGCGAATAGGGCGAGAGGTGTAGGAGTGTGATAGGCACGACTGAGCGACTTGAGGGAGATAAGCCGCATGAATAATTTGAACATTGTGTTGTAATATATTTTTCTTCTGGATGCTGGACAATTTGGTCGCTGGTGAACAATTGTTGTATTTTTGTTACTTTGCGAACTGTTTGCGGTTTATGCGGTTTGTATTTTATGATGACCATATATGTGCATCATTCTGAAATATCCAAGTACAGAAACTTAGCCGCGCGGTCTGGAGAACAGATCGCCGGCTTGGATGTACGATATCCACATGCTTTGCCATGAAAATATTCTAAGTGTGGGAACTTGGTCGCGCGGACAGGAGAACTGAACTGTGGCTTGATCGTTTTATTAATCTGTATTTCCTGCAGGTAGAGGTCACGCGGCCTAAAGGCTAGCCACGATTTGACGTTGATTACTGTACCTCCACTGGTTTTCTATAAATAGATACGACTCCGGAGATTTCATCACAAGACAAAAAGATGTGGGCTAAGTCCAAATCGATGCGGTCTAACAAAGCCACCGCTGTCAGGACTGATGCGGCCTCTGCATTCCACTCAGTTGATCACAAAAAAATGTCAGCTTACAAAAGCTGAGCTAGATGACTTTGTGGAGAAGCATATGCAGGGGAGCCCGCTAGTCGTGCGGCTTCCGATGTAGGACGAGCGAATTAACACATCCAACGCAAACCAGATCACCATCCCCATCGACCATTTTTACTACGGCTTCCACTTCTCGGTCATGATGGAGGCCCTGGCAATCTTCTACCATTATGGCATTGTGCCCGGACAACTGCCACCAAACTTAAGAGCCTTTGTCTACAGTTTCATCTCATACTTGAGGTCGAAGAGAGTCTAATTCTCCATGAAGCTATTCCGGGAATATTTCTCCGTGCGGTCTATCCCGGACTCTGGGACAAGGATCCTCAGGGGGCACTTATACTTCGGCTGCAGGGGATTTAAAGTCGTTAACCTGGCGAACAAGATCCCCAACTGGTCGGAGCGGTTCCTCATCTTTGAGGGAAACCTGGGGTTGCTGTCTGTCAACCCGCAAATCCGGTACGAGGTCGTCTTTGGCAGTAGCGGCCTGGACGACGTGGAGAAGGAGATGCACGACTTATTCAAGTGTGAATGGCTTGATGTGAATCATTACATCCCGCTTCTACCATCCTTGGAAGGAATTGAAGCGGAAGACAGTAAGTGTTAAACTGGCCGAACTGATTTGCTAGTCGTGTGGTCTATTAACTGACTGTTTACTTTGTCTTTGCAGCTGCTGTGGCGATCCCGCTAAACAAGCCACTGACGCCTGGCGGCCTGACGCTCACACAAGGAGAGAAGCGAGCCAGGCGGGCCAATCCGCAGCGGTTGAGGAAGAGGCTCCGACGAGTTCGTGCTACAAGGAATGGGCAGCGGCCTGAAGGACATCCACGGCAACCCGGCTATGATGTGGAGTCCGGGCGGAGAGTCTGTGAAGGTCTCCACTGCCCTCCCTTACTGGGGGAGGGAAAAAGTAAGCAACGACGCAAATGTGGTCGGCTCCGTGCGGTACGGCAAGCGCAACCTGAAGGCATTGCGCAAAGTTCCAGCAGACGACCTGCCGCGGTTAGCCGCGTAGGTTGGGGAAAGGGGCTTCGTGACAAGCCACTTCATGGGCCTTCCCTACAAGAAGTTAATGAAAGACAAGAGCGGCCTGGAGAGGCAGTTAGAGGAGAAAAAGGAAGAAAATAAACGATTGAAGGAAAGGAAAGAGGTAAGTCATCACCTGATACTCATGCGGTTAAAAATATTAAACCGCGTGGTCTAACCTTTCACTTCTTTTGCAGGCTATGTATTGTTGATGCACGAAAACGGACAGGGAGTTGGGCACCACCACCTAACGGTTCGAACACCGGGGAATAGGGGAGGAAAGGAGAAGACTGTCGACCAATCGGTTACTAGCGGTCGCGGCTAAAGGACCCGAAAAGGGGGCCGCTGGCAGCGGCAACAGCAGAGTTCGCCCGCCGCGGCTTAAATGCCACTCTTGCGGCGGGCTTTCCTTTACTTAAAAATGAGAAACAGTTACAACGAGTAAAAGAAGAAGCCGGCCGGACTACAAGCCGCAATACACTAAACTTGAGACCGCAGCTCTTAACAGGCGAGCTACTGGATCCCAGTCAGCGTGTATTGCGGAGTGCACCCTCCCCCTATTTATAGGCTCGGGGGCCTGCCCAAACGGGCAGGGCTAAAATTACCGGCTTCCCGGGGTACAGGAGAACCGGGCAGAGGTGAGGGGAAGCAAAAGAGAAAGAAACAAAAAAGGAGGGAAGCCGCGCGGCCTGGCGGATTCCTCCTGGCGAGCTGACGGCTGGGTCCTTGGGCCTTGTCGCTGAGCAGGGTCGGCGTTGGCAGCGGCCTGACATGGAGACCGCCCGGCTTGGGAGGCTTGGCGGCTTGAATACTCAGACCGCCCGGTCTGGAAAGCTGCGCCGACAGGTCGCGGATTCCGGGCTTATCATAATCCTCGCACATTTTTAAGTTTCCAAAAAACTTCGAAAATGTAGAACTAAGCCGGAGACCGCGACTGCTTCATCGTCGTCTATAAAATCCCCTGACCCTTGACATTCTTCAGGATTCCTGCCAAGCCACGGGTCGCTACTCGCCACTTGCGGTCAGAATTTTGCAAGCCGACGCGATTTCTCTAGCGATGGATGTGATGTCATCAATGTTAGCCCGCAACAAGAAACCGCCAGAAACGAAGCAGAGCCGGAGCGAGAACTCGAATGATTCTGCCCGTCAGACTGCCAAGAAGACTGGGAAGCCGGAGACATCAGCGGCTTCTGGAGCTGAAAAGAGGCCGACAGAGATCGTCGGCGGACCATCGCAGGCCGCAGTAGATCCCAAAGCGGTTTCGAAGGCTGCTCCACTGCAAACCGGAATTGCCAAATCCTTCGACCTGACTTTCTCTCCATCAGGAGAACCGCTTCTAAAAATCGGTGTGACGGAGGAGAAGAGTGTTGAATCTGGCAAACCGTCCGAATTGCCGGGCAAGGTCGACTTAATCGTTGTGGATGACAACGAGCCGGAGAAGGCGCAGGAACCCGAGCGGACTTTGGTTGAACAGCACAAGCGGACTGAAAAGGTGTTCGGCTCCCTGAAATGGCGGAAAGAAAGGAGTGAAACCCTTGAAGAAAGGATGAAGAGAAAGATGAGGAAGTTGCATGCCAGAAACCGGAAAATTTCCGAAAAGACCGGCGCGGACAGTCTGCAACACAGGCCGCACGAGAAGGAGGTACCCGAGAACCCGCCTACACCGGAGTACAAGCCGAGCGAACTGGAGAGTACACCTGCGGTTAGCGACTCGCTCAGCGAGCTCCTGAATGGCATGGAGACCCTCCAGCGGCAAGACGCGCTATTGTCGACACCAGCGGCTTCTGAGGAGGTTGAACGCCCCGATATCCAGGTTATTGGGGAGAAGCCCGGCGAACCGGCTTCCGCGGCTTCTGAAGGAGCCGAGAAGCTGAAGCTCCGCGAGAAGATGGAGGAGATGAAGAAACTGATCGCCGAGAAGCCGGTGGCGACTACACTTCCATTGCTGCAAGGTAAACACCGGGGCGTTAGGCGAATTATTAAATTCTACAAGTCGCGGTCAAGGAAGAAGGGGGCGAATATAATATTAAATCCGCCGGCCAGCTTTTTCCTGACCACGGCTCAACTGAAAAGCCGAGCTAAGGAAGCCGAGCGGCTATGGAAAGAAAAGCTGAAGAGGATAGATACTGAGCGGCTCAGGCGGCCAGTGATTAAAATTCATACCGCGGCCTCTAGAGGAGATAAACATCAAACCGGCGGTCTTATCCTACCGATTTCCTTACTAGAAGGTCGCAACAATCCGGCTGAACCTGACTGCGGTTTCTCTTCTGCAGGTGTACCGGAGACCGCGATGAAACCGGGCGACTTGACGTCGTTTTTGTCTATGCTGCCACCGCCTCCGCCTCCAAGTGTTCGCGAGAAGGAGATGGCCGACTTCCAGAAGGACGTCGGCGCGCTACAGGCGGCTTTGGACGTGGCCACCGAAACCCTACGGATTAAAGACGAACAGCAGCGGGTTGCCCAGGAGGCCGCCGAAAGAAGGATCCAAGAGTTGCAAACCACCCTGGAGCAAGAGACCACAAGGTTGCAGACTGCGCTTGAGCAGGAGAGAATGAGGTTGAAGTCAGCGATGGAGCAAGAGACCGCTAGGCTCCAGACCGCGAGGGAAGAAGAGACCGCCAGGCGCCAGACCGCTATGGAAGCCGCTGAGGCGAAGATTGCTGAGATGCAGGTCGCTTTGGAGCAGGAAAGGACGGAGAAGTATCTGCTGATGGCCGCACGGCTGGAAGGAGACAGAGAAGAGATCCCACATGCTGAAGGCGGCGAGAACCAAGACATGCCGGCAGAGACCGGCGGAGAACAGCGGCCTGCACTACCAACTCCTGCAGAGTTGCCGGGCACTAGCCGCCCGGCCTCTGGCGAGAGTTCAAATCCACCGGAGGCCGCGGCGCCTAGACAGGTCGCAGTTCCAAGCGGGCTCGGGGGTCAGGGGATCCCAATGATCCCATTTGCGAGAGTGGAACGCGACACTGCGCGGGTTCACCGGTCTCTGCATGCGCTCCATAATCTGGTTAGCCGGGTCTACGTTGCGATTGTGCAGACCGGTGAACAGGTCGCGCACATAGGACGAGATAAGCCGGAAGACGACAAACGATCCTGAGCGACTTGAGAGAACTAAGCCGCGCGGACATTTGAATATTATGTTGTAATATATATTTTTTCTCTGGATGTTGGACAATTTGATTGTTGTAAACTGCTGTATTTTATTATGCTGCGAACTGAATGCGGCTTATGCGGTTTGTATTTATAATCCACAAGTCTGCTGCTTTGTTCTGAGAAATTTAAAGTTTTGGATAGTAGCCGCGCGGTCTGACGAACAGAACGCCGGCTTGAATACTTGATATCCACATGATTCGCCATAGAATTTTTCTAAGTGCAGGGAAATAGCCGTGCGGACTGATGGACTAAACGGCGGCTTGGTCATTACGCTGATCTGTACTTCGAGCGGGCTTAGGCCGCGCGGCGTGACGACTAGCCACGATTTGACGTTGGACACTGTAGCTTCACAGATTTTCTATAAATAGAGCAGATCCCGTAGATTTCATCACAAATCTAGAAGGATGCGGGCTAAGTCCAAGTCGCTGCGGTCTGACAAGGCCACTGCGGTTAGGACAGACGCGGCCTCCGCTTTCCACTCAGCTGACCATAAAGAATGCCGGCTTACAAAAGCCGAGCTGGATGACTTCGTCAAAAAACACATGCAAGGAAGTCCGCTGATCGCGCGGCTTCCCCGACAGGATGAGCGGATCAACTCCTCCAATGCAAATCAGATCGCGGTCCCCATCGACCACTTCGACTGCGGCTTCAGCTTCCCGATCTTGCTAGAGGCCGTAGCGGTCTTCGACCACTACGGAGTTGTGCCCGGACAACTTCCCCCAAACTCGATAGCCGCCATTTACAGCTTCATCTCCTACCTCAGGTCGGAAAGAGTCCGCTTCTCTATGAGGCTCTTCAGAGAATGCTTCTCGGTGCGGTCTATCCCGGACTCCGGGACGAAGATCTTCCGGGGGCACCTCTACTTCGGTTGCAGAGGGCTGAAGATAGTGAACCTGGCGAACAAGATCGCGAACTGGTCCGAGCGGTTTCTCATATCCGGGAAGAGGCCGCCTTTGGCAGCAGCGGCTTGGACGGCATCGATAAGAAGATCTACGACTTCTTCAAAGGCGAGCGGCTTGATGTAAACCACTACATCCCGCTGTTGCCGTCTCTAGTAGGAGTAGAGGCGGAAGACAGTAAGCTCCAAGCCGGCCGACCTGAATTCTTAGCCGCGCGGCCTGCAATATAACTTTGCCTTTATCTTTGCAGCTGATGTGGCGGTCCCGCTGAACAAGCCGCAGACTCCTGGAGGCTTGACCCTCACTCCAAGAGAAAAGAGAGCGAAGCGGGCCAAGCCGGCGCGAGCTGCAGAGGAGGAGGAGTCGGACTCCTCTGGAGAGTTCATTCTGCAAGGAACCGGCAGTAGCTTGAAGGATGTCCACGGCGATCCGGCCTTGCGGTGGAGTCCGGACGGCAAGTCGGTGACGATCTCCACCGCCCTCCCCTACTGGGGAGCAGAAGAAGTAGGCCGCCACGCGAGCGCGGTTGGCGGCGCGCTGTATGGCAAGCGCAACTTGAGGGCTATGCGACGAGTTCCTCTAGACGACCTGCCGCGGCTAGCCGCGCAAGTCGGCGCGAGGAGCTTCGTGGCAAGTCACTTCATGGGCCTTGCCTACAAGCAACTGATGAAGGAGAACAGCGGCCTGAAGACACAGTTAGGCGAACAACAAGAAGAGAACAAGCGGCTTAAGGAAAAGGAGGCGGTAAGTCATTACCAATACTCGTGCGGTTAGCATTATGTAACCGCGCGACCTTACCTTTACTTTTGCTTTGCAGGAAATGTATAACCCGGCCAATCCCATCTTCCAAGACCAAGTCTTCCCCCAACTCGTCCAAGGGATTGACGGAGCGCTTAACCGCCTCCGGGACCTTGGCGGCTTGGCCACCGGCTTCACCGACTTTACATGTGCCGACATCTACCCCTCCCTGAAAGAGCATGTGACCGACGTCTATAGGTCGATCAAGGGCAAGGCCAAGGTCGGGGAAGAAGTCGGCGAGGTGGTCGGAGACGCCGTGGAAGAGGTCGGCCAGGGAAGCCGGAGTCCACGCACATCGCCTGAGTCCGGCGGCCAAGAATCGGAGACCGCACGGCCAGACTCGACAACTTCTGGCGGTTCAGCGAGCTCCGCAACTAGCAGCGGATACTCTCTATCATCCGTCGACATTGGCGATGGCAGTGATTTGGATTATCCTGCGACTAAGAAGCTCAAACCGGGCGATTAGAAAATCTATAACTTGTTTTTGTATTTTGAACTTTTTTGAAATCGGCGGTATTGTTTTTGTAACCGCGCGATTACTATTTTGTAATACTTAATGAAATAGAAATGAAGGCAATTTTATCTTTCTTTTTGTTACATCTCACTTTTCTTACTTGACTAAGTCCGCGCGGTCTCAGTTTAGCTTCCGATTTTAAAATATAAGTATGTAAACCAGCTGAGTTTGCGCTGCGACTTCAACAAAGCTATCCGCAAGAGAGAGATATTTTCCTGCGGTTTATACCGGAGTTCACGTCGACGATAAGCCGAGCGGCTAATAACTTAAACCGCAATTTTCCTTGAAGAATTATTCAACGTTATCTGCTGGAAGAGCTGAATTGCCGCGGCTTGCTCATACATAAACCGTGACCGCTAAGCCGCGCGGCCACTCTTCGCAGTCGGCAGACATCCACAACGTTGAAATATTAGATTGCGGCTAGGGCGAACTCTGAAACGAATTGCCCATTTGATTAAAGGAACAAGAATAGAGAAACAAGCTTCGGCTTCCGATAATACAGGCCGATATAGGCATATGGAAGCCGGGAATTGTTGTGATGACAGTTCGCTGATTAGCTAATATAATTAATACCATAAGCCGGTAGATCAAAGCCAGGAATTAAGTGTCAGACGCAGGTCGGGCGACTTCCTTTCCATATGAATAACAAACCGGCAACTGATATATTTGAGCCAAATAAGATACTGAATAGCGGATAGGCGGACGTAAGTCGGCCGAGTTCCCAAATATATTAATAATAATCCGGCGGGTAGGCAATTAACTTAAGCCGGAATATGTAACCGGGTGGTCTATATAATACAACCTGTGCAGGCCGCTTAATAAAACCGCGAGATAGCGGATAGGCACGTGTTGTCCTGCAAAAATAGGTGAAGACATGCACTTATGTGTCAATGTGGGCAGGTGCGTGTGGCATTGCTTTCCACACAAAGAACACATAAGCGGGATCGAAATTCTTAATATCCACGACCAATGTCAAGCGGGACAAGTACGCAACGTCTGCGACTGAAGTCAAGCAGGACAAGTACGCAATGTCTGCGACGAAGGTCAAGCGGGACAAGTACGTAATGCCTATCTGTGACTGAAGTCATGCGTGACGGGTACGCAATGTCTGCGACTGAAGGCCAAGTGGAAAATCCACTACACATCTGCGACTGACGTCAAGCGGGATGTGAAGGGCTAAGAATTCAAAAGGGGGCTCTTGCCCCTACATGCATGCATATTGGCATAAAGAGTAAAGCTAAAAATAAGCTTCAAATGAAAAAGTAACATTTGCATGATGTTAAGGAAGTGACAAAGGATATATATCTGTAGTTTTATCATGCCTCATTAATACCGATTGTGAAGGAGATGTTATGTACTATTCTGAACATAAGCACTTTTCTTTATAGAAAGAAAGAGGAATATCACTGCTTGAATTATTGAGCAAGAAATGAAAGATTGCCTTAGAGAGTTACTAAATAACATATTCTTGCAACTTTCCAGCTCTTACAAGTTGATTAGCCAATTCCCTGAGAGCTATGCAATCTTCTGCTAGATGACCAATATCTTTATGATACTTGCAAAAAAGTTGCTCGTGCCGATACTTGATTTTGGATTTCATACGCCGAGGCTTCTTGAACTCAGGCATTCCCTGAATGATTATCAAAAGATCTTCCATAGGAATTTTGAACTTAACATACTTACCTGAACCAGAAGATCATCCTGAAGAATATAAGGAGAGTTGCAATATTCAACTTGCAAAACATCTTGTGAGGAAATAGATTGCTGTTGACCAGAAGTCCCTTGAGATTGTTTAGCCATTTGATTCAGAAATGAAACATAACCTTTATTTGCCTCCTCGCCCATTATGAATGTATTAACTATATCAATAAGATCTTCATAGCTTTTGGGATACTTTGTGGTGAGCTTGAATTTCAATGGGCCTTCTTGAAGTGCATTTATGAAAGCATGCAAGTAATAGTCTTGATGGACGCTACAAACATCCAGAACCTCCTTTTGAAACCGATCAACAAAATCTGGATTAGACTCGTCAATTCCTTGCTTGATTCGGAAGAGAGCTCCAACGCCTCTTTTCCGCTTCCTGTAAATAGCGAATCTAGAAATAAATTGACTTCGAAGATCCTTAAAGCTGGTTACTGATCGAGGTGGGAGGCTATAAAACCATTCTCTCGCAACATTGCCAAAAGATATAACAAAGAGTTTGCACTTTACTCCATTTGACACGTTTCTCAGTGAAACAACTGATTCAAAAGCTTGCAAATGAGAAAACGGATCATCACATCCAGAATACTCCGGGAGACGCGGTACTCTAAAGTTATCGGAGACAGTATCCCACCGAATGCGATTAATGAATGGAGAAGGGTCCTCTTTTTCTTCCTCACAAAGAGGTTCATTTGCAACAGATTCTAGTCCACGCTCAACACTGTTTGCAAAAATTTCCCTATGAGGGTCAACGACCTCACTATTAAAATACGAGCAATCCTGCACTTCTAAGAGATCTGTAGTAACTGAGATGTTGCTGGATCTATCATGACCCTTTGCAGGATTCATCCTGAAAAGAAAGAATAGTCGAACTTTTCCAAGAGACCGCAGAACAACGGCGGCTTAACGTGGCGGCTAGACGATACTGCAAACCGATAAGAAGACCGGCTGAAAAGAGAGCGGATAGAAATGTCAAGTTCCACAGTGCTGGAGGCGGGCTGAAAACATTAGCCGGCTAAGTTGCGGCTTGCTCGACAGGCCGCCGAACTCTAGAGGATAGAGCGATCTAAGTAGCTAGACCGCTGATTTCATCGATTAGTCGAGATCTGAAGGTCGCGTGTTAACTGTTGATGCACGAAAACGGACAGGGAGTCGGGCACCACCAGCTAACGGTTCGAACATCGGGGAATAGGGGAGGAAAGGAGAAGACTGTCGACCAATCGGTTACTAGCGGTCGCGGCTACAGGACCGGAAAAGGGGGCCGCTGGCAGCGGTAACAGCAGAGTTCGCCCGCCGCGGCTTAAATGCCACTCTTGCGGCGGGCTTTCCTTTACTTAAAAATGAGAAACAGTTACAACGAGTAAAAGAAGAAGCCGGCCGGACTACAAGCCGCAATACACTAGACTTGAGACCGCAGCTCTTAACAGGCGAGCTACTGGATCCCAGTCAGCGTGTATTGCGGAGTGCACCCTCCCCCTATTTATAGGCTCGGGGGCCTGCCCAAACGGGCAGGGCTAAAATTACCGGCTGCCCGGGGTACAGGAGAACCGGGCAGAGGTGAGGGGAAGAAAAAGAGAAAGAAACAAAAAAGGAGGGAAGCCGCGCGGCCTGGCGGATTCCTCCTGGCGAGCTGACGGCTGGGTCCTTGGGCCTTGTCGCTGAGCAGGGTCGGCGTTGGCAGTGGCCTGACATGGAGACCGCCCGGCTTGGGAGTCTTGGCGGCTTGAATACTCAGACCGCCCAGTCTGGAAAGCTGCGCGGACAGGTCGCGGATTCCGGGCTTATCATGCATGACCCGGCCAACCCGACCTTCCAAGATAATGTTTTCCCGCAAGTCGTCTAGGGGATCGTTGGAGCTCTTAACCGCCTCCATGACCTTGGTGGCTTAGTGGCCGGCTTCACCGATTTTACCTGTGCCGGCATATACCCCACCTTGAAAAAGGAGGTGGCCGCTGTCTACAAGGCGATCAAAGGCAAGTGCAAGGTCAGCGAGGAAGACGACGAAGAGAAGGAAGACGACGAGGAAGAGGGTGGCCAGGGAAGCCGGAGCGAATGCGCTTCATCTGAGACCGGCGGTTCGGGTTCGGAGACCGCGCGGATAGATTCGACGACTTCTTGTGGTTCGACAGCTAGTAGAAGTGGGTACTCTGAATCTTCCGTCGACATCGAGGTGGCGGTGATTCAAGTTCTCCTGTGGCTAAAAAACTAAAGCCGGCCGATTAGGAACTTTTTAATTTTTTACTTGAATTTTGGAATTTTTTGGGAAACCGGCGGTATGATTTTTGTAAACCGTGTGGTTAGCATCTTGTAAACCTTTATGAAATAGAAATGAAAGAAAACTTTTACCTTTGATGTGTAGCTTACTTTACTTCTCATTTTTCTTACCTGTATATGTCTGCGCGGTCTCAGTGCAACTTCCGATTTAATAGATAGTTAATATGTAAACCGACTGAGGCCATACTGCGACTTCGATAAAGCTATCCGCAAGTGAGGGAGAGATATTTCTACGGCTTGTTTGAGAATACACATTGACAATAAGCCGCGCGGCTAACATTTTAACGGCCAAAAGTCTTGATGAAGAACTAGAGTTATCTGCCATGAAGAAAGAAATTCTCCCAGCTTATTTGAAAATAACCAATGACACTAAGCCGCGCAGTTAACATTTTAGCCGCCAAAAAGCCTTAATAATGAAATATACGTTTGCTGCTCGAGCAAACTCTGATGTAGATCGTGCATTTTATGCTAGATACTTAAAGGTAGAGACGAATAATATGTGGCTTCTGTATGATCATGCAAGCCGGTAATCAAAGATACCTAAGCATTCTTAGCCAACAAATAAGTCGCCTGATAGTAGAGATTAAAACCATATTATTTTTGTGATGGTAAGTCGTAAGTTGACTAGTATAATTGATACCAGAAGCCGGCATATTAAGGCCAAGAATTAACTGCCAGAAATAGATTGGCCGACTTCTATATATGAATAATAAACCGGCAGATAGGCACATAGAAGCCGAATAATTTAAGCCAGAGTAGGTAACCACGCGGTCTGTGTACTGAATGATATAAATTTGCATAAGCCGCTTAATAAAACCGCAAGATAGCAGATAGGCTCATGTTGTCCTGCAAGAATAGATGGAGCGATGGGCTTATGTGTCGATGTGGGCAGGTGCATATGGCAGTGCTTTCCACACAAAGAACACATAAGTGGGATTAAAATTCTTAATATCCGCGTCCGATATCAAGCGGGACAAGTACGTAATGTCTGCGACAAATGTCAAGCGGGACAAGTACGTAATGTCTGTGACTGATGTCAAGCAGAATTTCCACTACACATCTGTGACTGATGTCAAGCGGGATGTGGAGGGCTTAACAATTTAAAGGCATTTTTCCCCCATATGCATGTATATTAATATCAAAAGTAAAGCTGAGAAAATAAGCTTTAAATGGAAGATAATCTTTGTTTGTTGTTAAGGATGTAGCAAAAGGATATATGCTCGAGGCTTGGCTATGTCCCACTAATACCAATTGCCAAGGGGACTTTATATATTATTCCAATCTTTAGCATTTTTATCATAGAGAAAAAGGAAGTCCATGCTTGAACCATTGAGTAAGCCAGAGAAGAATTCCTTAGAAAATCACTGAATGTTATAGTCTTGAAGTTTCCCAGCTCTTGCAAGTTGATCAGCTAACTCTCGGAGAGCCATGCAATCTTCAGCCAGATGACCAACATCTTTATGATACTTGCAAAAAAGCTACTCATGCCGATATTTTATTTTAGATTTCCTACGCTTTTGAACTCAGGCATTTCTTGAAGAATCGTCAGAAGATCTTCCATAGGAATTTTAAATTTAACATATCTATTTGAACCTTTTTTACGCTTTATAGTTTTTGGACACGAAGATGTGGTTGGATGTGCTTTCACAAACTCAGATAAGTCATTCTGCTGAGGAGGTAATGTAGGCCTATCCTGAAGAAGAGAAGGAGAATTGCAATTTTTAATTTGTGAGACATTTTGGGAGGAAAAAGGTTGCTGGTCACCAGAGGTACCCTGAGGTCGTTTAGTCATCTGATTCAAAAACAAGATATAACCTTTATTTTCTTCTTCCCCCATTATGAACTTATTAACTATTTCAATAAGATCTTCATAAGTTTTGGGGTCTTTTGTGATGAGCTTAAATTTCAGAGGGCTTTCTCGAAGTCCATTCATGAAAGCATATAAGTAATAATCTTGATGAACGCTACAAACATCCAGAACTTCCTTTTGGGAACGGTCAACGAAATCCGGATTAGACTCGTCAAATTCTTGCTTGATTCGGAAGAGAGGTCCAACGTCTCTTTTCTGCTTCCTGTAAGTAGTAAACCTTGAAATGAATCGACTTCGAAGATATTTAAAACTAGTTATCGATCGAGGTGGCAAACTATAGAACTATTCCCTTGCAATGTCGCCAAAAGATATAATAAGAAGTTTGCATTTTATTCTGTTTGACACTTTTCTTAGTGAAATAGCTGATTCAAAGGCTTGTAAATGAGAAAACGGATCATCACATCCGGAATATTCTGGGAGATGCGGTACTCTGAAATCATCGGAAATAGTATCCCAACAAATCCGATCAATGAATGGAGAAGGGACTTCTTCCTCTTCTTTGTAAGGAGATTCTCTTCCGATAGATTTTGGCGTGCATTCAACCCAACTCCGAGATAATTTGCTATCATTGTTAAGGGCCCCATCATTAAAATATGAACAATCTTGTACCTCTGAGAGATCGGTAGTAGTTGATATGAAATTAGATTCACTCTGTCCCTTTGCAGCACTCATTTCGAAAAGGAGAAAATAACCAAACTTTGCCTAGAGGCCTTTGACCAGTTGCGGCATGCACTGGCGGTTAGATAGTGGGACAAGACGAGAATAAGACCGGTAGAAAAGCTAGCGGGTAGAACGACAGGTTCTACAGTGTTGGAGGCGAGCTGAAAACCTTACCGGGCGAAGTCGCAACCTGATCGACAGGCCGCCGAGCTCTAGTAACAAGAGCGGTCTAACCAACTAGACTGCTGATTTCATCCACTAATTGTGATCTGAAGGTCGCGTGTTAACTATTGATGCACGAAAACGGATAGGGAGTCGGGCACCACCAGCTAACGGTTCGAGCACCGGGGGGAGGAAGGGAAAAGAGGAGACTGTCGAAAAGTCGGTTACTAGCGGTTGTAGCTAAGGGATAGAAAAAGAGGCCGCTGGCAGCAGCAACAACAGAATTCGCCCGCCGCAGCTTAGAATGTCACTCCTGCGATGTACTTTCCTTTTATTAACAGTGAAGCGGTTACAAGAAGGAGAAAAAGGAGGAAACCGAATAAGTTGGCCGGACTGCAAGCCGCAAGGTACTAGACTTGAGACCGCAGCTCTTAACAAGCGAGCTCCTGGAGACAAGTCAGTGTGTCCTGCGGAGTGCACCCTCCACCTATTTATAGGCTCGGGGGCCTGCCCAAGCGGGCAGGGTTAAAGTTACCAGCTGCCTGGGGTACAGGAGAATCGGGCAGAGGTGAGGGGAAGAAAAGGAGCAAAAAATAAGAAAGAAGGGAAGCCGCACGACATGGCGGATTCCTCCTAGCGAGCTGAATGCCTGGGTCCTAGGCCTTGACGTTAAGCTGGGCCGGAGCTTGTGGCGGCCTGGTATTTAGACTGCTCGGCTTCGCTCATGACCAACCGACTTGACCTGCGAGACGGCTAGAATGAACTAGCCGCCCGGTCTCTGATTACCGACCGGCTTGACATGTTTGGCGGCTAGAGGAACCAGGCCACCCGGTCTGGAAGGTTGTGCGAACAGGTCGCGGATTCCGGGCTTAGCACAAGGACTGGAGATTGGTACAAAAAAGTCTGGGCACAAAGCTCAAATTTAGTACGACGCTCCATCCTCAAACCGATGGTCAAACTATACTATGGAGGATATGTTGAGAATGTGTACCCTTGATTTTGGCAAGAGGTGGGAAGATCACCTTTTCTTGGTGGAGTTTGCCTACAATAACAGTTTTCAAGCGAGTATAAAGATGGCACCATACGAAGCTATGTATGGAATGCGGTGTCGAACACCGATGTCAAGGATAGAGGCAGGAGACACCAAACGTTTGTGAAATTGAGGTGGTAGTTGATGCTTGCGTGTTGGTGCGAATAATTCAGGAGCGCATGAAGGTTACTTAGGTTCGGCAAGCGAAGTATTAAAATACGCGTAATACGAATGTGGAGTTCAGGGTAGGCGACTGGGTATAACTAAAGATTAAGCCATTCAAAGGCATTTCGCGAATTCGCCGACTCAAGAAGTTGAGTCCGAGGTTTTTGGGGCCCTTCGAGGTCGTGGAATGTATTGGAGAAGCAGCCTACCAATTGGCATTGTCTCCAGATCAGAGTGGATTACATGATATCTTCCATGTCTCAGTTCTAAGGAAAGCCTTGGTGGAGGCAAGTGTTGTGGTTTAGTCAACGACGGTGCCGGTAGAAGAGGACTTAAGGACGATAGTCCGTTCGGTTGGCATAGAGGATTCAGAAGTTTGGCAGTTACAGAACAAAGAGGTCAAACTGGTGAAGGTGCGGTGGAATAACTGCGGGGGAGACGAGGTCTCTTGGGAGCATGAACAAGAAATGCGGGAGTACTTCCCAAAACTTTTTGCTTCATGTATGCTTTTGTTTGAGTATATACTTAATTTCGAGGATAAAATTCTTCTAAGGAGGGAGGAGTTGTAACACCCCAGTTTTTCTAGATCTTGAGCTTCTAGAAGCTACCTCCCGATGATAGGTAGCTATTGTCAAGCGCTAGCATCGTTTCATCGAATCCAGGCATTGAGAGCGCTGAGTTCTAGGATTTGAGAGCTTTTAGTGGTAAGGCACGGTGATAGGATGCTACCGTGTGGTGGTAGCTCGTGAAGCGTTGAGAGTTGAAAGTTCACCTAGTGTCAACTATCTTCACCTATGGGGGGGGGGGGGAATAGGTGACGTGCAGCGTATTTGCGGAATTTAATATTTTACCTGCACAAGAAAATAAAACGGCACAACAAAGAAAGTACACAGGCAATTTATAGTGGTTCCCCGACTTGGGTACATCCACTTTCCCCCTTCGACCTATCTCCCAACAAGGGATGACTCGGTCTCTTCTCCAATGGATTGAAATCCAATCCATGCACTATCGGAAGGAACCCTTCCACACGTAGGAGTCGACACTCCCACAAACCGGGTTGCACCCAACCCTTACAACTAGGAACCAACGTTCCTTTACAACAAAAGTAAAATAGAATGTACAAGAAATACAAACTACGTATGGAGACTACGGTGTCCCTCTTCGTTGACGTCGTGATCTTGAAGTCTACAAAGAGTCCACAACCTTGGTCACTCGTGGAGAGGATCTCCATGGAACCGGCGGCGGCATGATGGGCGGAGGCTAGGTTCACGGGATCGGCGGCAACAACGATGTGCGGCTGCAGTTGTTAAGAGATCCAAACTTCATAGCGAAGCTAGCTAGGTCTACCAACGGTCACTCGAGGATCGGTCGTCTCGATCGATTCGGATGGGGAAGTTTTTCCCGATCAACAAATCGAGAGATAAGGGATCTCTGGATAGACGCGTGAGACTCAAGCTTTGCCAAGCTTCTATCACCGGAGATCGGGAAGAAACGCGATCAACAGCGGCGACCAACTAGCGCGAGCGGCGACGGCGGCGGCGGAGCAGTTTCGCGATTTTAGGGTTAGATCGTGCTCGACTTCTTTTCTCTGTGTCTGTATTCCGTTCAAAATACCCGTATATATAAACTGTAGATGCTTTCAAAATGACCGTTGTGGGACCCACAAGAAGAATCCCTAAGTCCCGGTTCAAAATAGTACAGCGGCAGAATCCGGTCCAGCAGCGTCCAGAGAAATCGCTAAGTAAAAATCGGCGGGAATCGCAGGTGATTCTCGCCGAATCGGCGAGAATCAGTTAGTGATTCTCGACGATTCGTCGAGAATCACTAGTGATTCTCGCCGAATCACTTTTTGATTCTCAACGAATATAACTTGGTATTCAGGATCTGCTCTGCGATGGGTTCGGCGAGAATCACTAGTGATTCTCGCCGAATCTTACTTGGCACCGTTTTGAGGCAGTCGGAAAGAGTCGGCGAGAATCACTAATGATTCTCGACGATTCGGCAAGAATCACTAGTGATTCTCGCCGAATTGGCGAGAATCACTTGGTGATTCTCGTCGAATTACACTTGGACGAATTTTCGTCTTTCCACCCAAGAGCTGCTCCTTGACTCATCCTTGCTCCTTGTCTTCTCTTACATTAACACAGCCCTATACTTGAACGTAAGTGCACTCCAATAGAGAGAGTACACGTAGGCCAACACACTGATCTGCTCAACGAGGGATTACGTCGTGCAGACCCGTGTATATTGACCTACTGCACCCTGACATTGGTGTGCACTTTGCGTGGAATAACTGCAAGTACAACTTGAAGGATTTTATCAAATACATTGTCTATTGACCTTAGCTTGTCCAGGGGCTTCTTCAAATCAGGTACATTGTGGATACAATACCCAACAATCTCCCCCTATTTGAAGAAGCCTAAACCCTACAAGCTAAGGTGAATAGAGCATATGGGAATGAAAACCATAAACTTGAAATTGAGTTGAGTGAGTTATCCATTACCAATACCAATTTCTTGGGAGCAAGCTTGGAGCCACCTTAGCCTTAGCCGAGAGGGTAATCTCCACCTTTTCGGCTTCTGCAAATCGGGGTTGGTAGCATTTGACCCCTTGCTCCCCCTCAGTTCTTGCGTCTGTGCTCACACTTGAGTTCCTTGCTCCCCCTCAGATCGTGCACGAGCCTGGAGCTTCTGTAGACTTCATTCTTCATAATTGAGCATCCCCAATTCAGTCTTGAAAAGATTGAACTTGGCCTCGTCTAAGGGCTTTGTGAATATATCAGCAATCTGCTTGTCCGTGGGGACATAACAGAGAGAGATGTCCTTGTTCTCCACGTGCTCCCGAATGAAGTGGTAGCGCACTTCAATATGCTTCGTTCTGCTGTGCGATACAGGATTGTTGGCAATGGCAATTGCACTGGAGGAGTCGCAGTACATTGGAACTTCCTTGAACTGAAGGTCGTAGTCGGCTAACTGGTTTCTGATCCATAGGAGTTGTGCGCAACAGCTTCCTGCCGAGATGTACTCAGACTCTGCTGTGGAGGTAGCTACACAATTCTGCTTCTTGCTGTTCCATAAGATAAGCCTTCTTCCGAGGAATTGACACGTCCTGGAAGTGCTTTTCCTGTCATCCCTACTCCCTGCAAAATCAGCATCTGAAAAACCTATTAGCTCGACATCATTGTTTCTCGGGTACCACAAGCCAAGATTGGGAGTACCTTTAAGGTATCTTAGAATTCGCTTCACAGCGACATAGTGAGATTCCTTAGTGTTCACCTGATATCTGGCACAGACACATGTGGAGAACATGATATCCGGTCTACTGGCAGTAAGGTAGAGCAGGGATCCAATGATGCTTCTGTATTTGGTTTCATCGAAAGGTTTACCTTTCTCATCCTAATCCAGAGACATAGTGGATCCCATTGGAGTCCTCATAGAGGTTGCACTCTCCATACCGAATTTCTTAAGGAGTTCATTTGTGAACTTCGTCTGAGAGATGAAGATTCCATCCTCAGACTGTTTCACTTGAAGTCCTAAGAAATACTTGAGCTCTCTCATACTGCTCATTTCAAACTTTCATTGCATAAGTTTAGAAAACTTTTTGCAAAGATTATTCTCCGCTGAGCCGAATATTATGTCATCGACATAGATTTGCACCAGCAAAATCTTGCCTTTGACTTCCCTGAGAAACAATGTTTTATCTATTTTACCTCTAGAGAACTTGTTCTCAAGAAGAAAACTAGATAAAGTCTCATACCAAGCTCGTGGAGCTTGTTTCAACCCATATAAGGCCTTATTAAGAAAGTAAACATGATTGGGATAAGTAGGATCGGCAAAACCTGGGGGTTGAGCGACGTATACTTCCTCTTTCAGGTCTCCGTTCAAGAATGCTGATTTCACATTCATTTGATAGACTGTGAATCCTTTGTGTGAAGCATACGCCAGGAACAATCTGATTGCCTCGAGCCTTGCTACTGGTGCGAAGGTCTGGTCGAAGTCAATCCCCTCCTCCTGTCTGTAACCTTGAGCCACCAGCCTGGCCTTGTTCTTTATGATGACACCATGTTCATCCAGCTTGTTTCTGAAGATCCACTTGGTGCCAATCACATTCTGCTTGTATGGTCTGGGAACTAGCGTCCAAACGTTGCAACGTTCGAATTGATGTAGTTCATCTTGCATGGCCAGAATCCATGCCGCATCCTTGTTCTCCTCGTCGAACTTCTTTGGCTCAACCTGTGACAGGAAGCTAAGATGCAATACTTCGTTAATAGTACCTCTTCGAGTTCTGACACCGACATGAGGATCTCCGATGATCTATTCTCTAGGATGATCCCTTACGTGCCGGAGCTCTAGAAGTCTGGCGTCTGGAGCTTCGACTACTTCTTGGGCTTCTCCTTCTTCTAAGAGATTTGTTCCATTTTGATCTTCAACATTTTCAGATGACGTGGAGGTGGAAACTTTGACGTACTTAGGAGTGTCATCTTTAGCGGTCTCATCCAGACTCAGCTGTTCAAGTCGTGCACCTGCATCTTTAAGAAAACCACTGGAAGAATTGCTGTTAAGCAAACTTCCTTCATCAAATACAACATTTATTGATTCTTCTACCACTAGGGTTTTCTTATTGAAGACCCTATATGCCCGACTGTGGGAACTATAGCCCATGAATATGCCTTCGAAGCATTTTTCACCAAATTTAGTACGCGGGTGCTTCCCATTATTCAGTGCATAGCATCTGCAACCAAAAATCCCCAAGTAGGACATGGTTGGTTTCCTGCCTTTCAGTAGCTCGTAAGGCATCTTACGATGATGCTTGTTGATCAATGCTCGGTTTTGTACATGACAAGCTGTGTTGACAGCCTCTGCCCAGAAGTATTCCGGGAGAGAAGCGTCTTTCAACATTGTCGTGCAGGCTTCAATGAGAGTTCTATTTCTCCTCTCCACAACTCCATTTTGCTGAGGAGTGAGCGGGGAGGAAAACTCATGAAAGATACCTTGTTCTTCACAAAATTCTGTCATAGCACCAGATTCGAATTCTGTTCCATGGTCACTTCTGATTTTGACCACTGAGCAGTTAAATTCGTTCTGAACCTGCTTGACAAAACTAGTGAAGATGTCAAACGTATCTGACTTTCGTTTCAAAAAGAACACCCATGTAAACCGAGAATGATCATCAACTATCACTAGCGTATAGGACTTGTTTCCCAAGCTATGAACTTGCATTGGACCAAACAAGTCCATATGTAAAAGGTAAAGACATCGGGAAGAGTCTTTGTCTGCAATGCTCTTAAAGGTAGCCCGAGTCTGTTTGCCCATTTGGCATGCAGGACAGGGGCTATCTTTGATGCACTTGATACTGGGAGCATCCCTTACTAAGTTCTTAGAAAACAGCATGCTAATTGTCTTGAAATTAATATGTGCCAATCTCTTGTGCCATTGTTCACAAAGAGATGCACTGCCTGTTGCCACAAGGCATACGGGGGTAGATGAATCTAAACTGAGAAAATCTAAGCAGAAGATATTTCTGCTCCTAATGCCTGATAATACCGTCTCAGAAGAGGTACGTGAAATTATCAGACATTTATCCTTGCAGAACTTAACGTCATAACCTTTATCATATAACTGACTTACACTGATCAGGTTATGGTTTAACCCTTCAACATAAGCCACGTCGGTGATAGAGATTATACCGTTGGAAATCATACCGTAACCTCTGGTGACTCCTCGATCTGACCCTCCAAAGATGACTTTGGGACCATTCTCGACTGGAGTGTAATCACGCAGCAGGCTTCTTGTCCCAGTCATATGCCGGGAGCATCCACTGTCCAAATACCAGATCGGCGTTTTGGTGGCCTTTGGACATTCCAGGTGCTCGATGTGAGTATGCTTATATAGATATCACTTCTGTTATTCCAGATGCGTGTTCCAATTCAGTCTTGGAACACCTACTGTCTAGTTCCCATCAGATTTACGGGAACCTAGACTACCCTGCAAGAAAGAATTACCTTACCTTAGGAACCCAATACATATTGGGTCCTAGGTTCCTGTTAGCATAAGCACTCGACTGCCTTCCCCCAGAAAACCTGTCAGGAAGACTACCTCTGTCCCGTGAATGTGGATAAGCCCTTGCCTTTGGCATAGAGGGGTTGTGCCAACAGTCGATTGCAAAGTGTCCCACTTTGCCACAGCACCAACACGGGTGAATGTTGTATTGTCGTTTCTGACCTGATCTAGTGACTGAGGTAGTCACGGTCCTAGGTCTAAACAGGATAGGGCATGATCTTCTCACAAAATTTCCTCTTCCATCGTGACACGTGGAAGGGTGGAAGGAATGCATGTTGCGAGCGTCATGAGGCCGGGGAGGTGGTGCCTTCCTTTCAGGCATCCCCCTTCCAGAGGCCCCATGAAAACTTACACCATGACTTCTAACCTCCCTATCCTGTGTCCTCGGGTGGTGAGAAGTGTTCTGTGAGCTGGGACATGCAGATTCACACCGAGTTGAGGCAGTGGCAGTGAATACAAAGGGCTCAGACTGAGCCTTAGGTATTCTCTCATGGGTGGCCACGACGGACCTTGCACTACGGGGGTTTCCACATTGGGGACAGATCACCCTTGCAGTGACCACGACTATTCCTATGGTCATACCTGAAGGCATGATGAGTTGCCGTCCTGCTTGGAGTGGGGGGTCGGAATACCGTTTCCCCATTTCTCCACGAATTGATAATTCGGGAGATCCACCCATTTTCTTGCTTTCTCTTTATACTATTAACCTTGGAAAAGTTTGATACTATTCTTTTCTCATTCTCTAGACTACTCTCTAGAGTTGAGATTTTAGAGTCCTTGACCTTGTTGGACGCCAATTGGAGAACCAACAAGATCTTCAGTCGAGCAATCTCTTGAGCTTGCTCCTCAGCAAGTAGGTTGCTTGTCTGAAGGGCTCTCTTCAGGGAATCAGCATTTTCTGAAGGAAGGCAGTTCTTGTCTTCAGAAACTTCAAGAGATATGGGGCAGGATGAAGAAGTTACCTTCTCTTCTGTGTTATTGTCATTAGAGTCAGTGACCATTGTCTCATCCTCATCAGAGCTGCTTTCCTCACTGGCCTCTTCAGTCTCTGACACAGACACTGGAGCTCTGATGTTGTCTGAGAGATCCTTGCCTTCATCTTCAGAGGTGAATACCCCCACATAGGCTTCATCCTCTGGTTGACAGCAGTTTCCAGCTTTCTCTGACCCCCCCATCAGCTCAGAGATCATCACCCACATAGATTTAGCCGTCCTACATTTTTCCACTCTAGAGCGAGAAGCTCCAGACCAGATATCCATGATAATTTGACGAATCCTCTTATCCAAATTAAAGAATGAAAGTTCCATTTCCGACATCTCAGCAATGCACTTGGGCACTTGAATTCCAGAGTCGGAGGCCTTCATAGGAATAAAAGGACCCTCTTCCAGGATGAAAGATGCACGAGGATCGATAGCATCCAAGTGATACGACACTCTCATCCTCCAGACGGGATAAAACTCCTTTGTACATGCGGGAAGTCTTAGTGGTGATATCTCATAATCCAGCTCCATGCTTCTGACACCGGTGGCAGGATACTACTCAAGGTGTAAACCTTTTTGATGAGCAACCTCGCTTTGATAACACTTGAAAGTTCACCTAGTGTCAACTATCTTCACCTATGGGGGGGGGGAATAGGTGACGTGCAGCGTATTTGCGGAATTTAATATTGTACCTGCACAAGAAAATAAAACGGCACAGCAAAGAAAGTACACAGGCAATTTATAGTGGTTCCCCGACTTGGGTACATCCACTTTCCCCCTTCGACCTATCTCCCAACAAGGGACGACTCGGTCTCTTCTCCAACGGATTGAAATCCAATCCTTGCACTATCAGAAGGAACCCTTCCACACGTAGGAGTCGACACTCCCACAAACCGGGTTGCACCCAACCCTTACAACTAGGAACCAACATTCCTTTACAACAAAAGTAAAATAGAATGTACAAGAAATACAAACTACGTATGGAGACTACGGTGTCCCTCTTCGTTGACGTCGTGATCTTGAAGTCTACAAAGAGTCCACAACCTTGGTCTCTCGTGGAGAGGATCTCCCCGGAACCGGCGGCGGCAAGATGGGCGGCGGCTAGGTTCACGGGATCGGCGGCAACAACAATGTGCGGTTGCAGTTGTTAAGAGATCCAAACTTCGTAGCGAAGCTAGCTAGGTCTACCAACGGTCACTCGAGGATCGGTCGTCTCGATCGATTCGGATGGGGAAGTTTTTCCCGATCAACAAATCGAGAGACAAGGGATCTCTGGATAGACGCGTGAGACTCAAGCTTTGCCAAGATTCTGTCGCCGGAGATCGGGAAGAAACGCGATCAACAACGGCGACCAACTAGCGCGAGCGGCGACGGCGGCGGCGGAGCAGTTTCGCGATTTTAGGGTTAGATCGTGCTCGACTTCTTTTCTCTGTGTCTGTATTCCGTTCAAAATATCCGTATATATAAACTGTAGATGCTTTCAAAATGACCGTTGTGGGACCCACAAGAAGAATCCCTAAGTCCTGGTTCAAAATAGTCCAGCGGCAGAATTCGGTCCAGCAGCATCCAGAGAAATCGCTAAGTAAAAATCGGCGGGAATCGCAGGTGATTCTCGCCGAATCGGCGAGAATCAGTTAGTGATTCTCGACGATTCGTCGAGAATCACTAGTGATTCTCGCCGAATCACTTTTTGATTCTCAACGAATATAACTTGGTATTCAGGATCTGCTCTGCGATGGGTTCGGCGAGAATCACTAGTGATTCTCGCCGAATCTTACTTGGCACCGTTTTGAGGCAGTCGGAAAGAGTCGGCGAGAATCACTAATGATTCTCGACTATTTGGCGAGAATCACTAGTGATTCTCGCCGAATCGGCGAGAATCACTTGGTGATTCTCGTCGAATTACACTTGGACGAATTTTCGTCTTTCCACCCAAGAGCTGCTACTTGACCCATCCTTGCTCCTTGTCTTCTCTTGCATAAACACAGCCCTGTACTTGAACGTAAGTGCACTCCAATAGAGAGAGTACACGTAGGCCAACACACTGATCTGCTCAACGAGGGATTACGTCGTGCAGACCCGTGTATATTGACCTACTGCACCCTGACATTGGTGTGCACTTTGCGTGGAATAACTGCAAGTACAACTTGAAGGATTTTATCAAATACATTGTCTATTGACCTTAGCTTGTCCAGGGGCTTCTTCAAATCAGGTACATTGTGGATACAATACCCAACAAGAGTGTTGAGTACTATCGTGCGGCGTTAGTTAGCTACCGCTCGGTGGTAGCTTTGCGTTGGGTGTGTTGAGAGGCAGGCATTGAGTGGAGGCGTTGAGTGGTAGGGGTTGTGTAAGCTACTCCGCAGCATTATTCTTACCGTTGGTGATAGAGCGACATTATTTTATGGCCGAGCGCTCGGGAAGCTACCGCAGCGCGGTAGGTAGTTATCGCCCGGCGATAGCGCACGGGAGCAGTTCCGTCATTTGGCTTTTTAGCCGTCTGTTTTTTCTTAGGATTTGATCGTATGGTCCAAGACCCTCTGTCCAAAGGGCATAAATAGGGCTGAAATGTTCTAAACCCTCACATAATCTCATTTTGGGAAAGAGTTAATGTTTTGGGGAGAGAGAGTTTGGAGGAGGAAGAAGGGCTTTCTTCCTCCATTGACGAAGATTCAGGGCTACGATCGTCGATCCGAGGCCAGATCCATGGAGAGGATTTGAAGACGCACACTTTCATCCGTGAAAATCTAGTTTTCCATGTCTAGGAAGAGGAGTTGTAATGTAACGACACTCCTCCTCTCGGTCTTTAGGATGCATGCATGGCATCAATTTTCATTCTTTATTTCTTTCAAGCTTTACGCAGCGGATCTCTCAAATGAGAGGGGTTCGGGTTGCCATGGTTCAAGAGGAGCCACCGGGTCTATTATGTCTATCCCTGACATGATATTGCACTAGAAATCTCCTCTGCTAGTGGATTAGGCATTACGGGTGAAGCCGTAGTCGCGACTGTTAGTCCGACTTAGTGATGTTGCATAACGAGCTTTAAGGATTTTGCTAGAAATCTGTTTGCGGCAAGATGCCATTTTTGATGTGGTTACCCCCTTAGTTTCGTGTGAGTATGAATGGTGGATTATGGAGGGAAAGGATATTGATTGTGATGTGTTCAGGAACAGCTTTGTCTCTGTAGTTGGCTGGCTAGCCCGTGACGTGCAAGTAATGTGTGGATAGTGTCCCAGTGAGACAAGTCCCCTTCCGTGAAACTGATGAGGATGCCAAGCTTTGAGCAAGCCCGGGCGATGAATCCCACAAGTGGGTAGGGTCTAGCAAGGGTTCTTTGCATCAGTTTGTGGTTTGTGAGACGGAATCCTGACGTGAGAAGTTAGAGCTTGTAGGAAAGCCCGGGTTTTGAGACCCATGAGCGGGTAGGGCCTAGGTATTCGTTCCGTGTGGTGGCTTGCATGTCATTAGGGGAAATTGGAAGTACCCACGTATTTGTGGCTTGAAAGTCGAAGGGGAAATTGGAAGTACCTGATTGTTGATGCATGATGAGGTGTTAGATTCATGCATTATGGGGTACCTTGGGTTAAACCCAAGTTTGCATACATGCTGCGTTGTAGGCCCCTTTTTATTATATGCGCAACATAGAAACATGTTTGTTGTATGAGACATCCAAACTTGCTTTGCTACTTTCTATGTTAAATGTATATTTGCATACAAAGTGCTGACTTGCAGGGTGATGTAGTGCCCCGGGGTCCACTAGGGACGGCCGGGTGGAGATTTGTTGGTTACACAGTTGAGGTCAGCCATTACAGACCCGCGTTACCATCAATTTTTATAGGGCAAGGATCGCAAGCGGGAGCAAGCTCGCCGTCCAAAAAGGTCTAAGCCTCTTGAAGTGATCTCTTTATTTGGTAGCTTTGTTTGGTTGAATGTCATGCTTAATGCACTGTGATCCGGCTTGCATGCCGAGGTAGCCTAAGAGTGCTTTTACATGTTGATATGTTATTGTTTCAGTTGGACTCAAAAATGTTATATGGACTTAAGGCTGATTTGATACTCTTGTGCTAGTGGAAAACTTCTAGTCTTGATATTTATTTCTGTTGTGTTTAGTCTGAGTTTTGTGTTGGGTAGTTTATATCATCTTATAATATTTAAGCTGTGGCGTTTGTATGTTGTGGGTTCATGGCCGGACCCATATTATACGGTCATTACAGGGCATGTGTTACAAAGATTACCTTCCTAAACAAGGGTTGACCTAAAGGTGCCTTCCCTATTTTCTTGGCCCTGACATTCTTGGCAGCATTACTTTTTCCAACTATGTGGCCAAGACCACTACCCTTCTTCGGGGTTGAGAACTCATCAAATAGAGGGAGAACAGTCTTCGGCTTGGAGAAACACTCAACGAGTTTTCTCTCCACCAAAAGCTTTTCTTACAACTCATCAAGATATTACTCTTTTTGACATAACATTTTAGCCAATCTTTTCAGTTCCTCTTGCAAAGAGTGAACTACACTTCTGAGAGGAGTCAATTCAACAATTTCCTCCCTCAGGCTTGATTCGACTTCCTTGAGTGAAGCAATCTCTTTTGCTTGCTTTTTGACTACCTTTTGGTTTAACTCCCCTGATTTTCCAAGGTTTATGTAAATTCTTTTAGTGACATATTTTGATGTCAGGGCGTTACTTTGGCACTTGATTAACGGGTGCCATTGTTGGAGTGTGGCTTTTTGTTCATTGGTACCCAGGATTTTGACTTAGAATATTATCATGGCTAATTTCTTGTGAATTTTGATATTCTCAGGGGAGGCGAGGTTCTTTTTGGAACACGGCGGAGCCTTTTTTGGAATGTTGTGTTTTAACTTTAGGGAGTGTTTAGCCGAGTTTTATTTGTCCCGTTTCATGAATTTTTAGTGATTAAGGTATGTGGTTTTGACCTTCTCTCCTCTCGAAAAGCATCAGGTTTTGCTTCTTAGGTGTTCTTGCGGCCAGATCCGTGGGAAGGGCGCCAGTGTGGCCGGATTTCTGGAGTTAGAGGTAAGTGGTGATTTCTTCCCCTTGCCAATAGTTTTATGTGTGTCTTTCTTGTTGTTTTCTTCTTCCCTCCGTAGATTTAAGAGTAGTGTAGGGATTGGCCAAGTCCATTCTACTGATTAGTGCAAATTTCAAGTCAAGTAAAAAGTAGAAATTTATCGCATTTGACTGCTAGTCTTGGTCAATCGCCGAGCATATGACCATTAGCTGAAGTGGGATCCGTCGGGTATATGACAATTAATCTAAGGTAATTTTGTCGTGTATGATAGACTAAGTATAGACAAGTCGTTGAATTTGACCGTTAGTTTAGGTTTAAAGAAATCATCGAGTATGAAGATGTTAGCCTGACTAAATTCGTCTAATATAGGTGGAGTTTGGGTTTAAGGAAAATTCGGCGAGTTTCAATTGGAGTTAGGTCAAAATCGTCGAGTAATTTTGACGAATTTGTCGAATATCAGCTTGGTGTTGAGTGAGGTTAACATGACGTTGAGTTCGTCGAGTATTAGGCATCAAGTTCTGATGTTTACAAATTGTTACAAAAAAAAATTCGAACTATCAATCCATTGGAGGCAAATATACCTACGAAATATAGCAAGGGGACACAAGTGTCGTATTTTAGATCCGGCAACCGTTGAGTACTTATACTCACACGAATTGCTATTATCTTATCGAAGGATTTTAGGTTTCATTACTAAATTGGAAAAAAGGAAATTACTTGCAATTATTAAGAAAGACTACTACTAATGATTAAAAAGGGGCGTTGAACGATGGTTAAGGGGTTGTACTTGATCATGAATCACCTCGGCTTTTGTTAATCAAAGATACAAAAATTAAACTAAAACTAAATAAGGTAAAGGTCCTTGACCGTGGGGGTTCCCAAAGCTTGAATACAATTCTCTCGAAGATGTGTCAAACTGAGATTAGGAAAATCAGATCAGATTCTCATCTGTATATGAAATATTTGCTGAGTTTTGTTAGCTTCCTTATGTTGGGTTGGTTACCCTTTATTCATTTTTGGCTTTTGTTAACCCTTTGATCTTTGATCACCATTTGTATTTTCAGTCTTGCTGAGTTATTCTTTCTTTGAATGCCTCAGGTTTTGATAAGTTGTCGGTTGAGCAGCTAGGGTTGGTTTTGGATAGTACTCTGTAGCTGTCTTTTCCTCACCGACTGTGAAGTAATGTTGTTATTTAGTTGTTTAGTTCAGACATACATATTTTTAGTGGCTTCGTGTCAGGATTGTTGAAGCCCACTAGATTTTTGTTTAATGTTAAGTACTTGCTAACTGCTAAGCCTTTTTCTATATGATTGTGTGGATTTACTTGCTCTTTGGGAAAATTTTATGCTATGTTGCATATTAGATATTTTGATGTATAAAAATATTACCTCTAATACCTCAAGCACGACTTCGTCTGAAGCTAAAGTCAATATATCTAATCGAACGTACAAAGCTATTTCATATTTATATCAAATCTAGAGTCATGCATATCATGAGTGTCCTATATGGATGTTTTTGCTCATGTAGGATGTCAATTAACAGAAATAAGGTTTTTTTCCGCACTGTATAATTATATCTTTACTTGAGGATTAGTTGATCCACTGAGTCGAGGAATATGACTATTTAATTAAAATTAAACTGGATTTTCTTCTTAATAACTTATGAATTTCATATAAAAAGTAGAGTTGGAGTCTCTCCTGAGCGTCTGCAGTTATCCCCTATATGGCGTGGCATCATGGAGAGTGTTTTCTCTTACTCTGATATACAGTTAAATTCGGAGAAAATACTGGTTGTGACAGTTGGTATCAGAGGGATAGGTTGTTTGACAATTGGTCGAGCAACCATCATAAGTTAGTTTTAGTTGTCTTGTTCCATTGCATACTCACACCGATGTGTCATCAGTATATCTTGGCTGAAGCATGAACACTACACTCATAAGCATGACGAGAAGTATATAGGGCATATTATGTAGTATGAGATGCATAATATGTGTTCGTATATGAATCCTCATAGGAAGCAACATGTGACTATTATGTAGTATGGGATGCAAAACAATCATCACATGAATGCACATTAGATTTTTCTTTTTGTAGCATGCGATATTATATAGTATGGGATGCATGATATTTCATGTGTACGCCGCTCATAACATGCACTAAGGCCTTTATTAGATTGCATAGCACAACATGCATGATATAGCATTGCATTAGCACACGTTCCAAGCGAAAGAATTACATGATGATATATGTACACAAATGATTTTGAGTCAAAAAGAAGAATAAGAATTCATGCATTCATGGTCTAGGCACATGAGTCAGTAGGATGATGTTATATCATCCTAAGTTTAGGCATAACATCATTAATGAAATTTCCAAAGCAAGTTAGCAGCTTAAGCAAGTATTTGTTCATGTATTGTCTGAACTAAGTTGTGTAGTTCTAGCGGTAAGCTAGGTTTTGATTAGTTGTTTGTTGTGTTATTACAATGTTGAGGTGTCCTTTGGCGAGGTCGAATCCACACTCTGATGGCGAGTCGTCTGGAGCCTAAAATGAGGCCGTGAAAGAAGGACTGCGACAGAGCAATGAGTCTTTATCCAGTTAAATGTTGGAGATGCAGTCGCAGATCCAGGCTTTGTTGTCTATTGTTTTTGGGCAACTGATTAGAGTGCAAGAACCTGCTGTGGGTCAAGTTATTCTTGTTCCCCCTGCTCTCCTGGTGCCCCAAGCTGTGTTGCCACTAGAGATGAACTTTATCTCACATTTCCAGTGATTAGGAACTCCTACCTAGGATGATAGAGCGGACTTCATGGTTTTGGATGACTGGATTGTTGTTGTTAAGGAGATGTTCTCTTACTCAGGGGTTTCTACTGACCAGAGAGTGATGGTCGCTGCCTAACAGCTAAAGGGTCTAGCTAAGAGCTGGTGGTTTAGAGAAAGGGAGTACTTGAAGGATGGATGTTTGCGGGAAGCCTTCAAAGAGCTATTGTAGAGAAATTTTTTATCATCGGTCGAGCAATACCGCTTGATGAACACGTTTCTACACCTGAAGCAAAGGCAACTCACAGTTAGTGTGTATGAGATTGTGTTTTGCAAACTGAGCTGATTTGCCCCAGATTTGGTATCCGCTGAATCTAGTAGAGTTAAGCATTTTCTGGGTGTTCTTAGGAATGACATCCAACAACTGCCAGTGCTTATGGATCAGAAAGATATGCTGAAGTGGTATAAGCCGCTCTAATGGTTTAAGCGATCGACAATGCTAAGAATCGAGGCCAGCAGGCGAGGAAAGATTAGAGAAAGTTTGATGAGGGTAAGAGTTCTCAGGATTCTTCTTTCGCATCAAGGAAAAGAAGCAAGGAGGAAAACAGTTTCTGTGTCCAGCCGGGCCAATCGTTCGAGAAATTTTTTAAGAGATTGGGAGGTCAAAAGAAGGAGCAATTGCATGCTATTCAGGGCACTCCCAGAGAATATTTGGTATGTACTTTGTGCAAGCGAAAGGGGCACGATGTTGCCCAGTGCTGGTTAAGGATAAGGTCTGTAACATCCCTCAAACAACTAGACCCCTAGGAGTGGTTTTGTCATGACTAGGTCATGACAAAACCCAAGGAAGCCCAAGAAGGCCAAGTAAACCTAGGAATGTAGGTGAGATCACTATGGTCTACAAATAGTAGATTTCTAAACCCTAGTTTAAGATGATCATGGGGCTTCTCCAAGACTCCAAGACCCACTATGGCCTCACCAATCTATTGGGATCTTCATTAGAGCCCTAAGAGTCCATTGGGGTCGACCCAGGGTGACTAAGTTGACCTAGAACCACCATTGGCCTAAATTGGGCAAGGTGCCCTAACTAAGGGCAGTGTGCCCTAGTAAAGCACAACTAACCCTACCAGGGTCTTCCTAGACATAAAGTGTGGTTAATGGGTCACTAAGGACCCATGGAGGGCTGTCAAAGTGGTTAAGTTGACCAAAGTCAACTCCAACCCTAAATGAGTCAAACTTGCCTACATAGGGTCAATTGACCATCCCCTAGCCAAGTGGACCCCACCCATGCACTCCTAACCCTAAAGTGAGGTAAATGGGTCACCTAGGACCCATTGGGGTCAACTATATAGCCTAAGTTGACCCAAGTCAACCTTAGCCCTAAAAAGGTCAAAGTGCCCTAACTAAGGAGAAAGGACTTACAGTGTGCAAGTTGACCCCATCCAAATACTTTTATACTTTAGGGGAGGCGCATGGGTCACCAAGGATCCATTGGGGTCAGCCCTAGTGGCTAATTTGACCAAAGTCAACCCTTGGGTCAAAGTGGTCAAACTAGCCTAAATGGTTAACTCAAGAACAATCCAAGTGGGCTAGGCCTAGGCAAGTGTGGCCCATTGGTCTAGGAGGTGGTGAGACACATTTTGGGGCCACCAAATTCAAAAATGGGTGACTAGGAGAGATAAAGAGGGAGTTACCCAAACTTGGAGGAGAGAGAAAGAGGAGCTTAATGGCCATCATGGCCATGGAGGCCCCATAACTCCCCATTTTGATGGGGCTTTAACTCCTTGGAGGCAGGGGAGGAGTTTTCAGGAGGTGGCCGCCCAGTGGGGAGGCTCAGTACCTCAAATTTGTTGAAACTGAAAACTTCCCATTAATGGGTTTAATGGTGACTTGAAGAATTGGGGAGTTACAGCCTTCCTCTCCCCAATTCCTTCATTAGAGACCTTCACCAGGGCAAGGGGAAGAGTTTCCCCCGATCAGATCCCAGTTACAGAGGAGTTGGTCTGGAGGTTGTAGAGGAGCCGAAGCTTGGTGGTCGAAAATGGCAAGGAGGCACAACACCCGTTCTCAGGCCGCGGTTCAGGTCCTCCTCCACTCCTTCTTCCATGGGTAGATCATAGCAACACTTAGGGCCAAGTTTCAGGCTCAATTGAGCCCGCTCGGGAGAGATTTTTCTCCAATTTTTCCGCAAAAATTTACTTATTGGGATTGCCGGAATGGGCCCCTCCGGCGGCTGTGCCGCCGCCTGGCGACAGCCACCACCTCAACGGAGGTGGTGGTGGTGGTGGCTGGCCAAGGATAGTGGTTGGGTGGCCGGCGGCAGCGACTTGAAATCGGCCCAGGAAGAGTCAATCCTGGTCGTTGGCGCGCGGGAACGTGACGGGATGTCGTCCAATAGTGCGCCAAGATTCGTGCAGAGAATAAAATAAACTATAGGTTATGATGTATGTTTATTTCATTTCTATCACACATAATATATTTAATATATTTAATATTTTTAAGTACTAAAAATATTTAGATGCTAATTCAGAGAAAATGGTCAACACATAAATTGTAGCCCTGTGGGTCTACTTTAATTCAAAATTGGTTTGAAACAATTTGGGTGCTTGGTTTGACTATGACACTCATTTTGGTGGGGTCTATACCTAGGGCTAGGCAGAAATTAAAATGATGCCCACCTTTCATCTCTGCTCCAAATGACTTGAAATTTGGACAGGGAGTCACCCTGTACCATATCTAGTCATGCCCAAAAATGAGAATTTTTGGGGATAATTTCTCTATATTTTTGGAAATTATTTAATTTCTTTATGGTAAAATAATTTAGGGACCAAAATAACCTCCAAACTCACCCAAATTTTGGTGAGGGGTGCTTGGTGGCATTATAAAGCTCTAGTTAAAATTTCATCTCATTTGGAGATGGTTTGAAATGAAATCATGAAAACCCTAGCCTTGCCATAGTAAGGGTATTTTGGTCAAAAGTGCACTTTAGGTTTTTGAGTGGCCAAATCACCTCAGCAGAGGTTAAAATTGGGATCACTGACTTAGAATGGCTTTTAACACCCCCCCCCCCCCCCATGGAAGTTGGGGTAGTTTGGAATAGATTTGCCATAAGACCTAAGACCAAACACAAAGGAAGGGCTTTTGTGTCTTGTGAAGGGAATGAGGTCAAAAGACCTTGTATGAACTTGAACTTTGGTAAGGAGGGTGCTAGGGTTGCTAAAGACCTCTGGTAAAAATCTTAGGGGATTTGGGAAAGGGTAGGCCCCTCAAAAACCTAACCCTAGTCTAGTGCACAAATCTTGTTGTGCTATAATTGGTTAGTAAAACTCATTAAACAACAATGAAATTTGGGTTGTGCGGTCATAGGGGTAGAATGAACCTCTGGTAATTTAATTGAGAATTTTGGGACATTAATCCTAGTACTTCCTTTATAAATGCATGAGTTAGCCCTGCTTATTTATCTGGATATTATGATCCCCCTGCCGATTGGAAGGTCATGAAAATTAGGCAGAGGGAGTTTAAGACCATATATCTTAAGCATGAATTTTATTAGAATTTTTGAATACATATTTGTTGTGTCTACTTCACAAGCTCATTAACTTGGAAAATTGTTCAATAATTTGTTTAGAGCACATTACTTGCTAATAAATTTTGAAACTTGACCTAGAAAAATATATTTCCTTACAATCATCCTTAAATGTTTTCAAAATTTTTGGAAGTATTCTTGTTGTACTTATCTCTTAAAATGATTTATTGTAGGATATATTTAAAATTAGAATTATGGGATTAAACCTTGCTGAAAAATTGGGAGACTCTGGATTATATGTTAAACAGTCATATTGAATTTATCATAAATTTTGTGGAGCATTTTCCTATCTGAAATGGGTACTTCATGTTCAACTTAGGGTTTTTGGATTACTAGAATAATTAAATAAATTACCAGATAAATTAGGAAAAATAGGAAATTCTGGTTTTAGAACTAAAAGGTCATGAAAGCCCTCCAGTAATTAATATAGGGGTACTGGGTGATTATTTTGTGTACCTCCCATTTTACATGTCGTATACCTTAACTTGGTCGCATTAGTAAAACTGCAGAAATTTTGTTGGAAT
Source organism: Platanthera guangdongensis (assembly GCA_039583875.1). Taxonomy (NCBI): domain Eukaryota; kingdom Viridiplantae; phylum Streptophyta; class Magnoliopsida; order Asparagales; family Orchidaceae; genus Platanthera; species Platanthera guangdongensis. Next base: position 66,694,559 of record CM077161.1, on the reverse strand, counting down.
GTTAATTTGGGCACATGAGTTGGGGATAGAGGTTTGCTGGTTTGGATAAATAAAATTGAGTTCATCATTGGAAGATAGGATGAGTAGAGTGTTGGATTGGCTAGTGTTAGATGGTGCTCGGGATCGACGAAAGATCGTCCTTCCCGAGGGGAGGAAGTGTCAAATACTCTAGGCTTAGATCCAGTACAAAAAGTAAGGGTTTGGAAATTTTGATAGAAACCAATAGTAGTAAGTGCCTTGCGAAATAGATCTTTGGGTGTAATCCCATCATAGTTCCTAGTGTCTTCGAGAGCCCTTCACGGGGAATACATTGGGCAGTCCTGGGCTAACCTAAACTTTAGGTAAAACTGGAATGCAAGAGTAACTAGTAAATGTAGTGTTTCACCTTCATGCACCTCGATGTCTTGGGGTGATAGGTTGGGTCACTCGGTCAGCAGGCTCACTGGATTTGGTGATGGGCAGGTTGGCCCGACGAGCTTTGGCTCGGGGGTGGTTTGTGATGGGCAGGTTGGCCCGACGAGCATTGGCTCGGTTGTTGTTTGTGATGGACGGGATGGTCCGAGGAGCTTCAGCTCGGTGGTTATAAATCAAGGTTGCATGTGCATAAAGTATAAGGTGGTGGCTCTTCGGTATTGGAGAGTCGATGCACCGATGTCAATACGCTGACCCGGCAAGTGTGGATTAGCACTTTGCCAAATAAAGTCTGGTGCACCAGCCGGCAAGAGTACGTTAGAGCTCCGCATAGTGCACCAGTGTTCAGGCGTACGATTGGTCCGACTGGTAGTGTAGTTACTAGTTTAGAGGTGGGCTAGGCCCAACCCACCGCTTCCGTTTGCCACTACGGAGGTATCCTAGGAGGTTCGGCTCCAAAAAGGGGGAACTAAAGGTCTGTGTACACAGAGTCGAGTGGGTGTGTTGCACTTGCATGTTCACATCATGGCATGATTGTATTTCATAGAATAACTGATAGTTTGTTTTGTATCAAAGCTATTAGAGTTTTGTTTACGTCTTTATTGTGCAAATCTTGTCTTTTTATCTTATACATCCACTCATCTTGTATTTATTTAGGCCACTAATGTTTTTGTGCTCTTTTACAGGTTTTCTCAATTTTCAGCCAAAATGACCTGACACGGCCACCAACACGGCCGCGTTATGGGGCATGTCGATTGTTCCCAAAGAATCAACCATAAGAGGAAAGTCCAGAGTCCATCCTGAGCTGGACACGGCCTCGGACACGACCGTGTCTTTGGCTGTGTCGTTGGTCGTGTCAAGCTGGCCGTGTCAACATGGACCGGGTCACCAGGAGCCGATGAATTTCCAGAGCAGGACACGGCCACCGACACGGCCGTGTCGCCAGGCATGTCGCCACCTCATCAGCGCGTGCAGCCCGCCATTAAATGTATTTTACACTTTTTGCCCCGGACGGCTCCACAAGTTGCGGCTTCAAAAATCACCGCCGCCGATGCTGCTAAATCCATCACAAAGTCCAATAAAAGACCTTTCCTGAAAGATTCAAAGCACAAGCATGGGGGGAGCGGCATCACTGAGCTTTCGCTGCAAAATAAAACCGGGGAAGTACCTGTTTTTCAATTCTGTCTTTCATTTCTGTACTTTAATTTTCTCTCATTCTCCAACCTCCTCCTCCATTGAGGACAACGTAGATTTTAAGCTTGGGGGAGGACTTCCTCCTTCTTTTTGCTTTTTGTAAATATCTTTTACTTTTTGTAAATATTCTTCAAAAATCCAAAAATCCAAAAATCCAAAATATATATATATAGCTGCATTTTAGTATTTCAATAGTACCTCATGTTTGTGTTTTGTTTTTCTCAGACTTCTTTAAAAACAACGTAGTTAATTATAATTTTTCTAATCATTTTTAGTCATATTTCACAAGTAAAATGTTGACCATGCTGTGTTTCTAATTCACGGTAGCATGTTAAGGTGAAATATTTCTCTAAAACGCGCATTTCTATTATGGTTTTCCATTCTTTATTTTCTCTACTTTCTCTAAAATTCATCATCCACTATTTTCCTTTTCATTTTTAGATAATTTTTGTAAGGACAACTTTTGAATAACGTAGTAGATATGACGATCCAAGTCACATATTATTTTTATTTTCAATATAATTTCATCAATCTTCTTTTATTATCTCGAACTTGCGTTTTGAAATTTTTCAAATCTATGTTTTAAACAAATTTAAAAAGCGTGAAAATGATTTATGCCGTTTTTGTTTACGTTTGAGCTTTCCCGCCAACCTAAAATCTTTAACCACTAGTTAGCCGCTTTTGAGCCTTTTTTCCAATTTCTTTTGATAACTCCACATAGCATTTCATTTTCACCAAAGCCAAAATTCCTACCTATCTAATCACGCTAAATTTTTTGAGTTTCATTCAAAAATTTTCATAATCATGATAGGAAATTTTGTGTTATCTTTGGAAAAATTGTTGAAAAAAGTGTACTCAAAAGAATTGTTTGATTTTATTTGGCCAATTCAACATGAAAGAAAAAAACTTTTGAGTTCAAATCTCCCCGGCAACGACGCCAAAAACTTGGTATAAAATTATTAAGCGAAGAAGGGGTTATGCGTGGAGAAGACAAAGTTAAGGGAGGAGAAGGTGGAAGTGTAGTTGTGAGATGTCCTCCGATTCTATATTCGATGAAGGCAAGTATACCTTGTCGCATATAGTATAGGATATTAAGTTCAATATCAAGGTCGTATTACCCGGGGCAAATTGAGTACTTCTACTTCAAGGAGTTACTATTATTTTATCAATTAAAAGTTATTTTGGGGTTGCTTACTAAATTAGAGAAGTGAGAATGTTTTACTTGCAAATTTGAGAAAAGCTAAATGATAATTAAGCGATAGTACTCGATCGAGAATCACCTCGGCTTAAGTTGATCAAAAGATGCAATAACAAACTTTTTAAATTAATAAGGCAAGAGACCTTGACCGCGGAGGTTCTAAAAGCAAGAACATGCTCCTCTTGAAGTCATGCCCATCTGAGTTTAGGAAGGTCTAACCGATCTTTCGTCCGAATCGGAGGACTAAAACCCTCTTTATGCTGCGAACCCCTCTATTGGATTTTACTCCAATCCGGGAGATTTGAACATCTGCCTCTCTCGAGGGGTGCGAACAACTCCCTTTACTCTTGAGTGCTCATTTCAAACTTTCGGCCTCTCGGCTAGACCAGAATGAAAGCAAAGGTGGAGAGTATATATCGATGATATTCCTCCAACCCGTGATAAATCAAGAGTAATTCAAGGCTAAACCCTAAAATAAAAAGGTAAGATTCAAAGCATCATAACCTAATCACTCGAACCTCGGATGATCAAGATCGAGTACATGGAGGATTAGTTAATCATGGTGAGGTGGAAGAGGGGGGATGAGTAGTAAAGCATAAAGACACAAAGTAGTAAAGAGAAGAAAACAAGAGCACTTTTATTAAAATTAAAGCGAGCTTACATTCTGGTGAAAATGAACGAGATTACAAGTGCATGGAATTGAAATCCTATTCTGGACCTATCATTAGCAACTAAAGCATTAACAAAAGCTATTACAAAAGCTTAACTAAACTAGGATTAAGAAAAATATAAAGCGAGAGAGAAAGAGCATAAAAGGAACATTAAACAAAGGGGCAGAACCTCACCCTCTCAGCCAAAAGTGATCCTGAACCTTTGGGGAAGGGCTCAATTTATAGATTTTTTCGGGATGGGTCATGCCCCCCTGACACGCGCTGGTCGGGCATGTACCTGGGGCATGACACGGTCGGTGCGAATTTGGAGTGCTGAAATTAATTGCTGGAGTTGACGGGCGTGGTTGTTGTAGTACACGCCCATATATCACGCCCAGGTCGGGCGTGACCCGGGGGCGTGACACATTCGGTGCGACGGTGGAGTGGGAAAAACGAGCGCGTTACGGCGATTCCTCGGAACCTGGGGACACGCCTCTAGAACACGCCCGTGTCGGATGTGACATAGTCGTGACAGAGGGTGTGTACACTAAGGCTTCGTTTGGGAGGACTTATTTTCACCGGTCAAGCGGTCACGACCGCATGAATCAGGACTTAATTAAGGTCTTATTCATGCGGTCGTGACCGCTTGACCGGTGAGAATAAGTCCCCCCAAACGGAGCCTAAGTTTCCACGGAATGCAGTTTCGGACCAATTGCTTCATTCCTCTGGGTTACACGCCCTAGGTACACGCCCGGGTAGGGCGTGACCCGGGGGTGTGTCACAGCAAAATTCGGCTGAAAGCCGTGAAAACCTGTAAAAAGCAGAAAAATGCATTAGCGACAAAAATATATACAAAGGGGAATCAAAATAAGCACTTTACAAGACATGATTTGCTTTAAAACCCTGAAAATACCCTAATAAAATTGACTGCAAACCGTATTATCACTCCACGTCTCATCTCCTTCACCCGCGGCTGTGACCCGCGGGGACCGAACCTCGAACTCTACTGGTAGGACTGCCTCACACCCGTGAGAAAGCTTGAACGGGGTATCACCGGTGGCCGTGGCCGTGTTCGGGGTCGTTCACAAGGCCCACAGGACCGAGGGAAGCTGCTCCACCCAATTTCCTCTCAAGTTCTCCACTTTTTTCTTTAGTAGATTCACAATAATTTTGTTTGTTGCTTCCACATGGTCATTGCTCCGGGGGTGGTGTACCGAGGCAAATCTGAGGTCTATCCCCAGTTGGGCACAGAAGCTGATGAACTCTTCACTGGCAAACTGGGGGGCCGTTATCTATCACTATCGCCTGAGGCAACCCGTGTCTGCATATGATCTCCCCCCAGATGAAGTTCCTTATGACTTGCGAGGTGACCTTGGCCAAGGCCTTAACCTCCAGCCACTTTGAGAAGTAATCGACCATGACCAGGAGGAAACTCCTTTGCCCACTAGCCGGAGTAAAAGGCCCGACTAAATCCATTCCCCAGATAGCGAACGGCCACGGTCCCGTATGCTTCGGAGTCTTTGAGCTGCCAAGAGCTGGAGGGGGGCACAGAGCTGGCACTTTTGACATCTCCTTGCAAACTCCGCGGTATCCTTCCTTAGGGCGGGCCAGAAGTATCCCTGTCTGACCACCCTTGCCTCCAACATCCTACCTCCAGAATGAATGCCGCACTCGCCCGAGTGCACCTCTCCCAAGATCCTTGGGATCTCTTCTTCAGTCATACATCTAGCTAGGAGCCCTGACAACATCTTACGATGCAACCCCCCTTCTATCATCAGGTAGTGAGCTGCCTTGCGCCTGAAGCTCTTGGCATCTTTAACCTCCTCTGTCAGCTTGCCTGTGGTCAAGAAGGTTACCAACGGGTCCACCTACGAGGATCGCCGACCTACCTCCATCAACTCCCCTTCCTCAATGGCTGGATGAAAAAGTTCAGTCAGGGTCCCTCCTCCCCAAGGCCCAAACTTTGCCAATCGATCAGCGGTCGCGCTCTCCTCCCTGGGGACATGCTGGAATTAGAATGACCGGAACCCACCGAAGATCGCCCTTACCTTGGAGAGGTATTTTATGAGGGTAGGTTCCCGAGCTTCAAACTCTCCTCGGATCTGCGATGCTACTACCATTGAGTTAGTGAAGGCCTCCACATCCTGGATTTCAAGCTCCTTTGCCAAGCGAAGGCCGGGGATCACGGCCTCATACTCTGCTTGGTTGTTGGTCACTGGAAAATGTTAAGCCACCGCCTGCTCTATCGCAACTCCCGGGGGGCTTATCAGCATCACTCCTCCCCTGAGGGAATGTTTTCCTGAGGCCCCATCAACCATCATCTTCCAAGATTCGTGTGGCTGCTGCTCTCTCTCCTCGACTTCAACAACATAGTCCGTCAGAAAGTCTGCCACCGCTTGCGCCTTGATGGAGAGTCTCGGAAGAAAAGAGATGTCGAACACGCTTAGTTCAATGGACCACTTGGCAAGCCTTCCCGAGTGCTCTACCCCTTCAAAGATCTTGCGAAGAGGATGGTCGGTCACCACCCTAATCGAGTGTGCTTGAAAGTATGGCCGGAGTTTCCTTGCAGAGATGACTAAAGCGTAAGCCAACTTTTCCATGATGGGATAGCTGAGCTCCGCCTTCTTCAAGATCCAGCTGACGTAATAGATCGGCAGTTGCTTCTTTCCTTCCTCCCTCACTAGGACGGAGCTCACCGCCTCCGCTCCTACTCCCAGATATAAGGTCAGGTCCTCTCCTTCATTTGGGCTCTGGAGCAGAGGTGCCTGAGAGAGCTACCTCTTCATCCCTTGGAAGGCTTCCTCGCACTCGGCGGTCCACTCGAACCTTTGGCTCCCTCGCAGCACCTTGAAGAATGAAGAACACTTATCTCCTGACCAGGAGAGGAACCTGCTCAGCCCAGCCAGCTTGGCTGTCAAGCGCTGGACCTCCTTGGCATCGCGAGGCGATTCCAGGATGGCCTTCACCTTGTCCGGGTTACGCTCCACCCCTGTCGTAGTCAAGAGATGCCCAAGGAGCTTCCCGCGGCTGGCCACAAAGACACACTTCAAGGGGTTCAGCCTTATCTTGTATCTTCGCAGGGTGGCGAACGTCTCTTGTAGATCTTTCAGGTGCGAATCCACGCACTTGCTCTTGATCATCAGGTCGTCGACATAGACCTCCAAGTTTCTTCCCCTTTGATCTCGGAAGACCCGATCCATCATGCGTTGCAATGTAGCCCCTGCGTTCTTCAACCTAAAGGGCATCATTTTATAACTGAAGCATCCCTCCCTCGAGATGAAGGAAACATCCTTGACATCGGGAGGGTGCATTCGGATCTGGTGATAACCTGAAAAAGCATCTAAAAAGCTCATAATACAAAAACCGACGGCTGAATCAATCAGCGCGTCGATCCGAGCCCGGCGGTAGCAATCCTTAGGGCATGATTTATTTAACAAAGAGAAATCAATACACATTCTTCATTTACCACCCCCTTTTTTAATCATTACCACATTGGAGATCCAGCCTGGATACTGGATCTCTGAGATGAAACCGGCCTCCAGGAGCTTCCTGGCCTCTTCGCGGATGGGTTCCTCCAGCTTGGTGGCGATGGCTATCATCTTTTGGCATATGGGGTGAGTACGGGGGTCTAGGTCAGGCGGTGACAGGCCATGTCTGCGTCGATGCCTGGCATGTGTGTCGCGCTCCAAGGGAAGATATCGATGTTGCTTTGAATGCAGGCCCGCACTCGCTCCCGGTCCTCGGGACTCAAGCCCCCGCTGACCCGCACCCTCTGCACCTGTCCTGTGCTGGTGAAGACATCCATCTCCACTAATTCTTCGGCCGGCTCCAGCCGCGACTGCTCCCAGCCGACCCTTGCTTCTTCCTCCAACTCCAACTCCTCCCTTCCTACCTCCTCCTCAATCTTCATCGCCTCCTCCGGCCCCTCCTGCTGCTGCTCGACTTCCACGCCCTCTGGGCCTCTCCCTTAGCTCGTCCTGCTCCTTGCTCTTCTACATCCATCGCCCCCTTCGGGCTCTCCTGCTCTTCGTCCCTCTGGACCTCGTGCACATCTCCTCCCTGCTTCTCCTCCTCAATCTTCTCCCCTCTGACTTCCTCTTCAGCTACCTCTCTCGCCTCCTCTAGGCTCACCTCCTCTTCTCCGACAACCTCTTCATGTGCCGCCATCTCCTTCTTCAACTCCTCCGCCTCTATCATCCAAGATATGGTGTTGACTGCCGTAACGTAACATTGTCTTGCCACTATTGGATCCCCCCTGACCCTAACCTGCACCCCTCCATTATTAAACTTAAGACATTGGTGGAAAGAGGAGGAGACGGAGCGAAAGGCTCTGATGAGAGGACACCTAAAGATGGCGTTGTAGCTGCTTGGAGCGTCCACTATCACGAACTTGCAGTTCGGTGACACGCCTCCAAACTTCATATGCAGCCCTACTCCTCCTTCTACTTCCTTCCTTTCTCTAGAGAATCCGAACAGCGGTCCATCCGAAGCCAAGATCCTTTTCCCCTCAACCCTCATCTCATCGAAGGCCTTCTTGAAGATAATATTTACTGAGCTCCCGTTGTCTACCAGTATCCTCGAGACCGTGAAATTCTCCACCACCGTATGGATCACCAGGGCGTCACAGAACGGATCTTCATAGTCTAGCATGTCTGCTGACGAGAAGGTGATCTTTTCTTCCGGAGGGGGAGCCTGGGAGGTAGAGGCGACCCCTCTTCAGTACATGGTTTGAAGGCTCCCCTTGCGGGTTGCCTCAATCCCTACTCCATCATGGATCACCCTGATTCCCCCCCGGGTGTCCATGTCTACCCGATCTTCACATCTATCATCCATCTCCCCCTGTTGTACTTCCACGGTCCTAACCGGCAGATCCTGCCTCCCTGCTCTTGCTTCTCTCATTTCTAGGAACTCAGGGCAGGAGGCCGTTGCGTGACCCTCCTCCTGGTGGAAGTCACAAAAGAGCAACGCCACTGTACCCCTTCTCCCATTTCCTCCTCCTCTTCTTCCTGCTCCTCGAACTCCTCTCCTCACTCCCCTTCCTCTGCCCACCTCCATGGCCTCTTATGGCAGCGGGACACGACCCCTTGGCTCCTGCCTCCATGCTGGTTGGTCGAACCTCCTGGGTTCCCGTAGGTTATCTCTTCCCTGATAGCCTCCTCCTTGGCCCTGGGGGCGACCCTCCTAGGGCCTCCAACCTAAACGATTGTTAGGCTCCCGGCCCCCCATCCCTGCTGCTGCCCATGCCTTCGGGGTTCTTCCCTCCTCCTTTCTTCTCTTTTCTCCCTCTGCTCTCTCGGCTCCTTCTGCCTTCCTGCTGCAGGCTCCTTGATGTCATCTTCCAGCAGCCTGGCCAACTTCCTGGCGAATGCTGGGTTTGCCCTCTCGAAGTCTATCTCTTTTTCCGCCCTCTCCATGAGTTCCTCAAAGGAGAGGGGGCACTCTCTTCAACTCCATGCTGAAGATCCTGGCCTCAGCCCCAGGGTAAACCTCCTGGACCAGGAGGATCTCTTCCTAAAACCGGTCGACATAGTGACCTAGTGTCTCATCCGGCATCTGCCTCATCGCAAACAGGCACTCTGCCTCCTTCTTCCGCTTCTTTGATGTTGAGAACCTCAACAGAAAACTTCTTCGCAGATCTTGAAAACAGTAGATCGACCTTGCTGGCAACTGGTGGAACCAGTGTCGAGCCTTCTCCTTCAACGTGATGGCAAATAGCCGACACTTGAAGGCATCCGTCATCTGCCTTATCGAAACGACATCTTCAAACCACTGCACGTTCTGTACAGGGTCATCCTTACCTGAGTAGTAGGACAAGTTAGGCTCCCAGAACCCCTCCGGTACCGGAGCTGAGATGATGAGCTCACTGAAAGGGCTCTCGCCTCCTGCCTTGCGAGATGGCACGTCCAAGAGCCTCGGCTGGCTGGCTCGATCTGCGAGACCGTGCCTAGGGAAGAGTTCTCGCACTGCCGCATCCCTCTCGCCCAAATCTGTCAGAGCTTCCTTGCCCGGGCGCTGGCCTGGGAAGAGCTCCCGCGCCGCCACGTCTCTCTCGCCAGCCTCTGCCGGGACCTCTTTCCCCGGGCGCTATCCAGGTGCGTTCTCGCCCAAGAGCGAGACCTCCTCTATCGGAACCTGAGGTGTGGCGCACTCGCTTCGGGCCGAGAAGGCCAAGCTAATGGTCTGCAGGACTTCTCGCCTGAAGTCATCCAGCATCTTCCTCGTCGCTTCCTCTCCCCGGGTGGGGGAGCCTCCAGAACCAGACCCTTCACCTTCACCTCCATCCATGGGACAAAACTCAAGCCTTTCTTGTATCCGTTGCTTTCCACGCTCACCGCAGCAGAACTGTTGAAGCCAAAATGACCTCAACGAGAGTTCAAAACAGGCGTGCAGCCAACACCTACTTCTCTCAAGCCTCAACCCTCGACTAGATTCAAAGGACCTAAGACTGACCCAAAGCCTCAGTAGGGAGGTCCCACCTCACATATGGAAGATCTCTGAGAGCTTCGCCTCCGAAACCAAAAGCTGGTCTAGGAGCTCCTCAAAAAGCACTGGAAATTGGAACATTCTGAAAGCTTGCCTTCTAAGGAGCCCTTATGGGTCTATTTATAGCCTTTGCTGACCTGAGATGACTGAAATACCCTTAATTGATCTTCCAATAGGCAAATCTCGCTGTTCATCCTGAGGGTATTGGGGTAATTCTACCCGAGGGTAATTAGGTCATTTTACCCAGGGCCCTGGGCCCCACTCAGCGAGAACTCTGAGCCGAGAGCCTTCCTGCCCAGAGTCCGGCGCAAGCCGTCTCGCCCGCTTATAGGCGAGAGCTCCTCCAAGGCAAGAGCTTGGCGCAAGCGTAAGCGTTCCCTCCCACTTATGGGCGAGAACTTCTTTAGGGCTGTAACTCCTCTAGCTAGCCATTTGACCGATGATGCTCTCCTGGTCCAACTCAGCGAATATGGGGTTGTACATTCATGCTTATGGTTGGGTTCTTTATTTTGCAACTTTTAAATTGCTTCTGCTAGAATGTACTCTGTGTAGGACATTGGTTATTGGCAGGATGGTTTTCATTGCGTAACCTTCCGGTCTGTCTGTGGTATATGGCGTCGGGCCGCGGCCGAACCTACTGTTATATGTTATGCGACGGATGGGGGTGTTACAAAAGGACACATACCAACTGGGACTTACCCGACGAGATTTCAAAGAGGGTCAACAAACGACTTGGACTGTATAAGTACATTGCAAGGGTTAAGGAAGGTGCGGCGTGATCGAAACAACGGGACACACAAGGTGTCGCAAAGATTAAAATGACGCGATAGATAAAGTGACACGACCACTACATTTGTTTATCAAATCTACGGAATAAAAATTGGGAGTAATGGTTCTAGGTGAAACACACGTCACAATCCAAGAAAATAAATTAAAAATTCTAAGATAAGTTTCTAGGAAATTTAAACATGTCAAACCCACAAAATATGACAAAAATTCAGAAGAAAAGGAGCAAGAGTGAGAGCAAGAACACCACTTGTCTCGATTTTTACTCCAATCGGTCTTCCAATATACTCCACGTCGTGGATCTAGCCAAAAGAATGCGTAGGGAAGCAGAATCTACAAGGATTTGGCCAAAAGAGAGGTTAGGGTTGAAAACCCTAACGAAAATTTCCACGAAACTAGAAATACTATCACGATTGTGAAGGTCTCGGCGAGTGTTTTCCGGATCTATGCTCGGTTTGCGATTCCGAGCACCGTAGCTCCGACGGCGGTGATCCGAAGACTCAAAAATTTAGAACCCTCGCAGTCACTCTCGCTCCCTGGTTCGATCAAGAGAAGAAGATGAAGTCGTTCTATTAATCATTAAGTATATAAATATATACATATATATGTATATAATTTCTTTTGTCTAAACAGGAAGGAGGCGGGCTAATTAGTGTGGGCGCACGGAAAATGAATATATAGGCTAAAAATGGCTCTGAATCGAAAAGTGATCAACACGGAAGTTGTAGATCTCGTTGAGATGAACAAAATCTGTGTTAACCAGTTTTACATATGACACATTTTTGACCCTCAAAATGGCACTCGAATGCAAGCTAAAACGGATTTCTTGGGAGCAGCACAAGAATTCTCGAGAAGGGAAAGAGATTTCTCGAGAAGGTTTATTGAGTTCTCGAGTACTGAAGCAGGATTTCCCGAGAACTAACAAAATTAAATTGCATGAACAGTTGGTTTTTGTCCTGGTGAATAGTGGATTTTACAAATATACTCTTGATCAAACTTTAGGAGTGAATAGTGCTTTAATATTAAAATTGTCATATTTTTATATTTTTGAACAAGAAAATACAATATCCAAACGAAGGCCCAAACGCGCTCCGAATTAAACGAAGTTTGCACCATAGGCGAACACTGATGCTAGAAATCCAACAGCGAAGACGGAACCAAAATCCGACATGCCGTTCTCGAGATATAAATTTTCAAAGTTTACGGCGATCATAAAATCTACAAAATTTCAGAAATTCGCCGAGTCTCGAATATCGCTCGGATCGCAACGAAACTTGACGAGCATGTCAAAAATTAATTAATTTAATTTCCCAAAGTGAAATTTTGCAATTTCGACAAGGATTCACGAATTTGGCCGACTTGACCGAACAGACGCGAAAATACACTAACGGCGACGCGCCGTCAACTCCACGATAACGTAACACCCCTTACGTCATTATGACGTCACCAAGAGGATTAAATAATTATCAGAAAATCTTGGGCGTTATAAGGAAATCGGGCTCAATTGAGCCCGATTGGCAGAGAAAACTTCCAGATTTCCATGGTTTTTCCACCTCACGGGTTTGCCGGAAACCGTCCCTCCGGCGGCCGTGCCGCCCTCCGGCTATAGCCCCTACCTCAATGGAGGTGGTGGCGGTGGTGGCCGGACAGGGAGGTGGCCGGATGGCCAGGAAAAAGGTTTGAAAGTAGCTCCAGGTCGGTGAAATCACGGCGGTCGGCTAGAGGTTGAAGGCGATTTGATCACTATCGGATTAGATTGTACAACAGGTTTTAAAGATTATTAAGGTTTTATATTTTTAACCCTTTACTGTGCCCCCTTTAAATTAGATAAAGAAGACCCTTAGGGGCAAAACCTTAAAGAGTGGACAACAAGAAAATTGTAGCCCTTGAAGTCTAATTTAATTTAAAATTGATTTTAACCCATTTGGGTAAGTAGTTTGACGACAGCACTCAAAATGGCGCAGCTTATACATAGGCTTGACCAGAGACTAAATTGAGTGTCCCCATCAATACATCCATCCAAATGACTTGAATTTTTGGCTGGGGGTCTCTCTTACTGATACCTATAATATATCCAAAAATGGTATTTTTTGGAAAAAAAATTTCTGAAAGTTTTTGTAGACAGTTAATAAACCTTGCTGGAATTATTTAAGGTGTCTAATTACCTCTAAACCTACCAAACTTCTGGTGTCTGTCTCTTAGCATCATGGCATGACTATGGTAAAACTTTCAGCCCAATTGAGTTTGATTTGGACAGGTTTTGGTGAGACCAAATTGTGGCCCTTAAGGGGTTAATTTAGGGCAAAGAGTGTTTGGGGCATAGAAGGGACAATTCTCAACCAAGGGGGTGGGACTTGGGCCAGAGCTCCATGGTTAGTTTAAACACCCTCCCATGGAGTTTAGGGTAGATTAGGGTGGATTTGCCCTAGGACCCTAGTTCAAACTTAAGGTTAAACTTTGGGGGTTTGTGAAGGACATGGTGTGATATGTCCATGCATGGACTTGGGGTTTAGTTCATGTAATCCTAGGATTGCACTAGGTAGGAATTTGGTGACATTAAGACTTATGCACACAACTTAAACCAATTAGGGATAGTTTAGGCATATACATTTCAGGAAAATATTGAAGGATCATACCCACCTCGTATGATAGGTCTAACTGGTAGTGCTAATACCGGTTTAGTGGTGGGCGAGGCCGAACCCACCTCTTCCATTTGCCACTACAGAGGTATCATGGGAGGTTAGGCTCCAAATAAGGGGAACTAAAGGTCTGTGTGCACAGAGTCGGGTGTGTGAGTTGCACTTGCATGTTCATACCATAGCATACTTGCATGACATAGCATAATCATTGCATATAACCCTTGACACTATTGTATAAATTGGTATGAGACTCTTTATACAATAGGCCTTGCAAAACGACCCCTTGGTCTATAGGTTTGTATGATCATTCCTATAGGTCATGGTTACTTACTTAGTTTACCTTCTCGTACTTTACTTCCGTACCTACAATTTGCTTACTTATACTTGCTATGATTATATGGTCATGTTAGACTAGTTCTGTCGTCACCTGCTTACTATTTTTGCTCTCCACCTTAAATACCTTCCCTTTCTTTCTTCCCACTCGGTGCCTAGGAGCCATAGGGAAGGGGTGGGGGATGATAGGACATAGTCTTTAAGACTAACAATCGTTGACGAAATCATTTTAGGGGATCGTGGAGCCGAACCAGGAGATGCAGCCCTAGAGGTCGGTGCGCTTGGAGACGGGACAGTCTAGCATGGGAGTTCAGCCAGCAGGGATAGTGAGTCCCGATCATTAGTAGATATTATAGATTTGCTTCCGCGCTAAGTGACTTTTAGTGAGGATTTTGATGTATCGGGTAGGAGCCCTTTTTACTAGTACTTGATTTAACATTACTGTGGACTCTCCCTTTGTGGAGATTTATATTCATATGATTTTTGTGGACCAATATCTGAGTTTTTCATTACTCTTATATTTATTATACTCTTTTGCGATCGGTATGGGCAGCAGGATCGGCATTTTGTAGAGACGATCTTCCCGAGTGCGTTGATGTCACAGCAAAGCGGCGGTTCTGGGCATAAGACCCTGGTTTGTTTTGCAAAAAAAGGTCTTACACAAACGAACCCTGACTCTACTAACTCCTGCAACTGAACTCTAAACTCTACGAGTTCCTTCGGGGCTATTCGGTAAGGGGTCATAGAGATGGGCTTGGCACCCGGTACTAACTTGATTTTAAATTCCACCTCTTGATGCGGGGGTAATCCCTGCAGCTTCTCGGGAAATACCTCGGGAAAATCCCGCACCACTCGCACATCCTTTATAACTATTGTCATCTTGTTCATTTCGAAACATATCATGTAAACTTCATCCCCCTTTCATGTGGGCTTTTAAGTCTTGAATGGAGGACAATAACATACGAGGTGTGAATCTAATACCTTGAAAAATGACTTCACAATCTCCATGTCACAAGTAAATTTGCTTCTCCGCACAATCAATTTTTTGCGTAATGCCAATCCAACGACGCCATGCCCAGAAAGAGGTCGAATTCTGGCACTCTCAAAACTACGGTAGGTGTTTCAATGGTTCTTCCCCCGAGAAGTATCTCCAATTTGCACTTGGCAGTTGAAGTCATCTCTGAGCTGTCTGGGAGGTGTACTCTCCGAGCAATACCGATGAAGTATTGCACTCCCTCTAGGCCTTTGACAAAGTCTGCCAACACAAACGAGTGTGTGGCACTGATATCAAATAGAGTATAGGCTGGTTTCTCACTAACCATTAAGCCCAAGTATCAAAATTATAAAGTATCAAGCCAGATTCCTAGAATAAACTTAGGCAGACTAAGGACGAATGCTTATAACGTGTGAATTTCTTCCTCATAGTCCTCGTCATGAAGCTGGGTCTTGCTTCCATTACTCCTTCAGCGTGTCTCTTAATGCTTGTCTAAACATCCAAAAGATCTGCTTCCAACCACTTTACCTAATCTATTATCTTCGCTAAGCTCGAGTCTGCTATAAACAAAAGTGGTTGTTCTAGGGAATCTACCATGTATACTATCTCCGCTATATTCAAAATCTACTATAAACAAAAGTGCTTGCCTTAGGGGTCTCGCAAGACTTTATACAACGCTTTACGTACCTGGGATAACCCAAACTTAAGGAGATTTGCATATAAAGGTACGAACCTAAGGTCAGGTTGGCTAATCGTAAGGTCAAAATTGGACACACATAGTGTGAATTACATATAAGCACACTACTGCTTTCGTTAAGTCAGTTTCTCCCCAAACTGACTAATCGAACAGGGGTGGCCCATTGTTGAACGACTTCTTTAGTTCAGGATCATAGCAAGTTAATACCATTTGTAAGACCCCCCCCCCAGAATACAAAACACGACAGGAGCGAAGTCTTATGCCCAGAACAGCTGCCTTGCGGTAGCGCTAGCACACGTGCTAATCTATACTACAAAATGCCTATCATACCGGCTAGTCATATCATTCATGTCAACCCATCATAAAGAGTATATAAAAATAGAAGTCAAAATGCACACTAGTATATATTCCATGAGTACAACAGAAATAAGAAGCAACCAAGGCTTCTAAAATATTAAAGTACATGTCCAAAGGGGATACAAAAGAGTCTCACTACAAAACACTTACATCTGTCACTGACGGTAACAACGGTACCGTCACATCAGGCCCTGTCGCCTTGGACTAGCTATCCTCCTGCATAACCTGTTGCTGCTCTATCTATGGGGTTCCCTCCTAAAAAGGAAGACGTAGCAACCGTTAGTCATAAAGACAAAGTAGCTATCACATCTGCTCCCCTGGCGACTCCTCGGCACCGGGCGGATAAAAGGACAAGTACAATATATATATATATATATATATATATATATATATATATATATATATATATATATATATATATATATATATAGGTGGTATAAGAGAGAACAATATCAGAGCATGTTAGTAAAACAACAAGTGAGTAATCAAACTACTGTAGTAGCACTAACATCTAAAACAACAAGTGAGTAAACAAACTACTCTAGCAGTACTACCATCTACAATAGTATAAAATATAGAACTACAATAGAAAGTAACTCAACTTATATGAATGCTCATACAAACATATAAGTTGAGGATCGGCTCAACAGTAAAGTAACTCATCGTATAAGATTGCCCATACAAACTTATATTATCATGATCTTGTGTATGCAATGTAATGTAATGACATGAATGTAATGCAATGACTCACCCATGATCACGCACATGCAACTGCTATGTCGACATAGACTTGTAGTTCCCATTTTTCGAGCAGGTAGCTAACCTCTCAGGCGTCAACCGTCGTGGCCAGGCGGTGACAGTGGAGCTGGCTTCTCCACTATTAGGAGGGCATCCACACTACCAAGCCAAGGCCTTTGTACGCCTCAACACTAAGAACACAATAGCGGAGCTCACATGCGTACTACGGCTCAGAAGGGCTCTCGGGTAGATGTGCACCAAGAGCCCATCCCAACTGGCCTATCTTCGTGGCACGGAAGGTGTCACTGTGAACAAATCCCCAAAGGACCAAGGCCAACCGTCCACTGGCACAGATGGTGCCTCGGGAAGTAAGCACCGAGGACCAAGGCCCAACCATGCAATTCTATTTGTAAACTCCCGTCAGTGTGATGACTAGCTAGCCCGTAAACCTGCCACACTATACTTAACCCAGGATTACAACACCGCGTGTGGACTCACACTGCATGCAGCTTCACACCATCGTGGCACAGAAGGTGCCTCTGTGAACAAATCACCAAAGGACTAAGGCCAACCGTCCACTTATGTCTCTTTTCATCATTACCAATCCATTGTGGTTAAACACCCGCACTTACACCCTTTCACAATTTTGTGCCCCATGGCACTTAAGGGTTCATCATCAATACTGGTGGCGAACCACCTCATACAACATAGAATCTGCATTACTACCCGTAACTAAACACACCTCGCAGTTGTGAACCACCTTAGACTTCCTTATTTGATAAGCCTCATGACCATGCATCAACCTCTTCCAATTTCTTTCAAGGATCAAGCATCCACCAACCAGTATGCTTTTGTCACGGTAATTACATCCACATAAAGATAGTTCTTTTACAAGCGTCACTTCTTATTCCCATTACATTAGACAAGTTACAGTCCTGCCCAATAATGTTTCCCAACCATATGTTTATCACATTCTCATAGGTCCAAATTCGCTCAAATCCCAACAATTAATCTCCCATTTCATTACTCGAACCAAGCCCAATATTATACTACCCAAGAGTAACAAATACAAGGACTTGGCTGTACAGCCACTTCGTTTGGCCATTCTTGAGTCTAAGTAACTCATATGAAGGCGTGTAGCAATCCGTTGGAAAGGTATTTTCAAGTACTATGACTTTTGTATTCAGCTCGTAACCCATTTCAGAACCTAACACACTTGAAATTAGCCTCAAAGTCTGCTGCATTCAGAAAACTGTTTTTTGTACGTTTACAGACAGCAACTTTGATCAGACTTTCCCTTGGCTACAGACCTTGCATGAAGACGTGTAATCACTCGTTGGAAAGGTATTTCCAAGGGATACAAATTTCATGTTTATTTAAAAACCCAGATCTGGCCGCACCATGTGCGAAAATGGCCTTGAAGATCACTGCGCGCAGAAAACATATTTCTGTGCGCATCTTAAAGCAGAACGAACATCATCGGTCCTTCTTCTTCCTCCAACCAAAATTCCCAAATCACATCCAGAATTATTCATCCCTTATTCACCCTCAAAAGGCCAACTTTCTTCACAAAACCAAGTCTCTATCTTCAAATGGAAGGAAGGAGTGGTCGAAGACATCTTATCTCTAGGACACAATCTCTAGCATGGCCTTCTACTAGGAAAACTTCTTCTCACGAATCAAGACTCCTTTGAGTCGATATCTCTCTTAGGAATAACTAGAGATCTAGCACCAAGGGAGAGGGTAGGAATCTCATCTCGTTTCCGGCGGTTCCGGCCATGGATCTCGTCACTCTTCTTTGCGGCATCTTCTTCTCTTTCGTTGGTGTTCGTTTTTCACGGGAAAGAGAAAGGAAAGACTTCCTCCAGAAAATCCTACTTCGGCGATCTTGTCATTCCTTTCGGTTGCATCTTTGTTGCACAGTAACAGCGCGGCAAAATGGCGAAGTGACGGCTAGGGTTTTCTGTAAATGTCCTTTTATAAGTGGAATTAGGGTTGAACCGCTTTGCCACGTATCACCGTGTTACTGGACCGCCTATTATAATATCAATTATGTTCTTTTGAAAAGAAACATCTAATTTAAGTCCCATGGCATCAATCCCAAAAATTTTGGTTCAGCCTATTGATATGAAGCAGCAAACAGGGCCGAAAATTTGCCGAAGCTAAAAAGCATTGAATCCAGTCAATGCTCTCAATGCCTACAGATGCTAGAACAATTTAAGTTTAAAGCATTGAGTGTGTTGAGTGCACTCAATGCCGCATTGAGTGCACTCAACGCACTCAACACCTAACCCGCCAGAACAATTTAAGTTAAAAGCTTTGAGTGCGTTGAGTGCCCTCAACACCGCGTTGGGTGCACTCAACGCACTCAATGCCTAACCCGCCAGAACAATTTAAGTTAATATCGTTGAGTGTGTTGAGTGTACTCAACGCACTCAACGCCTAACCCTTAGGAAATTTTCTAATTTAAATGGCCTTGAGTGGTGTCGAGCCCACTCAACACCTAACACTCAGAACACATTCTAAGTAAATTCCTGATCTAGTCGTCGAGTCCACTCGACTCACTCAACGCTCCCCGAACCTGAGTCAATTTTCTTGACTCAAAATGCGTTTGAGGGGTCTGGCACGAAATGGGACGTTACATTTTGCACGGTTTCAACATTGGATGTCACGACAATATGATTTGGCACGACATCGACATAGGATGTCGTGGAAAAATCCCAATCTTCAAGTATGTGGCAACGACCATCACAATCGTCAAACTCTGTGTTGGACTTCAACAACGTCATCACGAGCAAGTGGCGGGACAATGTCAATAACGTCATCACGAGCAAGTGGCGTGACAACGTTGCCATCAATCACAAGTCTGCATCATGGGCTAAAGCTCTTAACACGGCATGTTATGTGATGAACCGAGTCATGCTTCTCCCCATTCTTAAGCTAACTTCGTATGAGAACTATTTTAATAGGAAGACGTCAGTTTCATATTTTGGAGTCATCGGTTGCCTGTGATTTATTCTAAACACTAAGGATCGGTTAGGAAACTTGACGAAAAATCGGGCCATGGCATCCTGTTAGGATATTCTAGTACGAGTCGTGCTTATAGGGTCTATAACAAACGAACCTTAGTTGTTGAAGAATCAGCTCACGTCCACTTTAATGAAAATTCACCATCCGTAGTCCATAGGCAATACGAAGAGTAAATTGATGACAATGCACAATTAGAAGCTAAGAGTTAGGAGAAAGAAATGTCAGATGAAGTTCCAATTCATGTAGATGAATAAGGGCCTCCAAGTACTCTAAATTTCTTGAAAGAGCATCCATGAGAACTAGTAATAGGAGAGCCCACACATGGGATTAGAACTCGATCGGCACTGGATGAATCCATTTCAAACTTGTGTTTCCTCTCTGAAATTGACCCAAGAACATCTCAGAAGCCTTAAAGGATGAATTGTGGTTCTTGGCAATGACTGAAGAGTTAAACCAATTCGAAATAAGTAAAGTCTGGGTGTTAGTGGAGCGTCCGGATAGCCATCCAGTTATTGGTTTGAAATGGGGATACAAGAATAAACTTGACAGTGACTCTAGGATAACTAGAAATAAAGCTAGGTTGGTGGTATAACGGTCCAGGCCCATCCCATGGGAACCCGCTGGCACTACCAGCCTACCAGGGTCCAGACTCGGGCCCACCACTGGTAGTCAGCCTTTCACATTCAAGCCAGCAGGTCATGCACCCCAACCCCTCTCCGGCCTGTTTATCAGCACAGTAGGTTGTTGCCACTGGGTCTCGAACCCAGGATCTTGATAAGAGAGCTTTCCGCCACTCCCTCATCACCAACTGAGCTGCAGCTCAGTTGGTGATGAGGGAGTGGAGGAAAGCTCTCTTATCAAGGTCATGGGTTCGAGACCCAGTGGCAACAACCTACCGTGCAGATAAATAGGCCGGAGAGGGGTTGGGGTGCATGGCCTGCAGGCTTGAATGTGAAAGGCTTACTACGAGTGGTGGGCCTGGGTTTGGGCACTGGTAGGCCGGCGGTGCCAGCGGGTTCCCATGGTATGGTCCTGGATCGTTATAAAAAGTGCACTTTTTATAACGATCCAGGCCCATCCCATGGGAACCCGCTGGCACCGCCGGCCTACCAGGGTCCAGACCCGGGCCCACAACTGGTAGTCAGCCTTTCACATTCAAGCCTACAGGCCGTGCACCCAAACCCCTCTCCGGCCTATTTATCAACACGGTAGGTTGTTGCCACTGGGTCTCGAACCCAGGACCTTGATAAGAGAGCTTTCTGCCACTCCCTCATCACCAATTGAGCTGCAGCTAAGTTGGTGATGAGGGAGTGGCGGAAAGCTCTCTTATCAAGGTCCTGGGTTCGAGACCCAGTAGCAACAACCTACCGTGCTGATAAACAGGCCGGAGAGGGGTTGGGGTGCTTGTCCTGCAGGCTTGAATGTGAAAGGCTGAGTACCAATGGTGGGTTAGGGTCTGGACTCTGGTAGGCCGGCGGTGACAGCGGGTTCCCATGGGATGGGTCTGGACCGTTATAAAAAGTTTTTATAACGGCCTCCCTAGCACCACGCTTGCAAGGACGGCCACTGGCACCCCACCGCCACGCTCGAAATGGTTCAGCCTAACCAGGTCTGCAGACCATGCCACCCAACCCCTCTCCATCCACAGGCTGGTTGTTGAGGCCGGGGATCGAACCCGAGACCTCCTTGATAAGGAGTTTTCAAACCACTCCTCATCATCAACAGAGCTGCAGCTTAGTTGGTGATGAGGAGTGGTTTGAAAACTCCTTATCAAGGAGGTCTCGAGTTCGATCCCCGACCTCAAAAACCCGCCTTGGATGGAGAGGGGTTGGGGTGCCTTATCTGCAGACTTGGTTATGCTGAACCCTTTCGAGCGTGGTGCTGGGGGTGCCTGTGGCTGTCCTTGCTAGCGTGGTGCTGGGGAGGCCATTACAAAAAGTGCACTTTTTATTGTAACGACCCTAGCCGATACAACGTGACACCGTCACGGCTCCGCTCTAGGCGACGCTACCGGGCTGCAGCCCAAGCACCAACAACCCGCCTGTGGATGGAGAGGGGTTGGGGTGCTTGGGCTGCATCCTGGTAGCGTCGCCTAGAGCAGAGCCGTGACGGTGTCACGTTGTATCGGCTAGGGTCGTTACAATAAAAAGTGCACTTTTTGTAACGGCCTCCCCAGCACCACGCTCGCAAAGACGGCCGCCGGCACCCCCAGCGCCATGCTCGAAAGGGTTCAGCCTAACCAGGTCTGCATACCATGCACCCCAACCCCTCCCAATCCACAGACAGGTTGTTGAGGTCGGGGATAGAACCCGAGACCTCTATGATAAGGAGTTTTCAAACCACTCCTCGTCACCAACTGAGCTGCAGCTCAGTTGGTGACGAGGAGTGGTTTGAAAACTCCTTATCAAAGAGGTCTCGGGTTCGATCCCCGACCTCAACAACCCACCTGTGGATGGAGAGGAGTTGGGGTGCATGGTCTGCAGACCTAGTTATGCTGAACCCTTTCGAGCGTGGCGCTTGATAAGCCCGGAATCCGCGACCTGTCCGCGCAGCTTTCCAGACCGGGCGGCCTGATTATTCAAGCTGACAAGCCTCCCAAGTCGGGCGGTCTCCATGTCAGGCCGCTGCCAACGCCGACCCTGCTCAGTGACAAGGCTCCAGGACCCAGCCGTCAGCTCGCCAGGAGGAATCCGCCAGGCCGCGCGGCTTCCCTCCTTTCTTGTTTCTTTCTCTTTTGCTTCCCCTCACCTCTGCTCGGTTCTCCTGTACACCGGGCAGCCGTTAACTTTAGCCCTGCCCGCTTGGGCAGGCCCCCGAGCCTATAAATAGGGGGAGGGTGCACTCCCCAAGACACGCTGACTTGTATCCAGGAGCTCGCCTGTTAAGAGCTGCGGTCTCAAGTCTAGTGTTTTGCGGCTTGTAGTCCGGTCGGCTTCCTCTTTTCCCTTTCGTGTAACTGTTTCTCATTTAAAGTAAAGGAAAGCCCGCCGTAAGAGTGGCATTTTAGCCGCGGCGGGTGAACTCTGCTGTTGTCGCTGCCAGCGGCCCACTTTTTCGGTCCTTTAGCCGTGACCGCTAGTAACCGATTGGTCGACAGTCTCCTCCTTTCCTTCCCTACCCCCGGTGCTCAAATGGAGTAAAATGCAAACTCTTTGTTATATCTTTTGGCAATGTTGGAAGGGAATGGTTTTATAGCCTCTCACCTCGATCAGTAACCAGCTTTAAGGATCTTCGAATTCAATTTATTTCTAGATTCACTATTTACAGGAAGCGGAAAAGAGACGTTGGAGATCTCTTCCGAATCAAGCAATGAATTGACGAGTCTAATCCAGATTTTGTTGATCGGTTTCAAAAGGAGGTTCTAGATGTTTGTAGCGTCCATCAAGACTATTACTTGCATGCTTTCATAAATGCACTTCAAGAAGGCCCATTGAAACTCAAGCTCACCACAAAGTATCCCAAAAGCTACGGAGATCTTATTGATATAGTTAATACATTCATAATAGGCGAAGAGGCAAATAAAGGTTATGTTTCGTTTCTGAATCAAATGGCTAAACAATCTCAAGGGACTTCTGGTCAACAACAATCTATTTCCTCCCAAGATGTTTCGCAAGTTGAATATTGCAAGTCTACTCCTCTTCTCCAGGGTAAAACTCCAAAGTGTGAAAAAGGTTCAGGTAAGTATGTTCAGTTCAAAATTTCTATGGAAGATCTTTTGATAATCATTCAAGGAATGCCTGAGTTCAAGAAGCATCGGCGTATGAAATCTAAAATCAAGTATCGACACGAGGAGCTTTTTTGCAAGTATCATAAAGATATTGGTCATCTAGCAGAAGATTGCATAGCTCTCAGGGAATTGGCTAATCAACTTTCAAGAGCTGGAAAGTTGCAAGAATATGTCATTTAGTGACTCTCTAAGGCAATCTTCCATTTCTTGCCCGATGGTTCAAGCAGGGATTCCTCTTTCTTTCTATGATGAGAAATGCTTATGTTCAGAATAGTATATAACGTCCCCTTCACAATCGGTATTAATGGGGCGTGCTAAAACTGCAGACATATATCCTTTGCCACATCATTAACATCATGCAAACGTTATTTTTTCATTTGAAGCTTATTTTTTAGCTTTACTTTTTATGCCAATATGCATGCATGTAGGGGCAAGAGCCCCTTTTGAATTCTTAAGCCCTCCACATCCCGCTTGACTTCAGTCGCAGATGTGTAGTGGAAATTCCGCTTGGCCTTCAGTCACAGACATTGGGTACCCGTCACGCATGACTTCAGTCACAGACATTACGTACTTGTCCCGCTTGACCTTCGTCGCAGACATTGCGTACTTGTCCCGCTTGACTTCAGTCGCAGACGTTGCGTACTTGTCCCGCTTGACATCGGTCGTGGATATTAAGAATTTCAATCCCGCTTATGTGTTCTTTGTGTGGAAAGTACTGCCGCACACACCTGCCCACATTGACACATAAGTACATGTCTTCATCTATTTTTGCAGGACAACACGAGACTATCCGCTACCTCGCGGTTTTACTCAGCGGCCTGCGCAGGTTATATAATTAATTACACAGGCTGCCCGGTTACATATTCCGGCTTAAGTTAGTTGACTTCCAGCCGGATTATTATTAATATATTTGGGAACTCGACCGACTTACGTCCGCCTATCCGCTATTCAGTATCTTATTTGGCTTCAATATATCAATTGCCGGTTTATTTTTCATATGGACAGGAAGTCGGCCGACCTGCATCTGGCACTTAATTTCTGGCTTTGATCCGCCGACTTCTATGGTATTAATTATATTAGCTAATCAGCGAACTGTCGTCACAAAAATTCTCGGCTTCCATATGCCTATATCGGCCTGTATTATCGGAAGCCGAAGATTGTTTCTCTATTCTTGTTCCTTGTATCAAATGGGCAATCCGTTTCAGAGTTCGCCGTCGCTGTGATCTTATACTTCAATGTTATGGATGTTTGGCGACTACGACAGGTAGCCGCGCGGCTTAGCGGTCACGGTTTATGTATAAGCAAGCCGCAGTCAATCAGCTCTTCCAACAGATAACATTGAGTAATTCGTTAAGGCAAATTACAGTTTAATTTGTTAGCTGTTCGGCTTATTGTCGACGTGCATTCCGGAATATACCGCAGGGAAATATATCTCTCTTACGGATAACTTTGTTGAAGTCGCAGTGTGAACTCAGACCGGTTTATATGCTTATATTTTAAATCGGAAGTTATACTGAGACCACGCGGACTTAATCAAGTAAGAAAAGTGAGATGTAGTAAAGAGAAAGGTAAATTTGCCTTCATTTCTATTTCATTAAGTATTACAAAGCATTACTCGCGCGGTTACAAAAATAATACCGCCGATTTCCAAAAAGTTCAAAATACAAAAAACAAGTTAAAGATTTTCTAATCGCCCGGTTTAAGTTTCTTAGCCGCAGGGGAATCTGAATCACCGCCATCACCGCCATCACCGCCATCGACGGAGGATAGAGAGTACCCGCTGCTAGTCGCCGAGCTCCCTGTACTGCCGGAAGTTGTCGAATCTGGCCGTGCTGTCTCAGATTCTTGACCGTCGGACTCAGACGATGCGCGTGCACTCCGGCTTCCCTGGCCGACCTCTTCCACGACGTCTCCTTCCTCCTCGCCGATTTCTTCCCCGACCTTGCCCTTGCCCTTGATCGACCTCTAGACGTCGGCCACCTGCTCTTTCAGGGTGGGGTAGATGTCGGCACAAGTAAAATCGGTGAAGCAGGTCGCAAAGCCGCCAAGGTCCCGGAGGCGGTTAAGCGCTCCATCGATTCCCTGGACGAGTTGCGGGAAGACTTGGTCTTGGAAGATGGGGTTGGCCGGGTTGTACATTTCCTTCAAAACAAAAGTAGAGGTAAGGTCGCGCGGTTACATAATACTAACCGCACGAGTAACGGTAATATCTTACCGCCTCCCTTTCCTTTAGTCGCTTGTTCTCTTCTTGTTGTTCCTTTAACTGCCTCTTCAGGCCGCTGTTCTCCTTCATCAGTTGCTTGTAGGCAAGGCCCATGAAGTGACTTGCCACGAAGCTCCTTACCCCGACTTGCGCGGCTAGCCGCGGCAGGTCGTCTGGTGGAACTCGTCGCATCGCCTTCAAGTTGCGCTTGCCATACAGCGCACCGCCAACCACGCTCGCGTGGCGGCTTACTTCTTCTCCCCCCCCAGTAGGGGAGGGCGGTGGAGATCGTCACTGACTTGCCGTCCGGACTCCACCGCAAGGCCGGATCGCCGTGAACGTCCTTCAGGCTGCTGCCCATTCCTTGCAGCATAAACTCTCCAGAGGAGGCCGACTCCTCCTCCACAAGTCGCGTCGGCTTGGCCCGCCTCGCTCTCTTCTCTCGTTGAGTGAGAGTCAAGCCCCCAGGAGTCTGCGGCTTATTCAGCGGAACTGCCACAGCAGCTGCAAAGCTAAAGACAATGTTATATTTCAGGCTGCGCGGCTACGAATTCAGTTCGGCCGGCTTGGAGCTTACTGTATTCCGCTTCTATTCCTACTAGCGACGGCAACAGCGGGATGTAGTGGTTTACATCAATCCGCTCGCCTTTGAAGAAGTTGTAGATCTCCTTCTCCACGCCGTCCAAGCCGCCGCTGCCGAAGGAGGCCTCTTTGCGGATTTGGGGGTCGACTGGCAGCAACCCCAGGTTTCCCTCGAAGATGAGAAACCGCTCGGACCAGTTCGCGATCTTGTTCGCCAAGTTTACTATCTTCAGCCCTCTGCAGCCGAAGTATAGATGCCCCCGGAAGATCTTTGTCCCGGAGTCCGGGATAGACCGCACCGAAAAGCATTCCCAGAAGAGCCTCATTGAGAAGCGGACTCTTTCCGACCTCAGGTAGGAGATGAAGCTATATATGGCGGCTATCGAATTTGGGGGTAGTTGTCCCGGCATAACTCCGTAGTGGTCGAAGACCGCTACGGCCTCCATCATGACCGGGAAGCTGAAGCAACAGTCAAAGTGGTCGATGGGGACCGCGATCTGATTTGAGTGGGAAGAATTAATCCGCTCGTCCTGTCGTGGAAGCCGCGCGACCAGCTGACTTCCCTGCATGTGCTTCTCAACGAAATCCTCCAGCTCGGCTTTTGTAAGCCGGCATTCTTTATGATCAGCAGAATGGAAAGCGGAGGTCGCGTCAGTCCTAACCGCAGTGGCCTTGTCAGACCGCAACGACTTGGACTTAGCCCGCATCCTTTTTGATTTGTGATGAAATCTCCGGGGTCAGCTCTATTTATAGAAAATCTGTGAAGGTACAGTGCCCAACGTCAAATCGCTGCTAGTAGTCATGCCGCGCGACCTAAGCCCGTTGGAAGTACAGATCAGCTTAATTACCAAGCCGCAGTTTAGTCCGTCAGCCCGCACGGCTATATACCTGCACTTAGAATAATTCTATGGCGAATCATGTGGGCATCAAATATTCAAGCCGACGCTCTGTTCGCCAGACCGCGTGGCTACTATCCTATACTTTATATTTTTCAGAACAAAGCAGCAGGCACATGGATTATAAATATAAACCGCATAAGCCGCATTTAGTTCGCAGCATAATAAAATACAACAGTTTACAGCAATCAAATGGTTCAACATCCAGAGAAAAAATATATATTACAACATAATATTCGATTGTCCGCGCGTCTTAGGTCTCTCAAGTCGCTCAGGATCGCTTGTCATCTCCCGGCCTGTCTCGTCCTATGTGCGTGACCTGTTCACCGGTCTGCACAATCGCAATGTACACCTGGCTAACCAGATTATGAAGCACATGCAGAGACCGATGAACTCACGCAGTGTCGCGCTCTAATCTCGTAAACGGTATCTTTGGGATCGCTTGGACCCCCAGACCGCTTGAAACTGCGGCCTGTCTAGGCGCCGCGGCCTCCGATGGATTTGAAGTCCCACCGGAGGCCGGGCGGGTAGTAACCGGCAGTTGTCCGGAGGTCGGCAGTGTAGTCCGCTGTTCTCCGCCGGTCTCCGCTGGCAGGTCTTGGATCTCGCCGCCTTCAGCATGGGGGATCTCTTCTCTGTCTCCTTCCGGCCGCGCGACCATCAGCAAATACTTCTCCGCCCTTTCCTGCTCCAAGGCGACCTGTATCTCAGCAATCTTCGCATCAGCGGTTTCCATCGCGGTCTGGAGCCTGACGGTCTCTTCTTCCATCGCGGTCTGGAGCCTGGCAGTCTCTTGCTCCATCGCTGACTTCAACCTCATGGTTTCCTGCTCAAGCGCAGTTTGCAACCTTGTGGTCTCTTGCTCCAGGTTGGTTTGCAACTCTTGGATCCTTTTTTCCGTGGCCTCCTCGGCAACCTGCTGCTCTTCGTCTTTAATCCGCAGGGTTTCGGTGGCCGCGTTCAAAGCCGCCTGCAGCGTGCCGACGTCTTTCTGGAAGTCGGCCATCTCCTTCTCGCGAACACTTGGAGGCGGAGGCGGTGGCAGCATAGACAAAAATGACTTCAGGTCGCCCGGTTTCATCGCGGTTTCCGGTACACCTGCAGAAGAAAAACCGCAGTCAGGTTCAGCCGGATTGTTCGAGGTTCTAGAAGGAAATCGGTAGGATAAGACCGCCGGTTTGATGTTTATCTCCTCTAGAGGCCGCGATATGAATTTTAATCACTGGCCGCCGGAGCCGTTCAGGATCTATCCTCTTTAGCTTTTCTTTCCATAGCCGCTCGGCTTCCTTCTCTCGGCTTTTCAGTTGAGCCGTGTCAGGAAAAAGATGGCCGGCAGATTTAATATTATATTCGCCCCCTTCTTCCTTGACCGCGACTTGTAGAATTTAATAATTCTCCTAACGTCCCAGTGTTTACCTTGCAGCAATGGAAGTGTGGTCGCCACCGGCTTCTCAGCGATCAGTTTCTTCATCTCCTCCATCTTCTTGCGAAGCATCAGTTTCTCGGCTCCTTCAGAAGCCGCGGAAGCCGGTTCGCCAGGCTTCTCCCCAATAACCTGGATATCGGGGCGGTCAACCTCCTCAGAAGCCGCTGGTGTCGACAATAGCGCGTCTTGCCGCTGGAGGGTCTCCATGCCCTTCAGGAGCTCACTGAGCGAGTCGCTAACCGCGGGCGTACTGTCCAGTTCGCTCGGCTTGTAATCCGGTGTGGTCGGGTTCTCGGGTACCTCCTTCTCGTGCGGCATGTGTTGAAGACTGTCCGAGTCGGTCTTTTCGGAAATTTTCTGGTTTCTGCCGTGCAACTTCCTCATCTTCCTTTTCATCCTTTCTTCAAGGGTTTCGCGCCTTTCCTTCTGCCTTTTCAAGGAACTGAACACCTTTTCAGTCCGCGTGCACTGTTCGCCCAAAATCTGTTCGGTCTCCAGCGCCTTCTCCGGCTCGTTGTCATCCACAACGATTATGTCGACCTTGTCCTGCAATTCGGACAGTTTCCCAGATTCAACACTTTTCTCCTCCGTCCCACTGATTTTTAGCAGTGGTTCTCCAGATGGAGAGAAAGTCAGGTCGCAGGATTTGGCAATTCTGATTTGTGGTGGAGCAGTCTTTGAAACCGCTTTGGGATCTACTGCGACCTGCGGTGATCCGCCGACGGTCTCTGTCGGCCTATTTTCAGGTCCAGAAGCCGCTGAAGTCTCCGGCTTCCCAATCTTCTTGGCAGGCTGTCGAGCAGAATCATCCGAGTTCTCGCTCCGGCTTTGCTTCTTTTCTGGCGGTTTCTTGTTGCGTGCTAACATTGAAGACATAACATCCATCTTGTGAAAGATCGCGTCGGCTTGCAAAATGCTGACCGCAAGTGGTGAGTAGCGACCCGTGGCTCGGCAGGAATCTTGAAGAATGACAAGGGCCAGGGGATTTTATATACGACGATGAGGCAGTCGCGGTCTCCGGCTTAGTTCTACATTTTCGAAGTTTTTTGGAAACTTAAAAATGTGCGGGGATTATGATAAGCCCGGAATCTGCGACCTGTCCGCGCAGCTTTCCAGACCGGGAGGCCTGATTATTCAAGCCGACAAGCCTCCCAAGCCGGGCGGTCTCCATGTCAGGCCGCTGCCAACGCCGACCCTGTTCAGCGACAAGGCTCCAGGACCCAGCCGTCAGCTCGCCAGGAGGAATCCTCCAGGCCACGCGGCTTCCCTCCTTTCTTGTTTCTTTCTCTTTTGCTTCCCCTCACCTCTGCCCGGTTCTCCTGTACCCCGGGCAGCCGGTAACTTTAGCCCTGCCCGCTTGGGCAGGCCCCTGAGCCTATAAATAGGGGGAGGGTGCACTCCCCAAGACACGCTGACTTGTATCCAGGAGCTCGCCTGTTAAGAGCTGCGGTCTCAAGTCTAGTGTTTTGCGGCTTGTAGTCCGGCCGGCTTCCTCTTTTCCCTTTCATGTAACTATTTCTCATTTTAAGTAAAGGAAAGCCCGCCGCAAGAGTGGCATTTAAGCCGCGGCGGGGAACTCTGCTGTTGCCGCTGCCAGAGGCCCCCTTTTTCGGTCCTTTAGCCGCGACCGCTAGTAACTGATTGGTCGACAGTCTCCTCCTTTCCTTCCCTACCCCCGGTGCTCGAACCGTTAGCTGGTGGTGCCCGACTCCCTGTCCGTTTTCGTGCATCAACAGCGCTGGGGGTGCCGGCAGCCATCCTTGCGAGCGTGGTGTTGGGGAGGCCGTTACAGGTGGCACAAGGTTGCTCGCAGATAGAAGACGTGGATTTTGAGGAATCATTTGCACTAGTTGCACTTATGGAATTCATTCGTATGTTCTTATCGTTTGCAAGTTTTATACAAATTAATTTATATCAAATGTATGTTAAGAGTGCATGCTTTAACAGATATATTAAGGAAGAGGTGTATGTCGAGCAACCACCCGGATTCAAGAACGCTCACTACCCGAATCACGTATACAAGTTGGTGAAATCCTTATACGGATTGAAGCAAGCACCTTGTGCTTGGTATGATAGGCTCAAAACGTTTCTAGTAGGACATGGGTTTTGGATGGGTAGGGCGGACACCACTCTCTTTGTGAAGCACGAGAATCTTGATTTAATTCTTTTACAAATTTACGTGGACGATATTATTTTTGAGGCAACAAATGATAAATTATGCAAAGAAATTGTAACTTTAATGCAGTCTGAATTTGAAATGAGTCTAGTTGGAGAGTTATCTTATCTCTTAGGTTTTCATATTTCTCAACGTAACGATGGAATCTTTATAAGTCAATCAAAATACATAAATGATATGCTTGTGCGATTTGGTTTTGAGATTTTTAAACAAGTCAAGACTCCAATGAGTGCCTCTCTAAAATTAGGAAATGAAGAAAGTGGCATTTCAGTGGATCGAACTATCTTTCAAGGAATGATCGGATCACTACTCTACTTAAGTGTGTCTAGGCCCGATATTACATTTGTGGTGTGTCTATGTGCTAGATATCAAGCCAGTCCTAAAGAATCACACTTGAAAGCGGTTAAACATATCTTTAGGTATCTTATAGGCACCCAAAATCTTGGTCTTTGATACCCACACACCACTAATTTCACACTCCACGGGTACTCCGACTCCGATTTTGTTGGATGTTCACTTGATTGCAAGAGCACGAGTGGTACCGGTGACTTCCTTGGTCTAGCACTAGTCTAATGGTCAAGTAGAAAATAAAACTCGGTTGCCCTCTCTATTGCTGAAGCCGAGTATATTGCTCTTGGGAGTTGTTGCGTACAAACACTTTGGATGTCTCAAACGTAAGAAGACTTTGGCCTAATTTGCAGAAACGTTACTCTTACGTACGACAACAACAGTGTCACAGACTTGACTAATAATCTGGTGCATCACTCACGAACATATTAGCGTTCGTCATCATTTCATTCGGGATCACATTAACAAAGAGAACGTAAGAGTAAGCTTCATTGGCACCGACGACCAACTAGCTGACATATTCACAAAACCCTTCTCAGGTGCGCGTTTCTCATTACTTCTACTCGAGCTGAGTGTTTTGGATCTTTCTTCCTAGTCATGGTGCATTTATCTGTTTTTTTTCTTTGGTTATTTTCAGTTTCTATTTTCATTTTTTTAAATATATATATATATATAACAAAATATGAAAAAACCAAAAACATGTCTTTGCCAATTTACTTTCTACTTTTTCGTTGTTTTTGCTTGATTTGTGGTTTATTTTTTTTTATTTTTATCGAATCTTTATACAAAAAACAAAAATATATAAAACCCAAAAATAAACAAAAAATTGTGGTTTGGTCATTCTTACGACACACATGGCTAGAACTTAGAGAATAATGATTACGTA
Organism: Platanthera guangdongensis; assembly: GCA_039583875.1. Lineage (NCBI taxonomy): Eukaryota > Viridiplantae > Streptophyta > Magnoliopsida > Asparagales > Orchidaceae > Platanthera > Platanthera guangdongensis. The sequence continues at coordinate 66,662,805 of CM077161.1, read as the reverse complement.
CAATGTTGTACTTAGGCATGCCAATCCTTGTGAACATTGTCTACAAATAACATAATGTGTCAAATCTATAGGTGCTTAGCTACTAAGTGTGAGTAGATATGTTAGTGTTTGTTGAATATGCCTCTAGGTACGTGTGAGTGTTGGGTACATTGGAAAATGTGTAGCATATTTGAAGAAGCCTCACCTTACTCAATGATATGCATCAAGGTGTATTTGATGTTGTTTTGAGTTTATATGTGCAGGTTAAGAAAATGCAGTAATGCAGGAAAAGTTTCTAAGTCCATGAGTCGACACCATAAGAAGTTGTGTCGACACTTATGAAGGCTTGTGTCGACACTGAAGAAAAGCTGTGTCGATACCTGGAGTCAATTGTGTTGACACTTGGAAAGGCTGTTTCAACACCAGAAGAAACTGTGTCGACACACAGAGGTAGTGTCGACACATAGAAAAGCTTATTCGACATCAACTGTGTCGACACACAGAGGCAGTGTCGACACACAAAAGACTTTGTCGACATCAACTGTGTCGACACACAGGACTTGTGTCGACACATAGCAGAGTTTCAACAAAGTTACTTTTTTGTGAAGAGAAGAAGTGACTGTGTCGACACACAGAACTAGTGTCGACGCATTCTACAGAAGATGTGTCGAGAAGCAGTGTCAACACCAAGGGAGCTGTGTCGACACCACCAAGGCTTGTGTCGACACTTAGTCTACTTGTGTCGACACATGATGATGTTCAGTCTCGACACTATACTGACAGAGACAGAGTTTCAAGAAGTGACTGGAGACTTGACAGCTGCCATAACCAACCGGTCTACTGAAGCTGTCAGAAGTTCGTTAGAAACTAGATCAGCCGGTTACCATGGAGGAATTCTATATAAAGACATTGTCTATCAACAGAAGATGAACATAGAGAGATAGATGAGATAAAAATAAGAGTAAACATGAAAAATAGAAGAAGATTTTCAACAGAAGATCTAAGAAGACATTCCTAAGTGGTGATCTACTCAGAGTTTGTTAAGAGAATTAAAAGAAGAATTCAGAAGGATCTTCAGAAGAATTTGGAGAGAGAGAGAGCTACATTTATTCAATTGAAGAAAGGGGACTTACATCAACAAGTCTCTTAAGTGCAGATTCTGAACCAGTCTGCCAAGAAGAATTCAGATTGATTTCTGAATTTCAAGAAAGAAGCTGATTGAAGATCAACTTCAGAGGAGATCAACCCTACAGTGTTCAGATTCAAGAAGCTTTGAAGAAAGCTAAGACGGGTTGATCTCTAACATCATATTCTTTCATGAACTGATCAAGAAACCTTCCATCCTTTCTCTCTCAACTAGGGTGGTGGTAAATTTCAAATTTACATCTATTTTCAGTAGGATCTTTTTAAGATCTGAGTTGTAAGCCTGATTTATAAAGGCTGAGTTGTAGGAGATTAAGTTCTCTGAGTGGTAGGACTTGTTGAAGGCTGAGGTAGGGCTGAGAGCCTGAGTTGTAGGAGATTTTCATCTCTGAGTTGTAGGCCTTGTTGTAGGCTGAGGTAGGGCAGATTGCCTGAGCTGTAGGAGTGTGGACTCACTCTGAGTTGCAGGAGCCTTGTTTAGGTTCTGAGCTGTAAGATCTGCGGATCTGAGCAGCAGGAAAGAAGTTAGGCCGAATCTAGCACACTACTAGATAGGAGAAGGGGGAAAGTGGATGTACCCAGACCTTGGGGAACCACTATAAATCAGTGTGCCATCTGTGATTTTGTGTGGTATTGTTATTCTGTGTTGTGATAGCTGTAGAACTATATGCTTCTATTAATTAACTGAATTAATATTCGGCCTTAGAAGGAAAAAGTATTGAACCTATTCACTCCCCCCCCCCCCTCTAGGTGTTTAGGAACCAATTCTTTCAAGTGGTATCAAAGGGAGGTTCCTCAAAGAAAATCTTAACAGTCTGAGTAAGATCTGTAAGGCAGAAGTAAGTTAAAGAAGATGGGTTCAGGAGAAAACCATAAAGAACTTGGTTCAATAAAGTTGTCTATCTGCAGGAAGGAAATCTTTGGAATATGGAAGGAAAGGGTCAGACTATTTATGGAAGTATCTGATCCTAGAATTTATATAACAGTTAAGGAAGGACCATATATTCCAATGACGGTTTATGTTCTTGATGCTAATCAAAGGATTCCTAAGGTTTTTTCAGAAATGACTAAGGATGAGATCATCTTGGCTACAATGGATAAAAGAGCACAGAATATTATAGTGAGTGCCAAAGATGACTCAACATTCCAGAATCTGATTCACTACAAAACCTCCAAGGAGATGTGGGACACATTGTTGTCTATATGGAGGGTTCTGAAGAGGTTAGGCTAGATAGAATGTCTATGCTTAATCAAGAATATGAGAGTTTCAGACAAGCCAAGTCTGATAGCATAACTGATTGTTATAAGAAGTTCTACAGAATTGTAAATGAACTAATGTCCTATGGAAGAATCTTCAGTACATATGAGTTGAATGACAAATTTCTTAGGTCTTTGACTAAGGATTGGGATATAAAGATCTGTGTCATATGGGAAGTGGCCAATCTGGCAAAACTTTCACCTCCAACACTGTTTGGCAAATTGCTGTCTTATGAGATGCAGCTGTTGGCCAGAAAGGAGGAATAGAAAAATACAAAGGTTGACAATAGAGAAAAGTCAGTGGCCTTCAAGGTAGAAGCCATAAGGAAGAATAGGAGGATGTCTCCATCTTCTCCTAAGAAAGATGCAGAAGTGATCTAAGAAAATTCTGATAATCACAGTTCAGACAGCAGTAATTCTGATGAAGACTTTACTGCTTTCACAAGAAAGTTTCAGAGATTCTTAAAGAAGAAGCAGTGGAAATCTAAGTCATCCTCATCTCAGTCCAAGAATGACTATTATCAAAAGAGGAGATCATCCAGGAAGGACAGGAGTGGGACAAAGCCTAGCAAGTCAACTACATCAAAGATTATTTACTATTGCTGCAACAGACCTGGACATGTTGTGGCTGACTGTCCAGACAAAAGGAAGGAGTCTGCTGATAAAAAGAAGTCTCAGCACAAGAGCAAGAAGGAGAAATCCTTGGTAGCTAAGAAAGAGAAAAGTTGGACAGATCAATCAACTTCAGAGTCTGAATCTGAGGCTGAGGCCTATATTGGTTTGTTTGCAACAGAAGAAGAGGATGAGTTCTTGAAATTACTGGACTCTATCAATGAGCAAGAAGACCATCAGTGCAAAGGACTGATGGTTGTATCTGAAGAAGACCAGTGCTAGGATCAACCAGGTCCCAGTAAGATAAAAATTTTATCTATAGATTCTGATTTCTACACTGGGTCAGAATCAGATGCATCTGCATCAAGAGATGTGGATGGGTCTGAATCTGAAGGAGATATTCATCAGCTTATAGATGAATATGGGGATTTGTTGCAGGCACTCAAGAGAAGTAAAAACCTGGCCAAAAATCGGGCTAAGGAAATTACAGCTCTTAAGTTGGTTGCATCTGATTCAGAAAAGCTGCTGGATCAGAAGATGAATGAGATTGACAAGCTGAAAAAACATAAATGTTATTCAGTTGGGTACAATCACATTCAACAATGATCAGATCAAAATTCTGGAAGACAGACTTCAGAAAGAAAAGGAAATAGTGGCTAGTTTCTCTAAGACAAAATCTGTCCTACCCTTAATTGATTACTTTGTGTCTCAAAAGGGTAAGGCAGGATTAGGCTTTAAGGGAACTGCATGGGCTGTCCAGTCCAATAATAAAGGCAAAACCCCAGCACAAAACAAAAGATCTACAGCCAACAATACAGCTAAGATTGTACCTAAAAAAAGGTATAATAAGTATGAGTGTTGGTGTTGTGGCAAGATAGGCCATTATGCCTTAGACTGTTGGCACAACACCAGTGTCAGGAAGAATAGCAGTCTACCTGTTAGAAGAGCTGTAGGCAGATTTGTCAAGTTTCAGGCTAACTTGAACCAAAGACCCAAAAGTTATTTGGGTTCTAAGGTTAAGTAATCTTTGTTGCAGGTGAGTCCAAGTTGTCATGCCCCTATATGGTACTTGGTTAGTGGATGTTCCAGGCACATGACTGGAACAAGAGGATTGCTGAAGGACTACTCACCAATATTGAATGGGCCTAAAGTAATCTTTGGTGGTTCTGAAAAAGGAGTCATCAAAGGGTTTGGTAACATTTCTAACAACTTAATCACTATCACTCAAGTGGCTTATGTAAAGGGTTTGAAGCACAACCTAATAAGCATAAGCCAGCTGAGTGATCTTGGATATGACATTTCATTTATCAAGAATGGGTGTCATATTAAGAGGTCAAGTGATCAAAAAGTCATATTGACTTGCTATAAAAAATGAAATGTGTATTGCCTAAACTTTGAGAGTGAGAATAAAAATTCTCCTATCTGTCTTGTGGCTGATGAGAAAGCCTCTCATTGTGTCAAATGGCACAAGAGGCTAGCTTATCTTAACTACAAGACTATTGGCCAACTCTTTAGTAAAGAGTTAGTGAGGAATGGTCCTCAAGTTAAGTGCTTTAAGTGATAAGCCCGGAATCCGCGACCTGCCCGCGCAGTTTTCCAGATCGGGCGGTCTGAGTATTCAAGCCACCAATCCTCCCAAGCCGGGCGGTCTCCATGTCAGGCCGCTGCCAACGCCGACCCTTCTCAGCGACAAGGTTCGAGGACCAGACTTTCAGCTCGCCAGGAGGAATCTGCCAGGCCGAGCGGCTTCCCTCCTTTCTTGTTTCTTTCTCTTTTGCTTCCCCTCACCTCTGCCCGGTTCTCCTGTACCCCGGGCAGCCGGTAACTTTAGCCCTGCCCGTTTGGGCAGGCCCCCGAGCCTATAAATAGGGGGAGGATGCACTCCCCAAGACACGCTGACTGGGATCCAGTAGCTCGCCTGTTAAGAGCTGCGGTCTCAAGTCTAGTGTATTGCGGCTTGTAGTCTGGCCGGCTTCTTCTTTTACTCGTTGTAACTGTTTCTCATTTTTAAGTAAAGGAAAGCCCGCCGCAAGAGTGGCATTTAAGCCGCGGCGGGCGAACTCTGCTGTTGCCGCTGCCAGCGGCCCCCTTTTCCGGTCCTTTAGCCGCGATCGCTAGTAACCGATTGGTCGACAGTCTTCTCCTTTCCTACCCTATTCCCCGGTGTTCGAACCGTTAGCTGGTGGTGCCCGACTCCCTGTCCGTTTTCGTGCATCAACAGTTAACACGCGACCTTCAGATCTCGACTAATCGATGAAATCAGCGGTCTAGCTAATTAGACCGCTCTATCCTCTAGAGCTCGGCGGCCTGTCGAGCAAGCCGCGACTTCGCCGGCTAAGGTTTTCAGCCCGCCTCCAGTGCTATAGAACCAGGCATTCTACCCGCTCGGTTTTCTTCTCGGTCTTCTTGTCAGCTTGTTGCACCGTCTAGCCGCCCGTCAAGCCGCCGCTATTCTGCGGTCTCTTGAAAAAGTTTGGCTATTTCCTTCTTTTCAAGATGAATCCTGCAAAGGGTCAGAATAAATCCAGCAACGTCTCAGTTACTACAGATCTCTCAGAAGTGCAGGATTGCTCGTATTTTAATAGTGAGGTTGTTGACCCTCATAGAGAAATTTTTGCAAACAGTGTTGAGCGTGGCCTAGAGTCTGTTGCAAATGAACCTCTTTATAAGGAAGAAGAAGAGGCCCCTTCTCCATTCATTAATCGAATTCAGTGGGATACTGTCTCCGATAACTTTAGAGTACCGCGTCTCCCGGAGTATTCTGGATGTGATGATCCGTTTTCTCATTTGCAAGCTTTTGAATCAGCTATTTCACTGAGAAAAGTGTCAAATGGAGTAAAATGCAAACTCTTCGTTATATCTTTTGGCAATGTTGCAAGAGAATGGTTTATAGCCTCCCACCTCGATCAGTAACCAGCTTTAAGGATCTTCGAAGTCAATTTATTTCTAGATTCGCTATTTACAGGAAGCGGAAAAGAGACGTTGGAGCTCTCTTCCGAATCAAGCAAGGAATTGACGAGTCTAATTCAGATTTTGTTGATCGGTTTCAAAAGGAGGTTTTAGATATTTGTAGCGTCCATCAAGACTATTACTTGTATGCTTTCATAAATGCACTTCAAGAAGGCCCATTGAAATTCAAGCTCACCACAAAATATCCCAAAAGCTACGGAGATCTTATTGATATAGTTAATACATTCATAATAGGCGAAGAGGCAAATAAAGGTTATGTCTCATTTCTGAATCAAATGGCTAAACAATCTCAAGGGACTTCTGGTCAACAGCAATCTATTTCCTCACAAGATGTTTTGCAAGTTGAATATTGCAAGTCTCCTTATATTCTCCAGGATGAAACTCCAAAGTATGAAAAAGGTTCAGGTAAGTATGTTAAGTTCAAAATTCCTATGGAAGATCTTTTGATAATCATTCAGGGAATGCCTGAGTTCAAGAAGCCTCAGCGTATGAAATCCAAAATCAAGTATCGGCACGAGCAATGTTTTTGCAAGTATCATAAAGATATTGGGCATCTAGCAGAAGATTGCATAGCTCTCAGGGAATTGGCTAATCAACTTGTAAGAGCTGGAAAGCTGCAAGAATATGTCATTCAGTAATTCTCTAAGGCAATCTTCTATTTCTTACTCAATGGTTCAAGCAGGGATTTCTCTTTCTCTTTATGATGAGAAATGCTTATATTCAGAATAGTATATAACGTCCCCTTAACAATTGGTATTAATAAGGCATGATAAAACTACAGATATATATCCTTTGTCACTTCCTTAACATCATGCAAATGTTACTTTTTCATTTGAAGCTTACTTTTAGCTTTACTCTTTATGCCAATATGCATGCATGTAGGGGCAAGAGCCGCCTTTTGAATTCTTAGCCCTTCACATCCCGCTTGACGTCAGTCGCAGATGTGTAGTGGATTTTCCACTTGTCCTTCAGTCGCAGACATTGCGTACCCGTCACGCATGACTTCAGTCACAGATAGGCATTACGTACTTGTCCCGCTTGACCTTCGTCGCAGACATTGCGTACTTGTCCTGCTTGACTTCAGTCGCAGACGTTGCGTACTTGTCCCGCTTGACATTGGTCGTGGATATTAAGAATTTCGATCCCGCTTATGTGTTATTTGTGTGGAAAGCAATGCCACACGCACCTGCCCACATTGACACATAAGTGCATGTCTTCACCTATTTTTGCAGGACAACACGCGCCTATCCGCTATCTCGCGGTTTTACTAAGAGGCCTGTGCAGGTTGTATAATTAATTACACAAGCCGCCCGGTTTCATATTCCGGCTTAAGTTTTTTAACTTTCATGTTCCTACTTGCCGGATTATCATTAATATATTTGGGAACTCGGCCGACTTACGTCCGCCTATCCGCTATTCAGTATCTTATTTGGCTCAAATATATCAATTGCCGGTTTGTTATTCATATGGAAAGGAAGTCGCCCGACCTGCGTCTGGCACTTAATTCCTGGCTTTGATCTGCCGACTTATGGTATTAATTATATTAGCTAATCAGCGAACTGTCGTCACAACAATTCCCGGCTTCCATATGCCTATATCGGCCTGTATTATCGGAAGCCGAAGCTTGTTTCTCTATTCTTGTTCCTTTAATCAAATGGGCAATTCGTTTCAGAGTTCGCCCTAGCCGCAATCTAATATTTCAACGTTGTGGATGTCTGCCGACTGCGACAAGTGGCCGCGCGGCTTAGCGGTCACGGTTTATGTATGAGCAAGCCGCGGCAATTCAGCTCTTCCAGCAGATAACGTTGAATAATTCATCAAGGAAAATTGCGGTTTAAGTTATTAGCCGCTCGGCTTATCGTCGACGTGCACTCCGGTATAAACCGCAGGAAAATATCTCTCTCTTGCGGATAGCTTCGTTGAAGTCGCAGCGCAAACTCAGCCGGTTTACATACTTATATTTTAAATTGGAAGATAAACTGAGACCGCGCGGACTTAGTCAAGTAAGAAAAGTGAAATATAACAAAGAGAAAGGTAAAAATGCCTTCATTTTCATTTCATTAAGTATTACAAAGTCTTAATCGCGCGGTTACAAAAACAATACCGCCGATATCAAAAAGTTCAAAATACAAAAACAAGTTATAGATTTTCTAATCGTCCGGTTTGAGCTTCTTAGTCGCAGGAGAATCCAAATCACTGTCGTCGCCAATGTCGACGAATGATAGAGAGTATCCGCTGCTAGTTGTCGAGCTCGCTGAACCGCCAGAAGTTGTCAAGTCTGGCCGCGCGGTCTCCGATTCTTGGCCGCCGGACTCAGGCGATGTGCGTGGACTCCGGCTTCCCTGGCCGACCTCTTCCACGGCGTCTCCGACCACCTCGTCGACTTCTTCCCCGACCTTGGCCTTGCCCTTGATCGACCTATATACGTCGGCCACCTGCTCTTTCAGGGAGGGGTAGATGTCGGCACATGTAAAGTCGGTGAAGCCGGTGGCAAAGCCGCCAAGGTCCCGGAGGCGGTTAAGCGCTCCGTCAATCCCTTGGACGAGTTGGGGGAAGACTTGGTCTTGGAAGATGGGATTGGCTGGGTTATACATTTCCTGCAAAGCAAAAGTAAAGGTAAGGTCGCGCGGTTACATAATGCTAACCGCACGAGTATTGGTAATGACTTACCGCCTCCTTTTCCTTAAGCCGCTTGTTCTCTTCTTGTTGTTCGCCTAACTGTGTCTTCAGGCCGCTGTTCTCCTTCATCAGTTGCTTGTAGGCAAGGCCCATGAAGTGACTTGCCACGAAGCTCCTCGCACCGACTTGCGCGGCTAGCCGCGGCAGGTCGTCTGGAGGAACTCGTCGCATAGCCCTCAAGTTGCTCTTGCCATACAGCGCGCCGCCAACCGCGCTCGTGTGGCGGCCTACTTCTTCTGCTCCCAAAGGAGGGGAGGGCGGTGGAGATCGTCACTGACTTGCCGTCCGGACTCCACCGCAAGGCCGGATCGCCGTGGACATCCTTCAAGCTGCCGGTTCCTTGCAGAATGAACTCTCCAGAGGAGTCCGACTCTTCCTCCTCCGCAACTCGCGCCGGCTTGGCCCGCTTCGCCCTCTTCTCTCTTTGAGTGAGGGTCAAGCCGCCCGGAGTCTGCGGCTTGTTCAGCGGGACCGCCACAGAAGCTGCAAAGATAAAGGCAAAGTTAGTTTCCAGTCCGTGCGGCTAAGAATGCAGTTCGGCCGGTTTGGAGCTTACTGTCTTCCGCCTCAATTCCAACTAGAGACGGCAACAGCGGGATGTAGTAGTTTACATCAAGCCGCTCGCCTTTGAAGAAGTCGTAGATCTCCTTCTCCATGCCGTCCAAGCCGCTGCTGCCGAAGGCGGCTTCTTCGCGGATCTGGGGGTCGACCGGCAGCAACCCCAGGTTTCCCTTGAAGATGAGAAACCGCTCCGGCCAGTTCGCGATCTTGTTGGCCAAGTTGACTATCTTCGCCCTCTGCAGCCGAAGTAGAGGTGCCCCCGGAAGATCTTTGTCCCGGAGTCCGGGATAGACCGCACCGAGAAGCATTCTCTGAAGAGCCTCATAGAGAAGCAGACTCTTTCCGACCTGAGGTAGGAGATGAAGCTGTAGATGGAGGCTATCGAGTTTGGGGGAAGTTGTCCGGGCACTACCCCGTAGTGGTCGAAGACCGCTACGGCCTCTAGCAAGACCGGGAAGCTGAAGCCGCAGTCGAAGTGGTCGATGGGGACCGCGATCTGATTTGCATTGGAGGAGTTGATCCGCTCATCCTGTCAGGGAAGCCGCGCAATCAGCGGACTTCCTTGCATGTGTTTCTCGACAAAGTCATCCAGCTCGGCTTTTGTAAGCCGGCATTCTTTGTGGTCAGCTGAGTGGAAAGCGGAGGCCGCGTCTGTCCTAACCGCAGTGGCCTTGTCAGACCGCAACGACTTGGACTTAGCCCGCATCCTTCTTGATTTGTGACGAAATCTACGGGATCTGCTCTATTTATAGAAAATCCGTGAAGCTACAGTGCCCAACGTCAAGTCGCGGCTAGTCGTCACGCCGTGCGGCCTAAATCCGCTGGAAGTGCAGATCAGCTTAGTGACCAAGCCGCCGTTTAGTCCATCAGTCCGCCCGGCTATTTCCCTGCACTTGGAAAAATTCTATGGCGAATCATGTGGATATCAAGTATTCAAGCCGGCGTTCTGTTCGCCAGACCGCGCGGCTACTATCCTATGCTTTAAATTTCTCAGAACAAAGCAGCAGACATGTGGATTATAAATACAAACCGCATAAGCCGCATTCAGTTCGCAGCATAATAAAATACAGCAGTTTACAGCAATCAAATAGTTCAACATCCAGAGAAAAAATATATATTACAACATAATGTTCAATTGTTCGCGCGGCTTAGTTCTCTCAAGTCGCTCAGGATCTCTTGTCATCCTCCGGCCTGTCTCGTCCTATGTGCGCGACCTGTTCACCGGTCTGCACAATCGCAACGTATACCTGGCTAACCAGATTGTGAAGCGCGTGCAGAGACCGATGAACTCGCGCAGCGTCGCGCTCTACTCTCGCAAACAGTATCATGGGGATCGCCTGGACTCCCAGACCGCTTGGAACTGCGACCTGGTTAGGCGCCGCGGCCACCGGCGGATGCGAAGTCTCGCCAGAGGCCGGGCGACTAGTACCCGGCAACTCTGCAGGAGTTGGTAGTGCAGGCCGCTGTTCTCCGCCGGTCTCCGCCGGCATGTCTTGGTTCTCGCCGCCTTCACCATGTGGGATCTCTTCTCTGTCTCCTTCCAGCCGTGCGGCCATCAGCAGATACTTCTCCGTCCTTTCCTGCTCCAAGGCGACCTGCATCTCAGCAATCTTCGCCTCAGCGGCTTCCATAGCGGTCTGGCGCCTGGCGGTCTCTTCTTCCATAGCGGTCTGGAGCCTGGCGGTCTCTTCTTTCATCGCGGTCTGGAGCCTAGCGGTCTCTTGCTCCATCGCAGACTTCAACCTCATTCTCTCTTGCTCAAGCGCAGTCTGTAACCTTGAGGTCTCTTGCTCCAGGGTGGTTTGCAACTCTTGGATCCTTCTTTCGGTGGCCTCCTGGGCAACCCGCTGCTGTTCGTCTTTAATCCGCAGGGTTTCGGTGGCCGCGTCCAAAGCCGCCTGCAGCGCGCCGACGTCCTTCTGGAAGTCGGCCATCTCCTTCTCGCGAACACTTGGAGGCGGAGGCGGTGGCAGCATAGACAAAAACGACGTCAAGTCGCCCGGTTTCATCGCGGTCTCCGGTACACCTGCAGAAGAAAAACCGCAGTCAGGTTCCGCCGGATTGTTGCGACCTTCTAGTAAGGAAATCGGTAGGATAAGACCGCCGGTTTGATGTTTATCTCCTCCAGAGGCCGCGGTATGGATTTTAATCACTGGCCGCCTGAGCCGCTCAGGATCTATCCTCTTCAGCTTTTCTTTCCATAGCCGCTCGGCTTCCTTAGCTCGGCTTTTTAGTTGAGCCGTGGTCAGGAAAAAGCTGGCCGGCGGATTTAATATTATATTCGCCCCCTTCTTCCTTGACCGCGACTTGTAGAATTTAATAATTCGCCTAACGCCCCGGTGTTTACCTTGCAGTAATGGAAGTGTAGTCGCCACCGGCTTCTCGGCAATCAGTTTCTTCATCTCCTCCATCTTCTCGCGGAGCTTCAGCTTCTCGGCTCCTTCAGAAGCCGCGGAAGCCGGTTCGCCAGGCTTCTCCCCAATAACCTGGATATCGGGGCGGTCAACCTCCTCAGAAGCCGCTGGTGTCGACAATAGCGCGTCTTGCCGCTGGAGGGTCTCCATGCCCTTCAGGAGCTCACTGAGCGAGTCGCTAACCGCAGGCGTCTCCAGTTCGCTCGGCTTGTACTCCGGTGTAGGCGGGTTCTCGGGTACCTCCTTCTCGTGCGGCCTGTGTTGCAGACTGTCTGCGCCGGTCTTTTCGGAAATGTTCCGGTTTCTGGCATGCAGCTTCCTCATTTTTCTCTTCATCCTTTCTTCAAGGGTTTCGCTCCTTTCTTTCCGCCGTTTCAGGGAGCCGAACACCTTTTCAGTCCGCTTGTGCTGTTCAACCAAAGTCCGCTCGGGTTCCTGCGCCTTCTCCGGCTCGTTGTCATCCACAACGATTAAGTCGACCTTGCCCGGCAATTCGGACGGTTTCCCAGATTCAACACTCTTCTCCTCCGTCCCACCGATTTTTAGGAGTGGTTCTCCTGATGGAGAGAAAGTCAGGTCGAAGGCTTTGGCAATTCCGGTTTGCAGTGGAGCAGCCTTCGAAACCGCTTTGGGATCTACTGCGGCCTGCGATGGTCCGCCGACGATCTCTGTCGGCCTCTTTTCAGCTCCAGAAGCCGCTGATGTCTCCGGCTTCCCAGTCTTCTTGGCAGTCTGACGGGCAGAATCATTCGAGTTCTCGCTCCGGCTCTGCTTCGTTTCTGGCGGTTTCTTGTTGCGGGCTAGCCTTGATGACATCACATCCATCGCTAGAGAAATCGCGTCGGCTTGCAAAATTCTGACCGCAAGTGGCGAGTAGCGACCCGTGGCTTGGCAGGAATCCTGAAGAATGTCAAGGGTCAGGGGATTTTATAGACGACGATGAAGCAGTCGCGGTCTCCGGCTTAGTTCTACATTTTCGAAGTTTTTTGGAAACTTAAAAATGTGCGGGGATTATGATAAGCCCGGAATCCGCGACCTGCCCGCGCAGTTTTCCAGATCGGGCGGTCTGAGTATTCAAGCCGCCAATCCTCCCAAGCCGTGCGGTCTCCATGTCAGGCCGCTGCCAACGCCGACCCTTCTCAGCGACAAGGTTCCAGGACCAGACTGTCAGCTCGCCAGGAGGAATCCGCCAGGCCGCGCGGCTTCCCTCCTTTCTTGTTTCTTTCTCTTTTGCTTCCCCTCACCTCTGCCTGGTTCTCCTATACCCCGGGCAGCCGGTAACTTTAGCCCTGCCCGTTTAGGCAGGCCCCCGAGCCTATAAATAGGGGGAGGATGCACTCCCCAAGACACGCTGACTGGGATCCAGTAGCTCGCCTGTTAAGAGCTGCGGTCTCAAGTCTACTGTATTGCGGCTTGTAGTCCGGCCGGCTTCTTCTTTTACTCGTTGTAACTGTTTCTCATTTTTAAGTAAAGAAAAGCCCGCCGCAAGAGTGGCATTTAAGCCGCGGCGGGCGAACTCTGCTGTTGCCGCTGCCAGCGGCCCCCTTTTCCGGTCCTTTAGCCGCGACCGCTAGTAACTGATTGGTCGACAGTCTTCTCCTTTCCTCCCCTATTCCCCGGTGTTCGAACCATTAGCTGGTGGTGCCCGACTCCCTGTCAGTTTTCGTGCATCAACATTAAGGATGGAATATGCTCAGCTTGTCAAAAAGGCAAGCAGACCAGATCCTCCTTTCATAGCCTAGAAACCAAAAACTCAGTGAGGTGCTTATACCTCTTGCATATGGATTTATTTGGTCATATGCCAGTTCATAGTCTAGGTAGGAAGGTCTACACTTTTGTGGTTGTAGATGACTATTCTAGATTTTCATGGGTATTCTTTCTGAGGCAGAAATCTGAAACCTCAAATGTCTTCTCCAATTTTGTCAAACAAATTCAGAATGAATTAGAGAGTTCAGTGATCAAAATCAGAAGTGACCACGGAACTGAATTCCAATCTAAAAGTATGACAAGGTTGTGTGAAGAATTTGGGATTCATCAGGAATTCTCCTCACCTAGAACAACTCAGCAAAATGGCATTGCTAAAATAAAGAATAGGACATTGATTGAGGCTGGAAGAACACTATTGAGTGACACTACTCTCCCAGAATATTTCTAGGCTAAGGCAGTAAACACTGCATGACATGTGCTCAATAGGGCTTCCATCACCAAAAGCCACAAAAAGATACCCTATGAGGTTATGAAAGGCAGAAAACCAAACTTATCCTATTTTAGGATCTTTGGTTGCAAGTGCAATGTGCTTAACAATGGCAAGTCTCACCTAACTAAGTTTACTGTCAAATCACAAGATGGGATATTTGTTGGGTACAGCAAAAATAGTAACGCTTATAGGGTCTACAATTTGTCTACTCAAGTTATAGAAGAGTCTGTTCATGTCATATTTGATGAAACTAGACTTATTAACAGTGAGGTGCCTAGTAGTTCTTGTAGCTCTACATGTATACAGCAGAAGATGGACTAGCTTACTATCAGAGAAGATCCAACTGCAAAGCAGGATGAGGAAAATGGTAGTTTCTGTCCAGGGGAGTACAAGACACTCAAGAGGCTGATGAAGACCATAAGGTGCAGTATAATGAAGAGATTGAAAAAGGTCAAACTGTTGATAGATTACCTCCAGCAGTTAGACATTTAAAGGATCATCCTGCACACCAGATCATTGGTGATCCAAGAAATGGAGTACAAACAAGAAGCAGGAACTTAAATACAATTCTTTTCTTAAGCTTCTTATCTCAACTAGAACCCAAGATATTTGAAGAAGCTACTCAAGACCCACACTGGATTGATGCTATGCAGGAAGAGTTAAATCAATTCAGAAGATGCAAGGTCTGGGAGTTGGTTCCAAAACTAAAGGGCCACAATGTTATAGGGACAAAGTGGATTTATAGAAACAAGGTTGATGAGAGTGGGATCATAGTGAAGAACAAGGCAAGACTAGTTGCCGGAGGATACAGGCAGGAAGAGGGCATAGACTTTGATCAGACTTTTGCTCCAGTGGAAAGGTTGGAAGCAATAAGGCTATTCCTTTCCTATGCAGTATATCAAGGCTTCAAAGTGTTCCAAATGGATGTTAAGTCAGCATTCTTAAACGGAGACTTAAAAGAGGAGGTCTATGTAGAACAGCCCTCAGATTTTGTTGATCCACTCAATCCTAATTATGTTTATAAACTTAGGAAAGCTTTATATGGGTTGAAACAAGCCCCAAGGGCTTGGTATGAAACCCTGTCTACTTTCATCATTGGGAACAAATTCTCAAGGGGAAAAATAGACAAGACTCTATTCCTTAGAAAATCCAAAGGAAAGATCATTCTAGTCCAAATATATGTTGATGACATAATATTTGGTTCTACTGAAAACAACCTTTGTAGAAAGTTTGCAAAACTTATGCAAGGGAAGTTTGAGATGAGCAGCATGGGAGAACTTAAGTTCTTCTTGGGACTTTAAGTAAGACAGACTGATGATGGCTTGCCCATATCCCAGTCTAAGTTCACCCAGGAGTTAATTACGAAGTATGGTATGGAATCATCCACTACCATGAGAACTCCAATGGGGACAATTATGCCTTTAAGCAAAGATGATGCAGGAAAGCCTGTAGATGAATCATTGTATAGAGGGATAGTTGGCTCCCTCCTTTATCTGACTGCTAGTAGACCTGACATCATGTACGCTACATGTGTTTGTGCTAGGTACCAATCCTGCCCTAAAGAATCTCATTATATTGCTGTCAAAAGGATTTTGAGATATCTTAAGGGCACACCTAATCTAGGCCTTTGGTATCCTAGGAATAGAGATTTTCTACTAATAGGCTATTCAGATACAGACTTTGCAGGATGCAAAGTAGATAGGAAAAGCACAACATACACCTGTCAATTTCTAGGAGGAAGATTGGTGTCATGGAGCTGTAAGAAGCAGACTAGTGTGGCAATTTCCACAGCTGAGTCTGAGTATGTTGCTGCAGGAAGTTATTGTGCACAGTTTTTGTGGATACAACATCAGTTAGAAGATTATGGTATTCAGGTAAGTAGAACTCCATTATTATGTAATTCTACTAGTGTTATTTCTATTGCTCATAATCCTGTTTCTCATAGTAGAACAAAGCATATAGAAATAAGATACCATTTTCTTAGAGATCGTGTAGAAAAAGAAGACATTGCTGTAGAATTTGTTAATACAGATTTACAAATTGCTGACATGTTCAATAAGCCATTAGATGAAACTAAATTCAATAATTTCAAAATTGAATTAGGAATGTTGAACATAAATTAGTTTAACAAATTTGACTAAGTAAAATTATGTCGACACAAAAAGTTGTCTGTGTCGACACATAGTAGTTGGTGTCGACACTCTAGGAAAGTGGTGTTGACACATCTAGAAAATTGGTGTCGACACTTCAGAACAGTTGTGTCGACACATCCAGAAGTTGTGTCGACACTTAGAATTAGAGTCGACACAGAATTTCTATCGAACTGATAAGAATGTCTGTATCGACACATCATCAATTGGTATCGACACATAGAAGTCAACACTACTGTAGAGACATTAGAAGTCTGTGTCGACACATTTCAACTGTGTCGACACATTAAGAGAATTTTGTCGTGTCTTTTGACCTTCATTATTTAGAAGGGTGTAAATAGGTCAACAACATACTCTGTCGACACACTCTCCATATTTTCGAGAACAAAACATTGTGTCGACAAATTCTCTCTTCTCAATCTAAGATTTCTCTCAACCCCAATGGCACCAAAGCTTGAAGATAACGTCAACGAAGGCTATGAGCTGGTTCGCAACGCTTTTGATAATGCGGAACCCGAGATTAAAACAGTAATTACCCTAATTACTGCCAATGGTTTGGAATTTCTGGTATTCGAACCTACTAAGATATGGAAGAAGGAAATCCTTGAGTTCTATGGAGCTGCAACTCAAGATTCTACTAGATTAAAGATTAGGTCTTCAATACAGGGTAATAAAATCAAACTCACCATGAAGAGTATACGAAAAACTTTTCATCTGCCCAAAACTCAAGAAGATGAAGAAGTTACCTCTACCAAGACCGGGGAAGCACTCCAGTGGTGTGGATTGGATCCCACCGTGAAGATTGGATCTGCAATGAACAGGAAAGGGATGAATCTACAAGGAAAATTCCTTTCTGAAGTGGTTGGAAAGGTCATTCTCTGCAAGCTAGGGGGACATGATAGTCTTTCAGCCTATATATTCAGCCTGATGTCCAGGATTATCTTCAGACTGAACACAGATTGGTCTGCAGTAATCTTTGAAAAGATTAAGGAAGGCATCAAGAAGCCAAATCTGGGAAGAACCATGAGTCTATACTTGGCTGGAACAATTCCAGAAGTAATGGAACAGACTACTGGTTTTAAGATCAACCACATGAGAAGAATGGATATAAGGATAATCTCCAGATGGGATAGAGTCCTAACAAAGGACATGCCTGATGAAGAGAGGCCAGAGATTGCTGAAAAATCTCCTGCACAAGACATTACAGATGGTGCTCAGGTGCAGGGGGAGCCTTATCTTGAGGAAGAGCCAACACACTTAGAAAGTGACATGGCTACTCAAACTATTCTTCAGACCACTCAACTCAACATTCTAGCACAGGATGTAATCATGGAGGATACATCTACAGCTGTTAATGCTCCAGAGTTAAGAGTGCCTCCAGTCCAACCTCAACAAGAGTTTACCCTTGCAGAGTTGTTCCCTGATATAGAACAAGTAAGAACTGAGGGGGAGCAAGTCAGAACTGAGGGGGAGCAAGCAAGAACTGAGGGGGAGCAAGCTGAAATTGAGGGGGAGTAAGTCAGGACTGAGGGGGAGGAGCAAGGGACTCAGGGGGAGTTACCTAGATCTGACAAAGAGCTACCCACAAGTCCAAAGGACACTGTGAATCTAGAAAGTACTTCTGATTCTGATGATGGAGAAGCTCTAAGAGCAAAGAAGAGAAAGCTGATGGTTTTCAAAAGAAGAAGCCAAAGCTATAAAAGGGCATTGCAAACTGCTCCACAACCTGCCCCAGCCACTGATTATAGCTCCTTACTGGTATCTTTGCAAGTCAAATTAGATGAACAAAGAATAGTCATGGAAAAGTATATGGATGAGAGACATCATGAATTACAGTTATCATTTTCTCAAGATATTAAATCCATAAGATTTGAAGTAAATCAGAACAAGAAGGAAATGACAGATTGCTTCCACAAAGGTGGCAATGCTGTAGTCTATCTTGCAAAGCAACAACAAGCAATAAAGACTCAAGTTGATGATATAGTGGTCAAACAAGGCTATGTCCTTGAAAATCAACTAAGGATGAATGACAATCTGACAGAATCTCACAATAAAATTATCACAGAAGTTCACAAACAAGCTCCCATTGGGACTGAACATTTTGTTCAATTGAAGTCTTATTTTGATAAACAATTACAGGAAGAACTAGTTGTTGTACAAACAACTATTAAGAATTCTCAAAAGATCATTTCTGATCAACTACTGAAACTAAGGTCATTTTATAAAGATGGTGTTAATTATCTAGTTGACCAAGTAAGATTTCAGAAAGCTGACCTCAGAGCTCATATTGAGAGAGAAGTCATAAAGGGGGAGAGAGTGTTAGTCAAAGCAGGCTCAGATCATGCTAAATGGATATCTAATAGCATTAGAGCCACCCTTAGATATCCACCCCTATGTGATGATGATAATGTAGTTGAGTCAGGTGTGCAACCTGCTTATTTTAAAGGTGATCAACCTGAAGTTGCTCATGTCATTTACCCTCCATCAGATTTTGATATAATTCAGCAAGAAGTACAGTCAATATACAACCCTCCAAAGGGTACTAACAATGTTATCATTGAGAAAGTGGAAATCTCAGAGGCTGCCAAGGAAGCTCAGAAGCAAGCTCTATTGTCTAAGAAAAGGTTTAGAGAACAGGCTGAGTTGAAGCCTAATTTTGAGCAATGGAGCCCAACTTCCAGGAATATTATATTGACTGCCTGGAAAGCTGTAAAGGACCAGACCCATGAAAGGGGTAAATGGTACACTGAGCAAGAATGGAACAAGAATGAAGCCAGGAAAGAAGCCATTCTTCAATATAGAAGGAAAGCAAAGGCTGGGAAATTACCTGCTAATGCTCTGGAGCCTAGCAAGTACTTCCCAAAACCTTTTCATTATTTTGAAAGGTAAAGAATAAGGGCTGAAGAACAAAAGAAGAAATATCTGAAGGGCAAGAAGCCAGCTGAAGATACTGAAGCTCCAGTACAAGCCAAGATCCAGTCAGGCAAAGGCATAGTCATCAAGGAGCCTGATCAGCCTTAGAATAGATTAACTAGATTTTACAACATTGTAATCTTTAGTTTTAAAAATCGATGTAAACTATTGTTGAGAAACTTTTGAAAGTTTAAACAAAATAATGATTAATGCTCATTATGTTTGCATTATTATTCTGTGATGACATTTTATACATGTTTTGTTTATAAGTTACCCTGTTATTTAATGTTTTTATACATCATAATATATATTTATTATGAATGATGTATATCATTAACTAAGGGTTATGACTTCTCCAACTAGGGAGAGATTGTTGGGTACATTGGAAAATGTGTTCCAGATTTGAAGAAGCCTCACCTTACTCAATGATATGCATCAAGGTGTATTTGATATTGTTTTGAGTTTATATGTGCAGGTTAAGAAAATGCAGGAATACAGGAAAAGTTTCTAAGTCCATGAGTCGACACCAGAAGAAGTTGTGTCGACACTTATGAAGACTTGTGTCGACACTGAAGAAAAGCTGTGTCGACGCCTGGAGTCAATTGTGTCGACACTTGGAAAGGCTGTGTCGACACCAGAAGAAACTATGTCGACACACAGAGGCAGTGTCGACACACAAAAATGCTTAGTCGACATCAACTGTGTCGACACACAGAGGCAGTGTCGACACAGAGAAGACTTTATCGACATCAACTGTGTCGACAAACAGGACTTCTGTCGACACATAGCAGAGTTTCAACAAAGTTGTTTTTTTTTGTGAAGAGAAGAAGTGACTGTGTCGACACACAGAACTAGTGTCACACATTCTACAGAAGCTATGTCGAGAAGTAGTGTCAACACCAAGGGAGCTGTATCGACACCACCAAGGCTTGTGTCAACACTTAGACTACTTGTGTCGACACATGATGAAGTTCAGTCTCGACACTTTGCTGACAGAGACAGAGTTTCAAGAAGTGACTGGAGACTTGACAGCTTCCATTACCAATTGGTCTACTGAAGCCGTCAGAGCTGTCAGAAGTTCGTTAGAAACCGTATCAGCCGGTTACCATGCAGGAAGTCTATATAAAGATATTCTCTATCAACAGAAGATGAACATACAGAGATAGATGAGATAAAAAAAGAGTAAACACGAAAAACAGAAGAAGATTTTCAACAGAAGATCTTAGAAGACATTCCTAAGTGGTGATCTACTCAGAATTTGTCAAGAGAATTAAAAGAAGAATTCAGAAGAATCTTCAGAAGAATTTGGAGAGAGAGAGCTCCATCTATTCAAGTGAAGAAAGGGGACTTACATCAACAAGTCTCTTAAGTGCAGATTCTGAACCAGTCTGCCAAGAAGAATTCAGATTGATTTCGTAATTTCAAGAAAGAAGCTGATTGAAGATCAACTTGAAAGGAGATCAACCCTACTGTGTTCAGATTCAAGAAGCTTTGAAGAAAGCTAAGACAGGTTGATCTCTAACATCAGATTCTTTCAAGAACTGATCAAGAAACCTTTCATCCTTTCTCTCTCAACTAGGGTGGTGGTAAATTTCAAATTTACATCTATTTTCAGTAGGATCTTTTTAAGATCTGAGTTGTAAGCTTGATTTATAAAGGCTAAGTTATAGGATATTAAGTTCTCTGAGTGGTAGGCTTTGTTGAAGGCTGAGGTAGGGCTGAGAGCTTGAGTTGTAGGAGATTTTCATCTCTGAGTTGTAGGCCTTGTTGAAGGATGAGGGAGGGCAGATTGCCTGAGCTATAGGAGTGTGGACTCACTCTGAGTTATAGGAGCCTTGTTTGGGTTCTGAGTTGTAAGATTTGCGGATCTGAGGAGTTAGGCCAAATCTAGCACACTGCTAGATAGGTGAAGGGGGAAAGTGGATGTACCCAGACCTTGGGGAACCACTATAAATCAATGTGCCATCTGTGATTGTGTATGATATTGTTATTTCTGTGCTGTAATAGCTGTAGAACTATATTTTTCTATTAATTAACTAAATTAATATTCTTCCTTAGAAGGAAAAAAGAATTGAACCTATTCACCCCCCTCTAGGTGTTTAGGAACCAATTCTTTCAGTGAGAATTTAGATAGCGGAATGACGTTACACTATTCACACATCCCTAGACGGAGCACTCTTGTAGAAAGTATATGCTTACATGTCATAACTCGTGATATTGTGTCTACCACGTTAGAAATAACTTGAAGAATCAATGCCACGATATATATGCATTTTTATAAAGGGTAGAATTTTAGGGAAATTCTCTAGTGGTTAAGTCCTGTGTATACAGGTTAAAGTGCATATATCTATGTTGGTAGATTTCGATTGATTTGGGGTCCTTGAAATCGAAACAAAACATATTTTTGAATTTAATAGCTCAACGCATATCAATAACAAACAATGAATGTTATCAAGTCTTGAGTCAAGGATACCCCCCAAGCACTACTCACTCCTCCAGATAAGTATCTATGAGCATTGTGAGGATGAGCGCCTTGTTCCAAAAATTATTTTGATCTTATGCACAGACTAGTACCTTAAGCTTATATCCCCTAGTTCTAGTCTTAATATCTCGTAGATAGCACCATGACATGAATTTTCACCTTATTTCTCTCGCGATAGCATTTTTACTTACAGAGATAAACCATGTAATGAATGTTCACTCTACTTGGTGTTTGTCTTTTGATGTTACACATTCACACATCATTGCTCTATCTAACTCTTCCATGCATAAGAATTGAACTGACACGGCACTATATATCTATAGCACGCAAGTTCGAGCACGCGATTTATATTCATGACTTCAACAATGTTCCTCTACATTAATTCTATAACTCTTGTAGCATTGTACACTATATCATTATGTGCTTAGTCTACTAATGTTGTCCAATCTTTTGTAACTCTGAACGGTTATTTAAAACCATTTTACATACTGCATTCATCCATTTGTCCTCTATGCATAATATTCTCTGATTTCATGCTTGGTCATCCCTATTATTTTTGCCTCTCGTCTCACTCTCTATAACGGGCATTGTTTACTTTCTTTCTCATGTTCCTTATATACTGCATTGTTTCTCTCGTGCATGTGTAGGTTCATTTATGGTCTAGCCCATGCCCTTTTGATAATGTCAAAGGGGGAGACTAGATGGTTCATGAGTCATGGGTAAGTGTAGATCACATGTAGGGGAAGCTTAGTTCATTGTGTGCATGTAGATAGGGGGAGCATGTAGAACACATATATAGGGGGAGCGCGTGTGTAGGGGAGCTATATAGGACTCGAAACCTGAGCTTTGAAGAGTATCTCTTATATATATACGTTGTATCATGCACTTCATTATTATATCTCATGAATGGGACTTGATATTATCAAAAGAGGGAGATTTTTGGAGCCGACGGTTCACATATCCTTAGTTTGATAATATCAACACCCATATTGTATTTGATTACATCTTGTATTTGGTAGAGTGTACAGGTTTATAGGTCCAAGAAATATAAGTAGCTCTCCTCAGGAGCCTACATCGAGCGATAGTAGCTAACACCAGGTGGTAGTCAGAATTAAATGGCCTAGGTGCTCGGGAATCTACCACGCCGCGCTAGTCCTACCTCCCACTCTAGCTAGAGGAATTAATTAGTCCTAGATATCGGGAACCTATCGCACAGGCGCTAACTTGATACCGCATCATGGTAGACCACTCAACGATCGTCGAGACTGATCAAATCGTCGAGACCAATTGATTCGTCGAGACAACTGGATTGACGTCGGGAGCTAGCTTAGTACCGCGCCATGGTAGCAAAATCAACGATCGTCGAGACTGGCTGATTCGTTGAAATAACTAGACTACTGCCGGGTGCTAGCTTGGTACAGCGTCGTGGTAACGCACTCAACAATCTTCAAGATGAAAGTGTCGAGATGACAGGACTACCGTCGAGAAATATCTACCTACCGCGTCATGCTAGCATTAGAATATGAAAAATATTTGTTTTGAATTTTTTTCCAGATTTGGAGGACAGCTTCAGGATCAAGCACGTGAACCTACCGTCGGGTGCTAGCTTTACCGCCGGTGGTCGCATATTTTTACAAAGACGTATAAAAAGGCGCCTCGTTTTTTGTTTTCATTGACAAGACAAAAAGAGACTTGGATCTACAACTCCTAGGTTTCAGCCTCCCCTCTGTGGTTCGTTCTGTCATCTCCGTCGAAGGAAAAGAAGACCGCCTCCCTCCCGTTCGCACGTGAAGAACTCCAACGAGCTAAGAACTACATCGACTACGAAGACACAACTGGTTGCAAGAACACGAAGATCTCAAGCACTAGCCGCAAATTGCTCAACGGAGGAATCATCAAGAGGGAGATTTTATTCTTTTAAATCCTTTAAATTTTTGTTATAATCTTTCTTGTTTCTCTATATTCTTGTGGTGAGGGAAATCGATTGGGGAAGGTCATCGGAATTCGGGGAGGATTCTGTGAGAAATCTCCCGGGGAAGAGACGTCTGGATCGAGTGATCTAGTGGGGCTCTAAGACCCTCGCTTGTGTGGAGGTGAAGAGCCGGCACGAAGACTTTTCTTGGAGGTAAAGGGAGAGAGTCAACCAGTCCGGGGAGCGGGTCGGTACAGAAAAGCCAAAAACTTTTTCACTCACTGCCTTCGATCTCCGGTGTTACGGGGATTAATATTTTGTAACTGTTAAAGCCATTGTTGATTTAGTTTTTCAATAAAATTCATTTCCTGCTTCTTTATTTGCGGGTACTTCTATGAATGTTAGTTTGTGTTATCCTGAAGAGTCCATAGATCTCCAAGGGAGAATCTGCACAGAAAAACGAGTTCAAAGACATATTGCCGTGCGTTAGATACCTAACGTCTCGCGGTAGCTTCCTGAACTAGTTTTTCTTTGGAACAAAACAATTCGAATTTTTGATAAACGATGCAGACCTTATTCACCCCCCTAAAGTTAGCAACTTGATCCAACAAAATGATCCGATCGTGGAGAAAAATATATAAAGTTATTGCCTCCTCCCACAATGAGAGTTATAATCATAGAGGTAATTGTGTTTGTCAATCTAGGGCATGTGGATCTGCCTATGCATTCTGGATATTAGAGAACCTTGGTATATATTATGGCGCTAATGGGGGGTATCTTATAACAACATACACTAGATGAGTATCTACATGGAGCCTTACAAGTTTTTTTTACAGAAGGAAGTGTCTGTAACTGCTATCTTGGGTCAAGGAAAAGTACCCAAAGCTACTTAAATCTGAATATATTGATGGTGCAGATGCACATGTTTGTATGATCCGTGATTGGATGTTGGGGGCTCAGGAAGACAGGTCAAGAATTACGATGCTACACATCAGAAGGTGGATTTTTAGGTTAGAGCTATCGCAGGAGTTGGCAAACCTTCACGACATCTTCCACATCTCCTCACTCCAAAGGGCTTTACTACGCCTAAAGCATGATATTACTTCTACATCAGTCCTGGTAGCATCTGATATATAAGTTTGTCTAGAGATAGTACGGATCGATGATACATCTGTTTGAGTCCTGCGGTGGAAGAAGGCCCACTAATCAAATTGTTATGGTCCAATAATGGACAAGAGGAGCACATATGGGAGCTGATGGATCTCATACAACAATAATACTCGGGACTCTCTGCCTCAAGTACCATATAAACCTCTTAGAAATTCTTTTATTTTCATAGTGCATAAAACCCGTAGACCCGAACTTAAATTTCGAGTACAAAATTATTTTTTTATTGGGATTTGTAACATCCCTATTTCTACTAGACCACCCCTTGATAGTGTTAGGGCATGACAAGTGTCAGAGCATGTGAGTTAGGATAAGAAGGTGACCTTAGGGTTCCTTGAACTAAGGTAAACTCTTATGGTGTACTCATTTGAACACAAGTCAACTTAGGTCAAATTACCTCCAATTGAAATCACAAGCACAAATTAACCTCATTATTATGCCCCTAACCCTAAGGGAGACCCAATTGAACATATACCTCATGATGCATTCAACCAAATTGGTAAAAATTAGCAAAGCCAAACTTGGTCAACATATCCTAATTCAACACCTTTAGGCGCAATTGACACCAAATACTTAAAATTGTCCTCATTCATGCCTCCTAAACCCTACGGGAGGTCATTAAGTCAATAATCAAACATTGGTTCCACCCAATTTCAAGAAATTGACCATAGTCAACTCTTGTCAACATAGTCCAAATCAACACATACAAAGTTAAATTAGTCTTCAATTGGTCAAATTGACCTCATCCTCAGCCTTTTAACTTCATTAGGCACCCAATGGAACAAAAGCCCCAAGAATTGGTCATCCAATTCAACCAATTTGACTAAAGTCAAACTTGAGCCAATTTTGGTCACACTCCACCATATGGATCAATTAGCCAAATTGAGGCCCCACCTTCGGCCAACCAACTTTGGGTGGTGTCATATGACTCACCACCATTAGGTGGGACCTATTGACTCATTATTTTCACCAAGTCAACCCCCAAGTCAAAGCAAAGTGGTGTCCTAGTAAGGTTGGGCTAACTCATTTATTAATTGAATATTTTCTGTGATTTCATCCAAGGGCAAATCATCGCTTTCTCTGCTTTGGGTTGTCCGCAAAATAATGCTCGAGCGGGGGTGTCCATTATTTTTGTGGACTTCTTTCTCTTATGATCATTTTTCCTCTGATGCCAGTTTAAAAAATCACCTCCTCCAGGTAATTGAGCACGACTAAGAAGAGATTTTATGCCCAGAACTGTCGTCTTGAGGCGACACCAACACACAAGTTAGTCGCCACTACAAGACCCTGATCTTGCCAGCAGATATGATCCTATCACATAGCCAATGAGAAAAGAAGAAAAGTAAGGTAAGTCTACAATCACAACATAATATATGTAACAAAAAGATGAGTAGTCCACAATAAGATATCTAATGACAAGAGTAATAAGGGCTTAAGCCCAATACATGATCAAAATATAAAACACTCTCTGTTACTCAACACTATAATGCGGAACCTAATAAGAATACTCATCAACCTGGTTTCTGGTAGTGGTGGTAGTAGTAGTGCACGTCAACTTCTCCTCATGTCACGCCACCTCAAGCTACTGGTCATATGGGTTGTACTGTAGTTGCGGATACTTGCACTCCTAAAATTGTCTGGTTCACCAACTGTTAGTGAAAAAGACTAAGTTGCTTTGCCCACTAGTCACCCTCGTGATTCCTAGGCACCATGCAGGAGGATGAAGGCAGAGGACAACAAAGCAAAATAGAAAAGTAGGTCACATAGATCTAGCTAGCAATTGAGTATATAAATGCTACAATAGTATGTAAAGGCTAAGCTAGCAGTAAATAAGTAAGTAGTAAAATAGTAAGTAAAGTGCAGTGTAAGTAAAGAAGGTAAGTACAATACACTACACTATCATCACAGAAGCTTAACTTAACTTATATGAATGCTCATATAAACTTATAATTTAAGATTTCCAGTAATATAACACATCACATAAAAGAACTTATTCTAATTGAAAGTATCTAGCATCTACCTAAATCACCTAGAGGGGGATAAATATATGAGTTCTGCGTTTTTTTGCGGAATAAAAATAACTGAAAAATTAAACACACCGAACAAAGAGATTTATAGTGGTTCCACGAGTTGGGTACGTCCACTGTCCCACCTCTCCTATCTACCACGAAGGGCTAGATTCGGCTACTTCACCTTTATCTCAGATTACAATGAATCTTACACCTCGGAGCCTCAACTCCTACAACTCGAAGACAACGCTCCTACCACTCAGAGAATAAACTCTCCTACAACTCGATTAAAACACGGATCTACAACTCGGAGGGAAAAACCTCCTACAAAAGTAAAAAGGATTTACAAAATAAAGATTACAAATAATCTTGTCTAGATCAAAAATCTTCGATCCTTCATTCTTCGAAAAGGTTGATCTTGAAAGTCTGGAAGAACAAGGAAAATACGAATGCTTTGAGAAATAGATTGGAACACACAGATCAGGTAGATCTATATAAAATCGAAATCTTTGGAGATCAACAATCTAGTTGACTTGGAGGAAGTAGTTTGAATCGCGCAACGAGCTTGTCGTCGGTCGTGCGGGATGAGAAGTACGGATCGGTGCCGATGGGGTCTTCAAGTTCGTAGATTTCTCAAATAGAAATGATGGTCACGATTAAGGTTGAAGAAATTCCACCCTAAATATATATAGGAATCCTCCTCCTGTAATGGGTAGAAAATACTTTCCATCCGGAGACGTGCGAAATATATTGGACATAGTATCGGGAAAAATAATTCGGAAATTTGAAATTTGAAGAAATAAACACTAAGTATAATTTGTCGAGTATCGTAGAGAATATCTGAGTATACTCGTCGAACTTTAGTGAACTCAATGAAAATATCTTAGAGAATTTCAGCCCGATCGATCTTATAACTCGACGACTAGTAGAAGTCATACTCGACGAATCCGACCAATATCGGCAAACTCAATTGATGAATTCGATGAGTATCGACTGATACACTCGACGCTTTTGACGCATAAGCTGAGTGATATTCGACAAATATGACTTAGAAAAATCCAGATAAGTAAATTTGTAAACTCAAAGGTATACCCATTGAGTCTCGACGAATTCGGAGTGTACCGGCATGTATATTCGACGAATTTGGCGGGTATCGAAAGATACAGCCGACGAATTTGACTAGCATACTTGATGATACTCGACGATTTTTATATGACTGATTTTACAGATCTCAGAAATTATACCTTAATTAAATATGTAGAGTTCGACGAGTGCTAGTAAGTATACACGATGAATTCGGCGAGTATTCATGAGTATACTCAATGAATTTGATGAGTATCCACTACTATATTCGATGAATTTTACTTAGGTAAATTTATGTTCTTCAGATTTCAGAACCTGGTCCTTCCTTGATCTTTCTAATGCACTTGAAACAGTATTACACCCAAATAGAGAGGTTACACATAAGTCAACACATTGGCCTACACAATGAAGGATTATATTGTATAGTCCTATGTTTCCTGAACCACAGTAACCTGATATTGGGTTTTACTTAGCAATATAGTCCTGCAAGCACATAACTAAATAGAGATCATCAAATACAACTCAATTCATCTTAATTCAAGTGACACTTTTTCAAATCAGAGTTATTGTGGATACAATACCCAACAATCTCCCCCTTTTAAAAAAGTTAGAACCCTACAAACTACGATGAAATGTACACATAATAAAGCATGAAATTGGAAATACATAAGAGAAATAAGAAATAAATGCATTCCCAGACAAAACATTATACATATATATATATAAATGAAAGTTTTTGTTGGGGCAACTAGTGTCTACAAACATCAACATAAAAGAAACCATCAAGTATGTTTGCCCTTGCTTTTTTGAATTTGTCTGGCAAAATATGCTTTTAGCTTCGGATAATATCTTAGTGGAGCTAGAGGAGCATTTGGATCATCAAAGTTGTATTTCTTGAAATGAAGTCTTCATCTAGCGCATGCTACCTCATACTTGTGCCACTCATCCATGCTATAATAATCCCAACTATTTTCATTTGCTAAGTCTGTTGGGTATTGTATCCATAATGACCCAGATTTGGTGAAGTCACCCTTGAACTATGATGAATTAAGTTGTATTTGATGTCTTGTTTGAGTTATGTGTTTGCAGGACTATATTGCCAAGTGTAGACCAATGTCAGTCTACAATGGGTCACCAAACACAGGACCATACAATGTAATCCATCATTATGTGATCCATGGTGTTGAATCATGTGTAGCCTCTCTATTGGGATACACTTCATGTTTCAAGCAGTAGGACTGATTGGAGAAAGAAATGTTGCAGATTTTATTGAAGAAGTGAAAAGTCTGTTGAGGAAATTTTTGTTAAGTCTTTTACTCGAGTAGTAGTTTATATACTCGAGTGAAATACTTAGTAATTACTCGAGTAAGTATATCTGTACTCTAGTAAGGGAAATGACTCTCGAGTTGTCTGAATATAGCTCTCGAGTAGCCAAGTCAATTACTCGAGTAGATCCTCTCTTATTCTCGAGTTAACAGAATTTCCTCTCAGAAAATTTTCCGAGTCATTTACTCAAGTAGTCATATTTGTACTCGAGTAGATTAGCCTTTTGTCTTGAGTTACAAAAGACAGGATTTCGTGTTGTTTTACTTCACTCGAGTAGTCAAGTTCATGTACTCGAGTAGTCAATCTACTACTCGAGTAGTTCAGGTTTAATACTTGAGTAATAAGATTTTCATCTCTCCAAATTTTTCCAAGTTCTTTACTCGAGTAGTAATTTCCATATACTCGAGTAGTCAATCTCATCTCGAGTAGTCCAATCCCAGTATTTGAGTAACCAGAATTTTTCTTCAAGATATTTTTTCTAAGTCTTTGACTCGAGTAATCCTTCTACCTCTCGAGTAGTATATCTAGTACTCGAGTAGTCTATTTCTACCACACAAGTAGTTCAACTCCACGTCTTGAGTAATTATATTAGAACTCGAGCAAATCATTTTATACTTGAGTAATTACTCATTCTTTTTGGATTTTCTCTAAGTCTTCTACTCGAGTAGTCTTCTTCTATTTTCTCGAGTAATCTTATTAAGTACTCGAGTAGGTAATCTGTTACTCGACTATTTCAGTCAGATTTTTCCAGAATTTCGCTAAGTCCAGATTTGATGGGAATTTCAAATGGCTTGACGTGATTTGTCCACGTGTACGTCATTAATGATAATTATGACCATTAGGGAGATCTTATATAAGGTCTTGTCAAAACCGACTAACCCTAACAAGTTGTCAAGTATTATTCTAAGAATTTCTGAACCTTATTCTCTCTGTCCAAAAATGGAAGTCGTCGCCACCGATCTTCTTCGTCCAAATCGCTAGGGCTTTCGATTCAAGAGATTCAGATCAAGTTGACTCACAGATCGAGATTGCTTTTCAATTCTTCATCATCTCTCGGATCGTCTGTGTCCAAGAAATTTCAGATCCAGATCTTGCCAAGTTTCTTCTTCAATTTTTCTGATAGAGCGGCAAAGATCAAAGAAGAAGATACAGGCCGAGATTTTCAGATCTGAGAATTACTGTTTGTATTTCATTATACTCAATTTTATTCTTGTAGGAGATTTCTCTCTGAGTGTAGGAGCTTTTGTCTCTGAGTTGTAGGAAGTTTTTATCTTCCGAGTGTAGATCCATGTTGTGGATCGAGATTGTAGGAACTTTGTTTCGAGGCGTAGGATTGGTTTTCAATACGAGATAGTGGAGTAACCGAGTCTAATGATTTTCTAGATCGGTGAGGAAAAGTGGATGTACCCAAGGTTGGGGACCACTATAAATCTTTTGTCGTATGTGATTGCTTGGTTGATTATTATGTGCATAGATCTCTAAATTTTTATTCCGTAAAAAGATGCACAACTCACCTATTCACCCCCCTTTAGGTGATTTAGGTAGACAATTGAATAACTTTCAATTGGTATCAGAGCCAGGTTCATCAATAAAAGGTTAACACCTTGATCAGATCTTAACAGTTATCTTTTGAGATCTTCCAAGCATGGACATGGCTAAAGATTTTGCCAAGCTCCCATTTTACAAAAAAAATAACTTTCCCATGTGGAAAGAAAGAATCAGATTTTTCATGGAAGCTGTGGATCCAAGGATCTTCATGATCGTTGAAGAAAGTCCTTACATTCCCGTGACCATCTCCACTATAGATCTAACTAAGAAAGTTCCCAAGAAATTCATGGATCTAGAAAAAGATGAAATTGCACTTGTCTCTCTAGATAAGAAGGCCAAGAACATAATAGCAAGTGTAGTTGATGACTACATGCCCCAGAACTTGATCCACTGCAAGTCTACTAAGGAGATATGGCAGTCCCTCGTCACCTTGATGGAAGGTACAGAAGATGTTAGGGATGATATAAGATCCCTTCTGAATCAGAAATATGAAGTCTTCCGACAAGGCCACAAGGACACCATTGCTGACACATTTGAAAACTTCTTCAACATAGTCAACGGTCTAAGGGTCTATGGCCGAGTCTTCACAAACGGAGAACTAAATGATAAGTTCTTGAGATCCCTAACCAAGGAATGAGATAACAAGGTTTGTACTATCCGGGAGTTTGGAAAGCTAGCTGAGATAGACCCGAAGATTCTCTTCGGGAAGCTTATGTCATAGGAGCTGCAACTCAATACGAGAAAAGCTGAAGAAGAGAAAGCAGGTCCTCGTCCAAGGAGAAGTCTGTTGTTCTCAAGGCAGACATCTCAAGGAAGTCCAAGACTGCATCTCCTGCCCTAGCACCAGAAGTTAGTGAAGAAGAAACCTCGGAGCCAAGTACATCAGACTTAGAGCTATCTGAAGGAGATTTCTCTTTACTCTCTCGACAGTTCAAGAAATTCTTGAACAAAAATAATCAATGAAAAGGCAAGGATGCCTCCTACAGAAGATCACGACATGATGACAATCAACACAAAAAAAGGTCGAGCAGCCATGACAGGTATACTTCTAAACTGAACAAACATATTTCTACTGATATCGTTTGTTATTGCTATAATAAGCTAGGTCATGTCATAGCTGACTGCCCCCACAAGAAGTAGGATGGTGGAAGAAGAGAAGAAAAGAAATCCTCTTAAAATAAGAAGAAAACAAAGAAGTGCCTGATAGCTAAGAAGGACAAGACTCTTAGCGACTCTGACTCATCTGAGTCGAGTGAAGGAGAAGAAGCCTACTTCAAACTTATGGCTCAGACTGATGATGAACAAGAGCCCCAGTTCACTGGGAAGGTAAACTCTCACACTCCTCTTTCCGATTCTGATGTTTCTGAGCATGATCATGAGGACAGATCTTCTGATGATGAGTCTGAACTCATGGCCCAATACAAGGAGTTAATCATGGCTTACGACAAATGTCGACGAGTCGTGAAAACTCAAGCTAAAGAGATAAAGTCTCTGAAAACTGAAGAGAGCACTCTAAGAGAGGAAGTCGCTAAGACCGACTCACTCAGAGAAAACTTCAATGCTGCCATTGAACAATATAACAAGGCTCTCGAGCACCTAGACCTTAAGGAGAAAATCATAAAAGAACTGGAAGCACAAGTTGAAGCCAAAAATAAACTTGTTGAAAGTTTCTCGAAGCTGAAGACTATTTTCCCATTCGTTGTTGAATTCTCAGCTAAGGCCAAGGGTGCTGGGCTAGGCCATGTAGAAGCTCCTAGTAAATCTTCTAGAAGGAATAAGGCTCAAAAAAAGAATAAGGCCGCCAAGAAGGCTTTGGCCAAAGAGAAGGGGAAAGCCCCTCAAGATCAGACTTCTTTTAAAAAAGTCATATTTCCAACAAATGAGTTTAATCTTAACTCATCCTACGGTCACTTCGCTAGGCCTAATTATGTAGAGCCCAAGTCCCGTTACCAAGGATGGACTCGCCCCAAAAACTTTGGTGAGAGTGTATTTAAGGCACCTTCTAAAGAAGTCATTCTTCAGAGCTATGTCCCTTTCAATCATGGTCATAACATCAAGAAAGCACCAAGGGTAAAGCCTATTGTGGAAAGGCCCCCGAAGGAGAAGAAATCATGTGATTGTCATCACCATGAAGCTTCTTCCTCCAAAAATGTTGCCCCTGCTAGACCACCAATTCAAAAGGTCAAGCAGGAGAACTTAAGGTAAAGATACAACAGGTTCGACTGTTGGTGTTGTGGCAAGATTGGTCACTTTGCCATCGACTGCCGGTTTAATCCCAGGAATTTTGCAACTCCTCAAGTTGGCAATTTGAGAAAGACCACTCATAATGCTAATACTCATAGGGGGAGTGTTCTAACAAGAAACCAAGGACCCAAACATGTTTGGGTTCCTAAGGCAAACTGATTTGTAATTGCAGGTATGTCCAAAGGCCACCAAAACGCCTATCTGGTATTTGGATAGTGGATGCTCTCGGTACATGACCGGGACAAGAAGCCTTCTTCAGAACTAATCTCCACTCTTGAACGGGCCAAAGGTCATCTTTGGAGGTTCAGACCAAGGAATTACGAAAAGCTATGGTACGATCTCTAACAGTAGAGTATCCTTCTCAAATGTGGCTTATGTTGAAGGTTGGAACACAATCTCATAAGCATAAGCCAACTCTGCGATAAAGGATATATTGTTGAATTTCATGCTGATAAGTGCTAGATAAAATCTGTTGATAATATGGAAACGATTCTATCAGGCACTTGAAGCAGAAACATATTTTGTTTAAATTTCATTTGTATAGACTCTTCTACACCAGTGTGTTTTCTGGCAAAAAGATAGTGCGTCTCTTGGTGACCAATGGCACAAGAGAATAACACATATTAATTTCAAAACTATTAATAAATTATTTTCACTGAATTTAGTACGTGATGCCCCAAATATCAAGTACGTCAAAGATAGACCTTGTCATGCATGCGTAAAAGGCAAGCAAACAAGGGCTACCTTTAAAAGCGTTATTGACAAAGATTCTAACAGATGTTTACATCTGCTTCATATGGACTTGTTCGGTCCATTACAAGTTAGAAGTTTGGGAGGTAAGGATTATACGTTGGTAATTATTGATGTTTACTCGCGCTTTGCATGAGTGTTCTTTCTGAAACACAAGTCAGATACCTTCGACAAATTTACTAATTTTGTAAGGCAGGTCCAGAATGAATACAACTGTTCCGTAGTCAAAATCAGAAGTGACAATGGAACAGAGTTCAAGTCTGGAGCCATGAAAGAATTCTATGAAAGCTTGGGTATCTTTTATGAGTTTCCTCTCCTCGTACTCCTCAACAGAATAGAGTGACTGAGAGAAGGAATAG
Organism: Platanthera guangdongensis; assembly: GCA_039583875.1. Lineage (NCBI taxonomy): Eukaryota > Viridiplantae > Streptophyta > Magnoliopsida > Asparagales > Orchidaceae > Platanthera > Platanthera guangdongensis. The sequence goes on along the minus strand of CM077161.1, from coordinate 66,629,050 downwards.
AACACTCATAGAGGCCTATAGGACCATGTTGAATGATGCTTCACTTCCGGAATACTTCTGGGCTGAAGCCGTCAACACTGCATGCCACGTGCAAAATCGAGCACTCATAAATAAGAACCATAATAAGACACCTTACAAACTTCTAAAGGGCAGGAAACCGACTGTCTCATATTTTAGAATTTTTGGTTGTAAGTGCTTCGTGCTTAACGATGGCAAGTATCATACTACAAAATTTAGCGAAAAGAGTTTTGAAGGTATTTTTGTAGGGTATAGTAGACATAGTAAGGCATATAGGATATTTAATAGAAAAACTTTGGTTGTATAAGAATCAATACATGTTGTATTTGATGAAACGAGCTTGCTGCAAGGCCACTCTTCTATTGTGTTCATTGAAGATGCAGGTACAGAGTTAAAAGAACTTAACTTGGAAGAACCGTCTGAAGATAAAGTTGAAAAGTTCATCAAGATCACCACCCCAACCCCGATTGGAGAGGTTGATGATCAAGATGAAGAAATCATTCAAATTGATGAAGTCACTCCGGTGATTGAAGAAGAAGTTCCAGATGCAAGGACTCTAAAGCTCAGACATCTAAAGGATCACCCCATGGTCCAGATCATAGGAGATCCCTGGGATGGTGTCAGAACTCGTAGAGGTACAACTAACGAGAATTTATATTTAAGTTTTCTCTCACAAGTTGAACCAAAGAAGTTTGAGGAAGCAAACTTAGACGCATCTTGGATAATGGCAATGGAAGAAGAACTAAACCAGTTCAAGCGTTGCCAAGTATGGAAACTTGTTCCAAGACCCACAGGTAAGAATGTCATTGGGACAAAATGTGTGTCCAGGAACACGATGGAAGAGGATGGAATGATCATAAAGAACAAGGCCAGACTCGTCGCCAAAGGATATTGTCAAGAAGAAGGAATCGACTTTGACCAGACGTGCGCTCCAGTGGCAAGGCTGGAGGTAATCAGGTTATTCTTAGCATATGCTGCTCTTAAGGGCTTCACCGTCTATTAGATGGATGTGAAGTCTGCCTTCCTTAATGGTGACATAAAGAAAGAGGTATATGTGGAACAACCTCCAGGTTTCGTTGATTCTAACTTTCCCGATAATGTTTATTTATTATATAAAGCATTATATGGTTTGAAACAAGCTCCTCGAGCTTGGTATGAGACATTGTCTAACTTTCTTCTTGAGAATATGTTCACAAGGGGAAAGATAGATAAGACATTATTTCTTAGGGAAATAAAAGGCAAGATTTTGTTAGTGCAAATCTATGTCGACAACATTATTTTTGGCTCTACTGATGACAACCTCTGCAAGAAGTTCTCTAAACTTATGCAAGGGAAGTTTGAAATAAGCAGTATGGGCGAGCTTAAGTATTTCTTAGGGCTTCAGGTGAAATAATCTGGAGATGGAATTTTCATCTCGCAGACTAAGTTCACCAAAGAGCTAATTAAGAAATTCGGAATGGAGAACGCAACCTCTATGAGGACTCCAATGGGTTCAACTGTGTCTCTAGACAAGGATGAGAAAGGGAAATCTTTTGATGAAACCAAGTACAAAAGCATAATTGGATTCTTGCTCTACCTTACTGCTAGTAGACCAGACATAATGTTCTCAACATGTGTATGTGCTAGATTTCAAGTGAACTCTAAGGAATCTTACTATGCTGCTGCAAAGCGGATTTTGAGATACCTTAAAGGTACACCAAATCTTGACTTATGGTACCCAAGAAGTAATGATAGTGAGCTAATTGGTTTTTCAGATGCAGATTTTGCAGGTAGCAAAGATGACAGGAAAAACACTTCCGGGACTTGCCAATTCCTTGGAAGAAGGCTCATTTCTTGGAGTAGTAAGAAGCAAAACTGTGTTGCAATTTCAACAGCTGAGTCAGAGTTTATCTCTGCAGGAAGTTGCTGTGCACAGCTACTATGGATAAAGAATCAATTTTAAGACTACAATATGAAGTTTCAGAACATTCCATTATTTTGCGACTCTTCCAGTGCAATTGTAATAGCCAATAACCCAGTCTCACATAGCCGGACAAAGAACATAGAGCTGCGGTACCACTTCATCCGGGAGCATGTGGAGCATGGGGATATAGATCTACAGTATGTCCATACAGACAGGCAGATTGCAGATATTTTCACGAAGCCGCTAGATGATACCAAGTTCTCGTTCTTCAAAACAAAACTTGGAATGCTCAACAAAGAAGATTATAGAAGGTGGACTCACAAAAAGGCTCAGAGATCGAGAAATCAGTAAAAAGTTGAAATGTTTCAAAATTCTAACTTTATGACTCGAGTAAGACAAAGACTACTCGAGTAAGAAGTAAGGCACTCGAGTACGTCCTTGACCTACTCGAGTATTTCTACAACCACTTGAGTAACCTACTCGAGTAGTAGAAAGACCTACTCGAGTACTAAAGCTTCACTCGAGTACTTCAATTTTCATTACTCTGAGTACTTCCAGGACATCATTCGAGTACTTCTGCATTTCTCACTCGAGTACTATCAACTCTTCACTCGAGTACTGTTGTTCCTCTCGAGTATCAGGGAGTCAAGTTTTCTCTCTTCGATTCAAAATTCTTTATTCGTAACCCGAGGCTTATACCGCCAATTCCAAAGGTATGTTTGCTTTATTTATTTCCTAATTATAGATAAATTAGGGTTATATAAATAGAAAAGTCTGGATTTCCATTTTCTATACGAATCAAAATCCATTCACTCGAGTAAGCCGAGAGACGCTTCGTCTTCCGCCGAAAGTTGCAGAGCCCGTGCCTTCTTCTTCCCCGTACCAGCTTTATCTCAAATCTCGAGTTCATGGCGCCGCCATCTAAGATTGGAATAGGTTCAGAACTTGTTGCCGCAGTAATTGCCGACATTTCAGATGATTTTCGCAATATTTTGATTCTCCTCGACATCGCCAGCCTTACGTTTGTTCTACAGCAGCCATGTAAAATTTTGTTTCCAGAGTTCGAAGAGTTCTTCAAGAATATCAAGGTCAAGAGAAATGGAACAGTCATCAAGTCCAAAGTTAAGGGAATCAATATCAAGCTCAACAAAACCTCTGTTTCTACTCTTCTTCGACTGCGAGTCGTTGATGAAGAAGATCACTTAGGTCCAGAAGATTCTAACAGGACATGTATGTTCTGTGGAGTTTCTCCAGATGTACTCACCATCAAAAGATCAAAACTAAATCCAGAAGGAAAACTCTTGGCGGACATCGTTGGGAAGATACTTCTGTGCAAGACAAGTTCCATCAGGGATATTTCACTCAGATTCTTTGACATCATGACAACAATAATTTGCAGGAAAAGTATCAGTTTGGGATGTTAATTCTGGACAAGATCAAGGACAACATAAAGGCTCTAAGTTATGCTAGGATTATTTCTCTTCTCCTACATGAGATCAATCGTCAAGTCTTCAACTTCTCCAAAGGGACCATTCTCCATCACATGAAGAAAGTCTCCATTTCATCAATTCAGAGGTGGGAGTTGAAGTTACAGAACCCTGCTCAATCTGCCAGAGCCCATGATCAGCCAACTGCAGAGGACAGGACCCCATCTACCTCTCCACCTCATGTTGCCAGTACATCTGGTGCACCTATTGAGGGGGAGCCTTCTCCTTCTATTCCAGAAGACAGAGTACCTACCCCTCCAGCTGATACTTCTCTCCCTCCATCCACTCATGAAGATGTTCCATCATATGCTCAACTCCAAGAAACCCTTCTCTCCACTGAAGCATAAATTAATGAGATGATTGAAGATCTCACTTCTGAAGAACCTCTTCCCCTCTTCAAAAAGAATAAACTGTTGAACCTTCCAAGCAACAAACTCTTGTACCTTCACTGACTCATACTCCTCCCAGATCTCCTGTTCCATCTCCTCAATCCCCTATTCACCACTCTCCTACTGCTGACAAAGAGCAGGTTGAGACCATTTTGATTCCTGATGACAAAAAAAATTCCCCAGAACCAGCTGAAGCTCCCTTGAAGAGCTTAGATTTCCCTATCCCCACGTTCATCACTGAAGAAGGGGACGCCCTGATCCATACCACAAGAGCTAAGAGCTCAGTCTCTATTGAATAAATTGCCCCATGGTTTGCTCCTCCTCCTCCAGTTCCTTCTACATCTACTGCTTCTCCCCCTACTGCCACTGATCTTATGGGTATGTTTGTACAACTGCTCCAAAAACAAAGGAAATATTTTGATGATTCTTTCAAGGATGTAACTGAGAATGTAACTGCTCTACAGAAAGATATGAGCAAAGGATTTGCTGAGATTCAGCACAACACGGATCAACTAAGACATCTATTCCAGATTGGTGGAAAAGCTCTGGACCACACTATCACTAGTGTTGGTCATATCTTTGAACAAGGTGTCACTCTTGCCAACAACCAAATTGAGTTAGATAAGAGAGTATAAGCAAATAAAATCAAGATCTATAAAGAGGTAGACACATTCAAAGATGATGCTATTAGTACTCTGACTGTAGAAGTCAGAAAGGGGGAGAGCTTAGTAAAAGAACATCTAGAGAAATCAGATGCAAACAAGCAAAGATGAAAGAGATTCATGATGATGTGATAGGCCGGATTCAAAGTGTGAAGTTTCAAACCTATGATACGGCAGTCTGGATGCATAATCAGATACTTCCTGAGTTTCCAACTGATCCAAATATCATTCCACACAATCTGAACCCCCTGGCCCCTGTTGCTCCAGCTCCTCAGCCTACCTTCTCTCCTAGACCTGAAGGTTTTGAAGGTCCTCCTCCAGAATCATATACTCAGGTTTGGGAGGCTGACCCAGCAGACATATTCCTTCATGCTCCTCCTGAGATTCACATTCCTAAGAGGATAAAATATGTTGATGGATCCTCTACAAGTACATCAATTCCAGTTCCAGATACAAAAAAGAGGAAAGCTCCAGAGTTTGCAAAAATCTGGTCCCCGACTTCAAAGTCTCTCATACTGGATACTCTCAATCTTGTCATGGACTTTAATGAAAATAAGAATGATCATTACAGCTCCCAGGAATGGGAATTGTATGAAAAGTCAATGATAAAGAGAAGGCTATATGACAGATAATTTGGAAGGAACAACCCTGCTGCTCCTCCAAAGCCTCCAAAGTATTATCCTAAACCTTACAGTTACCAAAGAAGACAGCATGAGAAGAAGGACAAGTAGCACCATTAAGTCTAAGCATAGAGAATTATGAGAGTGTGTATATGATCTGTGTAGAAATGTTATTTTGGACAATCTTATTTATATAGTTCTTAATTCTGATTATATGCTCTTTGATTTTAATCCTTATGCTTATTGCATTGCTTTCTCTATTGCATATCTAGTTCTTTTTATGTCTATATAATTCACTTTAGTGTAAAGGGTTCTGACTTCTACAAATAGGGGGAGATTGTTGGGTATTGTATCCACAATGACCCAGATTTGGTGAAGTCACCCTTGAACTAAGATGAATTAAGTTGTATTTGATGTTTTGTTTTAGTTATGTGTTTGCAGGACTATATTGTCAAGTGTAGACCAATGTCAATCTACAATGGGTCACCAAACACAGGACCATACAATGTAATCCCTCATTATGTGATCCGTGGTGTTGACTCATGTGTAGCCTCTCTATTCGGATACACTTCATGTTTCAAGCACTAGGACTGATTGGAGAAAGAAATGTTGTTGATTTTATTAAAGAAGTGAAAAGACTGTTGAGGAAATTTTTGCTAAGTCGTTTACTCGAGTAGTAGTTCATATACTCGAGTGAAATACTTAGTAATTACTCGAGTAATTATATTTGTACTCGAGTAAGGGAAATGGCACTCGAGTAGTCTGAATATAGCTCTCGAGTAGACAAGTCAATTACTCGAGTAGATCCTCTCTTATTCTCGAGTTAACAAAATTTCCCCTCAGAAAATTTTCTAAGTCATTTACTCGAGTAGTCATATTAGTACTCGAGTAGATTAGTCTTTTGTCTCGAGTTACAGAAGACAGGATTTCGTGTTGTTTTACTTCACTCGAGTAGTCAAGTTCATGTACTCGAGTAGTCTATCTACTACTCGAGTACTCCAGGTTTAATACTCGAGTGATAAGATTTTCATCTCTCCGAATTTTTCTAAGTTCTTTACTCGAGTAGTAATTTCAATATACTCGAGTAGTCAATCTCATCTCGAGTAGTTCAGTCCCAGTACTCGAGTAACCAAAATTTTTCATCCAGATATTTTTTCTAAGTCTTTGACTCGAGTAATCCTTCTACCTCCCGAGTAGTATATCTAGTACTCGAGTAGTCTATTTCTACAACTCGAGTAGTTCAACTCCATGTCTCGAGTAATTATATTAGCACTTGAGTAAATCATTTTGTACTCGAGTAATTACTCATTCTTTCTGGATTTTCTCTAAGTCTTCTACTCGAGTAGTCTTATTCTATTCTCTCGAGTAATCATATTAAGTACTCGAGTAGGTAATCTGTTACTCGAGTATTTCTGTCAGATTTTTCCAGAATTTCGCTAAGTCCAGATTTGACGGGAATTTCAAATGGCTTGACGTGATTGGTCCACGTGTACGTCATTAATGATAATTATGACCGTTAGGGAGATCTTATATAAGGTCTTGTCAAAACCGACTAACCCTAACAAGATGTCAAGTATTATTCTAAAAATTTCTAAATCTTATTTTCTCTGTCCAAAAATGGAAGCCGTCACCGCCGATCTTCTTCATCCAAATCGCTAGGGCTTTTGATTCAAGAGATTCAAATCAAGTTGACTCACAGATCGAGATTGCTTTTCAATTCTTCATCATCTCTCGGATTGTGTGTGTCCAAGAAATTTCAGATCCAGATCTTGCCAAGTTTCTTCTCCAACTTTTCTGATAGAGCCGCAAAGATCAAAGAAGAAGATACAGGCTGAGATTTTCAGATCTGAGAATTACTGTTTGTATTTTATTATACTCAATTTTATTCTTGTAGGAGATTTCTCTCCGAGTGTAGGAGCTTTTGTCTCCGAGTTGTAGGAAGTTTTTATCTTCCGAGTGTAGATCCGTATTGTGGATCGAGATTGTAGGAACTTTGTTTCAAGACGTAGGATTGGTTTTCAATCCGAGATAGTGGAGTAGCCGAGTCTAGTGATTTGCTAGATCGTTGAGGGAAAGTATTTGTACGCAAGGTTGGGAAACCACTATAAATCTTTTGTCGTCTGTGATTGCTTGGTTGAGTATTGTGTGCATAGATCTCTAAATATTTATTCCGCAAAAAGATGCACAACTCACCTATTCTCCCCCCCCCCCCTCTAGGTGATTTAGGTAGACAACTGAATAACTTTCAAAGTCCATTATCTTGAAGGTGTCCAGAATGATACTCTTAGAAATTGGACTCCATACCACATCCATTTCTCTGTTCGGATCATACTTAATAGCAGAGGGCCCTTCACAATATGTTCTTCTTTTCTGAGCTGGTGGAGGTATGTCTTCAACTATTTGAACATCTGGATGGGTAGTAGTAGCAGCACCATATTCTGGTTCAAACTGAGAGAAGTCCTGAGTGTCAGCCCAGTACTGAGAATAATCTTGAGTAGGATTAACATGAACATCCACTGAAGCAGGCACCATACGTATTGGAATCCTTGCTTCACCATGACTTGCCCTACCAAACATCTCACCATGAAGCTAGCTAAAATTGTCATAACTATAGTCGTTGACTCCCTTTAAGTTTTCTACCATGGCGGCTTCAAGAGTTGTCACCTTAGCTTTCAATTCATCTTAAAGTTAGGGGATAGATCTGATTTACTCTAGAGGGGGGTCAATAGAGTGATTTAAAACTTTTGGCTTTTTTAAGAGATTTATCAGTAAATTAGTGATAGTAGTAGTTATATATAATGAAAAAGAAACAAGGCTAAACTACACAATCACAGCACAGCAAAACAAAGAAGAATGAACACATAGATAACATAAGAATTTATAGTGGTTCCCCAAATTTGGGTACATCCACTCTTCTACCACCCTGGTAGGAATCTACTAGCAGTTTTTTGATTAGGTGACTGCCACCACAGGTTTTTGCTCAGGTGCCCTGTCACCACAAGATCTATTTGCAGGGAGATCTTACAACCCTTTGGGCTTTTGATTAGGTGCCCAAAAACCAACAAAAACTTTTGAAGGGAGTTAATAAACCCTTTATATATGAGGTTAAGAAGGTGATGTTGTCTTCTCTTTCTCTAAGCAACAAATAAGACTTCAGTGGATTGCTGATGTCAAAGCTCTCCCTAAGATGTTGAAATATTCAGGAAGACTGGAGCTTTGCTCAGGGTGTAGGTATTTAGCCTTGACTTGAAGATGTCTAGGAACTTGTAGACAGATGTTGAATAATTGTCTGTGAAGATTCCTGGATCAGAAGTTGAAGAAGATTCTTGATTTTGTAGATGATGTTCTTCTTCAGTCTTCATGAATGTGCAAGAGCAAACAGTTTTTCTTTTCAGAGAGAAGGTCAGAATCTTAGTATCTCTCTATTAGTCGGCTCCTCCTATTCTGTGTGCTATATTTGTTGTCTGTTGTGTCTCTCAGATGAAATTTTCTTTATATACGTTGCTACAACTCTCCTTTAGATTTTGAAATGATTCCATTAATTACTGCTGGAAATCTGGGAAGGAGAACGGCTGGAATATCTGACTTTAATTGTATTTCCCCAATTGTCCCGGGAATAATTCAAGTAATTACTCTGATGAAAACCATAATTAATGATGCCTTCAAAGGCAATATTCTTAGGGAATTTAAGCATTAAATACTCAGAGAATTATTGACTTAGGATGGAATGAAGAGAGGGACAGATAAGGAAAACGCAACATATAGGCTCTGAACAAATTTTGTCAACCTCAGGGCAGATTTCGTCGACCTGGACTCCATGTTCGTCGAGCTAAGAAATCCCCTTCGTCGACTTGAGCTCAGCAATCCAAGTTCCTAAGAATAGCTGACATTCTCTGAGCTCCAAGTTCATTGAACTGAGAAATCTGTCTGGAGGAAGAAATCGTCGACCTGAGCTCAAATATCGTTGAGCTCAACTCATCGAAAGAACTCTGAGTTCGTCGATCTGCGATCGACGATCATCAAGCTGAGTTCGAAGAACTTCGAACTAATAATCTGAACTCTGAATTCTTCTAAGTCTTGAGTCTCTTGAAGTCCACTATAGGCTGTTCCATGAAGATTGATTCTAATCACTAGCCTAAACCCTAGGACTGACAAACTTGACCCTAGCTATACAAGGTGGGTCAAACATCCTAATAGTGAACCTTAGCACAAATCCAAACTAGAGATCCAACAATCTCCCCCTATTTGGGTGAGGTCACTACAACAAGACATAAAGTACAATACAATCATAAAGCAAAACAACAGATATCTGGCAGAGAATAAAAATCTAGCAGATATATATACAACAGGTGCTTTATGATGAATTAACATTAATGGTTCAAAAAATATACTAATCAAAAAGTTATTTAGGCTTCTTGGATTTGCCTTTCTCATCTTTCTCAGAAGGTTGCTTGAATATGATTTCCTTGTTAGGATTAGCATCCTCTCTCTTGGACATTGTCATATCAGATGCTCCAATGATGTTGCAAGAGGTTGCTCTTGGGACAACAGCTTCTGGGTGAAAACTCATGTAAGCATCAATATTGAAAAACTGACTAGCTTTATCATACCTTTTTAACTCTTCTTTCCTGTAGGAAGACATGGTAGATTATTGAGAGGGATCTTTGTCTTCTGCTTTAGCTTTATTGATCAGAGATAGTCCAACTAGTTCATGAAATCTAGCCATTTTGGTAGAGCTCTCCTGTTCAGGATCAACAAAGGTAATTGGTGGAGTTTCAGGCCTGTCAGAACTATTATCTTTTTCAGATTCAACTTGAGCTTTTGGAGGACTTGCTGGTTTTGGAGGAAAAGAGAACCGCTTCTTGAGGATATATGATGTTGATGCTGACTGCTTCCTTAAAATTAAGATCTTGAAGATCAGTCTTGCCTTTGGTATGTTTGGGTGTATGAGGTAGATCTCTGTGATACATTTCCTAAAGCACCTACTGCTGGAGTAGGAGGAGGAGGACCTCTCCAGTTCCTTTTAGAAGGAGGAGGAGGAGAGTACCTTCTGCACTTCTTCCTTGCTTTTTGCTCATTCTTTGACAACCACATCCAGCTAGGCATCCCTTTATATGGAGTTATTTTGTCCAAAATGTAATATGGAGTGTCTGCATTGGGATTAGGCTTAGGAATAGCCTTAGCAGGAGAATTCCTCTTCTTAGATTTTGCCTTTTTAGATTTTATTCATCAGAATCATCATCATCATCAGATGAACCAGGAGGATTGGCATATAGATCATCAATCTCTTTCAGAATTACTTTAGAGATCTGCTTTTCAGGCTGAGGTTGATCTGGAATTTCTGGCTTTACAACACTTTCAGTAACTGCCAAAAGATTTTCTTCTTCTATATCTGCAAGTATGACATCATCGAAGTTTGGTATATGACTTTCATCCATTTTTTAAGTTGGAGGAGAGATAGCCTTGGGAGCTGAAACAAATACTTGCTCAACAATAGATACAACTGGCTTTGTAGTAGCTTTTGTGACAACTGGTAATGCAAAGCTTGCCTTTAGTTACTTTACAAGATCAGGGCTTATTGGAGAAGTATAGCAGACAATAGCTTTAGACTGATCTTGGATCAAGTCTGGAAGAGAATTAAAGAATGCTGAATTGAAAGAATTCAATAAATAAAACAAATCAACTGTGGGATTGATAATACATTCACCAACAATCATGATCTATGGTAGATATTTTGTTTCATCTGTACAAACCATTTCAATCTCAACTACTGCAGGAACTACTGATACTGAAACTGGTGTTGCTGCTACATCTAAAACTGCTGCTGCTGGAGCTGCTTCTTCATAGAGCATCTCCCCCTGCCTGATTTAAGTGTAAACTGGTACCAGGCCCCTGATAGAAGGAGGGACAGGGAAGGCAGCAAAGAGGGTAGCAAGAGATGAGATGGAGGCAGCAAGAGGTGTGATTGCCTCTGCAATGAGTGCCTTATGATTGGAGTGATGTGCTCCAGGAAGGTGGTAATGGAAGGAGAATCCATATCCATAAACTCAGGATGAGTTTGAGTGGAGATAGATGGATGGATGGAGATGGAGGGAATAACCAAAATTATAGACTCAGGTGGGAGCTGAGCAGATACAGATGAAGGAAAGGGAGGAATGACATTAGATGGAATAACATCTTGCATGATGTCATCCTAAGAAGGTGATCCGGGAGGAGATGGAATAGGAGTTGAGATGTCATGTTGAGGTGAATTTGGTGTAGATGGTATGGAGGTTAGCAAATCAAAGGTTGGGGATGACATGAATGTATGGGGATGTATGTCAGTAAGATGCGGTGGTAATGGAGATGAAGGTGGTGTGATGTGTTCTGGAGATGCAGTGAGTGTTGGTTGATGCATTGGTGAAGCAGGTTTTTGTTGAGGTGAAGGAGTTCTTGTTAGAAGAAGTGTTGTTGAAGATGGAATGGAAACTTCTTCTACATGTTGGGAAGTGGCTGGTATAGCCCTTGTGCTCTCAGAAGGTCTTGAGGAGGAGGAAGCCTTGGAAGGCTTGATAATAGTCCTTTCCCATCTGCCAAAGCGGGCAGAGGTTAACCTTTTAGAAGCATTAATGAAACTGTCTGAGAGACCAGTAAATCATTTTCCTTCTCCTACAGAAAAATTCCAAGTATCCTTGCAAAACAAACTTCCTTCTTGGAGTACTTCTTCCTGATTAAATCAAATAAAACCTGACCCCAGTTAACCTTTTTATTATTTACCAATGCACACATAACCAGAAATTGATGTCGGTTTATGTAGTCACGGGCAGTATGTTTTCCCAATAAGACCTTTCCCACTACATCAGCCAAGAATTTGTACTCTATAGATAAGTTCCTTTTTAACAACTTATTATCTTTTCCTTCCGAACGACCCATTTTGATCAACATATTATCGTATTCAGAACCATCTAACTCAATATCATCTTCTCCATTAACTAAACCGAAAATCTGTGTTAAAACAGTAGGGGTTAGTGTAACCTGATTCCCTGAGATGGTGCCTGTCATTGTGTCTGCATCAGGAGTAGTTGAAGAATAAACCCATTCTTTTATCTCTGCCGTCGGCAGTTTGATCCTGGAAGTCATGAATTTCTTCAGATGTTGATCTTCACATAATTGCATAATATCCATGAAGATTGGATCAGAATGACGGAATGAGTCGACATCGATGTTAAAACCTGTGTCAAACTTCATGCTTGTGAGAGAAAGTGCTGGAATCGCCATTATTGTCTTACAAAACGAAAACGAGATCAAGTGCAGGAGAACAGAAAGTGTGGGATGGAGCTCGAAGAAAAACCCTATTATAAGCTTTTCAGAATATGAAGCGGTGTGCTCTATCCGGTGAAAAATAAAAATTCTTCGATCTCAGGTCGACGAATGCTGAAAGTTCGTCGATCTCAGCTTTAAGAGGAGGGAAAATAGTTTGTCGATCTTAGGTTGACGAAATACTTTCGGAAGCAAGTTCGTCAATCTCAGGTCGACGAAAATGACTTCACACTAAGATATCATCGATCTCAGGTCGACGAAAAATCATAAGAAGATTTCTCAGTTCGATGAACTTTGAAAAATTCTTCGACCACAGATAGAAATTAAATTAAAGCCTCTTCATTGATCATGCCTAGCTGATTCATAAAGAAAAGATGGTTCCTCTCATCCAAGGGTTTGGTGAAGATGTCTTCTCTTTGCAAATCAATGTAGATATAGACAAGCTTAATTTTATTTTTATCCACACAGTCTCTAATGAAATGATGCCTTATTTGTATATGCTTAGTTCTACTATGATGCACTGGATTTTGTGCAATGGAAATTGCACTTGTAATATCACATAGTAAGGTTGAATTATTTAAGTTGATACCATAATCTAGGAGATGGTTCTGAATCCACAGCATCTAGGAACAACAACTACCAGTTGCTATATATTCTGCTTCTACAGTTGAAGTCGACACAGATGACTGTTTTTTGCAAAACTAGGACACTAATCTAGCACCAAGGAACTGGCATGTCGCTGAGGTGCTTTTTATGTCCACTCTATATCCAGTAAAGTCAGCATCTGAGTATCCAGTCAACTCAAACTCTGACTCAGTTGGATACCAGAGTCCTAAACTAGGACAACCATTTATATATTTTAAAATCCTTTTTAGAAAAATAAGGTGAGATTCTTTAGGGTTCACCTGGAACCTAGCACAAAGGCCTGTAGAAAATATTATGTCTGGCCTACTTGTTGTAAGATATAACAGAGACACAACAATGCCCCTATATATTTTCTGATCAACAGGATTGCCATGTTCATCAGAGTCAATCACAGCATTAGAAGCCATGGGTGTTTTCTTTGCTGAGGCATCTGACATCCCAAACTTTTTGATTAGTTCCATAGCATACTTGGACTGGGATATGAAGATGCCATCAGATAGTTGCTTCACTTGGAGGCCAAGGAAGTAAGAGAGCTCACCTATGCTACTCATTTCAAACTTGGAATGCATTAGGTCAGAGAACCTCTTACATAGTTTAGAATCAGTACACCCAAAAATAATGTCATCTACATAAATTTGTACTAATAAGATTTGATCCTTATGATGTCTAGTGAACAATGTCCTATATACTATGCCCCTAGAGAATTTATGCGATAGAAGAAAGCTAGCTAAGGGTTCATACCAAGCTCCTGGAGCATGCTTTAGACCATAGAGAGCCTTATGCAACTTAAAAACATAAGAAGGATGGGTTGGAGAAATAAAACCTGGTGGTTGCTCCACATAAACCTCTTTTTTAAGCTCGTCATTTAAGAATGAACTCTTGACATCCATTTGATATACTTTGAACTTCTTGTAGGCAGCACAAGCAAGGAAGATTCTGATTGCTTCCAGTCTTGCAACAGGTGCAAATGTCTAGTCATAATCAATGCCTTCCTCTTGTTTATAGCCTTGAGCAACTAGCTTTGCCTTTCTCCCGATGATAATACATTGGGCATCTAGTTTATTTCTGAATAACCATTTACTTCCAATGACTAGGTAGTCTTTGGGTCTTGGAACTAAATCCCAAACTCTACATCTCTCAAACTGGTTGAGCTCCTCTTACATTGCAATAATCCAGTGTGGATCTTGCTCAGTATCTTTTATGGATTGGGGCTCAGTTTGAGATATGAAGCAGGCATACATCAAGTCTTGGTTGAGTTGATGCCTGGTCTGCACACCTACTCATATGTCTCCAATCACTTGAGATATAGGATGATCTCTAAGTGTGATAAACTCAGTGGGTGGAGTTGGTTCAGCAACAGCTTGGGGAAGTAATTCCTATTGTGGAATTATGGGAGTTAGTGTTGGTTCAACATCCACTTTAGTGGATTCATCTTCACTGTCTTTATTTATATGTGGAGAGGGATGTGCAACATTCTCATTTGTGAGGGTCACTCATCCAACTTCTCACACAAGTGTGGAACCTGCAAAGTTTCACTGGTAGAAGGATTCTTCTCCTTGTAAGGCATGTTAGTTTCATCAAATGATATATGTACAATCTCTTTAATTTTCATAGTAGATTTATTATATACCCTATATTCCTTACTAACTTGGGAATATCCTAGAAAAATTCTCATTACGTCCTTGGCTTCAAATTTCCTAATATATTTCATGGCATTGTTATGAATGTAGCATAAAAACCCAAAAATTCTATTGTAATCTACTTTAGGTTGCTTATCTTTAAGTAATTCATAGTGAGTCTTGCCCTTAAGCTTATGTATCAGGCTCCTATTCAGTACATAATTTGTTGTGATTACAACCTCGGCCTAAAAGGATAGTGGCAAGTAAGCATCTGCAAGTAATGTGCATGCAGCTTCAATAAGGGTCCTGTTTTTCCTTTCTGCTACCCCATTTTGTTGAGCAGTTCTAGGAGAAGAAAACAATGCCTGATACCTTCCTTCTCACAGAATTCTTGCATGGGAAGAGACTCAAACTCAGTACCATGATCACTTTTGATCAATGCAACTGGAGTAGAATACTCAATCCTTATGATCTTAAACAAATCTGTAAGAACCATAAAGATATCAGACTTGTTTTTCAAGAAGAATACCCAAGTGAACCTTGAGAAGTCATCAACAATCACTAAGGTATAAGACTTCCCTCGCAGGCTCTGTACAGCAATGGGTCCAAAAAGATCCATATGGAGCAAATATAGAATCATAGGTGAATCACTCTCATTAAGTGACTTAAAGCTGTTTTGGTTTGCTTGCCTAATTGACAAGCTCTGCAATGGCTTTCCTTCTTATAGGGGTAAGAAGGCAATCCTCTAACAAGGTTGTCCCTAGAGAGTTTAGCAATATTTTTTAGATTAACATGTCCTAATCTCTTATGCCAAAGTTCATTGTTGTTGCTAGTTTGATTAAACCGATATATTTCTGACTTAGCAGACTTAAAGTTCACTACATAAATGTTTCCTACTCTAGTTCCAGTTAACACAACTTGGTTATCTACTGAAGTAATAATACAGGAGGATTTATTAAATGATACATGAAACCTTTCATCACATAATTGTCTTATGGATATTAGTTTGTGCTTCAGTCCACTTATATATGTTACCTTCCTTAAAGTGACAGCTCCAATTTTAACCTTCTCATAGCCTTTAGTTTGGCCATAGTTGGAGTCACCAAATATTACTTTTGGACCTAGCATGGACTTATAGTTGAGTAGGTTGTCCTTGATGCCAGTCATATGCTTTGAACAGCCACTATCCAGGTACCACTGTTCCTCTATGGTGGGATAGTCTTTCACCTGCATTTAAACAGATTAGATATTCTTGACCCAGGTTAATTTTGGCCCTTGTTTCTTTTCATATTTAAAACTGAAAATATAAGAATATTCAGGTTGGTTCTTATGTCCTAGGGGATGAAATTTTCTTGGTGGAATTATCCACTCATTAAATTGGTTAATGAAAGTTCTTGGTTGATTTTAAGTTTTAGGAAAATTTGTGTTTCTGTTAAATTGAACTGGGATCGACGAATCTTGATAAGTTCGTCGATCTGGGTTCGACGAAACGGAATGAGCTCGCAAACTCTGCTCAGAGAATGAAGGTATTCATTTTTTGTGCCCCAATATCGTCCATCACAGTTCGAAGAACTGTATTAGTTTCGTCGATCGTAGTTCGACGAATAATTATAATAGAATTCTGCGTTCCGAGTTCGTCGATTCTAGTTCGATGAACTGTAATCATTTCGTCGGTCTGAGTTCGATGAAAACTATTAAACATAGTTTTTATAAGATTTCTTATTTTTCCTTCTCTTTTTATTGGTCTTCTGAGTGATTTCAATTGGTTGATTATCTTCATTTAGCTTTTCTTTATCTTTTTCTGAAACAAATTTGATTGGAGTTGACAGTATGTTTTTCTTAATTAATATGGGTTGGATTGATGAAGCAGTAAAGCCCAGCTTATCATTAAGTCTGGCATTTACTATGTTTGTGATGTTCATCAACTTAATGCTTCTCCCATTTAGGGATTCTTCAAGTTGCCTTACCTTAGCTAATTCAGTTTTTAGAGACATGATTTGTTCAGTTGCAATAGTTAGTTCATCCTTTAATTGATGTTTTCAAATAGATGATTGTCTTATTCAGTTATCTTATCTCTGAGTATTTTAATTTCCTTCTCAGAATTAATCAAATCATTACATAATAGTTTGAATTCAGTTATAAAGCTATCTTAATTAAAATCAAATGAAGAGATTACCTGATCCTCTTCAGATTCTGATTCCTTTTCTGATTGCTCATCTTCAGAAAGGCTGCCTGATGCATTGATATATACCAAGCAAACTTCTCTTACTTTTTCTTCCTCTTCTTCTTCACTTGAGCTAGAAGATGAGGATTCTTCTTCTGAATCACTCTAGGTTTGAGCAACAAAGCCCTTGTCCTTTCTTTTGTACTTGCTGGAGGAGGGCTTGCATTAATGCCTTTTGGATTCCTTTTATCTTTTTTCTCCTTATTTTTATTCTCTGGACACTCTGAAATGATATGTTCAGGTTTCCTGCATCCAAAACACACAATCTCTTTAGTAAGTGTTTTGTCATACCTTGGTTTGTCATCCTGTCTAGATGATTTTCTTCTAAAATCCTTTCTTGCTATCTTGTAGAATCTTCTTACTAGAAGCCCTATAAGCTCTTCATTAGCAGGTGGAGCTTCTGATCCTTCAACTATTTTGATGGCAATGTTTGGCTCTTTTCTCCCTGGTGTGGAGGTTTTCTGCTCAGCAGCTTCGCTGATCTTCATCAGCTGCTCATAAGATTTGAGCTTTCCCAATAGAGACTCAGTAGTGATCTCATTCAGACTTCTGGTCTGCTTTATTGGCTAAATCCTAGAATCCCATGAGCTGGGGAAGCACATGATAATCTTTTCATTGATCTCAGTCAGTGTTATGTCCTTGTCCAAGGTTTTTAGCTCATTGACAATTGATCTAAGTCTATAGTACATATCACCCACTGACTCAGATTCTTCTTTCTTAAAGTTCTCATACTGGGGAGATGAGATTAGATCTTCTATCTTTTCTCTCATCTGCAGATCCAGCAACCATCTGGTTTAGGGAATCCTAGATAGCTTTAGCTGAGGTGTACTCTGCCACTTTTTGGAAAATGTCATCTAACATTATCTGAGCAAGAATGTTCATGGCCTTAGCATCAGCTATTTTGGCCTTCTTCAGTGCAACTATCCACTCAGGTGGTGGAACAGCATGAGTGCTAGAAGTTGCAGTAGATGTAGCCATTGGAGTTGGTGGACCTGTCAAAATAGAATTAAAAATGTCTTCATCAATGGAGTTTATATATAATTTAATTCTTGCCTTGCAGATAGCAAACTTGTTCAAGTTACAAACTGAAGGTCTGGTGCTTGCATAGACCTTGTTCTGTGTCATGGTATAAGTAATATGCTAGAAAAATTTAGATCTTAGAAGGATCTGTTGGTTCAAGTGTTACCTTGTATAACCAAATAGACCTTGCTCTGATACCAATTGAAAGTTAAGGGATTAATCTGATTTACACTAGAGGGTGGTGAATAGAGTGATTTAAAACTTTTGGCTGTTTTTATGAGATTTATCAGTAAATTAGTGATAGTAGTAGTTATATAAAATGAAAAAGAAACTAGGCTAAACTACACAATCACAGCAAAGCAAAATAAAGAAGAATGAACACACAAACAACTCAAGAATTTATAGTGGTTCCCCAAATCTGGGTACATCCACTCTTCTACCATCCTGGTAGGAATCCACTAGCAGTTTTTTGATCAGGTGACTACCACCACAGGTTTTTGCTCAGGTGCCCTGTCACCACAAGATCTATTTGCAGGGAGATCTGACAACCCTTTAGGCTTTTGATCAGGTGCCCAAAAATCAACAAAAACTTTTGAAGGGAGTTAATAAATCCTTTATATAGGAGGTTAAGAAGGTGATGTTGTCTTCTCTTTCTCTAACCAATAGAGAAAACTTCAGGGGATTGCTGGTGTCAAAGTTCCCCCTGAGATGTTGAAATGTTCAGGAAGACTGGAGCTTGCTCAGGGTATAGGTCTTCAGCCTTGACTTGAAGATTTCTAGGAACTTGTAGACAAATGTTGAATAATTATCTCTGAAGATTCCTGGATTAGAAGTTGAAGAAGACTCTTGATTTTGTAGATGATGTTCTTCTTTAGTCTTCTTGAATGTGCAAGAGCAAACAGAATTCCTTTTCAGAGAGAAGGTCAGAATCTTAGTATCTCTCTGTTAGTCGGCTCCTTCTATTCTGTGTGTTGTATTTGTTGTCAGTCGTGTGTCTCTTAGAAGAAATTTTCTTTATATAAGTTGCAGCAACTTTCCTTCAGAATTTGAAATGAGTCCATTAATTACTGCTAAAAATCTAGGAAGGAGAACGGCTGGAATATTTGACTTTAATTGGATTTCCCCAACTGTCCCGGGAATAAGTCAAGTATTTACTCTGATGAAAACCATAATTAATGATGCCTTCAACGACTATATTCTTAGGAAATTTAAGCACTAATTACTCAGAGAATTATTGACTTAGGATGGAATGAAGAGAGGGACAGATAAGGAAAACTTAACATATAGGCTCTGAACAGATTTCGTCAACCTCAGGAAAAATTTTGTCGACCTGGACTCCAAGTTCGTCGAGCTGAGAAATCTCCTTCGTCGACTTGAGCTCAGCGATCCAAGTTCCTAAGAATAGCTGACATTTTTTGAGCTCCAAGTTCGTTGAACAAAGAAACTTGTCTGGAGGATGAAATCGTTGACCTGAGCTCAAATATCATCGAACTCAACTCAGAGAAAGGACTATGAGTTCGTCGATCTGCGATTGACGATCGTCGAGCTGAGTTCGAAGAACTTTGAACTAATAATCTGAACTCTGAATTCTTCTAAGTCTTGAGTCTCCTGGAGTACACTACAGGCCAGTTCATGAAGATTGATTCTAATGACTAGCCTAAACTCTAGGACTAACAAACTTGGCCCTGGCTATACAAGGTGGGTCAAACATCCTAATAGTGAACCTTAGCCCAAATCCAAATTAGGGATCCAACATTATCCTCCATCTTTTTGACTTCTTCAAGTACCTTGGCTGCTATGACATTGGAATAGTAGACCATTGGGTCATCAAAGTAGTTCATTTCTCATTCTGGGCATTAATTATTGTCTTGGGGTTTGCATCAATGTTCTAGAGGATAGTCAGGTTGCTCTACAGCCCAGCCATCATGTGAATAATGGCCTGACCACCCTGCATAAACCATGAATCCAGCCTGTCATCCAGCTTGTCTAAATACACCATGATCTCTACAAGGCCCTATTCATATCTTTCTCTGTCTCCTTGACTTTCTTTAGCACTTTATTCAAGGAACGATCAAAGCTTGCATGTTTCTTCGCCATCAGGGCTTCTATTGATTTCAAGATAGATATATCTGCACTTGTATTGGGTATGTCTGCAACTGTAACACTAGGAGGGGAAGGAAGATCGGCACTTTCCTATGAGTCACTGGAAGACTCTTCCATAGAGGTAACACAAGCTTTTGAACCCAGTCAAGTATCCGGAGCCTCTAGGATAGGAGGGTCCACCTCTAAATCTCCTTCCTCATCAGAAAGGTCAACAATTTCTACCTCTTCTACTGGAGGTCCACCAATAATTACAGTAATTCTTTTCTTAAGTTTTTGCATAAATCTGTCTAGCTCTGTTTGAATCTAGACTGAAGGGTGACTCTGCTTACCCTCAGTCATTATAGGTAGGACATCTGGTATAGGTGCAAGAAGATTCTCTAGGATAGCAAGCATTGTTGAGTCATGTACATCATCAGCAACAAGCTCATCCTCATCAATAATATCATAGTCTGCAACATCTAGAGCATTCACAACAGCATCCAAGTCATCAACAGCAGCATTCAAATCATCAACAGCAGTACCAAAATCATCTGCAGCAGGTACAACTTCTAGATCAGAAGCAATCTGAAAATCTCCAGCTACTATCTCATAATTAGCCTCATCAAGCACTAACTCAGTAGCAGTATGGCCTATATCGGTAACTTCAAAGGGTAGGTCATCTGTATGTTCAACTGTAACTATAGCAACTAGAACTGGAACTAAAACCTCCGCAACTGAAGCTGGTCTCTCTGGCTCAGGACTAACTAGAGCATCTATCTCTACAGCTATAGGATCATTCAAGGGCACTGACTCAGTGGCCACTTGTGTCGTAGCAGGCTCCCCCTCAATTCCTACACTCAGTCTCACTGGAATCTCACTTGGGGTAGTAGGAGAAATCCTTTCGTCAGGAACTACCTCCTCCTCTTCTGGCAGCACTCTAGCTCCACCTAGCATCTGGATTCTCCTATTCCACTAGAGAAGATTGACGAGTTGATTTTCTTCAAGTGGTGGATAGGAACACCTTTGTTCATATGAAAGGTGTCACGGTCAAGCTGATTCAGATACAAACTCATAATTCTACCAAGATTTGGAGCTTGAAGACTATCTTTAATCCTAGCAAACATCACTGTACCCAGTCCAGTTGCTTTTGGCAGATGATGGCTACAAGAATCTTGAACATTTAGAGGAAAGATAATCGTGGGATCCAGTCTTGCATAGCATAACCTTTCCAATGATGTCTGATAGTAACTTGTCTTCCTCATTCATTTCCTTGCGCTTAATTGCCTTAGTACCTCTGGGCAAGCCAAATAATAACTTAGCCCTTGAGAAATCCTCTTCTTCAAGCTGATCAGCCTCATTACATTTTGGAAGACATAAGTACATTGTGAGGAGGGATGCCTTCACCTTAACTCTGATCTGACGAACCTTGCTCTTGATCACTGTGTCTTCATGAAGAAGCTTTGCGTTGGAGAAGAATTCAAGAACGTCTTAATCCAACACTTTGCACGGATGTTCGTGGATGAAGGACAGACCGACAGTTTCTAACATGAGTATCACATTCCTGAATTCATTGGTGGCCGACGCAAAACCAGTTTGTACAAGTTCTTTACCACTGAAAAATCCACTGGTATTACGAGGAACCATAGAATACAGAGAGTTGAGAAGAACAATCGACTTTAGATGAACTGCGATTGTCGAGACGGAGTCGAGAAGCAAGGTCGAATCTCTGGAAGACTGGTACTGCAAGGAACTTGCTTGAATGTCTGGAAGACTAAATTAACGAAGAAGACAGAGTACTGTCATGGGATTTGAATCGTCGGGAGGAAGAGTCAGCGGAATCTGAAGGCTCATTCGACGGAATGAGTAAGGTTTCTAATTCGTCGAGATTCATGGATATTGAATCGAATTTGTCGAGTTTCGTCGTGGACACTAGTATTATTTCGACGAATCATCGATTTCCAATGAGTAATATCCGACGAATTTTCCTTGGAAAATTTTCTCTACTTAGTGATGTACTTCTCGAGAGAATTCTTGTCTCCTTAGCCATCTTCAAGAGTCCATGTTTAGAATGCCCATTTCCATTTTGAAAAACAAGAACTTTGCCTCGTCCAGTGGCTTCGTGAATATATTTGCGACCTGCTTATCCGTAGGGACATAACTAAGGGTTATATCCTTATTGTCCACATGCTCCAGGATGTAGTGATATCTGACTTCGATATGTCTCGTACGGCTGTGAGAGACTGGATTATTTGCAATCAATATTACACTGGAGGAGTCGTAAAACATCGGTATCTCCTTAAAATTCAGGTTGTAATCTTCAAGCTGATTCCTGATCGAAAGAAGTTGTGTGCAACAACTACCAGCAGAGATGTACTCTGACTCGGTAGTGGAAGTTGTCACACAATATTTCTTCTTGCTGCTCCCTGAGATAAGCCTTCTTCTGTGGAATTGGCATGTCCCGGAAGTGCCTTTCCTGTCATCCCTGCTACTTGCAAAATCTGCATCTGAAAAACCAATTAGCTCGACATCATTACTTCTTAGGTACCATAAGCCAAGATTTGGTGTTCCCTTAAGGTATCTCAAGATCCTCTTTACAGCGACGTAATGAGATTTCTTAGAGTTCACCTGATATCTAGCGCACACACATATTGAGAACATTATGTCCAGTCTACTGGTCGTAAGATAGAGAAAAGATACAATTATGATTCTATACTTGGTTTCATCAGAAGGTTTCCCTTTCACATCCTTGTGCAGAGATATAGTTGAACTCTTTGGAGTCCTCATCAAGGTTGCATTCTCCATTCCAAATTTCTTAAGTAACTTCTTGGTGAACTTTGTCCAAGTGATAAAAATTCCATCGTTAGATTGTTTCACCTGAAGACCTAAGAAATACTTCAGGTCTCTCATACTGCTCATTTCAATCTTCCCTTGCATGAGTTTAGAAAACTTCTTGTAAAGGTTGTCTTCCGTAGAGTCAAAAATAATGTCATCTACATAGATTTGCACTTGCAAAATCTTGCCTTTTACTTCCCTAAGAAATAATGTCTTGTCTATCTTTCCTCTTGTGAATTTATTCTCAAGAAGAAAGCTAGACAGCATCTCATACCAAGCTCGGGGAGCTTATATTAAGCTATATATAGCTTTATTAAGAAAGTAAACACAATCACGGAAAGTCTAGTTGACAAAACCTGGGGGTTGTGCTATGTATACTTCCTCTTTTAGGTTTACGTTGAGGAAGGCTAACTTTATATCCATCTGGTAGACTTTGAAACATTTGTGAGCAACATACGCCAGAAATAACCTTATTTCTTCGAGTCGGGCTAATGGAGCAAAAGTCTGATCGAAGTCGATCCCTTCTTCTTATTTGTACCCTTGAGCTATAAGCCTGGTGATGCGATGGTGGTAAGATTACCGTTCACGGCCAAGTAATAAAATGGAGGAGTAGCTTCCCCAAGTATCGATCTCACGCGGAGTGCAAGTACGGAGCATGGATTCCGCTTTCAGAGAAATGAATGAAAGTGATAAGTAAAAACGAGGGGTTTGATTTTGGGTTTCCTACACTAAGCAGCATTAATCTCGTGCGGGTCGCCATCACCGCATCGCTAGGGTGAATTACTCCAAAGAGTAATAGCAGAGATGGACAAACTATCGAGGGTCGTAAACACCTCTTCGCAACGCGCGCTTCTTGCAGTCGCTAGAATGGCTCAAACACAACTTTATCTAACAAATATGGAGCTCATCAACACACATCATGATCAAGAAATCACCACACAAAACCATAGCAAGACCACAAGCATACTAGCATAAGTTCAGGTAAAGCAAATCCAAGAAAAGAGGGGGTGAAATACAACCAAGCACTCGAAGGCTCTCCAAGATTCACGGCCGGAAGCGAGGGTTGTCGAGCCTCGTCCTAGCTCGGTCTTTGGAAGGTATCCGGGATCTCAAAGGGCTGTCACTTCCTGCTTCACACCCGTATTCTTCATGTTGTGGTCGCTGACTCGGATCAGAGCGAAATGCTTCACAAGTTTTGCAACTAAGAACTCAAACAGTAGCTT
Source organism: Platanthera guangdongensis (assembly GCA_039583875.1). Taxonomy (NCBI): domain Eukaryota; kingdom Viridiplantae; phylum Streptophyta; class Magnoliopsida; order Asparagales; family Orchidaceae; genus Platanthera; species Platanthera guangdongensis. The sequence goes on along the minus strand of CM077161.1, from coordinate 66,605,027 downwards.
GGAGGTCGGCAATGGCGATGGCAGTCGGAGACAAAGCTTTAGCAAGCTCTTTGGAGGAGAATGGGTGGCAGGATCAACCCTCCAAGGCGGAGAGAGAAAATGACGGCTGAAGGGACGAGTTCAAGCTCAAAGGAGCGGAAATGGCAGGGGAAAACGGAGATGCCTCAGTTCAGAAGAAATCTGCGGCTTAAATAGTAAAAGTCAGAAAAAAATGGTTACGCGCGGTCTGGCGTATGACCGTGTGTGAACCGTGCGATATTAATATCCAGAAAATGCCTGAGGAAGAAGAAGCGTTGACCCGTGCGTTTTCCTTCACGCACGGGCGGTTCCGCCCGTGCGTGAACGACATCGCAAGGGTAGCGACAGAGTGCTGGAAAATAGAAACATATAGGAAAACCGTGTATTTTAATCGCGCACGGGCACAGCCGCCCGTGCGTGAACAGCACGCACGATTAGCCACATAACGGAATAAACTGGGAAGCTATAGGAAATTCGTGTGTTTCCTTCGCGCACGGTTTCGAAGAAATCATGCGTCAACCGTGCGAGAGGAAATTTGTCGAGCTCAGATCGACGTTTTTCCAGCTGACTACAACGCACGATTTCACGCAAACTGTGCGGGAAAGAAATGCACGACCGTGCGTTACCCTTGACACAGAATTCCTACCATGGGGGAAAACGCACTACCTGCACAAAATATAAACTCACAAAGGAGGACCCTCCACCAATCAATAAAATGCAATAAAAACTGCTAGAACGAGCCCTGGGGAGCACCAAGTGCATACCCCCGGCAATTGAATGCGCAATTGCGCACCCACGGGCTAGAAAAGTGCACTAAACGTGAAACGCATTAGGAACGAAATATCAATGAAAACAACCGAAAGGTGAAGTGCAAATCCATGAAAACCAGCCCAAATGAGTCCGCAAAACCCTATAAAAATGGGACTCATCACCTGGCCTTGTTCTTTATAATCGCTTTATTTTCATCCAGCTTGTTTCTGAACACCCATTTCATACCGATCTCGTTCTGTCCTTTGGGCCTAGGCACCAACTCCCAAATCTTGCATCTTTCAAATTGATTGAGCTCCTCTTGCATGGTCATTATCCAAGAGGCATCCTTATTTGTTTCTTTAAACTTCTTTGTCTCAACTTGAGACAAAAAACTAAGATGTAGAACTTCGTTAGCAGTACCTTTTATTATTCTAACACCGTCGCCTGGCTTGCCAATGATCAAATCAGTCGGGTGATCTCTTAAGTGTCTGAACACTAGATTTCTTCCTCTCCCACCAGTAGATTATTCCATGTCCATTGCATCTCATGCATATTGACGTAGTTCTTCATCTACTCATTCTTCATCCACCACACTTGGAGCATCTTCATAACACCGTCGACCTTGACTGAGCTTGGAGCATCTTCATTGATCGCTTCTTCCAAGCTTAGTTCATTTAACTTGGCACCTACATCTACACCAACAACACTAGACGAGCTGTTGTGAAGCATGCTTGTCTCATCAAATACAATATTTATAGACTCTTCTACCACCGAGGTTTTCTTGTTAAAAATTCTATATGCCTTACTATGGCTACTATACCCTATAAAAAAACCTTCAAAACATTTATCACTAAACATCGTGTGATAATGCTTCCTATTGTTAAGTACGAAGCATTTACTACCAAAGATCCTAAAGTAGGACACAGTCGGTTTTCTGCCCTTCAACAGTTCATAGGGATTTTTACGACGGCTTTTGTTGATTAAAGCTCGGTTTTGCACATGACAAGCTGTGTTGACTTATTCAGCCCAAAAGTACTCTGGTAGTGAGGCGTCATTCAACATAGTTGTACATGCTTCAATGAGGGTTCTATTCCTTCTCTCAACAACTCCATTTTGTTACGGAGTATGTGGAGAGGAAAACTTATGAAAGATACCTTGACTTCCATAGAATGTTTCTCATGGCACCAGACTCAAATTCTATTTTGTGATCACTTTTGATTTTAGTCACCAAGCAGTTTAATTCATTTTGAATTTTCCTAACAAAATTAGTGAAAGCCTCAAAGGTGTCTGACTTGTGTTTTATAAAGAACACCCAAGTAAAACGAGAGTAGTCATCAACAATAACCAACGTATAAACTTTACCTCCTAAACTATGAATTGGCATAGGACCGAAAAAGACCATATGAAGTAAATACAAACTTCTAGATGAATTATTTTCAGAAATACCCTTAAAGGTAGCCCCTATCCGCTTACCAATTTGGCAAGCGTGACATGGACTCTCTTTAAGGCACTTAATGTTGGGGGCATCATGCACTAAGTTGTGAGAAAACAACATATTTATTGTTTTGAAGTTAATATGTTCTAATCTCTTGTGTCATTGGTTATAGAGAGACACACTATCTTTTGCTAAAAAGCACACTAGTGTAGATTTGTCTAAGCATAGAAAATTTAAGCAGAAAATATTTCTACTCCGAGTGCCTATTAAGATTGTCTCCAAATTAGCAAATGATTTTATCAGGCACTTGTCCTTGTAGAACTCAACGATATAGCCTTTGTCACATAGTGACTTATGCTTATTAGATTATGTTGTAATCCTTCAACATAAGCTACATTTGTGAAGGAGACTATGCTGTTGGAAATCATACTGTAGCCTTTAGTGATTCCCCTGCCACACCCTCCAAAGATAACTTTTGGTCCGTCTTCAAATGGGGTAAATTCTAGCAACAAGCTTCTCGTCTCGGTCATATGCCGAGAGCATCCACTGTCCAAAAACCAAATTGTCGTTTTGTTGGCCTTTTGACATACCTGCAATTATAAATCATTTTACCTTAGGAACCCAAACAGATTTGGGTCTTTGGTTCCTTGTTAGTTTAACACCACTTACAACATTAACTTTGTGATTGGTTGGTCTCGCACTGTTAACTCGTGGATTCTCAAGCTTTACCAGATGAAACCAGCAATCTACGGTAAAGTGACCAATCTTGTCGCAACGCCAATAGTCAAACCTATTGTACCTTCTCTTGTACTCTTTCTTTACCTTTTGAATGGAAGATCTAGCAGGGGTCACTGACTTGGAAGTGGAAGCCTCGTAATTGCAGCATACACACGGCTTCACTATTTCCTTAGCCTTGGGAACAACAATGTTGGCTTTTGTAGCCTTCTTGCCACTTTGTCCATGAACATACAGACCGTAGCTTTTGAGAGTAATTTCCTCATAAGGTGCATTGAAAACACTAGCACCAAAGTCTCGAGGATGGATCCATCCTTGGTATTGCCTTTTTGGCTCAACGTAGGTAGTCCTAATAAGGTGACCATAGGACGTCTCAAGGTCGTATTGATTTGTAAGGAAGTTTGCCTTCTTAAACGAGGGTTGACCTTGAGGTGCTTTTTGTTTGCCTTTGGTACTGGATTTCTTAGCAACCTTACTTTTTTCAGCTGTGTCCAAGACCACTACCCTTCTTAGGAGTAGAAATCTCAACAATGATGGGAAGAATGGTCTCTGGCTTCGAGTAGCTTTCAACCAGTGTCCTTTCCACCAAGAGCTTATCTTGCTCATCTAAGTATTTCTCCTTCTGACTTACTAGTTCAGCGGAGCATTTCAATTTCTCTCGCAAGGAGTTCACTTCATTTCTAGAGGAGTTAATTCAGCAATTTCCTCCATCAGGCTTGATTCCACTGCCTTGAGAGAAGCAATCTCTTTTAATTTCTTTTGGACTACCTTACGGCATTTGTCAAAAGCTTTCAAGATTTCATGATTTTGAGCCATCAAGTCATCTTCATCTTCCTTAAAAGAGTAGTCTTCATGACTGTTAGTGGACGTTTCTATCTCTGATAGCATAGTGTGCGAGTTTACCTTCCCGTGATATTTGGAGTCACCTACTTCCTAATCTGATTAAGACATAAGCCCAAAGTAGGCTTCTTCATTCTCAGGGCTGGTCTCACTTGAATCATTGTCACTAAGAGTCTTTGACTTCTTAGCAACGAAGCTCTTCTCTTCCTTCCTCATACCGTTGAAGGATCTCTTCTCTTCCTTCTTGGATCCTTCCTTCTTTTTGTAAGGGCACTCCACAATTACATTCATGGCTTATTACAACAATAACAAACAAAGTCAGAAGAAGACTGTTTGTTCGGTTTGATCTTATACCTATCATCTATGTTGTATTTATTCTTGGAGCGATCACCATCACGATGTGAACTTCTGAAAATAGAGGAGGATGACTGATTTTTCATTTGCCTCCTTTTGCTGAGCAATCTTTTGAATTGGTTGGAGATTAGTGAGAACTCTCCATCAGATAACTCAGAGCCTAACGTGGTTGGCTCAAAGTCTTTTGGAGCATCTAGAGCTCATGTCCTTACTGGTGATATAGCTTTATAATTTCTTGTCCCTTCAACTTTAAGGGAAACTGACTTCTCTTTCCTTGAAGTCCTATTGCTTTGCTCCTCTTTCTTTCTAGTATTCATCTGAAGTTCATAAGAGAGCAGCTTTCCAAAATGGTTATGCAACTCAATCTCTGGCAGCTTCCCAAACTCTCTAATGGCCACAACTTTTGTGTCCTAGTCCTTTGTCAAGGATCTGAGGAATTTTTTTGTTTAGCTCACCATTAGTGAAGGTGCAGCTGAAGTTTCTGAGCCCGTTAACGATCTCGAAGAATTTCTCAAAGCTGTCAGCAATAGTATCATTTTCACCCTACTTTAATGCTTCGTATTCCTGATTTGATAAATATCTACAATTGTCTCTTACTTCTTTGGTTCCTTCCATGAGAACTACTTGGCAGTCCCACATCTCCTTGGCAGATTTGTAGTGGAATAAATTTTGAAGCATTGAATCGTCTACTACACTAGCTATAATATTCTTTGCCTTCTTATCCAAAGAGACCAAGTCAATTTCATCCTTAGTCAGATCCATCATATTCTCAGGGATCAGGACAGTAATATTCAGAGCAGACGACTGTGTAAGAATATGAGATCCTTATTCGACAATCTGTAATATTCTGGGATCTGTTGCTTCCATGAAGAATCTGACTTTTTCTTTCCACATTGGAAAGTTCTCTTTTGTGCTCACAGGTAACTTCATCGAAGACATATCCTTACTTTTGTCAATAGCAATGGAGCAAAATCTCTTAACACTAGATGAGAGATCTTATTCAAGGTGTTAACCATATATCGAACTGCACCCTTATGATAGGTGAGTTCTGCGTCTTTTTGTAGAATAAAAATAATTGAAAAATTAAGAACATAGAACACAGATATTTATAGTAGTTCCCCGAATTAGGTACACGTCTACTGTCCTGCCTCGCCTATCTACCACGAAGGGCTAGATTTGGCTACTTCACTTATATCTCAGATTACAATGAATCTTAAACCTCAGAGCCTTAACTCCTGCAAATCGGAGACAACACTCCTACCACTTATAGAACAAACTCTCCTACAACTCGATCCAACCTTGGATCTACAACTCGAAGGGAAAAACCTCCTACAAACGTAAAATGGATTTACAAAATAAAGATTACAAATAATCTTGTCTAGATCTAAAATCTTAGATCCTCCGTTCTTTGAAAAGGTTGATCTTGAAAGTGTTGAAGAACAAGGAAAATCCAAATGCTTTGAGAAATAGATTGGAACACACGGATCGGCTAGATCTATGAAGAATCGAAATCTTTGGAGATCAACAATCTAGTTGACTTGGAGGAAGAAGATCGAATCATGCAGCGAGTTTGTCTTCGGTCGTGCAGGATGCGAAGTACAGATCGGTGTCGAAGGGGTCTTTACATTCAGAGATTTCTCGATTAGGAATGATGGGCATGATTAGGGTCAAAGAAATTCCACCCTAAATATATATAGGAATCCTCCTCCTGTAACGGCTAGAAAAGACTTTGCATTCGGAGAAGCACGAAATATACTATATATGGCTATAAGTAAGAACAAGTCAGAAATTTGAAATTGTAAGAAATAAACCCTAAGTATAATTTGTCCAGTATCATCGACAATATCTGAGCATACTCATTGAACTGAAGTGAAACTCGATGAAAATAACTTAGAGAATTTCAGCACGATCGAGCTTATAACTCGACGCCTAGCAAAAGTCATACTCGACAAATCTGACAAATATCTGCTAGCTCAATCGACGAATATCTGCTAGCTCAATCGGCGAATATCTACAAGCTCAATCGACGAATTCGACGAGTATCGATTGATACACTCGATGCATTTGACGCATAATTTGAGTGATATTCGACGAATATGACTTAGAAAATTCAGAGAAGTAAATTCGTTAACTCAAAGGTATACCTAATGAGCCTTGTCGAATTCGGCGTGTATCCACATGTATATTCGACGAATTTGGCGGGTTTTGAAAGATACACTGGACAAATTCGACGAGTATACTTGATGATACTCGATGATTTTTACTAGACTGATTTTACAGATCTCAGAAATTATACCTTAAATAAATATGAAGTGTTCGACAAGTGCTAGTAAGTATACACGATGAATTTGATGAGTAATCACAAGTATACTCGACAAATTTGATGAGTATCCACTACTATATTCGACGAACTTTACTTGGGTAAATTTTTTCTCTTCAGATTTCAGCACCTGGTCCTTCCTTGATCCTTCTAATGCACTTGAAATAGAAGTATACCCCAATAGAGACGTTACACATTAGTCAACACATTGGCCTACACAATGAAGGATTACATTGTATTGTCTTGTGTTTCCTGACCCACTGTAACCTGACATTGTATTGTACTTAGCAATATAGTCCTGCATACACATAACTAAATAGAGAGTATCAAATACAACTCAATTCAACTTAGTTCAAGGGACACTTCTTCAAATCAGGGTTATTGTGCATACAATACCAAACACTAATTTATATGATGTGGATATGCAAATATGAAAGACTCGTAGATGTGTGTATGCGATGATATGTTATACAAATATCATGTTTCATATTTGTGCAACTCACCAACACAAATCGACTATGTGCACACAGACCTTATATTTCCAGTCTCTTCGGAGATAGCTAGTCTCTTAGGTACTACCATTGTGGCTAATGAACCAGTGGGGTGGGTACCTCCACTCCTAGGCGGGTTTGCACACTATCAAGACTAGACCTTACGTATACCTATGTACACGTCCTAGGTACACCTCTTGAGATCTTTCATACTCCTGTTATAGTCTACCAGTCTTTTGTAGTCGAGTGTGCTTTTTTGAGGATTGTCCTCCAGACCGCAATATAAACAATATACTGACCCCTCAAACTCTCACACCTCACCACAGTCAGCATACTTCCATTTATGTGCCGACTGGACTAGTATTGAAGAATAACTACTATTTGCATACATGCAAGTATTATCTCAACCATTTGAGCATCCAGCTTGTATTACTAACTTGTCCTCATATCATAAAATACTGGTCCTCCAACTCGCATAACTAACAATTCCTTGTATCACAAAGTACTGTGCATCCTTAGTCTCCAACTCGTAGGACTAACAAGTCCTTGTACCTGTCCATCCTTAGTCTCCAGCTCATAGGACTAACAAGTCCTTGTACCACTACATCCCGAGCCTCTAGCTTGTAGTACAAACAAGTCCTTATACCACTCCATCCTGAACCTTCAACTCGCAGGAATAAAAAGTTCTGGCCCCACTCCATCCCATAACATGAGACAAGGTTCATTAATATCTTTGTTCACCTACTTAGACAAATCTTGTCTATTATTTAGTTATACTTAGGGCATATGGTGAATCTTTGACTTCTTGAGGTTTACCCGGTGAAGGGCACGTAGCAGTATTAGGAAATGTGATGGGTTGAAGCCCAAATCTCCCTTTCTTAAGATATTTAATTTTATTTGTGGCTACCCTTTATCAAGACCCTATCTAATTTTTACTCTTGACTATTCTAAAATGGTTTATAATTCTTATAAGGGAGAGACGATCTATCATTGGTCTCCGAGTTTAGCTACTCCCCTGAGTGTCCATGTACACTAACACTTGACACCACTTATTGACTTCTCTAAGTCTTCAACCAGAAGTCTATGGCATGCCAAACATACCACAAATCCACCTATGATCAACATTATGATCACCTTTAGTGTCTACCCCTTTGCAAATGTTCTATTGAACGATGCAAACCCCTAAACCTCGATATACGATATGTGGTGCAAACCTTAAACATAATTACTATTATAACACCTCCAGCTATCATGAAAATGTAATAGAAGGTTCGGACGGGGTCCCATGCCATATTTCATGGATAGTCAGTGGAGTTACGTGTTGAAACCAAAATATCACGCATCCTAACTCATAATTACATTCTAGAGGAAGCATTAACATTAACTTAGAACCCAAGCACAGTAATGTCCACCCATAAACTATAGGAATGTTACTACAATTACACGAATTCTTTGGACATAAGGACTTATAAACTGTTCTATCAACAAATGTGTTTTCAAACATCGACACACAGGCTGACCACACATGAAAACAGTAAATAGTTCACATCTTCGCCTTCAAGGGCCAGCCAGCATAGTAAAGTGACTTCAATCCGCTACTTCTCGCTTGGTTCTCCAACACCTGCATAGGTACAGTCCACCAAAATATGGTAAAATAAGATAACAGTTAGCATTAGCTGACCAAATTATAACAACCTCACCCCTCACTTGGGGCGACGGTGCTCCTTCCCTATAGGTATACAACATGTATATACAATGTCATTTGAATGTGCAATTTAATTACCATTCACCAGAGAGACGTTGGCGCGCAAGGCCACACGTCTCGTGCACTCAGGGCGCATTAACAGTGTATTGGAATCCCAGCCCCACAACCATACTCAATGATGGTCTGTATTAGGGCATTTCAGGTCCCCGTCCTATAGCCTAAGACTCTCTCTTCTATGCTACGATACTGTCAAAGGAGCTCTATTACCTTGAGATATAATCTAGTGACTCACTACAAATCAACTGCCATAGAACATGATGGTTACTAGTCTTTTCGGCCCGTATCCTATACTCTCCTCTATGCTACGACAAAGTTAAAGGTGCACTTCCAGATTTATGCCAGTGGCTCACTCCAAGTCGAACGCTATAGGGCGGGTATAGTTTAGCCACAGCCTATTGATCAAGTCATGGGCCTCATAAGCTATGATGCAGGTTAGCCTTCCCTTGCCCATTCATACATGCAAAACCATGTTATGTTGCAAGGATAACACTCACGACCACTATAGTTGTCTACTCTAAGATCACAGCTCAATATATTGGCCCACTAGCCTCCAAGAGACAGGCCCCACAAACATATCTCTCCGGGAGCTACCTCTAGTGGTAGCACTACCATCGCACGGTAGGGTATAGAACACCATTTTTTCCCAAAACAATTGGGTGTTTACGTGGAGACCAAATCAAGTACTCTCACTACAATTACTTGCACACACCCAAGACTTTATAAACTACTCGTTTAACCATGAAGTCTTTTCCGTTAAGCAAATCAACAAGATAACCATCACCAATCCATACCAGCCTGTCTGGATGGGTTTCTCACAGTATGCATATTACGCACTTTGATGTCAGATTATATATGTAAGTATTTTACAAGGGATATTGTTGGATCGTAAGACGCCCTTAGAGGGTGGGGGTGAATAAGGGTTAAAAATATTTTTCTTTTTTTCACTTAATAATGGCTTGAAGAAATAATTGTAGAAACAAAAACTAGTTTTTCATAATTAAGAAAAAACACTTTGTAAATCACAAGAATAGAAATGATGATAATTTATTTCACAAGTGTTAAACAGAATAAAATGAATCTCTATGAAGCTAGAGATTAAGGCTATGAAAATTTACAAACTTCTTTTGATTTCACCTGTCCTTCTAACAAGAACCGGCTGGCTATAGCATATCTCTTCCTAGATCTAGCTACTAGCCTGCCCCTAGATCACAACATGATCTATTCACTGCACACAAGGCAGTGAGAAGTCTCTAAGTCGCACAAGGACTTAGACGCCACGCACAAGGCGGTGATTCTCTCCTAATCCACGCGAGGACTTAGATGCCACGCACAAGGTGACAATTTCCTCTATCAATTAAAAATAAGAAAGTAAGAATTACACAGTAAATTACATAATGAAAACTCCCTCAAAATGTAGTGATGAAGATGCTGATGAATCCTTCCCAAGGTTGATTCAGATGCCGTGTACGAATTGTCGCTCTTTCGTGCCTAAAACTTCTTGGGAGAATGGAGTTTTCTGGTTGCTGGAGTTCTCTGGAATAGTTGCACAGGAAGGAACAATCCAACTTCTGTAATTCGTGATCTCCATAGAAAAATGAGTTACTTTTATATTTTAGCGATATCGCTCGGCGATACTGGGTATCGCTAGCAAGCGATATCCTCACAGGCTTCCACGTATCCCATGATTCAAAACTTCTGAGAGCTGAATCTGTTGTGGCTAATCGTGTGGTATTGCCTGGGTGATATCGATATAGTTGGGCAATATCAACTGTAACTATACGCCGTGTGGAGATAATGTTGTAATTGTTCAGTCCATTGTCACCTGATGGCGATACTGGATATCGCATGGCAATATCACCTTAGTTCCTCTATTCAAATATGAATCCAAGCCTAAATGATATTAGTGTTAGACATGTGATATCTTCACATCATAAAAACCTAATGATCAAATGTCATAACCCGCATTTTCACCGCATATAATAACTAATTAGAGTAAGGGAAAATGTGGGTCATGATGCCACGTCAGCAGGGGATAACTACGGACGCTCAGGCAGACACCTACTTAAACATGAAGAAAGATTCTTTCAGTTATTAAGGAAAATCAGCTAAGTGCAATAGTTAGTCGTATCCCTCGGCTTAATGGCTCATTTAGTCCACGAATGAAACTATAATTATACACTGCGGAAAAATACTTATTTAGATTGACTTCAACATCCTACATGAGTATAAACGTCCCCAAAGGACAACTCATGCTATGCAAGACTCTAAATTTATAATAGTAGTAAGGATAGCTTTTACGGTGGCCCAATATAATAAGCTAGAGTTTTTAAATTATGCAGTGCATGAAGTAGTAGTAATAGATTTTATAGTTGAAAATACCTAACATGCATTCCTAGCATAAAACCTCCCAGAGAGCAAGTAGTACACATCCACATATAGAAAACTAAGCAACTAGCAAGTATCTAAAAGTAACAACACTGTGGGCGTCAACAAACTGACACGAACCCACATACAAAAAAGTATGTCTGAACCAGTAACTAAATAAACAACAAACTACCTTGTTGAGACGAGGTAACAACCACATCCAACACTGCCGCCCAGAAACTCCAAAACTAGCTCTGCTATCTGCTACTACTCTGAACCTGAGGCATTCCAAAGACAGAACACCTCAGCAAGAAGGAACAATTGGTGGCAGAAATTAATAAGCCCAAATAAACAAAGGTCAAAGGCGTACCAACCCAAGACCAACAGTATGGAAATAGAGTACAAAACAAAGAGGAACAAGTCATCATCATGAAGAAGTACTCTTACGTTATTCGTCACGTACAACAATAGTACACCAGACGCACGAGACTAAGAGGTGACAACATGAATAATTCTTAACGAAGAAAATACAAATCCTTTATTAGTCACCTGTGGTCGACTTTACCCGAAAATACGGGCAAGGTGGTCACTCATGGACACACCACCCAAAAACACGGGTGAGGTGGTCACTCTTGGACACACCACCCAAAAACACGATTATAAAATCTGTCTAACTACGAGGGAGTCTCATACTCTCCACCATACACCGCAGACATCCAAAAGCCGGGTAGACTTCCACAGGGCACTAATGAAGGAAACAACCACTGCGGAGGTGGAATCGTCCACTAACTCCTGCAATCAAGAAACCCAAAGAAACCACAACACAAATATCTCGAGATTTGGCTCGACAGATTCTACTTGACATTACCAGGTTCAAGACGCGGTTGATCAACATCTAGGAGCAATTTACAATCCTAGATAAACTCTAACGCGTTTAATAACAAAAGCTAAGGCATTTATAGTCATCATTAAGACACATCAAGAACAATTAAACATAACCAGACAAGATCGAGCTTACCATGACTAAACCTTGCAACATCTTGTGATCGTTGAAATGGTTAATTATAACAATAATTTGGAAGAATAAGCGCAGAAAATTTTTAAGACATGAAATTATAGCCGTTACCATCAAATCGGACAATGAGAAACGAGGGGAAACCACCACTTGCCTTGGTTTAATCAGAAAAGTCCACCGAATCACTCCACGTCATAGATTGGGGCAAAAGGATGTGGAAGTGTTGGGTATTGTATCCACAACGTACCTGATTTGAAGAAGCCCCTGAACAAGCTGTGGTAAATAGACAATGTATTTGATGAAACCTTTTAAGTTGTGCTTGCAGTTATTCCACGCTAAGTGCACACCAATGTCAGGGCGCAGTAGGTCAATATACACGGGTCTGCACGACGTAATCCCACGTTGAGCAGATCAGTGTGTTGGCCTACGTGTACTCTCTCTATTGGAGTGTACTTATTTTCAAGTACAGGGCTGTGATAATGCAAAAGCAGACAAGGAGCAAGGATGGGTCAAAGAGCAGCTCATGGGCGGAACGACGAAAAATCGTCTAAGTATCAATCGACGAGAATCACCAAGTGATTCTCGCCAATTCGGTGAGAATCACCAGTGATTCTCGCCGCACCAGTGATTCTCGCCGACTCGTCGAGAATCACTGGCTGATTCTCGCCGTCTCTATCCGGCTAAATCAGAGCGTGCAAACAAGTCAAAATCGACGAGAATCACCTTTGATTCTCTCCGAATCGACGAGAATCACCTTTGATTCTCGCCGATTCGACGAGAATCACCCTCGATTCTCACCGATTTTGCCTTAGGCGAATTTCTAAAGACGCTGGACCGGATCAAATGTCAAGGCGCTGTTTTGAACCGGTATTAGGGTTTCTTCTGGTGGGACCCACAACGGTCATAAAGGAGTATTCTACTGTATAAATATACGTGTATTTTGAACAGTGGAGACACACAGAAAAATTAAGCCGAGCCGCCGACCGTGACCTAGATCGCGAAATCCGCTCCACCACCGCCGTCGCCGCTCGTGCCAGTAGATCGCCGGCTTTGATCGTGGTTGATTCCATATCTCCCGGCGACAGAAGCTCAGCCAAGCACAGCATCTCACGCATCTAACCAGAGATCCTTTGTCTCTTGATTCGTTGATCGGGAAAACCTTCCCCTTCCGAATCGATCGAGACGATCGATCCTAGTGTGACCGTTGGAAGACCTTGCTAGCTTTGCTACGAAGATTTAATCTCCAAAGTACAGCAGCTGCACACCGTTGTCGCCGCCGATCCCGAGAACCAAGCCGCCGCCCTTCTTGCCGCCGCCGGTTCCGGGGAGATTCTCTCCAAGTGAGATCTAGGGTTGTGGACTCTTTGTTGACCTCAAGAACACGTCATCGAACGAAGAGGGACACCTTAGTCTCCAAAAGTTTTTTGTATTTCTTGTACATTCTATTTTCATTTTTGTTGTAAAGGAACGTTGGTTCCTAGTTGTAAGGGTTGGGTGCAAACCGTGTTGTGGGAGTGTTGTCTCCTACGTGTGGAAGGGTTCCTTCCGTTAGTGCAAGGATTGGATTTCAATCCTGTTGGTGAAGTGACCGAGTCATCCCTGGTTGGGAGATAGGTCGAAGGGGGAAAGTGGATGTACCCAAATCGGGGAACCACTATAATTTGCTTGTGTCCCTTCTGTGTTGTGTTGTTTTGTTTTCTTGTGCAGGTACAATTTTAATTCCGCAAAAACGCTGCGTGTCGCCTATTCCCCCCCCCCCCATAGGTGAAGGGTAGTTGACACTAGGTGGACTTTCAAGTGGTATTAGAGGCAGGTTACTCTTCAAAAAGGTTCACACCTTGAGTAGAATCCTGCCACTAGTGTCAAGAAGAAGGCATACATCTACTATGGACAGACTTAAGTACACAGGCAAGATCCCAGTGTGCACCAGGCTCAACTTTCCTATCTGGAAGGAAAGGATCAGGTTTTACATGGAAGCGGTCGATCCCCGACTCTTCATGATCGTGGAGGAGGAGCCTTATGTCCCCACTAAGGTCTCCACCATTGATCCTACCAAGAGAGTGCCAAAGAAAATTTCTGAAATGGACAAGGACGAGATGGTGCTGGTGGGAATTGACAAGAAGGCGCAGAACATTCTGGTCAACGCGGTCGATGACTCAATGATACAGAACTTCTGCAACTGCAGGACAGCAAAGGAGATCTGGCACTGCCTAATTATCCTAATGGAGGGCACTGATGAAGTGAGAGATGATCGGATATCCCTCCTGAACCAGAAATATGAGGCCTTCAGACAAGGGCCTAAGGAAGAGATCGGAGTCAGCTTCGAGAACTTCCTCAAGATTGTCAATGCCCTCAAAGGACATGGAAGAGTGTTCACTGATGGTGAACTTAATGATAAATTCCTTAGGTCCCTTACTAAAGAATGGGACACAAAGATCTGCGCCATCTGAGAGTTTGGAAGACTAGCTGAAACAGACCCGCAAATTCTGTTTGGGAAGCTGATGTCCTATGAGCTTCAACTGAAGACACGAAAAGCAGAAGAGGAAGCAGAGAAGGCTGCAGCCAAGGAAAAGACTGTGGCTCTAAAAGCCATTCACTCCAGGAAGGGCAAGGGTGCGGTTTCATACCGTGCCAGGAAAAAGGATGAGGAGGAGGACTCCGAGCCATGCTCCTCCAGCTCAGAGTTGTCTGATTAAGATTTCTCCCTCATCACCCGAGAATTCAAGAAGTTCCTCAAGATGAGGAATCAAAGAAAGAGAGACGGCTCCTCCTCTAGGCATCAAAAGAAAAATTATTCTTCTGACAGGTATACATCTAAACCGAACAAACATCGCTCCTCTGACATTATTTGTTTTGGATGCAATAAGCCAGGACACGTCGTGGCCGACTGCCACCAAGGCAAGAGAGAAAAGGGGATGGGAGAGGAGCACAAGTCCTCTAGAGATAAGAAGAAAGAGAGGAGCTACATCGCCAAAAAGCCAAAGACACTGAGTGAATCTGATTCCTCAGACTACAGTGATGATGAGGAAGCCTACTTCGGGCTGGTGGGTCGCTCCGACTCAGAAGGAGAATGCCCCCCATTTACTGGGAAGATAAAAGCTCACACCTCTCTCTCCGACTCTAACTCTGATCCTGAGTCTCAGGATGATGACCCTGAGGATAGCCTTTCGGCCCGCGAAGCGGAGCTCCTCGAGAAGTATGAACTTCTGCTCAACACTTTCGAGGAGTGCCATAAGAGATTGAAGGATGAGAAAAAGGAAGTGAAATTCCTTAAGGGTGAGAGTGTCTCCCTAAGGGAAGAGATCACCAGTTTGATCTCTCTCCGACAGGAGCACCTAGACGTGACCTCAAATCATTCAGAGTCTCTTAAGCTCCTTGATCTTAAGCAGGAGGAAGTCGACAAGTTGGAAGAACAACTTGCGGCAGAAAGGAAGATCGTCAAGAGCTTCTCTATGCCAAAAACAGTTCTTCCAGTTGTTGATACCTTCTCTGCTCAGGCCAAAGGAGCTGGTTTGGGGCATGTAGGGGTATCTGGTTCCTCATCTAGGAGAAACAGGAACCAGAGAAAGAATAAGGCCGCCAAGAAGTCCTCTGCTGCTGAAAAGGGAAAAGCTCCCCTCAGTCCTGTTGCGTTCAGAAAGCCTGGCTTTCCTTGCAACCAACATGACTTTGAGTCAACCTTTGGTCATCATTTCCGGCCCTCGGTTGTAAAGCCAAAGAGCCGATATGATGGTTGGACTTACCCCCGCAACTACGGTGAGAGTGTCTTCAAGGCACCTTATGAGGAAATCCACATGGGAAATTATGGTCAATTCTCCAGCAGCCATAATGGAAAGCAGGCACCAAAAGCCAAGCCTGTTATACTAAAGGAACAGGAGGTGAAGAAGTCATGTGACTGCAACCACTATGATGCCTCAACCCCCAGATCCAAGGCCCCTGCTGTACCCACCATCTCAGGGTAAAGCAGGAGCCTAGGAAGAGGTACAACAGATTTGACTGTTGGTGATGTGGCAAAGTCGGTCACTTTGCCGTGGATTGTTGGTTTAATCCGAGGTATAACGAGACTCCCTATGTTAGCAATGCGAGGCCAACCACTCGTAGGGTTAACCACCAGAGGGGGAGTATGCTAACCAAGAATCTAGGACCCAAGTTTGATTGGGTTCCTAAGGGAAATTAATTTTGTTTTGCAGGAATGTCCAAAGGCCACCAAAACGCCAATATGGTACTTGGACAGTGGATGCTCCCGGCATATGACTGGGACAAGAAGCCTGCTGCGTGATTACACTCCCATCGAGAATGGACCCAAAGTCATCTTTGGGGGGGTCAGATCGAGGAGTTACAAGAGGTTACGGTATGATTTCCAACGGTATAATCTCTATCACCGACGTGGCTTATGTTGAAGGGTTAAACCATAACCTTATCAGTGTAAGTCAGTTATGTGATAAAGGTTATGACGTTAAGTTCTGTAAGGATAAATGTCTGGTAATATCATGTGCCTCTTCTGAGACGGTATTAACAGGCATTAGGAGCAGAAATATCTTCTGATTAAATTTTCTTAGTTTAGATTCATCTACCCCCGTATGCCTAGTGGCAACAGGCAGTGCATCTCTTTGTGAACAATGGGACAAGAGATTGGCACATATTAATCTCAAAACAATTAGTATGATGTTTTCTAAAAACTTAGTAAGGGATGCTCCCATTATCAAGTGCATCAAAGATAGCCCCTGTCCTGCATGCTAGATGGGCAAACAGACTCGGGCTACCTTTAAGAGCATTGCAGACAAAGACTCTTCCCGATGTCTTTATCTTCTGCATATGGACTTGTTTGGTCCAATGCAAGTTCATAGCTTGGGAGGCAAGTCCTATATGCTAGTGATAGTTGATGATCACTCTCGGTTTACATGGGTGTTCTTCTTAAAACGAAAGTCAGATACGTTTGACATCTTCACTAGTTTTGTCAAGCAGATTCAGAACGAATTTAACTGCTCTGTGGTCAAAATCCGAAGTGACCATGGAACAGAATTCGAATCTGGTGCTATGACAGAGTTTTGTGAAGAACAAGATATCTTTCATGAGTTTTCCTCCCCGCGCACTCCTCAGCAAAATGGAGTTGCGGAGAGGAGAAATAGAACTCTCATTGAAGCTTGCACGACAATGTTGAAAGACGCTTCTCTCCTAGAATACTTCTGGGCAGAGGCGGTCAATACAGCTTGTCATGTACAAAACCGAGCATTGATCAACAAGCATAATTGTAAGACGCCTTATGAGCTACTGAGAGGCAGGAAACCAACCATGTCCTACTTAAGGATCTTTGGTTGCAGATGTTATGTACTGAATAATGGGAAGTACCCGCGTACTAAATTTGGTGAAAAACGCTTCGAATGCATATTCATGGGCTATAGTACCCACAATCGGGCTTACAGGGTCTTCAATAAGAAAACCCTAGTGGTAGAGGAATCAATTAATGTTGTATTTGATGAAGGAAGCTTGCTTAACAGCAATTCTTCCAGCGGTATTCTTGAAGATGCAGGTGCACGACTTGAACAGCTGTGCCTCGATGAGACCGCTAAAGATGAAACTCCTAAGTACGTCAAAGTTTCCACCACAACGTCGACTGGGAATGTTGAAGATCAAAATGAAGAAAATCTCTTAGAAGAAGGAGAAGCCCAAGAAGTAGTCGAAGCTCCGGACGCCAGACTTCTAGAGCTCCGGCACGTGAGGGATCATCCTAGAGATCAGATCATTGGAGATCCTCGTGACGGTGTCAGAACATGAAGAGGTACTATTAACGAGATTTTGCATCTCAGTTTCCTGTCACAGGTTGAGCCAAAGAAGTTCGACGAGGCGAACAAAGATGCAGCGTGGATTTTGGCCATGTAAGATGAACTGCATCAATTCGAACGATGCAACGTTTGGACGCTGGTTCCCAGACCACAAAAGCAGAATGTGATTGGCACCAAGTGGATCTTCAGAAATAAACTGGATGAACATGGTGTCATCATAAAGAAAAAGGCCAGGTTGGTGGCTCAAGGTTACAGACAGGAGGAGGGGATTGACTTCGACCAGACCTTTGCACCAGTGGCAAGGCTCGAGGCAATAAGATTGTTCCTGGCATATGCTTCGCACAAAGGATTCACAGTCTATCAAATGGATATGAAATCAGCATTCTTAAACGGAGACCTGAAAGAGAAAGTATACGTCGCTCAACCCCCAGGTTTTGTCAATCCTACTTATCCCAATCATGTATATTTTCTTAATAAAGCTCTATATGGTTTAAAACAAGCTCCACGAGCTTGGTATGAGACATTATCTAGTTTTCTTCTTGAGAACAAGTTCTGTAGAGGTAAAATAGATAAGACATTGTTTCTCAGGGAAGTCAAAGGCAAGATTTTGCTGGTGCAAATCTATGTCGATGACATTATATTCGGCTCAACGGACAACAATCTTTGCAAAAAGTTTTCTAAACTTATGCAAGGAAAGTTTGAAATGAGCAGTATGGGAGAGCTAAAGTATTTCTTGGGACTTCAAGTGAAACAGTCTGAGGATGGAATCTTCATCTCTCAGACGAAGTTCACAAATGAACTCCTCAGGAAATTCGGTATGGAGAATGCAACCTCTATGAGGACTCCAATGGGATCCATGTTGTCTCTGGATAAGGATGAGAAAGGCAAACCTTTCGATGAAACCAAATATAGAAGCATCATTGGATCCCTGCTCTACCTTACTGCCAGTAGACCGGATATCATGTTCTCCACATGTGTCAGTGCCAGATATCAGGTGAACACTAAGGAATCTCACTATGTCGCTGCAAAGCGAATTCTAAGATACCTTAAAGGTAGTCCGAATCTTGGCTTGTGGTACCCGAGAAACAATGATGTTGAGCTAATAGGTTTTTCAGATGCTGATTTTGCAGGGAGTAGGTATGACAGGAAAAGCACTTCCGGGACGTATCAATTCCTCGGAAGAAGTCTTATTTCATGGAATAGCAAGAAACAGAATTGTGTAGCAACCTCCACAGTAGAGTCTGAGTACATCTCGGCAGACAGCTGTTGCGCACAACTCCTATGAATCAGAAACCAGTTAGCCGACTATGACCTTCAGTTCAAGGAAGTACCAATGTACTGCGACTCCTCCAGTGCAATTGCAATTGCCAACAATCCGGTATCGCACAGCAGAACGAAGCATATTGAAGTGCGCTACCACTTTATTCGGGAGCACGTGGAGAACAAGGACATCTCTCTCTCTTATGTCCCCACGGACAAGCAGATTGCCGATATTTTCACAAAGCCCTTAGACGAAGCCAAGTTCAGTCTCTTCAAAACTGAATTGGGGATGCTCAACTATGAGGAATGAAGACTATAGAAGCTCCAGGATCATGCATCTAGGGGGAGCCTCTGTTAGGAACTCAAGTGTGCGCACCAGTGTAAGACCTGAGGGGGAGCAAGGGGTCAAATGCCACAGACCCAGATTTGTAACGTCCCGAATCGCTCTAGGCCCCTAGTGTGTGTGTTTTGAGTCAGGAGGGTTGACTTGAGTCCTGAGAGTGCAGGGAATTGGACTGCACTTGTGGAGAAGTGGAGAATCAGTGTAAAAAGGAGGTGACACGGGTAGGGACATGGCCGTGTGCCTACCCGTGTGCGTCGAGTTGAGCTCGACGAGCCGTGTCGAGATTGTTGAGCTGTGTCGACACCAAGGGACACGGGTAGGGACACGGCCGTGTGCCTACCCGTGTGCGTCGAGTTGAGCTCGACGAGCCGTGTCGAGATCGTCGAGCTGTGTCGACACCAAGGGACACGGGTAGGGACACGGCCGTGTGCCTACCCGTGTGCGTCGAGTTGAGCTCGACGACCCGTGTCGAGATCGTCGAGCTGTGTCGACACCAAGTGACACGGGTAGAGACACGACCGTGTCCCTACCCGTGTGCGTCGAGTTGAGCTCGACGAGAAGTGTCGAGAGGCAACCCGAGAAGTACATGGCCAAGGACACGGCCAAGCACACGGCCGTGTCATAGGGACACGAGTCGGGACACGGGCGTGTCCCTACCCGTGTCAAGTGTTGAACCGACATGGAAACTGTCGTTGCCGCTTCGCCAGGCAGGACACGGGTAATGACACGGCCGTGTCCCTACCCGTGTCACATTTTATATATATAGGGGAGAGAAAACCCTAGCCGTTTTCATTCTCTTTTCTTCCCCTATTTTCTGTGAGATCTCCTGTGAGAGGGAAAACTACAGGAGCAAGTCCTACCGGAGGAGATTCGCCATCGCCGTGAAAGGGAAAATGCCGCCAAGGAGAACTACGAGATCCATGGCTAGAAATGGTGGTACCGCTGGAGCCGATGTGAGTTTCCGACCCTCTCCCTTGGTGCTAGATCTATAGTTATTTTCCTAGGAGAGACATCGGCTCAAGAGAGTCTTGATGGAGAGGAGAAGATTTCTAGGTTCGGCCATGCTAGGATTTGAATCCTAGACTTTAGATCTCTTCAACCCTTCCCCTTTTCTTCAATACGACGATGGGTGAATGGTTTCGTGAGGAGTTTTGGCCTTTGAGGTTGAATAAGGGAGGAGGACATTTCTGGAAAATTTAGAAAGGATCGCTTGAGGAAGAAGACGGACCGATGCCGTCCATTTTTCTTTAAGAAGCGTGCAGAATCTGTATTCTGCGCGCAGCGAACTTCGTGGCCATTTTTATGTATGTTATGGCCAGATCTGGGCTTTCGGCTTAACACGAAAGTTGAATCCCTTGAAAATATCTTTCCAACGAATGGTTGCACGACTTCTGGCGAAGTCTGTAGCCACGGGAAAGTCTAAACGAAAATGGTGTTCAATAAACCTCGTATGCAGAAACTGTGTTCTGTACGCAGCGGACTTCAAGTCCGATTTCAGATAGGATAATGTCAAATCTGGGTTGAGCTCTGAATATGAAAGATGTAGTCTATGGAAATACCTTTCCATCGAGGGGTTACACGACTTCACCGGATTCCTGTAGCCTCGGGAATCTCCGGTCGAAGTTGATGTCCAGACTATTCCTGCACTTAAAAATCTGGGTTTATAATATTTGGATTTGGATTCGGTGAAACTAATATTACAGGTAACCTTGAGGCTTGGATAAACTCTTATGAATAATTAATTCAGTTGCATAAAATGATGAAGATTATTAATCGGATTTCATGTGATAGAATTGTAAGATAGTATACTTGAATGATTTGACTGGTTAGAAGTTAGTAGATTTTTTTATACATGTGCATCTTGATATATTGTGTTAAAATCACCTGATATGACGTATAGAAGGATAACTCATGGCCATGTGAATGTTGAATAGTGGATTGAATTTGGTAGTCCAATACTTAGAGTGTCGTCTTCCTATGAGTAGTGTTGTGTGAGTTTGTAAGTGCGGTGTTGACCGCCACTTGTTTTGGTTGTGTTGAGATGAGGTGTGGATGGATGGTTGGGCTGTGCCCTCGTGTTTGCTTCCGAGGCCCCTTCCACGTTATGTTGATGTGGTATTTGCATGTGGTGTGAGTCGACACGCGGTGTCGTAATCCCGGGTTAAGGATAGTGTGGCAGGTCTACGGGCTCGCCAGTCGTCACACCGACGGGAGTTGGCAGTTAGACTTGGTCGGTTTGGGCTGTGTCCTCGGTGTTCACGTCCCGAGGCCCCTCCGACCATGTGAACGGTTGGGCTGTGTCCTCATGCTTTCTTCCGAGGCCCCTTCCGGGTCACGCAAGGCCAGTTCGGGCTGTGTTCTTGGTGCACATCTACCCAAGACCCCGCTGGGCCATAGTACGCATGGGATCCGCTGTTGTGTTCTTAGCGTTGAGGCGTACGGAGGCCTAGGTGAAGTAGTGTGATACCCGCCTAGTAGTAGAAGTGCCCGTTCTACTGTCACCGCCTGGCCACGGCGGCTGATGCCTGAGAGGTTAGCTACCTGCTCGAAAAGTGGGAACTATAGTCTGTGTCGACATAGCAATTGCATGGGTGTGCATGGGTGAGTCATTGCATAGCATTCATAGCATTTCATAACATTGCACAACAAGATCCTCATCGTATAAGTTTGTATGGGCACTCTTATACGATGAGTTACTTTTATGTAACCCGATCCTTAACTTATAAGTTTGTATGGGCATTCTTATAAGTTAAGTTACTTTCCTGCTGTTACTTATACTTGCTAGTTTACTTGTAGCTCTTATATAAATGCTGATAGTGATACTGTTTTTCTTACTCTACTGCCACCTGTTTGTACCTGTCATACACTTATAAATATTGTACCCTTGTTTCTCTTTCTCCGCCCGGTGCCGAGGAGTCGCCGGGGGAGCGGATGTGAAACCACTTAGTCGTTTCGACTAACGGTTGCTACGTCTTCCTTTTTAGGAGGTCACGCCGCAGGTAGAGCAGCCGCAGACTACGCAGCAGGACAGCCAGGCCAGGACGACAGGGCCTGATGTGATGGTGCCGTCGATACCGTCTGTTACTGATGTTAGTATTTTTATTACTCTGATGTAGCCCGTTTGGGCAATGATTAGCTGTGCTCTGATATTTTGTAGAAGCATGTTTTAGCTTCTCATTATTGATGTTTTGGACCTTATATACTTAGTGTGGATTTTGACTTCTCTGTTTATTTATTTGGTTGGGTTGGCATGATATATTGATATGGTTTCAGCCGGCGGAATAGGCATCTTGTGGTACAGGTTAGCCCGTGTGCTAATGCTACCGCAAGGCGGCTGTTCCGGGCATAAGACTCCATCTTCGTGCCGTGTTTTGGGATCCGGGGAGGGGGGGTCTTACAAATGGTATCAGTTTGCCACGATCCTCAACTAAGAAGTCATTCAACAATGGTGCCACCCCCGTTTGGTTAGTCAGTTTCGGGACAAACTGACTTAGCGGAAGCAGTGGTGTGCCCATATGTAATTCACAATAAGTTTGTCCAACTTTGACCTTAAGTTTAGCCAACCTGACCACAAATTTGTCGTGTATGTGTAGGTTCCACTGCATGTTGAGCCGATGGGGGGTACTCCTACCCCTCCCATACCCACTCAGTTCGAACAGTCTGAGTTGGGGCAGACGCTCACCGCCATTCTTGATGCTTTTAAGGCACAGCAGGCTCCGGTGCAACAACAGGCCCCGAGCTCCAACTGGCTGAGCACCTTCCGGGCTCTCTCCCCTCCCATCTACCTTGGGACGGAGTCAGCCGTACGTACAGAGGAATGGCTAGACACGATACAGGAGTTGTTGGCCGGTATCCGTTGCCCAGCCAACATGGCAGTGACATTGGCAGTGTCTGTCTTGGACTTACATGCGAAGAGGTGGTGGAAGTCCCTCATGGGCTCTACCTTCCAAGGCCGGATCTACACAGAGATAAGTTGGAATGAATTCTCGGGGGTTTTCTTGGAGCACTTTATCCCTACATCGGCCCGAGATGAGCTTGAGCAGAGGTTCCTTCTACTAAAGCAGGGATCAAAGTCGGTTACAGAATACCAGCGGGAATTCCAGCATCTCGCAAGGTTTGCGGACTCTTATGAGTTAGATGACAGAGGTTATGCCAAGCGCTTCTATAAAGGGCTGCGAGATCCCCTAAGACAGTCCCTTTTGTTTATAGCGGATGGTAGCTTGGCGGAGATCATTGATATGGCGAAAAGATTGGAGGCGGACCACATGGGGTGTAGTAAGAGGCCTGCGGAGGACGTGATGGAAGCCGGCCCAAGTAATAGAAGGAGACGGGACTTCAGAGGAGGACGAGGTTATCAAAGAGGTGGCGGGCGTGTCCACCGAAACTATAGGGTGGAGCATCCAGTTCCGCAGCCGCCTGCGTTGCCTCCACCCCCACAGCATCAGCGATTTCAACAACCTGAAGGGCGTCGTGGTCTGGTGTGCTTCGAATGCAACCAGCCGGGCCACATCCGGCATTTTTGCCCGCAGCTATATGGGAACGCCCCTCCTGCCCTCCCTCCTGCTCTCCCTCCTGCTCTCCCTCCAGCAGCTCCACGAGGGCGGGGATATATGCGCGGTCGAGGACGAGGACCGCCAAGAGGAAACCCCGGACCGGTCCGGGATCAGGTGTACGCGCTTGACATGGCGCAGGAAAGGAACCCACAAGATGTGATTGCAGGTATGATTTAATTAATTTACATATTTGCATGATCTAGCTTGAATTGATTAGAACTTACTAGCCACTAGCAATAAGTTTTGGTTGTTGGTACTTAGGCACCGTGATTATTGGCGGGAAGACAGCCTATGCGCTGTTCGATACCGGTGCCTCACACTCCTTTGTGTCCGAGGATTTCATAAAAGACATGGGGGATGTACAGTACTTCACTGGCATAGCCCGACGTGTACGCCTTCCGGACGGCTCAGAGATGATCGCAACCGCCAAGTGCGAGTTGGAGTTATTTATTGATGGGAAGGCCTTTGATACGCCGGCCACGGTTCTGAGAATGCCGGAGTTTGACATCATTTTGGGCATGGCATGGCTGGACTGGCACTTTGCGAGGATCGACTGCGCGGAGAAACGGATCTATTTGAGGCATGGAGACTCTGACGTCATCTTCCAAGGTATTGGCTTCGCGCCACGTATGATATTATCTTCTATTCAGGCTGTAAAGGCTCATATGAAGGGGGATGAGGTCTTCATGATCTGGTTCGAGTTGAAGGAAGCAGCGTTGGAATTAAAGGATGTACGGGTAGTGCGGGATTTTCCTGAGGTATTTCCTGAGAAGCTACCAGGATTACCTCCGCATAGAGAGGTTGACTTCCAGATCAATCTAGTACCAGGTGCCAAGCCTGTATCCAAGGCTCCGTACAGAATGGCTCCGAAAGAACTCGCGGAGTTTAGAGTTCAATTGCAAGAACTGGTGGATTCAGGGTTCGTTCGCCCCAGTTCATCACCATGGGGAGCCCCTGTGCTGTTCGTGAAGAAGAAGGATGGAACACTGCGATTGTGTATAGATTATCGGGAACTTAATCGGTTGATGGTGCGGAACACTTATCCGCTACCGCGGATCGATGAGTTGTTCGATCAACTAGTGGGAGCACATTGGTTTTCTAAATTGGATTTGCGCTCCGGATACTATCAGTTGAGGATACATGAGGGGGATATTCAGAAAACAGCATTCAGTTCGAGATATGGTTTGTATGAGTTCACAGTAATGCCGTTTGGGCTCACAAATGCCCCTTCGGCCTTCATGAGTTTGATGAACAAGGTGTTTGAACCGTATTTGGACATCTTCGTCATTGTTTTCATCGACGACATCTTGGTCTACTCAAAGACGGAGGAGGAGCATGTCGAGCACCTGACCTTGGTTTTGAAGAAATTGAAGGAGCACGCCTTGTATGCCAAGTTTAGCAAGTGTGAATTCTGGCTTAAGGAGGTTGCCTTCTTGGGGCATGTGATCAGTGGAGCAGGATTAGCTGTGGATCCAGCTAAGGTGCGGGCCGTGAACGAGTGGTCGCCCTTGAAGTCGGCGGCCGATGTACGAAGCTTTCTTGGACTTGCTGGCTACTACCGCAAGTTCGTGAAAGGATTTTCCAAGATTGCCCTTCCTCTTACCTCCTTGACGAAGAAGGGTGTGCCATTTGAGTGGATGCCTCAATGTGAAGCAGCATTTCAAGAGTTGAAGGATAGGCTTACCTCCGCCCCCATCCTTGCACTTCCGTCGGGGAAGGAAGGATTTCAGGTTTACACGGACGCATCATATCAAGGGATGGGTGCGGTGCTGATGCAGCACGGGCATGTGATCGCTTATGCTTCAAGGCAGTTAAAGAAACATGAAATCAATTACCCGGTTCATGATTTGGAGTTGGGAGCAGTGGTGTTCGCTTTGAAAGTCTGGAGGCATTATTTATATGGCGTGCACTGCGAGATCTTTTCCGATCACAAAAACTTGAAGTATGTTCACACTCAGAAGGAGTTGAACCTGAGACAACGGCGGTGGTTGGAATTTCTATGCGACTACGAGTTCACCATGAACTACCACCCCGGGAAAGCGAACTCGGTAGCCGATGCCTTGAGTAGAAAAGTGCCAGGCTCTAGCCCAGAGTCTCGGCTGATGAGCATGGAGTTGGCTCGGATGATCGAGGAGATGGAACTTACTCTAGTATTCAAGGATCCTTCGGCAGAGTATGCGGAGTATTTGGCCAACATGAGCATAGTTTGTGATATCCGAGACCGGATTCGGGTGGAGCAAGGAATGGATGCGGCCTTGGCCCCGGCAATCAAGGCAATTGAAGATGGGACCACCGATGAGTACACACTCAAAGACGGCCTCATTTATTTTCGTGGCCGACTCTATATTCCCAAGGGCGGCAAAATTCGGGAGGATATCTTGAGAGAGGCACATTCCTCTCAATATTCAGTGCACCCTGGTATTGCTAAGATGTACGCCAGATTGCGGAAGACCATGTGTTGGCCGGGAATGAAGAAGGATGTTCGCTACTATGTTACACATTGCGAAGCTTGCCAAAGAGTGAAGGCTGAATGCAGGAGTCCCGGTGGTTTGTTGCAGTCATTGCCCATCCCCGAATGGAAGTTCGAGGATATCTCCATGGACTTTGTTCATGGGTTACCTCGTTCCCGCTCCGGGAATGATTCAGTATGGGTTATTGTGGATCGACTGACAAAGGTGGCCCGGTTCATTCCAATGAAGAAGGAAGCACACGTGGATGTTTTGGTACGCCTTTTTGTGGAGCAATTTGTACGGTATCATGGCGTGCCCAAGACAATTGTTTCGGATCGGGATGGTCGGTTTACATCCAATGAGTGGAAGGCGGTACAGGCGTATTTGGGCTCACGCCTAACCTTTAGTACCGCATTTCATCCTCAGACGGACGGGCAGTCAGAGCGGACCATCAGATCACTGGAGGATTTATTGAGGTTATGTGTGTTGGACAGGGGAGAGCCATGGGAAAGGCTCTTGCCCCTGGTGGAATTCTCTTACAACAATAGTCATCAAGCGAGCATCGGTATGGCGCCCCATGAAGCCCTTTACGGAAGAAGGTGCAGGACTCCCTTGTCTTGGGTGCAAGATGAAGATCCGAAGGCATTGGGAAACGAATACATAGATGATACTGATGCGGCGGTCAGATTGATACGGGATCGCATGTTGGAGGCTCAAAGTCGACAGGCGAAATATTACAATAAAAAGCACCGGATGGTGGAGTTCCAAGTGGGCGAAAAAGTGTTCCTTAAGATTCGGCCGATGCATGGAGTGTCACGGGTGCGGGGAGTGAAAAAGCTCAGCCCAAGGTATGTTGGGCCATATATTATACTAGAAAGGATCGGCCCGTTGGCCTATCGGTTGGAGTTACCACCAGAACTAGAAAATCTCCATGACGTGTTCCATGTGTCGTCGCTTCGAAAAGCACTGTTGCGGCCCGACCAGTATATTCCCACTACTGATGGTGCAGTGGCATCAGATAGGTCTGTGCGACTAGAGCCGGTGCGGATTGTTGATAGCGAGACAAGGACTTTGCGCCGCAAAAGTGTACCCTTGGTGAAGGTACTATGGTCGAATCATGGGAAAGAAGAGTACACGTGGGAGCCAATGGATTTAATGCAGCAACGCTACCCGGAGTTGTTTGCTCAAGGTAATCTTATTTAAAAGCATATGTTAAATTTCCTGTTATGCTCTTCTCCCCATAGCCTAAGCCTGATTTCGGGGACGAAATCTTTTATTTTGTTTATAGGATTTGTAACGTCCCGAATCGCTCTAGGCCCCTAGTGTGTGTGTTTTGAGTCAGGAGGGTTGACTTGAGTCCTGAGAGTGCAGGGAATTGGACTGCACTTGTGGAGAAGTGGAGAATCAGTGTAAAAAGGAGGTGACACGGGTAGGGACACGGCCGTGTGCCTACCCGTGTGCGTCGAGTTGAGCTCGACGAGCCGTGTCGAGATCGTTGAGCTGTGTCGACACCAAGGGACACGGGTAGGGACACGGCCGTGTGTCTACCCGTGTGCGTCGAGTTGAGCTCGACGAGCCGTGTCGAGATCGTCGAGCTGTGTCGACACCAAGGGACACGGGTAGGGACACGGCCGTGTGCCTACCCGTATGCGTCGAGTTGAGCTCGACGACCCGTGTCGAGATCGTCGAGCTGTGTCGACACCAAGTGACACGGGTAGAGACACGGCCGTGTCCCTACCCGTGTGCGTCGAGTTGAGCTCGACGAGAAGTGTCAAGAGGCAACCCGAGAAGTACACGGCCAAGGACACGGCCAAGCACACGGCCGTGTCATAGGGACACGGGTCGGGACACGGGCGTGTCCCTACCCGTGTCAAGTGTTGAACCGACATGGAAACTGTCGTTGCCGCTTCGCCAGGCAGGACACGGGTAATGACACGGCCGTGTCCCTACCCGTGTCACATTTTATATATATAGGGGAGAGAAAACCCTAGCCGTTTTCATTCTCTTTTCTTCCCCTATTTTCTGTGAGATCTCCTGTGAGAGGGAAAACTGCAGGAGCAAGTCCTACCGGAGGAGATTCGCCATCGCCGTGAAAGGGAAAATGCCGCCAAGGAGAACTACGAGATCCATGGCTAGAAATGGTGGTACCGCTGGAGCCGATGTGAGTTTCCGACCCTCTCCCTTGGTGCTAGATCTATAGTTATTTTCCTAGGAGAGACATCGGCTCAAGAGAGTCTTGATGGAGAGGAGAAGATTTCTAGGTTCGGCCATGCTAGGATTTGAATCCTAGACTTTAGATCTCTTCAACCCTTCCCCTTTTCTTCAATACGACGATGGGTGAATGGTTTCGTGAGGAGTTTTGGCCTTTGAGGTTGAATAAGGGAGGAGGACATTTCTGGAAAATTTAGAAAGGATCGCTTGAGGAAGAAGACGGACCGATGCCGTCCATTTTTCTTTAAAAAGCGTGCAGAATCTGTATTCTGCGCGCAGCGAACTTCGTGGTCATTTTTATGTATGCTATGGCCAGATCTGGGCTTTCGGCTTAACACGAAAGTTGAAGCCCTTGAAAATATCTTTCAAACGAATGGTTGCACGACTTCTGGCGAAGTCTGTAGCCACGGGAAAGTCTAAACGAAAATGGTGTTCAATAAACCTCGTATGCAGAAACTGTGTTCTGTACGCAGCGGACTTCAAGTCCGATTTCAAATAGGATAATGTCAAATCTGGGTTGAGCTCTGAATATGAAAGATGTAGTCTATGGAAATACCTTTCCATCGAGGGGTTACACGACTTCACCGGATTCCTGTATCCTCGGGAATCTCCGGTCGAAGTTGATGTCCAGACTATTCCTGCACTTAAAAATCTGGGTTTATAATATTTGGATTTGGATTCGGTGAAACTAATATTACAGGTAACCTTGAGGCTTGGATAAACTCTTATGAATAATTAATTCAGTTGCATAAAATGATGAAGATTATTAATCGGATTTCATGTGATAGAATTGCAAGATAGTATACTTGAATGATTTGACTGGTTAGAAGTTAGTAGATTTTTTTATACATGTGCATCTTGATATATTGTGTTGAAATCACCTGATATGGCGTATAGAAGGATAACTCATGGCCATGTGAATGTTGAATAGTGGATTGAATTTGGTAGTCCAATACTTAGAGTGTCGTCTTCCTATGAGTAGTGTTGTGTGAGTTTGTAAGTGCGGTGTTGACCGCCACTTGTTTTGGTTGTGTTGAGATGAGGTGTGGATGGATGGTTGGGCTGTGCCCTCGTGTTTGCTTCCGAGGCCCCTTCCACGTTATGTTGATGTGGTATTTGCATGTGGTGTGAGTCGACACGCGGTGTCGTAATCCCGGGTTAAGGATAGTGTGGCAGGTCTACGGGCTCGCCAGTCGTCACACCGACGGGAGTTGGCAGTTAGACTTGGTCGGTTTGGGCTGTGTCCTCGGTGTTCACGTCCCGAGGCCCCTCCGACCATGTGAACGGTTGGGCTGTGTCCTCGTGCTTTCTTCCGAGGCCCCTTCCGGGTCACGCAAGGCCAGTTCGGGCTGTGTTCTTGGTGCACATCTACCCAAGACCCCGCTAGGCCATAGTACGCATGGGCTCCGCTGTTGTGTTCTTAGTGTTGAGGCGTACGGAGGCCTAGGTGAAGTAGTGTGATACCCGCCTAGTAGTAGAAGTGCCCGTTCTACTGTCACCGCCTGGCCACGGCGGCTGATGCCTGAGAGGTTAGCTACCTGCTCGAAAAGTGGGAACTATAGTCTGTGTCGACATAGCAATTGCATGGGTGTGCATGGGTGAGTCATTGCATAGCATTCATAGCATTTCATAACATTGCACAACAAGATCCTCATCGTATAAGTTTGTATGGGCACTCTTATACGATGAGTTACTTTTATGTAACCCGATCCTTAACTTATAAGTTTGTATGGGCATTCTTATAAGTTAAGTTACTTTCCTGCTGTTACTTATACTTGCTAGTTTACTTGTAGCTCTTATATAAATGCTGATAGTGATACTGTTTCTCTTACTCTACTGCCACCTGTTTGTACCTGTCATACACTTATAAATATTGTACCCTTGTTTCTCTTTCTCCGCCCGGTGCCGAGGAGTCGCCGGGGGAGCGGATGTGAAACCACTTAGTCGTTTCGACTAACGGTTGCTACGTCTTCCTTTTTAGGAGGTCACGCCGCAGGTAGAGCAGCCGCAGACTACGCAGCAGGACAGCCAGGCCAGGACGACAGGGCCTGATGTGACGGTGCCGTCGATACCGTCTGTTACTGATGTTAGTATTTTTATTACTCTGATGTAGCCCGTTTGGGCAATGATTAGCTGTGCTCTGATATTTTGTAGAAGCATGTTTTAGCTTCTCATTATTGATGTTTTGGACCTTATATACTTAGTGTGGATTTTGACTTCTCTGTTTATTTATTTGGTTGGGTTGGCATGATATATTGATATGGTTTCAGCCGGCGGAATAGGCGTCTTGTGGTACAGGTTAGCCCGTGTGCTAATGCTACCGCAAGGCGGCTGTTCCGGGCATAAGACTCCCTCTTCGTGCCGTGTTTTGGGATCCGGGGAGGGGGGTTCTTACAAGATTTGTAGAAGCCGAAAAGTGGGAGATATTACCCTCTCGGCTAAGGCTAAGGTGGCTCCAAGTTGGCTCTCAACTCCATTGGTATTGGTAATGAATATCTCTCTCAACTCCCTTGGTGCACACCTTACCATCTTGCATTAAAACACAACCAAGTCTGATAAGTGACGCATCAACATACACAGCATACTCCACTCTTTCAGTAGGTATGGTTAAAATTGGAGCAGTACATAATCTCTTCTTCAGTTCCTGAAAAGCCACTTCACACTTATCACTCCAAATTTACGCAGAATTCTTCTGAGTAAGTTTAGTTAGAGGAGCATACAATACTAAAAATCATTCCACGAATCTTCTATAATAGCCAGCAAGGCCTAAGAAGCTCCTAATCTCCTTAGGTGTAGAAGGTCTCTCCCATTCCATCACAGCATAAATCTTGGTCGGGTCTACAGAAATACCATCCTTGCTGCAACATGACCGAGAAAGTACACCTGAGGTAGCCAGAACTCATATTTGCTCAACTTCGCATATAGTTTATGCTCCCTCAGGGTTGACAAGACCGAACGCAAATGCTGAGTATGCTCCTTATCATTACGAGAATACACCAAGACATCATCTATAAACACAATAACGAATCGGTCCAAGAAATCCTTAAACACCCTATTCATCAAATCCATGAAAGCAGAGGGTGCATTGGTTAAACCGAAAGACATCACCAAAAATTAATAATGTCCATGCCGCGAATGAAACGCAGTTCGGGAAATGTCTGCCTCACGAATTCTCAACTGGTGGTAGCCTGAGCGAACATCGATCTTTGAAAATACCGAGCACCCACGCAGCTGATCGAACAAATCATCAATCCTTGGCAGGGGATATCTATTCTTAATGGTTACCTTGTTCAATTCCCTATAATCGATGCAAAACCTCATCGATCCATCTTTCTTCTTAACAAACAAAACAGGAGCACCCCATGGAGAAGAACTTGGTTTAATAAAATCACACCTCAGCAACTCATCGAGCTAAGTACGCAACTCATCCAACTCATGCGGAGCCATACGATATGATGCTTTGGCAATAGGACGAGTACCTGGCTCGAGGTCTATCACAAACTCTATCTCCCTTTCAGGAGGAAGTCCAGGAAGACTATCAGGAAAGACATTTGGAAACTCTCGTACCATAGAGACATCCTCAAGACGTGGTGTAACAAAAGCTATTTCCATAGCAGAAATAGAAACTAAAAATGTCTCGCAACAGACTCGATAGCACGACAAGCACATACTGCAGAAATGACAGGGAAACTCTGTCCTGAAATCCATAGATGCTCATAGGTTGTCCGTCGTCCATCCTGAAATCCAGTCGCTTAGCCTTGCACTGGATGACCGCATCATGCTTAGACAGCCAGTCCATGCCCAGAATCACGTCAAAATCAGACAAATCCAAAATCATCAGATCCGCAAAGGCCAGAAAATTGCCAAGATAAATAGGGTATCTTAGAACTCCTTGATTAGACATCACCAAATCACCAGAGGGAAGCTTGACATTGAAAGAGTCTCCTAATTGATCCACACCCAGGCGATGTTTATCAACAAACCTCCGAGCCACGAAGGAATGGGTGGCACCCGAATCGAAAAGAACGCGCGCCCACATATTCTGCACCTTAAACTCCCATAAAATCGTAACATACATAACAAAACGAATGATAACTAGGGCAACAACAATAAATAATAAGTATATTTTAAACTTCGACTAACCTGATATCACTTGCGTAGAGTTTTGGGCTTCCTCGCTAGTCATCATGTTCAGGTTTCCTTTTCCTTTATCCAGGTTCGGTGGCGGTGGCAGAGCTCGAAGTGGGGCAGGCTGTAGTTGGGGATGAGCCTGGGCATGAACACTTCTGGTGTCCCTTCTCCCCCCACTGGAAGAAAATCCTTTCCTTCATCCAGCACTGACTCACATCATGACCTTTCCTTGCACAGAATGAGCAAACTAGCTCTCCCTTGGGTGCACCTTGGATGGCGTGCACCTACTGCTGCTTCAGGGTGGCAGTCCTCTTGAAACATCTTTCGTAAGGGTGGCCGGGATGACCACAGAAACTACACACTTCCTTACTTTTCTTCTTCGAAGAAAGGCCAGATGCCCTGCAGCTACCATCCTCAACTCCTTTCCTTTTCTCCTTCATCACTGCAGCACTGCAGTTCTTAGCATTTTCAATCTCCTCCACTTTCAAAGCGGCTTCCACTACTTCAGCATAACTTTTAGTTCGGTAAGCGCATGCCAACTGCTGGACATCGCTTCTTAGTCCTCCAAGGAAATGCTTCACTCTACCCTCCTCAGAAACTACCAAATCAGGAGAAAACCTGCTCAGTTTGCTAAACTCAATCTCATACTCGCTCACGGTGAGCTGTCTCTGCTTCAAATGCAAGAAGTTATTCATCAAACGGTCCTGCTCGACCGAAGTTAGAAACTTTTTCAGCAGCATCTTCTTAAAAGATTCCCAAGAACATCCTTCCTTCAGACCCTCTCTTTCCCAAATCCACCAACTCTTTGCCAGGCCTTTTAACTGATAGGCTGCAATCATCAACTTCTGGGCTTCTAGAATTCTGGAATACGAAAACATCTCATCGATGGAGATGATCCAATCGTCTATAATCAGAAAGTCGGCACTCCCGTCGTAGGTGGGAGGTCCCAACCGCTGGACGTGCGATATGAAATTCATTTCTGGTGGTATCGCCATCGGGGCACCAGAGGAGCAGGGGTATCGGGCACGGCTTGGCCCAAGGCAGGCTCTTGCACTAAAGGTTGCTACGCGGGAGCGGCAGACAACAAAGACTCAATTTGCGATTGCATCGCAACTAATTGCCTTGACAGAGCCTCATTGCTCTGACGTAGACTCTGAATAATTACATCACTTTGCGCACCTGATGACTCACCCTCCGATTTGGGAGTTGACCTCGTCGTAGGACGCTTTGGCGGCATTCTAAAAAGCAAACGGACAACTCATCAAAATCATGGCTTACAACAAAGCCACTCAACTAGTTCAGACATACTTATAAGACACTTGCTTATGCTGCAACTTGCTCTGGGATTTTATAATGATGTTATGTCCTACTTAGGATGATATCCTCTCATCCTATTGACTCATGTGTCTATGACATGATTGCATGTATTATTTATTCTTATCTAAAATCATGTGTGTACATGTGTCATCATGTAGACATTAACTTAGCACGCGTGCTTATGCGATGATATGCAATGTATGCTATGCTATGCATTCTAAAAAGGCCCTAATGTATGATATGAGTGGCGTACATATGAAATGTTATGCATCCCATACTACATAACATTGCATGCAATGAGGAAAAGAAAACGTGCTAATGGGCACCCATGAGATGGTGGTTATGCATCCCATACTACATAACTGTCACATGTTGCCGCCTATGGTGGATCCATATACAAACACATATTATGCATTCCATACTACATAATATGCCCCGTATACTTCTTATCATGCTATGAGTATGGTGACTATGCTTCGGCAAAGGCGTACTGATGACACATCGGTGTGTGTATGAAATGTCACTAAACAACATACACTAACAAGGAAAGGTTGCCCGACCAATTGTTAAACAACCTCCCTCTGATACCAACTATCACAACCCGCATTTTCACCGAATATAATAACTTATCAGAGTAAGGGAAAATGCGCGTCATGATTCCACGTCAGCAGGGGATACTGCGGATGCTCAGGCAGACACCTACTTAAACATGAAGAAAGATTATTTGAGTTATTTTAAGGAAAATCTGCTAAGTACAATAGTTAGCCGTATCCCTCGGCTTAATGGCTCATTTAGTCCACGAATGAAAATATAATTATACTCTGCGGAAAAATACTTATTTAGATTGACTCCAATATCCTACATGAGTATAAACGTCCCCAAAGGACAACTCATGCTATGCAAGACTCTAAATTTATAATAGTAGTAAGGATAGCTTTTACGGTCGCCAAATATAATAAGCTAGAGTTTTTAAATTATGCAGTGCATGAAGTAGTAGTAAAAGATTTTATAGTTGAAAATACCTAACATGCATTCCTAGTATAAAACCTCCCAGAGAGCAAGTAGTACACATCCACATATAGAAAACTAAGCAGCTAGCAAGTATCTAAAAGTAACAACACTGTGGGCGTCAACAAACTGACACAAACCCGCATACAAAAACATATGTCTGAACCAGTAACTAAATAAACAACAAACTACCTCGTTGAGACGAGGTAACAACTACGGCCAACACTGCTGCCCAGAAACTCCAAAACTAGCTCTGATACCTGCTACTGCTCTGAACGTGAGGCATTCCAAAGACAGAACACCTCAGCAAGAAGGAACAAATGGTGGCAGAAATTAATAAGCCCAAATAAACAAAGGTCAAAGGGGTACCAACCCAAGACCAATAGTACTGAAATAAAGTACAAAAAAAGAGGAACAAGTCATCATCATGAAGAAGAACTCTTACGTGATTTGTCATGTACAATAATAGTATACCAGACGCACGAGGCTAAGAGGTGAAAATATGAATAATTCATAAGGAAGAAAATACAAATCCTTTATTAGGTACCTGTGGTCGACTTTACCCAAAAACACGGGCGAGGTGGTCACTCGTGGACACACCACCCAAAAACACGGGCGAGGTGGTCACTCTTGGACACACTACCCAAAAACACGAATATAAAATCCATCTAACTGTGAGGGAGTCTCATACTCTCCACCATACACCGCAGACATCCAAAAGCCGGGTAGACTTCCACATGGCACTAATGAAGGAAACAACCACTGCGAAGGTGGAATCATGCACTTACTCCCGCATTCAAGAAACCCAAAGAAACGACAACACAAATATCTCAAGATTTGGCTCGACAGATTCTACTTGACATTACCAGATTCAAGACGTGGTTGATCAACCTCTAGGAGCAATTTACAATCCTAGATAAACTCTAACTCATTTAATAATGAAAGCTAAGGCATTTATAGTCATCATTAAGACACATCAGGAACAATTAAACGTAACCAGACAAGATCGAGCTTACCAAGACAAAACCTTACAACATCATGTGATCGTTAAAACGGTTAATTATAACAATAATTTGGAAGAATAAGCGCAGAAAATTTTAAAGACATGAAAATATAGTCGTTACCATCAAATCGGAAAAGGAGAAACGAGGGGAAACCACCACTTGCCTTGGTTTAACCAGAAAAGTCCACCGAATCACTCCACGTCGTAGATTGGGGCAAAAGGATGCGGGAGGAGTTGAAATCTGAACAAGAACGACCGAAAAGGAGGTTAGGGCCGAAAAACCCTAATGAGAAATCTCAAGAAACGGGGAAGATATTACCACGATGGCGCAGCTCTCGGCGAGAGCTTTTCGGATCTATGATCGGTTGAATATTTCGAGCACCGGAGTACCGTCGGTGGCCACCGGAAGAAGTACGGACGGACGACCTATTTCTCACATGCCGCTCTGGTTTGGGAAGAAGAAGAAATTCTCGGTCGGTTTAATGATGTAGAAGAAGAAGAAAGTATTTATACTTAAACAGCAGAAATAAACCGGGTTCAGCTAAAATCGGTTTTTCGAGACAGAAGGAACGGGCCACTCGAGTACTATAGGGGTACTACTCGGGTACAGTAAGGGAT
This sequence comes from Platanthera guangdongensis, assembly GCA_039583875.1. Taxonomy (NCBI): domain Eukaryota; kingdom Viridiplantae; phylum Streptophyta; class Magnoliopsida; order Asparagales; family Orchidaceae; genus Platanthera; species Platanthera guangdongensis. Next base: position 66,568,263 of record CM077161.1, on the reverse strand, counting down.
ACTCGAGTACAGGAAAAGGACAACTCGAGTAGTAAGGTGACTACTCGAGTACTCGAAAACAACTACTCGAGTAGTAAGATGACTACTCGAGTACATGAAAAGACCTACTCGAGTGTCAGGCAACTACTCGAGTACTCGAAAGAAACTACTCGAGTACTCGAAAGGAACTACTCGAGTAGTAAGGTAACTACTCGAGTATGAGAAGAGACCTACTCGAGTACTTATAAGGCAGCTACTCGAGTACTCGAAAGGAACTACTCGAGTAGTAAGGCAACTACTTGAGTACAAGAAGAGACCTACTCGAGTACTTATAAGGCAGCTACTCAAGTACTCGAAAGGAACTACTCGACTAGTAAGGCAACTACTCGAGTACAAGAAGAGACCTACTCGAGTACTTATAAGGCAGCTACTCGAGTACTCGAAAAGAACTACTAGAGTAGTAAGGCAACTACTCGAGTACAAGAAGAGACCTGCTCGAGTACTTATAAGGCAGCTACTCGAGTACTCGAAAAGAACTACTCGAGTAGTAAGGCAACTACTCGAGTACAAGAAGAGACCTACTCGAGTACTTATATGCACCTACTCGAGGACTCAAAAAGAACTACTCGAGTAGTAAGACAACTACTCGAGTACAAGAAGAGACCTACTCGAGTACTTATAAGGCAGCTACTCGAGTACTCGAAAAGAACTACTCGAGTAGTAAGGCAACTACTCGAGTACAAGAAGAGACCTACTCGAGTACTTACCGATTATATGCATGAACAGTACACCTACACGAGACGCAGGAATTTCACTCGAGTCAAGCCTTGCAGGAAAAAAAATTCTTTGCAAATGTAAACTTTTGATCAAACAATATGAATGAATAGTAAAAGACATTTTTGAATAGTACTATAATATTAAAATAATCATACTTATATATTTTTAAACAAGGAAACTACGAGATCAAAACGGAGGCCCAAACGGTCATCGAATTAAACGAAACTCACGTCGTAGGCAAATACTGACGCTACGAACACAACGAAGAAGTCAAAACTAAAATCCGATGAGCCATTCCCGAGATATTAATCTTCAAAGTATGCGGCGAACATAAACAATCCAAAACTTCAATCGCGCGCTGATACTTCAAAAATGCTCGGATTGTGACGAAACTTGACCAGTAAGCCCAAACTTACATAAATTAAATTCCAAATGCAAAAATCTCCCATCACAATAAGTATTCGGCCAACACGACCGCACAGACGTGAAAATGCCTTAACGACATTGCGTCGTCAACTCGACGTTAAAAGTAACGCCACGATGTCATAAATATGACGTTGCCCATTCAAATAAAATCATCGAAAAAAAATCGGGCGCGTTACATCAAATACAAACGATATGTGTTATTAGCAAACTAAGAAGCGTGGAACGCATGCTCAAACAGTCTCCCCTTTTGATAATAACAAATCCACTTATAAAGAAATCATGAATGATCTATAAAGTGTTAGAAAATATGATTAGCAGGACTAAGCATTTGTATGTGCACACACTCCTTTTTGATGTAACTCCCCCTACATGTGTACTCCCCCTACATGTATACTCCCCCTAAATAAAAGCAAATGATACGATTGAATTTGGTTTAAGTTTTAAAATGAAAGTAATCCTAATGAAGTAATCCCAAGGAATTATTTCTCAAAACAAATTCTCCCCCTTTTGGTATTATCAAAAGAAATAGCAGAGTGACTGTGAAAGCAACATATGAAAAACCACAAATTAAAAATCAAGTGTAGAGCATGTGAACCATTGTATAGTAATGATGAAAGTGAGTGAACACGTAGCATTGGTAAATTCATCAAGTTATATCATATACACATACACTAGTGAATATAATTTAGAATTGTTTACAGTCCAATTCTCATGAGAAGAAATGTTAGAGATGACAATGTCGTGTACAGTGAGAGTTAGATGAAAAACACATATGTAGAACTTTAAAAGTAGATGAACAAGTGAAATGTTAAAAAACAACATAACATAGAAATATATACAACTAGTCGTACATGTACCCAAGAATTTTGTGCACAAATATTAAATGAATAGCCATATAAAGTTTTCACAAGACACTTTACAATTCTTTCCATGGTTCTCAATCTCACAATGCTTATGAAGACTTATCAAAAGGGTAAGTAGTGCTTGCTGGAGGTTCCTTGTCAACCCCTTTATTTTTTTATAAACACAGCAACAAAGATGTTGAATGAATAATGTTCTTTTTTTTTTTAGGAACCATAATTTTCTAATTTTTGGCAAGATAAAGGACTCTGAATTCACTTGTGTTGCAATATTGGATAATCAATGATAAGTTGTTCAAAGTAAACAAGGATAATGCAATGGTTCCATCATGAAATTCTAGTGGTTATGGTAGAACATCCACAATTCACATATGTATTAAAGGTGAATTCATGTGTAGAGTTTCACATGTGTCTGTGTGAGTGCATTATCCTAACTAAAATATTTCTCGTGCTTAGAGGCATGCGTAAACAATTTCACAAGTATAATACACTAGGAGAGTTGTATAAAGAAAATGATATTCGAAGTTTGAATAATTGAACAATGTTTGAACTACTCCATTTAAATGAATATACATTGTACAATGACTAACCATGAGAAAGGATGACTACTATGCATCCATAAGAATATTTGGGCCAAAAAATAACACAATAGAAAATCTGGGATATCGCCAGGTGATATCGGATATCGCCGATCGGCGATTGCGCGGAATTATAAAAACCGCCAGATTCGTAGTCAAAGCACCGTTTGGAAGATATTTTCCTAAAGCACTCGAGCGGAATCTCGTCCCGATGTCGGCGAACTCTCAAAACAAAGGTACAATGATGGAATTTTTTGTATCCTTTCTTTAGGATTTTTGATTGAAATATATATAAGGAAGATTCCATGGAATTTGAGTAGAGAAATTTTAGTTATGATGGTTATTTTGCTAGGATTTGGGATAAACCTAAAGCATGGAATTTTCAGAAAATAGACCTTAGATCCTGGAGATTGATGAAGTGCAAACATAGATATAGGATTTTTTGAGTAACCTAAACTCAGATCTAGAGTTTGCCTAGTAGATTCTCAAAAAAAACCATGGTTTTAGGGAAGAAGATGATGAATAGTGGTTTTGAAATTTTCCTTGAATTTGTTTACGTAAATTGGGAAGAAACTAATTTGTTTTTTCAGATCTTGTATGTAGGGATGTTGAATATTGAAATAGCATGGTGAAACCGTAAATTTGTTGATTTTCGCTATCGCCGGCGACAGTGAGTATCGCTTGGCGATATTGACACTTTTTGAAAAGATTTGTGTTTTACTGTGTATAGATATGGATTCCAGTTCTAAGGCTATGAGAAGCATAAGAAGTGTTAGTCACTCAACATACAAGACATATCAGGGTACTGAAACTGCAAACATTGGTGTTGGAAAAGTGATAGAGTTCGACCTAGCTCGCCACGCACACATACACGACCTTCTTGCAATGGCAAGTATAATGTCTGTCATAATACCAGACACGTTTTCTTCAGTGTTGATTAGGGAGTTTTATATCACTTAATGGACCCTGATTTCACAAAATTGAATGGTGTAGTGCGTTCTCGAGTTCAAGGACAAACAGTAGAGATAATGCACTATGATTTAAGAGAAGAATTTGGCTTAATTGAGCACGAAAACATTTTGGATGCTGTGGAGAATTATAGAAAGGACAGGGATTGGACTTTATTGAATATGGTTTTACATGGAAATTCCATGAAAACCCTAATTCAGTCCACGTCTACGCTCACCCTAGATGCATGATTAGTGCAAGACATTTTGAGACATACGATCTTGCTCAAGTCCGGGGATACGAGAAAGATAACAACTCAATTGAGCTACGTGACTTATATGATCTTGGAGAGGGAGCCTTTTGACTTGGAGGATTTTATTTTATCTATAATCTAGTACACTTTTAGACTTAAGAATCTGATGTGGAAGAAACTTAACACTCTACCAGTTGGAGCAGTAATCCAATTTATCCTATATAAAAAATATAGTTCGATTGACCCAGAATTCTATTTGGATGATTGCGAGCCTTCTATATTTTGTGCGTATGGTATACACACTAGTGGCCATTCATCATGAGCTGGTTCCACACGTAGTAGTGAACCAGTATCAACGATCAGAAACCCACCACTCTCAAGAGGAACACTGTGTGAAGGATTAGACGACTTGTGAGAGTTGTTCGAGGAACACAAAAGAGAATTGAAAAAACATCACACAGGAATGCAAAAGTTTATTAAATTTTTGACTAAGATCCTCAAACTGAAACCAACTCTGGTGGAGGCTGCTGAGTGGGATAACCCAGTTGTGGATCCTCTACGAGAGTCTTTAGGCCGACCTCATTGGAGACGGAGCAGCGGTCAAAGCTCTACAGAAGAACAGGAGGATACCAGTGTTGGGGATAGCAGAAATATTTGTGGTTCGGACAAGAAAAAAGGCTTCTGGAGATATCATCGAGCGACAGCCAGTAACGCCAGGCGATAGTACTTTTTAGTGTACTTTTTTTTTATGTGAGCATTAAGCATTGTAATATTTTTAGTGAACTATGTTGTGTGTACTATTATGAATGTTGTTTCATACATTATGTCTTAATATGGTGATTATGTTAATTTAATTATATATTTTTGTGTTTTTATTAAAAGAAATTTGTTCGTTTAATTATTATGTCAATTCATTAGCTTGTTATGTCCAGGATTCCTAACTCTAGGCTCAGTAAAGAAAAACGGGAATCTGGAAATGGTTATATGAAAATATCGTCAAGCTGTGAATCTGTTCCTATAAAATTAACTTTTACATTATTTTGTTTAATGTGGTCTCTAATGAAATTATGGAGTACATCTATATGATTGGACCTAGAGTGATGAACTGGATTGTTGGTTAAATCAATTGTACTTTTGTTATCACATTTTAGTTCAACAGTGTCGTGGTTTATTCAAAAGTCTTCTAAGGTTTGTTTCATCCAAAGTGCTTGTGCACAATAACTACCTAGTGCAATATATTCGGCCTCGGTGGTGGACAAGGCAGCATAATTTTGTTTCCTACTCGACCATGAAATGAGTGATCGGCCAAGAAAGTGATAAGTGCCACTTGTGCTCTTACGATCTAATGAACAGTCAGCATAATCAAAATCTGAATAACCATGCAAAATAAAACTATCATTATGTGGATACCACAAACCAAGCTTAGATGTAACAATAAGATATCTAAAAATACATTTAAACGCTTTTAAATGTGATTCTTTAGGATTAGCCTGAAATCTAGCACATAAACAAACTGCAAACATAATATCAGGTTTAGATACTGTTAAATACCAAAGTGATCCTATCATCCCTCTATTTTATGTTTGATTTATAGAAATTTCACTTTCATCTTTTCCTAATTTCAAAGACACTCATAGGGGTATTAGCTTATTTTAGATTTTCAAATCCAAATCTTTTTATAACATCATGAATATATTTAGATTAACAAATAAAAATACCATCATGCCTTTGTGTAATTTGAAAACCAAGAAAATAAGTAAGTTCTGTTGGAACCCTACTTGTGATTTGGGCTAGGTTCACTATTAGGATTGTTAAGATGACTCCCAACATGTATAATCTAGGGTCATAAGTTAGTCCTTGGGTTAAGGATAGTCACTTGAGGTTAGATAGTTGGAACCTACTTTCAGAAGACTTCAGAGAAAGAAGACTTTAGTGACAAGGCAGTTTAAAAAATGCAGAAAAGGCGTTCGACGATAGCTGAACTCAGCTCGACGATCGTCGATCACAGATCGACGAACTCAGAGTTCCTTCTCTAAGTTGAGCCCGACTAAAGTCCAGCTGTGATCGATGAACTGTGATCTTATATCAGAAGTTAAGCTCGACGAGAGTCTAGTTGAGATCGACGAACAGTGATCTCATATCAGAAGTTCAGCTCGACGAAGTGCTATCTCAGTTTGATTAAGTTAGAGCTCAGGTCGATGAAATCTTTGCTGAGTTCGACTAACTCCTTTTAGGTTCTGTTCGACTAAAACTTCTCTGCATGTCTCAGTTCGACTATGTTAATTTGATTTCAAGTTATATAATATTAAGACAATAATACTCTGATAATTAATGCTCAATATTCTCAAGAATATGGTTGTTACCTGGCTGCATTAATTATGGATTTCACAGAGTTATTACTCTACCATATTTACTAGGACAGTTAGGGAAATACATTCAAGACAAAATCAATCATTCTAACTCCCAGAAATTATGCAGAAGATTTCAAGGAATTTAAAATTCAAATGTCTTTGAATCTGCAATCAATATATAAAGAAAATTTTCAGAAGATTGCTAAGGACAAGCAGTAATCAATAAGGAGAAGTGGAAAGAGAAAATCTGAATTAGAGAATAAGAGACATAGACAAAACATCTTGTTCATCATCTTTTGTTTTCAAGCTTTTCTTCCAGTAACACATATTCAGTCTGAGACCAACAAGTTCAATCTCTTAGAATCATTTACTGGAAGAAGAATTTTTCAACTTTGAAGGCCTATACCCTGAAGCAAAGCTTCCACTCCTGATCAAATTCATACAACTTAGGGGGAGCTTTGACAACATCAACAAATCCACTAGTCTTCTTAGAGATTTGAGACAGAGAAGACAACATCATCTTTATTTTCTTTAACTGTGTACAGGATTATAACTCCCTTCAAAAGTTAAACTTTTTGGTTCTCAAGTCACCTGATCAAAAGACTGGGTTTGGTTTTTGGGCACCTGATCAAAAGCTCAAAGGGTTGCTCGATCTCCCTTAGAAAATAGATCTTGTTGTGACAGGACACCTGATCAAAAACTTGTGGTGGCAGGGCAGCTGAGCAAAAACCTGTAGCGATTTCCTCCAAGGGTGGTAGAAGAGTGGATGTACCCAGGTTTATTGGGGAACCACTATAAACACCTTGTGTTGTCTAGTTGTGCTTTACTTGTTTATTTTCTGTACTGTGATATCTCTCTTTATATATATATATATATATATATATATATATATATATATATATATATATATATATATATATATATATATATATATATATATATATATATCACCTATTTTAATCCGCAGTAAAAACAAATTAAAGTTTTTAAAATACTCTATTCATACCCCCCACCCCTCTAGAGTTAGTTAGACCAATCCCTCACTTTCAATTGGTATTAGAGGGACAGGTTACTTGGTTATACATGCTAACACCTGAACCAAAAGATCTGTGATTGATCTTATCTACTCTAGTTGTCTTTTATATCATGGCACAAAATAAGGAATATTCAAGCACCAGACCTCCCCTATGAAATCTTAATAAGTTTGCACTTTGGAAGGCAAGGATTAGGCTTTATATGAATTCCATTGATGAAGACATATATAATCCCATTTTAACAGGTCCCCCAATACCAGTGGAAACTACAAGTACCAGCGCAGTGCAACCACTGAGTGGACTGAAGCACAAAAGAAGGCCAAGATTCCTGATGCTAAAGCAATAAGTAGTCTGGCCCAAACTATGTCTGATGATATATTCCAGAAGGTTGCTGAATGTACTTCAGCAAATGCCATTTGGGACTCTCTAAATGCTATGGTAGCTGGACTGCTGATGAAAGAAAAGATAGGAGATTACACTTGATCTCTCAGAATGAGAATTTCAAGAAGGAAGAGTCAGAGTCAGTTGCAAATATGTATAATAGACTCAGCCTCATAATCAATGAGCTGAAAACTATGGACAAGGACATCTCATTAACAGAGATAAATGACAAGATTCTTATGTACTTCCCTAGCACATGAGACTCTAGGATCTGGTCAATCAAGGAAGCCAGAAGCCTAAATGAGATCTCTACTGAAACCTTATTGGGCAAGCTCAAGTCTTATGAGCAGCTCATCAAGACCAAAGAGGCTGAGCAAAGGACTTCCTCTTCAGTAAGTAAAGAGCAAAGCATTGCTTTCAAAGCAAGTGAAAAAGTAGAAGCCACTCTAGAAAATGAAGATCTGTTGAGTCTCTTGGCTAAGATATTCTAAAAGATGGCAAGGAAGGATTTCAGGAGAAGATCTTCCAGAAAAGATGATAAGCCAAGGTATGACAAAACCCCTACTAAAGAAATAGTTTGCTATGGATGCAGGAAACTTGGTACATACTTCCAGAATGTCCTGAAAAGTAAAAGAAAGACAAGATGAAAGAGAAAGACTCCAGGAAACATTCCAGCAAGCCCCCTCCAGCAAATATAAAAAGCAGGAAAGAGGATTTATTGTTGAGACTTGGAGTGAATCTGAGTCAGAATCTTCATCCAGCTCCAGTGAAGATGAAGAAGAGGCCATGTAACACCCCCTATCTGTCACATAGTATATAGCAGTAGGTCCGGCCGGGGCCCGACGCCATATACCATAGACAGACCGGGTGGTTACTCAATGGAAACCATCCAACCAATAACAACATCCTACATAGAGCATTCTAGCGGAAGAAATAAAATTGTTGCATTAATAAAGAACCCAACACTAGCATGAATGTCCACTACAAAGCCAACATGAATGAAGTACAAATACACAAGTACTGGCCTTAAAGCCTTACAATTATTTTTCTCAAGTTACATGTTTTCTAAACCACGGCATGCAGGTCGGTCATACATGAATAAAATAGGTAAACACTCCAATTAGGCCTTCGAGGGCCGACTCAGTGATTTGGGCTTTGGCCCGCTATTTACTGCTCGGCTCTGCAGCACCTGCAACCAACAATACACCACACGGTGGCAAACAAAAGCAACGGTCAGCTATGCTGACCAAATTATAACGATCCCGCCCCCAAACCTGGGGCGGCGATGCTCCTTCCCTGCACTTTATTAGTATAACCAAGCAGTAATATAACAACACTACATCACAGGCGCAGGCACGCACGACCACATGCCCCGTGCTCTCAGGGAACATTCTCGGTGATCACGGTCAAAGTCCGCCGACTCACCACCGCCCCCAGGACGGCAATATCTCGTGAGCAACTGGTCTTTTTGGCCACTGCCTAAGACCCTCCATCTATGCCAATGGCGAGTGCCACGTACTTTAGGTCTCTCTAACCGAACCACATAGATCGGGTACGGTTTCGCCTGACCTGTTGCTCACACTGCAATGTCAATGTAAGTCGTCTACGCGGGTCAAGCTTCCTCGAGTCTCGTATCTCCCATACAATCACATAACCCAGTTATGTTCAGCTTGGCTCCCAGGCCACCATGTTGGCAGAACCACGCATCTGCCCAGTTTTCCGGGTGCACCTTGTAGTTAATCCCCAAGGCTCCCTGTTGCAATCTACCACGTAGAAAACCCGAAAAACAAACATTCGCACGGAGTCTTCTCTGGCCATTTATGCAATGCAACATCACCGATCCAAACCAACTTGTCCGGGTAGGCTTCACACATCATGCCTATATCCGTTCTTGATTACGGACTCTACATGTACACAATGTGGACTATTCATGTCTACCTGAAGGAATGCCTCAAACTCACCGCAAACTCGCGAGAGCGGGCTTCCCTATGCAAAAGAAGTAGAGCTTCACATGCTCAAGTAGAGAATCGTTACCCTAGCATTCTTCTTTGGTGCCATGGAAATGTAAGCGGACGAAAAGCACTGCCCTCTCCTAGCCTTCGTAGATCCGAAGTCGGTTCGCGATTTGGATCTCCGAAGCTCCGCCGGTGACCGAATCTAGACTTCTTCTTCCTCATCAACCTGTGTCGACACAGCAGGCCCTGTGTCGACACAGCAGGCCCTGTGTCGACACAGCAGGACCTGTGTCGACACAGCAGGCCCTGTGTCGACACAGCAGGCCCTGTGTCGACACAGCAGGCCCTGTGTCGACACAGCAGGCCCTGTGTCGACACAGCAGGCCCTGTGTCGACACAGCAGGCCCTGTGTCGACACAGCAGGCCCTGTGTCGACGCAGCAGACCTTATGTCAACATAGCAGACTGTGTCAAACACGCCACAACTCGCCAAGGACACGGCCTATGACACGCCCGTGTCCCAGGCCGTGTGACCCCTGCCAAATTCCTAACTTGGCTCAAAACGCCTCCCGTCGCTCTTTTGAGTTTCGGGGCGTTACAACTCTCCACCTATAATTTCGTTTACGAAATTATATAAAGGAAAGATAAGCATAAAACTTAAACGGTACCTGAGCAAAACAACTTCGGGTACTCCTCAAGAATAGTCTGCTCTTGCTCCCAAGAGAGCTCCTCCCGACCGCAATTGTCCCAACGGACCTTGACCATCCTGATCTCTTTATTGCGTAGCCGCTTGACTTTCTAGTCGTGAATACGTACGGGCTTGACCTTCGTCATCAACCCATTATCGACCAGCACTTGATCGACCGCGATCACTTGGGTAGGATCTTGCACCGCCTTCCGTAGCACTGATATATGGAATACATCATGTAGACCACTAAGCTCCACTGACAGCTTCAACCGGTACGCTGCTTCACCAATCAGCTTCAGAACCTCAAACGGTCCAAGGTACCTTGGGCTTAGCTTCTTCAAGTGTCGCACCCGCGAGACACCCTTGAACGGCTTGATCTTCAAGTACACCCAATCACTAACAGTGAACTCCACGTTCCTGTGCTTGGCATTATAGTACTTAGCCTAGTGGTCCTGAGTGATTAGAAACCTCTCTCGTATGGTTCTCATCAAAGAAGTAGCATCCTCCACCTCTAGTCGTTTGTACAACTTTGACTCGCCCGTTTCCAACCAAAACAATGGCGTGCGACACCTTCTACCATAAAGGGCCTCGAAGGGCATCATTTGTATGCTTGCATGGTAGCTATTGTTGTACGCGAACTCCACCAAGTATAGATGGTCTTCCCATTACTTTCCAAAGTCCAGGACACACATGCGAAGCATGTCTTCCATTGTCCTATTGACCCTCTCAGTCTGACCAGCCGTCTGCGGATGAAAGGTTGTGCTAAAACTCAGCTTTATTCCCAACATCTGCTGCACCAGCCTCCAATCATTGGACGTGAACCGCTCATCTCGATCACTCACGATGCTGCGGGGCACACCATGAAGCCGCACAATATTATCCACATACAGCTTTGCCAATTTCTCAACCGGATCATCCTTCCTATGCGGAATGAAATACGACACCTTCGTTAGATGATCTACGATCACCCAAATGACGTCTTTCCCCTTTTGCGACCTTGGCAACCCATGCACAAAGTCCATAGTAATGTCGTCGAACTTCCACTCCGGAATAGGCAAAGACTTCAAGAATCCTCCCAACTTTTGGCACTCCGCTTTCACCAAGGCGCAAGTTTGACACTTCTCCATGTAGAGCGCCACATCCTTTTTCAGTCCTGGCCACCAGAACAATTTCTTAACATCGCAGAACATCTTCGTGCTCCCCGGGTGAATTGAGTACGTGGTATGATGCGCCTCGTACAACAATTCCACCCGCATATTGCCCACGCTTGGGACGCACAGACGATCGTCTTTCCAAAGTAATTCGTCCTCCACAACGAATTGGGAATTTGACCCATCCAGAGCCTCTATCATGAGTTGCTTCATATGGACATCCATATCCAAAGTCTACCGAATCCGATCAGCCAGGTCATATTGGACTTCAGTCTAATTCAATACTACTTCAGCACTTGATTGCTTATCAACGCAAAAGATCTCCAACACCTCCAACTCCCGAACCAGCAGCTCGTCATGGACCGACAGCCAATTGGCATGGGCTGGGGCCCGGTGACTCAACGCGTCTGTCACCGCATTGCCCTTACCAGGCACGTAATAGATCTTGATTGCATAGTCCCTCAGGTACTCCATCCATCTACGCTGCCGCATGTTCAGATCTTTCTGATCAATCAAATACTTCAGGCTCTTATGATCGGTATAGATATCGACCCTTAACCCATGCAAGTAGTGTCTCCGCAGCTTCAAGGAAAAAATCACGGCCGCTAACTCCAAGTCATGGACCGGATAATTCCTCTCTTGCACTTTCAGTTGTCTTGAGCCATATACTATAACGCTTCCATGTTGCAGTAGCACGTAACCCAAACAACTGCCCGAAGCATCGCTATAAATCTCATAACCTTTGGTCCCACTCGGCGAACTCAACACAGGTGTCGTGGTCAACCGACATTTCAACTCCTCAAAAGCTCGCGCACACTCCGGCGTCCAAATAAACTTCTGCTCCTTCCTCGTCAAAGTAGTGAGAGGTAACGCTATCCGCGAGAAGTTCTCTACGAAGTGCCTATAATAGCCGGCAAGCCCCAGAAAGCTCCAGACTTCCGCTACCGTAGAAAGCTCAGGCCACTCTCATATCGCAATAATCTTCGTCGGATCCACTACAATACCTTCCCCACTCACTATATGACCGAGGAACGCCACTGAGGACAACCAAAACTCGCATTTCGAGAACTTGTCGTACAATTGAGTCCTCCTTAGCATCTCCAAAACCAAATGAAGATGCCTGAAGTGATCTTCCTCACTCTGCGAGTACACCAAAATATCGTCGATGAAGACGATCATAAAATGGTCCAAGTACTCCCTAAAGGTCCTGTTCATCAAATCCATGAACACTGACGGCGCATTGGTCAGCCAAAACGGCATGACCGTAAACTCGTAATTCCCGTATCTTATACTGAATGCTGACTTAGGGATATTACTCTCCCTTATCCTCAACCGATAGTAACCAGACTTGAGATCCAACTTAGAGTACACCATCGACCCGACCAACTGATCAAAAAGATCATTGATCCTTGGGATTGGGTACTTGTTCTTTTCCGTTAGCTGGTTTAACTCCCGATAATCAATACAAAGTCTCAAACTCCCGTCCTTATTCTTTACAAAGAGGACCGGTGCGCTCTAAGGCGACGAACTTGGACGCACAAACACTTGCTCCAACAACTCTTGAAGTTGCACCTTCAGCTCCCCCATTTCCTTAAGCGCTAGCCGATACGGAAATCGTGACACAGGCTTCGCACCTGGCACTAGTTCAATAGTGAAATCTATCTCCCGTTGAGGCGAGGCTCCAGGAAGATCGGCGGGGAACACATCAGGGTACTCAGATACCGCTGAAATACTATCCAACGTAGGCTTCGGCTTCGCAACCTCCACTAGTGTAAAGAATAGCTCTGCACTAGAATGAACAGTCTTCACCACCTAAAGAGCAGACATCAACGTCTTGCTCGACCCTTTCAAGCCCGTAAAAGTCGTCTCACGACTTGCTCCCAACTTGACTTCCTTGTGACCGTAATCAATATAGGCTTGTTGCTCCGAGAGCCAGTCCATGCTAAATAAAACATCGAACTCCACCAATGGTAGTAACGACGCTTGCAGATCGAACTCTTGATTCCCAATGCGAATCTTAACACCGTATATTTTATCCGCGCGCATCAAACACCCATTCGATAACAACATATCCAACTTGTCCTTTACCATCGAAGAAGGTACTCCGATGCGCGATATGAATCCTTCGGACAAGGAGTGTGAAGATCTCGTATCAAAGAGTGCTCTTGCCGGATTCTCACAAATCAAAACAAATTCTAAACAAGTAGTGGTAAGGTAACATGCACATAACAAGTATAAAACAATTTGACTTGCTATAAATTTAAACAATACCTGTCACCACATCCGCTTGTTTGAGGGCCTCCTGTTGGCCAAGATTATAAACCCTTGGTTGAGCCAGAGCATAATGGGACGCGGTCGACTGCACCGCCTTGCCCTTCCCTTCACAAGTTTCTCACGGGCAAAGTGCCCCGGCTTCCCACAACTAAAATATGCACCCGGGGTCCGACCCGTAGTCGCCCCAGAAGCACCGGAAGAAGGAGCTGGACCTGAAGTCCTAGCCTTCTTAAAGAACTTACGGTGCCCAGACTTTGATGTAGTCGGCACCTTGAACTCAGACTTCTTATCACCCAAGCTTTTCTTCGCTTGAACATTCTTCATGTCCTTCTCCAAGGACCGGGCCGTGTTGACCAAGGTCAAGAAACCCTACGTCATCGGCCCCGAGAGTAGTAGCCTCAAGTCATCTCTTAGACCTTCATAGAAACGGTTGGTCTTACTCTCCTCATCCGCGATGGTGGAGCTAGCGTACCGACCCAAGCGGGTAAAATCGTGGAGATACTCATCCACGCTACTCTCTCCTTGTACCAACCTCTGGAACTCATTCTCCAAAGCTATCCTCTGAGTCGAAGGGAGGTACCTAGCCATGAACAATCTTGAGAACTCCTCCATTGAGACGTCTGTAAGTTGTCTTCCTCTCAAAAGATGCATCTCCAAACCCTCCCACCACAGCCTAGTGTCTCCATCCAACAGGAGCGTAGCTATAGTGGTCATTTGCCACTCCTCCGTCTCAGTTGCTATCAAGACTCTCTTTATCCGATAGAGCCAATCTTCAGCTTGAGATGGGGTTCCCAACCCCGAGAACACTGGAGGATTAAAGCTCATAACATGTTTGAGCTTTCTCTCGGTTGCCCTCCTCGTCACCAACGGCTCCACTACTACCTGCTCCACTCTTCTTGGCTCAACCTCTAGAAGAGGTACCTGCTCCATCATAGGAGCGGGCTGCTGCATTTGCCTTGCAGGCTGTGTATTGATCATGGCAAACACTACAACGGCCGCCAATCGTATGGTCTCAGCCGATGGAAGTGTTGCAGGAGCATCATTTGGTGCACTACTAGCCTCAGAAACTCGGCGTTCTCACAGCCCAGCACTGCTACTGGTCACCTATAGTTGTATAAAACATCATTAAGCGACCATACAAAATTGCAAAAAGCAATTATCGGAACACGCAGGTTCAGCAAACACGTGTATTTTCATTCCTAAGTGGACATTCATGGGTTCTTTTGCTGTTATAACGATGACGCACACACAGGTGCTCACCACCCCTTAAAAAGAATTCGACCACAAATTCATTTTAAGCCCGATCGAAACCAGTAGTCTGATACCAAATTGTAACACCCCCTATCTGTCACATAGCATATAGCAGAAGGTCCGGCCGGGGCCCGACGCTATATACCACAGACACACCGGGCGGTTACTCAATGAAAACCATCCAACCAATAACAACGTCTTACACAGAGCATTTTAGCGGAAGCAATAAAATTATTGCATTAATAAAGAACCCAACACTAGCATGAATGTCCACACAAAGCCAACAGGAATGAAGTACAAATACACAAGTACTGGCCTTAATGCCTTACAATTGTTTTTCTCAAGTTACATGTTTTCCAAACCACGGCACGCAGGCCGGTCATACATGAATAAAACAGGTAAACACTCCAATTAGGCCTTCGAGGGCCGGCTCAGCGATTTGGGCTTTGGCCCGCTATTTACCGCTTGGCTCCACAGCACCTACAAGCAACAATCCACCTCATGGTGGAAAACAAAATCAACGGTCATCTATGCTGACCAAATTATAACGATCCCGCCCCCAAACTTGGGGCGGAGATGCTCCTTCCCTGCACTTTATTAGTATAACCAAGCAGTAATGTAACAACACTACATCACAGGCGCAGGCACGCACGGCTACACGCCCCGTGCTCTCAGGGCACATTCTCGGTGATCACAATCAAAGTCCTCTGACTCACCACCACCCCCAGGACGGCAATATCTCGTGAGCAACTGGCCTTTCTGTCCACTACCTAAGACCCTTCATCTATGACAATGGCGAGTGCCACATACTTTAGGTCTCTCTAACCGAACCACATAGATCGTGTACGGTTCCGCCTGACCTGTTGCTCATACCGCAACGTAAATTTAAGTCGTCTACGCGGGTCAAGCTTCCCCGAGTCCTGTATCTCCCATACAATCACATAACCCAGTTATGTTCAGGTTGGCTCCCATGCCACAATGTTGGCAGAACCACGCATATGCCCAGTTTTTCGAGTGCACCTTGGAGTTAATCCCCAAGGCTCCCTATTGCAATCTACCATGTAGAAAACCCGAAAAACAAACATTCGCACGGAGTCTTCTCCAGCCATTTATGAATGCAACATCACCGATCCAGAACAACTTGTCCAGGTAGGCTTCACACATCATGTCTATATCGATTCTCGATTACGGACTCTACATGTACACAATGGGAACTATTCATGTCTACTCGAAGGAATGCCTCAAACTCACCGCAAACTCACGAGAGCGGCTTCCCTATGCAAAAGAAGTAGAGCTTCACATGCTCAAGTAGAGAATCGTTACCCTAGCATTCTTACTTGGCGCCATGGAAATATAAGCGGACGAAAAGCAGCGCCCTCTCCTAGCCTCCGTAGATCCAAAGTCGGTTCGCAATTTGGAGCTCCGAAGCTCCGCCGGTGACCGGATCTAGACTTCTTCTTCCGCGTTTCTCTCCTCTCTCTAGAACTTAGACAGAGAACCAGCGAACAGAAGATAAGGGTTTTGAAATCCTACACTCGGGTATATCCCAATAGGAATAGCCTCCAGCAGTCGTATCCCAACATAAAGAAATGTACGGCTACGATCCAGGTCTGACATGGAAAAACTGGGCTGAAACACCTTACGGTTCACAAACCGGAGCAGGACACGTCCGCAACAAACTCAAAATATGTCAGGACATTTAGTCGAGACCCTGCTAAGACCCCTGCACAACCTGTGTCGACACTCTGTGTTGACTCCATGTGTCGGCAAAGCACAACCTGTGTCGACACTCTGTGTCGACACCCTGTATCGACATAACACAACCTGTGTCGACACTCTGTGTCAACACAGCAGGCCCTGTGTCGACACAGCAGGCCCTGTGTCGACACAGCAGGCCCTGTGTCGACACAGCAGGCCCTGTGTCGACACAGCAGTCCCTGTGTCGACACAACAGGCCCTGTGTCGACACAACAGGCCCTATGTTGACACAACAGACCCTGTGTCAACACAGCAGACCTTGTGTCAACACAGCAGACTATGTCAAACACGCCACAACTCGCCAAGGACATGGCCTATGACACGCCCGTGTCCCAGGCCGTGTGACCCCTTCCAAATTCCTAACTTGGCTCAAAATGCCTCCCGTCGCTCTTTTGAGTTTCAGGGCGTTAAAGGCCAAAGCCATGGAGATATGTTTGATGGCAATTAATGCCTCTTGCAGCAACTCTGAAGCTACTGATTCAGAAGCTGACAACTCAGAAGATGAATCTATATTAAAAGAAGATCAGGTAATCTCTTATTTTGATTTTACTTCTGATCAATTTAAAACTGATTTCAAATTATTATGTAATGATTTAATTAAATCTGAGAAGGAAATCAAACTCCTCAGAGAAAAAGTAATTAAATTTGACAATTTGTCTTCAGAAATCCTAAAACCTAAAGAAGATTTAAAAACTGCTAATGAACATATAATATCTTTAGAAGATAAATTAAATAAGGCTAAGAAATTTGAAGAATCCCATAATATGAGAAGTTTCAAATTGATGGATATCACAACCATAATGAATGTCATGCTTAATGACAAACTAGGCTTGGGAGCTTCATCTAGTCAGCCTCCATTATTATAGAAAAATACTTTATCAACTCCTATAAAATTTATTTCTTCTAAAGGAAAAGAGAAAGCAGATGATATAGATACAGCTACTGAAGTATCACAAAAGAATCAACCTAAGAAAATTTTAAATTCACAAAAGAAAAGGAAAAATATTAATAAAAATTATGTTCAATATATTTCGTCGAACCATGCTCGACGAAATGAATATGGTTCGTCAAAATCAGATTGACGAACTATGAACGTAGATTTTAGGTATAATTATTCGTCTAACTGCGCTCGACGAACTCAATATGGTTCGTCGAACCATGATCGACGAATGTGGGGCACAGAGAATGAATACATTCCTTCTATGAATGGAGTTTGAAGAACTCATCCATATTCGTCGAACGCAGATCGACGAACCTATTATAATTCGTCGAACACAATTTCTTATAATAGAAACTTGAATTCTTTTCAAAATTTTAATAAAACTAAAACCTTTATTAAACCTTTTACTCAGTGGATTATTCCTCCTACGAGATATCATCCACTAGGTTATAAGGACCAACCTGAATTTTCTTACATTTTGAGTTGTAAATTTGAAAGAAATCAAGTACCCAAGGTTACCTGGGTCAAGAACACCTAATCTATTTTTATGCAGGTGAAGAACTATCCTACCACAGAGGAACAATGGTATCTGGATAGTGGCTATTCAAAACACATGACAGGAAGTAAAGACTACCTGACTGATTTCAAAGCAAGGCTTGGATCAAAAGTGATGTTTAGAGACTCCAACTGTGGATAGATAGAGGATATGGAAATGTCAAAGTTGGAGCAGTTACCTTCAAGAAGGTAGCCTATGTAAGTGATCACAAGCATAACCTAATATCCATAAGTCAATTATGTGATGAAGGTTATCAGGTATCATTCAATCAGTTATCTTGCATCATTACTTCTGATAAAAACAAAATTGTTTTTACTGGAATTAGACAAGAAAACATATATGTAGTTAATTTCAAATCTGCTAATTCAGAAATTTTCTTATTCAACCAAATTAGTTCAACTAATGATTTATGGCCTAAGAGACTAGGTCATGTAAACCTTAGGAACATTGCTAAATTATTTAGGGACAACCTTGTTAGAGAACTGCCTTCTAGTTCTTATAAGAAGGAAGGACTCTGCAGGGCTTGTCAATTAAGCAAACAAACAAAAAATAGTTTCAAATCCATTAATAAAAGTGATTCACCCAGGATTTTGTACTTGCTACATATGGACCTTTTTGGCCCTATAGTTGTACAAAGGTTGGGAGGTAAGTCATACATCTAGTTATTGTTAATTACTTCTCTAGATTCACTTGGGTGTTCTTTTTGAGAAACAAGTCAGATAACTTTAAAGTTCTTACAGATTCTCTTAAGAGCATACAGATAGATTACTCTACTCAGGTTGCATTGATAAGAAGTGATCATGGTACTGAGTTTGAATCTCTTCTCATGTAAGAATTCTGTGAGAAGGAAGCTACCAGGCATTGTTTTTCTGCTCTTAGAACTCCTCAACAAAATGGGGTAGCTGAAAGAAAAAATAGAACCCTTATTGATTCTGCTACAACATTGCTTGCAGATGCTTATTTGCCCCTATCCTTTTGGGTAGAGGCTGTAAGCACAGCAAATTATGTTCTAAACAGAAGTTTCATACATAAACTTAAGTGTAAGACTCCCTATGAATTACTTAAGGGGAAGCAACCTAAAGTAGATTACTTTAAAGTATTTAGATGCAAGTGTTATATTCACAATAAAAATAAGAAATACTTAAGAAAATTTGAAGCCAAGGCTGCAGAGGGAATTTTCCTTGGATATTCCCAAGTCAGCAAGGCTTATAGGGTATTTAATAAATCAACATTAAAATGGAAGAATCTGTACATATATCCTTTAATGAAGCTAACATGTTTTATAAGGAGAAGAATTCTTCTACATAGACTCATTGCAGGTACCATATCTATGTGAGAAGTTGGATGATTTAAACCTTACCCAAGAGGTTGCATTGCATCCTTCTCCACAGATTGATGAATACAGTGAAGAAGAAATTGTTGAAGCAGTTGAACCCACAACAACAAATATAATTCCACAAGAGGAATTAATTCCATAATCTATTGATGAACCAAATCCTCCTGCTGATCTTGTCACACTTAGAGATCATCTCATATCTCAAGTGATTGGAGACATATCAGCTGGTGTGTAAACAAGGAATCAACTCAACCAAGATCTGATGCATGCTTGCTTCATTTCTCAAATTGAGCTTCAATCCATAAAAGATGCAGAGCAAGATCCCCACTAGATTATTGTAATGCAAGAGGAACTCAATAAATTTGAGAGGTGTAGAGTTTGGGATTTTGTTCCAAGACCCAAAGACTACCCAGTCATTAGAAATAAATGGGTCTTTAGGAACAAGCTGGATGCACAAGGATTAATTGTGAGGAATAAAGCAAGGCTAGTAGCCCAAGGTTATTCACGGGAAGAAGGCAATGACTATGATCAAACCTATTCTCCTATTGTAAGACTTGAAGCCATCAGAAATTTTCTTGCATATACAGCATTCAAGAAGTTCAAGGTCTATCAGATGGATGTCAAAAGAGCATTACTCAATGCAGAACAAAAAGTGGAAGTTTACGCTGAGCAACCACCAAGTTTTATCTCCTCAACTCATCCATCTTATGTTTTAAGCTTCATAAAGCTCTTTATGGTCTAAAGCAAGCTCCAAGAGCTTGGTATAAGACCTTAGCTAGCTTTCTTTTAGAACATAAGTTCATTAGAGGCATTGTTGATAGGACCTTATTCATTAGACATCATAAATCAAATATTTTGCGATCCCAAATATGTGTAGATGATATAATATTTGGCTCTACTGATTCCAAATTTTCCAAAGGTTTTCTGACTTGATGCATTCAAAGTTTGAAATGAGTAGCATTGGTGAACTATCCTACTTCCTTGGTCTTCAAGTGAAGCAAACCCCTGACGGTATCTTTATATCCCAGTCAAAATATGCTAAAGAGCTACTTAAAAGATTTGGGATGACAGATGCCTCAGCCAAGAAAACACCCATCCCGTCCAATGTTGTAGTTGATTCTAATCAACAGGGCAAGCCAGTTGATCAGAAAACATATAGGGCCATTGTTGGGTCCTTATTGTATCTTACCGCTAGTAGGATAGACATTATGTTTGCTACTTGCATTTGTGTTAGATTTCAAGTCAATCCTACAGAATCACATCTTATTTTATTAAAAAGTATTTTAAGATATATAAAGGGTTGTGCTAATCTAGGACTTTAGTATCCTACTGAGTCAGAATTTGAATTATCTGGATTCTCAGATGCTGACTTTGCTGGATGTAGAGTGGACAGGAAAAGTACATCAGGAACTTGTCAGTTCCTTGGTGATAGGCTTGTATCCTGGTTTTGCAAAAAGCAAACTTCTGTGTCCACAGCAACTGCTGAAGCTGAATACATAGCAGCAGGTAGTTGCTGTTCACAAATTTTATGGATTCAAAATCATCTCCTGGATTTTGGTTTCAACTTAAATAAATCAACTATCTATTATGATAATACCAGAGCAATTTCTATTGCACAGAATCCAGTGCATCATAGTAGGACAAAGCATATAGATATTAAACATCATTTCATTAGAGATTGTGTGGACAAAAATAAAATTAAACTTGTCTTTATCTCTACTGATTTACAAATAGCAGACATTTTCACCAAACCATTAGATGAAAAGAAACATCAGTTCTTCCTAAATCAGCTAGGTATGATAAATGGAGAAGCTTTAAATTGATTTTTGTCTGTGGTCGACGAACTGTTCATTTTTCATCGAACGGAGATCGACGAAATACGAACTCTTTGTGGAGTGTTTGTTGAACGGAGATCGATGAACCTTCCTTTGCAAAACTCTTTCGTCGAACGGAGATCGATGAATTTGTTTCAGAAAATTTTTCATCGAACAGAGATTGACGAATTTGTTTCGGAAAATTTTTCGTCGAACAGGGATTGACAAAGTTTGTTTCAGAAAAGTTTTTCGTCGAACGGAGGACGACGATTTGTTTTCCCCCTCTTCAAACTTAGATCGACGCTTTTATTTCTTTATAAAATTTTTCGTCGAACTGAGTTCGAAGCTTTTATTTTTCGTCGGACGGAGTTCGTTTTTTTAACTTCTAAAAACTTATAATAGTGTTTTCATCAAACTCCATCCTGCACTTTCCAGTTCTTTTGCACTTGATCTCTTGTTCTTGCAGGCAATGGCGATTTCGGCAGCGACCCTTTCAGGAATGAAATTTGATGCCGGCTTCGACATCGACATGGATTCCTTTAGACATTCCGATCAAGTCTTCAAAAATATCTTACAGTTGTTTGAGACACAACAGTTATGGCAGTTCATGACAATAAGGATAAAGCTTCTAGTGCAGGAGATTAAGGAATGGGTTTATACAGCAAAGATTCATGAAACTGTACTTCTTATTGGATCTATCTCAGGACATCATTTTGCTCTTTCACCAGAAATTTTATCTGAAATTTTGGGGTTTGTTAATGGTGAAGAAGATGATATAGAATTATCCAGTGCTGAATTTGATGATATGCTTGTTAAAATGGTCACTCCCAGGGAAACCCTAACAAAATATTGAAAAATAACTTGTCTACTGAATACAAGTTCTTAGCAGATATTGTTGGAAAGATACTCTTGGGCAAGCACTCTGCCCATGACTACATAACCAGACACCAATTTCATTTGATGTGTGCCTTGGTGAATCAGAAAAGAATCAACTGAGGAGTTATATTGTTTGACTACATCAAGAAGAAAATAAACAAGAAAGATGTTGGGTATGGGAGAATACTTGGGCTCTTTTGCAAGCCAAGTGCCCAAAATTATTGGTCTCCCAGCCCATATTCATTAATGCTTCCAAGAGGCTCACATCAGCCCTCTTTGGAAGATGGGAGAGGGTTATCACCAAGCCCTCCAAGGCCTCCTCCTCCAGAGCTTTTGAGGACACTAGGGCTGTAATAGCCACTTTACCGACCCTAGCAGAGGCTCCTGCTCCTCACATTCCCTCTCCTCCTCCATATCCACATCATTTTATATTTCCTTCATTAACTCCATTTGTTGATGTTTCTCCACTTCAACAACCATCCACTATCATTACAGACACACTTCTACTTCCATCCCTCCTGTCTCACCATCCAGACCACCATATCCTCCACACTCACCAATTCACATTTTTGAGGATACATCATCTCCACCTCCTCAATCACCTCTACCATCACATCTACCATCACATATTGATGTCACAGATCCACTACTATCATCACTAAATTTTGATCTACTTTCATCTCCATATCCACAACACACTCCACCTCTTTCACCTCAAATTCATGCATCTCCACCTCATTCCCATATTCAGGAAGATACTATCCTCCCTGATGTCTTAACCTCCAACATTCCAACACTTCCAACACCCTCAATTCCACAAGCATTCACCTTCTGTCCAACCTACTCCGTGCCATCCTCTTCTACTGCCAACCAACCTTCCACGTCTATTAATCTAAATGATTACATGTATGTTGATTTTTCTTCTATATCTGCAAACATTCTTGAGTTTACTACCCCTACACACAAGAAACTCATAGCTGAAGCCATTGCTCCTCTTTTAGCCATCATATCTGAACTTTATTCTAAGCTAGCTTCCTAATCCACTATCCCTTCTTCTGGGGCTCTGGGTTCAGGACTCTCTGAATCCAGGCTAGGGGAGATGTCCAATTAAGAAGCTCCATAATTCATGAAGCTTCAGCAATTCATGGAGAAACTCTAGTAATTCCAGAAGGTGCAGCAACAAGCACAGAAATGCTTGCTTGTACAGATGAAGAAGCAACAGATTTTTCAATTACAGAAATCATCATTGTTGGTGATTTTATTCTTAATCCCACAATTAATATTTCCTCATTACTTCATTCTTTTGATACAGTTTATAGCAGCACCTTACCAGTTTATAGCAATTATTCTAAAGCAATAATAAGCTATACAGCTCCAATAAGTCCTGTAGTTTCGGAACAACTAAGGACTAGTTTTACAGTTATTGAGAATATTCCAGAACAAGTAAGTTATACAGAGCCAAAGGCTTTCTCGCCTCCAACTTTTGGCTGGGTTGAATCCCTCATGCCCAATCTTGATGAAATCATGTTTCAAGATATGGAACCAGAGACTGTCAGTGTTCAGGCTCAAGTTATTATAGACATTGTACTAAAAGAGCCAGAAGTTCAAGCATAGCCTTAGGCTGAAGAAGAAAATATAGTTGTATAGCCACAGGCTGAGATAATAGATATAAATATACAGCCACAGACTCATCCACTATTCTCTATTGAAATGCTTAAACAGATCAATGCTCTCTATGATAGCCCTATTGAAGAATCTGATGATGATGATTCAGATGATTCAGAAGACTTTGGTTCTAAAAAGAGAAAACTTAGGAAGAAGGTTCCATCCAGGGCTGCTCCTAAACCCTCTCCTACTGCAGACAACCCTTACTATATTCTGCACAACATTACTCTCACTCCAGACACTCCTCACTGGATGAGGTATTCAAAGAATGAGCTAAAAGGTAGGAAGAAGAGTAGGAGATACTCTCCACCTCCATAATTTAGGAGAGGTCCTCCTCCTCCTCCTGCAGCAGGATCAGCAGGAAGTATTTCTCAAGTTCAAAGGTCTACAACTTCTTATCGCTCTAAACCATCTCACAGCAGCAACAGGCAGTAGCACAGTTCCCAGGGCAGCAAACAACAACAAAGAAAGCAAAGCAGCCAGCATACATCTGAAGATAATCAGCAAGAAAAATCAAGTCCAGAAACACTACTATCTCTAATCTATGATCCAAAAATGGATCCTAATTTTAGAATAGATAGATTCAAGAAAATTATAGCACTTTTATAGATAAGGAAAGCCAGGGAAGAAGGAAAAGATACTTCTCAATATTCAACCATGTCTTCCTACAGGAAGAAAGAGATAGAAAGGTATGAAAAGAAAAACCTTTTTAATGTTGATACTTATATGAGTCTCCATCCAGAAGCAGTAGTGCCTAGAACTGCATCAGTGAAAATTCTTGGTGCTGAAGACATGAAGATGACTCAAAGAGAAGCAGAGGACCCCAAATGAATAATGGTTTTCTCAAAACATGCTTCATATTCTTCTTCAGATGCTCCAAAGAAAAACTCATAATTTTTTGCTTATACATTTTGAATTTTATTATTGTTATATATATATATTCACAAGGCACAACTATTTAAATCTGCTGAAGCTCTATAATTTTGTCAATTTTTTTGCCTTGTGATTTTCTTTATTTTTAATTTTATAGTGACCTCACCCAAATAGGAGGAGATTGTTGGAACCCTACTTGTGATTTGAGCTAGGTTCACTATTAGGATTGTTCAGATGACTCAACATGTATAGTCTAAGGTCATAAGTTAGTCCCAAGGCTAAGGTCAGTCACTTGAGGTTAAATAGTTGGATCCTACCTTCAGAAGACTTCAGAGACAGAATACTTTAGAGACAGGATGGTTTAAAGAATGCAGAAAAGGTTTTCGATAATAGCTGAACTCAGCTCGATGATCATCGATCTTAGATTGACAAACTCAGAGTTACTTCTCTAAGTTGAGCTCGACGAAAGTCCAGCTGAGATCGACGAACTGTGATCTTATATCAGAAGTTAAGCTCGACGAAAGTCTAGTTGAGATCGACGAATTGTGATCTCATATCAAAAGTTTAGCATGATGAAGTGCTGTCTTAGTTCGACGAACTTGGAGCTCAGGTCGATGAAACCTTTACTAAGTTTGACTAACTCCTTTCAGGTTCTGTTCGACTAAAACTTCTCTGCAGTTTCTCAGTTCGACTAAGTCAATTTGATTTCAAGTTATATTATATTAAGATAGTAATACTCTCAATATTCTCAAGAATATGGTTGTTACTTTGCTGCATTAATTATGGATTTCACAGAGTTATTACTCTATCATATTTACTAAGACAGTTTGGGAAATACATTCAAGACAAAATCAGTCGTTCTGAAAGCTAGGGGTTAGATCTAAAATACTCTAGAGGGGGGTGAATAGAGTATTTAGGTCTTATAAAATTTTTCTAACTAATTCAATCTAGTTCTAGTACTACAGGAATTAAATTAAAAACACAAACACAGCAACCTAGTTATCACAGCAACAGCAAGAACAAAAGAAAAAGAGCAACCCAGACAACACAAGAATTTTATAGTGGTTCCCCTAAACTTGGGTACATCCACTCTTCTACCACCCTGGTAGGAATCCTCTCAGGTTTTTGATCAGGTGACTGCCACCAATGAGCATTTGATCAGGTGCTCAAAAACCAAAACTCAAGTCTTTTGATTAGGTGACTTGCAACCAGAAATAACTTTTGAAGGGAGTTAAGAACCCTTTTAAACAGTTGGGGATGAGAGAGTGATTTTGTCTTCTCTTTCTCAGATACAACTGAGAAGTCTTTTGTGGATATTGATTTTAGCAAAGAGCTCCCCCTAAGATATTGAATGGTTCAGGAAGTTGAAGCTTTGCTGCAGGGTGATGGTCTTTAGCTTTTGCTTTCACCAGATGAACTACAGGAACTTCTTGACAGATAGATTATTTATTGTCCTTTGAAGAATACTGAATGAAGACGGAAGAAGACTCTTGATCTTGAATGGTTGTTCTTCTTCTTCTTCAGCTTGCTGTTGTTTTCTCTAGTCTAGGGCTAGGGCTTTTTGTCTCTTCACAGTGTTGTTGCCTTGTGAGCTCAGTAGTGTGTATATTATTTATGTGCTGTCGAGAGAGATGAAGATGCTTATTCACTGTATCTTTTTGACTACTGCTAGAGAGCTATTCAGGAAGAGAAAGAAAATCCCTTTTATATTTTCCATGTAAATTGCCTTTTGAAATTTGAATTCCTTTCTGCATTGAATTCTGACGGCCTGGAGAATATTTGCATTGATTGATTTCCCCAACTGTCCCATGGAAAAATGGCAAGCAATAATCCTGATGAAGACCGTAATCAATGCTTGCTTCTAACGGTAATATTCAGAGAATATTTATGCATTGATTACTCAAGAATTATTGCAATTGAAAAAGGACAGAGGAAGGGAAATTTCTATATCTGGAACTTTATAGAATTCGTTGAGCAGAATTCGTCGATCTGTGTCCAGAGTTCGTCGAGCAAAGAAGTCAAGTTGGTCGACCAGATAATCTTTGTTTGTCGAGCTGAGATCCAAGATCGTCGACCTGAGGACAGAACTGCTTTCTCTGGAACCTTTCAATTCTGTGCATCAAGTTCGTCGAGCTGAGAATATGACTTTGTCGTCCTAATAACAGAATTCCATTTTTCTTGGACTTAAGATTGTTGAAGTAATGTGTCCAGAAATCGTCGACCTCAGAACTGGGTTCATCGACCTGAGAACTAGTTTCGTCGAACTGAGAACTTCTAACTGTTACTTGATAAATCTTGCCAAGACTGTGGTCTAAGTTCGTCGAGCTGAGAAGGTCAAGTTCGTCGACTGGAGTGTGATTTTGGACTTAAAATACTTAGTTGTTTCTGGTCTTATAGTGTTGTTGGGTATTGTATCCACAATGTACCTGATTTGCAGAAGCCCCTGGACAAGCTAAGGAGAATAGACTATGTATTTGATAAACTTTTTCAAGTTGTACTTGCAGTTTCTCCACGCTAAGTGCACACCAATGTCAGGGTGCAGTAGGTCAATATACACGGATCTGCACGACGTAATCCCTCGTTGAGCAGATCAGTGTGTTGGCCTATGTGCACTCTCTCTATTGGAGTGCACTTACTTTCAAGTACAGGGCCGCTCATATGCAAGAGAAGACAAGGAGCATGGAGGATCAAGGAGCAGCTCCTAGGTGGAAGACGAAAAATCGTCCAAGGCAGATTCGACGAGAATCACCAAGTGATTCTCGCCGAATCGGCGAGAATCACTTGGTGATTCTCGCCGAATCGACGAGAATCATCAATGATTCTCGCCGACTCCTTCTGGCCATCTCAATATGGTGCCAAGTAAGATTCGGCGAGAATCGCTTGTAATTCCCGCCGAACCAATTGTCATGCAGCCCATGGATACAAGTTGAATTCGTTGAGAATCGACAAGTAATTCGACGAGAATCACAATCGATTCTCGACGAATCGTCGAGAATCACTTGATGATTCTCGCCGATTCGTCGAGAATCGTCTGCGATTCTCGCCGATTTTTCCTTGGCGTTTTCTCAGTTAATTTCCTGAACCGGATTCTGTCTCAGCTAATTTCCTGAACCGGATTCTGCCGCAGTTTACTATCTGGACCGGGACTTGGGGGGTATCTCTGTGGGTCCCTCAAACGGTCTTATTAGGGGTAGCTACAGTATAAATACATGGGTATTTTGAACAGTGCGAAGACAGAAAAATACGCGAGCTCACGAAAACCCTAAAATCGCGAAATCCTTCCGCCGCCTCCGTCGCCGCTCGCGCAAGTCCGTCGCCACCGATAGATCTTCTTCCCGATCTCCGGCGACAGTAGCTTAGCAAGGCTTGAGTCTCACGCGTCTATCCAGAGATCCCTTGTCTCTCGATTTGTTGATCGGAAACACTTCCCATCCGAATCGATCGAGACGACCGATCCTCGTGTGACCGTTGGTAGACCGAGCTTGCTTCGCATCGAAGTTTGGATCTCCAAGTTCAGCAGCTGCTCTTCTTCGTAGCCGCCGATCCCGAAGCTAGCCGCCGCTCGTGTGCCGCCGCCGGTTCCGGGGAGATCTTCTCCAAGCAAGACCAAGGTCGTAGACTCTTCATCGACTTCAAGAACACGTCGTCGACCAAAGAGGAACACCGGAGTCTCCAAGAGAAGTTTGTATCACGTGTACATTCTACCTTTATTTTATTGTAAAGGAACTTTTGTTCCACGGTGTAAGGGTTGGGTGCAACCCGATTTGTGGGAGTGTTGACTCTCACGTGTGGAAGGGCTCCTTCCGTTAGTGAAGGGATTGGATTTCAATCCCGTTGGTGAAGTGACCGAGTCGTCCCTTGTTGGGGAGATAGGTCGAAGGGGGAAAGTGGATGTACCCAAGTCGGGGAACCACTATAAATTTGCTGTGTATTCTGTGTGCTGTGTTTGTTGTTTTTATTGTGCAGGTACATCTGTAAATTCCGCAAAAGAACCACACGTTACCTATTCCCCCCCCCCCCATAGGTACACATAGCCGACACTAGGTGGACTTTCAAGTGGTATCAAAGCGAGGTTCCTCAACAAAAAGGCTAACACCTTGAGGTGAATCCTGCCACTAGTGTCAACAAGGAGACATACATCTACCATGGACGGACTCAAGTACTCCGGCAAAATCCCAGTATGCAACAGACTCAACTTTCCTATCTGGAAGGAAAGAATCAGGTTCTACATGGAAGCAGTGGACCCTCGACTGTTCATGATCGTGCTGGAGGGACCTTATGTCCCCACTAAGGCCTCCACCATTGATCCCACCAAGAAAGTGCCGAAGACACTCTCTGAAATGGACAAGGATGAGATGGTTCTAGTGGGCCTTGACATGAAGGCTAGAAACATCCTGGTCAGTGCAGTTGATGACTCGATGATGCAAAACTTCAGCAACTGCAAGACAGCTCAGGAGATATGGCAGTGTCTGATCATTCTGATGGAGGGCACAGATGAAGTAAGGGATGATCGGAGATCCCTCCTGAACCAGAAGTATGAGGCTTTCCGGCAAGGGCCTAAGGAAGAGATCGGAGTCACATACGAGAACTTCCTGAAGATTGTCAACGCCCTCAAGGGCTATGGAAGAGTGTTCACCAATGGTGAACTCAATGACAAATTCCTTAGGTCCCTGACTAAGGAATGGGACACAAAGATCTGCGCCATCAGAGAATTTGGCAGACTAGCAGAAACTGATCCTCAAATCCTGTTCGGGAAGCTGATGTCCTATGAACTTCAGCTGAACACCAGGAAGGCAGAGGAAGAAGCAGAGAAGGCTGCTGCAAAAGAAAAGACTGTGGCCCTAAAAGCCAGTCACTCCAGAAAAGGGAAGGGTGCGGTGTCCTACCGTGCCAGAAATAAGGAAGAAGAAGAGGACTCCGATCCATGCTCCTCCAGCTCAGAACTGTCGGAAGAGGATTTCTCCCTCATCACTCGAGAGTTCAAGAAATTCCTCAAGATGAGGAATCAAAGAAAGAGAGACGGCTCCTCTTCCAGACATCATAAGAAAAACTACTCTTCTGACAGGTATGCATCTAAACCTAACAAACATCGTTCTTCTGATATTATTTGCTTTGGATGCAATAAGCCAGGTCACGTTGTGGCCGACTGCCATCAAAGCAAAAGAGATAAAGGGAAAGGAGAGGAGCTCAAATCCTCCAGAGATAAGAAGAAGGAGCGGAGCTATATCGCCAGAAGGCCAAAGACACTAAGTGAGTCTGATTCTTCAGACTCTAGTGATGATGAAGAAGCCTACTTCGGGCTGGTGGGTCGATCGGACTCAGAAGGAGAATGCCCCCCATTCACTGGGAAGGTAAAAACTCACACCCCTCTTTCCGACTCCGACTCTGATCCTGAGTCTCAGGATGATGAACCTGAGGATGGCCCTTCGGCCCGTGAAGCTGAGCTCCTCGACAAGTATGAGCTTCTGCTCAACACTTTTGACGAGTGCCGCAAGAGACTGAAGGCTGAGAAGAAGGAAGTAATATTCCTTAAGGGTGAGTGTGTATCCCTAAGGGAAGAGGTCACTAGCTTGATCTCTCTCAGACAGGAGCACATTGACCTAACTTCAAAGCACTCAGAGTCTTTGAAGCTCCTTGATCTCAAGCAGGAGGAAGTCAACAGATTGGAAGAACTACTTGCGGCAGAAAGGAAGATCGTACAGAGCTTCTCTATGCCTAAAACAGTGCTTCCAGTCGTTGACACCTTCTCTGCTCAGGCCAAAGGAGCTGGCTTGGGGCATGTTGGGGCATCTGGTTCTTCATCTCGGAGAAACAAGAACCAGAGGAAGAATAAGGCCTCCAAGAAGGCCTCTGCTGATGAAAAGGGGAAGGCTCCTCTTAGTCCTGTTGCATTCAGAAAGCCTGGCTTTCCTTGCAACCAACATGACTTTGAGTCAACATATGGGCATCATTTCCGGCCCTCGGTTGCAAAGCCTAAGAGCCGGTATGAAGGTTGGAACTTCCCCCGGAACTTTGGGGAGAGTGCCTTCAAGGCACCTTATGAGGAGATCCACATAGGAAGTTATGGTCCGTTCTCTAGCGGCCATAATGGAAAGCAGGCGCCAAAAGTCAAGCCTGTTATTCAGAAGGTGACAACGTCATGTGACTGCCATCACCATGAGGCCTCCACCTCCAGATCCAAGGCCCCAGCTGTACCCGTTGTTCCCAGGGTAAGGCAGGAGCCTCGGAAGAGATACAACAGGTTCGACTGTTGGTGCTGTGGCAAAGTCGGTCACTTTGCCGTGGATTGTTGGTTTAATCCAAGGAACTACGAGACTCCCCATGTTAACAATGCGAGACCGACCACTCGTAGGGTTAACCAACCGAGGGGGAGTGTGCTAACCAGGAATCTAGGACCCAAGTTCGATTGGGTTCCTAAGGCAAATTAATTTTGTTTTGCAGGAATGTCCAAAGGCCACCAAAACGCCAATCTGGTATTTGGACAGTGGATGCTCCCGGCATATGACCGGGACAAGAAGCCTGCTGCGTGATTACACTCCAGTCGAGAATGGACCCAAAGTCATCTTTGGAGGGTCAGATCGTGGAGTCACCAGAGGTTATGGTATGATTTCCAACGGTATAATCTCTATCACCGACGTGGCTTATGTTGAAGGGTTAAACCATAACCTGATCAGTGTAAGTCAGTTATGTGATAAAGGTTATGACGTTAAGTTCTGCAAGGATAAATGTCTGATAATTTCACGTACCTCCTCTGAGACGGTATTATCAGGCATTAGGAGCAGAAATATCTTCTGCTTAGATTTTCTTAGTATAGATTCATCTACCCCCGTATGCCTTGTGGCAACAGGTAGTGCTTCTCTTTGTGAACAATGGCACAAGAGATTGGCACATATTAATTATAAGACAATTAGTATCCTATTTTCTAAGAATTTAGTAAGAGATGCTCCCAGTATCAAGTGCATCAAGGATAGCCCCTGCCATACATGCCAGATGGGCAAACAGACCCGGGCTACCTTTAAGAGCATTGCAGACAAAGACTCTTCCCGATGTCTTTACCTGCTACATATGGACTTGTTTGGCCCAATGCAAGTTCATAGCTTGGGAGGCAAGTCATATACGCTAGTGATAGTTGATGATCACTCACGGTTTACATGGGTGTTCTTTTTGAAACGAAAGTCAGATACTTTTGACATCTTCACTAATTTTGTCAAGCAGGTTCAGAACGAATTTAACTGCTCCGTGGTCAAAATCCGAAGTGACCATGGAACAGAATTCGAATCTGGTGCTATGACAGAATTTTGTGAAGAACATGGTATCTTTCATGAGTTTTCCTCCCCGCGCACTCCTCAGCAAAATGGAGTTGCGGAGAGGAGAAATAGAACTCTCATTGAGGCCTGCACGACTATGTTGAAAGATGCTTCTCTCCCGGAATACTTCTGGGCAGAGGGTGTCAATACGACATGTCATGTACAAAACCGAGTGTTGATCAACAAACATCATCGTAAGACGCCCTACGAGCTACTGAAAGGCAGGAAACCAACCATGTCCTACTTGAGGATCTTTGGTTGCAGATGCTATGTACTAAATAATGGGAAGTATCCGCGTACTAAATTCGGTGAAAAATGCTTCGAAGGCATATTCATGGGATATAGTTCCCATAGTCGGGCATATAGGGTCTTCAATAAGAAAACCTTAGTGGTAGAAGAATCAATAAATATTGTATTTGATGAAGGAAGCTTGCTTAACAGCAATTCTTCCAGTTGTATTCTTGAAGATGCAGGTGCTAGACTTGACCAGCTGAATCTGGATGAGACCCCTAAAGATGACGCACCCAAGTACGTCAAAGTTTCCACCTCCTCGTCATCTGAAAATGTTGAAGATCAAGATGGAACAAATCTTTTAGAAGAACGAGAAGCACAAGAAGTAGCTGAAGCTCCAGACGCCAGACTTCTAGAGCTCCGTCACGTGAGGGATCATCCTAGAGAACAGATCATCGGAGATCCTCGTGTAGGCGTCAGAACTCGAAGAGGTACAACTAACGAAGTATTGCATCTCAGCTTCCTGTCTCAGGTTGAGCCAAAGAAGTTCGACGAGGCGAACAAGGATGCAGCGTGGATTCTGGCCATGCAAGAGGAACTACATCAATTCGAACGCTGCAAGGTTTGGACGCTGGTTCCCAGACCATACAAGCAGAACGTCATTGGCACGAAGTGGATCTTCAGAAACAAGCTGGATGAACATGGTGTCATCATAAAGAACAAGGCCAGGCTGGTGGCTCAAGGTTACAGACAGGAGGAAGGGATTGACTTCGACCAGACCTTTGCACCAGTAGCAAGGCTCGAGGCAATCCGGTTGTTCCTGGCGTATGCTTCACACAAAGGATTCACAGTCTACCAAATGGATGTGAAATCGGCATTCCTGAACGGAGATCTGAAAGAGGAAGTATACGTCGCTCAACCCCCAGGTTTTGTCGATCCTACTCATCCCAATCACGTTTATTTTCTCAATAAGGCCTTATATGGGTTGAAGCAAGCTCCCCGAGCTTGGTATGAGACTTTATCTAGTTTTCTTCTTGAGAACAAGTTCTCCAGAGGTAAAATAGATAAAACATTGTTTCTCAGGGAAGTCAAAGGCAAGATTTTGCTGGTGCAAATCTATGTCGATGACATAATATTCGGCTCAACGGACAACAATCTTTGCAAAAAGTTTTCTAAACTTATGCAAGGAAAGTTTGAAATGAGCAGTATGGGAGAGCTCAAGTATTTCTTAGGCCTTCAAGTGAAACAGTCTGAGGATGGAATCTTCATCTCTCAGACGAAGTTCACAAATGAACTCCTTAAGAAATTCGGTATGGAGAGTGCAACCTCTATGAGGACTCCAATGGGATCCACCATGTCTCTAGATAAGGATGAGAAAGGTAAACCTTTCGATGACACCAAATACAGAAGCATCATTGGATCCCTGCTCTACCTTACTGCCAGTAGACCGGATATTATGTTCTCCACATGTGTATGTGCCCGATATCAGGTGAACACTAAGGAATCTCACTATGTCGCTGCAAAGCAAATTCTAAGATACCTTAAAGGTACTCCTAATCTTGGCTTGTGGTACCCGAGGAATAATGATGTCGAGCTAATAGGCTTTTCAGATGCTGATTTTGCAGGGAGCAGGGATGACAGGAAAAGCACCTCCGGGACGTGTCAATTCCTCGGCCGGAGGCTTATCTCATGGAACAGCAAGAAACAAAATTGCGTTGCAACCTCCACTGCAGAGTCAGAGTATATCTCGGCAGGGAGCTGTTGCGCACAACTTCTTTGGATCAGAAATCAGTTGGCCGACTACAACCTTCAGTTCAAGGAAGTTCCAATGTACTGCGACTCCTCCAGTGCAATTGCCATTGCCAACAATCCGGTGTCGCACAGCCGAACGAAGCATATTGAAGTACGCTACCACTTCATTCGGGAGCACGTGGAGAACAAGGATATCTCTCTCTGTTATGTCCCCACGGACAAGCAGATTGCTGATATATTCACAAAGCCCCTAGACGAGGCCAAGTTCAATCTTTTCAAGACTGAATTGGGAATGCTCAACTATGAGGAGTGAAGACTACAGAAGCTCCAGGCTAGTGCAAGAACCGAGGGGGAGCAAGGAACTCCGCGTGCGTACAGCTGCAAGAACTGAGGGGGAGCAAAAAGTCAATCGCTACAGACCCCGCTCTGTAGAAGCCAAAAAGGGGGAGTTTACCCTCTCGGGGTCAAGGCTAAGGTGTGGCTCCAGCTTGCTCCCAAGAAAGCGGTATTGGTAAGGGATAACTCCACCCAATGTTAAGTTTATGAATTTCATTTGCTTTCATTTTCATTCGCTCCATTCACCTTAGCTTGTAGGGTTTAGGCTTCTTCAAATAGGGGGAGATTGTTGGGTATTGTATCCACAATGTACCTGATTTGCAGAAGCCCCTGGACAAGCTAAGGAGAATAGACTATGTATTTGATAAACTTTTTCAAGTTGTACTTGCAGTTTCTCCACGCTAAGTGCACACCAATGTCAGGGTGCAGTAGGTCAATATACACGGATCTGCACGACGTAATCCCTCGTTGAGCAGATCAGTGTGTTGGCCTATGTGCACTCTCTCTATTGGAGTGCACTTACTTTCAAGTACAGGGCCGCTCATATGCAAGAGAAGACAAGGAGCATGGAGGATCAAGGAGCAGCTCCTAGGTGGAAGACGAAAAATCGTCCAAGGCAGATTCGACGAGAATCACCAAGTGATTCTCGCCGAATCGGCGAGAATCACTTGGTGATTCTCGCCGAATCGACGAGAATCATCAATGATTCTCGCCGACTCCTTCTGGCCATCTCAATATGGTGCCAAGTAAGATTCGGCGAGAATCGCTTGTAATTCCCGCCGAACCAATTGTCATGCAGCCCATGGATACAAGTTGAATTCGTTGAGAATCGACAAGTAATTCGACGAGAATCACAATCGATTCTCGACGAATCGTCGAGAATCACTTGATGATTCTCGCCGATTCGTCGAGAATCGTCTGCGATTCTCGCCGATTTTTCCTTGGCGTTTTCTCAGTTAATTTCCTGAACCAGATTCTGTCTCAGCTAATTTCCTGAACCGGATTCTGCCGCAGTTTACTATCTGGACCGGGACTTGGGGGGTATCTCTGTGGGTCCCTCAAACGGTCTTATTAGGGGTAGCTACAGTATAAATACATGGGTATTTTGAACAGTGCGAAGACAGAAAAATACGCGAGCTCACGGAAACCCTAAAATCGCGAAATCCTTCTGCCGCCTCCGTCGCCGCTCGCGCAAGTCCGTCGCCACCGATAGATCTTCTTCCCGATCTCCAGCGACAGTAGCTTAGCAAGGCTTGAGTCTCACGCGTCTATCCAGAGATCCCTTGTCTCTCGATTTGTTGATCGGAAACACTTCCCATCCGAATCGATCGAGACGACCGATCCTCGTGTGACCGTTGGTAGACCGAGCTTGCTTCGCATCGAAGTTTGGATCTCCAAGTTCAGCAGCTGCTCTTCTTCGTAGCCGCCGATCCCGAAGCTAGCCGCCGCTCGTATGCTGCCGCCGGTTCCGGGGAGATCTTCTCCAAGCAAGACCAAGGTCGTAGACTCTTCATCGACTTCAAGAACACGTCGTCGACCAAAGAGGAACACCGGAGTCTCCAAGAGAAGTTTGTATCACGTGTACATTCTACCTTTATTTTATTGTAAAGGAACTTTTGTTCCGCGGTGTAAGGGTTGGGTGCAACCCGATTTGTGGGAGTGTTGACTCTCACGTGTGGAAGGGCTCCTTCCGTTAGTGAAGGGATTGGATTTCAATCCCGTTGGTGAAGTGACCGAGTCGTCCCTTGTTGGGGAGATAGGTCGAAGGGGGAAAGTGGATGTACCCAAGTCGGGGAACCACTATAAATTTGCTGTGTATTCTGTGTGCTGTGTTTGTTGTTTTTATTGTGCAGGTACATCTGTAAATTCCGCAAAAGAACCACACGTTACCTATTCCCCCCCCCCATAGGTACACATAGCCGACACTAGGTGGACTTTAAAGTGTTGAAGTAGATGATCCAGAAATCGTCGAACTAAGATCCAAATTCGTCGAGCTGATATTCTAACTTCATCAACTGGAGTCTGAAGCTGTACTTCAAATACTTAAATGTTTCTAGAATAAGATGTTGAAATAGAATACCCAGAGATCGTCGACTTGAGAACTAAGTTCGTCGACCTAAGAACTAAGTTCGTCGACTGGAATTAAGTGTGAAGAATTCTAGACTTGGTGTTGAAGTATACTCTGGAATTTGTCGACCTGAGATTTAAGTTCGTCGAGCTCAGCTCAGAGAATTGTCTCTGATTTCGTCGAGCTGAGCACGACTTTCGTCGACCTGAGTTCGACGAACGTCGAACTAATTTCCTGAGTCTTTTAATTTTATCTAAGTCTTGAGTCTTTTGCAGTCTATTGATGGCTGGTCCATATAATGTTGACTCTAAGGACATAGCCTAGACTCTAGGACACAATCATGACCCTGGCTATACATGTTGGGTCAGACATCCTAATTTAGTGAACCTAGCCCAAATCCAACTAGGGATCTAACAATCTCCCCCTATTTGGGTAAGGTCACAAATTACAAACTCACATTAATAACAAAGCAATAAAACATATATCTGGCACGAAAAAATTAAATGTCCAGCAGATATAAATATAGACAGATCTTTGTATCAGAATATAAACATACAGTTTTAAAATAATCAAAAGACTTAAACTGTTCAAGGTTCATTTCTTCTTCTTCTTCTCCTTGTGCTTCTCCTATTTGGCTTTGTCTCCAGATTGTGTAAATATAATTTCCATGTTAGGATCTGCAGCTTGAGCCTTGGTCATTGTCATGTCAGCAGCCCCAATGACATTAAGAGATGTAGCCCTGGGCACTACTGCTTCTGGATGTAGTTTCATATAATCATCAACATTAAAAAACTTGTTAGCCTTAGCAAACCTGTCAGTTTTTCCTTTTTGTATTTGGACATTGTAAAGTATTGAGAGGTATCCTTCCCTTCAGCTTTAGCCTTGTTAATCATGGAAAGGCCAACCAGTTAATGGAATCTGGTCATCCTAGCTGTTGTAGCTGTCTCTGGATCCTCAAATGGTATAGGTGGGGAAGTAGGTCTTTTGGGGCTTTCAACCTTTTGATATTCAGGGAATTTTTGTTGTTGTTGTTGATGTTGTTGCTGTCTGCCTAAAGAATAATGCCTTTGTTGGCTGCTTCCTAAAGATGAGGATCTACCCTGCTGTCTTTGATAAGTTTGAAATTGGGTAGTCCTTTTAGTTGATGAACTTGAAGCACCAGCAGCTGGAGGAGGAGGAGGGTCCTTTTTGAATCTTTGTGGAGGAGGAGAATATCTTCGGCTTGTCTTCCTTTCTTTCTGTTCATTCTTATATAGCCACATCCATGCTGGCATGCCCTTATGAAAGTGCGAGTTAGATCTGATATACTCTAGAGGGGGGTGAATAGAGTATGGTGCTTAAAAACTTTTACAACAGTTGTTGTATTCTAAATGTGAACAGGGAAGCAAATAGTAAATCAAATTACAGAGACTATCTAATCACAGATCAACCTAATCACAAAACAATCACAGCCAGAAACAAAAAAAAAAGACAGGCAACCAGAAGACACAAGGAGCTATAGTGGTTCCCCTAAACTTGGGTACATCCACTCTTCTACCACCCTAGGTAGGAATCCACTGCAGGATGAGTTGATCAGGTGTCGTGGGCACCAATGAACTTTTGATAAGGTGCTCAAAAACCAAACCAGATTTTTTTGATCAGGTGTCTTGCCACCAATGAGCTTTTGATAAGGTGCTCAAAAACCAAACACAAACTTTTGAAGGGAGTTTGAAAAACCCTTTACAGAGGTGGGGATGAGAGAGTGATGGAAGTCTTCTCTTTCTCAAAGCAGCTGAGAAGACTATGTGGATATTGATATTGTCAAAGCTCCCCCTGAGTTCTTGAGATGTTCAGGAAATGAAGCTTTGCTATAGGGTCATAGGCCTTCAGAAAATTGATCTCCAGCAATTGATGATTTCAGCAACAGCTGAAATGTGAGGTGTCTGGAGTCTTGAATGATGATGGCCTTGAACACTTGAATCAAAAGAGATCTGAAGATTTCATATTTGTTGATCTCCTTTTGGTGATGGTGTTCTTGTGTGAATTATTTAAGACAGAGAATGTCTACAGCTCTCTTTCTTTTTCTCTTGATGATTGTTGTTGAGAAAGATGTTGTTCCAGAGAAGAGTTGTTGCAGAGAATATTTTTTGTTCTTCTTCTTCTTGTGCACTCTCTTCTTGTCAGGAATTCAAAAATATTATCTTTTATTCCTTTTTTTCTGAATAGAAATGATCCTCTGTCCAGAATAGCCGTTAGCCTGTCATTAATTACATCCTTAATTGTAATTGTCTTCTGGGGGAAAGTCCAATGAAACATTCCTTGATAATCCCTTGAAACTTGCTCCAGAATAAATGAAAACGGCTACAAGATCTTCTGAATTAATTGCTGAGAATAACTCCTTAACTGTCTGAATTTGAATCTTGAAAATCATTTAACTTTTCAGAAAAACGTCGAACTGAGCTCCACCATCGTCGAACTGAGCTCAGCGATTTGGACATAGATAGCAACAGAGATCGTCGATCTGAGCTCAACTATCGTCGAACTGAGCTCAGAGATAGAGAATCAATACTGGAGTCAAGATCGTCGAACTGAGCTCGAAGATCGTCGAATGCAGTTCGACGATTTGTTGAAGTTGAGCTCAGCGATCGTCGAATGGAGTTCGATGATCCGTCAAAGTGAGCTCAACGATCGTCGATTGGAGTTCGACGATTCGTCGTACTGAGCTCAACGAAATGACTTAGTCTCCAAACTGAAAAACCTTGATCTTGAGAGCAGCTTCCAAACCTAACTACTAACCCTTAGACTCAATTCTAATTGACCTTTAGATCTATACAAAGAGGTCAAAAACAGGTTTCCTAAAGACATAGTGATCCTAACCCAAATTAGTAATAGGGTGTTCCAGCAATCTCCCCCTATTTGGGTTAGGATTACTATTTACAGAAATTGAAATAAAAGCAACAATATACAAAGCAAAAATGCAATAAACAAAACATTGCAGAAGCACAGAAATATCTCAGACAGATCATAAATCAGAATAATTGTCACCTTACAGAATTACTCTTTCTCCTTGCTCTTTATAAGTTTAATTTCTCTATTTGGATCAAGAGCTTCTTTCTTTGATCTTCTGTCATCAGTTGCACCTAGAGATGTTTGTTGTTTAGGCCTTGGTACCACAGCTTCAGGGTGCAGCTCCATGTATCTTTCAGAATCAAAGAACTTGCTGGAGGCATATCTTTCAAGTTCCTTCTTTCTTTGTTCTGACAAGGTAGTAAAGCTGGAGGTGTCCTTGCCTTGCTCTCTGGCTTTCTTAATCTGATCCAAGGCAGCTAACTCTTTCATTCTAGCAGTCCATGCAGTAGGATTATTCTCTGGATCCTCAAAGGGCACTGGAGGCTCATATCTGTTGGAAGGATTATCTGAAGGAGCTCTGGATGAGACTAATTCTTTCAACTTG
The DNA here is from genome assembly GCA_039583875.1 of Platanthera guangdongensis. NCBI lineage: Eukaryota > Viridiplantae > Streptophyta > Magnoliopsida > Asparagales > Orchidaceae > Platanthera > Platanthera guangdongensis. The sequence goes on along the minus strand of CM077161.1, from coordinate 66,528,413 downwards.
TAGGGAAAAGGACCTGAAGTAGTGTCAGATGAAGCTTGTCCTTCCCTTGAGTATGGATGCTGTCTAGAATAGCCTTTGGAGTAAACTTGGAATTCCCTTTGGTTTCCTCTATAATTTCCTCTCCTAGATTGAGAACCTCTGGATTGGCTTCCCCTATATTGAGATCTTCCATGAGGCTGATAGGGGGTTTGACTTCTAGCAGAAGGATGAACAGCAGAGCTACCACCTGCACCTGCATCAGGAGGAGGAGGTGGAGGAGGATGATGGAACTGAGAGTAACCTTTCTTATATTTTCTCTTCTTCTTCATAGCCTTTAGTTGATTCTTGGAATATTGCATCCAATGTTCAGTTATAGGGCAGTCATGAAGAATATAATAGGGAATATCATTGGTATCTTTGACTTTAGCTGGTGGAACTCTTTTCATTGCTTTGCTTCTTGCTTTTCTTTGCCTAGCTATAGTAGCAGAAGAATCATCAGAATCAGTTCTGAACTGATCACTTTCAGAACTTTGTTCATCATATAAAGCATCAATCCTTTTCAGATAGTCTTTTTGAAGTTCGGTTGGAGCAGATGAAACAGTAGTGATAGCAATTGTAGCAGCAGCAGTAGAATCAGAAATAGTACTGGAAGAAGTTGTAGCAGCAGCAGTAGTAACAGTAGATACAGAACTTTCAGGAGCAACACTATTAGAAGAAACAGCAGCAGTTTCAGATATAATAGTTTCAGTAGCAGCAATATCATCAGTAATGACAGTGTGCTCAAAGTCATATGCCTCTGTCTGCATATCCTCAGAAACTGAAATATCAGCCACATCAGAACTTACAGAACCAGCAACATTTGCAGCAGTAGGAGCAGCATCAGTGCTTTCAACAACAACAGAAATAGTAGGGGCAACAGTAGGGACAGCAGCATAAACTGAATTAACAAAGGAATGAATAATGTTGGTGTCACAGCTTGAAAAGGGCACAATGGCCTTGGAGAGATCCTCTGATGGCTGGACTGCAATTTGCTCTGGAAGACAGCTGAAGTAGACTGAATCAAAAACTGAAAGCAGGGACCTGAGGTCCACTGAAAAAACTGCAACCTATGGAGGTGTTGAAACTGGAGCTTGAGTTGAAAAGACAGCAGCAGCAGCAGGCAATCTAACATCTTCATGAGGCATCTCCCCCTGCCTAGATTCAGAGACAGTTGGATCAAGGCACCCAAAGGAAGGGATTGCCTGAGGAGGAAAGATGGAGGAGAGCCTGGCAAATAAGTCTGCAACTGACTTGAAGATTGGAGCTAAGGAGGTCTCCAACAGAAGTGAGAGCCTGGGAGCTATCAGCTCATATAGTTTGTCAGCTAAGGCTGGAATATCTACATGCTCAGTAGGGACTTGAGCAGAGGTAGAGAAGGATGGAGGAGCAACTGGAGATGTTGGTGGAGAGCTGGTGGATGGTAGAAGTGAAGGTTGAGGTGTGGGGATTGTGGAAATGGAAGAAAGTGATATGGAGATAGAAGGTGTGAAGGAGGGTTGATCAATGATATCTTGCAGAAGTTGTTGGTAAGATGTGGATGAAGAGGGTAGATCAGGAGGGGATGAAGGTGAATCATCCATGAAGGAATCATCTAGAAGATGGAATGATGGAATGTGGGATGATGTGTCAATGTATGGGTGAGGGTAGTGATGTAATGGGTGGAAGATTTCTTCTGTGAGAGTAGGGATTGGAGATGGAATTGATGTAGGAGATGGGCTGGAAATAATGATGGTGGATGAAGTTTGAATGGTGGAGGTGACTGGTGGAGATGAAATAAGAGTTGGAGGAGGAGAAGAAGCAGCAGGCAAGTCTTTTGCAGGGGCATAGACTTGAGGGGAAGAGACTGTTACAGTCCTTGTGCCTGAAGTAGTGCTTGCAGAGGGCCTGCTGGGCTTCACTATCTGTCTATCCCACTTGCCAAAGAGGGCACAGGAGAGCCTCTTAGAGGCATTGATGTGCATTCCATTTGATACAAGCAGGGCAGGGCATCTGTTTTGAAGAAATAGCCCTAGAATCCTTCCATAATTTACAAAATTCTTATTGATCTTCTTCTTAATCAGATCAAAGAAGATATCTCCCCAGTTTAATTGTTTCTTATCCACTAAAACACCCATCAAGCATAGCTGATACCTGGAGATGGTATCATGGGTTGAATGCTTGGCCAACAGAACATTTCTCACTACATCAGCTAAGAACCTGTATTCAACAGCTAAGTTCTTTTTCAGCAGCTTGCTAGGGTTTGCATCAGAATGACCCATTCTAGCAAGTAAGTCAGAAAATGCTTCTCCTGACAACTCAGCAAAATCCTCTCCAGAATTCAATCCAAAAATCTCTGTCAGAATAGTAGAAGTCAGAGGGACCTGGGATCCAGAAATTGAACCAACCACTGTATTTTGGTCCTGATTGTGGGCAGTATAGACCCACTCCTTGATCTCATCTGCAGGTAGCTTGATTCTGGTGGACATGATGGTGACTAGCTTTTGCTCCTTGAACAGTTCCAGAATGTCTTGGAAAATCTGATCACTGGTGTTGAAAGAATCCATGTCAATATCGAGTCCGGCATCAAACTTCATTGCGGCTAGAACGGCAATTGAGACGGCCATTGTTACCTGCAAAAATCAACAAACAAACGACCAAGTTTAGAGAAGTTTGGAGGGAAAAGGATTTTTGCAGAGAGAATGAAGGCGCAAAGACAGAACGATGGCCGAAAAATGAATTTTATATTAGGGTTCGACGCAGAAAAGGAAAGATCATTGAACTCAGTTCGACGATCGGGGCTTCTAAAGGAATCTGAAGGGTCTTCAATATCGTCGATCTTCGTTCGATGATATTGTAGAGCGTCGAGCTCCGCTCGACGATAGTTCAGAAAACAAAATCGTCGAGCGCCGTTCGACGATCGTTGACCTGGAGAGATAGTTGAACACTATCTGAGAAGCGCTGAACTCAGGTCGACGATTTCTGAAAGCGTCGATCTCCGTTCGACGATCGGGGGGAAAATCGTCGAGCGCAGTTCAGAGACCAGAAACACTCTAGACACTAGAAAAATCAAGATGTTTGCCTAGTCTTGGGCATTTTTAGAGTTTCAAAATCTTGGAACTTACTTTAGACTTCCTCCATCTAACATTCCTAACTGATTTAGGAAGAAGGTGTGTTTCTTTTCATCCAAGGGTTTGGTGAAAATATCTCCCCTTTGCAAATCAGTTGGGATATATTGAAGTTCAATTTTATTCTTCTCAACATTATCCCTTAAGACGTGATGCCTAATTTCTATGTGTTTTGTCCTACTATGGAGGACTGAATTTTGAGCTATAGAAATAGCACTGGTATTATCACAAAAGATTTTAGACTTCTCTAAGTTGTAGCGATAGTCTAGGAGTTGGTTTTGAATCCACAATATTTGTGAACAACAACTACCTGCAGCCATATATTCAGCTTCAGCAGTTGAAGTTGACACAGATGTTTGTTTCTTGCAAAACCAAGAGACAAGTCTGTCACCAAGAAACTGACAAGTTCCACTGGTGCTTTTCCTGTCAATTCTGCATCCAGCATAATCAGCATCAGAAAATCTAGTTAAGTCAAATGCTGAATCTTTTGGATACCAGAGACCTAGATTTGGACAACTTTTAACATACCTGAGAATCCTTTTTACTAATGTTAGGTGTGATTCTCTAGGGCTCACTTGGAATCTAGCACATATGCATGTAGCAAACATTATATCAGGTCTACTAGCTGTAAGGTACAGTAAAGAGCCAATCATTGATCTATATGTTGTCTGATCAACAGGTTTCCCATGTTCATCAGCATCCAATACGGCATTGGTAGGCATAGGTGTTTTCATACAGGATGCCTCAGACATACCAAATTTCTTGACCAATTCATTTGCATACTTGGTTTGAGAAATAAAGATGCCTTCAGCATGTTGTTTGACTTGCAATCCTAGAAAGAAGGATAGCTCACCCATGCTACTCATTTCAAATTTAGAATGCATTAGGTTGGAGAACCTTCTGCACAAATTTGAATCAGTAGAGCCAAAAATAATATCATCTACATAGATCTGTACTAGTAGGGTATGGGACTTATGGGTTCTAATGAAAAGCGTTTGGTCTACTCTACCCCTTATAAATTCATTTTCTAGAAGGAAGCATGCTAGGGTCTCATACCATGCTCTAGGAGCTTGCTTGAGACCATATAATGCTTTGTTCAGCTTAAAAACATAATCAGGATGGGTTGGAGAGATAAAACCTGGAGGTTGTCTGACATAGACTTCTTCTTTGATATCTCCATTTAGAAAGGCACACTTTACATCCATCTGATATACCTTGAAGCCTTTGTGTGTTGCATATGCTAAGAAGATTCTAATAGCCTCCAACCATGCAACTGGTGCAAAAGTCTGGTCATAATCTATGCCTTCTTCTTGAGAGTACCTGTGAGCAACTAGCCTTGCCTTGTTCCTTACAATAACTCCTTGATCATCCAATTTTTTTCTGAACACCCACTTTGTTCCAACAATGGAGTGATCCTTAGGCCTTTGCACTAGTTCCCAAACTTTGTTCCTTTCAAATTGATGCAACTCTTCTTGCATTGCAATGATCCAGTGTGGATCTTGCTCTGCATCTTGAATGGATTGAGGTTCAATTTGAGATAGGAAGCAGGTGTGCAACATGTTTTGGTTGACCTAATTTATGGTTTGTACACCAGCTGAGATGTCTCCAATTACTTGGGAAATTGGTTGGTCTCTTGATGTTACTAAATGAACAGGGGGTGTTGATTGTTCACCAACCTGTGTTGTTGTTTCCTCTTGTGGTACAACAACTGGATCTTCAAGAAGTTTCTCTTCATAATGTTGAGTGTCTTCTTCATCTTCACTGCTTTCCTCTTTTTGAATAATATGTAACTTGTTCAAATCTTCAGCAAGAGAATGTACCTGCAAAGGTTCTATGGTAGAAGTGTTCTTCTCCTTGAAAGACATGTTAGATTCATCAAAAGATATGTGAACAGATTCTTCAATTTTAAGAGATGATTTATTATATAACCTATAAGCCTTACTGATCATGGAGTATCCCAGAAACACTCCTTCATCAGCTTTAGCTTGAAATTTTGCTAAATATCTCTTGTCATTATTATGAATATAACAAAGACAACCAAAAATTCTAAAATAATCTACTTTAGGTTTCTTCCCTTTGAGTAATTCATAGGGAGTCTTGCCCTTTAGTTTATGTATTAAACTTCTGTTCAGCACATAGTTGGAGGTGTTCACTGCCTCTGCCCAAAAAGATAGAGGAAGGTGAGCATCTGACAACAATGTAGTGTCAGATTCAATAAGGGTTCTATTTTTCCTTTCAGCTACCCCATTTTGTTGAGGAGTTCTAGGAGCTGAGAAAGTGTGCCTGATCCCTTCACTATGACAGAACTCTTGCATAAGAAGAGAATCAAACTCTGTCCCATGATCACTTCTGATCAGGGCAATGTGAGTATTGAACTCAATCTGTAGACATTTGAGAAACTCTATCAAACACTTAAAGTTATCAGACTTCTTCCTCAGAAAGAACACCCATGTGAATCTAGAGAAGTCATCTACAACTACTGAGGTGTAAGATTTCTCTCCTAGGCTTTGTACTGTAATGGGTCCAAAAAGATCCATGTGTAACAGATACAAGATCCTAGGTGAATCACTCTTATTAAGTGATTTGAAACTATTTTTAGTTTTCTTGCCTAATTGACAAGTCCTGCAGAGTCCTTCCTTCTTGTAGGGGCCAGAAGGTAGTCCTCTAACAAGGTTGTCCTTGGATAGCCTAGCAATGGTTCTAAGTTTTATATGCCCTAGTCTCTTATGCCATAATACATTAGGTCTACAAACAGAATTAAACAGGCAAATGTCTACATCTGTTGAAAGAAAATATACAAAATAGATGTTACCTTTCCTTTTACCTGTCAACACAGTTGTGTTGTCCTCTAACTTGATCTTGCATAAGGCTTTGCTGAAAGTCACCTGGTAGCCTTCATCACATAGCTGACTGATACTTATCAAATTGTGCTTCAGTCCTTCCACATAGGCTACCTTCTTGAATATCACTGTCCCAATCTGGACTGCACCATATCCTTTAGTTTGTCCAAAGTTTGAATCACCAAATATGACTTTGGGTCCAGGCTTGGCTTTAAAGGATGTGAGATTGTCCTTTTTTCATGTCATGTGCTTTGAGCACCCACTATCCAAGTACCATTGCTGGTTTGATGTTGGATAGGTCTTCATCTGCACATAAAATAATTCACTTGTTTTTGACCCAGTTTACCTTGGGCCTAGGTTGATAACCTTTAAACTCAGAAATAAATGACATCGCTGGTTGACTCTTATAACCTTCAGGATGATATCTCCTTGGAGGTATTATCCATTCAGTATAATGATTAAAGCTTTGGGATGATGGACCCCTAGGATTGGATTTTGATTTACCCTTGAAAGAATTTCCAAAGCTCTGATCTCTGTTCGACGATCGTTGATCTGCGTTCGACGATCTTGGGTCAGATCATCGAGCTCCGTTCGACGGTCGACTGTGGCAGAGTTCAGGAATTAGAGATCGTCGACCTGAGTTCGACGATTTTGCCTGAGATCGTCGATCTGCGTTCGGTGATCGTCGAGCTCCGTTCGACGATTTCTGCTGGAACTTGGTTTTCTTAGGTAGATCAGAATTTTTCCTAGCTATCTCTACAACTCTCTTCTCTTTATCAGAAATAAATTTAATTGGTGTTGTTAGAACTATAGGTTGGCTGGATGAAGCACCCAAGCCCATTGTACTATTGAATCTGGAGTTCACTGTGCTTGTGATGTCCATCAGCTTGATACTTCTCCCATTAAGTGATTCTTCAAGCTTCTTGGCCTCTGATAGCTCACCTTTTAGTGAAGCTATCTGCACCCTACAGCACTCCAACTCCTCTGAGAGTTTGAGGTTTTCTGATTTTAAGGAACTATGTTCAGACAATTAATTTCTGAGAGAGATAATTTCCTTCTCAGATTTTAATAAGTCTAAGCATAATGCTTTAAACTCAGACTTAAAGTCCTCAGAATTGAAATCAAAAGAATTAATTACTTGGTCCTTTTCAAGTTGAGTCTCTGAGTCTGACTCTGAGTCTTCTGCATCTGAATTGTGTTGAGAGGCATTGATTGCCATCATGCAGAACTCCTTCTCTTCAGCATCATCTTCATCATCACTGGAGCTGGATGAAGCTTCTGATTCTTCTTCAGTTTCACTCCAGGATTCAGCAACAAATCCCTTCCTTGTGTGTTTGTTCTTGCTTAAGGAGGGTTTGCCATTGCCATTCTTCTTGAAGTCCTTATCTTTTCTTCTTTCTCTCTTATCCTTTCTGTCCTTATTTTTGTTCTCTAGACAGTCAGACACAATGTGGCCTGGTTTCCTGCAACCAAAGCAGACAATTTCTTTATTATTTGACTTATCATACCTTGGCTTATCATGCTCTTTATATGATCTCTTTCTGAAGTCCTTTCTGGCCATCTTGTAAAAGCTTTTAGCCAATAGACTAAGCAGCTCATCATTGCCTGTGACCTTGTCTTCAGGCTGATCTTCAGTGGCTTTGAAAGCTATTGTCTTTTCCTTTCTTGTGGCTGGTGAGGCAGCCTTCTGCTCTTCTTCTCTGTTCTTAATGAGCAGCTCATAAGACTTGAGCTTGCCCAAGAGAGCTTCTGTTGTAATCTCATTCAGACTTCTGGCATCCTTGATTGGCCAGATTCTTGAGTCCCAAGTGCTTGGGAAGCACATTAGGATTTTATCATTTAATTCAGTCAGTGAGATCTCTTTATCCAAAGTCTTGAGTTCATTGACTATCAGACTGAGCCTGTTATACATTTCAGCTACTAGCTCAGCTTCTCCTTTCTTAAAATTCTCATATTGGGATATGAGGTGGGATCTCCTGTCCTTTCTTTCATCAGCAGACCCTGAGACTATTTTAGAGAGCTTATCTCAGATTTCCTTTGCTGAGTTGCATTCAGCCACCTTTTGAAATATGTCATCAGACATGGTCTGGGCTAAGATATTCATAGCCTTTGCATCTGCTACTTTCCACTTCTTGATATCAGCATCTGTTCCTGATGGAGGTGGAACAGCATTTGTACTTGTGTTCTCTGGAGGTCTTGGACAAACTATCAAAACAGAATTAAAAATGTCCTCATCAATAGAATTCATGTAGAGTCTAATCCTTGCTTTCCAAAGTGCAAACTTAGACAGATTGCACACTGGAGGTCTGGTGCTAGCATAATCTTTGTTTTGGGCCATGTTTTGTGAAAAACTAATTCTAATAACACAATCTACAACAAGCAGATCTAACTAGGAATCTTTGGGTTCAGGTGTTAGCCTATGCAACCACCAAGGTGTGGTATGTTTAACCAATCTCCCTCTGATACCAATTGAAAGTGCGAGTGAGATCTGATATACTCTAGAGGGGGGTGAATAGAGTATGGTGCTTAAAAACTTTTACAACAGTTGTTGTATTCTAAATGTGAATAGGGAAGCAAATAGTAAATCTAATCACAGAGACTATCTAATCACAGAGCAACCTAATCACAAAACAATCACAGCCAGAAACAAAAATAAACACAAGCAACCAGAAGACACAAGAAGCTATAGTGGTTCCCCTAAACTTGGGTACATCCACTCTTCTACCACCCTAGGTAGGAATCCACTGCAGAATAAGTTGATCAGGTATCCTGGGCACCAATGAGCTTTTGATAAGGTGCTCAAAAACCAAACCAGATTTTTTTGATCAGGTGTCTTGCCACCAATGAGCTTTTGATAAGGTGCTCAAAAATCAAACACAAACTTTTGAAGGGAGTTTGAAAAACCCTTTACAGAGGTGGGGATGAGAGAGTGATGGAAGTCTTCTCTTTCTCAAAGCAGCTGAGAAGACTATGTGGATATTGATGTTGTCAAAGCTCCCCCTGAGTTCTTGAGATGTTCAGGAAATGAAGCTTTGTTGTAGGGTGATAGGCCTTCAGAAAATTGATCTCCAGTAATTGATGATTTCAGCAACAGCTGAAATGTGAGGTGTCTGGAGTCTTGAATGATGATGGCCTTGAACACTTGAATCAAAAGAGATCTGAAGATTTCAGATTTGTTGATCTCCTTTTGGTGATAGTGTTCTTGTGTGAACTCTTTGAGACAGAGAATGTCTACAGCTCTCTTTCTTTTTCTCTTGAGTGATTGTTGTTGAGAAAGATGTTGTTCCAGAGAAGAGTTGTTGCAGAGAATATTTTTTGTTCTTCTTCTTCTTATGCACTCTCTTCTTGTCAGGAATTCAAAAATCTTATCTTTTATTCCTTTTTTTTCTGAATAGAAATGATCCTCTGTCCAGAATAGTCGTTAGCCTGTCATTAATTACATCCTTAATTGCAATTGTCTTCTGGGGGAAAGTCCAATGAAACATTCCTTGATAATCCCTTGAAACTTGCTCCAGAATAAATGAAAATGGATACAAGATCTTCTAAATTAATTGCTGAGAATAACTCCTTAACTTTCTGAATTTGAATCTTGAAAATCATTTAACTCTTCAGAAAAACGTCGAACTGAGATCCACTATCGTCGAACTGAGCTCAGCGATTTGGACTTAGACTGCAACAGAAATCGTCGATCTGAGCTCAACTATCATCGAACTGAGCTCAGAGATAGAGAATCAATACTTGAGTCAAGATCGTCGAACTAAGCTCGAAGATCATCGAATGGAGTTCGACGATTTGTTGAAGTTGAGCTCAGCGATCGTCGAATGGAGTTCGACGATCGGTCGAAGTGAGCTCAACGATTGTCGATTGGAGTTCGACGATTCGTCGTACTGAGCTCGACGAAATGACTTAGTCTCCAAACTGAAAAACCTTGGTCTTGAGCGCAGCTTCCAAACCTAAGTACTAACCCTTAGACTCAATTCAAATTGACATTTAGATCTATACAAAGAGGTCAAAACAGGTTTCCTAAAGACATAGTGATCCTGACCCAAATTAGTAATAGGGTGTTCCAACACCTTATAAGGTGTGATCTTTTGAAGTATATAGTATGGTGTGTCATTTGCTGGATTTAATTTTGGTGCAGGAGGTGGAGGAGCATTCCTCTTCTTAAACACTTTCTTTTTCTTGGGCTCATCATCTGAGTCCTCCTCCTCATCATCATCATCAGAAGAATCTTGAGGATTATCATATATTGCATTTATCTCTTTCAGGGCTTCAGCAGATATCAGAGGTTTCTCAGCCTGGGAGGGGGCTGGAGGAGGAGCTGGAACTAGAACTGGAGTAGGATCTAGAGAGCTGTACACTTCAATGCTTTCAACAACTGACTTAGTTTCCTCTTCAATGTCAGCAATGATCAATGCATCAAGATCAAGCATGGGGGAATCATCCATAACAAAAACTGGAGAAGAAATATCTTTTGGAGGGGATGAAGTACTGGGTGAAACAGCTCGGGTATGAGATGGAACAGCTGGAGTCTCTGTTACTGCAAAGCTGGCCTTTAGTTGCTTGATAACTTTGGGGCTTATTGGTGTGGTGTAAGGAATTATAGCCATGGATGGCTTAGTGCTGTCTTCTAGAAGAAAGTTCAAATGAACTATATCAAAAGTTCTCAATAATTACAACAAATCTACTGTGGGATTTATAATGAAATAACCAGTAGTTGTTATGTCCTCTGGTACCTGCTCATCTATGTCCATATCAGATTCAACAAAATGAATTAAATTAAATAAATCTATATCAGCATCTACTTCTGCTGCTGTTGGTTCTGCTTCTGCTTCAGCTGCTTCTTGTTCTGTTATGTCTGCTACTGCATCTACTGCTATTGCTGCTGTTGTTACTTATGTTGCTATTTTTGATGCTGCTTCTTCATTGAGTATCTCCCCCTATCTGGTTTTAGTGTACACTAGAGCCAGGCCCCTAACTAAAGAGGGAGGAGCAGAAAGAGCAGAAATTTAGGCAGCTAGGGAGGAAATGGAGGTAGCAAGAGGTGAAATGACCTTTGCTATAATGGTTTGAAGAAGGGGAGTGAGAAGTGCAATGAGTTGTGGTATGATGGAGGGGTCAAAAAGTGGAGCTGCAGAGGGTGGTGTAGAAGGTGTAGCAGTGGAGACAAAGGTAGGAATGGAGAAGGATGGTGGAGGTGGAGGTGGAGGTGGAGGTGGTGCATCTTGCATTAGTGCATCCTAAGGAGTAGAGGTAGTGAGGGGGGTGAAGGCAGATTGAAGAATGGGATGTTGTCCAGATGTGTGGGTAAGGGAGATGAAGGTGGGGAGTTAATGGGTGTACCATGGGGGGATTGAGGTGGGGTTGGTTGTGGTGATTGAGAAGGAGAGGGTTGCTGGTATTCCTGAATGGGAGAGAAGGGAATGTCAGTGATATTTATTTGTGGAGAGGTTGCAGGAGATGAAGCTGGAGTAAGAATATGAATTGGTTATTGTGGTTATTGTTGTGGTTGTTGAAGAGAAGGAAATGTGGAAGAGGGTTGTTGTATCATCTGATGTTGAGGTGGGATGATTGGAGGTGAGGAAGGTGCAGGAGGGTTCTCTTTAGTAGGGAGGGAAGTGGCTGGAGCAGCCCTAGTACTCTCAGAAAGCCTGGTGGAGGAGGAAAAAGCCTTGGAGGGCTTGGTGATAGTCCTCTCCCACCTGCCAAAGAGAGCACAGGTGAGCCTCTTAGAGGCATTGATGAATATTGTCTGGGAGACCAGGGATTCAGCAGCCTTTTACATCAGGAAGATCCCTAATATTCTTCCAAAACACACCTCTTTCTTTGTATTCTTTTTCTTAATCAGATCAAACATGAACTGAGCCCAGTTGACCTTCTTCTCTTTGACCACATCACACATAACCAGGAATTGGTGCCTGGTTATGTAGTCATGTGCAGTGTGTTTCCCCAGCAACATTTTGCCCACAATATCTGCCAGAAATTTGAACTAAACAGACAAGTGTTTCTTCAGCAACTTATTTGTGGTTTCTCCAGAATAACCCATCATACTCAGCATCATATCAAACTCCTCAGTATCCATTTCTAATTTGTATTCACCATTACTTAATCCAAAAAATTCGGTTAGGACGGCGGGAGTAAGATAAATAGCATTACCCGATACTGTCCCTGTTAAGGTGTTCTCATCTGTGGTGGAGGAGGTATCGACCCATTCTCTGATCTCAGTGGCAGATATCTTTATCCTAGTGGACAGCAGATTCTTCAGTTTCTGTTCTTCAAGCAGTTGCAGTATTTCCAGGAAGATATGGTCGGAATGCTGGAAGGAATCCAAATCGACATCAAAGCCGGTGTCAAATTTCATTGTCGCAAGATTTCCTGATGGAATCTCCATTAGAGTACATGTAAGAGAAAAATGACGATCAAGTGCAAAGGAACTGAAAGCGCGGGATGGAGGTCGAAGAAAACCTAGATATAAGGTTTTCCAAAATATGAATCGACAAACTCAGTTCAACAAAAAATAAAATAATTCTTCGATTTGAGGTCGACGAAATAATTTGCAGTTAAACAATTCGTCGAGCTCAGTCTGAAGATTTGAAGACATTTCATCGAGCTCCGTTCGACGAAAGTTTTCTGAAGTAGTTTCGTCGATCTCCATTCGACGAAAATGACTTCACTCACAGAGAGTTCGTCGATCTCTGTTCGACGAATATCTCAAGAACTTTCCCCAGTTCGTCGAACTCCGTTCGACGAACTTTGGTAAATTCGTCGAGTGCAGACAGAAATTAAACTAAGGCTTCTCCATTGATCATTCCAAGCTGATTTATAAAGAACAGGTGATTTCTTTCATCCAAGGGTTTGGTGAAAATATCAGCTCTTTGTAAATCAGTGTAGATATAGACAAGTTTAATTTTGTTTTTCTCTACACACTCTCTAATGAAATGATGTCTAATGTCTATATGCTTAGTCCTACTGTGATGGACTAGATTCTGTGTTATGGCTAGAGCACTTGTGTTATCACATAAGAAAGTTGAATTACTTAAGTTGAAACCATAGTCTAGGAGTTATTTTGGATCCACAGCATTTGGGACTAACAACTGCCAGTTGTTATATATTCTGCTTCAGCAGTTGATGTGGACACAGATGACTGCTTCTTACAAAACCAAGAGACTAATCTCATACCAAGGAACTGGCAGGTTCTTGAGGTACTTTTTCTGTCCTCCCTGCATCCAGCAAAGTAAGCATCTGAGTATCCAGTTAACTCAAATTCTGACTCAGTAAGATGACATAGGCCTAGGCTGGGATAACTGTTTATATATCTCAAAATTCTTTTTAGAAAAATTAGGTGAGATTCTTTAGGGTTCACTTGGAACCTAGCACAAAGATATGTGGCAAACATGATATCAGTTCTGCTAGCTGTAAGATATAATATGGACCCAACAATGTCCCTATATAACTTCTGGTCAACAGGTTTCCCATGTGGATTATAATCTATTACAGCATTAGTATCCATAGGTGTTTTCTTTGCTGAGGCATCAGCCATCCCAAACTTCTTAAGAAGCTCTTTAGCATACTTAGCTTGGGAGATGAAGATGTAATCAGGTAGCTGCTTCACTTGGAGACCAAGGAAGTAGGAGACCTCACCCATGCTAGTCATCTCAAACTTAGAATGTATAAGGTCAGAAAACCTCTTGCATAGTTTAGAGTCAGTAGACCCAAATATGATGTCATCCACATAGATTTGTACTAACAAGATTTTATCCTTATGGTGTCTAGTGAATAGTGTTTTATCTACTATGCCTCAAGTGAAATAATGCTCTATCAGAAAGCTAGCTAAGGTCTCATACCAAGCTTTTGGAGCTTGCTTTAGACCATAAAGAGTTTTATGCAATTTAAATACATGATAAGGATGGGTTGGAGAGATGAAACCTGGAGGTTGTTCAACATATACTTCTTCTTTTAGTACTCCATTCAGAAAAGCACTCTTTACATCCATTTGATATACCTTAAACTACTTGTAGGTAGCATAGGCAAGAAAAATTCTGATTGTCTCTAACCTTGCAACTGGTGTAAAGTTCTGATCATAGTCTATGTCTTCTTCCTGTCTATATCCTTGAGCAACAAGCCTAGCCTTGTTCCTCACAATTGCACCTTGGACATCTAGTTTGTTTCTATATACTCATTTGGTTCCAATGACTGCGTAGTCTTTGGGTATTAGAACCAAATTTCAAACTCTACATCTCTCAAACTAGTTGAGTTCCTCTTACATTGCAATGATCCAGTGGGGATCTTGCTCAGCATCTGTTATGGATTGAGGTTCAACTTGAGAGAGAAAATAGGCATGCATCACATCTTGGTTGAGTTGATGTCTTGTCTATACACCTACTATTATGTCTCCAATCACTTGGGATTTAGGGTGATCCCTTAGTGTGACAAGATCAGTGGGTGGAGTTAGTTCAGCAACAGCATTTTGATTTAATTCTTCTTGTGGAATTATGTTTATTGTTGGATGAAGTTCAGTCACTTCAGTTCTTTCTTCTTCACTGTCTTCATCAACTTGTGCAGAAGGATGTGTTGGAGCCTCTTGGGTTAGGTTTAGTCCATCCAATTTCTCATACAAGTGAGATACCTGCAAAGGATTATTGGTAGAAATCTCTTTCTCCTTGCAAGACATGTTAGCCTCATCAAAAGTAACATGAATTGATTCTTCAATTTTTAAAGATGATTTATTAAATACCCTATAAGCTTTGCTTACTTGGGAATATCCTAGAAAAATTATCTCCTCATCCTTAGCTTCAAACTTTCTAATGTATTTCTTGTTGTTATTATGTATATAACATACACATCCAAATACTTTAAAATATGTGATTTTATGTTTCTTCCCTTTAAGTTATTCATAGGGAGTCCTATTCTTTAGTTTATGTATCAAACTTCTATTCAATACATAATTTGTTGTGCTTACAGCCTCTGCCCAAAAGTATAGGGGCATGTAAGCATCTGCAAGTAATGTGCATGCAGCTTCAATTAGAGTCCTATTTTTCCTTTCAGCTACCCCATTTTGTTGGGGAGTTCTAGGAGCTGAGAAACAGTGTCTGATACCTTCCTTCTCACAGAACTCATGCATAAGAAGAGACTCAAACTCTGTACCATGATCACTTCTGATCAATGCAACATGAGTAGAGTAATCAATCTGTATAGTCCTGAGAAAACTGTAAGAACTTTAAAGGTATCTGACTTAGATCTCATAAAGAACACCCAAGTGAACCTTGAGAAGTCATCTATAATAACTAAAGTATAGGATTTCCCTCCTAGGCGTTGTACAACAATGGGTCCAAAGAGATCCATGTGTAGCAAATACAAAATCCTAGGTGAATCACTTTTATTAACTGACTTAAAGCTAGATTTAGTTTGCTTGCCTAGTTGACAAGCCCTGCAAAGGCCTTCCTTCTTGTAGGGGGCAGAAGGTAAACCTCTTACAAGGTTGTCTTTAGATAGCCTAGCAATGTTTTTCATGTTTGCATGTCCTAGCCTTTTATGTCATAATTCATTTTGATTGCAAACTAGATTAAGCAAACAAATATCTGAATTCGCAGAATAGAAATCAACTAAGTAAATGTTCCCTTGTCTATTTCCAATTAAAACATTTTGTTTTTCTTTATTAGAAATAATACAAGTTTTTGAATTGAAATGTAGCGGATAACCTTCATCACATAATTGGCTTATTGAGATGAGGTTATGCTTGAGTCCTTTTACATAAGTCACCTTCTTGAATGTGATTGTTCCAATCATTACTTCTCCATAGCCTTCAGATTGGCCACACTTTGACTCACCAAAGATAACCTTTGGTCCCAACTTGGAATTATAGTTAATTAGGTTGTCCTTGCTGCCAGTCATATGTTTGGAGCATCCACTGTCCAGGTACCATGTTTGATTAATCACTGGACAGCCCTTTTCCTGCAATAAAAACAGTTAGTTGTTCTTGATCTAGGTTACCTTGGGTCCTTTATATTGTTGATAAGAGAAGCTTGAAATCACAGAAAATTCTGGTTGTGATTTATATCCTAATGGATGATATCTTCTGGGTGGAATTGTCCAATCAGCAAGTGGGTTAAATGGTTTCTTAGTTTGATTTAAGTTGGTGTTATAATTATAATTTTTGTTAAGTTTGACTGGGTTCGACGAATTTTTGTGAGTTCGTCGACCAGAGTTCGACGAAATTGGATGAGATCGTCGATCTCTGCTCAGAGAATGAACAAGTTCATTTTCTGTGCCACAAGTTCGTCGATCTCTACTGGACGAACCATACACAGTTCGTCGATCGCAGTAAGACGAATGATTATTATATAAGTTTGCGTTCAGCGTTTGTCAATTTGAGTTCGACGAACTGGCCACATTTCGTCGATCTAAGTTCAACGAAATCTGCTGAACTTTGTTTTTATTTATGGTTTTTTGGTTTCTGCTATTTTGATCTTTTAATTTGGGCATTTCTTTTGTAGTTTGTTTATGGTTTATTATTTCTTTGCCCTTAGCAGCAACAAATTTGATGGGGGTTGATAAGATATTCTTCTTAAGAATGGGGGGAAAACTTGATGATGCACCCAAGCCCAACTTGTCATTTAGTCTGGCATTAACTGTGCTTGTAATGTCCATCAGCTTAAGGCTTCTCCCATTGAGAGATTCCTCAAGTTGTTTGGCCTCACTTAGTTCAATTTCTAAAGAGTCAATTTGTTTATTAGTTGATATTAGTTCTTCCTTTAACTTGATATTTTCAGAGATGATGTTTTCCTGGTTTGATAATTTTTCCCTAAGTGCCTTGATTTCCTTTTCTGAATTTATTAAATCTATGCACATGGTTTTAAATTCAATTTTAAAAGCATCAGAATTATAATCAAAGGATAAGAGTACCTGATCAGCTTCTGTTTTTGAAGCTACTTCATTGTAAGGCTCTTCTTCATCTGAATGACTCTTGGAGGCATCAATGGCCATGAGGCATAATTCTTTGGCCCTTGTCTCTTCTTCTTCTTCACTGGAGCTGGAGGATGTGGATTCATCCTCAGTTTCACTCCAGCTTTCAGCTACAAAGCCTTTCTCCTTCTTCTTGTAATTAATGGAGGAAGGCCTGCTGCCTTGATGTCTTCTAGAGTCCTTCTCTCTTCTATTTTCCTTCTTTTGATTTTCTGGACACTCTGAGATGAATTGTCCAGGTTTCCTGCAGCCAAAGCAAACCACTTCTTTAGTGGGGGTTTTATCATACCTTGGCTTGTCATCCTGTCTGGATGACTTTCTTATGAAATCCTTCCTTACCATTTTATAGAATCTCTTGGCCAAGAGGCTCATCAGCACTTCATTCATAGTTGAGACTTCAGCTTCTTCAATAGCTTTAAAAGTTATGTGTGCTCCTTCCTTGCTGGTGGAGGTGTTCTCTGCTCAGTTGCTTCTCTAGATTTGATCAGCTACTCAAAAGACTTGAGCTTTCCTAAAAGAGATTCTGTGGAAATCTAATTTAGGCTCCTGGCCTCCTTGATGGGCCAGATCCTTGAATCTCATGAGCTTGGGAAGCATATAAGGATTTTGTCATTCACCTCAGAGAGGGTGTAACGCCCCGAAACTCAAAAGAGCGACGGCTGACGAATCTGTACCAAATTTGGAATTTGGCAAGGGTACACGGCCTGGGACACGGGCGTGTCCCAGGGCGTGTCGGGGTAGTTCAAAGTTCTGGCAAAATGATCAGGTAGAAATCTGTGTTTGAAGATCGTCGAGCAGCGGTCGACGATCTGATCAAAATGCTGCATTCGACGATCTGTCCAGCTTTCTGTGTTTGACGATCGGGCCAACTATCTGGGTTCGACGATCGGGCCGCGTGTTCGTCGAACAGGCAGTTTTCTGGGTTCGACGATCGGGCCGTGGGTTCGACGATCGGGCCGCGCGTTCGACGATTTGGCCATAGTTTTGCATTCGATGATCGGGCTATAGATCTCCGTTCGACGTTCTGGCAGCGGTCGACTATCTTGGTTCGACGATCGTCGAGCGCGGGGCTGTTTATGGCGTGTCTGACTCGGTCGACGCGGAGTGTCGACACACGGGATTGGCGGGAGTTGACTAATTGTTCTGACATTGACGCGGACGTGTCCTGCTCCTGTTGGTGTACCATGCGGTGTTTATCCCCATTCATCCAGGTCAGACCTGGATCTTAGTCGTGCGTTTCTTTT
Source organism: Platanthera guangdongensis (assembly GCA_039583875.1). Classification (NCBI taxonomy): domain Eukaryota; kingdom Viridiplantae; phylum Streptophyta; class Magnoliopsida; order Asparagales; family Orchidaceae; genus Platanthera; species Platanthera guangdongensis. The sequence goes on along the minus strand of CM077161.1, from coordinate 66,510,245 downwards.
TGTGTGATCCGATGGCTATGGTTATCCCAAAGGGGTTATACTCGAGAGAAGTGTTTCAAAACCCTTATTATTTTCTGCTGGTTCTCTGTCTAAATCCTAGAGAGAGGGGAGAGCAAAGGAGGAAGAAGAAGTCTAGATCCAGTCTTTGGAGGAGTTTTAGAGCTCCAAATCGCGAGCCGATTTCGGATCTACGAAGGCAAGGAGATTGTGGTGCTTTACATCCGCGTACTTTTCCATGACACCAAGGAAGAACGCTAGGGTAACGATTCTCTACTTGATCATGTGAAGCTCTCCTTCTTTTGCATAGGAAGCCCGCTGTCGCGAGTTTGCGGTGAGTTGGAGGCGTTCCTTCGGGTAGATATGTGAAGTCCCCATTGTGTAGCGTCCGTAATCGAGAACGGACATAGGCATAATGTGTGAAGCCTATTCGGACATGTTGGTCTGGATCGGTGATGTTGCATTGCATAAATGCTGGAGAAGAATCCGTGCGAATGTTTGTTTTTCGGGTTTTCTACGTGGTAGATTGCAACAGGGAGCCTTGGGGATTAACCCTAAGGTGCACCCGGAAAACTGGGCGGATGCGTGATCTTGCCAACATGATGGCCTGGGAGCCAACTTCAACATAACTGGGTAATGTGAAATGTGTGATGGAAATGGGACTCGGGAGAAGTTTGACCCGCGCATATGGCTTAAATTGTCGTTGCGATGTGGGCACGTGTTAGACGGAACCGTACCCATTCTATGTCGTTCGGTTAGAGCCGTTGGCATAGATGAGGGTCTTCGGCGGTCTATGGCTTAAATTGGCGTGACCCATGCCAAGAAGACAAAATGCTTATATGTTTGGCCGTCAAAGTGGCGGTGGTGAGTCCGGAATGTCTATGGCTTAAATTGACGTGACATTGGCCAGTTCACCGAGAATGTGCCCTGAGTGCACGGGGCGTGTGCCCGTGCGTACCAACGCCTGTGATGCAATGTATATTTATATACTGCTTGGTTATGCTAATAAGTGCAAGGAAGGAGCATCGCCGCCCCGTATTGGGGGCGGGATCGTTATAATTTGGTCAGCATTGCTGACCGTTGCTTCTGTTTGCCACCATGCGGTGGTATGTTGCTTGCAGGTGCTGCTGGACCTAGCGGTCAATAGCGGGCTAAAGCCCAAATTGCGAAGCCGGCCCTCGAAGGCCTAATTGGATTGTTTACTTGCTATTGTTCATGTATGACCGGCCTGCGTGTCGTGGTATGGAAATTATGTAATTTTGAGTAAACCATTTGTAAGGCCTTAAGGCCAGTACTGGTGTATGTACTTCATTCCTATTTGGCTTGTTAGTGGACATTCATGCTTATTGCTGGGTTCTTTTCATTGCAACTTATAAAATTTCTTCCGCTAGAATGCTCCGTGTAGGACGTTGTGATTGGTTGGATGGTTTCCATTGAGTAACCACCCGGTCTGTCTGTGGTATATGGCGTCGGGCCCCGGCCGGACCTACTGCTATATGCTATGCGACGAATAGGGGGTGTTACAATTTGGTATCATACTGCTGGTTTCGGTTAGGCTTAAATGAATTTGTGGACGAATTCTTTTTAAGGGGTGGTGAGCACATGTATGTGCGTCATCGTTATAACAATAAAAGAACCCATGAATGTCCACTTAGGAATGAAAATACACGTGTTTGGGGAACCTGCGTGTTCCTATAATTGTTGTTTGCAATTTTATTTGGTCGTTTAACGGTGTTTTGTACCACTATAGGTAACCAGAAGCGGTGCTGGGCCGTCGGAACGTCGAGTTTCTGATGCTAGCAGTGCACCAAATGATGCTCCTGCAATACCTCCGTCGGCTGAGACCATACGATTGGTGGCCGAAGCAGTGCTGGCCATGATTAATGTGCAGCCTGCAAGGCAAATGCAGCAGCCCGCTCCTGCGATGGAGCAGGTACCTCTTCCAGAGGTTGAGCCGAGGAGAGTGGAACAGGTAGTAGTGGAGCCATTGGTGCCAAGGAGGGCAACCGAGAGACAGCTCAAACATGTCATGAGATCTAATCCTCCGGTATTCTTGGGGTTGGGAACCCCATCTCAAGCTGAAGACTGGCTCTCTAGGGTGAAAAGAGTCTTGACAGCAACGGAGACGGAGGAGTGGCAAATGACCACTATTGCTACGTTCCTTCTAGACGGTGAAGCGATATTGTGGTGGGAAGGATTGGAGCTGCATATGTTGAGAGGTAGGCAACTTACAGATGTCTTGATGGAGGAGTTCTCGAGACTATTCTTGGCTATTTACCTCCCTTCGGCGCAGAGGATAGCGTTGGAGAATGAGTTCCTGAAGTTGGTTCAAGGAGACATTAGCGTGGATGAATATCTCCACGAGTTTACTCAATTGAGTCGATATGCTAGCTCCACCATCGCGGATGAGGAGCGCAAGACGAATCGATTCGACGAAGGGTTGAGAGATGAGTTGAGGCTACTACTCTCGGGGCCGATGACGCAGGGTTTCTTAACCTTGGTCAACACGGCCCGTTCCTTGGAGAAGGACATGAAGAATGTTCAGGCAAAGAAAAGTTTGGGTGACAAGAAGTCTGAATTCAAGGTGTCGACTACTTCAAAGTCGGGGTACCGTAAATTCTCTAAGAAGGCTAGGACTTCGGGTCCAGCTCCCTCTTCTGGTGCTTCTGGGGCGACTACGGGTCGGACCCCGGGCGCATGTTACAACTATGGGAAGCCGGGGCATTTTGCCCGTGACTGTTGGAGCGGACGTCCCAAGTCCGAAAGGAAGTCGGGAGTAACTTATGAAGAGAAGGGCAAGGCGGTGTAGTCAACCGCGTCCCATTATGCTCCGGCCCAACCAAGGGTGTATAATCTTGGCCAACAGGAGGCCATCAAACAGGCAGATGTGGTGACAGGTAAAATTTAAATTCATAGCAAGTTAATCTTTTAAATACTTGTTATGTGTTTGTTACCTTACCACTGCTTGTTTAGGCTTTGTTTTGATTTGTGAAAATCCGGCAAGAGCACTCTTCGATACAGGAGCTTCACACTCCTTCTTGTCCGAAGGATTTATATCATGCATCGGAGTACCTTCTTCGATGCCGAAGGATAAGTTGGATGTGTTGTTGCCCAATGGGTGTTTGATGCGCGCGGATAGAATCTGTGGCGGGAAGATTCGAATTGGGAATCAAGAGTTCGATCTGCAATAATCGTTACTACCGTTGGTGGAGTTCGACGTTATATTTGGCATGGACTGGCTCTCGGAGCAGCAAGCCTATATTGATTGCGGTAGCAAGGAAGTCAAGCTAGGTCATGAGACGACTTTTACGGGCTTGAAAGGGTCGAGCAAGACGTTGATGTCTGCTCTTCAGGTGGTGAAGTCGGTTCGTGCCGGTGCAGAACTGTTCTTTACACTAGTGGAGGTTGCAAAGCCTAAGCCCTCGTTGGACAGTATTTCAGTGGTATCGGAGTACCCTGATGTGTTCCCTAGCGATCTTCTTGGAGCCCCGTCGTAGCGGGAGATAGATTTCACGATTGAGCTAGTGCCAGGTGCAAATCCTGTGTCATGCTCTCCATATCGGCTAGCGCCTAAGGAAATGGCGGAGCTGAAGGTTCAACTGCAAGAGTTGTTGGAGCAAGGCTATGTGCATCCAAGTTCTTCGCCTTGGAGCACGTCGGTCCTCTTTGTTAAGAAGAAGGATGGAAGCTTGAGGCTATGTATTGATTATCGGGAGCTCAACAAGTTGACGGAAAAGAACAAATACCTGATCCCCCGGATTGATGATCTATTCGATCAGTTAGTCGGGTCGACAGTGTACTCAAAGTTGGATCTCAAGTCCGGGTACTATCAGCTGTGAATAAGGGAGAGTGATATCCCGAAGACAGCGTTCAGTATGATATACGGGCATTACGAGTTTACGGTCATGCTGTTTGGGCTGACTAATGTGCCGTCAGTGTTCATGGATTTGATGAATAGGACCTTCAGGGAGTACTTGGACCATTTTGTGATCGTCTTCATCGACGATATTTTGGTGTACTCGCAGAGTGAGGAAGATCACTTCAGGCATCTTCATTTGGTTTTAGAGACGCTAAGGAGGAATCAACTGTACGCCAAGTTCTCGAAGTGCGAGTTTTGGTTGTCCTCAGTGGCGTTCCTCGGTCATATAGTGAGTGGGGAAGGTATTGCAGTGGATCCGGCGAAGATTGTTGTGATACGGGAGTGGCCTGAGCTTTCTACGGTAGCGGAAGTCCGGAGCTTTCTGGGGCTTGCCAGCTATTATAGGTGCTTCGTAGAGAACTTCTCGCGGATAGCGTTACCTCTCACTACTTTGACAAGGAAGGAGCAGAAGTTCATTTGGACGCCGGAGTGCACACGAGATTTTGAGGAATTGAAATGTCGGTTGACCACGGCGCCTGTGCTGAGTTTGCCGAGTGGGACCGAAGGTTATGAGATTTATAGCGATGCTTCAGGCAGTGGTTTGGGTTGTGTGCTGTTACAGCATGGAAGCGTTATAGCATATGGCTCGAGACAGCTGAAGGTGCACAAGAGGAATTATCTGGTCCATGACTTGGAGTTAGCGGCCGTGATTTTTTCCTTGAAGCTGTGGAGGCATTATTTGTACGGTGTAAAGATTGATATCTACGCCGATCACAAGAGCCTGAAGTATTTGATCGATCAGAAAGATCTGAATATGCGGCAGCGTAGATGGATGGAGTTCCTGGGGGACTATACATTCAAGATCCACTACGTGCCTGGTAAAGGTAATGCGGTTGCGGATGCGTTGAGTCACCGGGCCCCAGCTCAAGCCAATTGGCTATCGATCCATGATGAGCGGTTGGTTCGGGAGTTGGAGGCGTTGGAGATTGTTTGTGTAGATAAGCAGTCAAGTGCGAAAGCACTCTTGAATTGGACTGAAGTTCAATGTGACCTGGCTGATCGGATTCGGCAGGCTTTGGATTTGGTTGACCACATGAAGCAGTTCATGGTAGAGGCTCTGGATGGGTCAAATTCGCAATTCGTTGTGGAGAACGGATTGCTTTGGAAAGACGGTCTCCTTTGCGTCCCAAGCGTGGGCAGTTTGCGGGTGGATTTGTTGTACGAGGCACACCATACCAAGTACTCGTTTCACCCGGGGAGCACAAAGATGTACCGCAACGTTAAGAAACTGTTTTGGTGGCCGGGTTTGAAGAAGGATGTGGCGCTCTACGTGGCGAAGTGCCAAACTTGCGCCTTGGTGAAGGCGGAGTGCCAAAAGCCGGGAGGATTTCTGAAGTCCTTGCCTATTCCGGAGTGGAAATTCGACGACATCTCTATGGACTTTGTGCACGGGTTTCCAAGGTCGCAAAAGTGGAACGACGCCATCTGGGTGGTCGTAGATTGGCTAACGAAGGTGTCGCATTTCATTCCGCATAAGAAGGATGATCCGGTGGATATTTGGCAAAGTTATATGTGGATAACGTAGTGCGGCTGCACGGTGTGCCCCGCAGCATCGTGAGTGACCGAGATTGGCGGTTCACATCCAATGATTGGAGGCTAGTGCAGCAAATGTTGGGAACAAAGTTAAAATTCAACACAGCCTTTCATCCGCAAACAGATGGGCAGACCGAGAGGGTCAATAGGACTATGGAAGACATGCTCCGCATGTGTGTCTTGGACTTTGGAAAGTAATGGGAAGACCATCTTTATTTGGTGGAATTTGCGTACAACAATAGCTACCAGGCGAGTATTCAAATGGCGCCCTTCGAGGCCCTTTATGGTAGAAGATGTCGCACGCCGTTGTCCTGGTTGGAAACGGGTGAGTCAAAGTTGTACAAGCGTCAAGAGGTGGAGGATGCTACTTCATTGGTGCGAACCATTCGGGAGAGATTGCTTATCGCTCAGGACCGTCAAGCAAAGTACTATAATGCCAAGCAAAGGAACGTGGAGTTCGCTGTGGGCGACTGGGTGTACTTAAAGATCAAGCCGTTCAAGGGTGTCTCGCGGGTGCGGCGCTTGAAAAAGCTGAGCCCGAGGTATCTCGGGCCGCTTGAGGTTCTGGAGTGGGTTGGTGAAGCAGCCTATCGGTTGAAGCTATCTGTGGAGCTTAGTGGTATACATGATGTATTCCATATTTCGGTGCTACGGAAGGCGGTGCAAGAGCCTACGCAAGTGATCGCGGTCAATCAAGTGTCGATTGATAGTGGGTTGACGACAAAGGTCAAGCCCGTGCGGATTGAGGACTCGGAGGTCAAGCGGCTATGCAATAAAGGGATCAGGATGGTCAAGGTCCGTTGGGACAATTGCGGTCGAGAAGAGCTCTCTTGGGAATGAGAGCAGACTATGCTTTACGAGTATCCGGAGTTGTTCCGCTCAGGTATAATTTAATTTTGTACTTATCTTTCCTTTATGTAATTTCGTGGACAAAATTCTTTTAAGAGGGGGAGAGCTGTAACGCCCCGAAACTCAAAAGAGCGACGGGTGACGAATCTGTACCAAATTTGGAATTTGGCAATTGTGTCCCAGGCCGTGTCGGGGTAGTTCAAAATTCTGGCAAAATGATCCGGCAGAAATCTGGGTTCGACGATCGTCGAGCAGCGGTCGACGATCTGGTCAAAACGCTGCATTCGACGATCGGGCCAGCTTTCTATGTTCGACGATCGGGCCAACTATCTGGGTTCGACGATCGGGCCGCGTGTTCGTCGAACAGGCAGTTTTCTAGGTTCGACGATCGGGCTGTGGGTTCGATGATTGGGCCGCGCGTTCGACGATTTGTCCATAGTTTTCTGTTCAACGATCGCGCTATAGATCTCCGTTTGACGATCTGGCAGCGGTCGACGATCTTGGTTCGATGATCGTCGAGCGCAGGGCTGTTTATGGCGTGTCTGACTCGGTTGATGCGGAGTGTCGACACACGGGATTGGCGGGAGTTGACTAATTGTTCCGACATTGACGTGGACGTGTCCTGTTCCTGTTGGTGTACCATACGGTGTTTAGCCCCATTCGTCCAGGTCAGACCTGGATCGTAGCCGTGCGTTTCTTTTTGTGGGATCCGATGGCTGTGGTTATGCCAAAGGGGTTATACCCGAGAGAAGGGTTTCAAAACCCTTATTATTTTCTGCTGGTTCTCTGTCTAAATCCTAGAGAGAGGGGAGAGCAAAGGAGGAAGAAGAAGCCTAGATCCAGTCTTTGGAGGAGTTTTAGAGCTCCAAATCGCGAGCCAATTTCGGATCTACGAAGGCAAGGAGATTGCGGTGCTTTACATCTGCGTACTTTTCCATGGCACTAAGGAAGAACGCTAGGGTAACGATTCTCTACTTGAGCATGTGAAGCTCTCCTTATTTTGCATAGGAAGCCCGCTCTCGCGAGTTTGCGGTGAGTTGGAGGCGTTCCTTCAGGTACATATGTGAAGTCCCCGTTATGTAGAGTTCTTAATTGAGAACGGACATAGGCATGATGTGTGAAGCCTATCCGGACATGTTGGTCTGGATCGGTGATGTTGCATTGCATAAATGCCGGAGAATACTCCGTGCGAATGTTTGTTTTTTGGGTTTTCTACGTGGTAGATTGTAACAGGGAGCCTTGGGGATTAACCCTAAGGTGCACCCGGAAAACTGGGTGGATGCGTGATCTTGCCAACATGATGGCCTGGGAGCCAACTTGAACATAACTGGGTTATGTGAAGTGTGTGATGGAAACGGGACTTGGGAGAAGTTTGACCCGCGCATATGGCTTAAATTGTCATTGTGATGTGAGCACGGGTTAGACGGAACCATACATGTTCTATGTCGTTCGGTTAGAGCCGTTGGCATAGATGAGGGTCTTCGGCGGTGTATGGCTTAAATTGACGTGACCCATACCAAGAAAACAAAATGCTCATATGTTTGGCCGTCAAAGTGGCGGTGGTGAGTCCGGAATGTATATGGCTTAAATTGACGTGACATTGGCCGGTTCACCGAGAATGTGCCTTGAGTGCACGGGGCATGTGGTCGTGCGTACCAACACCTGTGATGCAATGTATATTTATATACTGCTTGGTTATCCTAATAAGTGCATGGAAGGAGCATCGCCGCCCCGTATTGGGGGCGGGATCGTTATAATTTGGTCAGCATTGCTGATCGTTGCTTTTGTTTGCCACTGTGCGGTGGTATGTTGCTTGCAGGTGCTGCTGGACCAAGCGGTCAATAGCGGGCTAAAGCCCAAGTTGCGAATCCGGCCCTCGAAGGCCTAATTGGAGTGTTTACTTGCTTTTGTTTATGTATGACCGGCATGCGTGCCGTGGTATGGAAAACATGTAATTTTGAGTAAACCATTTGTATGGCCTTAAGGCCAGTACTGGTGTATGTACTTCATTCCTATTTGGCTTGTTAGTGGACATTCATGCTTATTGCTGGGTTCTTTTCATTGCAACTCATAAAACTGCTTCCGCTACAATGCTCTGTGTAGGACGTTGTGATTGGTTGGATGGTTTCCATTGAGTAACCACCCGGTCTGTCTGTGGTATATGGCGTCGGGCCCCGGCCGGACCTACTGCTATATACTATACGACGGATAGGGGGTGTTACAGAGGGTGATATACTTGTCCAATGTCTTTAGCTCATTGATGATTGAGCTCAGTATATTGTACATGTCATGTCTACAACTGATTCAGTTTCCTCCTTCTTGAAGTTCTCATATTGTGATATGGGGTTGGATCTTCTATCCTTTCTTTCATCAGCAAATCCAGCCACCATTTGAATAAGGGAATCCCAAATTTCCTTGGCTAATGTGCATTCATCCACCTTCTGGAAGATGTCATCTGACATGGTTTGGGCCAGAATGTTCATGGCCTTGGCATCAGTAACCTTTGCTTTCTTCTGGGCTTCAGTCCACTCAGGTGGTAGAACTGCATTTGTGCTTGAGACTGCAGTAGATGTAGAGTCAGTGGCTTGAGGAGGACATGTCAAGATGGAATTGTAGATATCCTCATCAATAGAGTTCATATATAACTTAATTCTTGCCTTTCAGATGACAAACCTATTTAGATTGCATACTGGAGGTCTGGTGCTTGCATAGTCCTTGTTTTGTGCCATGCTGTGAATATAAATCTAACAAAAATAAATAAAAGGCAGATCTAACTCAGGATCTTTTGTTCAAGGGCTAGCTTGTATAACCAAAGGAACCTTGCTCTGATACCAATTAAAAGCTAGGGGTTAGATTTTAAATGCTCTAGAGGGGGGTGAATAGTGTATTTTGGTCTTACAAAATTTTTCTAACTAATTCAATCTAGTTCAAGTGCTGCAAGAATTAAATTAAAAACACAAACACAGCAACCTAGTTATCACAGCCACAATAAGAACAAAAGAAAAAGAGCAACTCAGACAACACAAGAATTTTATAGTGGTTCCCCTAAACTTGGGTACATCCACTCTTCTACCACCATGGTAGGAATCCACTCAGCTTTTTGATCATGTGACTGCCACCAATGAGCTTTTGATCAGGTGCTCAAAAACTAAACCTCATGTCTTTTGATCAGGTGACTTGCAAACAGGAATAACTTTTGAAGCGAGTTAAGAACCCTTTATACAGTTTGGGATGAGAGAGTGATTTTATCTTCTCTTTCTCAGATACAACTTAGAAGACTTTTGTGGATATTGATTTTAGCAAAGAGCTCCCCCTGAGATATTGAATGGTTCAGGAAGTTGAAGCTTTGCTGCAGGGAGATAGGTCTTCAGCTTTTTCTTTGACCAGATGAACTCCAGGAACTTCTTGACAGATAGATTGTTTGTTGTCCTTTGAAGAATCCTAAATGAAGACAGAAGAAGACTCTTGATCTTGAATGGTTGTTCTTCTTCTTCTTCAGCTTGCTGTTGTTTTCTCTGGTCTAGGACTAGGGCTTTTTGTCTCTTGACAGTGTTGTTGCCCTATGAGCTCAGTAGTCTGTATATTCTCTATGTGCTGACGAGAGAGATGAAGATGCTTATTCATTGTATCTTTCTGACTACTGCTAGAGAGCTATTCAGGAAGAGAAAGAAAATCCCTTTTATATTTTCCATGTAAATTGCCTTTTGAAATTTGAATTCCTTTCTGCATTGAATTCTAACGGCCTGGAGAATATTTGCATTGATTGATTTCCCAAACTGTCCCACGGAAAAATGGCAAGCAAAAATCCTGATGAAGATCGTATTCAATGCTTGCTTCTAACGGTAATATTCAGAGAATATTTATGCATTGATTACTCAGGAATTATTGCAATTGAAAAAGGACAGACGAAGGGAAATTTCTAAGTTTGGAACTTTATAGAATTCATTGAGCAGAATTCGTCGATCTGTGTTCAGAGTTCGTCAAGCAGAGAAGTCAAGTTCGTCGACCAGATAATCTTTGCTCGTCGAGCTGAGATCCAATATCGTCGACCTGAGGACAGAACTGCTTTCTTTGGAACCTTTCAATTCTGTGCAACAAGTTTGTCGAGCTGAGAATATGACTTCGTCGTCCTAATAACAAAATTCCATTTTTCTTGGACTTAAGAATGTTGAAGTAACGTGTCCAGAAATCGTCGACCTCAGAACTGGGTTCGTCGACCTAAGAACTAGTTTCATCGAGCTGAGAACTTCTAACTGTTACTTGATAAATCTTGCCAAGACTGTGGTCTAAGTTCGTCGAGTTGAGAAGGTCAAGTTCGTCAACTAGAGCGTGATTCTGGACTTAGAATACTTAGTTGTTTCTGGTCTTATAGTGTTGAAGTAGATGATCCAGAAATCATCGAACAAAGATCCAAGTTCGTCGAGCTGATATTCTAACTTCTTCGACTGGAGTGTGAAGCTGGACTTCAAATACTTAGATGTTTCTGGAATAAGATGTTGAAGTAGAATACCCAGAGGTCGTCGACCTGAGAACTAAGTTCGTCGACCTGAGAACTAAGTTCGTCGACTGGAATTAAGTGTGAAGAATTCTGGACTTGGTGTTGAAGTATACTCTGGAATTTGTCGACCTGAGATTCAAGTTCGTCGAGCTCAGCTCAAAGAATTGTCTCTAATTTCGTCGAGTTAAGCACGACTTTCGTCGACCTGAGTTCGACGAACGTCGAACTCATTTTCTGAGTCTTTGAATTTTATCTATGTCTTGAGTCTTTTGTAGTCTATTGATGGCTGATCCATATGATGTTGACTCTAAGGACATAGTCTAGACTCTAGGACACAATCATGACCCTGGCTATACATGTTGGGTCAGACATCCTAATTTAGTGAACCTAACCCAAATCCAACTAGGGATCCAACACGTTCCAACTCCCAGAAATTATGCAGAAGATTTCAAGGAATTTAAAATTCAAATGGCTTTGAATCTACAATCAATATATAAAGAAAATTTTCAGAAGATTGCTAAGGACAAGAAGTAATCAATAAGGAGAAGAAGATAGAGAAAATATGAAATTAGAGAATAAGAGTCAGAGATAGAAACATCTTGTTCATCATCTTTTGTTTTCAATATTTTCTTCCAACAACACATATTCAGTCTGAGACCAACAAGTTCAATCTCTTAGGATCATTTACTGGAAGAAGTTTTCAACTTTGAAGGCCTACACCCTGAAGCAAAGCTTCCACTCCTGATCAAATTCATACAACTCAGGGGGATCTTTGACAACATCAATAAATCCACTAGTCTTCTAAGAGATTTGAGATAGAGAAGAGAACATCATCTTTATTTTCTTTCACTGTGTACCGGGTTATAACTCCCTTCAAAAGTTAAACTTTTTGGTTCTCATGTCACCTGATCAAAAGACTTGGTTTGGTTTTTGGGCACCTGATCAAAAGCTCAAAGTGTTGCTAAATCTCCCTTAGAAAATAGATCTTGTGGCGACAGGGCACCTGATCAAAAACTTGTGGTGTCAGGGCACCTGAGCAAAAACCTGTAGTGGATTCCTATCAGAGTGTTAGAAGAGTGGATGTACCTAGGTTTATTGGGGAAGCACTATAAACTCCTTGTGTCGTCTGGTTGTGCTTTACTTATTTATTTTTTGTGCTGTGATATATCTCTTTGTATTTATATATATGTATCACCTATTTTAATCATCTATAAAAATAAATTAAAGTTTAAAAATACTCTATTCACCCCCCCCCCCTATAGAGTTAGTTAGATCTATCCCTCACTTTCAAGTTCTCCTAGCATGCTCATTTCAAATTCATTTTTCGTAATTTCTACCACATTATCACATAATTCTTCATTGGTGGATCCAAAAAAAATTTCATCAACGTAAATTTATAAAACTTTTATATCATCATGAACATGTTTAATGAAAAGTGTACAATCTACACTACCCATTTTGTAATCATTCATTAATAAATACACAGTCAATCTATCATACCATGCTTGGGGTGCTTGTTTTAAACCATAAAGGGTCTTTTCTAATTTAAAAATATGATCAGGAAATTTATCATGAACAAAGCCTGGAGGTTGTTCTACATAAACCTCTTCCTTAATATACCCGTTAAGAAAATCAGTTTTGACATTCATTTGAAATAGTTTAAATCTTATAAAGCTAGCAGATGTAAGAAAAATTCTAACTACTTCTAAACGTACTACGGGTGCAAAGTTTTATCAAAATCTATTCCTTCAATTTATGAATATCCTTTTGCTACAAGTCTAGCTATGTTTCTAATGACTCTAGATGCACTATCCATTTTATTTTAAAGATTTACCTTACACCGACAACAAGATGATTTGAAGGTCTTTCAATTATTTTTCAAACCTTATTACGTTCAAATTGACTAAGCTCTTCATTCATAGCTAAAAACCAAGAATCATCATTTAAAGCGGTTTGCACATCTTTTGGTTCTATATCAGATATAAAGCATAGGTTTGAAAATAAATCATGTAAATAAGAACGAGTACTTAACCCTCTTGATGGTTCTCCAATAACCAAATCTTGTGGATGATCTTTTGAAAATTTCATTACACTTGGAGGCACATATTCTTTCACTTCTTATTCTTCTTTTTCTTCTTCTTTGTCTCTAAGTATTTCATCATCATCCGACCTTAGTGGAGGGAAGGGCTCTTCATCATTACCTGTAGGATTAGTTTCTACACACGAGAGAAGTTCATCAAATTTAGCATGAATTGATTCTTCGACTATTTTTATCCTTTTATTATAAACTCTACAAACTTTACTAGTTGAAGAATAACCAATAAATATGCCTTCATCTCATTTTTCATCAAACTTTCCTAAAGTGTCTTTAGTGTTCAAAATTAAACATTTACATCCAAAAACTTTAAAGTAAGATACATTCGGTTTCTTTTGAAAATATAATTCATAAGCTGCTAATTTCAAGAAAGGTCAAAGCATAACACGATTAATAACATAGAATGCAATATTTATAGCTTCAGCCCAAAATGATCGATGTAATTTGTATTCAGATAGCATAGTACAAGCTAGTTCTTGAAGAGTTATAGTTTTCCTCTCTACCACACCATTTTGTTGTGGTGTGCAAGGAGAGGAAAATTCATGCTTAATACCTAACTCAGTATAAAGAGATTCAAATTTATCATTATCAAATTTACCTCCATGATCTGAACGAATGCATTCTAATTTTAAATCAAGTTCATTTTGAATGCGTATACATAATTTTGAAAATTCTAAGAATGCATCAGATTTTGACGTTAAGAAAATTGTCCAACAATAACGAGAATAATCATCAATCAAAACAAAAGTGTAATTTCTACCTCCTAGACTTTGTGTTGTAACTGGACCAAACAAATCCATGTGAATCAATTGTAAAGGTCTAGTAGTTGAAATAACATTTTTGCTTTTGAATGAAGATTTTGAAAATTTACCTTTTTGACATGGTGAACATAAAGAAGATAAATTTCCAAGAAAAATAGGTAAACCATTAATTAATTTATCTCGTGAAAATTTTAAGATTAACTTGGAACTTGAATGTCCAGGTCGCCTATGCCAAAAATCTAACTCTTCATTTTTAGACATAAAACACTTTAATGATGAATGTGATAAATCATTAAATTTTATCATGTAAATATTTTGATATCTAGGAGAAGTAAGAAGAATATTATTTGTTTTGTAATCAAAAAATTTGTCAAGGTTTGAAGATGAGTCAAACAATACATTTAAACCAATATCATATAATTGACTTATAGAAATTAAGTTATGTTTTAAACCTTTCACATACAAAACATTTGATATAGTAAAGGAATTGTTACCTACTACTACAATGTTGATGATCATTTCTTACCCATTATCGTCAAAAGTAACTACTCCTCCTTTCTTCATCTCTAGGCTAAGGAACTTTGGCTTGTTTCCTGTCATGTTCTTTGAACATCTTGAGTCCAAGTACCACACATCTTCCTTGTCCTTAGCCTGCCAACACACCTAAAAAGAGGATGAGAGTAAAGATCTGGTTACCTAAGTGGTTCCTCCCATAGTGTAGGTGGAAGCCTTAGGTACCCAGATTTGTTTAACAGAACAGTGTCCTGTCTTCCTACAAGTGTAAGTGGTGTGACCAAACTTGTTATATTTGGCACACGTGATAAAGAAAGTTGAAGGATTGTTTTTAAAACATCTTGTGAATTCTTGTTGGAAGTAGCAGTGTCAGAAGATTTATTGTTTTTATTTGAAAAAGGCAAATTTTTGAACTTTTTGCTATCGCTGGCGATAGTGGGTATCGTTGGGCAATAGTGTACAGAAGTGTATCTGAGTCCAAATTTTATATCATATTCAGTGATTTTCGGACCACTCTAAACTTTTTAGTGGACACTTTTAAATTATGAACTTGGGCTTTCAAGGCGGTATTTTCAACAACTATTGTTCCGCATCGGTTTGCAAAAGCCTTCTTACTCCCTTCTACTTGGGATTGAGAAAATTTTAGAGATCTTTTTAAGGTCCCTTTTTCCCTTGTAAGATATTCAACTTGAGACTGAGACTTAGAAAGATTCTTTTCAAGTTCTAGTATCCTTGTCAAAGAGGGACAGTCCTTTTGACAAGTTACTTTCTCCTTCACAAGTACTTTAACTCAGTGGTTAATTTTTTGTTTTATTTTGACAGCATTTTATCTTCATATTTAAGTAATTTAATTTCAGTTAAGCTTTTGTAAAAATATTTACAAGTTATTAAGAATTTAGAATATATATCATCATAAGTCAGAGGAGTTACTTCAGTGTCACTTTGGACACTGCACTCATCATCAGATGATGAGATGCTCTTTCCCAGCAAGCACATGTTGGCCTCCTCTTTGTTTTCTGAACTTGAACTGCTCGACTCCTCAGAATTGATGTAATCCCAGGTTTCAGCCTTCAAAACTTTCTTCTTCTCTTTCTTTTTGTGCCTCTTCTCTTTCAACTCTTTCAGATATTTTGGGCACGTGCTCCTGATATGTCTGACTCTTCTACAATGGTAACACTCAGGTGGTGGATGCTCTTCATCATCCTCTCCATCAGCTTTTCCTTTTCCTCTCTTGTACTCAGACCCTTTCTTATTGAAAAACTTTCTGAAAGGATTTCTTCTTTCAGGATTTCTCATGAATATTTTGAACTTCTTTATGAACAAGCTTTCTTCATCTTCTTACCCATCCTCACCAGACTCACTCTCAGCATCCTTCTTGGACTTCAACACCAATGCTTTCTTTCTCGGCTCCACATTGTACTCTTGTTGTTGAATCCTCAATTCCACTTCATGAGTTTTCAGGTTTCCTATAAGATTCTCAATTTGAAGAGTCTTTAGATCGTGTGACTCTGAGATGATAGTCAATTTTGGATTGAACTTCAGGGGAAGCAATCTAAGAATCTCCCTCACTAAATCTCCATTTGAGAAACTTTTTTCAAGAATCTTCAAGTCATTCACGATTTTGCTAAACCTCGTGTACATGGATTGTACATCTTCATCAACCTCCATCTTGAACTTTTCAAATTCTGACTCTAATTGGAAAAGTTTTTTGTCCTTCACCTAGGAAGTACCTTCATGAGTAACTTCAAGTAAGTTCCAAATATCATATGCAGTTTCAAAAGCACACACACGATTAAATTCAGTTCTATCTAACGCATAGAATAAAACATTCATTGTCGTAATATTATTTTTACATCGAAGCTGATCAGTATCATTCCATTTATCTTTGGGCTTTTCCATGCTAACACTTCCAACTACCATTGTAGGTGAAGTGTAGCATGTTTTTATCATGCCCTATACTTCAATATCTAAAGCAATTAGAAAGCATCGCATTAGAGCTTTCCAATAGTTATAATCTGTGTCAATGAATAAAGGAGGTCTACTTATCCCTTGCCCCTCAGAAAATGTGTGATTGTTTTGTGCCATTACTCCCGGCGGTGAAACCAATTTGGAGTAACCTTGCTCTGATACCAATTATTGGATCGTGAGACGCCCTTAGAGGGGGGGTGAATACGAGTTAACAATATTTTTCTTTTTTTACATAATAATGGCTTGAAGAAATAATTGCAGAAACTAAAACTAAATTTTCATAATCAAGAATAAACACTTAGTAAATCACAAGAATAGAAATGATCATAATTTATTTCACATGTGTTAAACAAAATAAAATGAATCTCTATGAAGCTAGAGATCGAGGATATAAAAAATTACAAACTTCTTCTGATTTCACCGGTCCTTCTAACAAGAATAGGATCTCTATAGCGTATCTCTTCCTAGATATATCTACTAGCCTCCCCCTAGATCACAACACGATTTAGTCATTGCACACAAGATGGCGAGAACTCCCTAAGTCGCACAAGGACCTAGACGCCACGCACAAGGCAACGATTCTCTCCTAAGCCATGCAAGAACTTAGATGCCACAAACAAGGTGATGATTTCCTCTATCAATTATAAATAATAAATTAAGAATTACACAGTAAATTTCAGAATGAAAACTCCCTCAAAATGTAGCACTGAAGATGCTGACGAATACTTGCCAAGGTAGACTCAGATGTCGTGTACGAATTATTGCACTTTCGCGCCAGAACCTTCTTGGGAGAATGGAGTTTTCTGGTTGTTGGAGGTCTCTGGAACAGTTGCACAGGAAGGAACACTCCAACTTCTGTAATTTGTGATCTCCATAGAAAAATGAGTTGCTTTTATATTTTAGCGATATCGCCCGGTGATACTGGTATCGCTTACTAGCGATATCCTCACAGGCTGCCACGTGTCCCATGATTCGAAACTTCTGCGAGTTGAATCTGTCATGGCCAATCATGCATTATTGCCTGGGCGATATTGATATCGCTATGCGATATCGACTGTAACTTTATGTTGATTGGAGATAATGCTGTAACTATTCAGTCCACTGTCGTACGGTGGTGATACTGGATATCGCCTAGCGATATCACCTTAGTTCCTCTATTCAAACCTGAATCCAAGCCCAAATGATATTAGTGTTAGACCTATAATATTTGCACATCATAAATACCCAATGATCAAATGCAAATGAGATTTGTTATTAGTAAATAAAGAAGCGTGGAATGCATGCTCCAACAGAAACCACCGATCAACCCATTGGATACTCCCCATTCTCTACCATTTGATGGAGGCTTCCATGCATAAGTCAAAATAAGGACTTCATATATCCGAGAAGGAAGATCGTTATCCTTGTTGATCGCTTAGGAGCCATGAAATCACAGTTGATTCAGATGGAAATGGTCACAACACCTTCCTCTCCGCTGATCTTGTTTAAGCTCGCAAATTCAACCACAAGAATGCCTTCACAGCTTTCCTATAGGGCTAAATCAGCGTTGCCCTTGTTCTCTTATCCTTCTCCTTCTTCTATCTCAAGTTCCAAGAGAGAGTGAGAGAGTGAGAAAGAGAGAAAATGAGAAATATTTCTCATCTCAAGCCTTTAACATAATTCCACGGTCGTGCGATAACATTCTACCATGGTGTGCTAGCTTAGGCAGTGGTCGTTTGGCGCAATCAGAGTCGTTCTGCTGCTTAAAGACTGCCTCGACCTTATCCAACACGTTACACACTACCGCCAGCGGTACCTCTACCGCCGCGCGTTAAGTGCCAGAGAGAATAGTTGCATTAATTCATTGGCTACCTCCATACAGTATCACACTACCACCGAGCAGTACCTTCTAGAGATACTGGTATTTTAGATCAGTTGGATACCACCAGTGCTAGCTCTATCGCCTGGCAGTAACCTCTAGTGACCATCCTTATATTATTTTCAGGAAATTTTGGGCATTACACATATGTGACCCAAACTTCATTCCAGGGATGCACCATGGTCATATTGATGCTTCAATTAAATTTGCTGATTTTTTATCATTAAGGGGTCACATTTATTTTCCTATGCGACTTGAATCCAAATTAGTGATTAAACTTAAGGGTGATTGTACTCCAAAAATCTTTAAATCTTTAGGGCTTGATATAAATGGTGTCCTACTATTATATTACAATTTTCAATTAGTTTCTAAGTGATTTAAATAGTCTAATTACTTCATTACCATTTTACTAAACGCAGACCATCATTCAAATAATTGAACTAGTATTGAACATGAAAATTTAACTACCAAATGCCTTGGCCAATTGATCTACAATTATTACCAGTGGTATTTCATGACCTAAATAAGGTATGGTCAAAGATTCATAATTTTTCTAATTAATTTGGCTATAAATAAAAATTTTTAAAATGTATGTCACAAGTCATCTTTAACAAGCAATATCAAATCTAGCTATCTAACTACAACACTCAAGCCTTTATCCCACTATAGTGGGGTCGGCTATATGGATCCTTTGTCTCCATGGTGCCCTATCTTTTGTCATAATCTCACTAATGCCTAATTACATCATGTCTTTCCTTACAGTTTGATTCCAAGTCCTACCCCTCTCTCGTTTAATATGCCTAGTGACTAGACTCTAACAATGCCTAACATGTGCTTCAAATGGTCTCCTTTATACATGTCCAAACCATCTTAAACGATCTTCTCGCATCTTATCTACAATTGGGTTTAATCCTATTTTATCCCTGATACTTTCATTCCTAATTTTATCCAATATCGTGTATCCACACATCAACCAAAGCATTCTCATCTCCACAACTCCCATTTTTCGCTCTATTACCCAATTCACTGCCCAACACTCAAAACCATAGAGCATTGCAGGTCTAATTGTATAATGCTAAAACTTGACCTTAAGTTTTAGTGGTACTATATGATCACATAAGATCCCTGACCAGCCTCTCTACTTCAACCAACCTACTAGGATTCTATGTGTCACATCTTTATCAATACCTCCATCTTTTTGAAGTATCAATCCAAGATATTTAAAACACTCACTACGGGAAATATCTTGATCACCCAACTTAATAACGAAGTCATATGTCCTTCTTATACTGCTACATTTAAGCTACATATACTCTGCATTTGCCCTGCTCAACCTAAAACCCTTCTTTTCTACAGTATCTTGCTAAGATTCAAGTTTTGTATTTACACCCTCACGCATCTCATCAACCAAAATGATATCATCCGCAAACAATAAACACCATGGTATTACTTGTTGGATATTTCTGATTAGCTCATCTAAGATAAGGGTAAAGAGATAAGGGTTTAAAATTGAGCCTTGATGTAAGCCAACAGTGAGGTAATTCATGTATTAATCCTCTAGAAGTCCCCGCCCTTGTCACTAAATTTGTATACATATCTTTGATTGTGTCAATATATTATATATTTACACCTTTTTTTGTAAGACTCTCCATAAGATCTCTCTTGGAACTCTATTTAAGACTTCTCATGATAAATAAACAACATATGCAAATCTTGTTTCCTTTCTTGATAGTTGTCAATGAGTCTCCTTAAGAGATGCATAGCTTATAATGTCCCGATTCGCGCTAGACCCCTCATGTGCACTTTCAAGTCAAGAGAGTGGACTTGGGCTCAGTTGCACTGGTGGGTAGGCTTGTACCTAAGCCGGGGAAGTGCTGACACTACCGCGTGGTGGTAGTAGGTACCGCGCGGCGGTATCCATCATCGAGTATATTCGATGAATACCCAAAGGAGTCGAGATTGTTGAGTAGGCAAGAGATCGTTGAGTGTTATTTCACAGCGATAGCAGGATACCGCGCGGCAGTAGTCAACTGATTTATTAGTGTATGGCTCGGGAAGTTATCACCTGGCGTTAGTGATACCGCGGGTGGTAGCCCCGCTGAATTATTTGTCATGGCGCTGGGTAGAATATCGCGCGGTGGTAAGAAGAGTACCGTGCGGCGATAGCGTACAGATAGCGGCACCTGAGTGGGCAGTTTGGACGGTGGCTTGCAAAGGAAGCTAATTTTGAAGTTACCGTCTGGCGGTAGCATTCTACCGCACAACGGTAGCCCCCTGATTGGGAAACTATAAATCTATTTGGTCGCTTCATTTATATACGGATGTCCAAGACTTGGCCGACAGTTTTCTTCTCCGATTTTCCTGAGAAAACGAAGGGTGCGGAGATTTTCTGGGATGTACAAGGAACAGACGAACTTTCTCCCGGGGGAGGAAGAACGAGAGTCGAGGCCGACGCCATCATGAATCCAAGGAGGATAACAAGATCCATGGCCGGAAATGAGGTGAGCTTCCTACCCCTTTCTTGGTGCTAGATCTTTAGTTATGAAATTGGAGAGATGTCAGCTCAATGTAGTTTGACCTTGGTGAGAAATGGAGATCACCTAGTAAGAGAACATGCTAGGACCTTTATCCTAGGGTTTGTTATCTTCAACCTTTCCTCTCTTCAATGTGAAGGCGTTGGACTTAGTTTCATGAAAAATGAAGTTCTAATGAGGGTGAATAAGGGAGGAGGAAGAGTTGAATGCATTTTGTATAAATGGTTAAAGGAGGAAGACGAACTGATGCCATTCGATGATATTCAAGATGCGTGTCGAAATCAATTCTCTGTGCGCAACAAACGTCAAGGCCATTTTGAGTATGGTACTGTCGTATTCAGGTCTTGGGCTGAATACGAAAATTGAGGTCTTCGGAAAGACCTTTCCAATGGATGGTTACACGTTCCCATAGGACCTCTGTAGCTCCGGTAATGTTCCGTCAAATTTGCTGCATGGCAATATCTTAAGTGCATGTTGTTTCGGTTGAGTTGTACATTCAGGTAACTAGGAAGAATGAATGGTTGTTGGATCTTGAATGGATACATGGTTGTTGGATCTTGATTCGATAATTGGTTGTTGGAATTTGAATGAACAAATGATTGTCAGGTCTTCAAGCGAACAAATGGTTGTTGGATACTTAATTGAAAACCGGTATAGGTGCATCTTAACAATAATACGTGAATGTGTAAATTATAGCTTGCGGTGATCAAAGTGGTTGGAAGAAAACGTGATGTATTTCTAGCAAGCTATATTGACAATGTAGAAATAAATAAATGGTGTGGTAAATGTTGTACGATTTGGAATGTGGAAGAAAATATATGACGTGATATGCAAGTGCCTGCAGACCATTAAAATGGGGCTAGATGAGAAAATTCCCATGACCATGCAATATAAAGAGTCTTAATGTTGAAGTGATGTATAAAGTCCACTTCTTAGAGTTGTGGCTCCCTACGGGTGGTAGTGTGGGACTAGAGTGATGTGTAAGGTGGCTTGCCACCTGTGATAATGATGAACCCTTAAGTGCTTGGAAGAACGAAAATGCGAAAGGGTGTAAATGTGTGAGTATTTGTCCACACTGGAACAATGAGATGATAAGGGACTCAGTGTGGCACCCTTGAGTGTTGTTGAGCATTGGATTGGTTATAATGATAAGGGACATGGTTGGAGCCCTTGAATGCAATAACATGGCTAAGTGAATATGTATGCGGTGTGAGTTGACACACAGTGTTATAAATCCTAGGTTAAGGATAGTGTGATAGGTCTACGGGCTTTCCAGTCGTCATACCGACGGGAGTTGGTAGATTGACTTTGGACGGTTGGGCTTGGTCTTTGGTGCTCACTCCCATGGCTCATTTCGTGCCAAGTGGACTGTTGGGCTTGGTCCTTTGGTGATACGCTCCTAAAGACTCCTTTGGTGCCACACCGATATGCCAGTTTGGGCTGTGTTCTTGGTGCACATCTGTAACATCCCACAAACAACCAGATCCCTGTGAAGTTTTTGTGATGACTAAGTCATGAAAAAGCTCTAAGAAGACCAAGAGGACCATGAGTGCCTAGGTAAATAGGTGAAAGCACCTTGGTCTACAAATAGTAATTTCTGGACACCTAAGCTAGGGTTTGGACTTTAGCTCGCAACATGACAACTTGACCCCACCATACCACTCAAAACCTCATAGGGACCCTTTAGAACCCATACAACCCATTTGGGGGCAACCTAAGGGGGGGTCAAGTTAACTAGTGTCAACTTTAACCCTAATTAGTTTAAATTGCCTTAATTTGACCTAAGATGATTACCCCAGGGCACAAATGGATTTGGGAGGTGGCAAGGCACTCAAGACACTCAGTTGACCAGTCAACCCACTCATTTGACCAAGTCAACACCCCCAAGTCAACCTTGGTCAAACCAACCTCAAAAGGGGAGGAAAGCTAAGCCTAACTTCAATCCAATTGGGCTAGGCCCAATTGTGATAGCCCACTAGCTACAACAAGTGGAAATTACCTAAAGAGCTACTCAAATTCTGGAGGTGGTGACTAGGAGAGAGAAAGTTGATATTTCATTTAAGGGAGGAGAGAGAAAGAGGGGGGATAATGGAGAATGCAAAGAGGCTCCCCCATTCCCCTTCCCTAAGACTCCATTCATCTCCCCTGACCTTTGGGAGGAGTTTGCCATCAATTTCAGACAACCCAGCATAGGAGGGGACACCAATCCACCATGGCTGAACACCTCCTTCATGGCCATTAATGACCATTCTTGGATAGTCTCTCCCACTCCCCAAAACAACCCCTCCATCAGCTTTAAAAGCTTCCAAGCAATCAAAACGAATAGTTACATCACTGGTTTAGGTAGAGGATTGAGAATTCAGGAAGGAAAAGATTTGAGACCATCGGCCATGGAACATCGCCACCACACATTTTATCAAGCCCGCATGTAAGTCTAATCCTCTTCCTTCTCCTCTGTGCTAGATCTGTAGATCTTTAAGTGGAGAAATTAGGCTCAATTGAGCTTGATCGGTAAGGATAAAATGAGTAAATTTCCATGAAAACTCAACCAGTTGGGTTCGCCGTAAACTGCCCCTCCGGCAGTCATGCCACCGTCAGGCGATAGCCACAACACAACAAAGGTGGTGGTGGAGGTGGCCGACCAGGGAGGTGGCCGGGTGACCGGGAATTGGAGCTTGAAAGTGTTATAGGTAGATGCAATCCTGGCCCTTGGCTCATAGGGGACTATGACCAAGAGTCGTCGTATTGAGCTTGATCTGATAAGCGCGGGCCAAATGTTTTAATTTTAATAATATTTACATTCTATCACACTTTATAAGTCACTTTGTTTTAATTATTAAAAATAGCTATAGGTATTTTCTATAAATATGCCCAACATAGAAAACCTGGCACTGGTTGTCTAGTTTGATAAAAATTTGAAGCAACCCATTTGGACTACTAGATTTCGCTCAACACACTTTTTGGTGCAAGGTGTCCAAAGGCTAACCAGAAATTGAAATGAGTGCCCCCAGTGGGCCACTCAGTCAAATGGCCTGAAATTTTGACCATAGGCTGGTCTGGCCAAGACCCACAATGTTGAAATCGAGATTCGGTCTCTGTGGATTTCACCCTTGGGGAAGGGGTGATCGCACACTTACTTCTCCCCCGCGAGCCAAATGACTAAGGAAAAAGAACAGGGAACTGACCCAAGGGCTCGACGTGGAGGTCCCACCACACAAACGAATGATCTTAGAGCGCTTCCCCTCCTTAGCCAGATGTCGAGCTAAGGATACTTCAGAAAGCGCAAGAAGACCGGGACACAAGTGAGCATGCCTTCTGAGGTACCCCCTTGGGTCTATTTATAGATTTTTGAAAAAGGCCTACAAATAGACAACCTCCGTTGTTCTAAACAGTTATGTGCAGTCCAAGTTGGCCTGCCAATCGCGCAACTTCATTGTTCTGGAAGGCTATGGGCAGGCCAGTGAGGGAAAATGGTAAAAAAAACATCATAAATTGTTGGACGAGTGGCCCTCTGAAGCCTCAGCTCGACTACGGCGGCGAGTGCTTGATGGAGCTGGCACTCGCCGCCTCTCCCTATACCCTGGCGAGTACGAACTCGACTGGACCTACTTGACTGTCACTTGCCGAGCTACCCCGGGGCGAGTGCGAGTCCTCTAGCTCTACTCACCCCCAGTGATTCTACCTCGCCTGGGCGAGTCTGGGGCTGCCGAGCTCTGACCCCCTGGGTGCACGCCCGGGACTTGGATTACCCGATCCGACTGGTCTAGCTCCTGCTGAGCCCATTCGCTGGATACGAGGTTATACACAATCCCCACTCTTTGCGAGGTTGGAACAATCTCGGAAAGAATCATCCAACCCCACAGGATTCGGTGAGTGCAGTTGGAGCTAGAGGGAATCTTTGGATAGGGTCCACATGCAGCTATATATATACGCCAGCGTACCTGGATGACCTTTTCCATTCCCTTTGTTATAAACTTGCTGAGATGTCGATCCTCAAAGAGATTCAAGAGAGGCTTGCCTGAGCTTGCTAGGCTGCCTCTGCTAGCATCGCTGGCTTGATTGACATTTCTCACAGCATCCCACCGAGCGATCCGGCAGAACCCAATCCCACCAAGAGGGCAAAACCATTCCCCCAAGTGGCTGAACCCATCTTCAATGACTTGCAATCCACCTTGGAGCACAGGGTCGGCTCCTCTACTCTGCCCACCCCTAAGAAAAAGGGTAAAGACATCGTCGACCTTTATGCCGACCCGGACAGCCAATGGGATGACGGCGAGGCCTCCATGCCGAGATTCAATACCCACCTTGGCGACTCGTGGCTAAAAACCCCGGAGACAGGCGAGACCCATCACCAACCCTTTGGGACCCTAGGGATGGACTCGTCGAGGCAGAATTCGCCAGCTCGCACCCCCTCCCAATAGAAACTACCTGCTATAACTGTGGGGGGAGACGTTGAAGCCATCCCCATGCCGGGCTTTAACCTCCTCCCACCAAAAACACATCGCCTAGGCCGTGGCAAGAACCTGAGTCTTCCCCCATCCCGTACTTTTCTGGTGGCGCTGAGTGAGCCAGGCAAGTTTTTACTTCCACTGACTTCATCTCGTGATTTTCCTGGGGTACTTGACCTTCATGTTAATACTTAACTGAATGCTCCTGCAGCTCTTCCCAGTCAGTCTGAGGCCGGCAAGTCTTCGGAGTAGACAGGCTACTCGCCCCTCCCTTATCCAAGCTTGTTAGACTCCTTCCTGGGCTTCGAAGTGGAGAACGGCGAGCTGACGAGGAGGGGGATCGGGATCTTCAATAAGCTAGTGCGCTGGCTGCACATGGTGTAGGAGGATAATAAGGCGTTGCAGCACCACTATATGCAACTCGCTGACGAGGTGAGGAGCAACCCAGCAGGCGAGGTGATGTCACCTTCTCGGCTCTTGGATGAGATTGAAGAGAACCTCCATATCATCCACAGGAACGTGATACGGATCCGCGAGCTCCAAAACTCACGGTGACCTGCGGGGAAGGAGACGCGAGGTCGGGGTAAATAGAAACGGCTCCATTATTGAGCCTACTGATGCTCGCCTCCGGCCCCCTCAGCTCGCACACATTCAACTTTTCTTTTTTTTCTTCTTCTGCATTTTATTTATTTGGATAGTATTCGCCCTCGGTCTAAAATAACTTGGAATATTTTTTATATTTCAATGTTTGATATTTGAATAACATATTTCCCTTTAGGTTCAGCTCGGCATGCGATGGGATAAGTCTTAGAAGTTGGCGAGCTGGGCCAGGCGAGCCAGAGTGATTGGTCGGCTCGGCCTCGGATTTCTTTTTCTATAAATAGGCCCCCTCACCAACTCGGGTCCACCGCCTTTGTTGCTTTCATACTTTCTCTTCTTGCAAGCCCTTCTCCTTTGCTTCTCGCACTTTAACCCTCCTGCGAGCATGGGCAATACAAACTCTGATGCTGACGGTCGCTCCAAGTGTGCTCGGCATTTTGCCGAGTACTGTTTTTTCAAAGGGAATACGACTGAGGGGGAATTTGTGGAGTTCCTTACTAACTACATGCCCCCTAGCTTTGAGGCGCGCCAGCCTAGGGAGCACGAAGCCATCAACACCTTCTACCCCCCAACGAGCTCGCCTTCCTTATCTCGCATTTTGAGGTGAGGTTGCACTTACCCCTCTAGCCGGAATTCCGCCAGATTCTCAAATATTATGGCGCGGTGTCTGGGCAGTTGAACTCGAACTCCATCGCCATGAAGGTCGCATTCACGTGCTTCCTCCGCAGGGAGCGAATAGAGTCAAACCTGACTGTCATCAGGAAACTCTTCACCTACAAGGCGACTCCAAATGGTGTCGCCTACTTCGAGGCTCCTTCATCAGGGTTCATGAGGTCGCGAACAAGCACCACAACTGGATGACCAGGATCATCTTCATTAAGGGAGATCTCGGCAACGTGCCCTACTCGCCCCAACAGAAGGGCGATGAGGTGTAATGTCCCTCGTTGTGTCCGACAATGACGTCGAACTCCACAAATATTTCCTCCACAAAGATTTCAAGGTCACCTTCCACCAAAGGAGCATCGACTCGCTCCTCCCCGTCCTTCCTGGCGAAGGTATTCCTCTCACTTTTTCCTCTTTCCCATCTTGCCGAATCAATAGAATTTTCTGACTAAGTTTTTTCATGCAGGGGAGCGACTGATTCCCGAGAAACCTCCCATCGCAGTCTCGGGACTCTACCCCAACCAACTCGCATGCGAGAGGGCGGTCGCAGCTGCTTGCCGAGATGAGTTAGCATCATCCCAGCCATCATTTAGTAAGAAGCGACCTGATCCCACGGGGTCCAGCTCGCCCCGCCGCCAACCACCACAAAAGAGGATGAAAAGGGCTGTGGTGGTACCCAGGGCGAGACAACAACAACAACTACAAAAACCAAAGTACATGAGCTCGCCCGAGACCACCCCTGATGGGTCACCAGAGAGCTCACTAAAGGAGACGTCGGACAATGGGCGGGGGCTGGCGAGTATGTTGGTGCAACCATAGTGATCTGGAAGTGATCAAGCATGTAGACTCACTACCAACTCAGTATGAGCCTATCAGGGTCGCACATAAGATTACAGAGAAATTAGGAGATTGGATCTGTATTGAATAGCTCATGTGATGAGTTGAAAGAATTGGAAAGGGGCTTAAAACTTTTTGTGGCACGGTCGTCGAACTCCGTTTGACGAATTTGGCCTTGGCGCAGATTCGTTGAACTCCATTCGACGAATTTGGCCTTGGCGCAGATTCGTCGAACTACGCTCGACAAATTTGGCCTTTGGTGCAGATTCGTCGAACACCACTTCTGGCCTTGGGCATTGAGTATGTTTAGATAAATCAACGTCGTGGTGTAGAGGCATTGACAGCGTTGAGTTCACTCAACACCATGGCGCAAAAGCGTTGACAGCGTTGAGTTCACTCAACGCACTCAACGCATCTGGCCTTAGGCGTTGAGTGTGTTGGTTCCACTCAACGCCCGTGCTGATTCAAATATTGACTTGTTGATATTGTGGAGGTGTAACGCCCCAAAAATTGTATTTTAGTCGGTCGTGTAAAAAGGGATTTTTGGTGCCTGTATAGGGGTACGCGGCCTAGGACACGGGAGTGTCCAAGGCCGTGTTTGGCTGGTGATTTTTTTGGCCGTTTTCATCCCGAGAAGGACACGGCCAGGAACACGGCTAAATGACACGGGCATGTCATTTGACACGGGCGTGTCATTTGACACGGGCGTGTGCCTACCCGTGTCAATACCCGTGTTCAGTTGGGTCGTGTCTGTTGGCGTGGCGGTTATGGATAACACGCCCCCGGACATGGGCGTGTCGAGGAACCCGACACGGGCGTGTCAGGTGAGACACGGGCGTATCTTTGTCTGTGTGTCTTTTCATCGTTCGACGATCGTGCCTGGATCGAGGCACACGGCCGGGGACACGGCCGTTTGTCAAGCCGTGTTCGGCCCAGGTCTAGGGAATTTTATGCAGATCTGAGCCGTTCGTTTTCTTTAAATAAGATCCAACGGCCCAGATGGTTTCCTGCTCTGTTAAGGCCGGGAATAGGGGAGTTAATCCTTCATTTCTCTCCAACCACTCTCTCTCAAGGAGTTGGAAAGAGGAGGAAGAAGGAAGGGATTTCGGCCGCCGGCGGAGCATCGGAGCACTGTTTTGAGATCTGACAGCGGATCCGTGGAGGAAAGGTCGTTGTGAAGACTTCCATCCATGTAGTTTTTCCATGGCGCTAAACTTACAAGGGTAACGATTCTCTACTTGAGCATGTGAAGCTCTTCCTTTCTACATAGGGAATCCCGCTCCCGCGAGTGTGCGGTGAGTGCGTGGTGTTTCTTGGGGTTGATGTGAATAGTCCCCCTTATGTTGCATATAGAGTCCGGAATCAGAGTACGGGCATATGCATTGTGTGTGAAGCCTACCCGGAAGTGTATTGTCTGGATCGGTGATGTTGCATTTGATATGTTTTGCTGGAGAAGACTCCGTGCTTTGGGTTTTCGGGTTTCTACGCGGTAGATTGCAGCAGGGATCCTTGGAGGTTAGCTCCAAGGTGCACTCGGAAAACTGAGCGGAATCGTTGTTCTGCTAACTTGGTGGTCTGGGAACCGGCCTTGAACATAATTGGGTTATGTGATTGTTTGGAAAATGTTGGGATTCGAGAGAAGCTTGGCTCGTGCGTACGTCTTAATGTGAACTACGCGGTTGAGCAGCGGGCAAGTGAAATTGGACCTGGGCTATGTGGTTCGGTGCGAGAGACCCGAAAAGGGGACTGGCCGTTGGCATAGTCGGGAGCCTTAGACTAGTCAGGGTCAGAAAGGCTAAAATGCTCATGTTGTTGCCATCCTGGGGGTGGTGGTGAAGACGCTGAAGTGTCAGGATTCACTGTTAATGTGCCATGAGTGCACGGGGTGTTTGGCCGTGCGAGCCTACACCTGTGGCGATATATATAGTTGCACTTTATTATTTAGCTGGGCTAATGAATTGCAGGGAAGGAGCAACACCGTCCCGACCTAGGGGAGGGGTCGTTATAATTTGGTCGGCTTTTGGCTGACCATTGCTTTGTTTGCCACCGTGCGGTGGAATGTGCTTGCAGGTGCGGCGGAGCCGAGTACCAAATAGCGGGCTGGAGCCCATGTTGTTGTGCTGGCCTTAGAAGGCCGTAAACAATAGTTGTACTTTACTTTTGTCATGTGTGGCCGGCCTGCGAGCCGATGTATGGAAAACACTATTTATTAAGTGAACTATTGTAAGGTCATAAGGCCATGTACCCTTTTAGTGTATTTTGGGTTTCTTTCCAGTAGTGTGGTTATGGACATTCATGTTTATTGGATTTAATTTTTGGGTTCTTTCAACTTTAAAAGCTTCCGCTAGAATGCTCTGGGTAGAACGAGTAGTCTTAATTGGATAGTTTGAATATTCTTATGTAACCCTTCCGACTGTCTGTGGTATATGGCGTCGGGTTCCAGCTGGACCTTCTGCTATATGCCATGTGACGGATGAGGGTGTTACAATTTGGTATCAGACTTCTCGTTACGGTCAGGCTTAAATGAATTCATGGGCGAATTCTTTTAAGGGGTGGTGAGCACATGTGTGCGTCATCGTTATAACATCAAAAAGAACCCATGAATGTCCACTTAGGAATGAAAAATACACTTGTTTTGTGGAATCTGAGTGTTGCAATGATTGCTTTTAGCAATTTGTTTGTCATCTAATCGTGTGTCTTTTCTACTTTAGGCAGCTAAGAGCGGTGCTTGTCAGTCAGAGCGTCCGCAATCAGCAGAAAGTAGTGCACCAAGGGACGTGCCTACAACACCTCCTTCAGTGAAAACCATCAGGATGGTGGCTGAAGCCGTATTTGCAATGATAAATGCCCAACCTGCAGGGCAAATGCATCACGCACCTCCTGCGAATGAGCAAGAACCGGTTAGGGCGGCAGAGCTGAGAGTGGTGGAGCGCGTAGCAGTTGATCTGGTAGAGCCGAGGAGAGCTACGGAGAAGCAGCTCAAGCATGTAATGGGCTTTAATCCTCCAAGGTTTGACAGGACTGGAATGCCAGCTCAAGCTGAGGACTGGATCTCTTTGATAAAGAGGGTCTTGATAGCCACATTAATTGAGGAGTGGCAGAAGACCACCATAGCGACCTTTCTTTTGGCAGGGGAAGCGAGGCTGTGGTGGGATGAGTTGGAGTTTCATCTTCTAGTGGGAAGCCAACTTGTTGATGTGCCGATGAAGGAATTCTCTAGACTATTCTTGGCCAGATACCTACCCTCTGCTCAGAAGTTGGAGATGGAGAATCAGTATCTTGGGTTGACTCAAGGATCCAGAAGTGTGGACAAGTACCTCCACGAGTTTACACGGTTGGGTCGGTATGCTGGAGCTATGTTTACGGAAGAGGAGAGGAAGACCAACCGATTTTATGAGGGTCTTTGTGGTGACCTACAGTTACTCCTTGCTGGGCCTAAGGCGCAGGGCTTCCTAGCCTTGGTCAACTCGGCCCGATCCTTGGAAAAGGATGCTAAGAGGGTGCAAGAGAAGAAGGACTCAGGATAAAAGAAGGTAGAGTTCAAAGTGCCTAGTTCAAATTCAGGATTCCGCAGATGGAACAAGAAGCAGAGGACTTCGAAATCAGCCCCTTCGGCTGATGCATCGGGGGCAACTACAAGTCGAGTCCCAGGAGCTTGCTACAACTGTGGGAAGACGGGGCATTTTGCTTATGAGTGTTGGAGCGGACGTTCAAAGTCCGAGACGAAGTCTGGAGCGACTTATGAGGAGAAAGGGAAGGCGGTGGAGTCAACCGCGTCCCATCATGCTCCAGCCCAGCCTAGAGTCTACAACCTTGGTCTGCAAGAGGCCATAAAACAAACTGACGTGATGACAGGTATGAGTTAATTTATAGCAGATTAACTTTATGTAGTTGTTACCACTTTTGTTTGTTATCTTTCTAATGTTGATGCTAGGATTTGTGTTGATCTTTGAATTTCCGGTGAGAGCCCTGTTTGATACGGGAGCATCGCATTCCTTATTGTCCGAAACATTCATATCGCGCATCGGAGTTCCATCCTCGATGGCAAAGGACAAGTTGGATGTGTTGTTGCCCAATGGGTGCTCAATGCGCGCGGATAAGATCTGCGTGGTGAAGATTCGGATTGGAGATCAGGAGTTTGATTTGCGATCATTGATTCTACCGTTATTAGAGTTTGACGTAATCTTCGGTATGGATTGGCTCTCGGAGCAGGGTGCATGCATTGATTGCAATCGTAAGGAAGTTAGGTTGGGTCTGAACACTGATCGGGAAACTACTTTTGCGGGCATGAAGGGGTCGGGTAAGATTTTGATGTCGGCTCTTCAGGTGTTTAAGGCAGTTCGGTCTAGGGCATAGCTATTTGTCACATTAGTGCAGACTTCGATACCTAAGCCAAGTCTTGGCAGTATGCCAGTTGTGTCTGAGTATCCCGATGTGTTCCCAGATGATCTCCTAGGAGCCCCTCCTCAGCGGGAGATTGATTTTACCATTGATCTGGTACCGGGTGCCAAACCGGTGTCACGCTATCCATATTGGATAGCGCCAAGAGAGATGGCAGAGTTGAAGGTGCAACTGCAAGAGTTGCTAGAGCAAGGTTATGTGCGTCCAAGTTCGTCGCCTTGGAGCGCACCAGTTCTCTTTGTTAAAAAGAAAGATGAGAGCTTGCGGCTTTGTATCGACTACCGGGAATTGAACAAGCTTACGGAAAAGAATAAGTATCGGATTCCGAGGATTGACGATCTATTTGATCAGTTGGTTGGGTCAACGGTGTATTCAAAGTTAGATCTGAAGTCCGGGTACTACCGGTTGAGGATAAGGGAGAGCGACATCCCAAAGATAGCATTCAGTATGTAGTTTGGGCATTACGAGTTCACGGTCATGCCGTTTGGGTTGACGAATGCGCCATCCGTGTTTATGGATCTGATGAACAGGACGTTCAGAGAGTACCTGGATCATTTTGTGATAGTGTTTATCGATGATATCCTGGTGTACTCTCAGTGCGAGGAGGATCACTACAATCATCTACACATGGTGTTGGAGACGTTGAGAGGGAATCAGTTGTATGTTAAGTTCTCCAAGTGTGAATTCTGGTTATCCTCAATAGCATTCCTTGGTCATGTTGTCAGTGGAGAAGGGATAGCAGTGGATCCGGCGAAGATAGTGGCGATACGAGAGTGGCCTGCTTTGACTACAGTGGCAGAGGTCCGGAGTTTTCTGGGGCTTGCTGGCTACTTCAGGCGCTTCGTAGAGAACTTTTCGCGTATAGCACTTCCACTCACGATGTTGACAAGGAAGGATCAGAAGTTTGTGTGGTCTCTGGTGTGCGAACAGGCTTTTGAAGAGTTGAAGAGGTGGTTGACCACAGTGCCTATTTTATGTTCGCCAAGTGGAACCGAAGGGTTCGAGATCTATAGTGATGCTTCGGGCAGTGGTTTGGGCTGTGTTCTACTACAGCATGGGAGAGTGATAGCCTATGGTTCACGACAATTGAAGGCTCACGAGAGAAATTATCCGGTCCACGACTTAGAGTTAGCAGTCGTGATATTTGCTCTAAAGCTTTGGAGGCACTACTTGTATGGTGTGAAGGTCGATATTTACACCGATCATAAGAGCTTGAAGTACCTGTTGGATCAAAAGGATCTGAACATAAGGCAGCGGAGGTGGATGGAGTTCTTAGGGGACTACACCTTCAAGATACATTATGTGCCTGGGAAGGGAAATGCAGTGACGGATGCGTTGAGTCGCAGGACTCCGGCGCAGGCCAACTGGTTATCGGTACATGATGAGAGATTGGTCCATGAGTTGGAAGCTTAGGAGATATCTTATGTCGACAAGCAGTCCAGTGCTGAGGCAAAATTATTTTGGACAGAGGTGCAGTGTGACCTAGCTGATAGAGTTCGGCGGGCTTTGGTTCAGGAAAACAGCATGAAGCAGATCTTGGATGAATCATTGGATGGGTCAAATTCCCAGTTTGCTGTTGAGGATGGGTTGCTAAGGAAGGACGGTCGCCTATGCGTTCCTAGTGCGGATAATCTTCGGGAGGAGTTGATGTATGAGGCTCATCATACCAAGTACTCAATCCACCCGGGAAGCATGAAGATGTACAGATACTTGAAGAAATTGTTCTTGTGGCCAGGGTTGAAGAAGGATGTAGCACTTTATGTGGCCAAGTGCCGTACATGTGCATTGGTGAAGGCAGAATGCCAGAAACCCGGAGGTTTCTTGAAGTCCCTACCTATCCCAGAATGGAAATTCGATGACATATCTATGGATTTTGTGCATGGTTTGTCGAAGTCACAGAAGGAAAACGATGCCATTTGGGTGGTCGTAGATAGGTTGACAAAGGTGTCGCACTTTATTCCAGTCAGGAAGGAAGATCTGGTAGAAAAGTTAGCCAAACTCTACGTGGATAATATTGTACGGTTGCATGGTGTGCCCCGCAGTATTGTTAGTGACCGAGATGGACGCTTTATGTCGAAGGATTGGAGGTTGGTTCATAGTATGTTGGGAACTAAGCTGAGTTTCAGCACAACCTTTCACCCACAGACGGATGGTCAGACCGAGAGGGTCAATAGGACTATGGAGGACATGCTTCGTATGTGCGTCCTAGATTTCGGAAAGCATTGGGAGGATCACTTGTATATTGTGGAGTTTTCGTATAACAACAGCTTTCAGGTGAGCATTGGTATGGAGCCTTTTGAAGCCTTGTACGGGAGGAAGTGTCGTACGCCATTGTCTTGGTTGGAGGCAGGCGAATCGAAGTTGTATAAATGTCAAGCAGTGGAAGACGCCACTTCAATGGTGCGTACAATTCAGGAAAGGTTGAAGATCGCTCAGGATAGACAGTCAAAGTACTATAACGCCAAGCATAGGAACGTGGAGTTCAGTGTTGGCAACATGGTGTATCTAAAAATCAAGTCATTCAAGGGTGTATCGCGGGTTCGATGCTTGAAGAAGCTGAGTCCGAGATACCTTGGACCATTTGAAATCCTGGAGCGTGTTGGCGAGGCGGCGTATAGATTGAAGCTGTCGGTGGAGTTGAGTGGGCTACATGATGTGTTCCACGTGTCGGTGTTACGTAAGGCAGTGCAAGAGCCTTCGCAGATCATTGCGTACAATCAAGTACCGGTTGATTATGAGTTGACAATAAGGGTCAAGCCGGTACGTATTGAAGATGCAGTCAAATGACTCCGCAACAAGGAGGTTCGGATGGTTAAAGTCTGTTGGGATAACTGAGGACGGGAGGATCTTTCTTGGGAGAGAGAGCAAGCTATGTTGGAAGAATATCCCGAGTTATTCCGCTCAGGTAACCTTTAGATTTGTGTACCTTTACTTAATTTCGGGATGAAATTCCTTAAGTGGGAGAGATTTGTAACGCCCCGAAAATTGTATTTGAGTCGGTCGCGTAAAAAGGGATTTTTGGTGCCTGTATAGGGGTACACGGCCTAGGACACGGGCATGTCCAAGGCCGTGTTTGGCTGGTGATTTTTGTGGTCGTTTTCATCCCGAGAAGGACACGGCCAGGAACATGGCTAAATGACACGGGCGTGTCATTTGACACGGGCGTGTGCCTACCATGTCAGTACCCGTGTTCAGTTGGGTCGTGTCTGTTGGCGTGGCGGTTATGGGTAACATGCCCCCGGACACGGGCATGTCGAGGAACCCGACACGGGCGTGTCAGGTGAGACACGGGCGTATCTTTGCCCGTGTGTCTTTTCGTAGTTTGACGATCGTGCCTGGATCGAGGCACACGGCCGGGGACACGGCCGTGTACCAAGCCGTAATCGGCCCAGGTCTGGGGAATTTTGTGCAGATCTGAGCCGTTCGTTTTCTTTAAATAAGATCCAACGGCCCAGATGGTTTCCTGCTCTGTTAAGGCCGGGAATAGGGGATTTAATCCTTCATTTCTCTCCAACCATTCTCTCTCTCAAGGAGTTGGAAAGAGGAGGAAGAAGGAAGGGATTCCAGCAGCCGGCGGAGCATCGGAGCACCGTTTTGAGATCTGAGAGCGGATCCGTGGAGGAAAGGTCGTTGCGAAGACTTCCATCCGTGTAGTTTTTCCATGGCGCCAAAGTGGATTACAAGGGTAACGATTCTCTACTTGAGCATGTGAAGCTCTTCCTTTCTGCATAGGGAATCCCGCTCCCATGAGTGTGCGGTGAGTGCGTGGTGTTCCTTAGGGTTGATGTGAATAGTCCCCCTTGTGTTGCATATAGAGTCTGGAATCGGAGTACGGGCATAGGCATTATGTGTGAAGCCTACCTGGACGTGTATTGTCTGGATCGGTGATGTTGCATTTGATATGTTTTGCCGGAGAAGACTCCGTGATTTGGGTTTTCGTGTTTCTATGCGGTAGATTGCAGCAGGGATCCTTGGAGGTTAGCTCCAAGGTGCACCCGGAAAACTGAGCGGAATCGTTGTTTTGCTAACTTGGCGGTCTGGGAACCGGCCTTGAACATAACTGGGTTATGTGATTGTTTGGAAAATGTTGGGATCCGAGAGAAGTTTGGCTCGTGCGTACTTCTTAATATGATCGACGCGGTTGAGCAACGGGCAAGTGGAATTGGACCTGGGCTATGTGGTTTGGTGCGAGAGACCTGAAAAGGGGCCTGGCCGTTGGCATAGTCGGGAGCCTTAGACTAGTCAGGGTCAGAAAGGTTAAAATGCTCATGTTGTTGCCATCCTGGGGGTGGTGGTGAAGACGCTGAAGTGTCAGGATTCACCGTTAATGTGCCCTGAGTGCACGGGGTGTTTGGACTTGCCATCCTACACCTATGGCGATATATATAGTTTTACTTTATTGTTTAGCTGGGCTAATGAATTGCAGGGAAGGAGCACCACCGTCCCGACCTAGGGGCGGGGTCGTTATAATTTGGTCGGCTTTTGGCTGACCGTTGCTTTGTTTGCCACCGTGCGGTGGAATGTGCTTGCGGGTGCTGCGGAGTTGAGTACCAAATAGCGGGCTGGAGCCCATGTTGTTGTGCTGGCCCTAGAAGGCCGTAAAGAATAGTTGTACTTTACTTTTGTCATGTGTGACCGGCCTGCGAGCCGATGTATGGAAAACACTATTTATTAAGTGAACTATTGTAACGCCATAAGTCCATGTACCCTTTCAGTGTATTTTGGGTTTCTTTCCAGTAGTGTGGTTGTGGACATTCATGTTTATTGGATTTAAGTTTTGGGTTCTTTCAACTTTATAAACTTCCGCTAGAATGCTCTGGGTAGTACGAGTAGTCTTAATTGGATAGTTTGAATATTCTTATGTAACCCTTCTGACTGTTTGTGGTATATGGCATCGGGTTCCAGTTGGACCTTCTGCTATATGCCATGTGATGGATGGGGGTGTTACAGGCGGTACCTATTCTATTCATTCCTTGGGCATAAATAGGATAGCTTAGGGTTTTCTGAAGTGATTTTATTTTGTCTGTCTATGAACACGAACCATCACTGTGCGAAAGGCAAAAATCCTAAAAGCCCGATGGAAATAGTTCTGTCTTTGTCTTCGCCGATCCCGATCCAGATTCCGGCGAGTGTTGTTGCCGCCTCTCCTTTAACAGATCTAGTAATCTGTGGAGACGCTGAGTGTCCTCTCCTGACCTAGAACTTATGCGATAAGTTGCTGCGGGTTCTCCTGATCGTATGGATTAATGTGCGTGGATACATTTTCTGCGCTCAATACTCTAGCCGCTCAGTGGCCAGCCCGATTCTTCTGTAGCATCTAGGTTGAGTTCAAGACTCAATCCATCAAAGGAAATTTTATTATAGTATGCTTTACTTCTAGATTCATGAATATTGTCAGATACAAACTCGTTTGAGTTTTACTTATTCTTATTTCCGCTGCGTGCACATGTGTTGTGGCATCCCCAAAAACCCAACTGTGGTATCAGATCCAGGTTGTCGACAATATTCATTGTTTCAGAAGTTGCTAAATCCATGGCATGTAGATTTGGAGATTTAGAAGTGTTCTAAATACCAAAATCTAGTCTTGAATTTTTCCAAGAATGCATGTGATTTCTTTGAAGTTTACTCCTTAATTGTAACTGTCTCTTTGTTGGTTTGTGAAAGTAAGCATGGGTTAGATTTTGAATCTCACATGAAGTGACGAGCTTGTCTACTGTGTA
Source organism: Platanthera guangdongensis (assembly GCA_039583875.1). Taxonomy (NCBI): domain Eukaryota; kingdom Viridiplantae; phylum Streptophyta; class Magnoliopsida; order Asparagales; family Orchidaceae; genus Platanthera; species Platanthera guangdongensis. Next base: position 66,473,051 of record CM077161.1, on the reverse strand, counting down.
AGTGGAGTTGGTGTTGTTCATGTCCAGTGCATGTAGGTCTGAAGATTTAGACATATTTTAAATGTTCAGACTTAGCCAGTTCATCAAGTGTTGATGATTCTTGTGCACATCTATGATGCATTTGGATTATGCTTGTAAAATTTTATTTTGCTTGATGTGCACATTGGTTAAGTGTTAACCATGATTAAAGAGTTAATCGGCTATCTAAAATCCCTTAAGTAATATTAAGTATTTGGATGCCTTCCGATCTTGGTGACATTCTTCCTGTCTCGATCGATGAAGTGTGGGCTTGCCAAAGCAAGGTGCATTAATCTATCTTGGTGAGGATGCGAGTGGATAATTGCGATATCCCACTATCGACATCGGGTCTAGCTTAACTGGGTGACCTCAAAGGTTGAGTACCCAGAGGCATGGGGTTGGCATGCACCATATGATGGATGCGAATAAAGAGTTATTCACCAGCCATACAAGAATTGCATAGTGATGCAATTGGCAAGCGTTGCCTACCTAAATAGTTATATTACGAGAGAAAATCCAAAGCTGACTCATAGTGTTAGTGAAATATGGATCTTGTCCACTAAGAGGGTTACTCGCCAAACTCTTCGAATTGATATCGAGGGTTATCAGTTTTATAAAAATAGTGGGAACTTTTGATTAAAGTCCTAATTGAAAGATAAATTGTATTTTGAAATGTGGTACAAATTTGCTTTGATTGTATTCTTGTAGAATTTCCATGGCAAGTGGTTCACACTCCACCCTATCCTTACGAGCGATCTTTGAGAAGGAAAATCTAAGCGGGACTAATTATTTGGACTGGTACAGGAACCTGAGAATTGCTCTCCGGAAAGAGAGCAAGCTCTATGTTTTGGAAGAGGTATCCCCTGATGAGCATGCCTGGAATGCACCTCGTGCTGATAAAGATGCTTAAAAGAAGTATCTCGATGACTCCTTAGACGTCGAATGTATCATGTTAGTGACCATGAACTCTGAGCTTCAGAAGCAACATGAGAACATGGGTTGCAGGGACATTGACGAGCATATCAAGAAAATATTTCAAGGGCAAGCTCGCCAAGAGAGATTCGACGTCACTAAGGCATTGTTCCAGTGTAAGATGGGAGCTTGGAACCTAATGGGGACTCATGTACTCAAGATGAGTCGGTATATCAAGAACCTTAAAAGACTATGTTTCGCTCTGGGTCAAGAGTTGGCTACAGACCTGATCCTGCAAGCATTACGGATAGTTATGAGCAGTTTGTCTAAAACTATAACATGAATGAAATAGACATGACACTGCCCGAGCTCCTAGGCATGTTGGGAACTGCCGAGATAAACATGAAGAAGGCCAAGCCTGCTAGCCCCATATTGATGGTGCATAAAGTGTTGGGTCTATTGATCCCAATTTCCCAGATTTGTAAGAAGTCAAACAGGTCAATGACATACACACATATTGTATTTGATTTGTGCTTTAGTTCTTGCATGCAGGTAGTACATGATTTGATAGGTGAAGAAAAATTAGTTTTGTAGTAAACTCAAAATTCGTCGAGCTTAGCTCCCAGTTTATCGAGCTCAGCTCGCTGGTCGTCGAGCTCAGCTCAACATTCCTTGGGATAAGCTCAAGAGCTCAGGATTCAAAGTTCGTCGAGCTCAGCTTGAAGTTCGTCGAGCTCAATTTGAAATTCGTCGAGCTCCGCTTACAGATTATCGAGCTCAGCTCAACACTTGTCAATCTAAAGCCAGAAAAATTAACTAAGGCAAAAAGAGCTGATATCGCTGAGAAGATCAGAGTTCGTCGAGCTCAGCCCACAGATCGTCGAAAGCAGCTAAAGCCAGAAAAACTAACTAAGGCAAAAAGCGTTAAGACAGCTGACATAGCTGAGAAGAAGGTGTTGAGACCGCGAAGACAGTTAAGGTAACTGAGAAGAATGTGTCAACTTAACCGCTGAGACAAAACTAGCTAGATTTCTCTAAGTCCAGAAGTGTTGAGTGAAGCAGGTTCACTCAATGCTTATAATGAAGAAGGAAGCGCTGAGACAGTTAGGAGGAAAACTGGTGAGATAGAAGATAGTCTCAGCTGTGAAGCAAAAAACCGTTGAGACCGCTGTGAAGATACTGCTGAGACAAAAACTTGTCTCAACTGATAAGAAGAAAGCGTTGAGACAAAGGCCTGTCACAGTTGTTAAGAAGAAACCGCTGAGGCCGCTGAGATAGAACTGCTGAGACAAATCCAGAGAAAATTCACAAGTCCAGAAGCGCTGAGAGCCAAGACAGATGACGTTGAGTGACTTAACATCACTCAACGCTTTATGGATTTCTGGAATATTTTCCAAGTCCAGATGGTGATGACCATTGTTGACGTCATCAAAGTAAACTTACATGTAGTCGTTACGATAAAGCTGCAGTAGCGTCGAAAGCTTATTTGTCCTTTTCTGATGGAGATGGCGCTCCCCAATCCTTGGCTAGGCCCACATACATTTGTGTCGTTAATTAAAATCATCGCATATAAAAAGGAAAAAGAAAAAGGATTAGGGCAATGAAAAAACGGAGAACAAACGAAGAAAATACAGAAAGAAAATTAGCGGCGGCTGGACATCTTCTTCTCCATCAAGCTTAAAAGCTCTAGTGCAGCAGAGATATCCTAAAAAGCAAAGGAAGTTAGTTGGAGATCTTCAAGCTCAGCAAAATAGTTCTCTCTAGAACAGAGAAGCTGATTCATCCATTCAGCAAGCTGGTAGCTGCTCATCTATGCAGCAGAAAAGAGTTAGCTGTAGAAGAGGACTAATTTTTTCTACAACAAGTGTGTTGTACTAATATCTGGTCAGTCCAGCAAGGTAGACTCAGAGATTTATCTCTGAGTCAGTTGTTTTATTTTTCTTAAACATTCTAATTTACTTCCTGTAGGATTCAGTTTATCTAAATCTGAGTGTAGGGCACTTTGTGCCTGAGGTAGGTGACTAATTAGTCACTAAGGTAGGTGCTTGTTGGGGTACTGAGGTAGGATCCAAGTGTGGATCTGAGCTGTAGAGCTTTATTGCGTGAGGTAAGAGAGTGTTGTTCTCTGAGGTAGGATCCAGGTGTGGATCTGAGGTATGGCTGTCCTCCCAGCCTGAGTGTAGGGCCTTGTGCCTGAGGTAGGTGACTGGAGAGTCACTGAGCTGTAGGTGACAAGTGTGTCACTGACTTGTAGGTCTTGGAGGATGCTGAGTTGTAGGTACCTGAAAGGGTACTGAGTTGTAGGAGTTCTGCATCACTCCGAGAGTAGGGTTGTGTGCCTGAAGCTGTATGGCTGAAGAACCTGATTTATAGGCCTTAGAAATAAGGCTGAGGTAGGTGATCATTGGATCATTGAGCTATAGGAGCTATGCAAGGCTCTGAGGTAGGAACCCTTATGGTTCTGAGTTTGGATTCTGTGAAGATTTTTTGTAAAAGGCTGAGGGCCTGAGGTGTAAGCTCTGAGGAGCATAGTGGTGGAGTTTGTGCCTAGTCTAACAAATCAGTTGGATAGGTGGGAGGGAAAGTGGATGTACCCAATTTGGGAACCACTACAAATCCTTGTGTGTTTGTTGTGTTGCTTGTTTTTCTTTTTTTCTTGCAGTATTTAAGGACAAGCTATAGGTAGATTAATTTAAAATCAGCAAACTTTCAAAGACTTATTCACCCTCCCCCCCCCCCCTCTAGGTGATTAGCTAACCTTCCGTTAAGCAACTTTCAAGTGGTATCCGAGGAATGTTTCTCAAAAAGGATTTAACCATCTGAGTATACCTCCAAGGTTAGCTACAAGTAATAAGGATGGGGTCTGGTGTAAAATACAAAGAACTGGGGGCCATGAAGTAACCACTCTGCAGAAAGGAATGGTTTTGTGTAACACCCCAAATTTTTGAAGAGGGAAATTTGGTTTCTGGCAGGGGGCACACGGCCTAGGACACGGGCGTGTCCCAGGGCGTGTCAGGCTGGAGTCGACGACTTGGCCATGTAGTCGACATTTTGTGCTCGACGAAGTGTCGAGATGGGGCACACGGCCTGAGACACGGGCATGTCTCAGGGCGTGTCGAGTCCGTGTCGACAACCGGTCCGGGGTGTTGATATTTTCGCTCGACAATGTGTCGAGACAGGGCACACGGCCTGCGACACGGGCGTGTCTCAGGGCGTGTTGAGCCCGTGTCGACAATCGGCCCGAGGAGTCGACAAATTTTGCTCGACGATGTGTCGAGACAAGGCACACGGCCTAGGACACGGGCGTGTCAAAGGCCATGTCAGGCAGTCGACGAACTTCGCTCGACGAAGTGTCGAGATGGTGAACACGGCCTGGAGCCCAGGCGTGTTGAGTTAGACACGGGCAAGGACACGGGCGTGTCCAGTACCCGTGTGACTCTCGGGTTGTTTTCGGGGCTGTGTCGATGGAGGCGCACGGCCGACCACACGGTCGTGTTAGTTGGAACACGGGCGTGTCAGGTCAAACATGAGCATGTCGGATGCCAGTGTGCTGTTCCAGGCGCATCGGTTTTGACAGCGAATGGGGGACACGACCCTGGACACGGGCGTGTGTCAGGCCATGTTCGGCCCAGTTTTATCTTTTCAGGCCCGAATCAAGGCCGTTCGTTTCTTTAATTTGGGATCCAACGGCTGGGGGTTGTTCCTGATGGGATATGCACGGGATTGGACCCTTAGAAACCCTCATTTTCTTTGGAGTGGTTCTCTTTATAAGTTCTAGAGAGAAGGGAGAGCAAGGAACAAGGTGAAGTAGAGATTCGGCTGTTGGAGAGGCTTCGGTACTCCAAATCGCGAGTCGAGTCCGGATCTTTGGAGTCTAGATCATTGCAAAGGTTTTCATCCGGCTTTTTTGCCATGGCTAGGAAGAGGAGTTGGAAGGTAACGACACTTCTCCTCTCGGTTTTAGGATGCAGGTCTTAGCATCTTTTCTTTTCTATTTTTTGGGCACCAAATACTCAAATGAGAGGGGTTTGGGTCGCCAAGGTTCAAGAGGAACCTCCGGGTCGATTGAGTCCGTCCCCGGCATGTTTTGCATTAGAGATCCGCTCTGTTAGTGGATTAGGCATGGTGTGTGAAGCCGTAGTCGCGACCGTTAGTCCGACTCGGTGATGTTGCATACGAGCTTTAAGGATTCGTAGAGATCCGTTGCGGCAAGATGTCGTTTGTGATGTGGTGTTGTTTTCCCATTTTTCTCAAGTGAGTACGTGTAGTCGGAACCGGACAAGGTTAGCTCCTCAATGGCGGTAGATGGTTTCCTTGGTGGATAAGGTTAGCTCTGCATTTGTGGTAGATGGTTTCCTTGGTGCGCGGGAACGCTGCAGTACAAATGAGGGACTGGGGTGGAATTGTCTTGGTTTGTGATGTGCCAAGGCATGGCTGTGTCTCCGTGGTCGGCTGGCTATCCCGTGACGTACACGTCATGTGTGGAGAGTGTCCCGGCGAGACTAGTCCCCTTCTGTGAGACTAACGAGAATGCCAAGCAAGGGGCAATCCCGGGCAATGAGGCCATGAGTGGGTGGGGTCCAGCAAGGTTTCTTAGAATCGGTCAGTTTGTGTTTGTTGGAATCCTGACATGAGACGTCAGAGCTTGCAGGCAAGCCCGGGTCTAAGACCTTGAGCGGGTGGGGCCTTGGCAAGAGTTCCATGTGGCGGCTTGTGTGTCGTTGGGGGGAATTGTGTTTCCCTTTTTGTTTGTGGCTTTATGCCAATGGGGAAACGATGTGTACCCAATTGAGGTGATGTTGTGCTAGATGCATACGCTATAGGGTGCCTTGGGTGAAACCCGGGTGTTGCATTCATGTTGCATAGTAGGCCCTAATATTATATGCCCAACAGTAGAGAACATGTATGATGTTTGAGACATCCTAGCCTGTTCCTTTAGTTGCTTTTCTTGCTTATGAATATTGCATACGAAGTGCTAACTTGCAAGTTGGAGGAGTACCCCGGGGTCCGTCAGGGGCGGCTGGGAGGAGATGTGTTTGTTACACAATTTGAGGTCAGCCTTTGCTGACCCACGTTACTAATAATTTTTTCAGGGCAAGGATCGCAAGCAGGAGCTAGCTCGCCAGCCAGAAAGGCCTAAGCCACATGAAATGTTCCCCTCTTTTGTAGCTCTACTTATATGATATTGTATGTTTGAGACTCTTGTTGTTTGGCTTGCACGCCGAGGTAGACTAGGAGTGCTTATGCACTTTCATGACTATTGTATTATTTGAGTTTGGACTCTCTTATGTGGTAAGGCCATAAGGGCCATTTTTATTACTCTTGTAGTGGTGGATAACTTCTAGTCTTGCTTGTGTTTCCGCTGTGTTGTGCAAAGAGTTTTGAGTGTGGGTAGTTATATCATCTTATATTACTAAAGCTGTGGCATCCGTATGTTGTGGGGCCCCGGCCGGACCCATATTATACGGTCATTACAGGGGAGGTGTTACATTTTACCTCTAGAAGGAAAGGGTCAGGCTATTCATGGAAGCTGCTGACCCTAGGATATACATTACAGTCAAAGAAGGACCTTTCATCCCTATGAAAGTCTCAGTTCTGGATGCCAACATCTAGACATTCAAGTCTTATGAAGAAATGAACAAAGATGAGCTCCTTCTTGCCTCCATGGACAAGAAAGCTGAAAACATTATTGCCAGTTCAGTAGATGATTCAATATTCCAGAATCTGATGCACTGCAAGACCTCCAACGAGATGTGGGACACCCTAGTTGTGTTCATGGAGGGTTCAGAAGAGGTGAGGGATGATAGAAAATCCATACTCAACAAGGAGTATGAGGCCTTCAGACAAGGAAAGTCTAAGGGCATTGCTGAAAGTTTTGAAAGATTTTTTAGAATTGTTAATGAACTGAGAACATATGGAAGGGTCTTCAGCACCTATGAGTTGAATGACAAATTTCTCAGGTCCCTCATAAAGGATTGGGACACAAAGATTTGTGCCATCAGGGAGATGGGCAAGCTAGCTGACACTCCACCTCCAACCCTATTTGGAAAGCTACTATCTTATGAGATGCAGCTTGCAGTAAGGAAGGAAGAAGAAGAGAAGGGAAATAAGTCACAGTGCAAGGAGAAATCTGTGGCTTTTAGGCCTGATGCTTCAACCAGAAGCAGAAGGAAGATCTATCCAGTCAGGAGAACTGCGAGTCAGAATTTGAGAGCTCAAGGTCCAACTCCTTTGATAGTCATATATCTGATGAGGACCTTGCTGCCTTCTCCAGGCAATTCCAAAAACTCATGAAGAAGGGGCATTGGAAGTACAGAAGGCCATCCTCCTCCTCACAGTACAGAAGGAAATCCTCTAAGGAGGACAGGTATGCTCCAAACTCTAATAAACAATCATCCTCTAATATTATTTATTTTTGCTGCATCAAACCTGGGCATGTAGTTGCTGACTGCCCAGTGAAGCGGAAAGAAGGAGTGAAGATGAGCCACAAGGGAAAAAAGAAAGAGAAGTCCCTTGTGTCCAAGAAGGAAAAGACCTGGACTGACTCTTCCTCTAAGTTAGACAGTGAAGAAGAAGAAGCCTACATTGGGCTTATTGTTATTATTGTAGAAGAACCTGAAGAATACCCTGCTGCTAAAATAGGGATCAGGTCCCCTCTGTCTCACTCAGATAGTGACTTAGAGGTGGATGAAGATGAATAAGAAGATGCTCAATGCCATGGATTGATGGCAATGATAGATGAAGAAAGCAGCCAGGATCTGCCTTGTCAGACTCAGGTAAATGCTAAATCACAATCTTTTATTTCAAGTCATGAGGCTGGCTCAGACTCTGAAGCTCAATCATCAAGAGATGAAGGGGATTCAGATTCTGAGGATGATATCAACTTCATAATTGCCAAGTATAGAGAACTTCTTCAGGCATTCAAGAGGTGCAAGCTACTTGCCAAGAGATAGGCAAAAGAGCTTCTTAGTCTTAAAAGCAAGTGTGAAGACCAAGAAAAAGCCCTCACTAACATGGCTGCTCAAGCAGCCCAGCTCAAGCAGATCATTGACATTGAGTCTGTGGTAAGAGTCTCAAATGAGAAACTTATCCAGAAAGTTAAAAATGATCGCTTAAATGGGAAATTGCTAGTGACCAAATTTTCTAAGTCAAACACTGCATTGCCCTTATTTGACACCCACCTTACCCAGGCTGGTAAGAAAGGGTTAGGATTTAAGGGACCTGCTAGACCTTCCAATCCAAAAGGAAAGGGAAAAGAGAAGGAACTAGTTGTGCCTCTAGCATCATTGCCTCATATTCCTTTTCAGAGAGTATTGTTGCCTTCTAAAAGGTATAACCATGAAAGTTGTTATGGTCACTAGGAGAATGGCAAATCCACTGGTATGGACCAATGTGGCCCTAGTCAAGGTGGAAGATACAGCCATGTGAGAGCCTTCAAGGCTGCCTATGAGGAAAGTCAAATGGCCCATCCTGGACCATTTGTTTTTGGATCCCCAGCCCCAAAGCTCAAAGAAAATGATGTTGTAGTGAATCAAATTCATCCAGCAAAAGTAGTGACTCAAGGAGAGTCTTCTAGCATGGCTGGAATGGCAATCTCAGATGCTATCAGATGCATGTTAGCTGAAAAGAGACAAGCAGTTGGTGGTTCTTAGAAAGGACCAAAACAGCTAGCTGAAAGACTATCCTTCAGTCAAATCGCTGTTGAAATAAGACAGAAGTATAGAGCAGCACATATCCCCACTGTTCAGGGAGCAGTACAGCGTAATGCTGGTCCCAAACAGAAAGGAAGATACAATATCTATGAGTGCTGGTGTTGTGGTAACGTTGTCCATGATGTTATAGTTTGTTGGCACAATCCTTTAGTATCCAGAGGTTGCCAACCTGTCAGAAATTCTGCAGGAAGGCATGGTTATTTTCATACTAATGTGAACCTAGGACCCAACAGAAATTGGGGTCCTAAGGTAAGGTGATTTGTGTTCATTTCAGGTTAGTTCAAGTACAAGTTCCCCTAAATGGTACTTGGACAGTGGTTGTTCCAAGCACATGACTGGAACAAAGGAGCTATTGAAGGAGTTCACTCCAATAAAGAATGGACCCAAGGTCATCTTTGGAGGCTCTAACAATGCGATAACCAGAGGCTATGGTAATATCTCAAATGGCATAATCATCATCACAAAGGTGTCTTATGTGGAAGGGTTGCAACACAACCTCATAAGCAAAAGCCAACTATGTGATCATGGTTATGACATTTCCTTCCACAAGGATAAGTGCCACATCAAGAGGTTAAGTGACCAAAGTGTCATCTTAACAGGTACTAGGAGTGGGAATGTCTATTGCTTAAACTTTTCTTGCTTATATAATAGTTCCCCTATATGCCTAGTTGCAAATGACAAAGTCTCATATTGTGTTCAATGGCACAAGAGACTGGCTCATTTGAATTATAAGACCATTTGTCAACTCTTCAGTGATGAGCTTATTAGGAATGGTCCCAAAATAAAATGCTCCAAGAAGGGTATCTGTGCAGCTTGCCAAAAGGATAAGCAAACAAAGACCTCTTTCAAGAGCATTGAGGTCAAGGACTCAGTAAGATGCTTGTATATCCTACATATGGACTTGTTTGGTCCTATGCCTGTTCATAGTCTAGGTAGGAAGGTTTATACCCTGGTGGTAGTTGATGACTATTCTAGGTTTACTTGGGTGTTCTTCCTTAGAAGAAAGGATGAAACCCTTGAAATTTTCATGAATTTTTTCAGGCAAATTCAGAATGGACTTGCATGCTCTGTAGTCAAAATGAGAAGTGACCATGGAACAGAGTTCCAGTCTGCTGTTATGACTACATTCTGTGAAGAGCAAGGGATTTATTAAGAATTCTCCTCTCCAAGAACACCCCAGCAAAATGGGTTAGCTAAGAGGAAAAACAGGACTCTCATAGAAGCTGGGAGAACATTATTGAGTGACACTTCTCTCCCTAAATATTTTTGGACTGAGGTAATTAATGTTGCATGTCATGTGCTCAATAGGGCTTCTATCACCAAAGGCCAGAAGAAGACTCCCTATGAGATCTTGAAGGGCAGAAAACTAAACATATCCTATTTAAGGATCTTTGGTTGTAAGTGTTTCATCCTGAACAATGGTAAGTCAAAAGTGGCTAAGTTTGCAGCCAAATCCCATGAGGGGATCTTTGTTGAATAATAGTATGGCATATAGATTCTATAACTTGACAAATTAAGTTGTGGAAGAATCTATCCATGTAGTGTTTGATGAGTCATGCATGATTGACAGTGAGCTGTCAAGCTCTTTGCCTAGCTCTACAGGTGCAGAAGTCATGATGGAAAAGCTCTCCATCAAAGATAAAGACCCAGCTATGCAAGAAGAATGTGAAGAAGGATGCTATCCAAAGGAAGCACAGGACAGTCAAGCTGGAAATGAAGACCAACCTACTGAAGATAATAATAATTAGCAGGAAGCAGTCAAGCTACCCGCCAGTAGTCAGATATCTGAGAGATCATCCTTCAGATCAGATAATAGGTGAGGCTAGCCAAGGTATACAGACCAGAAGCAGGAGTCTCAACATAGCTATCTATTCTAGCTTCCTATCACAAGAAGAGCCCAAGAAATTTGAAGAAGCAAATCAAGACCAATTCTGAATTGGTGCAATGCAAGAAGAACTGAACCAGTTCAAAAGGTGCAAGGTCTGGAAACTAGTTCCCAGACCAGATGGACACAATGTCATTAGAGTCAAGTGGATTTTCAGAAAAAACAAACTTGATGAAAATGGCATTATAATAAAGAATAAAGCTAGACTGGTGGCCAAAGGTTATAGACAGGAAGAGGGGATTGATTATGATCAAACTTTTACCCCAGTTGCAAGGTTGGAAGCATATGACTTGTCCTTGCATTTGCACACTTCCAGGAATTCAAGGTATTCCAGATGGATGTCAAGTCTGTCTTCCTGAATGAAGACTTGAAGGAAGAGGTTTATGTAAAGCAGCCTCCAGGTTTTTTAGATTCTAACTCTCCTACTGCTGTGTATAGACTTAGGAAAGCTCTTTATGGGCTCAAGCAAGCCCCAACAGCATGGTATGAGACATTATCTACCTTCCTCATTGAGAATAAATTCTCAAGGGGGAAGATAGGCAAAACCCTATTCCTAAGGGAATCTAAGGGCAAGATCATACTAGTCCAGATTTATGTTGATGACATAATATTTGGCTCTACTGATGACAACCTCTATAGGAAGTTTGCAAAACTTATGTAGGGGAAGTTTGAGATGAGTAGTATGGGTGAACTGAAATTTTTCTTGGGACTCCAAGTAAAACAGACTGATGATGGTCTATCCATGTCCCAGTCAAAGTTCACCAGGGAGATAATCAAGAAATATAGTATGGAGAATGCTTCCACCATAAGAGCTCCCTTGAGCTCAAGTATGCCTTTAGGCAAAGATGATCCAGGGAAGCCTGTTGATCAAACTCTATATAGAGGTATAGTTGGATCCCTTCTCTACCTCACTGTAATTAGGCCTGACACCATGTATGCAACATGTGTTTGTGCTAGGTATCAGGCTTGCCCTAAAGAGTCTCACTACACTGCAGTGAAAAGAATCATGAGATATCTTAAGGGCACCCCAGATCTTTGCCTATGGTACCCCGGGAATGGGGAATTTGAACTAACAGGCTATTCAGATACAGATTTTGCAGGTTGTAAGGAGGACAGAAAGAGCACTTCACGCTCCTGTCAGTTTTTAGATGGAAGGCTCATCTCTTGGAGCAGCAAGAAAACAAACAAGTATTGCAATATCTACAGCAGAGTCAAAGTATGTATCAGTTGGAAGCTGATGTGCTCAGTTGTTATGGATTCAGCATCTACTTCAGGACTACAATATTCAGATAAGTAGAACTCCACTCTTTTGTGATTCTACTAGTGCAATTTCTATAGCTAGGAATCATATCTCCCATAGCAGGACTAAGCATATAGAAATTATGTATCATTTCATTAGAGAACATGTGGAAAGGGAAGTCATCTCCCTTGAATTTGTCTCCACAGACAAGCAAGTGTCTGATATCTTCACTAAGCCACTAGATGAAGCCAAGTTCAACACCTTAAAATTTAAATTGGATATGTTGAATCTTGTGTAGCTTCAATTCTCTCTTCTACCATATGCTGCACTGTTTATTTTGCAGGCAGAACATGTTCTTTCTCCAGATTATGAAGATAGTATGCAATTATTGAAGGGGAGATAGCCCAATAGCTGAACTAGATTCAGTCACAGTGAGAAAATCTACTCCAGACAGATAGGGGGAGAAAACCCCTCAGAATGCTCCCTATTGTAGAAGTCAAAAAGGGAGAGGATAGAAGGCAAGGGTTGAGAAGAACAGACAAGTAGAATAGTAAGGATGGCAGCATGCCAGGGGGAGGAAGTAATTATCCGTGGGCTGGAGAAATATGGTAACATTTCCACAGTCTACTAATGTTAAATTTTGTCTATGTTGAATATGTTGTGTTGTCAATGACCTGTATTATTTTGACTTCTTCAAATAGGGGGAGATTATTGGGTCTAATGATCCCAATTTCCCAGATTTGTAAGAAGTCAAATGGGTCAATGATATACACACGTAATGTATTTGATGTGTGCTTTAGTTCTTGCATGTAGGTAGTCCATGATTGGATAGGTGAAGAAAAATAAGTTTGGTAGTAAACTCAAAATTCATCGAGCTCAGCTCGCAATTCGTCGAGCTCAGCCACTGGTCGTCGAGCTCATCTCAACATTCCTTGGGATAAGCTCAAGAGCTCAGGATTCAAAGTTCATCTAGCTCAGCTTGAAGTTCGTCGAGCTCAATTTACAATTCGTCGAGTTCAGCTTACAGATCGTCAAGCTCATCTCAACACTTTTCAAGCTAAAGCCAGAAAAATTAACTAAGGAAAAAAGTGTTGAGACCGCTGAGAAGATCAGAGTTCATCGATCTTAGACCACAGATCATCGAACGCAGCTAAAGCCAAAAAAACTGACTAAGGAAAAAAGCGCTGATACAGCTGAGATAGCTGAGAAGAAGGTATTGAGACTGCTGAGAAAGCTGAGACAACTGAGAAGAATGTGTCAGCTTAACCACTGAGATAAAACTTGCTGGATTTCTTTAAGTCCAGAAGCGTTGAGTGAAGCAGGTTCACTTAATGCTTCTAATGAAGAAGGAAGCGCTGAGACAGTTAAGAGGAAAATCGTTGAGACAGAAAATAGTCTCAGCTGTTAAGCAAAAACCGCTGAGACCGCTGTCAAGATACCACTGAGATAGAAACTTGTCTCAGCTGATAAGAAGAAAGCATTGAGACAAAGGTCTGTCACAGCTGTTAAGAAGAAACTATTGAGACCATTGAGACAGAACTGTTGAGACAAATCCAGAGAAAATTCACAAGTCCAGAACCGCTGAGAGCCAAGACAGATGGCATTGAGTGACTTAACATCACTCAACGCTTTATGGATTTCTGGAATATTTTTTAAGTGCAGATGTTGATGACCATTGCTGACATCATCAAAGTCAACTTACATGTAGCCATTGCAGGAAAGCTGTAGTGGCGCCAAAAGCTACTTTATCATTTTCTAATGGAGATGACACTCACCAATCGTTGCTTGGGGCCACATACATTTGTGTCGTTGATTCAAATCAACGCATATAAAAAGGAAAAAAGAAAAAGGATTAGGGCAACGAAAAAATGGAGAACAAACGAAGAAAATACATAAAGAAAATTAGAGGCGACTGGACATCTTCTTCTCCATCAAGCTTGAAAGCTCAAGTTCAGTAGAGATAGCTTAAAAGGCAAAGGAAGTTAGCTGAAACTCTTCAAGCTCAGCAAAATAGTTCTCTCCAGAACAGAGAAGCCGATTCATCTATTCAGCAAGCTGGTAGCTGTTCATCTGTGCAGTAGAAAAGAGTTAGCTATAGAAGAGGACTAATTCCTTTTACAGAAAGTGTGCTGTACTGATATCTGCTCAGTCCAACAAGGTAGACTGAAAGATTTATCTCTGAGTCAGTTGTTTTATTTTTCTTAAACATTCTAATTTACATCCTGTAGGATTCAGTTTATCTGAATCTGAGTGTAGGGCACTTTGTGCTTGAGGTAGGTGACTAATTAGTCACTAAGGTAGGTGCCCTGTTGGGGTACTGAGGTAGGATCCAAGTGTGAATCTGAGTTATAGGGCTTTATTGCCTGAGGTAGGAGAGTGCTTCTCTCTAAGGTAGGATCCAAGTGTGGATCTGAGATAGGGTTGTCCTCCCAGCATGAGTGTAGGGTCTTGTGCCTGAGGTAGGTAACTAGAGAGTCAATGAGCTGTAGGTGACAAGTGTGTCACTGAGTTGTAGGGCTTGGAGGAGGCTGAGCTGTAGGTACCTGAAAGGGTACTGAGTTGTAGGAGTGTTGCAGCACTCTGAGAGTAGGGCTATGTGCTTGAAGCTATAGGGCTGAAGAGACTGAGTTATAGGCCTTAGAAATAAGGCTAAGATAGGTGATCAGTGGATCACTGAGCTGTAGGAGCTTTACAGGGCTCTGAGGTAGAAACCCTTGTGGTTCTGAGTTTGGATTTTGTGAAGAATCTGTGTAAAAGGCTGAGGGCCTGAGGTGTAAGCTCTAAGGAGTATAGTGGTAGAGTTTGTGCCTAGTCTAACAAATCAGTTGGATAGGTGGGAGGGAAAGTGGATGTACCCTATTGGGAAACCACTATAAATCCTTGTGTGTTTGTTGTGTTGCTTGTTTTTTCTTTCTTATTGCAGGATTTAAGCACAAGCTCTATATAGATTAATTTAAAATCAGCAACGGAACTAACAAACTTTTAAAGACCTATTCACCCCCCCCCCCCCTCTAGGTGATTTGTTAACCTTCAGTTAAGCAACTTTCATAAAGGCATCGACAAGGCCAAGGGCTTCAAGAAGATGAAGGTGGGACCTAAGTTTGGACTGGAGCCCAAGTTTTCAGCAGTAAAAAGGAAAGGCTCGGGGAAAGAAGGAAAGTGCCACCATTATGGCAAGGCTGGACATTGGAGGAGGAATTGTCCTTCATACATTGAGGGTCTGCAAAAGATAAGAGGTGGTATGACCTCCACTTCAGGTATATATGTTATAGAGATAAACCTTGCTGCTCCTTCATCTTGGGTATTAGATACTGGATGTGATTCTCACATTTGTATAAATCTGCAGGAACTGGGAAGGAGAAGAATATTGAGTAAAGGATAGGTGGACCTGCGCGTTGGCAATGGGGCAAGAGTTGTTACTGTTGTTGTGGGGGTTTATCATCTTTCTTTGCCCAGTGGGCTTGTAATAGAACTAGAAAATTATTATTTTGTTCCTTCCATAACTATAAACATTATATCCATTTCATGTTTGGACATGATGGGTTTTTCTTTTATTATTAAGAACAATTGTTGATCAATATTTAAGAATGATGTTTGTTATGGTGTTGCGCAAATGTTTAATGGTCTATATGTTTTGAACTTAGACCATCCTATCTATATTATTGAAAATACTAAAAGACTAAGAACAAATGACTCGAACCCTACGTATCTTTGGCATTGTCGTTTGGTCCATATAAATGAGAAACGTATATCCAAGCTCATAGAGATGGACTGTTGGACTCATTTGATTATGAATCATTTGAGAGATGTGAATCTTATTTGTTAGGCAAGATGACTAAAGTCCATTTCACTGGCTTCAATGAGAGGGTTGATGATCTCTTGGGTATAGTACATAGTAATTTATGTGGACCCGTGAGTTCTGTGGCTATAGGTGGGTTTTTCTACTTTGTCACATTTACTGATGATTTCAGTAGATACGGATATGTGTCTCTTATGAAGTGCAAATCTGAAACATTTGAAAAGTTCAAAGTGTTTAAAAACAAAGTAGAAAACCAGCTGGGTAAGAAGGTTAAAGCACTTTGATCTGATCGAGGTGGCGAATACATAAGTCGTGAGTTCTGTGATTATCAGATATAGTGTGGTATTGTATCACGATAACTCCACCTAAAACACCACAGCATAATGGTGCGTCTGAGAGGAGGAATCGTACTTTGTTAGACATTATACGGTCAATGATGAGTCATGCAGATCTGTCTGTTTCCTTTTGGGACTTTGCTCTAGAAACTACTGCTTTAACATTAAATCATGCTCCAATGAAAGCGGTTCTAAAGACACCATATGAGATATGGACTGGGAAGCGTCCCAGTGTGTCGTTCACTAAGGTTTGGGGTTGTGAGGCATATGTAAGACGTTAAATGCCTGATAAGCTGGAACCCAAATCAGATAAGTGTTATCTTGTGGCGTATCCTAGGAAAACCAAAGGGTACTAGTTCTACCTACCGTCCAAGGGCAAAGTGTTTGTCGCAAGGACTAGTGTCTTTCTTGAGAAAGAGTTCTTAAGTAGAAAGAGAGTCAGGGTAGAACTTGAAGAAGTTCAGGAACCACAAACACTGAATGAACCAAAATTGGAACATGAGTCAGGACTACAAGTAGCTGTAGCTGGAGAACCTGCTCAGGAAACACAAGTTCCACGTACATCTAGTAGACCACGATTTGAGCCTGAGAGATATGGATTTATCGTGTCTCAAATAGGTAATGTGTTGCTTATGGATCATAGTGATGAGCCTGTAACCTACCATGAGGCTATGTATGGACCGAACTCTGAGAAGTGGCTTGAGGCCATGAAATCAGAAATGGACTCCATATATGTAAACCAAGTATGGACTTTGGTGGAACCACCTGAAGGGGTAAGACCCATAGGGTGCAAGTGGGTCATCAAAAAGAAGAACGACATGGATGGGAATGTACAGACATTTAAAGTGCGACTTTTGGCTAAAGGTTTCATGCAAATTCATGGTATTGACTATGATGAGACTTTTTTCCCTATTGACATGGTTAAGTCCATCAGAGTTCTGCTTGTTATTGCTGCGTATTATGACTATGAGATCTGGCAGATGGATGTCAAAAACGGCTTTCCTTAATGGAAACCTCCTTGAGGAAGTGTACATGACACAACCTGAGGGTTTTGTATCTCCAGGTGAAGCCACTAAAATATGCAAGTTGCAGTGATCCATTTATGGATTGAAACAGGCTTCTCAAAGTTGGAATCTTTGTTTTAATTAATAGATCGAAGAGTTTGATTTTATCAAGAACAAGGATGAACCTTGTGTTTATAAGAGGATTGATGGGAGCATTGTAGTCTTCCTGATATTGTATGTAGATGACATACTATTGATCGGGAATGACAAACCGACCCTGAAAGTTGTTAATAATAACCTAGGGGACTGCTTTTCGATGAAGGACTTAGGGGAAGTGACTTATATACTCGATATTAAGATCTATAGAGATAGATCAAAGAAGTTGCTGGGTTTGACCCAAAGTACGTATATTGACAAGGTGTTGAAACGGTTCAGCATACTTGATTCCAAGAAAGGATTCTTGCCCATGTCTCATGGTGTGAGTCTATCTAAGTACCAATGTCCTAAATCTTGTGAAGATAAGGACCGCTTGAAGTTGGTTCCATATGCTTTGGCAATTGGGTCAATCATGTATGCAATGTTATGTAATAGACCCGATGTCTCTTATGCTTTGAGCATGACTAGCAGGTATCGGTCTGATCCGGGTGAAGGTCACTGGATAGCCATCAAGAATATCCTGAAGTACTTACGAAGGACTAAGGACATGTTCTTGGTATTCGGCAGAGAGGAAAATCTCATTGTAAGTGGTTACATGGATACTAGCTTCTAAATGATAGGGATGATTCAAAGTCTCAGTCAAGGTTTGTGTTTTGCCTGAATGGAGGTGTTGTTAGTTGGAAGAGTTCCAAGCAGGATACAGTTGCCGATTCTACTACTGAGGCCGAGTATATCGATGCTATAAATGCAGCGAAGGAGGCTGTATGGATTAGGAAATTCATCGGCGTATTAGATATAATTCCTAGCATTGTTCGTCCCGTAGATCTCTACTGTAACAACAATGGTGCAATTGTATTTGCTTCGGAACCTAGATCTCATCAGCTCTCCAAGCACATACTCCGGCAGTTCCATCTAATTCGAAAGATTTTCGATCGAGGAGATGTGAGCATATGCAGAGTGCCGACTGAAAGAAACATTGCGGATCCACTCACAAAGCCTCTTGCATAGAGAAAGCATGATGGTCATGTTAGATCTATGGGTATACGATACATAAATGATCAACTCTAGTTTGAGTCTTGTGGATTGTATGTTTGTTGGCTATAATATTTCATTTGATGATTAAAAGTACTGCATATATTTCATTTTATATATTTTGGCAAGTTCTTTTATTATGAAATTATTTCTATTGTGATAGAGTAGTTCAATTTTATAAATACCCTTGGAGTGTTTGCTTTCATAGGTCAAGTAGTGACTTGATATGAGAACCTATGATTTTAGAAGCTTCATTCTTAAAGGTCTATGGTCGTTGTATCATCTTACAAGCTAAGGGTGATGATGATCCTTTAAGACTAGCATGTGCGTTGACTGATGACCTATCCTCGCAGGTCATGATATTGTGATATCAAGTCCTCACATGGGTACTTGTTATGAACAAGTTGTACTGGACAGACCCACCGTGAGAATATTTTATGGATTGTTATATGAACGTGTCACAAGTATGGCTCAAGTGACAATGGTATTTGTGGTCCTTTGAACTGAAGTCACAGCCTTCATCGAGTGAGTAAGAGCGTGCTTTGATGCCATCAAAAGTCCAGTCTTGAGAAAGTTGGATGATAAAGGTGGTTATTGGGTACATTACGAATCATTTGGATGTTTGTGTGTGAGTAGAGTTCGGATTTGTCTTCCTATATGACAGGAGTTGCATCCATGGACCCCGTTGATGGAATGAGACTGAGAAATGCATGGCTATGCTTGGTTGAGTCAATATATGATATTGGACTCAACAATTTCTGAAAGTCCATTCTAGATCAGGAAATCGGGATTGAACAATTATGAGGGTGACACAGTCACAATGGCTTTTGAGTTTTATAAACTCTTACTGTTTGGGGAGCAATGATGTATTGCTAGATGCCGCTCATTGTTTGTGAAACTTTAATTTGGTACTTTCTAGATCAAGTGGGAGACTATTGGTGCAACCATAGTGATCTAGAAGTGATCAAGCATGTAGCCTCACTGCCAACTCAGTATGAGCCTATCAGGGTCGCACATATGATTATGGAGAAATTGGGAGATTGGATCTGTATTTAGTAGCTTATGTGATGAGTTGAAACAATTGGAAAGGGGCTTAAAACGTTTTGTGGCACGGTCGTTAAACTCTATTAGATGAATTTGGCCACGGTGCAGATTCGTTGAACTCTATTCGACGAATTTGGCCTTGGCGCAGATTCGTCAAACACCGTTTGATGAATTTGGCCTTGGCGCAGATTCTTCGAACTCCGATCGACGAATTTGGCCTTTGGCGCAGATTCGTCGAACACCGCTTCTGGCCTTTGGCATTTAGTATGTTTATATCAATTAACACTGTGGCGTAGAGGTGTTGACAGCGTTGAGTTCACTCAACACCAAGGCCCATAAGCGTTGACAGCATTGAGTTCACACAACGCACTCAACGCATATGGCCTTTGGCGTTGAGTGTGTTGGGTTCACTCAACGCCCGTGCTGAGTCAAATGTTGACTTACTGATATTGCGGCGGTGCCTATTCTATTTATTCCTTGGGTATAAATAGGATAGTTTAGAGTTTTCTGAAGTGAGATTATTTTGTCTATCTAAGCACATGAGTCGTCACTGTGCGAAAGGCAAAAACCCTAAAAGCCCGACGGAAATAGTTCCATCTTTATCTTCACCGATCCCGATCCTGATTTCGGCGAGTGTCGTTGCTGCCTCTCCTTTAGCAGATCTAGCAATCTGTGGAGATGCTGAGTGTCCTCTCCTGACCTAGAACTTGTGCGAAAAGTTGCTACGGGTTCTCCCGATCGTATGGATTACTGTAGACGCGCGGATACATTTTCTGCTCTTAAGACTCTAGTCACTGAGTGGTCCGCCCGATTCTTCTTTAGCATCTAGGTTGAGTTCAAGACTAAATCCATCAAAGGTAATTTTATCACAGCATGCTTTACTTCTTCATTCATGAATATTGTCAGATCCGAGCTCGTTTGGGTTTCACTTGTTCTTATTTCCACTGCGTGCACAAGTGTTGTGCCATCCCCAAAAACCCCACAGAGTCCTCCGCTCCCCATGTTGATAAGAATACTGCGGCCTGCGAGCTGAGCCTGCCGAAAAGACACCCCCTCTTCGGCTTCGGGGGAAGGTGTAAGGACTCAGTTGGCGAGCCTATCGTCCAATAGGACGCGCTAGCCCACTAGATCTCCATCTCCACCCTCCAGCCTTCCTAGACAGACTGTCAACTCTTCTCCAGTTATGCCTACGCCATTAACTTCGACCTATATGGGTCCAAAGATGTCGAGGACTACAAGGGCATGACCCTCCGCCAGCTCGGCCATGAGGGCATGCAAGCCTACATGCGCGCCCTAGAGCTGCACCACATGATGGTCTATCATAGCTTCAGCCTCAGCCACCACCTGCAGAATGTCGAGCAGAAGCACGACGTCACCTAGGATAAGGCTGTCGACCTGGTGAAACGACTCGGCATCGCCGAGGACCTACTCGCCAAGGCTTCCAATGGGTTGGTGAGTACCAGTTGCCTCTCTCCTCTTACTTAGAATTTCCTGCCTTTTCTATAATAAGTTTACTTACCCTTGCTTCACAGGATGCCAAGGCCGCTGGCAAGCTACAGGCTCGCACCACCGGGCTGGAAGAGGAAAATAGCCAGCTGCGTGCTCGCTCCGCCGTGCTGGAGGCTTATGTTGTTGGGCTGGAGCCGAACAACGGGAAGCTGAAGGACCAGATCAAATGTCTCGACAGCGAGATCATCTGCCAGGTGGACGCCTTCCTTCTCCCGAGTAGTAGCGACCCCTCCCTCCTGTACAAGAGGCCGAGAATCTTTGGAGAGGCTGAGGTTGCCGAGTGGTTGCGAGTCAACTCGATCAAGTCTGTCAAATGCACCCTTAAAATTATGAAGGACACGAGGGGTGCTGGTGGAGGGCTGCGAGGAGATCACGGCCCGGGACCTTATGTTGAGCCTGTTCCCGTCCACGCCGCCCAGCAAGAAGGAGGATAGCTTCGACCTGCTTTTCGGGAGGGACTACAAGCATGATCTCTCCGGAGGAGTGGGCGAAGACCGCCAATCTAGGGGAGGAGGCTAAAGCTGACTCGTACCCCCTTTTTCTTTTTTCTGTGTAATTCTTCCCCCCTCTTTTTTATAACCTCGCCTAGGCGAGCTCCCCTTTTTGTAATCAACATTATATATTTGAAATGGTTTTGATATGGATTCTATCTTCATTTTTTCTATCTTTTTTCTAAACTTCCTTGCTGCAACGTACTCGCCTTCGAGCTCTACTCCTTGTGCGACCCTGCTAGGATTACTGCTAGAATGGATGTTAGGACTCATACCCATGAATAGACCTTGAGAACTTGAAATCCCTAGGCAAGCTGGGGGTGGACCACTCCCCGCATTGGGCTTGCCATTACCCAGCTCGCTTGCGAGCTGCCTCTTTTCTTGCCAGTGTCAAGCCAAAATTGCCAAAACTTTCTCAAGTAAAACTGAATGGAGGTGGAGTGCACTGCTGGAGCTCGCCCTCTTCAGTGAATGTCGAGGACTTGGCTCTCCACCCCTTTGTCGAACTGAACCCACGAGTCCCTACTTGCCTGTGAGGATTCTTCTTCCCTTATTTTTAGGAAAAAGGCCAAACTTCCCAAGTAATATCTGTAGAGGGTCGGTCTCCCCCGAGTGACATCCAGTCCTGCCAGATAGGTGAGATCATGGCAGTGAGATCTACTCGAGGTCTGGGTAGACTCTCTCGAGTGACATCTAGCCCTACCAACTAGGTGAGAACCTGGTAGCGGGATCTGCTTGGGGTCTGGGTAGCCTCTCTCGAGTGACATCCAGCACTGCCAGCTAGGTGAGAGCCTGGCAGCGGGATCTGCTCAGGGTCTGGGTAGACTCTCTCAAGTGACATCCAGCCCTGCTAGCTAGGTGAGAGCTTGGTATGGGGTTCTGCTTGGGGTCTAGGTAGACTCTCTCGAGTGGTATCCAGCCCTGCCAGTTAGGTGAGAGCCTGACAACGGGATTTGCCCGGGGTCCGGGTAAACTCTCTCGAGTGGTATCCAGCCCTACCAACTAGGTGAGAGCCTGACAGCGAGATCTACTCAGGGTCCGGGTAGACTCTCACGAGTGACATCCAGCCCTGCCAGCTTAGTGAGAGTCTGATAGCAGGATCTGCTTGGGGACTGGGTAGACTATCTCGAGTGACATCCAGCCCTACCTGCTAGGTGAGAGCCTGACAGCGGGATCTGCTCGGGGTCTGGGTACACTCTCTCGAGTGTCATCCAGCCCTGCCAGCTAGGTGAGATCCTGACAGCGGGATCTTCTCGGGGTCTGGGTAGACTCTCTCGAGTGACATCCAGCCCTGTCAGCTAGGTGAGAGCCTAACAGCGAGATCTGCTCGGGGTTTGGGTACACTCTCTAGAGTGACATCCAGCCCTTCCAGCTAGGTGAGAGCCTGATAGCGGGATCTGCTCGTGGTCTAGGTAGACTCTCTTGAGTGACATCTAGCCCTGCCAGCTAGGTGAGAGCCTGATAGCAGGATCTGCTCGAAGTCCGGGTAGACTCTCTCGAGTGACATCCAGCCCTGCCAGCTAGGTGAGAGCCTGACAACAGGATCTGCTCGGGGTCTGGGTAAACTCTTTTCGAGTGACATCCAGCCCTAACAGTTAGGTGAGAGCCTGACAACGGGATCTGCTCGGGGTATGCTAAATGAACTTGTCGGGTATTGTATCCAAAATAGCCCAGATTTATATGAAGTCGCCCTTGAACTAAGATGAATTAAGTTTATATTTGATGCTCTGTTTAGTTGAGTGTTTGTAGGACTTAATTGTCATGTGTATACCAATGTCAGTCTACAATGAGTCACCAAACACAGGACCATACAATGTAATCCCTCATTGTGTGATCCATGGTGTTGACTCATGTGTAGCCTCTCTATTGGGACACACGTCTTTTTCAAGCACTAAGGAAAAGGGAAAAGTTGGTTGCTGATTTTATTGAAGAATTGATGTTTTCAGATTTTAAGAAAATTGTCTAAGTCTTTTTCTCGAGTACTATGTTTTGTTCTCGAGAAGGACTAAAGTTCATTCTCGAGTTAGACTTGTCATAATTTCGAGTTGCAAAATTAGTTCTCGAGAAAGCATAATGTTGTTCTCGAGAAGGCCTTATGTACTCCAGTAATTCATGACATTTCTTCTCGGGTTATTCTCTTTTCCAGACTGAAATTAATCTAAGTCTTTTTCTCGAGAAGACTAAATTTATTCTCGAGAAGACTATACTTAATTCTCGAGATGCAGAAGACTTTTCTCGAGACCTAGACCTTTTTCTCGAGAGCCAGGCATCTGTTCTCGAGAACACTTATTTGTTCTCGAGTACCAGATTGTTCTTTCTCGAGAACTAAAGTTCTTTTTCCTCGAGTACTTTCCTTCATTTCCGAGAATGATGAATTCCACCTCCATATTTTTTCTAAGTTTTTTTCTCGAGATCTTCATTATTGTTCTCGAGAACCAGTAAGCTTTTTCTCGAGTACAATCTCTTCTCTCGAGAACAGCTGTACTATTTTTCAGAAATTTTCTTAAGTCCGGACAAACGTAATTTCAAATGTCATTAGCACGTGATTGGTCCACGTGGCTATCATTTATTATGATTATGACTGTTAGGCTAATCCTATAAAAGGTCTTGTCATTTTCGACCAACCATAAGAAGAAATATATATATATATTCTAAGAGTTCTGAATACCTATTTTTCTTTCCATAATCGGAAGCGCCGCCGCTCATCTCCTTCATCGCCAAAAGCGCTTTCGATCCCGATCGATTCAGAACAAGTGATTCAGAGATCAAGACATTCTACAATGTACAGATCCAATACTTGATATTGCTGAGTCCAAATTTTCAAATCAGAGATCTTGCCGAGTCTTCTTCAACTTATTTTTGACAAAGCCGCAAAGTTGAAGGAAGAAGAAAGGCAACAGTTTTCAGATCTGAGAGATAACACTATTTGTATTTCTGTATATTTCAATTTATTCTTATAGGAGATCCTTCTCTGAGTGTAGGAGTTTTGTTCTCCGAGTTGTTCTTGTAGGAAGTTTTATCTTCCGAGTGTAGATCCAGTTTTCGGTTCGAGTTGTAGGAATGGTATTCCGAGTTGTAGGATTGGTTTCAATCCAAGATTAGTGGAGTAGTCAAGTCTAGTGCTTTGCTTGATCGGTGAGTGAAAATGGATGTACTCAAGGTTGGTAAACCACTATAACTCTTGGTGTCGTTTGTGAATGCTTGGTTAATTTTTTGTGCATAGCTCGCTAAATTTTTATTCCGCTAAAAGACGCACAACTCACCTATTCACCCCCCTCTAGGTGATTTAGGGAAGATAACTAAAATATTTTCAATTGGTATCAGAGGGAGGTTGTTCATAAAAAGGTTAACACCTTGAACATATATGCCCAAGTTGTCTTTTGAGTAAACCAAGCATGGACCAAGTTAAGGATTTTGCAAAGCTTCCTCTGTGCACAAAGACCAACTTACCAGTATGGAAATAAAGGATTAAGTTTTTCATGAAAGCTGTGGATCCAAGGATATTCATGATTGTTGAAGAAGGGCATTATGTTCCCATGATCGTCTCCACTATTGATCCTACCAAGAAAGTTCCTAAGAAATTGATGGATCTTGATAAAGATGAGATTGCACTCGTCTCATTAGACAAGAAAGCTAAAAATATCATCGCAAGTGCAGTCGATGATTCTATGCTGCAAAATCTGATTCACTGTCAATCCGCTAAGGAAATGTGGCACTCTTTTATCATCTTGATGGAAGGCACTGAAGAAGTTAGGTATTACAGAAGATCCCTTCTAAATCAGAAATATGAAGCATTCTGAAAAGGACCAAAGGATTCAATTGCAGATACCTTTGAAAGTTTCTTCAAAATTGTTAACGGCCTAAGAGTATATGGTCAGGTCTTCACAAATGGAGAGTTGAATGATAAGTTTCTTAGGTCCCTGACTAAGGAATGGGACAACAAAGTCTGTGCTATCAGGGAGTTTGGTAAGCTGGCAGAGACTGACCCTCGGAATCTCTTTGAAAAGCTAATGTCCTATAAACTATAAATTAAACCAAGAAAAGTTGAAGAAGAGAAGAGTCGGTGGTCATCCAATGAGAAGTCTATCACACTGAAGGCAGACTACTCAAGGAAAGTCAAAGCTGCATCACCTGCTCCTGCACAGGAAGATAGTGAAGAAGAAACTTCAGAGCCAAGTACCTCAGGCATAGAGTTATCTGAAGGAGAGTTTTCTCTTCTTTCAAGGCAGTTCAAGAAATTCTTGAACAAGCAGAAACAATGGAGAGGCAAAGATGCCTCGCACAGAACATCACGTCATGATGGTGATCGACACAAGAAATGCTCCAGTAGCCAAGACATGTATCATACTAAATAGAACAAACATATTACTTCTGATATCGTTTGTTATTGTTGTAATAAGCCAGGTCATGTCATCGCTGATTGCCCTCATAAGAAGAAGGAGGGTGGAAAGAGAGAGGAGAACAAATCTTCATATAATAAGAAGAGAACTGAAAGAAGCCTAGTAGCCAAGAAGTACAAGACTCTCAGCGATTCTGACTCATCTGAGTCAAGTGAAGAAGAGGAAGCCTACTTTGGGCTAATGGCACAAACTGATGAAGAAGAAGAACCTCAGTTCACTGGAAAGGTAAATTCTCACACCCCTCTTTCTGAATCAGATGCTTCTGATCATGATCATGAGTACCGCTCTTCTGACGATGAGTCTGAACTCATGGCCCAGTAAAAAGAGTTAATAAAGGCTTACGATAAATGTCAAAAAGTTGTGAAAACTCAGGCCAAGGAGATTAAATCTCTCAAGGCTGAAGAGAGTACTCTGAGAGAGGAAGTCGCCAAGATGGACTCACTCAGAGAGAACTTCAATGCTACTATTGAAGAGTATAATAAGGCTCTCAAGCACCTAGATATGAAGGAGAAGATCACCAAAGAATTGGATGAACAACTTGTTGCGGAGAAGAAACTTGTTGAAAGCTTCTCCAAGCCCAAAACTGTCCTTCCTTTTATTGCAGAATTCTCAGCTCAGGCCAAAGGTGCCGGCTTAGGCCATGTTGATGCTCCTAGTAAATCCTCTAGGAGAAGTAAGGCTCAAAGGAAGAATAAGGTGGCCAAGAAGGCTTTGTCCAAGGAGAAGGGGAAATCTCCTCTAGATCAGACTTCATTTAAGAAGGTTATATTTCCAACGAATGAGTTTGATCTTGATTCATCCTACGGTCACTTTCCTAAGCCTACTTATGTAGAGCCCAAGTCTCATTACCAAGTATGGACCCATCCCCGAAACTTTGGCGAAAGTGTCTTCAAGGAACCTTATGAGGAGATCAATCTTCAGAGCTATGACCCTTATAATCATGGTCATAACATCAAGAAAGCACCAAGAGAAAAAACATGTTGTGGAAAAGCCTCTTATAGGGAAGAAGACATGTGATTGCCATCACCATGAAGCTTCTACCTCCAAGACTGCTGCCCCTGCTAGATCACACTCTCAAAAGGTCAAGCAGGAGAAATTTAGGCAAAGATACAGCAGATTTGATTGTTGGTGTTGCGGCAAAGTTGGTCACTTTGCTATTTATTGCTGGTTTAATTCCAGAAATTATGCAACTCCTCAAGTTAATAATGTGAGAAAGACCACTCATAATGTTAATACAAGTAGGGGGAGTGTTCTAACTAGATACCAAGGACCCAAACGAGTTTGGGTTCCTAAGGCAAACTGATTTGTGATTGCAGGTATGTTCAAAGGCCACCAAAACTCTTATCTGGTATTTGGACAGTGGATGCTCTCGGCATATGACCGGGACAAGAAGCCTTCTCCAGAATTATTCTCCAATCATGAACGGGCCAAAATTCATCTTTGGAGGTTCTAACCGAGGAATTACTAAAGGCTATGGTATGATTACGAATGGTAGTGTATCCTTATCGGATGTGGCTTATGTTGAAGGATTGGAACACAATCTTATAAGCATAAGCCAGCTTTGCGATAAAGGATACATAGTAGAATTTCATGCAGACAAGTGCATGATAAAATCGGTAGATAATATGGAAACGATTCTATCAGGCACTCGTAGCAGAAACATATTTTGTTTGAATTTTATTTGCATAGACTCTTCGACAACAGTGTGCTTTCTGGCTAAAGATAGTGTGTCTCTTGGTGACCAATGGCACAAGAGACTAGCACATATTAATTTCAAAACTATAAGTAAATTATTTTCTCTTAATTTTGTATGTGATGCCCCAAATGTCAAGTACGCTAAAGATAGACCTTGTCATGCATGTGTAAAAGGCAAGCAAATAAGGGTTACCTTTAAAAGCTTTTTTGGCAAAGACTCTAATAAATTTTTACATCCACTTCATATGAACTTGTTCGGTCCACTGCAAGTTAGAAGTTTGGGAGGTAAGGATTATATATTGTTTATTGTTGATGATTACTCGTGCTTTGTGTGGCTGTTCTTTCTAAAACACAAGTTAGATACTTTTGATATCTTTATTAATTTTGTCAGGCAGGTCCAGAATGAATACAATTGTTCCCTAGTCAAAATCAGAAGTGACAATGGAACAGAGTTCAAGTCTGGGGCTATGACAGAATTCTGTGAAAGCCTAGGTATCTTTCATGAGTTTTCCTCTCCTCGTACTCCTCAGCAAAATGGAGTAGCTGAGAGAAGGAATAGAACACTCATAGAGGCCTGCAAGACCATGTTGAGTGATGCCTCACTACCGGAATACTTCTGGACTGAAGCCGTCAACACTGCATGCCACGTGCAAAATTGAGCACTCATAAACAAAAATCATAATAAGACCCCTTACGAACTACTAAAGGGCAGGAAACCGACTATTTTATATTTTAGAATCTTTGGTTGTAAATGTTTCGTCCTTAACAATGGCAAGTATCACACTACTAAATTTAGCAAAAAGAGCTTTGAAGGTATTTTTGTAGGGTATAGTAGCCATAGTAAGGCATATAGGATTTTTAATAAGAAAACTCTGGTTGTAGAAGAATCTATTCATGTTGTATTTGATGAGATGAGCCTGCTATAAGACAGCTCTTCTAGTGTGTTTATTGAAGATGTAGGTTCAAAGATAAAAGAATTGAACTTGGATGAGCCAACTAAAGAAAAAGATGAAAAGTTCATCAAGATCACCACTCCAAACCCTATTGGAGAGGTTGATGACCATGATGAAGAAATCATTCAAGTTGATGAAGTCACTCCTGTGGTTGAAGAAGTTCCAAATGCAAGAACTCTAGAGCTCAGACATTTGAAGGATCATCCAATGGATCAAATCACAGGAGATCCCCGGGATGGTGTCAGAACTCGTAGAGGTACATCTAATAAAAATTTATATTTGTGTTTTCTCTCACAGGTTAAACCGAAGAAGTTTGAGGAAGCAAATTCTGACGCATCATGGGTAATGGCAATGGAAGAAGAGCTGAATCAATTCAAGCATTGCCAAGTTTGGAAGCTTGTTCCAAGACCCAAAGATAAGAATGTCATCGGAACAAAGTGGGTCTACAGGAACAAGATGGACGAGGATGGTACAATCATAAAGAACAAGGCCAGACTCATCGCCAAAGGATACAGACAAGAAGAACGAATCGACTTCGATCAGACTTATGCACCAGTGGCAAGGCTGGAGGCAATCAGGTTGTTCCTAGCATATGCTGCACTTAAGGGCTTCAATGTCTATCATATGGACGTGAAGTCGGCTTTCCTTAATGATGACAAAAAGGAAGAGGTGCATGTGGAACAACCTCCAGGTTTCATTGATTCTAACTTTCCAGATCATGTCTATCTGTTATTTAAAGCCTTATATGGTTTGACACAATCTCCTCGAGCTTGGAACGAGACGCTGTCTAAATTTCTTCTTGAGAACAAGTTCACAAGAGGAAAGATAGATAAGACATTATTTCTTAGGGAAATAAAAAGCAAGATTTTGCTAGTGCAAATCTATGTCAATGACATCATATTTGTCTCTACTGACGATAACCTCTGCAAGAAGTTTTCCAAACTTATGCAAGGGAAGCTCGAAATGAGCAGTATGGGAGAGCTGAAGTATTTCTTAGGACTTCAGGTGAAACAATCTGAAGATGGAATTTTCATCTCTCAGACAAAGTTCACCAAGGAGTTAATTAACAAATTTGGAATGGAGAATGCAACCTCTATGAGTACTTCAATGGGTTCAACTATATCTCTGGACAAGGATGAGAAAGGGAAATGTTTTGATGAAACCAAGTACAGAAGCATAATTGGATCCTTGCTCTATCTTACTGCTAGTAGACCGGATATAATATTTTTAACATGCGTGTGTGCTAGATTTCAAGTGAACTCTAAGGAATCTCACTACGCTGCTGTAAAGTAGATTTTGAGATATCTTAAAGGTACACAGAATCTTGGCTTATGGTACCCAAGAAGTAATGACAGCGAATTAATTGGTTTCTCAGATACAGATTTTGCAGGAACTAAAGATGATAGAAAGAGCACTTACTGGACTTGCCAATTCCTTGGAAGGAGGCTCATCTCATGGAGCAGCAAAAAGCAAAATTGTGTCATTATCTCAATGGCCGAGTCAAGATACATTTCTGCCAGTAGTTGTTGTGCACAATTGCTTTGAATAAAGAATGAACTTGAACACTACAACTTGAAGGTCAAGGATATCCCTTTGTTTAGCGACTCCTTCAGTGCAATTGTCGTAGCCAACAACCCAGTCTCTTACAGCCGGACAAAGCACATAGAGTTGTGATACCACTTCATCAGGGAGCATGTGGAGCATGGTGACATAAATCTCCAACATGTCTCAACTGACAGGCAGATTGTAGATATATTCACGAAGCCACTAGACGAGTCCAAGTTCTCGTTCTTCACAATAGAACTTGGCACGCTCAACAAGGATGCTGAAGAATGAAGGAAAAGGTGACAGTAAGTTCAAGTTCTGGCTACACTTCAAAATTCAAGAAATTTCAAATAATGGACTTCATTTCTCGAGTACAACACTTGTACTCGAGAACAGCAGACTTACTTCTCTAGAACAATAAATTACTTCTCGAGAATAAAGGTTCTACTCGAGAACATGGATTGCTCTACTCGAGAAATAAAAGGATTCTACTCGAGTGCAAATACATCTCTTCTCGAGAATAAATAATCCACTCGAGAAATCTGGTGTCCAACTACTTTTCAAGTTCAAAATTTTCATATCGGCACCCAGGCTCTTAACCGCCTTATTCCAGGTATTTCTAATATTATTTATATCATTTAGCATCAAAATTAAAAGTAAATCTAAATAGACTGAAGTCCAGGAAATTTATTCCTGATTTCAAAAACCCTTCTCGAGAAAAGTCTCTTCATCTTCCCCATCTCCGTCGTTTGCCGCAAGCAAGTTTCTCCATTAGCCGGCCAGGCAAGATCAATTTCTCTTCATCAATGGCTTTGTCTTCTAAGCTTGGGATAGGCAGTGAACTCATTTCTATCGGGATTGCCGAGATTTCTGATGACTTCAGAAATGTCCTCATTCTTCTTGAAACCGCTGGTCTATCTTTTGTCCTTGAACATCCATGTAAGATTCTCACTTTTGATGTCGAAGAGTTCTTCCAACACGCCAAAGTTAAATGGAATGATAAGGTGCTCAAGTCTAAGGTTCAAGATATTAAGGTAAAAATGACTGCCCTCTCTGTTTCACAATTTTTGCAACTTCCAGTAATAGATTAAGAAGATGATCTGGTAGACGCTGATTATGAGAGAGCATACAGTTTTTGTGGAATTCCCCAATCCTATCACACCATTAGAAGACAGTTCATGAATGCAGAAAGCAAACTTTGAGCAGACATTCTGGGCAAAGGTCTTCTCTGCAAAACAAGTTCTATCAGCTATATTACCCCAGAATTCTTTGACTTGATGAGTGTATTGATTTGTAGAAAGAAGTTCCAGTGGGGTATGATGTTATTTGACAAAATTAAGACATGTCTTAAGAGCCCTAACTATGGCAGGATTCTTTCTCTTTATCTCAATCAGATGAATCCAGAAATATTGTCCATGAAAAAGGGCATAGCCCTCCACCACATGAAGAAAGTTTCTATTACCTCCATCCAGAGATGGGAGGTTAAATTGGAGAAGTCCGACAGAACTCCAAAGGAAATTGAAGATGTGGATAGGACCTCTTCTCCTCCTTCTCATCAGATAACTGACTCAGTTATTGAGGGGGAGCCTGCCCCATCTGTTGAATCCCAGCCAGCTCCTCCTCCAGCTACATCAGCAATTCCAACCATAGTCTTTACTCCTCCTATTGCCACAGATATACCTCCTCCAGTCACTACACCTGCTGATAAAGCCACTCTACCTCAAGTTATTCCTCATGTTGTTGTTGTTGCACCCGAAGTTCCTTCAACATCTGCTACTACCTCTTCCCCTCCACTGCATATAGAAATTCCCGATTCTCCTACTGCTGACTTTCCTGACTCAGAAAATCTGACAGATGCTCAGGATCATGAACAGCTTCTGTCCATTGATAAAGACATAAACAGGATGATAGAGGAGCTCACTTCAAAAGAACATATATCCCCTATATCTGAAGATCATCCTTCATCTCCAGCAACATCTCCAAAGTCTCTAGAAGCATCTCCTCAAGCTACAAAGTCTCTTGTACATGGACCAGAGAAATCTCCTGAAAGAATACATGATGCTAAAATTGTTTCTGTACTTGATTTAGATGATGAAATACCAATAGAAGCTGCTGAACCATCTCTTCCAAGCTTACATTTCAAGATTCCATCCATGTTGCATATAGATGTTGAAGATGAGGACAGTACTGTCAACAAAAAGAAAGCTTCTACCTCCATAATTGTAATTGAAGAAATTTCTCCATGAACAGCCCCTGTTGTGCCTCCTCCCTCTACTCAGCCAACAACACTTCCTGAAAATTCTATACTAAGCAAAATTGAAGCTATGCTAGCTGCCCAAAGAGATTATTTTGCTAATTCTCCTAACGTTGTCACTGAGAAAATTACTACATTAGAGAAAGAAATGAGTCAAGAATTTGCTGAAATCCAAAACAATACAAATGAATTTAAGAGACTCTTGCAAATAGGTGGAAAAGCTATAGATCATACAATCACAAGCATTGGTACTGTATGGAACAATCAGTCACCCTTGCTAATAATCAGATTCTACTAGACAAGAGTACTGAAGAAAGGAATTTCAAAACATGTGAAGAAGTTGGAAAGTTTAAAGAAGATGTCATCAGCACCCACTCCCTAGAAGTCAAAAAGGAGGAGGATAAAGTGAAAGAACTATTGGAAAAACAAGCTCAAACTCTGAAAAATCAGTGGGAAGATCAAATAAAAGACATCCAGACTTCTGTACTGAAGGAAATTAAAAGTACTAAGCTGTATACATATGACACTACTATATGGATGCACAATCAACAATTTCCTGAACTAGCAATGGACCCTTTTGCCCCTCTGTAACGCCCCGAAACTCAAAGGAGCAAAGGGGGACGTTTTGGGCCAGTTTTGGTTTCTGGCTGACGGCACACGGCCTGGGACACGGGCGTGTCCCAGGGCGTGTCGACCCGTGTCGACACTTAGCCGTGAAATCGTCGAGTTATTCTCGACGATTCGTCGAGTTATTCTCGATGATGAGGGTCTTCGGCGGTCTATGGTTTTAATTACCGTGACCCATGCCAGGAAGACAAACTGCTCATTGTTTGGCCGTCCAAGAGAGGATGGCGGTGAGTCGGCAGACTTAGACTGCGTTCACCAAGAATGTGCCCTGAGTGCACGGGGTGTGTGGCCGTTGAGCCTCCGCCTGTGATGAAATGACTATATTTATAATGCTCGCTTATGCTAATGAAATGCAGGGAAGGAGCATCGCCGCCCCGAGTTGGGGGCGGGATCGTTATAATTTGGTCAGCATTGCTGACCGTTGCTTTGTTTGCCACCGTGCGGTGGTTTGTTTGCTTGCAGGTGCAGCTGGACCGAGCGGTCAATAGCGGGCTAAAGCCCTTTTTGCGAAGCTGGCCCTCGAAGGCCCAAGTGAAATGTTTTCTATTTTTATTCATGTATGGCCGGCCTGCGTGCCGAGGTTGGTAAACATGTAACGGACAAGTGAAACTTTTTGTAAGGCCTTAAGGCCAATGTTTGGGTATTTTTGTATACATTCCTAATTGTTGTATTAGTGGACATTCGTGCTCTTATGCTGGGTTCTTGTTTACAACTTATATTAACTGCTTCCGCTAGAATGCTCTGTGTAGGACGTTGAGATTGGTTGGATGGTTTCCATAAGTAACCACCCGGTCTGTCTGTGGTATATGGCGTCGGGCCCCGGCCGGACCTACTGCTATATGTTATGCGACGGATAGGGGGTGTTACACCCTCCTCCTGCTCACCTGGATGTAAACAGGCCAACCTTCTCTACACCTCCAGAGTATTTTGAAGGACCATCTCCAGATTACTTTGAAGGACCTCCTCCTGATGTATATGAACAAGTGTGGGAATCAGAATATGCAGGTATGCCTACTCAACCTCCTGAAATTCAAAAATCAAAAAGAAGAAAATGAGGGGATGGAGTCTCAGCCAGGAGAACAACTCCACATCCTGATGCTAGCAAAAGGAAAAGACCTCAAAAGTTTACTGAAGCTGGTAGTTGACTTCAATTAAGATAGGAACCTACATTACAGCCCTCAGGAATGGGAATTATATGAAAAGTTCCTTACCAAGAGAAGGATTTATGATAGAGAATATGGGAGGAACAATCCCAAAGCTCCTCCCAGACCTCCAAAGTATTTCCCTAAACCATACAGCTATCAACAGAGACAACAGGAAAAGTTAGAAAGACAGCAACAACAACAAGATCAGTAGAAATTGAAGATGTGCTGAAAGTTCTTATTGTTTTTGAAATTATGGAATTAAATTTTCCTTGGACAAATTTCTATTTATATGAACTTTTAGTTTTGTTGATCTGATTTTTCTCCATCATAGCTTTTATTTCATTTATCATGATTATTAGTTCTTTACTTGTTTATCTTGATGTAATTCACCTTAGTGTAGAGGGTTCTGAGTTCTACAAATAGGGGGAGATTGTTGAGTATTGCATCCATAATAGCCCAGATTTGTATGAAGTCACCCTTGAATAAAGATAAATTAAGTTTGTATTTGATGCTCTATTTGGTTAAGTGTTTGTAGGACTTAATTGCCAAGTGTATACCAATGTCAGTCTACAATGAGTCACCAAACATAAGACCATACAATGTAATCCCTCATTGTGTGATCCATGGTGTTGACTCATGTGTAGCCTCTCTATTGGGACACACTTCTTTTTCAAGCACTAAGGATAAGAGAAACGTTGGTTGCTGATTTTATTGAAAAATTGATGTTTTTAGATTTTAAGAAAATTGTCTAAGTCTTTTTCTCGAGTACTATGTTTTGTACTCAATTAAATTTCATTCTCGAGTTAGACTTGTCATAATTTTGAGTAGCAAAAGTAGTTCTCGAGAAAGCATAATGCGGTTCTCGAGAAGGCCTTATGTACTCGAGTAATTCATGACATTTCTTCTCGGGTTATTCTCTTTTGCAGACTGAAATTAATCTAAGTCTTTTTCTCGAGAAGACTAAATTTATTCTCGCGAAGACTATTCTTAATTCTCGAGATGCAGAAGACTTTTCTCGAGACCTAGAACTTTTTCTCGAGAGCCAGACATCTATTCTCGAGAACACTTATTTGTTCTCGAGTACCAGATTGTTCCTTCTTGAGAACTAAAGTTCTTTTTCCTCGAGTACTTTCCTTCATTCCTGAGAATGCTGAATTCCTCCTCCACATTTTTCCTAAGTTTTTTCTCGAGAGCTTCATTGTTGTTCTCGAGAACCAGTAAGCATTTTCTCGAGTACTATCTCTTCTCTCAAGAATAGCTGTACTGTTTTTCAGAAATTTTCTTAAGTCCAGACAGACGTAATTTCAAATGTCATTAGCACGTGATTGGTCTACGTGGATATCATTTATTATGATTATGACTGTTAGGCTAATCCTTTAAAAGGTCTTGTCATTTTCGACCAACCCTAAGAAGAAAATATGTATATATTCTAAGAATTCTGAATCCTTAATTTTCTTTCCATGATCGGAAGCGTCGCTGCTCATCGCCTTCATCGCCAAAAGCGCTTTCAATCCAGATCGATTCAGAATAAGTGATTCAGAGATCAAGAAATTCTACAATCTATAGATCCAATACTTGATCTTGCTGATTCCAGATTTTCAGATCAGAGATCTTACCGAGTCTTCTTCAACTTAATTCTGACAAAGCCGCAAAGTTCAAGGAAAAAGAAAGGCAACAGTTTTCAGATCTGAGAGATAACACTGTTTGTATTTATGTATATTTCAATTTATTCTTATAGGAGATCCTTCTCTGAGTGTAGGAGTTTTGTTCTCCGTGTTGTTCTTGTAGGAAGTTTTATCTTCCGAGTGTAAATCCAGTTTTCGGATCGAGTTATACGAACGGTGTTTTGAGTTGTAGGATTGGTTTCAATCTGAGATTAGTGGAGTAGCCGAGTCTAGTGCTTTGCTAGATTGGTGGGTGCAAAGTGGATGTACCCAAGGTTGGCGAACCACTAAAACTCTTGGTGTCGTCTATGAATGCTTGGTTAATTTTTTGTGCATAACTCGTTAAATTTTTATTCTGCAAAAAGATGCACAACTCACCTATTCACCCTCCTCTAGGTTGTTGGGTACATTGGTTTAAATGTACCTGATTTGAAGAAGCCTCACCCAACTCAATGGTATACATCAAAATGTATTTGATGTATGTTGAGTTTACTTGTACAGGTTAAGTATTTACAGGAAAGAAGAAAAAGTTTCTAAGTCCATGTGTCGACACCCAGGAGCAAAGTGTCGACACTTAAGAAGACTTGTGTCGACACCCAGGCAAGCAGTGTCGACACTTGGAGTACTTGTGTCGACACCAGGGATGTAGAGTCGACACCAAACAGAAAGTGTCGACACAAGGAGCTGTGTCAATACTCAATGAAGAAAAGTGCAGTGAAGTAGTGTCGACACTTAGCAGTTGTGTCGACACCCAGAGAAACCGTGTCTACATCAGAAAGTGTCGACACTTGGAGGCTGTGTCGACACTCAGCAAAAGTCAGCAGAGTCTAAGTATAAGTGTCGACACCCAGAGCAATGTGTCGACACACAGCAGAAGAGTCAACACTTGAAGAAAGTGTCGACACAAGAAAGAATGTGTCGACACTCAGCTGAAGACTCAACACTGAAGACAAGTGTCGACACAAGAAAGAATGTGTCGACACTCAGCTGAAGACTCAACACTTGAAGTAAGTGTCGACACAAGAAAGAATGTGTCGACACTCAGATGAAGACTCAACACTTGAAGAAAGTGTCGACACAAGGAGCTGTGTCGACACTTAGCAAAGGTCAACAAAATTCTAAGTACAAGTGTCGACACTAATGAGATGTGTTGACACTCAGCCAGAGTCTCAACAGATGAAGAATGTGTCGACACAAGGAGCAGTGTCGACACTCAGCAAGTATCAACACAGAAGACATGTGTCGACACCAAGAAAGATGTGTCGACACTTAACAAGTTCAACACATGAAGATGTGTCGACACAAAGGAGTTGTGTCGACACTTACAAGAACTCAACAAAGTACTGAAGAACAAAGACTTGTGTCGACACACATTATCAGTGTCGACACATGAAGAAGAAGCAGTGTCGAGATATAAAATCTACAACACAAGGAGTTGTGTCGACACCTTGTAGGCTAGTGTCGACACTTAGACAACTTATGTCGACACTTAGTCTATAAGTGTCGACACTTAAAGACAGACGGTCTCGACACTTTCAGACAGTTACATAATTTTCAAGAACTGACTGGATGACTTGACAGCTGCCATTCCAGCCAGTCTACTGCACCTGTCAGAGTTGTCAGAAATCAGTTATGAACCGGGCCAGCCGGTTACCATGAAGAAGGCCTATAAATAGGCTTATACTGTCTACAGAAACAGTTGTTCAAGTAATTGAAAATAAAAGAAGATCTAGCTATTCTTTGAAGAATCTAGTGAAGATCTAAGAAGTTGGAGAGAGAGAGCTCCATCCAAGAAGACAGCCATTGGAACCAGGCTGAGAAGAAGGATTCAGACTTTGTTCTGAATCTTAAGCAGCAGAGATCAAGGATCAACTGCAGAAGAGATCAATCTTATTGTGTTCTACATTCAAGAAGCTTTGAAGAAAGCCAAGTCAGTTTGATCTCAGCTGAGTTCTTCCAAGAACTCATCAAGAAACTCACAACTCTTCTCTCTTTTCTCTGAGTTGTAGAGTTTATATTTTTGTATTCATATTTTCTTGTAGGATCCTTAGGGATCTGAGTTTGTAAGCCTGTAATTATAAAGGCTGAGTGTAGGGCCTGTGTGCCTGAGTGTAGGAGATTTGTATCTCTGAGTGTAGGCCTGTTGTGGCTGAGTGTAGGCCTTGGTGGCTGAGTGTAGGCTTTGTGAAGAAGCTAAGTGTAGGCTTTGTGAAGAAGCTGAGTTGTAGGGCCTTGGGCCTGAGCTGTAGGAACCTTGTTTTGGGGTTCTGAGTGTAAGATCTGAGGATTTGAGATAGTGGAGGAGTTTGGCCGAATCTAGTACACTACTAGATAGGCGAAGGGGGAAAGTGGATGTACCCAAAACTTGGGGAACCACTATAAATTTGTGTGTTCACTGTGTGCTGGATTGATTGTTGTGATTGCTGGATTGATTGCTGTAATTGTTGGTTAATTGCTGTGTTATAATTCTGTGATAAACTCTGAATTCTGCCTAAAAGTTTAAAAAGATTTAAGTCACCTATTCACCCCCCCCCCCTCTAGGTGATTAGGTACAATATCTTTCAAGTGGTATCAGAGGGAGGTTACTCAAAAAGGGACATAACTGTCTGAGTAGATCCTGTTGGCAGATTCAGTCTAAGTACATTACAGAATCAAGAAAATCAAGAACCATGGGTTCCATTGAGAATCATAAGGAATTGGGATCCATGAAGCTACCTATTTGCAGAAAAGAGATCTTTGGCATCTGGAAGGAAAGGGTGAGACTGTTTATGGAAGCCTCAGACCCTAGGATTTATATCACAATGAAAGAAGGGTCATATGTGCCCATGAAGGTTTCAGTCTTAGATGCAAATCAGAGAACACCCAAAGATTTCTCTGAAATGACAAAGGATGAGATAGTTCTAGCCACAATGGACAAGAGGGCTCAGAACATCATTGTGAGTGCTATAGATGATGCTACCTTTCAGAATTTGATACACTGTAAGACATCTAAGGAGATGTGGGATACTCTTATTGTGTACATGGAGGGTTCTGAAGAAGTGAGGCAAGACAGAAAATCTTTGCTAAACCAAGAATATGAAAGCTTCAGGCAAGGTAGGGCTGATAGCATAACTGAATGCTATAAGAAGTTCTATAGGATTGTGAATGAGCTAATGTCCTATGGCAGAGAGTTCAGTAATTATGAGCTTAACGATAAGTTTCTAAGGTCCCTTACAAAAGATTGGGACACCAAGATCTGTGCCATTAGGGAAATGACAAAGTTAGCAGAAATTCCTCCACCAACACTATTTGGAAAACTGCTGTCCTATGAAATGCAGTTGATGGTGAGGAAAGAAGAGGAGAAATCTACAAGAAGTCAACATAAAGAAAGGACAGTGGCATTTAAAACAGAAGCCCCCAGAAAGTACAGAAGTAAGTCGCCAACTCCACCACCAAAAGTAGCTGAAACTGAGTCAGATGAGTCAGCAAGCAGAAAGTCTGAAAGCAGTGAAAGTGATGAGGACTTTGCTGCCTTCACAAGACACTTTCAGAAGTTCTTAAAGAAGAAACAGTGGAGGACAAAGCCATCTACTTCACATGGTAAAGAAGACTATTATCAGAATAAAAAGTCTTCAAAGAAAGACAGGAAAAAGACCAAGTCTAGCAAAGCAACTCTTTCAAAAATTGTATGATATTACTGTAATAGACAAGGACATGTTGTTGCAGACTGTCCAGAGAAAAGGAAGGATTCTAATGATAAGAAAAAGACTCCATTCAAGGGCAAGAAGGAAAAGTCTTTTGTTGCCAAAAAGGATAAGAGCCTGTCAGACATTTCTTCATCAGAAACTGAGTCAGATGCTGAAGCATATATATGACTGTTTGCTGAGGAAGAAGAAGAAGAGTTCATCCAAATCATGAACTCAATATATGAACAAGAGGACAGTCAGTGCCAAGGACTAATGGCATTGACAGAAGGTGACAAAATCCAGGAGCAGCCTGGACCTAGTAAGGTACAAAATTGTTCTTTCAGTTCAATTTCTTGTGCTAGTTCAGAATCAGATTCATCATCATCAAGTGATGAGAGTGCATCTGAGTCTGAAGAGGATATTCATCAGTTGATAGATGAATATAAAGTTCTGTTGCAAGCATTTAAGAAATGCAAATCCTTGGCCAAGAGTCAAGCTAAGGAGATTGCAAGTCTCAAAGTGGCTGCAACTGATTATGAGAAGTTGTTTGATCAAAAACTTAATGAGATAGCTAGACTGAAACACATAACTGTGATTCAGATGGGGACTATATCATTTAAGAATGATCAAATCAAAAGTCTGGAGATTAGTCTTCAGAAGGAGAGAGATTTGGTTGCTAGGTTTTCAAAACCAAAGTTTGTTCTACCCTTAATTGATGAATTTGTTCATCAAAAAGGTAAAGCCCCTTTGCCATGGACTGTTGGCACAATGCTAGTGCCAAAGTAAGTAGCAAACTGCATGTTGGAAAACCTGCAGGTAGCTTTGTTAGGAAGCAAACTAACCAGTACCAAGGACCCAAGAATTCTTTGGGTTCTAAGGTTCACTAATCTATTTTGCAGGTAAGTCCAAGTGGACATGCCCCAATATGGTACTTGGACAGTTGATGTTCCAGACACATGACTGGAACAAGGGGATTGCTAAAGGACTACACACCTATAAAGGATGGTCCAAAAGTCACCTTTGGTGGTTCTGAAAAAGGGATCATCAAGGGTTTTGGTAACATTTCTAGCTCACATATAACTATTACTCAAGTGGCTTATGTTAAAGGTTTGAAACATAACCTTATTAGTATAAGTCAATTGAGTGATGTAGGATATGACATCTCATTTCTCAAAGATGGTTGTCATATCAGGAGGTCAAATGATCAAGAGATCATTTTGACTGGTTATAGAAAAAGGAATGTCTACTGCCTAGACATTATGGTTGAGAACAATGGTTCTCCAGTGTGTCTTGTAGCTGATGAGACAGTCTCTCATTGTGTCAAATGGCACAAGAGGCTAGCCCATCTAAATTATAAGACAATTGGCCAACTCTTTAGTAAAGAGTTAGTGAGGAATGGTCCTCAAGATAAGTGTATTAAAGATGGTATTTGCTCAGCTTGTCAAAAGGGCAAGCAGACTAGATCCACCTTTAGTAGCATTGAAAACAAAGATGTTGTGAGGTGTTTATACCTCTTGCATATAAATCTCTTTGGTCCTATGCCAGTTCACAGCCTAGGTAGGAAGGTCTATACCTTTGTAGTTGTAGATGACTACTCAAGGTTTTCCTGGGTGTTCTTCCTTAGACAGAAATCTGAAACACCTAGTGTCTTCTATAGCTTTGTCAAACAAATTCAGAATGAACTAGCTAGTACAGTGGTCAAAATAAGAAGTGACCATGGTACTGAATTTCAGTCTGATAGTATGGCAAAACTATGTGAAGAGTTTGGGATATTTCAAGAGTTTTCTTCACCAAGAACACCTCAGCAAAATGGCATTGCAGAGAGGAAGAATAGAACCTTGATTGAGGCTGGTAGGACCCTATTAAGTGATACATCACTACCAGAATATTTCTGGGCTGAAGCAGTGAATACTGCATGTCATGTAATTAATAGGGCTACCATTACTAAAAGCCACA
The DNA here is from genome assembly GCA_039583875.1 of Platanthera guangdongensis. Lineage (NCBI taxonomy): Eukaryota > Viridiplantae > Streptophyta > Magnoliopsida > Asparagales > Orchidaceae > Platanthera > Platanthera guangdongensis. The sequence goes on along the minus strand of CM077161.1, from coordinate 66,432,010 downwards.
ACAAGACCCCCTATGAGGTTGTGAAAGGCAGAAAACCAAACCTATCCTACTTCAGGATCTTTGGTTGTAAGTGCTTTATACTTAACAATAGAAAGTCTTACTTGACTAAGTTTGCTGCCAAGTCCCAAAAGTGGATCTTTGTTGGGTACAGCAACAATAGTAAGGCTTATAGGGTCTACAACTTGTCTACTCAAGTTGTAGAAGAGTCTGTACATGTAGTATTTGATGAAACTACACTCATTAACAATGAGGTGTCTAGTAGTATATGCAGCTCCACAGGTATAACAAAGAAGATGGACAAGCTCACTATAGAAGAAGGACCTATTGCAAGACAGCAAGTAGAAGATAGTGGCTGCTGTCCAGGGGGAGTAGTACATGTACCTAATGCAGATGAAGTTCAAGGAGTGCAGCAAGATGAAGAAACTGAAGAAGTTCAACCTGAAGTCAGGATGCCTCCAGCCAATAGGCATCTTAGAGATCATCCAGCAGATCAAATCATTGGTGATCCAAGACAAGGGGTACAAATAAGGAGCAGAAATCTGAATGCAGCACTCTACTCTAGTTTTCTATCCCAAGTTGAACCAAATAAGTTTGAAGAAGCCATCCTAGACCCTCATTGGATTGAGGCAATGCAAGAAGAGCTGAATCAGTTCAAGAGATGCAAGGTCTGGGAACTTGTTCCTAAACCAAAAGACCACAACATAATTGGAACCAAGTAGATCTTTAGGAACAAGATGGATGAACATGGAGTCATCTTTAAGAACAAAGCAAGACTGGTTGCTAAAGGATATAGGCAGGAAGAAGGTATTGACTTTGATCAAACCTTTGCTCCAGTAGCCAGACTGGAAGCCATAAGGATGTTCCTGGCCTATGCAACCTTTCAAGGATTTAAAGTTTACCAAATGGATGTAAAGTCAGCCTTTCTGAATGGTAATCTAAAAGTGGAAGTCTATGTGGAACAGCCATCAGGTTTTGTTGATTCAGCTCAACCTAATCATGTCTATAGACTTAGGAAAGCATTGTATGGGTTAAAGCAAGCCCCTAGGGCTTGGTATGAAACCCTGTCTAGTTTCCTCATTGAGAATAAGTTCACAAGGGGGAAAATAGACAAGACTCTATTCCTTAGGGAATCCAGAGGCAAAGTAATACTAGTCCAAATATATGTAGATGACATAATATTTGGGTCTACTGAAAGTAGTCTTTGCAAAACGTTTGCAAAACTAATGCAAGGACAATTTGAGATGAGTAGTATGGGGGAACTTAAGTTCTTCTTGGGTCTCCAAGTTAGACAGACTGAGAATGGATTATCCATATGCCAGTCTAAGTTCACCCTAGAACTCATAAGGAAGTATGGTATGGATTCATCCAGTATCATGAAGACTCCTATGGGGTCAAGTATGTCTCTTAGCAAAGATGATGCAGGGAAACATGTAGATGAGACTTTGTATAGAGGGATAGTTGGCTCCCTATTATATTTGACTACAAGTAGACCAGATATCATGTATGCTACATGTGTCTGTGCAAGGTATCAAGCATGCCCTAAAGAGTCTCATTTGACAGCAGTCAAAAGGATATTGAGATATCTAAAGGGCACTCCTTATCTAGGCCTCTGGTTCCCTAGGAATGGGGATTTTGAACTAACAGGTTATTCAGATGCAGACTTTGCAGGATACAAAGAAGACAGAAAAAGCACAACTGGAACCTGTCAATTCCTAGGTGGAAGACTGATTTCATGGAGTAGCAAGAAGCAAACAAGTGTGGCTATCTCCACTGCAGAATCAGAATATGTGGCTGCAGGAAGTTGCTGTGCTCAACTTCTATGGATACAACATCAGCTTGAGGACTATGGAATTCAGGTAAGTAGAACTCCACTATTTTGTGATTCTACTAGTGCTATATCAATTGCAAACAATCCTGTTTCCCATAGTAGAACTAAACATATTGAAATAAAATATCATTTTCTTAGGGAACATGTAGAAAAAGAAGATATTTTACTGGAATATGTTAGAACAGATAATCAACTAGCTGATATGTATACTAAGCCCTTAGAAGAAACTAAGTTCAATAGGTTTAAAATTGAACTAGGTATGATAAACTTAGAATAAGTTTATAGAAATGGCTAAGTAAACTGGTGTCGACACACAGAGATCTCTGTGTCGACACAGACAAGTGGTGTCGACACTTCAGGGAAAAGGTGTCGACTCATCTAGGAAGTTGGTGTCGACACTTAAGAATATTAGTGTCAACACATGATAAGTAGGTGTCGACACATCCAAGGTGGTGTCGACACTTAGTGTTTACTCAGTATTATCTAAGTAAAGTCTCGACTGAATGTCAAGATGAGTGGTGTCGACACATAATCAAGTGTCGACACATATATTCTGTTGACTAAACTAGTGTCGACACATAGGTGTCGAGACATTATAAGTCTGTGTCGACACTTTTCAACAGTGTCGACACAATTTAAGTTAGTTAACCCGCCTTTTCATCTTCAAACCTAGAAAGGTATAAATAGAATTTTCTCCATTGTCTGTCGACATGCTCACTAAAGTTTCGAGACCAAACTTGTGTGTCGACACCTCTCTTCTCTCCAGTCAAATTCTTCAAACCATAATGGCGCCAAAGCTCGAGGAGAACGTCAATGAAGGCTATGAACTGGTGCGACAAGCGTTTGACGAAGCAGAACAGGAAATCAAGGATATAGTAACCATAGTTGCAGACTCAGGGTTAGAATTTCTTGTTTCTGAGCCGACTAAGATCTGGAAGAAAGAAGTACTGGAATTCCTGAATGGAGCTAAAGTAGACGATTCTGGATTCAAGATCAAGTCCAGGGTCCATGGAGAAAAAGTGAAGGTCTCTCAAAAAGTTTGAGAAAGGTTTTACACCTGCCAAGGACAAAAGAAGAGGATGAAGTAACTGCTTCTAAGACCAGAGAAGCATTGACATGGTGTGGTCTGGATTCAAAGATGAAAATTGGATCTGTGTTCAATAGGAAGGGGATGAACAGCCAGGATAAATTTCTATCAGAAATTGTTGGCAAAGTGATCTTAAGTAAGCCTGGAGGGCATGATAGGGTATCTGCCCATATGTTCAACCTTATGACAAGAATAATCTTCACAGTGAACACAGATTGGTCTGTTGTTGTCTTTGAGAAGATTAAGGAGAGTCTGAAGAAACCCAATTTGGGTAGAATAATAAGTTTATACCTAGCTGGTAGTATACCAGAGGTAATGGGTCAAGCTGCTGGAACTAAGATCAACCATATGAGAAAGATGGACATGAGGCTCTTCTCCAGATGGGACAGAGTTTTAACTAAGGAGATGCCAACCCCTGAGAAAATAACTCCTGAGAAAGTAACACCCCAAAAGAAGAAGAAGAAAACTGTCTCAGTGGCTCAGGTTTCATCTAGCAGCTCTGAGGAACAAGTGGTCTTCACACCTGATGAAGAAGACACTGGAACTGTTGAGAAGTCTCCAGCTCAACAAGATGCTGCAGAGAGGCAGGGGGAGCAACCTCAGGCTAGCCCCATACACCAGGATTCAGTCCAGGGGGAGCCACTAGTAGTGGAAGAGCCAACTATACTGGAAAGTGAACAAGCCACCCACATCATCCTTGAGGTAATCACTGAGCTTAATGCTTTAGATTTCCTTATAGAGGATAATGTTTTGTCTGATTCCTTCAATAATGTTAATCAGCAAACTCAGCTTGATAGCCAACTCTCAGATGTTGTCTTGAAGGACACATCTGTTACAGTTCAAGTAGAATCTGATCCAGTGGTAGATGAGCCAAGAGTTTCTCCAGTCCATTCTCCACAAGAATATACTATGGAAGATCTTTTCCTCAATCTGGATCAAGCAGACCTTGAGAAGGACAGTGCTACTGATGAGGGGGAGAAGTCTCAAGTTGAGGGGGAGCAGGTAATACTTGATGAAGTACCTGCAAGGCAAGAGCCTGAGAAGCCCCAAGCTGTTGAGGAGCTACCTAAGGAGAGGGTAGAGATAGCAAGTACATCAGCATCTGAAGATGAGGAAGCTTCAAGGGAAAAGAAAAGGAAATTTCAAGTATTTAAAAGAAGGAGCCAGAGTTATGAGAAGGCATTGCAAACCATAGCACCACAGCCAGCACTACAGCCAACTCCAACTGTAGATTACAGTGCTTTGATGGTTGCTATGCAAATTAAGCTGGATGAGCACAGGCAAGCCATTGAGAAGTATGTGGATGAAGGACAAAAATCACTACAATTTGATCTGGCCCAGGATATTAAGTCTATAAGATTTGAAATGAATCTAAATAAGAAGGAAATGACTGACTGCTTCCACAAAGGAGGGAATGCAGTGGTATACTTGGCTACCCATCAAGAAAAGATAAAAGCTCAAGTAGATGACATTGCACTGAAGCAAGGGTATGTTCTAGAAAATCAGATCAGAATGAATGATAACTTAACTGCTTCACACAATGCAATTGTCACTGAGATGACGAACATAGCTGCTGGACTGACAACTTCTACTGCTACTGCTAAGGCAGATTTTGATAAAGCACTGCAAGAGAGCTTAACTGCTGTTACAATTGCTATACAAGACTCTCAGAAGTTGATAACTGACAAACTCCAAAGGTTAAAACCTTTCTTTAAAGATGGAGTCAACTATTTGGATAACCAAGTCAGATTTCAAAAGGATGATCTAAGAGATCACATGGAAAGAGAAGTCATAAAGGGGGAGAGGGTGTTAGTCAAAGCCAGCTCTGATCATGCTAAGTGGATTTCTAATTCTATCAGAGCAACTCTTGGATATCCTCCTTTATGTGATGATGACAATGTTGCAGAATCTGGGATACATCCTGCCTATCTTGGAGGTGAGCAACCTGAAGTAGCTCAAGTAATCTATCCTCCTCCAGATTTTGATATGGTTCAAGCTGATATACAATCAATATATAGCCCACCAGGGGACAGCAAAATGTCATCATAGAGAAAGTTGTTCAGCCAGTATCTGAGGCTATGCAAGAAGCTCTGCAGAAAGAAGAAGAAGCCAGACTGTCTAAAAAGAGGTTCAGGGAGCAAGCTGAACAAAGACCTGACTTTGAGCAGTGGAGCCCCACTTCCAGAAACATTATCTTAACTGCATGGAAAGCTGCAAAAGATAATATACAAGACAGAAACAAGTGGTTTTCTGAATTGGAATGGAGAAAGCATGAGACAAGGCAAGAAGCCATAGTCCAATATAGAAGAAAGGCCAAGATGGGAAAGCTACCTCCTACTGCTCAGGAGCCTAGCAAGTACTTTCTCAAGCCTTATCACTACTTTGAAAGGCAAAAGATTAAAGATGAAGAGCAAAAGAAAAAGGATCTGAAAGGCAAGAAGCCTGTTGATACTGAAGTTGCTGAAGCCCCTGTTCAAGCCAAGATACAGTCTGGAAAAGGGATAGTGATCAAAGATGCTGATCAAAAATAGCATAGAATTTTCTTAAGTTTACTATGTAATCTTTTGATGTTAAACATTCTGTAAACTTTTGAAAAATGAATATGACAAGGCTGTTAGAACAATGTGCTGTGTGATAAATTTGCTGTGTGATAAATTTATTTCATAATTGTTCTGAGATAATGTCTATGTGTACATATTTTATTGATACATGTTTATGTTTGCCCTGATATATAATCCTGCTTTACATCATACTATGATTTTATTCTGTATGGTGTATATCATTGACTAAGGGTTATGACTTCTCCAAATAGGGGGAGATTGTTGGGTACATTGGTTTAAATGTACCTGATTTGAAGAAGCCTCACCCAACTCAATGATATACATCAAAATGTATTTGATGTATGTTGAGTTTACTTGTGCAGGTTAAGTATTTACAGGAAAGAAGAAAAAGTTTCTAAGTCCATGTGTCGACACCCAGGAGCAAAGTGTCGACACTTAAGAAGACTTGTGTCGACACCCAGGCAAGCAGTGTCGACACTTGGAGTACTTGTGTCGACACCAGGGATGCAGAGTCGACACCAGACAGAAAGTGTCGACACAAGGAGCTGTGTCGACACTCAATGAAGAAAAGTGCAGTGAAGCAGTGTCGACACTTAGCAGTTGTGTCGACACCCAGAGAAACTGTGTCTACATCAGAAAGTGTCGACACTTGGAGGCTGTGTCGACACTCAGCAAAAGTCAGTAGAGTCTAAGTATAAGTGTCGACACCCAGAGCAATGTGTCGACACACAGCAGAAGAGTCAACACTTGAAGAAAGTGTCGACACAAGAAAGAATGTGTCGACACTCAGCTGAAGAATCAACACTGAAGACAAGTGTCGACACAAGAAAGAATGTGTCGACACTCAGCTGAAGACTCAACACTTGAAGTAAGTGTCGACACAAGAAAGAATGTGTCGACACTCAGATGAAGACTCAACACTTGAAGAAAGTGTCGACACAAGAAGCTGTGTCGACACTTAGCAAAGTTTAACAAAATTCTAAGTACAAGTGTCGACACTAAGGAGATGTGTTGACACTCAGGCAGAGTCTCAACAGATGAAGAATGTGTCGACACAAGAAGCAGTGTCGACACTCAGCAAGTATCAACACAGAAGGCATGTGTCGACACCAAGAAAGATGTGTCGACACTTAACAAGTTCAACACATGAAGATGTGTCGACACAAAGGAGTTGTGTGGACACTTACAAGAACTCAACAAAGTACTGAAGAACAAAGACTTGTGTCGACACACATTATCAGTGTCGACACATGAAGAAGAAGCAGTGTCGAGATATAAAATCTACAACACAAGGAGTTGTGTCGACACCTTGTAGGCTAGTGTCGACACTTAGACAACTTGTGTCGACACTTAGTCTATAAGTGTCGACACTTAAAGACAGACAGTCTCGACACTTTCAGACAGTTACAGAATTTTTAAGAACTGACTGGATGACTTGACAGCTGCCATTCCAGCCAGTCTACTGCACCTATCAGAGTTGTCAGCAATCAGTTATGAACCGGGCCAGCCGGTTACCATGAAGAAGGCCTATAAATAGGCTTATACTGTCTACAGAAACAGTTGTTCAAGTAATTGAAAAGAAAAGAAGATCTAGCTATTCTTTGAAGAATCTAGTGAAGATCTAAGAAGTTGGAGAGAGAGAGCTCCATCCAAGAAGACAGCCATTGGAACCAGGCTGAGAAGAAGGATTCAGACTTTGTTCTGAATCTTAAGCAGCAGAGATCAAGGATCAACTGCAGAAGAGATCAATCTTATTGTGTTCTACATTCAAGAAGCTTTGAAGAAAGCCAAGTCAGTTTGATCTCAGCTGAGTTCTTCCAAGAACTCATTAAGAAACTCACAACTCTTCTCTCTTTTCTCTGAGTTGTAGAGTTTACATTTTTGTATTCATATTTTCTTGTAGGATCCTTAGGGATCTGAGTTTGTAAGCCTGTAATTATAAAGGCTGAGTGTAGGGCCTGTGTTCCTGAGTGTAGGAGATTTGTATCTCTGAGTGTAGGTCTGTTGTGGCTGAGTGTAGGCTTTGTTTAGAAGCTGAGTGTAGGCTTTGTGAAGAAGCTGAGTTGTAGGGCCTTGGGCCTGAGCTGTAGGAACCTTGTTTTGGGGTTCTGAGTGTAAGATCTGAGGATCTGAGATAGTGGAGGAGTTTGGCCGAATCTAGTACACTACTAGATAGGCGAAGGGGGAAAGTGGATGTACCCAAAACTTGGGGAACCACTATAAATTTGTGTGTTCACTGTGTGCTGGATTGATTGCTGTGATTGTTGGATTGATTGTTGTAATTGCTGGTTAATTGCTGTGTTATAATTCTGTGATAAACTCTGAATTCTGCCTAAAAAGTTAAAAAGATTTAAGTCACATATTCACCCCCCCCCCCTCTAAGTGATTAGGTACAATATCTTTCATAGGTTATTTAGGTAAGACAACTAAAACATTTTCAAAACTCTTCACTTACTCGCATGGATAATTGCAAGAGAATTGGCACATCAAGAAGCTTTATTAGAAAAAAGATATCACTTACATAGCTTAAGGGTAAAAGCGCTTCAAGTCATCACCACTCCAGGTGAGACTCGGGGTCTCTCCCTCCACATTCTGGAGGTGATACCCTCCTGATTTCAATGTTTCTTTCACAATGTTCGGACCCTCCCAGTTGGGGTTGAGCTTCCCCACAGCGGCTGATCTTCCTGGAACATCCACCTTTTCAAGACAAAGTACCCCTCCACAAACTGTTTGACCCTGACGTGCTTGTCAAAGTACTTAGCCATTCTCCTTTTTACTTCTTCCTGTTAGATGTCGGAGAGATCACGCATCTCCTGCACCATGTCAAGGGAGAGAAGTAATTCCTCCTCATTATCTTCCTGCAATTCTTCCCTACCTTCCTCCGCCTCGACCACCCGAGGCATCCGGACCTTGAACTCTACTAGAAGAACTGCCATGTAGCCATGGGAGAGCTTGAAGGGGGTCTCCCCCGTGGCCGTGTTGGGGGTGGTCCTCAGAGCCCAGAGGACTGAGGGAAGCTGCTCCACCCAGCTACCCTTCAAGTTTTCAGTTTTTTTCTTCAGGAGGTTCACAATAATCTTGTTCGCCGCTTTCACCTGCTCGTTGCTCCTGGGGTGGTGGACCGAGGCAAACCTGAGGTCAATCCCGAGCTGTCTGCAAAAACTGATCAATTCAGCGCTGGCAAACTGAGGCCCGTTGTCCGTGACGATGTCCTGCATCAACCCATTCCGACAGATGATCTCCCCCAAAACAAAGTTCCTAATGACCTGGGAGGTCACCTTGGCCAATGCCTTCACCTCCAACCATTTAGAGAAATAGTCGATCATTACTAACAAGAACGTCTTTTTCTCGCTAGCCTGGGGGAAAGGTCCTACCAAATCCTTTCCCCAGATGGCAAGGGGCCAAGGAGCCGTGATACTTCTGAGGTGCTGGGCTGGTTGTAGTTTGATGGGGGCAAACAACTGACATTTATGGCACTTCTTCGAGAACTCTACAGCGACGTGGCCTAGAGTAGGCCAGAAGTACCCCTGCCTGAAAATCCTTCTTTAAAGGGTCCGACTCCTGGAGTGACTCCCACACTCCCCGTAGTGGACCTCTTCCAAGATTCTCTGGACCTCCCTCTCGGCCACGCAACATGCCAACATCCCCGAGAGGGACTTTCGATACAATAGCCCATCATGGATAAGGTAGTACGTTGACTTGTACTTAAACTTCTTTATATCTATCCCTTCTGGATACTCCGCTATGAAAGGAACGTTGTGAAGGACCATCCACGAGGGGTGTTGGTCCACCTCCATCAATTATCCCTCTTCGATGGAAGGGCGGAATAATTCAGTGATGGTACCACCCACCCGGGGACCATGCTTTGCCTGTTAATCAACCTGCTTGATCTTCTCCCATGGCACATGTGGGATGGAGAAGGTCTGGAACATGCAGATGACCCCCTTCACCTTTGTCAAGTATAATTGGAGGGTATGCTCCCATTCCTCGAACTCCTCGTTGATCTAGGAAGCCACCACCATGGAGTCAGTGAGGACCTCCACATCTAGCACCCCAAACTCCATGGTTAGGTGCAAACCCGCTATCACGGCCTCGTATTCGGCCAGGCTCTTAATGATGGGAAAGTGCACCACCACCATTTGTTTGACCCTCATTCCCTGCGGGCTTACCAAGATCACCCCCACCCTCAGGGAATGCCTTCCTGAAGCACCGTCTACCATCACCTGCCATGGAACTGGGCGAGTGAGTTCTTCATCCGCCACCTCGACCACATAGTTAGCCAGAAAGTTGTCCATCGCTTGGGCCTTCATCGAGAGGTGGGGTACAAAGGAGATATCGAACTCACTTAGTTCCACCGACCACTTTGCCAATATACCTGAATACTCCACCACCTCGAAGATGTTGCCGATGGAATGGTCAGTCACCACTCGGATTGAGTATGCCTGGAAATAAGGTCGGAGCCTCTGAGCCGAGATGGCCAGAGCGAAGGTGAGCTTCTCCAAGATGGATAACGGAGTTCTACCTTCCTCAGGACTTGGCTCACATAATAGATGGTCAACTGCTTCTTCCCCTCTTCTCGAATCAGGATGGAGCTCAGGGCCTCTGCTCCGACCCCGAGATATAAAGACGGGTCCTCCCCCTCCTTCGACCATTGGAGTAGGGGGGCCTATGTTAACTGCCTCTTCAAGGCCTGAAACGCCTCCTCACATTCCCCGGTCCACTCGAACTTCTTGCCTCCTCTCAACACTTCGAAGAAGGGAGAGCACTTCTCCCCAGCACGGGAAAGGAACCTACTCAACCTTGCCAACTTTCCTTTCAGCCACTGTACCTCCTTAGCAATCTGAGGTGACCCATCTCCATGATCTCCTTAATTTTGTCAATTTTTGGTTCAACCCCTGCGGTGGTATTCGCGCAAGTGGTAATATTTTTCTCCAGGTCTTGGAGGTGAGAGTCTACATCTCGACTCTTGATCATAATATTATCTACATATACCTCAAGGTTCCTTCCCTTTTGTTCTCGAAGACACTATCAATCATTTTTTTGGTACGTCGCCCCTGCATTCTTCAGCCCAAAGTGTAACACCCTAAATTTCAGAGTTGGGAAAAATTGGGTGACACAGCCTGGGACACGGGCATTCCCAGGGCGTGTCCTGCTCGGGTGAGCAGCCGGCGAGAGTGCCCTCTGACACGGGCGTGTCAGAGGCCGTTTCCTATGCAGGCCGATGAACTTCAGCTCGATGAAGTTGAGCTGGGGCGTGTCAGGTGCCGTGTATTGGCAAACGGCCTAGGACACGGGCGTGTCATGGGCCGTGTCCTTTGTGGTATGTGCACAGGGTATTTGTGGCCTGGTGAACACGGGCATGACATGGGTGTGTCGTGGGGTACACGGCCTGTGACACGGGCGTGTCACTGGCCGTGTCCCAAACGGGTTGATCTCTATTGTGTGCAGCTTGATGTACACGGCCCCAGAAAAGGGCGTGTCTGAAGGCGTATCAGGTGACACGGCCTGTGACACGGGCGTGTCACAAGGCATGTACTGGACTAGATAAGTCGGTTGAGCACCGCTTGCGGTACACGGCCAGGGACGCGGGCGTGTCACAGGCCGTGTCAAGAAAAAAATATGAATTTGTGGTAAATCATGGCCGTTCATTTTCTCAGCTGGGATACAATGGCTGAGCTTCCTCCCTATGTCCTTAAGGCCGGGAAATGAGTTGGAAAAGCTCATTTGAGCTTTGGCCTTCATCTTTCCAAACTTAGAGAGAGGAATAAGGATGAGGAGAAAGGAGAGCCGGCCACCGGTGGTGTTGTGGGGTTCCGGCAAGAGTTCTGAGGTCAGCATTGTGGAGGAAAAGCCGTTGCGGTTCTTTCCAGCCAGCTAAGAATCCATGGCTCCGAAGCGATCTTCAAGGGTAAAGACTTTTCTTAATAGCCATGTGAAGGCTTCCTGTTTGGCATGTGCATATGATTCCCCAACCAGAGGGTGGCTTGTTATGGGAGTCCTTTGGGTTGATTCCTGGAATCCCCACTAAGTTGGCATATAGATCCGGAAATGGAGTACGGAATAAGCATACTGTATGAAGCCCATCTAGACAGGTTGGTCTGGATTGGTGATGTTGCATATACGCATCGGAGAAGACTCCGTGATAAATGTGTAGTTAGGAGTCGACGGGTTGCACCTGTGACAGGGAGTTGCAGGAAGTACTGTAGTGGTAGTCCAGGAAAATACCCTTGTGAGGCTTGTGCTATCGGCTTATAACTGTGACAGGGAGTTGCAGGAAGTACTGGATCGGAAGTCCAAGAAATACCATTTTGTAATGCTTGATGTTCATGGGTGGTACCTGTGAAGGGGAGTAGCAGGAAGTACTGTCATTGTAAGCCAGGAAAACACCTTTGATACTTGTGATATTTATGGGGTTGTACCTACGAAAGGAAGTAGCAGGAAGTACTGGATTGGACGTCTAGGAAAGACCATCTGATGTTGTGATACACAATGGGTGGAACTGCAAGTACTGGTGTGCCCAGGAAAACATCCAGGCTTTATGCCAAACAGGTAAGGTGAAACCAATCCGCGCCTTTTCTTTAGGCGCGAGTACGTTGTACTCGGTGATGGCGAGGCAATTTGAGCAACGGGGGGTGGATGATCCGACCTGCGTTATGTTCGTCCGACGTGAGACCTAAAAGTGCGGTCTATTGGAGCGCATAGCGAGAGTCTTAGGCCTGTGCGCCGTGATACAATGGGGGCTACGGGCCAATCCCGGTTCATTAAGACTATAATCTCCGGCTACACGCCATGGAGTAAATGCTCAATGTTTTAACGTTGGGTTGCGACCCTGATACGGTGGTGGGAAACTGGTTCGCCGGTACACCAAGAATGTGCCCTGAGTGCACGGACTGTGGGGCCGCGTGGTTGACGGTTGTGATGGAATGTATGTGCGTGAGAGCACAATGTATGAATATATATATCTGCCTGTAAAATGCTATGCCTGCAAGGAAGAAATACCACTGCCCCGAGAAAGGGTAAGGGTCATTATAAAATTGTTCAGCTGAATGCTGACTATTACCTTGTTTGCCACCGATGGGTGGAATGTCCTTGTACAGGTATTGGATTACCAAGCGGGACATATAAAGGCTGAAGTCCCTGGTGATGTTGCTACTGGTGTCGCCGCTAGCCCTTGAAGGCTAAACGAAAAATACTATGTTTGTTTTACGTGGCCGGCCTGCTCGCCAATGTTTGAGGCCACTGTTATGAAAAAGCATTGTAAGGTCATAAGGCCACCTGACTTTGTATTTACTGACAGTCCTGTTGTAGATAAATGTGTTGTTTATATGGTGGACATTCAAGGTGGCATTCAAGTTATATGTTATAGGCTTCTGCTAGAATGCATATGTGTTAGGATGTGCAACTCTGGTATCACTCCGTAACTTCACCGCCTGTTTTGTGGTATATGCTGTGGGGCCCCGGCCGGACCTTCTAGTATATACTATATGAACGGATGGGGTTGTTACATTTTTGGTATCAGCTATCTCGGTCTTTCCCTTTCGAATTTGTGGTTGAATTCTTTTATAGGGTGGAGAGCATGTGTTAGTGCCAACCGTGTTAACACGATTGAACTCTTGAATGTCCACTTAGGAATGCATGCAAAGACACCTGTTTGGGGAACCTGTGCGTTCCTGGGATTGCTTTTGGCAAGATGTTTGTTGCTTGTGTATTTTACTACTGTATGCAACTAGTGCGATGGCGTGGCAGCAGGAACCCAATCATTCGATGGGAAGTATGACATCAACTATGGTACCAACATCTACTCCATCAATAGAGACGGCTCGACTGATTGTTGATGTGGTTTTTGAAATGCTCAAGGCTTAACATGAGGGACAGGTGCAGCCATCTGACCCGGTCATGTGTTCCATGTCGGTCAATGTAAGTGAGGAGACAGCCAGGGGAAACACATCAGCTTCGTCGGTGAACGTGTGCTTGAGCCAAGGAGAGGACACGGTTGAGGATTATTTTCACGCATTTGTTGCAATGAGACAGCAACCAGAGTTTGTGTTTGAAACCGAGGAGATGAAGATCAATCGATTTTACGATGGGCTATTTCAGGAAATCCGTTTCTTGTTGATGGGTACTAAGCTATTGGGATTCCATCCGTTGGTAGAGTCAGCTAGACTATTGGAAATGGACTTGACAAGAGCCCAGCAAATGCCTGTGAGAGCCCAGCAAATGTCTGCGATCAGGGAAGTGAGAGCTCCAAGGGTTGGAAAGTCTGCTCATCGCAAGAGGCAGAGACGCGAGACTCGTACTTGTTATACTTGTGGCAAGGAAGGACATATTGCTCGAGACTGTTGGGGTGGTGCTCCGCAGCCAAAGAAGCAGTACAAGTGTTACTTGTGTGGTGAAGCAGGACATAAAGCCCAAGATTGTCGAGGTGGCTCTTAGAGGGCAATAAATAAGAAGGAAATGTCGACTTGATGTACAAAAATACTGTTTTACTCATGTACTTGTGGACTAGGCATGTGTTGTCTGTACAATACTCAGTGTTGCATGGCAGTTTCCACTGCTACGTTTGTGTTATATGCGTACAATACATATATATGTGGAATAAACGTGTTTGTATGGTAGTCGTTAATACGAATAGACAGTTGATTTTCTATTACATGGGGACAATTTCGCCCATCATTGTCAGGAGTGGTTGACCAATGGTTGAGCAGAATATAGGAGCGTCTTATGTGGAAACGGGAAAAGCAGTGGTGATGTCCTCTGCATCCCAGGCGCACTCCTACGCCTTTACTCCTGACCATTAAGCATAGTGAAGTTGTCACAAGTGGGCAATAACACCGTTGCTTGCTTTTCTGATTGCATACTGTGTATGTAGCCTGTGTGTGTGATGTGTGCGCCATAGGCTTTGCTAAGACTTGGAATACATTGGTGAGAGCACTTTTGATTGTGGATGGATGTTCTTACCGAACGAATGGTTTGCAGCTGACAAATAGAGGTTGCACTGTGGCAGTGCAACTTGGACATCGGGAATTGTGTTTGGACGCATCTGCGCTGCCGATATGGGAGCTTGCGGATGTGTTGTGTTTTCTAAGGGTCTTCTTGGGCTACCACCGTAGCGAGAGATCGACTTCTGTTCTATTGGTCACAGGTACGAAACATGTGGCCCGCTCGCTGTATCCCATCACGCAAAAGGAATGGCTAAGTTGAAAATCCAATTGCAAGGGTTGCTGGCGCAGGGATGTATACGCCCAAGTATGTCACCTTGGAGCGCACCTATTCTTCTTGTGAAAAGGAAAGACGGTGATTTGCGATTATCTATTGATTATCTTAAATTGACTAAGCTGTAAGAAACGAGTAAGCAGCCGATTCCACGAATTGGTCGATCAGCTGGTGAGATCAACCGTCTACTCTAAGTTGGATGGGAACTCTAAGGAGTACCAGTTCAGCAGTCAGGAAGATGAGAGTCTCACGATCGCATTTGGCACACATTACGGGCATTATGAGTTCACAGTAATGCCGTTTGGGCTATGCCATGTGACATCGGTGTTCATGGACTTGATGCACCGAACGTTCCAAGAGTACCTGAACGTGTTCGTGATTGTGTTCATTGATGATATTCTGGTGTACTCGCAATCGGAAGATAATCACGCAAACCATTTGCGGTTGGTGTTGCATAATTTGTGACAGAACAAGCTCTATGCCAAGTGCTCAAAGTGCGTGGTTTGGCTATTGTCGGTGGCTTTTTTTGGGCCATGTGTGAAGCGGAGAGGGCATAGAAGTGGATCCGGTAAAGATAAGGGCCATACAGGAGTGGCCAGCATTGTCTTCAGTGGTCGAGGCCAGTAGTTTCCTTAGACTAGCGGGCTACTATCGAAGATTTGTTGCAAATTTCTCGTGGATTGCTTTACCGCTAACCACACTAACAAGAATGGATCAGAAGTTTGTTGGATGCCTGAGTGCGCGAGAGATTTTGAAGAGCTGACGAAGCGGTTGACCACGGCGCCCGTGTTGAAATTTATACAGACCACAAGAGCCTAAGTACTTGTTGGAACAGAAGGACCTGATTATGCGATAACGAAGGTGGTTGGAGTTCCTTGAGGACTATACCTTTAACACAGCCGTTGTTGCCTTGAGTAGGAGAGTTCCGTCAAGGGTAAAGTGGCAACAACTACACCATGAACATCTAATACAAAAGTTGGAAGCGTTAGAGATTTCTTGTGTAGACAAGAATTCTACAGCCGATGCATGTTTGAACTGGACGGAGGTGCAGTGTGACCTTGCGACAGGGTTCGACGAGCAACGGAGCTGGATGAAAGTCTCCAACGTTATGCTAAAGATGGGCCAGAGGGCAAGTTCTCCTGGGTTGTCGGTCTTTTGCGAAAAGAGGACCGTTTGTGCATCCCAAGTTTGGGTAAATTGAGGGAAGAGTTGATGTATGAAGCTCACTTGACAAAGTACTCAATTCACCCTGGGAGCATAAAGATGTTCAGGGACATGAAGAAGTTGTTCTGGTGGCCAGGGCTAAAGAAAGATGTTGCTCATTATGTGGACAAATCCCAAACCTGTGTTTTGGTGAAGGTGGAATTCCAGAAGTCTTGCAGTTTCTTGAAGTCGTTGCCAATTTCGGAATGCAAGTTCGACGATAATTCCAGGGATTTCGTGCACGGGTTGCTGAGATCTCAGTGCGGAAATGCTTCAACCTAGGTGATTGTCGACCGGCTAACGAAAGTAGCACACTTCCTTCCGAACAAGCGGGATGCTTCGGTAGAAAGTTTGGCAAAGCTTTATGTTGAGCAGATCATACGGCTATATGGTGTTCCTCGTAGCATCGTGAGCGATCGTGATGGGCGTTTTATTTCGAATGATTGGAGGCTAGTTCATCAGCTATTAGGCACGAAGTTAACATTCAATACGGCCTTTCATCCCCAGATGGATGGCCAAACTGAGCGGACCAACAAAACCATGGAGGACATGCTCCGTATGTGCACACTGGTCTTTGGGACGAGATGGGAAGATCATCTCTATATGGTGGAGTTTGCCTACAATAAGAGCTACCAAGCGAGCATCGCTATGGCACCGTATGAAGCTCTATATGGTCGGAAGTGTCGTACATTGTGAGCCTGGATAGAAGCAGGCGAAGTCAGAGTGTATAGACAGAAAGACATCGAGGAAGCGAACTCGACGATACACACTATTTGTGAAAGGCTACTGATAACCAAAAGAGCGTCAAGAGAAATCCTACAATTCCAAGTACCAGAACGTGGAGTTTGCGATAGGCGACTGGGTATACTTGAAGATCAAACCCTTCAAAGGGGTGTCCAGGATGCGACGTCTGAAAAAAGTTGAGTCCCAGTTACCTTGTTCCATTTGAAGTGGTCGAGCAAGTTGGAGAGGATGCGTATCGGCTAGCTCTTTTGGCAGACTTGGGTGGATTACATGATGTGTTTCACGTCTCGGTGCTTCGGAAGGTCGTTAAAGATCCAGCTCAAGTGATCGAGAATGATCGTGTGCCGATGGAGTATGGGCTAACTACGAAATTCGTCCCATTCGGATCGAAGATCGTGCCAATAAATAGTTACGGAACAAGACGGTCGGGATGGTCAAAGTCCGGTGGGACAATTGCGGCCGTGAAGAGCTCACATGGGAGCAAGAGCACACCATGCGAGGTGAGTTTCCCAAGATATTTGTGTAATTGTTGTGCAGTGCGTGTCACATTGTATTGAACAATTGTGGAATAAAACCTCTTCTGTTGAGTTCCTTACTTTCTGCAGTTTTCGGGGACGAAATTTTTGTAAGGAGGGGAGGGTTATAACACCCTAAATTCCAGAGTTAGGCAAAATTGGGTGACGCGGCCTGGGACACGGGCGTGTCCCAGGGCATGTCCTGCTTGGGTGAGCAGCCGGCGAGTGTGCCCTCTGACACGGGCGTGTCAGAGGCCATATACTCTGCGGGTCGACGAACTTCAGGTCAACGAAGTTGAGCTAGGGCGTGTCAGGTGCCGTGTATTGGCACACGGCCTGGGACACGGGCATATCACAGGTCGTGCCCTTTGCGGGATGTGCTCAGGGCATTTGCGGCCAGGTGAACACGGGCATGACACGGGTGTGTCATGGGGTACACGGCCTGTGACACGGGCGTGTCACTGGTCGTGTCCCAATCGGGTTGATCTCGATTGTGTGCATCTTGATGTACACGGCCCCAGACACAAGCGTGTCTGAAGGCGTGTCAGGTGACACGGCCCGTAACATGGGCATTTCACATGGCATGTACTGGACTGGATAAGTCGATTGAGCACCGCTTGCGGTACACGACCTGGGACACAGGCGTGTCACAGGCCGTGTCAGGCAAAAAATATGAATTTGTGGCAAATCGTGGTCGTTGATTTTCTCAGCTGGGATCCAATGGCTGAGTTTCCTCCCTGTGTCCTTAAGGCCGGGAAATGAATTGGAAAAGCTCATTTGAGCTTTGTCCTTCATCTTTCCAAACTTAGAGAGAGAGGAAGAAGGATGATGAGGAAGGAGAGCCGGCCACCGGTGGTGCTGTGGGGTTCCGGCAAGAAATCCAAGGCCAGCGTTGTGGAGGAAAAGTCGTTGCGGTTCTTTCCAGCCAGCTTGGAATCCATGGCTCTGAAGCAATCTTCAAGGGTAATGACTTTTCTTCCTAGCCATGTGAAGGCTTCCTTTTTGGCATGTGCATATGATTCCCCCACCAGAGGGTGGCTTGTTATGGGAGTCCTTTGGGTTGATTCCTGGAATCCCTACTAAGTTGGCATATAGATCCAGAAATGGAGTACGGAATAAGCATACTGTGTGAAGCCCATCTGGACAGGTTGGTCTGGATTGGTTATGTTGTATATATGCACCGGAGAAGACTCTGTGATAAACGTGTAGTTAGGAGTCGACGGGTTGCACCTGTGATATGGAGTTGCAGGAAGTACTGGAGTGGTAGTCCAGGAAAATACCATTGTGATGCTTGTGCTATCGGGTTATACCTGTGACTGGGAGTTGCAGGAAGTACTGGATAGGAAGTCCAGGAAATACCCTTTTGTAATGCTTGATGTTCATGGGTGGTACCTGTGAAGCGGAGTAGCAGGAAGTACTGGCATGGTAAGCCAGAAAAACACCTTTGATACTTGTGATATTTGTGGGGTTGTACCTGCAAAAGGAAGTAGCAAGAAGTACTGGATTGGACGTCCAAGAAAGACCCTCTGATGTTGTGATACGCAATGGGTGGAACTGCAAGTACTGGTGTGCCCAGGAAAACACTCAGGCTTTCTTCCAAACAGGTAAGGTGAAACTGACCGGCGCCTTTTCTTTAGCCGCGAGTGCGCTGTACTCGGTGATGGCAAGGCGATTTGAGCAATGGGGGTGGATGATCCGACCTGCCTTATATCCGTCCGACGTGAGACCTGAAAGTGCGGTCTGTTGGAGCGCATAGCGAGAGTCTTAGTCCTACGCGCCATGATGCAATGGGGAGCTACGAGCCAATCCCGGTTCACTAAGACTATAACCTCTGGTTGCATGTCATGGAGTAAATGCTCAATGTTTTACCGTGGGGTTGCGACCCTGATACGGTGGTGGGCAACTGGTTCGCCGGTACACCAAGAATGTTCCCTGAGTGCACGGACTGTCGGGCCACGTGGCTGACGGTTGTGATGGAATGTATGTGTGTGAGAGCACAATGTATGAATATATATATCTGCCTGTGAAATGATATGCATGTAGGGAAGAAATACCACTGCCCCGAGAAAGGGGTAGGGTCGTTATAAAATTGGTCAGCTGAATGCTGACCGTTACCTTGTTTGCCACCGATGGGTGGAATGTCCTTATACAGGTATTGGAGTACCAAGCGGGACATATAAAGGTTGAAGTCCCTGGTGCTTCTATTATTGTTGCCGCTGCTAGCCCTTGAATGCTAAACAAAAAATATTATGTTTGTTTTACGTGGTCGGCCTGCGCGCCAATGTTTGAGGCCACTGTTGTGAAAAAGCCTTGTAAGGCCATAAGGCCACCTGACTTTGTATTTGCTGACATTCCTGTTGTAGATAAATGTGATGTTTATATGGTGGACATTCATGGTGGCGTTCAAGTTATATGTTATAGGCCTCCGCTAGAATGCATATGTGTTAGGATGCGCAACTCTGGTATCACTTCGTAACTTCACTGCCTGTTTTGTGGTATATGTTGTAGGGCCCCGGCCGGACCTTCTAGTATATACTATATGAACGGATGGAGATGTTACACAAAGGGAATCATTTTGTAGAAGTAGCACCCATCCCCCGTGATGAAGGAGAAATCTTTTATGTCAGGGGGGTGCATCCTGATTTGCTGGTGACCTGAAAATGCATCTAAAAAGCTCTTTACAGGAAAATCGACGGCTGAATCAACCAGCGTGTCGATCTGAGGCAAGGGATAACAGTTCTTAGGGCATGATTTATTAGGTAAAGAAAAATCCACATATGTATGTCACCGACCGTTTCCTTTTTTAACCATTACTACATTGGATACCCAGCCGGGGTACTATATTTCGGATACAAAACCAGCCTTAATAAGCTTGGACACCTCCTACCTAATAGGCTCGGCTAGCTTGTCCGCGATGGACCTCTTCTACTGCTGGACGGGGCGAGCTTCCGGGTCTAGATTGATGGGTGGTAGGAAACATCTGCATTGATCCTTGGCATCTCTACTGCGCTCTAGGCGAAGATGTCTATATTCTTCTAGATGCATGCCAGCATCCTCTCTTGGTCCACCGGGGTCATCCCCCCACTGATTCGCACCTTCTCCACCCTGCCTCTGAGGGTGAGAACCTCCATCTCCACTACTTACTCCGCAGCCTCCAAGCAGTACTGCTCCCCCATTCTCCAACGTCGTCCCCCTCCGGGACAAGAACCTCCTTGGCGTCCACCGCTTCCCCCACAGCCATCGCCTCAGCCAACTCCTTGACTTTTCATACCACCTCCTCCCAAGTGCAGCTCTCCGTCTCCATCTCCTCTCCATCGGCCTCCTGCTCTGCCTCCTCCATCCTCCGCTCCATCTCCTCGGCTCCCTCCTTCTAATAGATGGAGTTCACAGTGGTGACGTAGCACTCCCTTGCCACCTTGGGGTCACTCGGGACCCACACCTGGATCCCCTCAGCGTTGAACTTCAGGCACTGATGGAAGGATGAGGGGATGCAATGGAAGGCGTTGATGAGGGGCCATCCGAAGATGACATTGTAGCTGCTGGGGGCATCCACAATGACAAACCTAAAGTTTCGGGACTGCCCTCCCCCCCAGAGTAACATGGAGCCCTACTCATCCTTCTACTTCCTTCCTCTCCCCTGAGAATTCGAACAGAGGTCCATCTGAGGTCAGGACCCTTTTGGCCTCTATTGGGTCCATTGATCCCAATGGACCTGATTTGATGATGGCAAACATATCAATGAGATAGACATAGTTGTATTTGATGTATGGTTAAGTTTATGCATAGAGGTTAGTCTTTGTCACATTGATTGGACAGCTAGTTCAAGAGATAATGACAGGTGGACTCAAGGTGGAGCTGGAAACTCAAAAAATTACCTAAGTCCAAAAGTATTGAGTGAGGCAAGCTGACTCAACACCATCCAGCTAATAGTGCTGAGAGAAGGCAGGTAGGAACATTACCTAAGTCCAAAAGCGTTGAGTGTGGCAAGCTCACTCAATGTCATCCAGCTAATAGCGCTGGGAGAAGGCATGCAGGAAAATTACCTAAGTCCAAAAGCGTTGAGTGGGGCAATCTCACTCAACGCCATCCAGCTAATAGCGCTGAGAGAAGGCAGGCAGGAAAATTACCTAAGTCCAAAAGTGTTGAGTGAGGAAAGCTCACTCAACGCCATTCAGCAAAAAGCACTGAGACAGTTGATATCACTGGGACAAAGCCTCAGAAAATCGGCCAAGTCCAGAAGCATTGAGTGAGCTCAACTCACTCAATGTCATACAGCTAGAAGCGTTGAGTCTAGGTTATCCTGTCATAGCCTTATTGTGAAGAATCCAGAAAATCGGCTAAGTTCAGAATCGTTGAGAGAGGCAAGCTCACTCAACACTCTCAACGCCATCAAGCAAAGCTGAAGAAATTTCTAAGTCCAGGATCGCTGAGTCTACCATTAGTCGAGCTAAGCTTAGCTTTCGTCGACCGGAGTTCAGAGAATTCGTCGAACTCAGCCTTCACCTGAAGAAAGAATTGGGCTGAGAGAATTCGTCCATCTCAGCTTCACTGTTTTGTCAAATAGAGTTCAGATTTCGTCGAGCTAAGTTTGAAGTTCGTCGAACACAGGATTTCAAAAAAGTAAGTTGATTTTGGCTAACTCCAGAATGATGCTGACTCAGCAAAGTCAATAAAGTTCAGATTCGATGCAAATCGACATTAACGTCGCCGTCAGTCTACAGTGGATCTCAAGTTAATATAGCTGAGGTTTTAACAACTATTAAAACTGAGACACGTGTTGATCATCTCGCCAATGTGTTGAGTTTATAAATAGTAGAAGAGATCAAGATCTAAATAAGATGATCAATGAATTAATTGGATTAATTTCTGATTAAAAATGAGAAGCGGAGTTCGTCATCTTCATCTGTCATTGTTGCAGAAGCCAAGAACCTTAAGATAAAATCTGAAGGGCTTTTGAGTTTGCTGTAGCAATCAACATCTACTCCATCAGGTTCAGAGTAATCCTCTGAGAGAGACAAATCATCCTAGGAGTGCCCTGGCTGAAGTTATCTTCCCGATCCAAGCCGAGGAAGAATTTGAAGATCAATTTGTTGGATCCCTAGTTGGATTTGGGATAGGTTCACTAAATTAGGATGTTTGACCCAACATGTATAGCCAGGGTCATATATGTGTCCTAGAGTCTAGGCCATGTCCTTAGAGTCAACACTATATGGACCAGCCATCAACAGACTACATAAGACTCAAGATTTAGAGAAATTTCAAAGACTCAGAAAATGAGTTCGACGTTTGTCGAACTTAGGTCGATGAAAGCCGTGCTCAGCACGACGAAATTAGAGACAATTCTCTGAGCTGAGCTCGACGAACTTGAATCTCAGGTCGATGATTTCCAGAGTATACTTTAACATTCCAAGTCCATAATTCTTCATACTTAACTCCAGTCGACGAACTTAGTTCTCAGGTCGACGAACTTAGTTCTCAGGTCGACGATCTCTGGGTATTCTACTTCAACATCTTGTTCCAGAAACATCTAAGTATTCTAAGTTCAGGATCACACTCCAGTCGACGAACTCACCTTCTTAGCTCGACGAACTTAGACCACAGTCTTGGCAAGATTTATCAAGTAGCAGTTAGAAGTTCTCAGCTCGACGAAACTAGATCTCAGGTCGACGAACCCAGTTCTGAGATCGACGATTTCTGGACACGTTACTTCAACATTCTTAGTCCAAGAAACATCGAATTCTGAACTCCAGTCGGCAAAGTTATATTTTCAGCTCAACGAACTTGATACACAGAGTTGGCAAATGTTCCAGAGAAAGGAGTTCTGTCATCAACTCGACGATCTTGGATCTCAGCTCGACGAACAAAGATTATCTGGTCGACGAACTTGACTTCTCAGCTCGACGACGTCTCGACCCAGCTCGACAAATTCTGTTCTCTGTTCAACGAATTCTGTAAAGTTCCAGACTTAGAAATTTCCCTCCCTCTGTCTCTTTTTTATTGCAATAATTCCTGAGTAATTAATGCATAAATATTCTCTGAATATTACCATTAGAAGCAAGCATTGATTACGGTCTTCATCAAGATTATTGCTTGCCATTTTTCCATGGGACAGTTGGGGAAATCAATCAATGCAAATATTCTGCAGGCCGTCAGCATTAAATGAAGAAAGAAATTCAAATTTCAAAGGGAAATCATATGGCAAATATAAAAGGTATTTTCTTCATCTCTCTCGACAGCACGCTGAGAAACAAGAGAAAAAGATACTTACAGAGAAGATAGAACACAGTGATACACAAAAACAAGCTCTAGACCAGAGAAAGAACATCAGGCTGAAGAAGAAGAAGAATAATCATTCAAATCAAGAGTCTTCTTCTGTCTTCATTCAGGATTCTTCAAAGGACAACAAACATTCAATCTGTCAAGAAGTTTCGGGAGTTCTTCTAGTCAAAGCAAAAGTTTGAAGTCCTATCACTCTACAACAAGGCTTCAACTTCTTGAACCATTCTATATCTCAGGGGGAGCCTTTGCTAACATCATTTTTCCACTAGAGACTTCTCAGTTGTATCTGAGAAAGAGAAGACAAAATCACTCTCTCATCCCCCACTGTATAAAGGGTTCTTAACTCCCTTCAAAAGTTATTCCTGGTTGCAAGTCACCTGACCAAAATACTTGAGGAATAGTTTTTGAGCACCTGATCAAAAGCTTATTGGTGGCAGTCACCTGATCAAAAATCTGAATGGATTCCTACCAGAGTGGTAGAAGAGTGGATGTACCCAGTTTGGGGAACCACTACAAAATTCTTGTGTTGTTTGGATTGCTCTTTTCGTTTGTTCTTGTTGTGGTTGTGCTAGTTAGGTTGCTGTGTTTGTGTTTTTAATTTAATACTTTCAGCACTAGTAATAGATTGAATTAATTAGCAAAATTTTATAAACCCTAAATACTCTATTCACCCCCACCCCCCCCCCCCCCCCCGCCCCTCTAGAGTATTTCAGATCTACCCTTACTTTCAATTGGTATCAGAGCAAGGTTCCTTTGGTTGTACAAGCTAACCCTTGAACCAAAGATCCTGAGTTAGATCTGCTTTTATTTCTATTACGATTATACACATAGCATGACACAGAACAAAGACTATGCAAGCACCAGACCTCCAGTATGCAATCTAAATAAGTTTGCCATCTGGAAGGCAAGAATTAAGTTATACATGAACTATATTGATGAGGATATCTATAATTTCATTGTAACAGGTCCTCCTCAACAATCTACCTATACAACAACATCCAGCACTAATGCAGTTCCACCACCCTAGTGGACTGAGGCTCAGAAGAAGGCTAAAGTTGATGATGCCAAAGCCATGAATATTCTAGCCCAAACAATGTCAGATGACATTTTCTAGAATATGGCTGAATGCACATCAGCCAAGGCCATCTGGGATTCTCTAAATCAAATGGTTGTTGGATCTGCTGATGAAAGAAAAAACAGGAGATCCAATCTCATATCATAATATGAGAACTTCAAGAAAGAGGAAGCAGAATCAGTTGTAGATATGTACAATAGACTGAGCTCAATCATCAATGAGCTGAAAACTTTGGACAAGGACATCACCCTCACTGAGGTGAATGAAAAATCCTCATGTGCTTACTAAGCTCATGGGATTCAAGGATCTGGCCAATCAAGCAGGCCAGGATCCTAAATAAGATTTCCACAGAATCTCTTTTAGGAAAGCTCAAGTCTTATGAGCAGCTCATCAAATCTAGAGAAGCAGCTGAGCAGAGAACACCTCCACCAGCAAGGAAGGAGCACAGCATAGCTTTTAAAGTTGTTGAAGAAACTGAAGCCTCAGCTGTGAATGAAGAGCTGATGAGTCTCTTTGCTAAGAGATTCTATAAAATGGCAAGGAAGGATTTCAGAAGAAAGTCATCCAGGCAGGATGACAAGCCAAGGTATGACAAAACCCCCACTAAAGAAGTGGTTTGCTTTGGCTGAAGGAAACCTGGACACTTCATCTCAGAGTGTCCAGAAAATCAAAAGAAGGAAAAGAGAAGAGAGAAGGACTCTAGAAGACAGTAAAGCAGCAGGCCTTCTTCCAGCAAATACAAGAAGAAGGAGAAAGGCTTTGTAGCTGAATCCTGGAGTGAAACTGAGGATGAATCCACATCCTCCAGCTCCAGTGAAGAAGAAAAAGAGGCAAGGGCCAAAGAAGTATGCCTCATGGCCATTGATGCCTCCAGGAGTCAATCAGATGAAGAAGGATCTGACAATGAAGAAGCCTCAGAAACAGAAGCGGATCAGGTATTGTCCTCTTTTGATTATAGTTCTGATACTTTTAAAATTGAATTTAAAACTATGTGTGTTGATGCGCGAAAACGGCACCGGGGCAGCTAACACGGAGGGGGTGTTCGATCTCACGGGCTAGGAGAGGAAGAGGATGAAGGTTGCGGGGATAGAGAAGAAGAGGGAAGCTTCTGAGTGCTCGAGAGTGGAGCAAGCAGCTTGTTAGAGGAGTTGCGGGGATAGAGGAGAGGCTGCTGAGAGCAAACGAGGAGCTTGATCAACAGAGAAGGTTGATCAAGAGAGGAGGAGGTTGATCCGGAGCTGTCGAGCAGACGGTTAATATGATGGTTGAGCTTGCAGGTCGGTTGCCGAGAGGGTTGAGCTGAGCTAGGCAGAAAGAGAGAGGGAGAGAGGGCCGCTAGCAGTGGCAATAGTAGACTTTTCCCAACGCAGCTTGAATGTCACTCTTGTGATGGGCTTTCCTTTTATCAATAGCGAGAGTTACAACTCGGTTGTACACCTTTTCAAGAAAGTAATAAAGGGGTACAAAGGGAAGCTGGCGGCTAAGGAAGGAGAATGCCAGGGGAGTTTGCGCGGACTGAGCTAGGGAGGCTAGCAGACCGTGCGGCTAAGCAATGGAAGCAGACCGCGCGGACTGAAGATCCAGGTCGGCAGGCCACGCGACTAAGCCACAGAGACAAGTGCGGTCTCAGAATCGGAGTCCGCAGGAGGGCTGGTTGGCTGACTTCGGGCGCGAGAGCGATCCTCTGATGGTAGAGAGCAGACCTCGACCTCCCATATGAGAGGTATGGGGGGCTATTTATCGGCCCGAGGAGGTAACGGCTTGCGGTGACGTTACCCCCGATGAGATGGTAACTTGAGCGAGATGGAAACGGAGTCCGCGAAGTCCGCAACAGGCCGCGTGGATTGAGACTTGGGCACTGAAGCCGGAGCTACTTGGCAGAAATGGGAGACTCAGTGGCGGACTGTGATGCGGGTTCGCGGAGTCTGTCACTGCTGAGCTGGGACTGTCTGCCAACTACTGGGGTGGCGGATGCTGGAAGCTATGTGGCGGACTGCGAGGAGAATCCGCGGAGTCCGCCACAGCTGAATTGAGAGCTGCAAAGGGTGCGAGAAGCAGAGTGCCCGCTAAGTCTGGCAAGTCCGCACGAGTGTATGCGGAGTGGGACTGCTCTTGGAGTATTTGATGCCTGGCGGGCTGGAAGGAGTTCGCCACTACCGACTGAGTCCGCACGAAGGCTGCGGATTGAGGAGGAAGCTGCTGCTACTGGCTGAGCCTGCGACAGGCCTGTGGACTGAGGAGGAGTTGACCCCGCCGTTGTTGAGAAACTGGTGCTAGCTAAGGAATGGGCGGACTGCATAGAGAGTCCGCCAAGTCCGCCAAGTCCGTCAAGTCCGCGGCTGCTGCGAAGCTGAGTCCTCTTGCTAGAGATGGAGAGCCTGGTTGTTGAGGCTGTTGGGGTGTAACGCCCCGAAACTCAAAGGAGCAAAGGGGGACGTTTTGGGCCAGTTTTGGTTTCTGGCTGAAGGCACACGGCCTGGGACACGGGCGTGTCCCAGGGCGTGTCAAGTGTGTGTCGACACTTAGCCGCGAAGTCGTCGAGTTATTCTCGACGATTCGACGAGAATGGGCACACGGCCTGCGACACGGGCGTGTCGCAGGGCGTGTCGACCCGTGTCGACACTTAGCCGTGAAATCGTCGAGTTATTCTCGACGATTCGTCGAGAATGGGCACACGGCCTGCGACACGGGCGTGTCGCAGGGCGTGTCGACCCGTGTCGACGATCGTCAAGGTGAAATCGTCGAGATTCACTCGACGATCGTCGAGACAAGGCACACGGCCTAGGACACGGGCGTGTCCAAGGCCGTGTCATCCAGTCGTCGTTCTCCCCTCGACGAAATGCCCCGTGTACACGGCCTGGGGGCCCAGGCGTGTCAATGTGACACGGGCAAGGACACGGGCGTGTCCTAGAACCCGTGCAGTGCTCGGGTTGGAAACGGGGGAAAATCATGGGGTACACGGCCGGCTACACGGCCGTGTCAGCTGGAACACGGGCGTGTCAGCTCGAACACGGGCGTGTCTGATACCCGTGTGCGTGTTCAGAAGATTCGATTTTGACGGCGAATGCGGCACACGGCCCTGGACACGGGCGTGTGCCAGGCCGTGTTCGGCCCAGATTGGGCATTTCAGCCCCGAATCAAAGCCGCTCGTTTTCTTAGGTTGAGATCCGACGGCTGGGGATGGTTACTGGGAGGATATACACGGGTTTGACTTAAGAAAAATCCATTTTTCCTTCACTTGATCATCTCTCCAAACCCTTGGAGAAAGAGGAAAGCTATTGGAGGAAGAAGAGCTAGATCCGCCATTGGAGGAGCTTCGGAGCTCCGAATCGCAAGCCGACTCCGGATCCACGGAGGCAACGCAAGCGCGGTGATTTCTATCCGATTACATTTCGATGGCGCCAAAGAGGAACGCAAGGGTAACGATCCTCACTTGTGAGCATGATAGCTCTCTTTCTTAGCATAGGAAGCCCTCTCTCGCGAGTCTGCGAAGAGTTGGAGGCGTTCCTTCGGGTAGATATGTAAAGTCCCCGTTGTTTAGCGTCCGTATGCGAGAACGGACATAGGCATTTTGGTTGAAGCCTACCCGGACATGTTAGTCCGGATCGGTGATGTTGCATTTCATAAGGCCGGAGAAGACTCCGTGCTATTTGGTGTTTTCGGGTTTTCTACGCGGTAGATTGCAGTAGGGAGCCTTGGGGACTAACCCAAAGGTGCACCCGGAAAACTGGGCGGACACGAGGTCTTGCCAACTTGGTGGCTTGGAAGTCAACTTGAACATAACCGGGTTATGTGACGTGTGATGAAAATGGGACTCGGTAGAAGTTTGACCTGTGCATATGGTTTAAATTACCGTTGCGGGCGCATATGGTTTAAATTACCGTTGCGTTGTGAGCACGGGTTAGATGGAACCGTACCCACTCTATGTCGTTCGGATTAGGGCCGTTGGCATAGATGAGGGTCTTCGGCGGTCTATGGTTTTAATTACCGTGACCCATGCCAGGAAGACAAACTGCTCATTGTTTGGCCGTCCAAGAGAGGATGGCGGTGAGTCGGCAGACTTAGACTGCGTTCACCGAGAATGTGCCCTGAGTGCACGGGACGTGTGGCCGTACGAGCCAACGTCTGTGATGAAATGGCTATATTTATAATGCTCGCTTATGCTAATGAAATGCAGGGAAGGAGCATCGCCGCCCCGAGTTGGGGGCGGGATCGTTATAATTTGGTCAGCATTGCTGACCGTTGCTTTGTTTGCCACCGTGCGGTGGTTTGTTTGCTTGCAGGTGCAGCTGGACCAAGCGGTCAATAGCGGGCTAAAGCCCTTTTTGCGAAGCTGGCCCTCGAAGGCCCAAGTGGAAATGTTTTATGTTTTATTCATGTATGGCCGGCCTGCGTGCCGAGGTTTGTAAATCATGTAAAAGACAAGTGAAACATTTTGTAAGGCCTTAAGGCCGACTTTTGAGTATTTTGTAATAACATTCCTATTATCATGTTAGTGGACATTCATGCTTGTGCTGGGTTCTTGTTTTGCAACTTATAAACTGCTTCCGCTAGAATGCTCTGTGTAGGACGTTGAGATTGGTTGGATGGTTTCCATACGTAACCACCCGGTCTGTCTGTGGTATATGGCGTCGGGCCCCGGCCGGACCTACTGCTATATGCTATGCGACGGATAGGGGGTGTTACAATTTGGTATCAGACTACTGGTTTTGGTCGGGCTTAAAGGAATTCGTGGTCGAATTCTTTTTAAGGGGTGGTGAGCACATTGTGTGCGTCATCGTTATAATGGTAAAAGAACCCATGAATGTCCACTTAGGAATGAAAATACTCGTGTTTGAGGAACCTGCGTGTTCCTATAATTGCTGTTTGCAATGTTATTTGGTCGCTTAACGGTGTTTTGTACCACTATAGGTGACCCGACGTGGTGTTGGGCCGTCAGAACGCCGAGGTTCTGAGGCTAGTAGTGCACTAGAAGTTGCTCCAGCAACACCTTTGTCGGCTGAAAATATACGATTGGTGGCTGAAGCGGTGTTGGCCGTGATCAATGCGCAGCCTGGAAGGCAAGCGCAGCAGCCCGCTCCTGTGATGGAGCAAGTACCTCTGCAAGAGGCGGAGCCGAGGAGGATGGAGCAAGTGGTTGTAGAACCAATGGTGCCAAGGAGGGCGACTGAGAGGCAGTTGAAGCATGTAATGAGCTTTAACCCTCCGTTATTCTCGGGGTTGGGAACCCCATCGCAGGCTGAAGACTGGCTCTCTAGGGTGAAGAGAGTCATGACAGCGACGGAGACGGAGGAGTGGCAAATGACCACCATCGCTACGTTCCTTCTGGATGGGGAAGCGAGGATGTGGTGGGAAGGTTTGGAGCTGCATCATTTGAGAGGTAGACAACTGATAGACGTTCCGATGGAAGAGTTCTCGGAATTGTTCTTAGCAAGATACCTCCCTTCTACTCAGAGGATTTCAATGGAGAATGAGTTCCTGAAGTTGGTGCAGAGTGAGAGGAGCGTGGATGAATATCTCCACGAGTTTACGCGGTTGAGTCGTTATGCTAGCTCTATCATCATGGATGAGGAGTGCAAGACTAATCGTTTTTATGAAGGCTTGAGGGATGAGCTGAGATTGTTACTGTCGGGGCCAATGACGCAGGGTTTCTTAACCTTGGTCAATACTGCCCGGTCCTTGGAGAAGGACATGAAGAGTGTACAAGCGAAGAAAGGCTTGGGCGAGAAGAAATCTGGGTTCAAAGTGCCGACTACTTCAAAGTCTGGCTATCAAAGATTCTTTAAGAAGCATAGGACTTCGGGTCCAGCTCCTTCTGGTGCTTCTGGGGCGACTACGAGTCGGACCCCGGGCGCGTGCTTCACTTGTGGCAAGACGGGGCATTTCGCCCGTGATTGTTGGAGCGGACGTCCTAAGTCCGAAAGGAGGCCAGGAGCTACCTACGAAGAGAAGGGAAAGGCGGTGGAGTCGACCGCATCTCACTATGCTCCGGCCCAACCACGGGTTTACAATCTTGGCCAACAGGAGGCCATTAAACAAGCTGACGTGGTGACAGGTACGGTTTAATTTATAGCAAGTCAATTCCTTTATATGCTTGTTATGTATATGTTACCTTACCACTGCTTGTTTAGGATTTGTAATGATTTGTGAAAATCCCGCTCGAGCACTCTTCGATACGGGAGCTTCGCACTCCTTCTTGTCCGAAGGATTTATAGCACGCATCGGAGTCCCTTCTTCGATGGCGAAGGACAAGTTGGATGTGTTGTTGCCCAATGGGTGTTCGATGCGAGCGGTTAGGATCTGCGAGGTTAAGACTCGTATTGGAGAGCAGGAGTTCGACCTGCGGGCGTCTTTACTTCCGTTAGTGGAGTTCGACGTCATATTTGGCATGGACTGGCTCTCGGAGCAGCAGGCCCATATAGATTGCGGTAGCAAGGAAGTCAAGCTGGGAGCGAGTCGTGAGACGACTTTTACAGGCTTAAAGGGGTCGAGCAAGACGTTGATGTCTGCTCTTCAGGTGGTGAAGGCGGTTCGTGCTGGAGCAGAACTATTCTTTACACTAGTGGAGGTTGCAAAGCCGAAGCCCGCGTTGGATTGTATTTCAGTGGTATCGGAATACCCTGATGTGTTCCCCGCAAATCTTCATGGAGCCCCGCCTCAACGGGAGATAGATTTTACGATCGAGCTAGTGCCAGGTGCAAAGCCTGTGTCACGATCTCCATATCGACTAGCGCCTAAGGAAATGGCGGAGCTGAAAGTTCAACTGCAAGAGTTGTTGGAGCAAGGGTATGTGCGCCCGAGTTCTTCGCCTTGGAGCGCACCGGTCCTCTTTGTTAAGAAGAAGGACGGAAGCTTGAGATTATGTATTGATTATCGGGAGCTAAACAAGCTGACTGAGAAGAATAAGTACCTGATCCCTAGGATTGATGATCTCTTTGATCAGTTAGTCGGGTCGACGGTGTACTCGAAGTTAGATCTCAAGTCTGGGTACTATCAGCTGCGGATAAGGGAGAGTGATATCCCGAAGACAGCGTTTAGTACGAGATACGGGCATTATGAGTTTACGGTCATGCCATTTGGGCTGACTAATGCGCCGTCGGTATTTATGGATTTGATGAACAGGACGTTCAGGGAGTACCTGGACCATTTCGTGATCATCTTCATCGACGATATTTTGGTGTACTCGCAAAGTGAGGAAGATCACTTCAAGCATCTTCATTTGGTGCTGGAGACGCTAAGGAGAAACCAGTTGTATGCCAAGTTCTCGAAGTGTGAGTTTTGGCTATCCTCAGTAGCGTTCCTCGGGCATATAGTGAGTGGAGAGGGTATTGCGGTGGATCCGGCGAAGATTGTTGCGATACGGGAGTGACCTGAGCTTGCTACGGTAGCAGAAGTCCGGAGCTTTTTGGGGCTTGCCGGTTATTATAGGCGCTTCGTAGAGAACTTCTCGCGGATAGCGCTACCTCTCACTACTTTGACGAGGAAGGAGCATAAGTTCGTTTGG
Organism: Platanthera guangdongensis; assembly: GCA_039583875.1. Classification (NCBI taxonomy): domain Eukaryota; kingdom Viridiplantae; phylum Streptophyta; class Magnoliopsida; order Asparagales; family Orchidaceae; genus Platanthera; species Platanthera guangdongensis. Next base: position 66,400,001 of record CM077161.1, on the reverse strand, counting down.
ACGCCGGAGTGCGCGCGAGCTTTTGAGGAATTGAAGTGTCGGTTGACCACGGCGCCTGTGTTGAGTTCGCCGGTTGGGACCGAAGGCTATGAGATATATAGCGATGCTTCAGGCAGCGGTTTGGGTTGTGTGCTACTGCAGCACGGAAGCGTGATAGCTTATGGCTCGAGACAGCTAAAAGTGCACGAGAGGAATTATCCGGTCCATGACTTGGAGTTAGCGGCCGTGATTTTTGCCTTGAAGCTGTGGAGACACTATTTGTACGGTGTGAAGATTGATATCTACACCGATCACAAGAGCCTAAAGTACCTGATTGATCAGAAGGATCTGAATATGCGGCAGCGTAGATGGATGGAGTTCTTAGGGGACTATACATTCAAGATCCACTACGTGTCTGGCAAAGGGAATGCGGTTGCGGACGCGTTGAGTCGCCGAGCCCCAGCTCAAGCAAATTGGCTATCAGTGCATGATGAGCGGTTGGTGCAGGAGCTGGAGGCGTTGGAGATTGTTTGTGTAGATAGACAATCTAGTTCTGAAGCAGTGCTGAATTGGACTGAAGTCCAATATGACCTGGCTGATCGGATTCGGCAGGCTTTGGATATGGATGCTCATATGAAGCAGTTCATGATAGAGGCCTTGGATGGGTCAAATTCCCAATTCGTTGTAGAGGACGGATTGCTGTGGAAAGACGGTCGTCTGTGCGTCCCAAGCGTGGGCAATTTACGGGTGGAGTTGTTGTACGAGGCACACCATACCAGGTACTCGATTCACCCGGGGAGCACGAAGATGTACCGCGATGTAAAGAAGCTATTTTGGTGGCCGGGTTTGAAAAAGGATGTGGCGCTATACGTAGCGAAGTGCCAAACCTGCGCCTTAGTAAAGGCGGAGTGCCAAAAGCCGGGAGGACTTCTTAAGTCCTTGCCTATTCCGGAGTGGAAATTTGACGACATCTCTATGGACTTTGTGCACGGATTGCCAAGGTCGCAAAAGGGGAACGACGCCATTTGGGTGGTCGTGGATCGATTAACGAAGGTGTCGCATTTTATTCCGCATAGGAAGGACGATCCGGTGGAGAAGCTAGCAAAGCTTTATGTGGATAACATAGTACGGCTTCATGGTGTGCCCCGCAGCATCGTGAGTGACCGAGATGGGCGGTTCACGTCCAATGATTGGAGGCTGGTGCAGCAAATGTTGGGAACAAAGCTGAAGTTTAGCACAGCCTTCCATCCGCAAACGGATGGGCAGACCGAGAGGGTCAATAGAACCATGGAAGACATGCTTCGCATGTGTGTTTTGGACTTTGGAAAGCAATGGGAGGACCACCTTTATTTGGTGGAGTTCGCATACAACAACAGCTACCAAGCAAGTATTCAGATGGCGCCTTTCGAGGCCCTATATGGTAGAAGATGTCGCACGCCGTTGTCTTGGTTAGAAACGGGCGAGTCGAAGTTGTATAAGCGATCGGAAGTGGATGATGCTACTTCTTTGGTGAGAACCATTCGGGAGAGGTTACTCATCGCTCAGGACCGGCAAGCAAAGTACTATAATTCCAAGCACAGGAACGTGGAGTTCGCTGTGGGTGATTATGTGTACCTAAAGATCAAGCCGTTCAAGGGTGTCTCGCGGGTGCGACGGTTGAAAAAGCTAAGCCCGAGGTACCTTGGACCGTTTGAGGTTCTGGAGCGAGTTGGAGAGGCGGCCTATAGGTTGAAACTTTCTGTGGAGCTAAGTGGTTTACACGATGTATTCCACATTTCGGTGCTTCGGAAGGCGGTGCAAGAGCCTACGCAAGTGATCGCGGTCGATCAAGTGCCGGTGGATAGTGGGCTAACGACAAAGGTCAAGCCCGTGCGGATTGAGGACTCGGAGGTCAAGCGGCTACGCAATAAAGAGATCAGGATGGTCAAGGTCCGATGGGACAATTGCGGTCGTGAGGAGCTCTCCTGGGAACGAGAGCAGACGATGCTTGACGAATATCCGGAGTTGTTCCGCTCAGGTACAAATGTTGTTTTTGTATATCTTTCCTTTATGTAATTTCGTGGGCGAAATTCTTTTAAGAGGGGGAGAGTTGTAACGCCCCGAAACTCAAAGGAGCAAAGGGGGATGTTTTGGGCCAGTTTTGGTTTCTGGCTGAAGGCACACGGCCTGGGACACGGGCGTGTCCCAGGGCGTGTCAAGCGTGTGTCGACACTTAGCCGCGAAGTCGTCGAGTTATTCTCGACGATTCGACGAGAATGGGCACACGGCCTGCGACACGGGCGTGTCGCAGGGCGTGTCGACCCGTGTCGACACTTAGCCGTGAAATCGTCGAGTTATTCTCGACGATTCGTCGAGAATGGGCACACGGCCTGCGACACGGGCGTGTCGCAGGGCGTGTCGACCCGTGTCGACGATCGTCAAGGTGAAATCGTCGAGATTCACTCGACGATCGTCGAGACAAGGCACACGGCCTAGGACACGGGCGTGTCCAAGGCCGTGTCATCCAGTCGTCGTTCTCCCCTCGACGAAATGCCCCGTGTACACGGCCTGGGGGCCCAGGCGTGTCAATGTGACACGGGCAAGGACACGGGCGTGTCCTAGAACCCGTGCAGTGCTCGGGTTGGAAACGGGGGAAAATCATGGGGTACACGGCCGGCTACACGGCCGTGTCAGCTGGAACACGGGCGTGTCAGCTCGAACACGGGCGTGTCCGATACCCGTGTGCGTGTTCAGAAGATTCGATTTTGACGGCGAATGCGGCACACGGCCCTGGACACGGGCGTGTGCCAGGCCGTGTTCGGCCCAGATTGGGCATTTCAGCCCCGAATCAAAGCCGCTCGTTTTCTTAGGTTGAGATCCGACGGCTGGGGATGGTTCCTGGGAGGATATACACGGGTTTGACTTAAGAAAAATCCATTTTTCCTTCACTTGATCATCTCTCCAAACCCTTGGAGAAAGAGGAAAGCTATTGGAGGAAGAAGAGCTAGATCCGCCATTGGAGGAGCTTCGGAGCTCCAAATCGCAAGCCGACTCCGGATCCACGGAGGCAACGCAAGCGCGGTGATTTCTATCCGATTACATTTCGATGGCGCCAAAGAGGAACGCAAGGGTAACGATCCTCACTTGTGAGCATGATAGCTCTCTTTCTTAGCATAGGAAGCCCTCTCTCGCGAGTCTGCGAAGAGTTGGAGGCGTTCCTTCGGGTAGATATGTAAAGTCCCCGTTGTTTAGCGTCCGTATGCGAGAACGGACATAGGCATTTTGGTTGAAGCCTACCCGGACATGTTAGTCCGGATCGGTGATGTTGCATTGCATAAGGCCGGAGAAGACTCCGTGCTATTTGGTGTTTTCGGGTTTTCTACGCGGTAGATTGCAGTAGGGAGCCTTGGGGACTAACCCAAAGGTGCACCCGGAAAACTGGGCGGACACGAGGTCTTGCCAACTTGGTGGCTTGGAAGTCAACTTGAACATAACCGGGTTATGTGACGTGTGATGAAAATGGGACTCGGTAGAAGTTTGACCTGCGCATATGGTTTAAATTACCGTTGCGGGCGCATATGGTTTAAATTACCGTTGCGTTGTGAGCACGGGTTAGATGGAACCGTACCCACTCTATGTCGTTCGGATTAGGGTCGTTGGCATAGATGAGGGTCTTCGGCGGTCTATGGTTTTAATTACCGTGACCCATGCCAGGAAGACAAACTGCTCATTGTTTGGCCGTCCAAGAGAGGATGGCGGTGAGTCGGCAGACTTAGACTGCGTTCACCGAGAATGTGCCCTGAGTGCACGGGACGTGTGGCCGTACGAGCCAACGTCTGTGATGAAATGGCTATATTTATAATGCTCGCTTATGCTAATGAAATGCAGGGAAGGAGCATCGCCGCCCCGAGTTGGGGGCGGGATCGTTATAATTTGGTCAGCATTGCTGACCGTTGCTTTGTTTGCCACCGTGCGGTGGTTTGTTTGCTTGCAGGTGCAGCTGGACCAAGCGGTCAATAGCGGGCTAAAGCTCTTTTTGCGAAGCTGGCCCTCGAAGGCCCAAGTGGAAATGTTTTATGTTTTATTCATGTATGGCCGGCCTGCGTGCCGAGGTTTGTAAATCATGTAAAAGACAAGTGAAACATTTTGTAAGGCCTTAAGGCCGACTTTTGAGTATTTTGTAATAACATTCCTATTATCATGTTAGTGGACATTCATGCTTGTGCTGGGTTCTTGTTTTGCAACTTATAAACTGCTTCTGCTAGAATGCTCTGTGTAGGACGTTGAGATTGGTTGGATGGTTTCCATACGTAACCACCCGGTCTGTCTGTGGTATATGGCGTCGGGCCCCGGCCGGACCTACTGCTATATGCTATGCGACGGATAGGGGGTGTTACATGGGGGGTCGCCAATGATGGCGGACTGGAAGTCTTGATTGCACTTCGAGTCCGCCCGGCTCGCGAGGGACTTGGAGGTTGCTGCTGGTCTTAGCGGATAGCCGGAGTTGGAGTTCGCGCCTTGCAGTCGGACTGGAGGAGTCGGCTACCCATGTTGCTGGGTGAAGGGACTGAGTGACCTGTTGCCGTCCTAGGCGGATAGGAAGTTAAGTCCAGCAGAGAGAAACCTGCGGATACAACCTCACGGTTAAGACGAAAAGGGGGGCGGCCTGCGGAAGCAGTCCGCGAACCCTGCCGACCAAGGAAAGGCGCGCGACCTGTGGGTCAGACCGCTGAGACCGCGCAGGCCGCGCGGCCTGAGAGGACAGAGACTTCTGTCCGCCCAACCTAGGGCATCGCGGCCTCCAGGAGGAACCAGGGGCAGGTCGCGATGAGCGAGCTGGCCCCTTGGGAAGGATCGCCGATTTCGGGGTTAACATAATCCCCGCACTTTTTTAAGTTCCGAATAGAACTTCGAAAAAGTTGGAGACCCACGAGAATCGTGATCCACCCCAAAGGAAAGAGAAGGGGGCAAGGAGAGATAGAACCTGAAGCAACTTGCACCTGTTATCCTCTACAAAAAAGGGAAGGATGAAGAGTATACAAGATGGAAAAGACGAGCTGCAAGTACCTGGAAGGAACTTGCAATTCTTTGATGGTTTCTGCAAAAGAAGAGTTAAAGGTATGCACAGTATATGAAAGATGACTTGCAAGTACCTGTGAAGAAACTTGCAAGTACTGGATGATCTATGCAAAATGAGAGTTAGGAACAAACATGATATATAAAGAGTAAGCTGCAAGTACCTGAAAGAGGCTTGCTGGTGTCTGCTAACCTCTGCAAGGAAAGAGTTAGGAGCAGACAATATATATGAAAGGATCTTGCAAGTACCTGTGGAGAAGGCTTGCAAGGGTTTGCTAATCTCTGTAAGGAGAAGAGTTAGAAGCAAACATGTAAATGGAAGAAGCTTGCAAGTACCTGTGGAGAAGGCTTACAAGGATATGCTACTTTCTGCAAAGTGAGAGTTAGAAGCAGGTAAAATATGAAAATAGCTTGCAAGTACCAGAATGAGGCTTGCAAGTGTCTGTTGATGAGATAAGGCTGATATGACCAGTCAGCAAGGAGAATGCCTGATGAACTCTTTATCATGAAGTCCATATCAATAAATCGAGCTTTAACTGTTGATATGGCTGTATGGACATGATCAGATTAGCAGAAAAGTAACTTGACGAATTCTGTCAATCTTAACTAGATTGCAATAGCACGTCTTGATGATCGAGGAGAATAAGATTCTTTGATCAATGCTTGGTACCATTAGATTTTGATAAGAGTAATGAATAGCTCTGTGAATCTTCATCTGATAGCACTTAAGCAGGCAGTGAATAGAAGATGAGAGTAATAGAGCTTGCATAAGTAGAGGGCTTGTAAGTCATCACCCGATGGAGCTTTGATCAAGCAATGCATATAAGGTGAGCATAAGCAAAATGAATGCAGGAAATCCTTTTGGTAGGTCGGATTAACCTGTTCACCTGTGAAATAAGGCAACTGACAAAAAAGGAACACTAACTATACTCCCTTGACAGAGCACAAAAGGGAGACATGCGCAAAAAAATCCTAAGAAGGAAGCGACAGGTGCACTGCTCCCTTGCCTCGGGTACAATCATCACTGATCAATGAGACTAGTTGCGCCAAGTGGCCTATTGCTTGTCTATGGATTGATCAGTGGAGTTGTGGGAACCCGCGAAGGCACGGATCGAGAGTACCATAGAGTGTTCAGCCATCACAGTTGTGTGATGATCGAAGAGACAAGGCTACACTTGATCGCCATTGCTTGTCAAGCAAAGATCATCATAACTGTAATGTATCCTTTGCAAAGCATAGCAGAGCTAACATATGGGGCTCCCCTAGCACACACTCTGTGTCAGATGTCGGCTAGGATCCTAAGTCTGAAGCCCAACATCATAGATTGAACGGCTCCCACTACACATATGGGTATACTCCCGCCATATATGGTCAAAGCGGTGGTGCCAGAGAACAATCTACGGAGGGAGCATTCCAGACTTGGCGATATCTCATTGGTGTAGTGATATCTTTGGCAAAGAGAAAAAATAGAGGAGGAAGCATCACAAGACGGGAATTGTGTCAGTATGAGATCCCTGATAAAAGCTTTATTGAAAAGCAAGAATGAACACTAAGAAGTGTTTTGTAAAATGAAAATGTTCGAAAAACATGAAGAGTGGAGTGAGGTTAACCGATAGTAGGTGTGAGGAGCTTTGAGGACTCATGAATGTGATGGGTCGCCCTTCTGGAGCAGATGTTGAATTTTACCCTCCTTCAGCATTTCTTGCACTAATCGCCAAAAAGCTCTGCAATCCTCTGTTGCATGACCCTTTTCTTTGTGGTACTCACAGTATTGGTCAGAGTTTTTGCCCTTCCGATCAGCAGGCTGAGGGCCCATACTGCTTGTTTTGCTCTTGATGTTGTGAGTTGCCCAACCCAATGTATTATCAACTTTAGATCCTTTGCGTTGGAAGAGACGCTGACGACTTCGGAAACATCCTCCTTTCTTTGCTTGCGATTGAAGACACTTTGGGGGAGAGTTTGGAGGTTGTTCGGTAGGGAGCAAAACCTCTGGGCCTCTCTTCCTCCCAGTGAGAAGTTCAGGTGACTTCATTGGGTGATCAGAGGTGTACATGATTGTTTGAGGGCCGAGTTTGTAGACACTTTCTTTTCGCTCGGTAACTGGAAACTGTACAGCGACTATGGCCTGGCTGGATGGATAACTTGCCAGATAAGCATAAGGGCCAACTTGCAAAAGAGTCGGCATATTAAAATGTGAATTCCCCACCTTCGGGTTGACTGTAGCAGCTGGTGCTACTACAGATTGAGAGTCTAGCCGCTGAATTATAGTGGCTAGGGTGTTATTGATCGCTGTTATCTGCTGGGAAGTTTCCCGACGTGTCAGCAGGAGGGCTTCCCAAAGAGCGTCTTCGCTGGTAGGAGGAATGTTCTGAGAGGGTTGGCGGTCTTAAGGTTGTGTGTTAACTGTTGATGCGTGAAAACTGCACCGAGGCAGCTAACACGGAGGGGGTGTTCGATCTCACAGGCTAGGAGAGGAACAGGATGAAGGTTGCGGGGATAGAGGAGAAGAGGGAAGCTTCTGAGTGCTCGAGAGTGGAGCAAGCAGCTTGTTAGAGGAGTTGCGGGGATAGAGGAGAGGCTGCTGAGAGCAAAGGAGGAGCTTGATCAATAGAGAAGGTTGATCAAGAAAGGAGGAGGTTGATCAGGAGCTATTGAGTAGACAGTTAATATGACGGTTGAGCTTGCAGGTCGGTTGTCGAGAGGGTTGAGTTGAGCTAGGCAGAAAGAGAGAGGGAGAGAGGGCCGCTAGCAACGGCAACATCAGACTTTGCCCGCCGCGGCTTGAAAGCCACTCTTGCGGTGGGATTTCCTTTTATCAATAGCGAGAGTTACAACTCGGTTGTACACCTTTTCAAGAAAGCAATAAGGGGTACAAAGGGAAGCTGGCGGCTAAGGAAGGAGAATGCCAGAGGAGGTCGTGCGGACTGAGCTAGGGAGGCTAGCAGACCGCGCGGCTAAGCAATGGAAGCAGACCGTGCGGACTGAAGATCCAGGTCGGCAGGCCGCGCGACTAAGCCGCAGAGATAAGTGCGGTCTGAGAATCGGAGTCCGCAGGAGGGCTGGCTGGCTGACTTAGGGCGCGAGAGCGATCCTCCGAGGGTAGAGAGCAGACCTCGACCTCCCATATGAGAGGTATGGGAGGCTATTTATAGGCCCGAGGAGGTAACGGCTTGCGGTGACGTTACCCCCGGTGAGACGGTAACTTGAGCGAGATGAAAACGGAGTTTGCGGAGTCCACAACAGGGCGCGCGGACTGAGACTTGGGCACTGAAGCCGAAGCTGCTTGGTAGAAATTGGAGAATGAGTGGCGGACTGCGATGCGGGTTCGCGGAGTCCATCACTGCTGAGCTGGGACTGTCCGCCAATTGCTGGGGTGTCGGATGATGGAAGCTATGTGGCGGACTGCGAGGAGAATCCGCGGAGTCCGCCACAGCTGAACTGAGAGCTGCAAAGGGTGCGGGCAACAGAGTGCCCGCTGATTCTGGCGAGTCCGCACGAGTGTATGCGGAGTGGGACTGCTCTTGGAGGATTTGATGTCTGGCGGGCTGGAAGGAGTCCACCACTACCGACTGAGTCCGCACGAAGGCTGCGGACTGAGGAGGAAGCTGCTACTACTGGCTGAGCCTGCGATAGGCCTGCGGACTGAGGAGGAGTTGACCCCGCCGTTTTTGAGAACCTGGTGCTGGCTAAGGAATGGGCGTACTGCATAGAGAGTCCGCCAAGTCCGTCAAGTCTGCGGCTGCTGCAAAGCTGAGTCCGCTTGCTGGAGATGGAGAGCATGACTGTTGAGGCTGTTGGGGGTCGCCAATGATGGCGGACTGGAAGTCTTGATTGCACTTCGAGTCCGACTGGCTCACGTGGGACTTGGAGGTTGCTGCTGGTCTTAGCGGATAGCTGGAGTTGGAGTCCGCGCCTTGCAGGTGGATTGGAGGAGTCGGCTGCCCATGTTGTTGGGTGAAGGGACTGAGCGACCTGTTGCCATCCTGGGCGGATAGGAAGTTAAGTCCGGCAGAGAGAGACCTGCGGATACAACCTCGTGGTTAAGTCGAAAAGGGGGCGGCCTGCGGAGGCGGACTGCGGAAGCAGTCCGCGAACCCTGCCGACCAAGGAAAGGCGCGCAGGCTGGGGGTCAGACCGCTGAGACCGCGCAGGCCGCGCGGCCTGAGCGGACAGAGACTTCTGTCCGCCCAACCTAAGGCATCACGGCCTCCAGGATTAACCCGGGGCAGGCCGCGATGAGCGAGCTGGCCCCTTAGGAAGGATCGCCGATTTCGGGGTTAACAATGTGCATTGATTTAATAAACTCTGAAAAAAATCGAACCACTTAGGGAAAAACTAGCTAGTCAAGAGATGCTGAAATCTGAAAACACCAAGCTAAAAGATGAACTTACAATATCTAATGAAAAAATTATTCTATTAAAAACTGAGTTATGTGAGCCTAAACAACTTGAGGAATCTCTCAATGGGAGAAGCCTTAAGCTGATGGACATCACATGCACAGTCAATGCCAGACTAAATGGCAAACTGGACTTCGGTGCATCATCAAGTTTGCCCCCATTCTTAAGAAGAATATTTTATCAACCCCCATTAAATTTGTTTCTGCTAAGGGCAAAGAAGTAACAACCATTAAACAAACCATAGAAGAAATGTCGAACTTAAAAGGTCAAAATAACAGAAACCAGAAAACAAGTAAAAACAAAGTTCAGCAGATTTCGTCGAACTTAGATCGACGAAATGTGGCCAGTTTGTCGAACTCAAGTCGACGAATGCTGAACGCAAATTTATATAATAATAAGTCGTCTTGCTGTGATCGACGAACTGTGTATGGTTCGTCAAGCCGAGATCGATGCACTTGGGGCACAGAAAATGAACTTGTTCATTCTCTAAGCAGAGATTGACGATCTCATTCCATTTAGTCGAACTCTGGTCGACGAACTCACAACAATTCGTCAAACCCAATCAGACTTAACAAAAATTATAATTATAACACCAACTCCAATCAAAATAAGAAACCATTTAACCCACTTGCAGATTGGATAATACCTCCCAGAAGATATCATCCATTAGGATATAAATCACAACCTGAGTATTATGTGATTTCAAGCTTTTCCTATCAGCAATATAAAGGACCCAAGGCAACCTGGGTCAAGAACAACTAACTGTTTTCACTGCAGGAAGAGGGCTATCCAGTGGTTAATCAAACATGGTATCTGGACAGTGGATGCTCCAAGCACATGACTAGCAGTAAGGACAACTTATACAATTTCAAGTCCAAGCTGGGACCAAAGGTAATCTTTGGTGATTCAAAGTGTGGTTAGTCTGAAGGCTATGGAGAAGCAAGGATTGGAGCAGTCACATTCAAGAAAGTGACTTATGTAAGAGGGCTCAAGCATAACCTTATCTCAATAAGCCAATTATGTGATGAAGGTTATCAGGTACATTTCAACTCAAAAACTTGTATTATTTCTAATAAAGAAAAATAAAATGTTTTAATTGGAAATAGACAAGGAAACATTTATTTAGTTGATTTTTATTCTACCAATTCAGATATTTGTCTGCTTAATATAGTTTGCAATCAAAATGAATTATGACATAAAAGGCTAGGACATGTACATATGAAAAACATTGCTAGGCTATCTAAAGACAACATTGTGAGAAGCTTACCTTCTGGTCCCTACAAGAAGGAAGGCCTTTGCAGGGCTTGTCAACTAGGCAAGCAAACTAAATTTAGCTTTAAGTCAGTAAATAAAAGTGATTCGCCTAGGATTTTGTATTTGCTACACATGGACCTCTTTGGACCCATTATTGTACAAAGTCTAGGAGGGAAATCCTATACCCTAGTTATTGTAGATGACTTCTCAAGATTCACTTGGGTGTTCTTTCTGAGATTTAAGTCAGATACCTTTAAAGTTCTTACAGATTTTTTCAGGACCATACAGATTGAGTACTCTACTCATGTTGCATTGATTAGAAGTGATCATGGTACAGAGTTTGAGTCTCTTCTTATGCATGAGTTCTGTGAGAAGGAAGGTATCAGACACTGCTTCTCAGCTCCTAGAACTCTCCAACAAAATGGGGTAGCTGAAAGCAAGAATAGGACCCTAATTGAAGTTGTAGGCACATTACTTGCAGATGCTTACATGCCACTATCCTTTTAGGCAGAGGCTATAAGCACAGCAAATTATGTACTGAACAGAAGTTTGATACATAAACTAAAGAATAGGACTCCCTATGAATTACTTAAAGGGAAGAAACCTAAGATCACCTATTTTAAAATATTTGGATGTGTATGTTATATACATAATAACAATAAGAAATACATTAGAAAGTTTGAAGCTAAGGCTGAAGAGGGAATTATTCTAGGATATTCCCAAGTAAGCAAAGATTATAGGGTGTTTAATAAATCATCTTTAAAAATTGAAGAATCAATTCATATTACTTTTGATGAGGCTAACATGTCTTGCAAGGAGAAAGAGATATCTACCAGTAATCCTTTGCAGGTACCTCACTTGTGTGAGAATTTGGATGGACTGAGGCTCACCCAAGAGGCTCCAACACATCCTTCTACACAGGTTGATGAAGACAGTGAAGAAGAACCTTTGGAAGAAGTTGAATCTCAGTCAACAGCAAATATAATTCCATAAGAGGAATTAATTCCAAATGCTATTGCTGAACCAACTCCACCTACTGACTTTGTCACACTTAGGGATCACCCCAGATCTCAAGTGATTGGAGACATGTCAGCAAGAGTACAGACAAGGCATCAACTCAACTAAGACTTGATTCTGAGCAGGATCCCCACTGGATCATTGCTATGCAAGAGGAACTCAAAAAATTTGAGAGATGTAGAGTTTGGATTTGGTTCCAAGACCCAAAGACTACCCAGTCATTGGAACCAAATTGGTATATAGAAACAAACTAGATGCCCAAGGTGTAATTGTGAGAAATAAGGCTAGGCTTGTTTCTCAAGGTTATAGGCAAGAAGAAGGGATAGACTATGACCAACATTTGCACCAGTTGCAAGATTGGAGGCAATCAGAATCTTTCTTGCCTATGCTGCTTACAAGAAGTTCAAGGTATATCAAATGGATGTAAAGAGTGATTTTCTGAATGGAGTACTAAAAGAAGAAGTCTATGTTGAACAACCTCCAGGTTTTATCTCTCCAACTCATCCTTATCATGTATTTAAATTGCATAAAGCCCTCTATGGTCTAAAGCAAGCTCCAAGAGCTTGGTATGAGACCTTAGCTAGCTTTCTGATAGAGCATGACTTCACTAGAGGCATAGTAGATAAAACATTATTCATTAGGCACTATAAGGATAAAATCTTGTTAGTACAAATTTATGTGGATGACATCATATTTGGGTCTACTGACTCTAAATTATGCAAGAGGTTTTCTGACCTCATGCATTCTAAGTTTGAGATGAGTAGCACGGGTGAGCTCTCCTACTTCCTTGGTCTCCAAGTGAAGCAGCTACCTGATGGCATCCTCATCTCCCAGGCTAAATATGCTAAAGAGCTTATTAAGAAGTTTGGAATGGCTAATGCCTCAGCAAAGAAAACACCTATGGCCACTAATGCTGTAATAGATTCTGATCCACATGGGAAACCTGTTGACTAGAAGTTATATAGGGGCATTGTTGGGTCCCTATTATATCTTACAGCTAGCAGACATGATATCATGTTTGTCACATGCCTTTGTGCTAGGTTCCAAGTGAACCCTAAAGAATCTCACCTAATTTTTCAAAAAAGAATTTTGAGATATATAAAGAATTATCCTAGTCTAGGCCTTTGGTATCCTACTGAGTCAGAATTTGAGTTAACTGGATACTCAGATGCTGACTTTGCTGGATGCAGGATGGACAGAAAAAGTACCTCAGGAACCTGGCAGTTCCTTGGTATGAGATTAGTCTCTTGGTTTTGTAAGAAACAATCTTTTGTGTCCACATCAACTGCTGAAGCAGAATACATTGCAGCTGGCAGTTGTTGTTCACAGATGTTATGGATTCAGAATCAACTCATGGACTATAGTTTCAACTTAAATAATTCAACTCTACTATGTGATAACACAAGTGCTATATCCATATCACAGAATCCAGTCCATCATAGTAGGACTAAGCATATAGACATTAGGCATCATTTCATTAGAGAGTGTGTAGACAAAAATAAAAAAAAACTTGTTTATATCTACACTGATTTACAAAAAGCTGATATTTTCACCAAACCCTTGGATGAAAGAAATCACTTGTTCTTTATAAATTAGCTTGGGATTATCAATGGAGAAGCCTTAGTTTAATTTCTGTCTGCACTCGACAAATTTGCCAAAGTTCGTCGAACGGAGCTCGACGAACTGAGGAATGTTCTTGAGATATTCGTCGAACGGAGATCGACGAACTCTCTGTGAGTGAAGTTATTTTCGTCGAACGGAGATCGACGAATTTGCTTCAGAAAACTTTCGTCGAACGAAGCTCGACGAAATGTCTTCAAATCTTCAGACTGAGCTCGACGAATTGTTTACCTCCAAATTATTTCGTCGACCTCAGATCGAACAATTATTTTATTTTTTGTGGAATGGAGTTTGTCGATTCATATTCTGGAAAACATTATATCTAGGTTTTCTTCGACCTCCATCCCGTGCTTTCAGTTCCTTTGCACTTGATCGTTGTTTTTCTCTTGCAGGTGCTCTAATGGCGATTCCAGCAGGAAATCTTGCGGCAATGAAATTCGACACCAGCTTTGATGTCGATTTTGATTCATTCCAGCATTCAGACCCAATCTTCCTAGAAATCCTGCAACTGCTTGAAGAACAGCAGTTAAAGACTCTGATGTCAACCAGGATCAAACTCGCCAGCACTGAAATCAAAGAGTGGGTCTATACTTCCTCCACCACAGATGAGAACACTATGACAGGGACAGTATCAGGTAATGTTATTTCTCTTACTCCCGCAGTCCTAACAGAAATTTTTGAGTTAAGTAATGGTGAAGAAGAGTTGTAAATTGATACTAAGGAATATGATGTAATGTTGGGTATGATGGGTTACTCTGGAGAAACCCCAAATAAGTTGCTGAAGAAACACATGTCTGCTAAATTTAAATTCCTAGCAGACATTGTGGGCAAAGTGTTGCTGGGAAAGCACACTGCTCATGACTACATAACCATGCACCAATTCCTGGTTATGTGTGTTGTGGTTAACAAGAAGAAGTTAAACTGGGCTCGGATCATGTTTGATCTGATTAAGAAAAAGAATACAATGAAAGAAGTCTATTTTGGAAGAATCTTAGGGATCTTCCTAAAAGAAAAGACTGATGAATACCTGGAATCCCAGACCATATTCATCAATGCCTCTAAGAGGCTCACATGTTCCCTCTTTAGCAGGTGGGAAAGGACCATCACCAAGCCCTCCAAGGATTCTTCCTCTTCCACCAGGGCTTCTGAGGGTACTAGGGATGTTCCAGCCACTTCCCACCCAACTGAAGAGATGCCTCCTCCACCTCCATCACCTCCAGCCATCCAACCTCATCCTTAGATGGGACACCAACTTCCCTCCTCTTCCATCATTCCTTATCTTCAACAACCACAACAACAACCACAACAGCAACTAGTTCATATTCCTACTCCAGCTCCATCTCCTGCAAATTCTCCACCAATAGATATCACTGACATCCCCTCTTCTCCTCTTCATTAATCTCACCAACCCTCTCCTTTACAATCACCACAACCAACCCCACCTCAATCCCCCCATGGTACACCCATTCCATCACCACCTTCATCTCCCTTACCCCACCATCTGGACACCATCCCCTTCTTCAATCTGCCTTCATCCCCCATCCATACTTCTTCTCCACCAGATGAACCAATGCAAGATGCACCACATCCACCTCCACCATCCTCCTCCATTCCTACTTCTGTCTCCATTGCTACACCCTCTACACAACCCTCTGCATCTCCACTATTGGATCACTCAATCATACCACCACTCATTTCCCTTCTCACTCCCCTTCTTAAAACCATTATAGCAGAGGCAATTTCACCTCTTGCTACTTTCATTTCCTCCCTTGCTGCCCAAATATTTGCTCTCTCTGCACCTTCCTCTTCAGTTAGGGGCCTGGCTCCAGTGTGCACTGAAACCAAGCAGGGGGAGATACTCCATGAAGAAGAAGCAGCAGCAGCAACAGCAGCAGTAGCAACAGTAGTAGCAGCAGTAGAAACAACAACAACAGCAGCAGACACAGTAGAAAAAGCAGATGCTGATGATGAATTCATGGATTTCATTAATTTTATTGAAACAGATATGAAAATAGATACTGTGGATGATACAGTAACATAGGAAACAATAACTGCTGGTATTTTATTATAAATCCCATAATAGATTTGTTAAATTTATTGAGAACTTTTGATATAGTTCATTTGAACTTTCTTCCAGAATACAGTACTAAGCCATCCATGGATATAATCACATATACCTCACCCATAAGCCCCAAAGTTGCCAAGCAACTAAAGGCCACTCTTGCTGTAATAGAGATTCTAGCCATTCCATCTCCTCACAGAGCTGTTTCACCCATTGTCTCATCTCCTCTTTACCCAGTATTTGTTATGGATGATTCACCACTGCCTGATCTTGATGCACTAATCATGGAAGATATAGAAGAGGAAAATAAGACAGTTGCTGAAAGCACTAAAGTGTACAGTTCTCCATCTCCATCTCCTACTCCAGCTCTAGTTCCAGCTCCTCCTCCAGCTCCCTCCCAGGCTGAGAAACCTCTGATATCTGTTGAAGCCCTGAAAGAAATAAATGCAATGTATGATAATCCTCAGGATTCTACTGATGATGATGAGGAGGAGGAGGACTCAGATTATGAGCCCAAGAAAAAGAAAGTTTCCAAGAAGAGGATAGCTCCTCCACCTCCTACCCCAAAACCCAATCCTACAAATGATACTCCTTACTATATACTTCAGAAGATCACACCCTACAAGGGCATGCCAGCATGGATGTGGCTGTCCAAGAATGAACAGAAAGAAAGAAAGAAAAGCATGAGGTATTCCCCACCTCCTCAAAGATACAGAAAGGATCCTCCTCCTCCACCACCTGTTGCTGGTGCTTTTAGTTCTTCAACTCCAAGGAATACCCAGTTTCAGACCTATCAGAGACATCAGGGTAGATCCTCCTCTTCAGGAAGCAGCCAACAAAGACAGTATTCATCTGGCAAGCAGCACCAACAACAACAGCAGCAGCATCATCAACAACAACAACAGCAATTCCATGAACATCAAAAGGCTGAAAGCCCCAAAAGACCTGCTTCCCCACCTGTACCCTTTGAAGATCCAGAGTCATCTACAACTGCTAGGATGGCCAGATTCCAGGAATTAGTTGGCATATCCATGATCAACAAAGCAAAAGCTGAAGGAAAGGATCCATCTCAATACTCTACAATGTCCAAATACAGAAAGGAAGAACTGAACAGGTTTGCTAAGGCTAACAAGTTTTTTAATGTTGATGATTATATAAAACTACATCCAGAAGCAGTAGTGCCCAGGGCTACATCTCTTAATATCATTGGGGCTGCTGACATGACAATTACCAAGGCTCAAGCTGCAGATTCTAACAGGGAAATCATATTTACACAGTCTGGAGACAAAGCCAAAGAGGAGAAGCACAAGGAGAAGAAGAAGAAGAAGAAACAAACTTTGAACTGTCTTTAGTCTTTCTGAGTAACTTTAAACTGCTTATCTATTTCTTGACACAAAGCTTATTGTATATATATATATCTCCTGCACATTTAAATTTTTCATGACAGATATATGTTTTATTGCTTTGTTATTAATGTGAGTCTATAATTAGTGCCCTTACCCAAATAGGAGGAGATTGTTGGATCCCTAGTTGGATTTGGGCTAGGTTCACTAAATTAGGATGTTTGACCCAACATATATAGCCAGGGTCATGTATGTGTCCTAGAGTCTAGGCCATGTCCTTAGAGTCAACACTATATGGACCAGCCACCAACAGACTGCAGAAGACTCAAGACTTAGAGAAATTTCAAAGACTTAGAAAATGAGTTCGACGTTCGTTGAACTCAGGTCGACGAAAGTCGTGCTCAGCTCGACGAAATCAGAGACAATTCTCTGAGCTGAGCTCGACGAACTTGAAATCAGGTCGACGATTTCCAGAGTATACTTCAACATTCCAAGTCCAGAATTCTTCACACTTAACTCCAGTCGACGAACTTAGTTCTCTGGTCGACAAACTTAGTTATCAGGTCGACGAACTTAGTTCTCAGGTCGATGAACTTAGTTCTCAGGTCGACGATCTCTAAGTATTCTACTTCAACATCTTGTTCCAGAAACATCTAAGTATTCTAAGTTCAGGATCACACTCCAGTCGACGAACTCACCTTCTCAGCTCGACAAACTTAGACCACAGTCTTGGAAAGATTTATCAAGTAGCAGTTAGAAGTTCTCTGCTCGACGAAATTAGATCTTAGGTCGACGAACCCAGTTCTGAGGTCGACGATTTCTGGACATGTTACTTCAACATTCTTAGTCCAAGAAATAAGGAATTTTGAACTCCCGTCAACGAAGTTATATTCTCAGCTCGATGAACTTGATACACAAAGTTGACAAAGGTTCCAGAGAAAGGAGTTCTGTCTTCATCTCGATGATCTTGGATCTCAGCTCGACGAATAAAGATTATCTGGTCGACGAACTTGACTTCTCAGTTCGATGAACTCTAGACCCTGCTCGACGAATTCTGTTCTTTGTTCAACGAATTCTGTAAAGTTCCAGACTTAGAAATTTCCCTCCCTCTATCTCTTTTCTATTGTAATAATTCCTGAGTAATCAATGCATAAATATTCTCTTAATATTACCATTAGAAGCAAGCATTGATTACTATCTTCGTCAGGATTATTGCTTGCATTTTTTCCATGGGACAGTTGGGGAAATCAATCAATGCAAATATTCTCCAGGCCGTCAGCATTAAATTAAGAAAGAAATTCAAATTTCAAAGGGAAATCATATGGAAAATATAAAAGGGATTTTCTTCATCTCTCTTGACAGTACGCTGAGAAACAAGAGAAAAAGATACCTACAGAGAAGATAGAATACAGTGATACACAGAAACAAGCTCGAGACCAGAGAAAGAACATCAGGCTGAAGAAGAAGAAGAACAATCATTCAAATCAAGAGTCTTCTTCTGTCTTCATTCAGGATTCTTCAAAGGATAACAAACATTCAATCTGTCAAGAAGTTCCTGGAGTTCTTCTGGTCAAAGCAAAGTTTGAAGACCTATCACCTTGCAGCAAGGCTTCAACTTCCTGAACCATTCTATATCTCAGGGGGGAGCCTTTTCTAACATCATTTTTCCACTAGAGTCTTCTCAATTGTATCTGAGAAAGAGAAGGCAAAATCACTCTCTCATCGCCCACTGTATAAAGGGTTCTTAACTCCCTTCAAAAGTTATTCCTGCTTGCAAGTCACCTGACCAAAAGAGTTGAGGATTGGTTTTTGAGCACCTGATCAAAAGCTCATTGGTGGAAGTCACCTGATCAAAAACCTGAGTGGATTCCTACTAGGGTGGTAGAAGAGTAGATGTACCCAGGTTGGGGAACAACTATAAAATTCTTGTGTTGTCTAGGTTGCTCTTTTCTTTTGTTCTTGTTGTGGCTGTGCTAGTTAGGTTGTTGTGTTTGTGTTTTTAATTTAATATCTGCAGCACTAGTAATAGATTGAATTTATTAGCAAAATTTTATAAACCCTAAATACTCTATTCAACCCCCCCACCCCTCTAGAGTATTTAAGATCTAACTCTTACTTTCACAATTTGCTGGATCAAAGAAGAAGTTAGGGCTGATATCTGCTCAGTACAGATCGGGAGATATTCCTGAAGAAGAAGAAGCAGATTCATCTTCTAGTTGATTCCAGAATAAGTCGGGCATCATTTCAAGATCTCTTTATCATCTTATTACTGTGAAGAAGAAGTTAGGACTGATATCTGCTCAGTCCAGGTAGACAGGCACAAAGAATTTTCTCTAGTGTCTGTAATTCATCATCTCTAATATTTCTTTGTAAGATTCATTCTGAATCTTAGTGGTAAGGCTAAGGCCTGAATTGTAATCCTGTATTATAAAGGCTGAGGTAGGACAGGAGTTGCCTGAGTTGTAGGTGTGTGTATTCACACTGAGGTAAGGCAGGATTGCCTGAGTTGTAGGAGTGTGGAGTCAATCTGAGGTAGGGTTCTTGGGAAGAACTTGAGTTGTAGGATCTTGGAGATCTGAGTGGTAGGGCTTGTGCCCGAGTTGTAGGAGCATGTTGGGCTCTGAGCTGTAAGATCTGAGGATCTGAGAAAGATAGAAGGAAGTTTGGCCGAATTTAGTATACTGCTAGGTTAGTATAGGGGGAAGTGGATGTACCAATCAATTGGGGAACCACTATAAAATTATGTGTACAATGCTGTGTTGGTTTTGATTGTGATGAGATTGCTATGATGTGATATTAATCGATTAGTTGCTTAAGTTTTTGGAATTTGACTGATTCATCCCTCCCCCCTCTAGGTGATTTGTTGTTCTTGAAATCAAAACTTTCAAGTGATATATGTAACGCCCCGAAACTCAAAGGAGCAAAAGGGGGACGTTTTGGGCCAGTTTGGGTTCTGGCTGCAGGCACACGGCCTGGGACACAGGCATGTCCCAGGGAGTGTCAAGCCTGTATCGACACTCAGTCGGGAAGTCGACACTTTGGTCTCGACATTGTGTCGAGACTGGGCACACGGCCTGCGACACGGGCGTGTCGCAGGGCGTGTCGACCCGTGTCGACACTTAGCCACGAAGTCGACACTCTGCGCTCGACGAAGTGTCGAGACATGGCACACGGCCTATGACACGGGCGTGTCGCAGGGCGTGTCGACCTGTCTCGACGATCGTCCCGGGGAGTCGACAAGTTTTGCTCAACGATGCGTCGAGACAAGGCACACGGCCTAGGACACGGGCGTGTCCAAGGCCGTGTCATCAGGTCGACGATCTTCACTCGACGAAGCGTCGAGTATCGAGACTGTGTACACTGCCTGGGGTCCAGGCGTGTTGAGGTGACACGGGTAAGGACACGGGCGTGTCCTAGAACCCGTGCAGTGCTTGGGTTGATTTTGGGGAAAAATGATGGGGTACACGGCCGTGTCAGGTGGAACACGGGCGTGTCAGATCGAACACGGGCGTGTTCGATACCCATGTGAGGTTCCAGGTGATTCGATTTTGACGGCGAATGAGGCACACGGCCCTGGACACGGGCGTGTGCCAGGCTGTGTTCGATCCAGATTGGGCATTTCAGTCCCGAATCAAAGCCGTTCGTTTCCTTATTTTGAGATCCAACGGCTGGGGGTTGTTCCTGAAGGGATATTCCCGGGTTTGGGCTTTCAAAACTCTCACTTTTTCTTAAGTGTTCTCTTTCTAAAGCCTTAGAGAGAGAGGAGAGCCAAGGGAGGAAGAAGGAGCTAGATCGCGCCATTGGAGGAGCTTCGAAGCTCCGAATTGCAAGCCGACTCCGGATCCACGGAGGCAAAGCTAGTGCGGTGCTTTTCATCCGATTACTTTTCGATGGCGCCAAAGAGGAACGCTAGGGTAACGATCCTCATCTTGAGCATGAGTAGCTCTCTTTCTTTGCATAGGAAGCCCGCTCTCGCGAGTTTGCGGAGAGTTGGAGGCATTCCTTCGGGTAGATATGTGAAGTCCCCGTTGTTTAGAGTCCGTAAGCAAGAACGGACATAGGCATGATGTGTGAAGCCTACCCGGACATGTTGGTCTGGATCGGTGATGTTGCATTGCATATATGCCGGAGAAGACTCCGTGCTATGGTTTGTTTTTCGGGTTTTCTACGCGGTAGATTGCAGCAGGGAGCCTTGGGGACTAACCCAAAGGTGCACCCGGAAAACTGGGCTGAAATGAGATCTTGCCAACATGGAGGCCTGAGAGCCAACTTGAACATAACCGAGTTATGTGAAATTGTGTGACGAAAATGGGACTCGGGAGAAGTTTGACCTGCGCAAATGGCTTAAATTGTCGTTGCGATGTGAGCACGGGTTAGATGGAACCGTACCCATATCTATGTCGTTCGGGTTAAAGAGACCTAAGGTTACGTGGCACTTGCCGTTGGCATAGATGAGAGTCTTCGGCGGTCAATGGCTTAAATTGACGTGACCCATGCCGGGAAGACAAATTGCTCATATGTTTGGTCGTCAAAGTGGCGGTGGTGGGTCCGGAATGTCCATGGCTTTAACTGACGTGACATCGACCGGTTCACCAAGAATGTGCCCTGAGTGCACGGGGTGTGTGGCCGTGTGAGCCTACGCCTGTGATGTAATGAATACTATTATATTGCTCGCTTGTGCTAATAAAACTGCAGGGAAGGAGCATTGCCGCCCCGAGTTGGGGGCGGGATCGTTATAATTTGGTCAGCATTGCTGACCGTTGCCTTTTTGTTTGCCACCGTGCGGTGGTTATGTTGCTTGCAGGTGCTGCTGGACCATGCGGTCAATAGCGGGCTAAAGCCCAAATGCGAAGCCGTCCCTTGAAGGCCTATTTGGAAGTGTTTATTGCTTTATTCATGTGTGACCGGCATGCGTGCCGTGGTTTGTAAAACATGTAATAAGAAGTGAAACATTTTGTAAGGCCTTAAGGCTTATTTTGGGTATTTTGTATAACATTCCTAATTTGTACTAGTGGACATTCATGCTCTAATGCTTGGTTCTTTCTTGCAACTTTTATAAACTGCTTCCGCTAGAATGCTCTGTGTAGGACGTTGAGATTGTTTGGATGGTTTCCATAAGTAACCACCCGGTCTGTCTGTGGCATACGGCATCGGGCCCCGGCCGGACCTACTGCTATATGTTATTTGACGGATAGGGGGTGTTACAATTTGGTATCAGACTACTAATTTTGGTCGGGCTTAAGGGAATTCGTGGACGAATTCTTTTTAAGGGGTGGTGAGCACATTGTGTGCGTCATCATAATAACAGTAAAACGAACCCATGAATGTCCACTTAGGAATGAAAATACTCGTGTTTGAGGAACCTGCGTGTTCCTATAATTGTTGTTCGCAATTTTATTTGGTCGCTTAACGGTGTTTTGTACCACTATAGGTGACCGGAAGCGGTGCTGGACAGCCAGAATGTCTGGTTTCTGAGGAGCATAGTGCACCCGGTGAGGTGTTTGAGCCTCCTCCTTCGTATGAAACCGTTAGAAGGATCGTAGAAGTGGTGTTCGCTGTGACGGGTGCACAGCTTGGAGGAAATGTACAACCCTGCGCCCCTGTTGTGGCTTCAACGCCGGTGGGCGTGATGCAGCAGATGACCTTTAGTAGACCATTGGGGCAGCAGCAGCTGAATATGCATTTAGTGCAGGGAGCGCACAAAGTTGAGGAATATTTGCAAGCATTTCTTCTGATAAGTCGCTACCCATGCTTCGAGTTGGATAACGAACAAGCTACAGTCGATAGATTTTATAATGGCCTGCGTGCCGAGTTACGAGTTCTACTGCTAGGACCAAAGTTATTGGGATTCCGAGCCTTGGTGGAATCAGCTAGATCTTTGGAGGCAGATCTGAGGAAGACCCTCCCGATGCCAGCGACCATGGTATCGAACTATACAAACCCCATAAGAGCTGCATCCGGCAGAATGCTGGAGAAAGGGGCTATGAAATCGACTAGTAAAGTTACTTACACTTGTCATACTTGTGGAAAGAAAGGGCACTTTGCCCGAGACTGTTGGAATGGTGCTCGAAAGGGTAAGAAAGCTATGTCAGGAGCGGTCAAGGATGTTAGTGCAAAGGAAATGGCATTCAAAGTGCTGAACACCTCAAAGTCTGTATATCGTAAATGGTATAAAAGCATAGGACTTCGGGTTTAGCTCCTTCTAGTGCTTCTTGGGCGACTACGGGTCAGACCCCGGGCACATGTTTCAACTGTGGGGAGCCGGGGCATTATGCTCGTGAGTTCCTAAAGCCCTGGAGGAAGCACGCCGTCGTGACGACATGTATGGTTTAAAGATAGTTTTGCCTTAAACACTTGTCGCCCTTGTGCATGTTAGCTTAGAACTATTTGTGCTAAGCTTTGTTGCGACTTTACTTTATCTGCGAGAGCACCGTTCGTTTAGGGAGCTTCGCATTCCTTTATTAGGAATTATATTATGCGTCGGAGTACCTCCTTTGATGGTAAAAGACAAATTGGATGTGTTATAGTCCAATGGTGCTCATTGTGCGCGGGTAGACGTTGTTGCGCTTAGTTTTGGATTGAGAATCAGGAGTTCGATTTGCAAGCATCGTTACTTCCGTTGGTGGAGTTCGACGTTATATTTGGTATGGACTGGCTCTCGGAGCAGCAAGCCAATATAGATGCGGTAGTAAGGAAGTCAAGCTGGGAGCAAGTCGTGAGATGACCTTTACGGGCTCGAAGAGGTCGAGCAAGACATTGGCGTCTGCTCTTCAGGTGGTGAAGGCGGTTTGTGCCGGAGCAGAACTGTTCTTTACACTAGTGGAGGTTGCAAAGCCGAAGCCCACATTGGATTGTATTTCAGTGGTATCGGAATACCCTGATGTGCTCCCTAGAGATCTTCCTGGAGCCCCGCCTCGACAGGAGATAGATTTCATGTTTGAGCTAGTACCAGTGCAAAGCCTGTGTCACGCTCTCCATATCGGCTAGCGCCTAAGGAAATGGCGGAGCTGAAGGTGCAACTTCTAAAAGTTGTTGGAGCAAGGGTATGTGCGTCCGAGTCCTTCGCCTTGGAGCGCACCGACCCTCTTTAGTAAGAAGAAGAACGGAAGCTTGAGGCTATGTATTAATTATCGGGAGCTCAACAAGTTGACGGCAAAGAACAAGTACCCAATCCCAAGGATCGATGATCTTTGTGATCAGTTGGTCGGGCCAACGACGTACTCTAAAGTAGTTAAGGGAGAGTGATATCCCTAAGATAACGTTCAGTACAGGATACGAACGCTACGAGTTTAGGGTCATGCCGTTTGGGCTGACTAATGCGCCGTCAGTGTTCATGGATTTGATGAACAGGACTTTCAGGGAGTACTTGGACCATTTCGTGATCGTCTTCATCGACGATATTTTGGTGTACTCGCAAAGTGAGGAAGATCACTTCAGGCATCTTCATTTGGTGTTGGAGACGCTAAGGAGAAATCAGTTGTATGCCAAGTTCTCGAAGTGCGAGTTTTGGCTATCCTCAGTGGCGTTCCTCGGGCATATAGTAAGTGGAGAGGGTATTGCTCTGGATCCGGCGAAGATTGTTGCGATGCGGGAGTGGCCTGAGCTTTATACGGTACGGTAGCGGAAGTCCGCAGTTTTCTGGGGCTTGCCGGCTAATACAGGCGCTTCGTAGAGAACTTCTCGTGGATAGCGTGACCCCTCACTACTTTGACGAGGAAGGAGCAGAAGTTCTTTTGGACGCCGGAGTGCGCGCGAACTTTTGAGGAGTTGTAATGTCGGTTGACCACGGTGCCAGTGCTGACTTCGCCGAGTGGGACCGAAGGCTATGAGATTTAATAGCGATGCTTCGGGCAGCGGGTTGGGTTGCGTACTACTGCAACACGAAAGTGTAATAGCGTATGGCGCGAGACAGCCAAAAGTGCACGAGAGGAACTATCCGGTCCATGACCTGTTGTTAGTGGTCGTGAGTTTTAGACTTGGAGCTGTGGAGGCATTATTTGTACGGTATGACGATGGATATCTACGCCGATCACAAGAGCGTGAAGTATCGGATTGGTCAGAAGGATCTAACTTTGCGCCAGCATAGGTGGATGGAGTTCTTGGGAGACTATACATTCAAGATCCACTACGCGCCTGATAAAGGGAATGCGGTTGCTGACGCGGTGAGTCGTTGAGCCCCAGCTCAAGCCAATTGGCTATCGGTGCATGATGAGCGGTTGGTGCGAGAGTTGGAGGCGTTGGAGATTGTTTATGTGGACAAGCAATCAAGTGCTGAAGCAGTTCTGAATTGGACTGAAGTCCAATATGACCTGGCTGATCGTATTCGGCAGGCTTAGGATATGGATGCTCATATGAAGCAGTTTGTGGTAGAGACTCTGGATGGGTCAAATTCCCAATTCATCGTGGAGGACGGATTGCTTTGGAAAGACGGTCGTCTGTGCGTCCCAAGTGTGGGCAATTTATGGGTGGAGTTGTTGTACGAGGCACACTCTACCAAGTACTCGATTCACCCGGGGAGCACAAAGATGTACCGTGATGTTAAGAAACTGTTTTGGTGGTCGGGTTTGAAGAAAGGTGTGGCGCTATGCGTAGCGAAGTGCCGAACTTGCACCTTGGTGAAGGCAGAGTGCCAAAAGCCGGGAGGATCTCTTAAGTCCTTGCCTATTCCGGATTGGAAATTCGACGACAGCTCTATGAACTTTGTGCACGGTTTGCCAAGGTCGCAAAGGGAGAACGACGCCATTTGGGCGGTCGTAGATCAATTGTCGAAGGTGTCGCATTTTATTCCGCATAGGAAGGACGATCCGGTGGAGAAGTTGGCAAAGCTTTAGGTGGATAACATAGTACGACTTCATGGTGTGCCCCACAACATCGTGAGTGACCGAGATGGGCGGTTCGGGTCCAATGATTGGAGGCTGGTGCAGCAAATGTTGGGAACAAAGCTGAAATTCAGCACAGCCTTCCATCCGCAAACGGATGGGCAGACCGAGAGGGTCAATAGAACTAAGGAAGACATGTTCCGCATGTGTGTCTTGGATTTCGGAAAGCAATGGGAAGACCACCTTTATTTGGTGGAGCTGGCATACAACAATAGCTACCAAGCGAGTATTCAGATGGCGCCTTTCGAGGCCCTATATGGTAGAAAATGTCGCACGCCGTTGTCTTGGTTAGAAATGGGTGAGTCAAGGTTGTATAAGCGATCGGAAGTGGAGGGTGCTACTTCTTTGGTGCGAACCATTCGGGAGAGGTTGCTTATCGCTCAGGACCGGCAAGCAAAGTACTATAATGCCAAGCACAGGAACGTGGAGTTCGCTGTGGGCGATTATGTATACTGAAAGATCAAGTCGTTCAAGGGTGTCTCGCGGGTGCGGCGATTGAAAAAGCCAAGCCCGAGGTACCTTGGGCCGTTTGAGGTTCTGGAGCGGGTTGGGGAAGCGGCCTATCAATTCAAGTTTTCAGTAGAGCTTAGTGGTCTACATGATGTATCCCATATTTCGGTGCTACAGAAGGCGGTGCCAGAGCCTACGCGAGTGATCGCGGTCGATCAAGAACCGGTTGGTAGTGGGTTGATGACAAAAGTAAAGCCAGTATGGATTGAGGACTCGAAGGTCAAGCGACTACGCAATAACGAGATCAGGTTGGTCAGGGTCCGGTGGGACAATTGCGGTCGTGAGGGGCTCTCTTGGAAGTGAGAGCAGACAATGCTTGACGAGTATCCGGAGTTGTTCCGCTCAGGTACAAATTTTGTTTTTGTACATGTATTTCCTTTATATAATTTCGTGGACGAAATTCTTTTAAGAGGGGGAGAGTTGTAACGCCCCGAAACTCAAAGGAGCAAAAGGGGGATGTTTTGGGCGAGTTTGGGTTCTGGCTGCAGGCACACGGCCTGGGACACAGGCGTGTCCCAGGGCATGTCAAGCTTGTGTCGACACTCAGTGGGGAAGTCGACACTTTGGTCTCGACATTGTGTCGAGACTGGGCACACGGCCTGCGACACGGGCGTGTCGCAGGGCGTGTCGACCCTTGTCGACACTGAGCCGCGAAGTCGACACTCTGCGCTCGACGAAGTGTCGAGACATGGCATACGGCCTGCGACACGGGCGTGTCGCAGGGCATGTCGACCTGTCTCGACGATCGTCCCGGGGAGTCGACGAGCTTTGCTCGACGATGCGTCGAGACAAGGCACACGGCCTAGGACACGGGCGTGTCCAAGGCCGTATCATCAGGTCGACGATCTTCACTCGACGAAGTGTCGAGTATCGAGACCGTGTACACGGCCTGGGGTCCAGGCATGTTGAGGTAACACGGGTAAGGACACGGGCGTGTCCTAGAACCCGTGCAGTGCTCGGGTTGATTTTGGGGAAAAATGATGGGGTACACGGCCGACCACACGGCCGTGTCAGGTGGAACACGGGCGTGTCAGATCGAACACGGGCGTGTTCGATACCCGTGTGAGGTTCCAGGTGATTCGATTTTGACGGCGAATGAGGCACACGGCCCTGGACACGGGCGTGTGTCAGGCCGTGTTCGGTCCAGATTGGGCATTTCAGTCCCGAATCAAAGCCGTTCGTTTCCTTATTTTGAGATCCAACGACTAGGGGTTATTCCTGAAGGGATATACCCGGGTTTGGGCTTTCAAAACCCTCACTTTTTCTTAAGTGTTCTCTTTCTAAAGCCTTAGAGAGAGAGGAGAGCCAAGGGAGGAAGAAGGAGCTAGATCTCGCCATTGGAGGAGCTTCGAAGCTCCAAATCGCAAGCCGACTCCGGATCCACGGAGGCAAAGCTAGTGCGGTGCTTTTCATCCGATTACTTTAAGATGGCGCCAAAGAGGAATGCTAGGGTAACGATCCTCATCTTGAGCATGAGTAGCTCTCTTTCTTTGCATAGGAAGCCCGCTCTCGCGAGTTTGCGGAGAGTTGGAGGCGTTCCTTCAGGTAGATATGTGAAGTCCCCGTTGTTTAGAGTCCGTAAGCGAGAACGCACATAGGCATGATGTGTGAAGCCTACCCGGACATGTTGGTCTGGATCGGTGATATTGCATTGCATATATGCCGGAGAAGACTCCGTGCTATGGTTTGTTTTTCGGGTTTTCTACGCGGTAGAATGCAGCAAGGAGCCTTGGGGACTAACCCAAAGGTGCACCCGGAAAACTGGGCGGAAACGAGATCTTGCCAACATGGAGGCCTGAGAGCCAACTTGAACATAACCGAGTTATGTGAAATTGTGTGACGAAAATGGGACTCGGGAGAAGTTTGACCTGCGCAAATGGCTTAAATTGTCGTTGCGATGTGAGCACGGATTAGATGGAACCGTACCCATATCTATGTCGTTCGGGTTAAAGAGACCTAAGGTTACGTGGAACTTGTCGTTGGCATAGATGAGAGTCTTCGGCGGTCAATGGCTTAAATTGACGTGACCCATGCCGGGAATACAAATTGCTCATATGTTTGGCCGTCAAAGTGGCGGTGGTGGGTCCGGAATGTCCATGGCTTTAACTGACGTGACATTGACCGGTTCACTAAGAATGTGCCCTGAGTGCACTGGGTGTGTGGCCGTGTGAGCCTACGCCTGTGATGTAATGAATACTATTATATTGCTCGCTTGTGCTAATAAAACTGCAGGGAAGGAGCATTGCCGCCCCGAGTTGGGGGCGGGATCGTTATAATTTGGTCAGCATTGCTGACCGTTGCCTTTTTGTTTGCCACCGTGCGGTGGTTATGTTGCTTGCAGGTGCTGCTGGACCATGCGGTCAATAGCGGGCTAAAGCCCAAATGCGAAGCCGGCCCTTGAAGGCCTATTTGGAAGTGTTTACTGCTTTATTCATGTGTGACCGGCCTGCGTGCCGTGGTTTGTAAAACATGTAATAAGAAGTGAAACATTTTGTAAGGCCTTAAGGCTTATTTTGGGTATTTTGTATAACATTCCTAATTTGTACTAGTGGACATTCATGCTCTAATGCTGGGTTCTTTCTTGCAACTTTTATAAACTGCTTCCCTAGAATGCTCTGTGTAGGACGTTGCGATTGGTTGGATGGTTTCCATAAGTAACCACCCGGTCTGTCTGTGGCATACGGCGTCGGGCCACGGCCGGACCTACTGATATATGTTATTTGACGGATAGGGGGTGTTACAATATCAGAGAGAGGTTGCTCAAGATAGACTTAACAGTCTGAGTTGATCTCCAAGGGCAGCTATCAGAATGCCGAGATGGGTTTAGGGGAGAATCATAAAGAACTTGGATTCATGAAACTTCCACTTTGCAAGAAGGAGACCTTTGACATCTGGAAGGAAATGGTCAGACTTTTCATGGAATCTTCTGATCCTAGTATATACATCACAGTACAGGAAGGGCCCTCATCCCAATGAATACATCAGTTCTTGATGTAATTATGAAGACTCCAAAGTAGTATTTTGAAATGACTAAAGATGAAATCATCTTAGATACAATGGATAAGAGAGCACAAAACATTATTGTTAGTGACATAGATGACTCAACCTTCCAAAACCTAGTCCACTACAAGACAGCTAAGGAGATATGGGACACACTAGTTGTCTACATGGAGGGGTCTGAAGAAGTGAGGGAGGACAGGAAGTCCATGCTCAATCAGCAGTATGAAAGCTTCAGGCAGGACAAGTTAGATGACATTGTCGAGTGCTATAAGAAGTTTTTTTAGAATTGTGAATGAGCTGAAGATATATGGCAGAGTCTTCAGCACTTATGAATTGAATGACAAGTTCCTCAGGTCTTTAACTAAAGACTGGGACACAAAAAATTGTGTTGTCAGAGAAGTGGCCAGACTTGTAGACACACCACCACCAACCCTGTTTGGAAAGCTGCTATCATATGAAATGCAGCAGACTGCTAGAAAGGAGGAGGAGAAAATCAACAAGCCTATAGTCAAAGACAAGTCAGTGGCCTTCAAAGCTGAAGCCACAAGGAAGAGCAGGAGAAAGATACCTTCTCCACCAAGGAGAGTTGCTGATTCTGATTCAAAAAGCTTAGATACCAGCACATCAAACTGCCACATTTCTGGTGAAGACTTTTTACCTTTTCTAGGCCATTTCAGAAATTTATGAAGAAGAAGCACTGGAGAAGTAGGCCATCCTCTTCTTCTCATCCCAAGGAAGAATACTACAAGAGAAAAAATAAATCCTCTAAAGAGGACAGGTATGGCTCTAATCCTAGTAAACATACTTCTTCTAAAGTTTTGTATTATTGTTACAGCAAGTCAGTGCATGTCATAGTCGACTACCCTGTCAAAAGAAAGGATGCTGGTGGAAAGAAGGAACATCAGCAGAAGGGCAAGAAGGAGAAGTCCTTTATTGCCAAGAAGCAAAAGAGTTGGACTGACTCCTCATCATCAGAGTCAGAAGAGGAAGATGAGGCTGAAGCCCTCATTGAGTTATTTACTGCTGAAGAAGAATCTGTAGAAGCAGACTTCTTAGAGATTCTGGATGCAATCACTGGAGAAGCTGATGATGCTGCCAGATCTGAAGAAGGAGAAGAAGCCAGCCATTATCTTGTGCCGATAGCTTTGACTAAGGAAGGACCCAGCCAGGAGCATCCTGGCCCTAGTAAGGTGAGTCCAAGTGGTCATACCCCTATATGGTACTTGTACAGTGGATGTTCCAGGCACATGACTGGAATAAGGAGCATGCTGAAGATGTACACTCCAGTTGAAAGCGGACCCAAAGTCATCTTTGGTGGTTCAAAAAGAGAAGTAATCAAAGGGTTTGGTAAGATATCTAAAGGCATAATCACTATCACACAAGTAGCTTATATGAAAGGTTTACAATATAACCTGATAAGCATAAGCCAACTTTGTGATCTTGGCTATGACATTTGTTTCCTCAAGGATGAGTGTCAAATTAAGAGGTCAAGTGACCAAGGGGTCATCTTGACAGGCACTGAGAGTGGAAATGTCTATTGTCTCAATTTTATTTGTGAGAGTAAGGATTCTCCTATATGCCTAGTTGTAGATGAGAAAGCTTCACAATGTGTCTAATGGCACAAGAGGTTAGCTCATCTGAATTACAAAACCATAGGCAAACTCTTTAGTGAAGAGTTGGTAAGAAATGGTCCTAAGGTGAAGTGCATCAAGGAGGGTATCTGCTCAGCATGCCAAAAGTGCAAGCAGACCAGGACCTCCTTTCAAATCTGAAAGTGCAGCTAGATCTGATATACTCTAGAGGGGGGTGAATAGAGTATATGGTGATTTAAAAACTTTTACAACTGTTGTTGTATTTTAGGTGTGTGTGTGCAGGGAAGCAAATACAATAAACTAAGATGCAGCAATTATCTAATCACAGCACATTCACAGAGCAAGGCCAGAAAACAAAAAGGAAAAGAAAGCAACCAGACGACACAAGAATTTTATAGTGGTTCCCCAAATCTGGGTAGTCCACTCTTCTACCACCCTGGTAGGAATCCACTGCAGGAAGGGGTTGATCAGGTGTCCTGGCACCAATGGGGTTTTGATCAGGTTCCCAAAAACCAAACCCTCAAGTCTTTTGGAGGGAGACTTGCAACCAGAATAATTTTGAAGGGAATTAAAACCCTGTATAGAGGTGGAGTGAGAGGGTGATGAGGTCTTCTCTTTCTCAAGTCAAATGAGAAGACTTGTGGATTGTTGTTTAGCAGTTTTGCTCCCCCTGAGATGTAGAATGAATCAGGAAGAATGCTGGAGCACTCCTTCAGGGTGATAGGTCTTCAAAGACCTAGAATTCCAGGTCCAGAGAGAGTCTCCAGGAACTTCTTGTGACTGATATAAATGTGTTATCTTTGAAGTTATCCTGAGTGACAGCAGATGAAGAAGACTCTTGATATTGATGTAGTGTTCTTCTTATTCTTCTTCTTGATCAGTTTCTCTCTGGGCCAAGAATGAATTCCTTTTTCTTGTGTTGTCTGAATCACTGTCTATCTTTTTCAAGTTGTTGTGTATCTCTGTATTAATGACTGTTTCTGTATATCTCTATGTCTCATAAGAACACATTCGAATTTTTGAATATCGAGCAGTAATGGCAGACGGCCTGGAAAGGAAGCAGTAATTAATTATTTCCCCAATTGTTTTCATGGGAAAATGGCATGTAATAATCCAGGATTAACTGCGCATTCTAACGGTAGTATTCTGTGAAGAACTGCCATTAAATGTCCAGGAATCAGCTCCATGGAATGAGACTGGAACGGAAGAAGACCTAGTCTGGAATCGTCGACCGAAGAACATAATTCGTCGAGCTGAGTTTTGAGTTCGTCGAGCTGAGCCTGAGTTCGTCGAGCTAAGCTGAGTTCGTCGAGCTGAGCTGAGTTCGTCGAGCTGACAGTCTTCATTCGTTGAACAGACAATGTTCAATATCAGACAAACATTATTCATTGAGCAGAGAACCAAATTCGTCGAGCTAAGAATAAAATTCGTTGAACTGAGAAAAGTTCTGGACTTGGACGAAATACTCTGCATCTGCTGAAATGCTGTGTTGACACAACTTGTTGTCGACAGATTGATCTTGGTGTCGACACAAATCCTCTGGTGTCGACATAAGCTGGTGTCGACTGAAATC
This sequence comes from Platanthera guangdongensis, assembly GCA_039583875.1. Lineage (NCBI taxonomy): Eukaryota > Viridiplantae > Streptophyta > Magnoliopsida > Asparagales > Orchidaceae > Platanthera > Platanthera guangdongensis. Next base: position 66,367,720 of record CM077161.1, on the reverse strand, counting down.
CTGGTGTCGACACAAATCGTCTGGTGTCGACACAAACCCTAAGTGTCGACACAGATTCTCTGAGTACAAAAATCGTCGAGTAGAGATTAGCATTCGTCGACCTGAGAAGCTGTGAACTTGAGGTCCAAGTTCGTCAAGCTCAGAATATAAATCGTCGACTGAAGCACGAAGCTGGACTTAGAGAAATTCTGAAGTAGTCCTGATAAGCTTGAGGTAGAATCCCGGTGTTCGTCGAGTAAAGAATATAGTTCGTCGAGCTCAGCACTGCGAATTGTCTCACGATCGTCGAGCGCAGAACTCCCTTCATCGAGCTGAGTTCGACGAACGTCGAACTCATTTCACTTCGTCTGAAAAACTGATAGATCTGGAGTTCCTGATGGTCTTGAAGAAGGCTGGTCCATCTGAAGTTGAGAAAGAGGACTGTCCTAGACTCTAAGACAAAAACTTGACCCAGACTATACATGATGGGTCACATCCTAAGTCAGTGGACCTAGCCCAAATCAACTAGGGATCCAACAATCTCCTCCTATTTGGGTGAGGTCACTGACAGAGACTTCAAGCAAAGAACAATCAGAAAAACAAAGCAAAATTAAGAGATATATCTGGAAGAGAATTTACAACACATGCATCAGATATATATATATATATATACATACAGGCTTTGTTTTAATGCAAGAAATAGACTGAAATAGAAGCAAAATTGAAATAAACACAAAATTACTTTTCTGTCTTCTTCTATTTTGGCTTGTCTTCTGGTGCTTTATCTCCTGGCTTCTTGAAAATGATTTCCCTATTGGGATCTGAAGCTTGAACCTTGGTCATAGTCATGTCAGCTGCCCCTATGATGTTCAGTGAAGTGGCTCTGGGGACAACTGCTTCTGGGTGAAGATGCATGTACTCATCAACATTGAGTAGCTTGTTTGCTTTCCCAAATCTCTTTAGCTCATCTCTCCTGTACTGAGACATAGTAGTTAAGCCTGTTGTGTCCTTGCCTTCAGCTTTAGCTTTCTTGATAAGAGGAAAGCCAATGATCTCTTGGAACCTTGCCATTCTGGCTGTGTTGGCTGTTTCTGGATCTTCAGGAGGAGAATAGGGCCTTTCAGCTTCATGTTCCTTAGATTCCTGGTGCTGCTGCTGCTGTTGTTGGTGTTGACTGCCTGAAGATGGTGGCCTTGGCTGACTGCCACCAGAGGATCTCCCTGTTTGTCTCTGATAAGTTTGAATAGGGGCAGATCTCTGAGAGCCAGAGCCTGAGGCACCTGCTGCTGGAGGAGGAGGAGGAGGAGGATCCTTTCTGTATCTATGAACTGGGGGAGGAGAGTATCTCCTACTCCTCTTCCTCTCTTTTTGCTGGTTCTTTGATAGCCACATCCATGCAGGCATCCCTTTGTAAGGAACAACATTGTGCAGAATATAGTATGGAGTGTCTGCAGTGGGATTAGGCTTGGGAGAAGGAGGAGGAGGAGCCTTCCTTTTCTTAGAGAGCAACTTCTTTTTCTTTTTAGCAGCCTCCTCATCTGATTCATCATCATCATCAGAATCTGAACTTTGAGGGTTGTCATACAGAGCATTCAACTTCCTCAGAGTGGCATCAGGAATGATAAGAGGTTTTTCTTGAGGGGGGATAGAAGGTTCAGAGGGTGAGGGTTCAACAGCAGTAGAGACAGAGCTTGCAGCTGCTGCCTTGTTCTCTTCTTCAATGTCTGCCAGAATGAGCTCATCCAGATCAGGCATGGGAGAATCATCCATGATAAAATCTGGGACAGGGCAGATTTCTGGAATAGACACAGGAATTGGAACAACAGTAGGAGCAGCAAAGGTGTCACAAAGTTGCTTGGCAACTGCTGGACTAGCAGGAGAGGTATACTGGACAATAGCCAAATATGGCTTAGCAACCTCTACTGAAGGAAGATTCATATATACAGGATCAAAGATATGAAGTATCTCAGATAAATTAACTGTGGGATTTATAAGGAAATCACCAGCAGTTGTTATTGAATCTACTGACTCATCAAAGCTACTGTCAGTGTCCATGAATTGAATAAAATCAATTGTTGTATCTGTAACTGCAACTGCATTATCAAGCACTGAATCAACTGTATCTGTAGTGTCAAAAATTGTATCTGCAGTATCTGTATCTGTATCAACTTCTGCAGTTGCTGCACCAGCTTCATCATGGAGCATCTCCCCCTTCCTGGGTTCAGGAGAACCTGGAGCCAGGCCCCTGAATGAAGAGGGGGCAGCAGAAAGGGCTGAGAGTTGGGCAGATAAAGAATTAATGGAAGTCACCAGAGGTGTAATGGCCTCTGTGATGAGTGCTTGAATGAGAGGAGTCAGAAGAGAGATGATGGAGGGAATGGTGGAGGAGTCCATAAGTGGAGAAAGAATAGTGGAGGGGAGAGAAGCAGAGGAGGAAGGAGGAATGTGTGGAGGGGATAATAGAGGGAGAGCAATTTGTGGTTCAGTGGGTATTGTGTAGGATGGAATAGTGGATAGGTGTGGGGGAAGATGGGATTGAGGAGGTGAGGGAATATGAGTTGCAGTGGGGGAAACTGGAGGTGTAGGGATATGTGCAAAATCAGGCGGTGGAGATTGATGTTGAGGTGGAGTCAATTGAGGTGCAGGAGGACTGGGAAGAGATTGGGGAGGAGGAATGGCCTCTTCAGTGTCAGGGTGGGGAGTGACCTTGACGGTCCTGGTGCTCTCAGAAGCATTGATGGAGGAGGAGGAACCCTTGGAGGGTTTGGTGATAGTCCTCTCCTCTCGTCCAAACAAGGCGCAGGTGAGGCGCTTGCTGGCATTGATGAATGTGGTCGGGGAGACCAAACATTCACTGGCCTTTTCCTGGAGGAAAATCCTCAGGATTCTGCCGTAGCAGACTTCCTTCTTGATTGTTTTCTTCTTGATTAGGTCAAAGAAGACCATGCCCCAGTCGACCTGTCGTTTGTTGAGCACTGCGCACATAATCAGGAATTGATGGCGAGTGATATAGTCATGTGCCGAGTGCTTGCCCATCAGAATTTTGCCTACAATGTCGGCCAAAAATTGATAGGCGGCAGACAGTTGCTTCTTCAGAAGCTTATTAGGGTTGCTGCCGGAGAAACCCATTACTTTCAACATATCAGCATATTCTTCAGCGTCCATTTCCAAGTTGTCTTCCCCATTGATCAGTCCAAAAATTTCAGAGTACTGCTGGAGACAGGGAAATGACAGTGTTTCCAATATGTCCTGTCAGATTTCCATCTTCAGAAACTGTGGCAGTATACACCCATTCTCTTATCTCGGTTGAGTGTAGCTTGATGCTGCGTGTCATGAAATTCTTGAGATGCAATTCTTTAAGTAATTCCAGGATATAAAGAAAAATTGGATCTGAATGTTGGAAGGACTCAAAGTCCATGGAGAATGCTGCATCAAACTTCATCGTCGCAAGTGCTCCTGGAGGAATCGCCATTGATGACCTGCAAAGAAAATCACAGAGAAAACGGCGATCAAGAGCAAAGGAACTGAAAGCGCGGGACGGAGGTCGAAGAAAACCTAGATATAAGATTTTCGGAATATGAATCGACAAGCTCCGTTCCACGAAAAGAGACAGATCTTCGAACTGAGATCGACGAAATAAGTTAGAGGTGAGTAGTTCGTAGAACTCATTTAGAAGAATTGAAAACAGTTCGTCGAACTCCGTTCGACGAAATGGTTTCTGAAGCAAGGTTCGTCGATCTCCGGTCGACGAAAATTGTTTCCACACAGAGAATTCGTCGATCTCCGTTCGACGAGAATCTCTCAAACCTTCCCTAATTCGTCGAACTCCATTCGACGAACTCTGGAAAATTCGTCGAATGCAGACAGAAATTAATTTAACTCTTCTACATCAATCATTCCCAGTTGATTTATAAAGAACAGATGGGTTTTCTCATCCAAAGGCTTGGTGAAAATATCTGCTCTCTATAAATCAGTAGGAATATGAATCAAGTTAATCTTCTTTTTGTCTACATTATCTCTAATGAAATGATGTCTTATCTCAATATGTTTAGTCCTAGAATGATGAACTGGATTCTGAGCTATAGCAATAGCACTTGTATTATCACAAAATAAGGTTGAATTATTTAAGTTGATACCATAATCTAGGAGTTGGTTTTGTATCCATAGCATCTGTGAACAGTAGCTGCCAGCAGCCATATACTCTGCCTCAGCAGTTGATGTAGACACAGATGTCTGCTTTTTGCAAAACCAAGAGACAAGTCTCATACCCAGGAACTGGCAAGTTCTAGAGGTACTTTTCCTGTCCACTCTACATCCAGCATAGTCAGCATCTGAGTATCCAGTTAACTCAAATTCTGACTCTGTAGGATACCAGAGTCCTAAACTAGGACAACTCTTTATATATCTCAAAATCCTTTTTAGAAAAATAAGATGAGATTCTTTAGGATTCACTTGGAATCTAGCACAAAGGGATGTGGCAAACATTATGTCAGGCCTGCTAGCTGTTAAGTATAATAGGGATCCAACAATTGTCCTATAATGTTTCTGATCTACAGGTTTCCCTGCTGCATCAGAATCCACAACAGCATTGGTAGCCATTGGTGTTTTCATTCCTGAAGCAGCACCCATCCCAAACTTTTTAATAATCTCTTTAGTATACTTAGATTGGGAGAGGAAGATACCATCAGGGAGCTGCTTCACTTGGAGACCAAGGAAGTAGGAAAGCTCACCCATGCTACTCATCTCAAATTTGGAATGCATGAGGTCAGCAAACCTCTTGCATAATTTGGGATCAGTAGACCCATGTTAGAAAGTAGAGAACAAGAAGCGAAAAGTAGAGAACAAGCGAACAAACTTTTGAATAATTGAAATTTTATTATCCAAAAAAGATATCATTTACAAAGGTATGGCCTCCCTTATATAGAATGGAGGAGATAAGAAAGAGAGTATACAAACAATGTGGGACTAAACATTTACAGTACTGAGCGGCTAGAATAATGGAGACCGCATAGGCCGCGCGGTTAGACAGATGGGCTAACCGCTCGGCAACTCCAGCAGGATAGAACAGGCCGCAGAGGCAGACCGACAGACCGCCCGGTCTACAAACCGCTGGATCAGACCGCTAAGCCGCTCGGTCAACAAACCGCTGGATCAGACCGCCAAGCCGCCCGGTCTAATACTTCAACACTCCCCCTCAAGCTGGAGCATAGATATCAATCATGCCCAGCTTGTCACAAATGCGGAAGAAGGAAGTAGAAACCGGCTTGGTGAAGATATCTGCCAACTCCTTGTCAGAGGTGACAAAAGGAGTACAAATCTGATTCTTCAAAATCTCCTCCCGAATGAAGTGACAGTCAACCTCTATATGCTTCGTTCTCTCATGGAAGACCGGATTTCTGGATATGTGTATAGCGGCCTTGTTGTCACAGAACATAGGGAGAGGACAATCATATACCTCGTCCAGGTCAAGCATGAGAGCCCGCAACCACTTTAACTCACACGTAGTTGACGCCATACTCCGGTATTCTGCTTCGGCACTGGATCTGGAAACAACAGACTGTTTCTTGCTCTTCCAACTCACGAGATTACCTCCAACAAAGGTACAAAAACCTGACGTGGATTTACGATCGCCTTTGTCATCCGCGTAACTTGAGTCTGAGTAGGCCTCAACCCTCAGATGGCCATTTTTCTGGAAGAGTAACCCTCTGCCCGGTGCTGCTTTGATATACTCTAAAATCTTCAGGGCGGACTGAAGATGACACTCCCTGGGAGCTTGCATAAACTGACTGACCTTTCCTACAGCGTAGGCGATGTCGGGTCTAGTCACCGTGAGATAGATGAGTTTTCCTACCAAACGTCTGTACCGTATGACATCAGATAGAGGAGGCGATTCATCCGTCCTCGTTTTGTCTTCTCCAACAGCCATGGGAAGATGAGCTGGTTTGACACCTGTCAAGCCTGCTTCTCGAAGAAGATCAAGGGCATACTTCCGTTGAGAGAGAACCAAGGAGTCAGGTTTCCGAGAGATTTCTATCCCCAAAAAGTATTTTGGGGAGCCCATATCCTTCGTGACCAAGTGCTGACGGAGGTGCTTCTTCGTCAAGTCCACCCCATCTCGGTCATCACTAGTGAGGAGAATATCATCCACATATACGGCCAAAACCACCAGTCCCAAGGCCGTTTTGCGAATGAATAAGGAGTGATCGGCCGAACTCCTTTGAAAGCCGATGGTTGCCACAATACCACTGAATTTTTTGAACCATGCTCGAGGGCTCTGCTTTAGGCCATAAATGGCCTTCTTCAAATGACAGACACGTGTCTCCCCCTGAGCAACATACCCAGGAGGTTGCTCCATATAGACGTCCTCCTGAAGATCGCCATAGAGAAAGGCATTCTTCACATCAAGCTGGGAAATAGCCCAAGCCCGGTTAACAGCCACAGAAAAGAGAACCCGGATGGTGCTGAGGCGAGCAACCAGAGAGAAGGTATCAAAGTAATCAACGCCATAAGTCTGAGTAAAGCCCTTGGCCACCAGCCGGGCTTTGTAGCGATCCACAGTGCCGTCGAGGCGAAACTTCACAACAAAGACCCAGCGACAGCCAACCACATCAGTGCCCACGGGAGGAGGAACCAGGGTTCAGGTACCCCGTTCAGTAAGAGTAGCCATCTCCTCATCCATGGCAGACTTCCAATGAGGGAGAGCGAGAGCCTCCTGGTAGGTACGAGGAGTAGAAGTAGCAGAGATAGCCAAGGCAAAACACCTGCGAGAAGGAGAAAGCTGATCATAAGAAACAACAGCCGTGAGCTGGTGTTGAGTACACGCCCGCACCCCTTTGCGAAGGGCAATGGGAACATCCAGATCATCGGGAGCATCGGCGACGGGCGCGTCAGCGACCGGAGCGTCCGTGGCGGAGAAGGCTGGCCCGGGACTAGAGAGAGATGGCAGTGGAGAGGAGGGTGGAGGGGTGGGTGGGGAGACGGACTGAGAAGGAGTCGGTGGAGGAGGAGACGAAGGTGGGAAAACGTCGAGAGGTGTGGAAGGAATGGAGAGATCAGAAGGAAGAGAAGAGGAAGGAGAGAAATAGGAAGCATTTTCGAAAAAAGTCACATCTGCGGAGACAAACTGCTTGCGGAGAAGGGGGTCAAAGCAGCAATAGCCTTTTTGAGTGGTAGAGTACCCCAAAAAGACACATTTGGTGGAACGGGGGGAAAGCTTGTCGCGGGTAGCGGAGGGAGCGTGAACAAAGGTCGTACAGCCAAAGATACGGAGAGGAAGAGGAAAAGGTTCCTGGTGGGGGTAGAGAAGGGAGAAGGGAGTCCGGCCGTGGAGGACCGTGGAGGGAATGCGATTGATAAGATAGCAAGCGAGGAGCACAGCGTAGCCCCAGTAGGAGCGAGGGACGTGCATCTGCGCCATGAGAGTACGCGCAACATCAAGCATGTGACGGTTTTTACGCTCCGCCACCCCATTCTGTTGGGAGGTGTAAACACAAGTCGTTTGATGAATGAGGCCATGTTGGTGAAAGAACGCGGAGAACTCATGAGACAGATATTCCTTGGCATTATCAGAACGTAAGACTTTAATAGAAATAGCAAATTGAGTCTTAATCATAAAGTAAAAAGATTGCCAAACAGAAAATAGTTCAGAGCGATCCTTTAAGAGATACACCCAGGTACATCGAGTAAAATCATCGATAAAAGTGACAAAATAGGAACTGCCCCGACCAACTGTGAGGGTAGGAGCAGGACCCCATACATCAGAATGAATAAGATCAAAAATGCGAGAGGAGCCACGGCCTTGCTTCGGTGGGAAGGAGGAGCGATGATGTTTGCCAAGCTGACACGCATCACAGTTGAGCGGAGAACTGGTGGGAGGTAAGTGGGGCAGAAGCTGACGAATAAGCCGAGAAGGAGGATGTCCAAGACGAAGATGCCACTGAAGGAGATCGGTGGAGGAGGAGTAGGCAGAAAGAGCGGAAACATCGTCGAGGAAGTAGAGGCCGCCGCTCTCAGTCCCAGTAGCAATCGTCCGCTGGGTCCTCGGGTCCTGAAAAGAACAAGTAGTGGGAGTGAATAAAACGGAGCACTGAAGTTGCCGGCATAAAGTAGTAACAGATAACAAATTGCACGGGAACTTCGGGACATAGAGGGTATCCTCCAAGCAAAGCGATGGAGTGAGTTGAACCATGCCCGTCCCATAAACCGGAGACGGGGAACCATCCGCCACACGAACTAGGGGTAAGCGGTCATGGGTCTCAAGACGGGAGAAGCAATGAGGGTTGCCCGTCATATGATTGGTGGCACCGGAGTCAATCAGCCATTTACCTTGGGTAACGACGTGGGCACTACCTGACGTCGTGGCCACAGAGGCAGACGGCCTAGAAGAGGCGGAGGCCGAAGGAGCATCACCGGAAGGGCGAAGATGAGGATGTTTCTGCCAGTAGCGGTCAACAGTATGACCAGTACGATTACAGTGAGAGCAGAAGAACCGGGAGGAACCCCGTCCGCCAGAGGAGCTTCGGCCACTCGGGCCCCCCCGCTGAGCGTGGTGAGCAGAGGAGTCCTGGGAAGGGGGGGAGGCCAACAGAGGCCGCTGGAGGAGCGAAGTAACGGCGGCAATGCGAGCCGCAGTGGCATCCAAAGTAGGAGATTCCGCCTCACCCAAGATCTGCTGGCGGATCATATCATAAGAGTCGGGAAGACGAAGAAGATAACAAACAACCAGGAGTTCCTGGAAGTGTTTGTGCTGGTCGGCCAAGTCCGCGGAGAAGGGGCGATTCTGGAGGATTTCAGCCCCAAGGGCCTGAACCTGCTGATAAGCCGCAGCTGGGGACATGGAAGGGCGGGCGAAGAGGTCCGCATAGAGAGTATAAATGCGGGACGTCTGGCCCCCCTTAGAATAGAGAGCAGCGAGGTGAAGCCATGCGGCCTTGACCGTCTCATCATGGCGAATGACGGGAAGGCACTCATCAGAAAGGCTGTTGGCCAACCAGGTGCGAACAAGAGCATCACTCGCATCCCAGTCATCAAACTCAGGAGAGGTGCGAGGAGGAGGGTCATCGGTGAGGTGATGACGCTTGCGTTGAGAACGAAGGAGAAAGGTGAAAGAGACGCTCCAATCGGGATAGTTGGAGCCCACAAGCTTGGAAAGGGTGCCAAGGTTGCCCGAAGGAGGAGGAGGAGAAGGAGCTGCAGGAGTAGTGGTGAGACCGGAGGTAGTCATAGAACCCGGAAGCAGAAGAAGCCGCACGAACAGGAGCGGTTAGAAAACAGAGGAAGCCGCGCGAACAGTAGCGGCTAGAAAGAGGCACTGCGGGGAAGAGGTCGCGCGGACTGAAAAGGCCGAGCGAACAGAAGAGAGGAGAAGAGCAAGTGACCGCGACAAAGATGCGGGTAAGAAAGAGACAACCCGCACGGTCAGGCAGATCACAGCAGCGGCTAGAAGGCGGTCAAAGGCTCGGCGGGGAAGAAGTCGCACGAACTGAGAAGCCCGAGCGAACAGAAAAGAGGAGAAGAGCTGGCGACCGCGACCAAGATGCGGGTGAGAAAGGAACAACCCGCACGGTCAGGCAGATCACAGCAGCAAACCGCGAGTAGAGAGACAATACACACGCGGACAGGGACAGACCGCAACGACTAGGAAGTCGGAGAGGCAAGAAAGAACAAGGAGCGCGGCGACAACGAAACAGGTCGCTGCGACAACAAGGAGAAGGAGAAGAGAACCAAGAAGGAGCAAGCCGCGCGAACAGGTTGGCGGACAAAAACAAGCCGCGCGGATAGAAACAGGCCGCGCGGATAGAAGAGAGGGCAAGCCGCGAATTAAGTCGCAGAGCGCGGAAAAGAAGTCGCGAACAATAGAGGGCGCACAGAATCAAGAGGAAATGACCGTGTCCTCTGATACCATGTTAGAAAGTAGAGAACAAGAAGCGAAAAGTAGAGAACAAGCGAACAAACTTTTGAATAATTGAAATTTTATTATCCAAAAAAGATATCATTTACAAAGGTATGGCCTCCCTTATATAGAATGGAGGAGATAAGAAAGAGAGTATACAAACAATGTGGGACTAAACATTTACAGTACTGAGCGGCTAGAATAATGGAGACCGCATAGGCCGCGCGGTTAGACAGATGGGCTAACCGCTCGGCAACTCCAGCAGGATAGAACAGGCCGCAGAGGCAGACCGACAGACCGCCCGGTCTACAAACCGCTGGATCAGACCGCTAAGCCGCTCGGTCTAATACTTCAACAACCCAAAAATAATGTCATCCACATATATTTGTACCAATAAGATTTGGTCCTTATGATGTCTAGTGAAAAGGGTTTTATCTATGTTTACTCTTGTAAATTTATGATCTAAAAGAAAGCTAGCTAGGGTCTCATACCAAGCATTTGGAGCTTGCTTTAAACCATAGAGAGCTTTATGCAATTTGTAAACATAAGAGGGCTGAGTTAGAGAGATAAAACCTGGAGGTTGTTCTACATAAACCTCTTCTTGAAGTACATCATTCAGAAAGGCACTCTTAACATCCATCTGGAATACTTTAAACTTTTTGTATGCTGCATAGGCTAGGAATATTCTAATGGCCTCCAACCTTGCAACAGGGGCAAAGGTTTGGTCATAGTCTATTCCTTCCTCTTGTCTATAGCCTTGGGCAACCAGTCTAGCCTTATTTCTTACTATGTTCCCTTGTGCATCCAATTTGTTCCTATAGACCCATTTGGTTCCAATAACTGGGTAGTTATGGGATCTTGGAACCAAATCTCAAACTCTACATCTCTCAAATTGATTTAGTTCCTATTGCATTGCAAGAATCTAGTGGGGATCTTGCTCAGCTTCATGGATGGTGAGAGGTTCAATTTGAGAGAGAAAGCAGGCATGCATCAAGTCTTGATTGAGTTGATGTCTTGTCTGCACACCAACTGAAATGTCTCCAATCACTTGAGATCTTGGGTGATCTCTAAGAGTGACAAGATCAGTTGGTGGAGTTGGTTGAGCAACAACTTCTGTAAATAATTCCTCTTGAGGAATGGTACTGGCTGTTGATTGAAGTTCAGTCACTTCCTCTTGGATTTCTTCTTCACTATCTTCAGCAGCCTTTTTGAAGGTCACTGCTCCAATGCTTACTCTTTCATACCCTTCTGACTGACCACTCTTTGAGTCTCCAAATATCACCTTTGGTCCTAGCTTGGACTTATAGCTGGAGAGATTTGCTTTGCTGCCAGTCATGTGCTTGGAGCAGCCACTATCCAGGTACCAGGTCTGACTTAACCTTGGACAGCTCTTCACCTGTACCTGCATTACAAAATAAAGCTCAATTGTTCTTGACCCAGGTTACCTTGGGTCCTTGGTTTGGCTGAAAAGTAAAACTAGAAATGACTGATAAGGCAGGCTGAGACTTATACCCTAGAGGGTGATATCTTCTAGGTGGGATTATCCAATCAGCTACTGGATTAAATATCTTGCTAGCTGCTTTAAAATTTCTATAGGAGAAATGATTTATATTTGGTCATTCTAGGATCGACGAATTATTGTAAGTTCGTCGACCAGAGTTCGACGAATGGGGATGAGATCGTCGACCTCCACTCAGAGAATGACCATGGTCATTTTCTGCTTCCCACGTTCGTCGACCTCTGCTCGACGAACCATACACAGTTCTTCGATCGCAGTAGAACGAATAATTATTTCTGAAGTTTGCGTTCAGCATTCGTCGATCGGGGTTCGACGATCTTGCAGGATTTCGTTGATCTAAGTTCGACGAATTCTGCTGAACTTGGTTTTTAACAGCTTTCTTCTGTTTTCTCTTTCTATTGTCTAGGGGATTTGACTTGTTTTCTGACCTGGGTTTTTCAGTTAGTTTCTCTTTACCCTTAGCAGTGATAAACTTTATGTGAGTAGAATGTATATTCTTCTTTATTATGGGGGGTAAACCTGATGAAGCACTAGAGCCCAGCTTGCCATTTAATCTGGCATTTACTGTGCTTGTGATATCCATCAGCTTGAGGCTTCTCCCATTGAGAGATTGCTTAAGTTGTTTTGCCTCACATAATTCAGATTTTAACTTGATTATCTGTTCATTAGCTAGTGTCAATTGGTCAGTTAGTTTTCTATTTTCTGTGCTGACAGATTCAAGGTTTTCTAGTCTAGTCCTCAAGGTTTTTATTTCTTTCTCTGAGTTTATTAGATCCATGTACATCGTTTTAAATTCTACTTTAAATAAGTCAGAATTGAAATCAAAACTAGAAATCACCTGATCAGCCTCTGAGTCTGAGGCACCTTCATCTTCAGAATCCTCTTCTGATCCACAGTTGCTTTTGGAGGCATCTATTGCCATTAGGCACACCTCCTTGGATCTGGCTTCTTCCTCTTCTTCACTGGAGATGGAGGAGGATGTTTCCTCTTCTGTATCACTCCAGGACTCAGCAACAAATCATTTGTCTTTCCTTTTATACTTATTGGAGGAGGGTCTGCTGCTTTGTTTTCTTCTAGAATCCTTGTCCCTGCCCCTGTACTTTTTCTGATTCTCTAGGCATTCTGAAATATAGTGCCCAGGCTTTCTGCATCCAAAACACACAACCTCCTTAGTTGGTGTTTTGTCATATTTGGGCTTATCATCCTGCCTGGATGACTTTCCTCTAAAGTCCTTTCTTGCCATTTTGTAGAATCTTTTTGGCAAAAATACTCATTAACTGTTCATTGGATGTAGATGTTTCATTGTCTTCAGAAGCTTTGAAGGCCAAGCTGTGCTCCTTCCTAACTGGGGTAGTTGCCTTCTGTTCTGCTGCCTCTCTTGATTTGACAAGCTGATCATATGACTTCAGCTTGCCTAACAAAGATTCTGTTGAAATCTCATTGAGGCTTCTGGCTTCTTTGATTGACCAGATTCTGGAATCCCATGAACTGGGGAAACACATCAGTATCTTGTCATTCACCTCAGTTAAGATGATGTCCTTGTCAAGAATCTTGAGTTCACTGATGATTGAACTTAATCTATTGTACATCTCAGCCACAGATTCTGTCTCATCCTTTTTGAAATTCTCATAGAGAGAAATGAGACTGGATCTCCTATCCTTTCTTTCATCAGCTGAGCCTGCTACCATTTGATTGAGAGAGTCCCAGATGGCCTTGGCTGAGGTGCACTCAGCCACCTTCTGAAACATGTCATCTGACATTGTTTGGGCCAGAATATTCATAGCCTTTGCATCAGCCATCTTGGATTTCTTATAGGCTTCAGTATTGTCTGGAGGTGGTACTGCACTCAGATTAGTTGATGTGCTGGCAAAAGTTGCAGGATCTGGAGGAACACCTGTTGAAATGACAGAAAAAATATCCTCATCAATGGAGTTCATATATAATCTAATTCTTGCCTTCCAGATGGCAAACTTATTAAGATTGCACACTGGAGGTCTGATGCTTGTATAATCCTTGTTTTGGGCCATGCCTGTGAGAAGGATAAGTCCAATAACAAAATAAAAACAAACAGATCTAACTAAGGGATCTTTGGGTTCAGGTGTTTGCCTGTACAACCAATCAGGTATGGTAATTTAACCAACCTGGAAGATGTGGTATTATTAACCAACCTCGCTTTGATACCAATTGAAAGTGCAGCTAGATCTGATATACTCTAGAGGGGGGGTGAATAGAGTATATGGTGATTTAAAAACTTTTACAACTGCTGTTGTATTTTAGGTGTGTGTGTGTGCAGGGAAGCAAATACAATAAACCAAGATGCAGCAATTATCTAATCACAGCACATTCACAGAGAAAGGCCAGAAAACAAAAAGGAAAAGAAAGCAACCAGACGACACAAGAATTTTATAGTGGTTCCCCAAATCTGGGTAGTCCACTCTTCTACCACCCTGGTAGGAATCCACTGCAGGAAGGGGTTGATCAGGTGTCCTGGCACCAATGGGGTTTTGATCAGGTTCCCAAAAACCAAACCCTCAAGTCTTTTGGAGGGAGACTTGCAACCAGAATAATTTTGAAGGGAATTAAAACCCTGTACAGAGGTGGAGTGAGAGGGTGATGAGGTCTTCTCTTTCTCAAGTCAAATGAGAAGACTTGTGGATTGTTGTTTAGCAGCTTTGCTCCCCCTGAGATGCAGAATGAATCAGGAAGAATGCTGGAGCACTGCTTCAGGGTGATAGGTCTTCAAAGACCTAGAATTCCAGGTCCAGAGAGAGTCTCCAGGAACTTCTTGTGACTGATATAAATGTGTTGTCTTTGAAGTTATCATGAGTGATAGCAGATGAAGAAGACTCTTGATATTGATGTAGTGTTCTTCTTCTTCTTCTTCTTGATCAGTTTCTCTCTGGGCTAAGAATGAATTCCTTTTTCTTGTGTTGTCTGAATCACTGTCTATCTTTTTCTTGTTGTTGTGTATCTCTGTATTACTGACTGTTTCTGTATATCTCTATGTCTCATAAGAACACATTCAAATTTTTGAATATCGAGCAGTAATGGCAGACGGCCTGGAAAGGAAGCAGCAATTAATTATTTCCCAACTGTTTTCATGGGAAAATGGCATGTAATAATCCAGGATTAACTGCGCATTCTAACGGTAGTATTCTGTGAAGAACTGCCATTAAATGTCTAGGAATCAGCATCATGGAATGAGACGGGAATGGAAGAAGATCTAGTCTGGAATCATCGACCGAAGAACATAATTCGTCGAGCTGAGTTTTGAGTTCGTTCAACTGAGCCTGAGTTCGTCGAGCTAAGCTGAGTTCGTCGAGCTGAGCTGAGTTCGTCGAGCTGACAGTCTTCATTCGTTGAACAGACAATCTTCAATATCAGACAAACATTATTCGTTGAGCAGAGAACCAAATTCGTCGAGCTGAGAATAAAATTCGTTGAACTGAGAAAAGTTCTGTACTTGGACGAAATACGCTGTGTCTGCTGAAATGCTGTGTCGACATAACTTGTTGTCGACAGATTGATCTTGGTGTCGACACAAATCCTCTGGTGTCGACATAAGCTGGTGTCGACTGAAATCCTGGTGTCGACACAAATCGTCTGGTGTCGACACAAACCCTAAGTGTCGACACAGATTCTCTGAGTACAAAAATCGTCGAGTAGAGATTAGCATTCGTCGACCTGAGAAGCTGTGAACTTGAGGTCCAAGTTCGTCGAGCTCAGAATATAAATCGTCGACCGAATCACGAAGCTGGACTTAGAGAAATTCTGAAGTAGTCCTGATAAGCTTGAGGTAGAATCCCGGTGTTCGTCGAGTAAAGAACATAGTTCGTCGAGCTCAGCACTGCGAATTGTCTCACGATCGTCGAGCGCAGAACTCCCTTCGTCGAGCTGAGTTCGACGAACGTCGAACTCATTTCATTTAGTCTGAAAAGTTGATAGATCTGGAGTTCCTGATGGTCTTGAAGAAGGCTGGTCCATCTGAAGTTGAGAAAGAGGACTGTCCTAGACTCTAAGACAAAAACTTGACCCAGATTATACATGATGGGTCACATCCTAAGTCAGTGGACCTAGCCCAAATCAACTAGGGATCCAACAAAATCCTTGATACCAAAGACTCAGTGAGGTGTTTATACCTCTTGTATGTGCATCTATTTTGTCCTATGCTAGTTCATAGTCTAGGTAGGAAAGTCTACACCCTTGTGGTTGTTGATGACTTTTCCAAACTTGTCTAGGTGTTCTTTCTAAGAAAGAAATCTGAATCCCCTGATGTCTTCCAGACATTTGTTAGGCAAATTTAGAATGAACTTAATAGTACTGTGGTCAAAATCAGAAGTGACCATGAGACTGGGTTTCAGTCTGAATGCATGACAAGATTCTGTGAAGAGCTTGAGATTCATCAAGAGTTCTCCTCTCCTAGAACAACATAGCAAAATGGGATTGTTGAGAGGAAAAAACAGAACTCTCATAGAGGCTGGTAGAACCATATTAAGTGACACATTTATCCCAGAATATTTCTGGGCTGAGGCAGTGAACACTGCATGTCATATCCTTAAAAGGGCATCCATCACTAAAAGCCACAAGAAGAATCTCTATGAGATTCTGAAAGGTAAAAAACCAAACTTATCCTACTTCAGGATTTTTGGTAGCAAGTGCTATGTTCTAAACAATGGTAAGTTCTATGTGACTAAGTTTGATGCCAAGTCCCAAGAAGGGATATTTGTTGGGTACAACAATAATACTAGGACATATAAGATTTATAACTTGACTACTCAAGTTGTAGAAGAATCATTACATGTTGTCTTTGATGAGTCAAACCTAATTAACTGTGAGCTGCTGATGAGTCTGATATTTATAGATTTTTTCGGACTCATCTGAGCTTGTTTTCTCACTTGTGCACTGCATTTCAGCCGGAATTCGGTTATATTTGCTTTGTTCGGTTATGGACCATTTTGTGCACTTTTTGGCCCAAGGGTGTGCAATTGCGTATTCTGTTGTTGGGGGTAAGCACATGGTGCTCCCCGTGGCTCTTTCTGTTTGATTTTGCTGCATTTTGGTGTTGAGAGCTTATGCTCCAGCTTGGTTTCATTGTTGTGCATGTAGTGCGTTTTCCCCAAGGAAGGAATTCTGATTTGTGGAAAATGCACGGTCGTGCATTTTTTTCATGCACAGTTTGTGCCAGATCTTGTGTTTTGTTGAGCTGGAGAAACGTCGAACTGAGCTCGATGAATTTCGTCGAGCTGAGCTCGACGATCTTCACGCACGGTTTTGAAACGATCTTCACGCACGGTTTCTTCGAAACCATGCGCGGAGGAAACGCACGGTTTTCCTGTAGCTTTCTTGTTTATGTGTTTATTTGTTCCATTCTATGGTTAATTGTGCGCTTTGTTCATGCCCGGGCGGAAGCGCCCGTGCGCGAGTAAAACGCACGTTTCCACTGTGTTGCCCTGATTTCCTACTCTATTGCTACCCGTCCAATTTCCTTCACGCAATGGCAGAAACGTCCGTGTGCGAGTAAAACGCACGGGTCAACGCTTCTCCATACGCAGGCTTGTTCTGGAAGTTAATATCGCACGGTTTGCACACGGTCGTACGCCAAACCGTACGCGCCTATTTTTCTAACCTGCTTCTATTTAAAGCACGGATTTCTTCTTCCTGAGAACAGTTCCAGAGGAGTTCCGATCCAGTCCGTCCTGGCCGCCTTTTCTGCTCCTTTGAGCGGGAAACTCCACCTCCAGCAGATATTTTCTCTCTCCTCCTTGGAGAGTAGATCCGGCCACCTTTCTCCCTTCAAAAGCTTGTGATAGCTTAATCTTCAGCCACCATTTCCTTCTCCAAACTCCAAGCTCTGTTTCAAGCTCATAAGGTGCTGCACCCGTGGAGTTCTCCGGTCAGATTTAACTCAGTGACTATTCACGAAGAAGACGGGTTATTGAAAGGAGGTGACATCCCTTCTGGATCCCGGACATCATCAGTAGACCGAGCTCAGACAAGGTCCGACAACCCTTGACTCCGGTCGCGAATCTCGGAAAGCCTTTGTGTGTTTGGTTGTATTTCTCCCCCTCCTCTTGTAGTTACTTTGTGCTGAACTTGTGGTTGTTTGATTGTGGCTTAAGAACACTGTTTATTTTAAGATTTCAGCATGTTTATGTGTTGTTATATCTTAGATCTTTATTGTGTTACTGAGCTTTAGTTGTTCATGTTCTTGTTGAGATAGTGCCATTCCAGAGATTGCTAGAAGCGTGCCCGGCGAAGAGGTGATTGCGACCCTCATTGGCTCATTCATCTTTCATATTACTCTCTTGAGTAATCCACCAAAGAGACGTGGTGATGGCGACCCACAAAAGGTTTATTAGTGCTAAGCTTAGGAAACTCCAAACCAAAACCCCCTTTGATTACGTTAACACTTGTAATCACTTTTTCAATAGAGAAATCACACTCCCTACTTGCACTCCTCGAGAGATCGATATCCGAGGATTCAACTCCTCAACTTTATTACTTGACTACGATCGGTACACTTGCCGACACAACTGCTGCCAAGCACCTCTTCTAGTTCTGTAGGTTTAAAGGATGTGATGGACAAGCTTACCATCAGGGAAATGGATACAATAGGATATGATAAGGAAGAAGATGGGTGTTGTCCAGGGGGAGCTCAAGACTCACAAGCTGGGGATGAAGAACAATCAGCTGAATACAATGCAATACAACGAGCTGAAGACAATGAAGTTCAGCCAGCTGAGAACAATGCAGAACAGCTAGCTAAAACAAAAAATGCCTCTAACTGTGAGACATTTGAGGGACCATCCAACACACCAAATCATTGGTGATATAAGACATGGTGTCCAGACAAGGAGAAAGAGCATCAACACTGCTCTATGTTCAAGCTTCCTATCACAAATAGAGCCCAAGAAGTTTGAAGAGGCTATTAAAGACTCTTACTGGATTGAAGCTATGCAGGAAGAGCTGAATTAGTGCAAAAGATGTAGAGTCTGGGAGCTGGTTCCCAGACCAAAGGGACGTAATGTCAAAGGAACAAAATGGATCTACAGGAACAAGCTAGATGTGAATGGTATTATTGTCAAAAATAAGGCCAGATTGGTGGCAAAAGGCTACAAGCAAGAAGAAGGAATAGATTTTGACCAAATCTTTGCCCCAATAGCAAGGCTAGAAGCAATAAGGTTATTCCTTGCTTTTGCTGCCTATCAATGATTCAAAGTCTTCTAGATGAATGTGAAGTTAGCATTCCTGAATGGAGACTTAAAGAAGGAAGTATATGTAGATCAGCAACCAGGTTTTGTAGATCCTCACTTTCCTAATTATGTTTATAAGCTTAAGAAAGCTCTATATTGGTTGAAGCAATCCCCTAGAGCATGGTATGAAACATTGTCTACTTTCCTCATTGAGAACACATTCTCAAGGGGGAAAATATATAAGACCCTATTCCTTAGGGAATCTAAGGGAAAGGTCATCCTAGTCCAGATTATGTCGATGACATTATCTTTAGATCTACTAAAAACAACCTTTGCAAGAAGTTTGCCAAACTTATACAAGGGAAGTTTGAGATGAGTAGCATGGGTGAGGTAAAATTCTTCTTGGGACTTCAAGTAAGATAGACTGACGATGGCTTGTCCATATCTCAGTCTAAGTTCACAAGAGAGTTAATTAAGAAATATGGTATGGAGAATGCCTCCACCATGAGAACTCCAATGGGGTCAAGTGTGCCTGTAGGCAAAGATGAGGTAGGAAAACCTGTTGATGAGTCTTTGTATAGAGGGATAATTGGCTCCCTTCTATACTTGACTGCTAGTAGGCCTGACATCATGTATGATACATGTGTTTGTGCTAGGTATTAGGCATGCCCTAAAGAATCTCATTATTCTACTGCAAAGAGAATTTTAAGATATCTTAAGGGGACACCAGATCTTGGTCTATGGTACCCTAGGAATAGAGATTTTGTGCTAACTGGATTTTCAGATGCAGATTCTGCATGTAGGCTACAAGGAAGACAGGAAAAGTACCAATGCTACATGTCAATTCCTAGGTAGAAGATTGGTGTCATGGAGTAGCAAGAAACAGACTAGTGTTGCTATCTCCACTATAGAGTCAGAGTACATTGCAGGTAGTTGTTGTGCTCAATTGATGTGGATACAACATCAGCTTGAAGACTATGGCATTAAGATAAGTAGAACTCCTCTATATTGTGATTCTACAAGTGCAATTTCTATTTCTAGGAATCCAGTTTCACATAGCAGGACTAAGCATATAAAAATTAAGTATCATTTTATTAGGGAGCATGTTGAGAGAGAAGATATTTGCTTAGAGTTTATCTCCACTGACAAGCAAGTGATAGATATCTTCACTAAGTCTCTAGATGAAGCCAAGTTTAACACCTTTAAAATTAAGTTGGGTATGTTGAACTTAGAATAGTTTCAGGTACTCCCTAAGGTATTATGCTTGGTACAGGTTTCTTCTTTTTGCAGGTTCTGCAGACCTAGTGGACAGCAAGATGAGAGAAGATGCTTCTTCTCAAGTGATATCAGCAGCTGCAGGACTAGAGACTTTCAAGTAGTCTTCTCTAGTGGTGTAGAGAATTTCCAGTGATACTGAATTTCAAGTGCTGTCAAGTGGTATCAAGTGATATATAAGTCAGCCATGTATAAGGGGCATGTTTGCAGCTGTAATCCTGGCTTCATTTACATCAGCTAGGGGGAGAACACATGGGCATAAAAAGACCTGATGCTCCTTCCTAACTATCTGAAGAGGTCAAAAGGGGGAGAGATGGAGGTCATGTTTACCTTTGGTTGTTCAAGCTTATGGGGGAGAGATAGAAGATGACTATCAGAAAGGATCAAACTCCTACATGGCAGAAACACAGGGGGAGAAAGTCATGGGGAGATCAAGCTAAGATGTAATTCCCTGCAGAAATCCAGGGGGAGTAAGTAAAATTCATTTCACTGAATTTAATATAAATATGCTTTTATTGTCTGTATAATGTGTATCTCATTGTCTAAAGAAGCTTGATCAGTGGTTTTGACATGCTTGATCAGTGGTTTTGACATGCTTGATCAGTGGTTTTGACATCTTCAAATAGGGGGATATTGTTGGGTCCATTGATCCCAATGGCTCTGATTTGATGATGTAAACCATGTCAATGAGATAGACATAGTTGTATTTGATGTATGGTTAAGTTCATGATATAGGTTAGTCTTTGTCACATTGAATGGACAGCTAGTTCAAGAGACAATGACGGGTGGACTCAAGGTGGAGCTGGAAACTCAGAAAATTACCTAAGTTCATAAGCGTTGAGTGAGGCAAGCTCACTCAACGCCATCATATTAATAGCGCTGAGAGAAGGCAGGCAGAAAAATTACCTAAGTCCAAAAGCGTTGAGTGAGACAAGCTCACTCAACGCCATCCAACTAATAGCGCTGAGAGAAGGCGGGTAGGAAAATTACCTAAGTCCAAAAGCATTGAGTGAGGCAAGCTCACTCAACTCCATCCAGCTTATAGCGCTGAGAGAAGGCAGACAGGAAAATTACCTAAGTCCAAAAATGTTGAGTGAGGCAAGCTCACTCAACGCCATACAACAAAAAGCATTGAGATAGTTGAGATCATTGGGATATAGCCTGAGAAAATCGGCTAAGTCTAGAAGCGTTGAGTTAGCTCAACTCACTCAACGCCATACAGCAAGAAGCATTGAGTCAAGGTTATCCTGTCATAGCCTTACTGTGAAGAATCCAAAAAATCGGCTAAGTTCAAAATCGTTGAGAGAGGCAAGCTCACTCAAGGCTCTCAACACCATCAAGCAAAGCTGAAGAAATCACTCAAGGCTCTCAACACCATCAAGCAAAGCTGAAGAAATTTCTAAGTCCAGAATCGCTGAGTCTACAATTCATCGATCTGAGCTTAGCTTTCGTCGACTGGAGTTCAGAGAATTCGTCGAACTCAACCTTCACCTGAAGAAAGAACTGGGTTGAGAGAATTCGTCGATCTCAGCTTCACTGTTTCATCAAGCAGAGTTCAGATTTCGTCGAGCTAAGTTTGAAGTTCATCGAACGCAGGATTTCAAGAAAGTTAGTTGATTTTGGCTAAGTCTAGAATGATACTGACTCAGCAAAGTCAACAAGTCAACAATGTTCAAATTCGATGTAAATCAACATTAACGTCGTCGTCAGTCTACAGTGGATCTCAAGTTAATATAGCTGAGGTTTTAACCACCATTAAAACTGAGACACGTGTCGATCATCTCGCCAATGTGACGGGTTTATAAATAGCAGAAGAAATTGAGATCCAAATAAGATGATCAATGAATTAATTGGATTAATATTTGATTAAAAAATGAGAAGAGGAGTTCATCGTCTTCATCTGCCATTATTGCAGAAGTCAAGAACCTTAAGATCAAATCTGAAGGGCTTCGAAGTTTGCTGGAGCAATCATCTACTCCATCAGGTTTATAGTAATCCTCTGAGAGAGACGAATCAGCCTAGGCATGCCCTAGCTGAAGTTATCTTCCAGATCCAAGCTAAGCAAGAATCTGAAGATCAATTTGTTAGAACAAAGAAGAATTTAGGGCGGATATCTGCTCAGTCCAGATCAGGAGATATTCCTGAAGAAGAAGAAGTAGATTAATCTTCCAGTTGATTCCAGAACAAGTCGGTCATCATTTCAATATCTATGTATCATCTTGTTGCTGTGAAGAAGAAGTTAGGGTTGATATCTGCTCAATCTAGGTAGACGGGCACAGAGAATTTTCTCTAGTGTCTGTAATTCATCATCTTTAATATTTATTTGTAAGATTCATTCTAAATCTAAGTGGTAAGACTAAGGCCTGAATTTTAAGCCTGTGTTATAAAGGCTGAGGTATGGCGGGAGTTGCCTGAGTTGTATGTGTGTGGATTCACACTGAGGTGCGGCAAGAT
This sequence comes from Platanthera guangdongensis, assembly GCA_039583875.1. Taxonomy (NCBI): domain Eukaryota; kingdom Viridiplantae; phylum Streptophyta; class Magnoliopsida; order Asparagales; family Orchidaceae; genus Platanthera; species Platanthera guangdongensis. The sequence goes on along the minus strand of CM077161.1, from coordinate 66,345,408 downwards.
TGCCTGAGCTGTAAGAGTGTAGAGTCACTCTGAGGTAGAGTTCTTGGGAAGAACTTGAATTGTAGGATCTTGGAGATCTAAGTGGAAGGGCTTGTGCCCGAGTTGTAGGAGCCAGTTGGGCTCTGAGCTATAAGATCTGAGGATCTGAGAAAGATAGAAGAAATTTTGGCTAAAAATCTTACTACTAGATAGGCGAAGGGGGAAAGTGGATGTGTCCATCAATTAGGGAACCACTATAAAATTCTGTGTGCTCTGATGTGCTGGTTTTGATTGTGATGAGATTATCGTGATGTGATTTTAATCGATTAGTTGCTTAAGTTTTTGGAATTGGACCTATTCCCCCCCCCCCTCCCCTCTAGGTGATTAGTTGTTCTTGAAATCAAAACTTTCAGCCTCCACCTTCATCGCATTGAACGCCTTCTTGAAGATGACGTTGATTGGACTCCCATTGTCGATGAGGATTCGGGATACGGTGAAGTTTTTGATGGCCATCTGGATGACTAGCATATCGTAAAAAGGATCCTCATGATCCGTCATCTCACTTTTGGAGAGGGTGATCCTCTCCTCCGGGGGTGGGATCTAAGATGTGGAGCCAACGCTCATTCGGTACATGGTATGGAGGCTCGCCTTCCAAGAAGCCTTAATCCCCCCCATGGATCACTCTGATCCCTCCCCTGGTTCCAACGTCCGTCCGGTCTTCGCACCTATCCTCCTCTGCATGAGGCAGGATCTCCTCAATCTGCACTTCCTAATGGCCTTATTGTTGTTGTTGATCCCTGTTTCCTCTCATCTAGAGGATCTCCGGGCACGTGGCTGTGGCGTGCCCCTCCTCCTGATGGAAGTCACAATTGGGTAACTCCACCCTAACTTCCCTTCTTCTTCTCAGTGCAGCTCTCCTCCACTACCCCATGGTTATAGCCATGGCCTGATTTTGATCGGGGAGAGGGGGTATTTGGGTTTACCTCCAACCCGGAGGGTGAAACTAACCCTGCCCCCCTGGCGGTTGTCTCCCCCATGGAAATCTCTCTTCGGCGCCTAGTCTTGCCACTCCGACCTCCAACCTAGCCGACGGTTTGGCTCCTGGCGCCCCAACCTGCGCTGTTGTTGTTGTTGTTGTTCCCTCTGTCGAGGTTCAGCACTCCTATCCTCCTGTCCTCTGCCACCTCTTGGCTCCTCCTCTATGGCCCACCTGGACAGCTTTCGGGCAAACTCCGGGTTTGCCGCCTCCATGTAGACCTCCCTTGCCACTCTCTCCATCAGTGCCTCAAAGGACACTGGAGGCGTCCTCTTCAGCTCCATTCCAAAGAACCCCGGCTGAAGCCCGAGGGTGAAGGCCACCATTATGTTATGCCCCGTAATCTCCTGTACTTGGAGAATCTCCTTCTGGAACCTATCCAAGTATCTCCCCAAGGTCTCGTTCACACACTGCTTGATGCTATACAGGGACTCGAACTCCTTCTTCCTCTTCTTTGAGGTGGTGAACCTCAACATGAACCCCCGACGCTAGTCCTCAAAATAATAGATGGAGCTAGCCGGGAGCTGGTGAAACCACTCTCTCGCCTTCTCCTTGAGGGTGATGGCAAAGAGCCTGCACTTGAACCCATCCGACATATGTCGGATCGAGACCACATCCTCAAACCACTGGACGTGCTGAATCGGGTCCTCGTTCCCAGTGTAGTAGGACATCTCCAGCTCCCGAAATCCCTCTGGAACTGGGGCTAATGAAACAAACTCGCTGAAGGGGCTGCCCCTCTGCTGAGAGAGTAGAGGGATCTCGCCCCCCATCTCGGCGGACTGGCCTTCAGATGCCGAGCAGGGGAAGAGCACACGCCCTTGCAGCTCACGCTTGCCTCCTCTATCAGGTACCTCCATCCCGGGTTGCTCGTCGGGTGTGTCCTTGCCCAGGGCTGGGGCGACGACCACTAGAACCGCTGGTGTCGAGCACTTGGCGCGAGTGTCGAGTTCGAACATGATGAGACTCTGCATATCCTGCCTGAACTCGTCCAACATGCCAACAGTGGCCAGAGGGGGAGTTGGGGTTAGTGAGTTGGTCCTGCCCGATCCTTACCTTTCTCCTTCGATCATCAAGCTAACTAAAGCTTTTCGGTGCTGACCACGTTCCACGCTCACCGCACCAAAAATGTTGAAACCGAGAATTCGGTCTCTGTGGAGTTCACCCTTGGGGAAGGGGTGATCACATACTTACTTCTCCCCCGTGAGCCAAGTGACTAAAAAAAGAACAGGGAACTGACCCAAGGGCTCGGCTTGGAGGTCCCACCACACACCCGGAAGATCTTGAGCTCTTTCCCTCCTTAGCTAGATGTCGAGCTAAGGATACCTCAGAAAGCGCAAGAAGACTGCGACACAAGTGAGCATGCGTTCCGAGGTACCCCTTGGGTCTATTTATATATTTCTGAAAACAGCCTGCAAATAACCAACCTCCGCTATTCTAACAAGCTATGTGCAGTCCAGGTTGGCCTACCAACAACACAACTTCACTGTTCTGGAAGACTATGGGCAGGGCAGCGGGGGCAAAATGGTAAAAACATCATAGATTGTTGGACGAGTGGCCCTCCAAAGCCTCATCTCGCCTGGGGCGGCGAGTGCTCGATGGAGCTGGCACTTGCTGTCTCTCCCTAGACCCTGGCGAGTATGGACCTGACTGTCCCTACTCGTCTGTCACTTGTCGAGCTCCCCCGGGGCGAGTGCAAGTCCTCCAGCTCTACTCGCCCCCCTGTGATTCCCCCTCGCCCGGGCAAGTCAGGGGTTGCCGAGCTCTGACCCCCTGTGTGCTCGCCCGGGACTTGGACTGGCCGATTTGGCCGGTCTTGCTCCTACCGTGCCCACTCACTGGATACGGGGTTGTATACACAACATATCCAAAAATCAGAATTTTTGGAGATGATTTTTCTATAGTTTTTATAATAATTTAATATTAATTGCACATGGTGAAAATTAGGTTTAAGGACCTTGGATCCCAGCCAAACTCTAGTGGATGACTAGAGAGGTTATCCTATGCCTATTAAAAAAATATCAGCTAATTTGGAGTTGATTTGATGGGGGTATCTTGGTGGGTAAAGTTGGCAATTTAAAGGTAATAGGCCTAGTTCTTCAATAGTGCACTTAGAGTGGTTGAGTGATCAACCCTCCAACTAAACATGGTAAAACCTTATCCCCTGACATATTATCACTTGAAACATCCCTTGGAATAATTTTAGAAGTATTTAGGGTTGGAATACCATGAAATCCTACTTCAAACCTTAAGGTTAATGAAGGAAATATGGTCAAATCTCAAAGTCTTGGCTCTAGACTTTGCAGATAGATTCATTGGGTAAAGAAACACCTTGTTTAATTTAATTAGAGTTTTATGAGTAATTCTCCCCCACAAATCACATATTAACTAGAATATGAATTTTCCTATCAAGAGCAAAATACATGTCATAACAGTATTGAATGGTCTTGAAACTTGGTTTAAGGGATTATATTGATGTTACTTATGCTTACGAATTTTATTGTAATATTTGGATGAAGAATTTTAGTACCTTCTTTATAATTTTATAAAATATTGATTAGAGAAATAATTTGTTTTAGGACAAACTGAATACTGAAAAATTTGCGCCCGTGGGCCGAAAAATGCGCATCCGCTCGAAAAATGCGCGTCCGAGTAAAAAATATGCTCCCTGACGAAAAACATATGTGCAACGATGTATCAGGATGAGAAAGTGCTTTTGAAATGATTGAAAAATAAGAAACAAAAGACTTTTTTAAAAAAAGAAAAAATAGAATTTTCCGAGATATATTTTTATACCAATACACAATTCAAACTGTTTCTTTGATGCTCTCATCTTTTTTAGAAAATGAAAATAGCTAAAAAAAGAAATTGATATTCGCAGACCATATTTGTCTATTTGTACCCCAAACAACATTAATATTTAAATAACTCTTCCCAAATAAAAAACTCTAATTGTCCCCCTCTCCTGTCTTCCGCCTTCCGTGAAAAAGAAGAGAAGCTCGCCTAGTCCGCCCGTTCACCCCTTCCACCGACCAGCGTGTACGACTCCATCCGTTCATGTAGTATATACTAGAAGGTCCGGCTGGGCCCCCACAGCATATACCACAAATCATGCGGCGAAGTCACAGAGGGATACCAGAGTTGCGCATCCTAACTCATTGCATTCTAGCGGAAGCCTATAACACGAAGCTAAACTCCAAACATGAATGTCCACCAAATAAAGATCCACATTTATATATATCAGGGATGTTCACCAAAGGGTGAGAAGAAGGCGGGGGCGTCCTATGCTGAGAAAGGAAAGGCAGTGGTGGAGTCCTCTGCCTCCCAGGTATAGCCCCGAGTTTACAACATTGGCCTGCAGGAGGCCATTAAGCAGAGTGATGTCGTCACAGGCACGAGTTAAGTTGTTGATTGCTTTGCTTATTGCATGCTTTGTTTATTGCATATTGGCATGCGGCTTATGTGTGTGACATGGTTGTCACAGGCTTTGTGATGATTCGGAACACGCTAGCGCGAGCATTGTTTGATATGGGTTCTTCGCATTCTTTTCTGTCTAAAGACTTCATAGCTCGACTTGGGATACCTAGTCGTGTGAAGACAGATAGCGTCAGGGTGGTGTTACCGAATGGTTGTATGATGCTTGCTGATAAGGCTTGCGATGTGGCAGTGCAAATTGGAAGTCGGGATTTCTGTTTGACTGCATCTGTATTGCCAATATCGGAATTCGACGTGATCTTTGGTATGGATTGGCTCGCGGAGCAGCATGCCTTGATTGATTGTAATGCCAACTAGATCACGTTGGGCCAGAATACCGAGTACGAGACTAAGTTCGCGGGTATGCAAGGAGTGGGCGGGACGTTGATGTCTGCACTCCAAGTCGTCAAGGCTATTCGGAAGGGCGTGAAGTTATACTTCACACTGATTCAGGCTGTTGAGCCCAAGGCCAGTGTTATCAATGTTCCGGTTGTATCATAATTTGTAGATGTGTTTCCCAAGGATCTCCCTGGGCTACCACCCCTGCGAGAGATTGACTTCATGATCGAGTTGGTGCCAGGTGCGAAACTTGTGGCCCGCTCGCCATATCGCGTTGCGCCAAAGGAAATGGCGGAGTTGAAAATCCAACTGCAAGAGTTGCTGGAGCAGGGTTATATACGCCCAAGCATGTCACCTTGGAGCGCGCCTATTCTATTTGTGAAAAAGAAGGATGGTGGTTTGCAGTTATGTATTGACTACCGCGAACTGAACAAGCTGACCGAGAAGAACAAGTATCTGATTCCACGGATTGATGAGTTATTCGATCAGCTGGTGGGATCAACCGTCTACTCGAAATTGGATTTGAAGTCTGGTTATTACCAGTTGAGGATTCGGGAAGGTGACATTCTTAAGACCGCATTTGGAACACGTTACGGGCATTATGAGTTCCCGGTAATGCCGTTTGGGATGTGCAATGCGCCATTGGTATTTATAGACCCGATGCACCGAACGTTCTGAGAGTACCTAGACTTGTTCGTGATTATGTTCATTGATGATATCCTGGTGTACTCGTAATCGGAAGCCGATCACGAAAACCACTTGTGGTTGGTGTTGCATACTTTGAGGAAGCATAAGCTCTATGTCAAGTTCTCGAAGTGCGAGTTTTGGCTATCGTCGGTAGCTTTTCTTGGCCATGTGTTAAGCGGAGAAGGCATAGCAGTGGATCCGGCAAAGATCAGGGCCATACAGGAGTGGCCGGTGTTGTCTTCGGTGGCCGAAGTCAGGAGCTTCCTTGGACTGGCGGGCTACTATAGACGGTTTGTTGCAAATTTCTCGCGGATCGCTTTACCTCTAACCACACTAACGAGAAAGGATCAGAAGTTCATTTGGACGCCGGAGTGGACGCGAACTTTTGACGAGCTAAAGTGTCGGTTGACCACGGCGCCTGTGTTGACATCGCCATGTAGTACTGACGGATTCGAAATCTACAGTGATGCTTCATGGAGCGGCTTATGCTGCGTTCTTCTGCAAAATAGGAAAGTGATTGCTTATGGCTCTCTCCAACTGAAGGTGCATGAGCGAAATTATCCCGTCCACGACTTAGAGTTGGCGGCGGTGATCTTTGCACTGAAGTTATGGAGGCATTATTTGCATGGTGTGAAAGTGGATATCTATACGGACCACAAGAGCCTAAAGTATTTGTTGGAACAGAAGGACTTGAATATGCGACAACGAAGGTGGCTGGAGTTCCTTGGGGACTACAGCTTTGTGATTCATTATACTCCTGGAAAAGGAAATGTGGTTGCTGATGCCTTGAGTTGGAGAGCTCCGGCAAGGGCAAGTTGGTTGCAGAGGCACGATGAATGTCTAATCCAGGAGTTGGAAGCATTAGAGATTTCTTGTGTTGACAAGAATTTTACAGTCGATGCATGTTTGAACTGGATGGAGGTGCAGTATGACCTTACGAACAGGGTTCGACGAGCAACGGAGCTGGATGAGAGTCTCCAACGCTATGCTAAGGACGGGCCAGAGGGCAAATTCTCCTGGGATGACAACCTTTTGCGGAAGGAGGGTCGTTTGTGCATCCCAAGTTTGGGTAAATTACGAGAAGAGTTGATGTATGAAGCTCACTATACGAAGTACTCAATTCACCTTGGGAGCACAAAGATGTTCAGGGACATGAAGAAGCTGTTCTGGTGGCCAGGACTGGAGAAAGATGTCGTTCATTATGTAGCCAAATGCCAGACTTATGCTTTGGTGAAGGCGAAATGCCAGAAGCGTGGCGGTTTCTTGAAGTCATTGCCAATTCCGAAATGGAAGTTCGATGATATTTAAATGGATTTTGTGCACGGGTTGCCGAGATCTCAACGCGGGAATGATTTAATCTGGGTGATTGTAGACCGGTTGACAAAAGTGGTGTACTTCATTCCGAACAAACGAGACGATTCAGTGGAGAGTTTGGCAAAGCTCTATGTGGAGCAGATCGTATGGCTACAAGGTGTTCCTCATAGCATCGTGAGCGATAGGGATGGGCGCTTTACATCGAATGATTGGAGGCTAATCCATCAGCTGTTGGGCACTAAATTGATGTTCAGTACGGCCTTTCATCCCCAAACAGATGGTCAGACTGAGAGAACCAACAGGACTATGGAGGATATGCTCTGAATGTGCGCCCTGGACTTTGGAAAGAGATGGGAAGATCATCTCTATCTGGTGGAGTTTGCCTACAACAACAGCTACCAAGCGAGCATCGGTATGGCACCGTTTGAAGCTTTGTATGGTCGGAAGTGTCATACGCCATTAGCTTGGGCAGAAGCAGGCGAATCCAAAGCGTATAGGCATAACGAAGTCGATGAAGCGAACTCGACGATACGCACTACCTGAGAGAGGCTACTGATAGGCCAGGATCAACAAGCAAAATACTACAACGCCAAGCACCGGAACGTGGAGTTCGCAGTGGGCGATTGGGTATACTTGAAGATCAAACCCTTCAAAGGCGTATACAGGATTCGACATCTGAAAAAGTTGAGTCCACGATACATTGGTCCGTTTGAAGTGGTAGAGCGAGTTGGGGAAGCTGCATATCGGCTAGCTCTTTCGGCAGACTTGGGTGGCTTACATGATGTGTTTCACATCTCGGTACTTCGGAAAGCCGTCAAAGATCCAGCTCAAGTGATCGAGACTGATCGTTTGTCGGTGGAGTATGGGCTAACGACGAAAGTTAAGCGCATTCGGATCTAGGATCGTGCCGATAAACAATTGCGGAACAAGACAATCGGGATTGTCAAAGTTCGGTGGGACAACTATGGCCGTGAGGAGCTAACGTGGGAGCGAGCACAGACTATGCGGGCTGAATTTCCCAAACTCTTTTTGTAACTATTATGCAGTGCATGTCATATTGTATGAAACTATTCTGCAATAGAACATCTTGTGTTTAATTACCTTCCTGTGTGCAAATTTCGGGGACGAAATTTATTATAAGGAGGGGAGGGTTGTAACACCCCAAATCCCAGGATTGGGAAAAAGTTGGGTGACACGGCCTGGGACACGGGCGTGTCCTAGGGCGTGTCCTGCTCGGGTGAGCAGCCAGCGAGTGGTCGACGAAAATCTGTTTCTATGAAATGAGGGAACACACCATCTAACACGGGCATGTCAGAGGTCGTGTCCTACTCTGGTCGACGAAGTTAGTTCGACGAAGTGGAGCTGGGGCGTGTCTACTGATGTTTATGGGCACACGGCCTGGGACACAGGCGTGTCACAGGCCGTGTCCTTTACTAGATGTGCCCAAAGCATTGAGGCTGGGTGAAGATGGGCACGATACAGGTGCGTCTTAGGGTACACGGTCTATGATAAGGGCGTGTCACTGACCGTATCCCAATCGGGTTAAAGTTGGTTTTATGCAGCCTGATGTACACGACCACAGAAATGGGCGTGTCTGAAGGCGTGTCAAGTGACACGGCCCGTGACACCGCCGTGCCACATGGGCGTGTACTGGTCTGGATGAGTCGGTTGTGTACCGCTTAAGGTACACGGCCTGTGACACGGGCGTGTCACAGGCTGTGTCAGGCAAAATTTATCCTTTTGTGGCAAAATCATGGCCGTCCATTTTCTCAGCTGGGATCCAATGACTAAGAGCCCTCCCTGCTTCCGTAAGGCCGACAAATGAGATGAGAAATTTCATTTGCTTTTGGCCACAATCTTTCTACAAAGCTAGAGAGAGGAAGAAGGAGGAGGAGGGCGAGAAGCCGGCCACCAGTGGAGCTGCGGAGTTCCTGTTCACAATATGAGGCTAGCATTGTGGAGGCAAGACCGCTGCGGTGCTGTCCAGCCGACTAGAAGCTCATGGCGCCAAAACGATCGTCAAGGATAACGATATTTCTTCCTAGCCATGTGAAGGCTTTTTTTTGGCATATTCATGGGATTCCCCAACCAGAGGGTGGCTTGTGAAGGGTTCCCTTGGGTTGATTCTTGGAATCCCCACTAATTTGGCATATAGATTCGAAAATGGAGTACGGAATATGCATGCTGTGTGAAGCCCATCTGGACAGGTTGGTCTGAATTGGTGATGTTGCATATACGCAACGGAGAAGACTCCTTGATGAAACATATAGTTTAGGAGTCGATGTGTTAAACCTGTGAAGGGCAGTAACAGGAAGTACTGGAGTGGTAGTCCAGGAAAATACCCATATGATGCTTTTGCTGAATGGGTTGTACCTGTGAAGGGTAGTAACTGTAAGTACTGGATTGGAAGTCCAGGAAATACCCTTATCATGCTTGATGTTCATGGGTGGTACCTGTGAAGGGTAGTAGCAGGAAGAACTGGCGTGGTAAGTCAGGAAAATACCCTTGATGCTTGTGCTGCTTGCTGGGTTGTGCCTGTGAAGGGTAGTAGCAGAAAGTACTGGTAGGAAAGCCCAGGAAAATACCGGCAAATGGTTAGAGCTAGAGATGGAAAATGATTTCTGTCACTACCACTGAGCGTGGCACCTAGCTAACCTGTGATTGTGAAGCATGTCCTGTAAGGACACTATGGCTATTTGTTGAACGGACAAGGGGATGCCGACCCGCGTTAGTCTGGTTATAGAACTAACAATTTGAGCAACGGGAAAAGGCTGAACTGTATCCACGTTATGGTTGTCTGCCATGGGTGTCTGGATGAATTGGCATTTGCTAGAAACGCATAGCGAGAGTCTTAGGCCTGCGCGACATGACACAATGGGGGGGGCTACGGGCCAATCCCGGGTCATTAAGACTAAAATCTCTGGTTGCACGTCATGGAGTAAAATGCTCAATATTATCGCTGGGTTCCAGCCCTGATACGGTGGTGGGCAACTAGTTCGTCGGTACACCAAGAATGTGTCCTGAGTGCACGGACCGTTGGGCCGTGTGGCTGACGGTTGTGATGAAATGTATGTGTGTGAGAGCACAATGTATGATATGTCTATATCTGCCTGTGAAATGTTATGCCTGCAGAGAAGGAATACCACTGCCCCGGGAAAGAGGTAGGGTCATTATAAAATTGGTCAGCTGAATGCTGACCGTTGCCTTGTTTGCCACCTTTGGGTAGAATGTCCTTGTACATGTGCTGGAGAGCAGAGTGCGACATATAAAGGCTAAAGTATCTGTTGTTGTTACTGTTGCTGCCGCTAGCCCTTGAAGGCTAAGCTTAAAATGCTATGTTTTATTTATATGTGGCCGGCCTACACGCGCCAATGTTTAAAGCCACTGTTGTAAAATGACTTGTAAGGCCATAAGGCCAACTGATTTGTATTTGGTGAACATTCCTGATATATATAAATGTGGATCTTTATATGGTGGACATTCATGTTTGGAGTTCAGCTTCATGTTATAGGCTTCTGCTAGAATGTAATGAGTTAGGATGCGCAACTCTGGTATCCCTCTGATACCAAAAATATAACAACTTCATCCTTTCATATAGTATATACTAGAAGGTCCGGCCAGGGCCCCACATCATATACCACAAAACAGGTCGCGAAGTCACATGGGGATACCAGAGTTGCGCATCCTAACTCATTGCATTCTAGCGGAAGCCTATAACACGAAGCTGAACTCCAAACATAAATTGTCCACCATATAAAGATCCACATTTTTATATATCAGGAATGTTCACCAAATACAAATCAGTTGGCCTTATGGCTTTACAAGTCATTTTACAACAGTGGCTTTAAACATTGGCGCGCAGACCGGCCACATATAAACAAAACATAGCATTTTAAGCTTAACCTTTAAGGGCTAGCGGCAGTAGCAGTAACAACAGCAGGGACTTCACCCTTTATATGTCACACTCGGCTCTCCAGCACCTATACAAGGACATTCCACCCAAAGGTGGCAAATAAGGCAACGATCAGCATTCAGCTGACCAATTTTATAATGACCATACCCCTTTTCCGGGGCAGTGATATTCCTTCCCTGCATGCATAGCATTTCACAGGCAGATATAGACATATCATACATTATGCTCTTACGCACATACATTTCATCACAACCGTCAGTCACACGGCCCAACGGTCTGTGTACTCAGGGCACATTCTTGGTGTACCGGCGAACCAGTTGCCCAGCACCGTATCATGGCTGGAACCCAATGAAATTATTGAGCATTTTACTCCATGGCGTGCAGCCAGAGATTTTAATCTTAATGACCTGGGATTGGCCCGTAGCCCCCCCCCCCCCCCCATTGTGTCATGGAGCACAGGCCTAAGACTCTCGCTATGTGTTTCTGCCAAATGCCAATTCATCCAGACACCCATGGACGACAACCATAGCGCGGATGCAGTTCAGCCTTTGCCTGTTGCTCAAATTGTTAGTTCTATAACCAGACTAACGTGGGTCGGCATCCCCTTGTCCGTTCAACAAATAGCCACATTGTCCTCACAGGACAGACTTCACAATCACAGGTTAGCTAGGTGTCACGCTCAATGGTAGCGACATAACTCATTTTCCATCCCTAGCTGTAACCATTTACGGGTATTTTTCTGTGCTTTCCTACCAGTACTTCCTGCTACTACCCTTCACAGGCACAACCCAGCAAGCAGCACAAGCATCAAGGGTATTTTCCTGACTTACCACACCAGTACTTCCTGCTACTATCCTTCACAGATACCACCCATGAACATCAAGCATTACAAGGGTATTTCCTGGACTTCCAATCCAGTACTTCCTGTTACTACCCTTCACAGGTACAACTCATTCAACACAAACATCATATGGGTATTTTCCTGAACTACCACTCCAGTACTTCCTGCTACTGCCCTTCATAGGTTTAACCCATCGACTCCTAAACTACACATTTCATCACGGAGTCTTCTCCAGTGCGTATATGCAACATCATCAATCCAGACCAACCTGTCCAGATGGGTTTCACACAACATGCCTATTCCGTACTACATTTCCGGATCTATATGCTAAATTAGTGGGGATTACAAGAATAAACCTAAGGGAACCTTTCACAAGCCACCCTCTGGTGGGGGCATCCCATGCATATGCCAAAATAAAAGCCTTCACATAGCTAGGAAGAAAGATTGTTACCCTTGACGATCATTTTGTCGCCATGAGCTCCTAGTCGGATGGACAGCACCGCAGCGACCTTGCCTCCACAACACTAGCCTCAGATTGTGAACAGGAACTCCGCAGCTCCACCGGTGGCCGGCTCCTCGCCCTCCTTCTCCTTCTTCCTATCTCTCTAGCTTTGTAGAAAGATAGTGGCCAAAAGCAAATGAGCTTTCTCATCTCATTTACCGGCCTTAAGGAAGCAGGGAGGGCTCTCAGCCATTGGATCCCAGCCGAGAAAATGGACGACCACGATTTTACCACAAAAGGATAAATTTTACCTAACACGGCCTGTGACACGCCCGTGTCACAGGACGTGTACCTTAAGCGGTACACAGCCGACTCATCCAGACCAGTACACGCCCATGTGACTGTTGGAGTCACCATGATGATCTGGAAGTGATCAAACATGTAATCGCACTGCCAACGCGATATGAGCCTGCAGGGTCGCACATAAGAGATGTGGAGAAGTTGGATGACTGACTGTGTTAGTAAAGGTTACCAATCACCGACCTGAATAGGGTTATGGGCAAAGTGTTGTCTTATAGGATCATCGGGTTGGGCAAATGTTGCCTTGAAGGGCTGGTTGGGATTGTCATCCGAGGGTCGATGACATTAGTCGAGAATCGTCTTCTGATTCCCGCCGATCGGCGAAAATCGTCTCTCTGATTCTCGCCGATCGACGAGAATCGTCGAGAATCAATTGTTGATTCTCGACGATCGACTACTTCGACAATTGTCGTCGACCGCGGTTCGACGATCGTCGAGTATCGTTGTGTATCGTCGAGCGCGGCTCGACGATCGGCGAGAATCGTCGAGTATTGTACTCTGATTCTCGCCGATCCTGTATGATACTCGTCGACTGATTCTCGCCGAACCTGCTCAGTGATTCTCGCCGATTGTCGCCGATTCTCACCGAATGATACTCGCCGATTCTGAACCCTAATTTCGGGTGGTCTGCGGATAGCGATTTTCCTGGGTTTATTTATACCTTGGTATAAATAGGACCCTTAGGGTTTTCGGGATAGCACGCGCTTGCTCGCGATTTTCTCCTGTAGCGAATCGACCCCGACGGAAAGGTTCCGCTCGATCGTTCCGCCGATCCCGATCCCCGCCGCCGATGGAAGAGTTCCGCCGCCGCCGTGTTCGCTCCGTCGACCACCTCTTCTTCGGCGACTGTCGCTGGTGCTTCTCTTCCTGGCGCGGACCTAGCAGTCCGTGGAATAGCCGAGGTGCGGTCTTCTCCTTCCCGATCTTCCGTGCGACGGAAAGCTCGGCGTTCTCCCGCTCGTGTGGACTTCTGCAGAAACGTGGACACTATTCCACGTAGAACTCGCCACTAGCAAGCAGATAAAGTTTGGAGCATCTCCGTTGAGTTGTGACTCAACGCCACCGAGGTAATTTTTGCCTAGTTTTGCTAACTTCTTGATTCAACTGTTCATGGCCCGATCCACATCTCTTTGGGTTTTTCTTGATGTTTTACTTTTCCGCTGCGCGCACAAACGTTGTGCCAACCCTATAGAGAAACCCAACAGTGGTATCAGAGCCAGGTTTCAGCCATGACTGTTGTTTTGGAAGTTGTGTTATTCCAGTGCGTGTAAACCTAGAGATTTAGAAGTGTTCTAAATGTCTAGATTTAGTCTTGGTACCTCGCCAAGAACGATTGGAATTTCGGTGGATTTCTAAGTGTTAGAAATTGTGATCTCCTTAGCAGTAACCATCCCTCGATTTTGTTTTGGATTTTGAATCCAACAAAGAGAGATGAGCTTGTCTACTACTTTAAGTTGAGCTGTCTTTGCATTTGTCCAATGTATGTAAATCTGAGGATTTGGAAATTTCCGGATGTTCAGATTTAGCCCTTCCTTCTATCAATTGTTGATGGTGTCAGGATGTGCACATAAGGGATGCATGTGGTTTTAGAAGAATTGTTTTTCTTTGGATGTGCACGTTGATCAAATGTTGATCATGGTTAATTGTTAACCTAAAATTGAAATCCCTTCTTTTAATATTAAGTGTTCGGATGCCTTCCGATGGATGACACTCTTCCTGCCTCGATCGATGAAGTGTGGGCTTGCCAAAGCAAGGTGCATTAATCTATCTTGGTAAGGGTGCGAGCGGATAATTGTGATATCCCACTGTCGACATCGGGTCCATCTTAACTAGGTGACCTCAAAGGTTGAGTGCCTAGAGGCATAGGGTTGGCATGCACCATATGATGGATGCGAATAAGGAGTTATTCACCAACCATACAAGAATTGCATGAGGATGCAATTGGCAAGCGTTGCCTACCTAAATAACCGCATCGTGAGAGGAATGCCAAAGCGGACGCATAGTGTTGGTGAAATACGGATCTTGTCCACTAAGAGAGTAGCTCGCATGAACTCTCTGAATTGTTAGTGAGGGCTATCATTTTGAATAAAATAGTGGGACTATTTTAATTGAAGTCCTAATTAGAATAAATTGTAATTGAAATTTAGGTACTGATTTTATTCTGCATAAATTCTTGTAGAATTCCATGGCAAGCGTTGCGCACTCCACGTTGTCTCTGAGAGCCATCCTTGAGAAGGATAAGCTCAGTGGGACAAATTATATGGACTGGTATAGGAACCTGAGAATTGTTCTCAGGCAAGAGCGAAAGCTCTATGTCTTGGAAGAAGAAGCCCCCGAGGTGCCAACCGGGAATTCTTCCCGTGCTGAGAAAGATACTTATAAGAAGTATACTGACGATGCTTTGGATGTCGAGTGCCTTATGCTTGCCACCATGAACTCTGTGCTTCAGAAGCAATATGAGAACATGGGGTGCAAGGAGATTGACGAGCATCTCAAGAAAATGTTTCAAGGGCAAGCTCGTCAAGAGAGGTTCGACATCACTAAAGCGTTGTTTCAGTGCAAGATGGGAGTTCGAGACTCAGTAGGAACTCACATACTCAAGATGATTGGGTATATAGAGAACCTTGAAAGGCTGGGTTTTCCTCTTGGTCAAGAGTTGGCCACGGATCTGATCCTGCAATCGTTGCCGGACAGTTATGAGCAGTTTGTCTTGAACTACAACATGAATGAGATAGACAAGACACTGCCCGAACTCCTAGGCATGTTGAGAACTGCCGAAATCAATATGAAGAAGGCCAAGCCTGCCAGCCCCATACTGATGGTGCATAAGGGCAAGGGCAAAGCCAAGAGCTCCAAGAAGATGAAGGTAGGACCTAAGTCATATCTTGAGCCCAAGTCTTCAGCACTGATGAAAAAGAAGAGCACGATGAAGGATGGGAAATGCCACCACTGTGGCAAGGCTGGTCATTGGCGGAGGAACTGTCCTTCGTATATTGAGGGTCTGCAGAAATTGAGGGGAGGTATGACTTCCGCTTCTAATGTTTACGTTATAGAGATAAACCTTTCTGCTCCTTCATCTTGGGTATTGGATACCGGATGTGGTTCTCACATTTGTACAAATGTGCAGGAACTGGGAAGGAGAAGATTGCTGAGTAAAGGGGAGGTGGACCTCCGCGTCGGCAATGGAGCAAGAGTTGCTGCTGTAGCCGTAGGAGTTTACCGTCTTTCTTTGCCCAGTGGGCTTGTAATAGAACTAGATAACTGTTATTTTGTTCCGGCGATAACTAGAAACATTATATTTATTTCATGTTTGGACATGATTGGATTTTCTTTTATAATTAAGAACAATTGTTGTTCTATATTTAAGAATGATGTTTGTTATGCTGTAGCCCAATTGTTTAATGGTCTTTATGTTTTGAACTTGGACCATCTGATCTGTAATGTAGAAAACAATAAAAGACTAAGAACAAATGATTCGAACCCTACTTTTCTCTGGCATTGTCGTTTGGGCCATATCAACGAGAAGCGCATATCCAAGCTCCATAGAGATGGACTTTTGGACTCATTTGATTATGAATCATTTGAGCGATGCGAATCTTGTTTGTTAGGCAAGATGACTAAGGCTCCTTTCATTAGTTATACTGAGAGGGCTGAGGATCTCTTGGGTGTTGTACATAGTGATGTATGCGGACCCATGAGTACCATGGCTAGAGGTGGGTATTTCTACTTTGTTACGTTTACTGATGATTTCAGTAGATGCGGATATGTGTATCTTATGAAGTGCAAATCCGAGACCTTTGAAAAGTTCAAAGAGTTCAAAAATGAAGTAGAAAACCAGTTGGGTAAAAGGGTTAAAGCACTCCGATCTGATCGAGGTGGCGAATACCTGAGTCATGAGTTCCGTGATCATCTGAAAGAGTGTGGTATTGTATCACAGCTCACTCCACCTAGAACACCACAACATAATGGTGTGTCTGAGAGGAGAAATCGTACTCTGTTAGACATGGTACGTTCGATGATGAGTCATGCAGACTTGCCTGTTTCCTTTTGGGGTTTTGCTTTAGAGACTGCTGCAATGACATTGAATCGCGCTCCAACGAAAATGGTTCTGAAGACACCATATGAGATATGGACTGGGAAGCGTCCTAGTATGTCGTTCATTAAAATTTGGGGCTGTGAGGCATACGTGAGACGTCAAATGCCCGACAAGCTGGAACCCAAATCGGATAAATGTTATCTGGTGGGATATCCTAAGGAAACGAAAGGGTATTACTTTTACCTACCGTCCGAGTTCAAAGTGTTTGTCGCAAGGACTGGTGTCTTCTTGGAGAAAGAGTTCTTATCAAGAAAGACTGAAAAGGTAGAGCTTGAAGAAGTTCAAGAACCACACGTAGTGAATGAACCGGAATTGGATTCTGAGTCAGGACTACAAGATGTTGTAGCTAGAGAACCTGCTCAGGGAACACAAGTCCTACGTAGATCTGGTAGACCGAGGTTTGAGCCTGAGAGATATGGATTTCTCGTGTCTCAAATAGGTAATGTGTTGCTCATGGATCATGATGATGAACCAGCAACCTACCAAGAAGCTATGAATGGACCGGACTCCGACAAATGGCTTGAGGCTATGAAATCCGAAATGGACTCCATGTATGCAAACCAAGTTTGGAACTTGGTGGAACCACCTGAAGGGGTACGCCCCATAGGGTGCAAGTGGGTCTTCAAGAAGAAGACCGACAAGGATGGGAATGTACAGACATTCAAAGGGCGACTGGTGGCTAAAGGTTTCAAGCAAATTCATGGTAGTGACTATGATGAGACCTTTTCCCCTGTTGCCATGGTAAAGTCCATAAGGATATTGCTTGCTATTGCTGCGTATTATGACTACGAGATCTGGCAGATGGATGTCAAAACGGCTTTCCTTAATGGAAACCTCCTTGAGGAAGTGTATATGACACAACCCGAGGGTTTTGTATCCCCAGATGAAGCCACTAAAATATGCAAGCTGAATAAGTCCATTTATGGACTGAAACAGACCTCTCGAAGTTGGAATCTTCATTTTGATGAGAAAATCAAAGAGTTTGGTTTCATCAAGAATGAAGATGAGCCTTGTGTTTACAAGCGAATCAGTGGGAGCATTGTTGTCTTCCTGATATTGTATGTAGATGACATACTGTTGATCGGGAATGACATTCCTACCCTGAAAGTTGTTAAGAACAACCTAGGGAACTGCTTTTCAATGAAGGATTTGGGTGAAGCGACTTATATACTCGGTATTAAGATCTATAGAGATAGATCGAAGAAGTTGCTGGGTTTGACCCAGAGTACGTACATCGAAAAGGTGTTGAAGCGGTTCAACATGCTTGAGTCCAAGAAAGGATTTTTGCCCATGTCTCATGGTGTGAATCTCTCTAAGGACCAGTGTCCAAAGTCTTGTGAAGACAAGGACCGCATGAAGTTGATTCCATATGCTTCGGCAATTGGATCAATCATGTACGCGATGTTATGTACTCGACCCGATGTCTCCTTTGCTTTGAGCATGACTAGCAGGTATCAGTCAGACCCCGGTGAGTGTCACTGGATTGCAGTCAAGAATGTCCTGAAGTACTTGAGAAGGACTAAGGACGTGTTCTTGGTGTATGGTGGAGAGGAAGAGCTCGTTGTAAGTGGTTACACGGATGCTAGCTTCCAAACTGATAGAGACGACTTCAAGTCTCAGTCAGGTTTTGTGTTTTGCCTGAATGGAGGAGCTGTAAGCTGGAAGAGTTCCAAGCAAGAGACAGTTGCTGATTCTACAACAGAGGCCGAGTATATTGCAGCAGCTAATGCAGCGAAGGAGGCTGTATGGATTAGGAAATTCATCGGCGAGCTTGATGTAGTTCCTAGCATTGTTGGTCCCGTAGTTCTCTACTGTGATAACAATGGTGCAATTGCACAATCTAAGGAACCTAGATCCCATCAGCGCTCCAAGCACATACTCCGGCGGTTTCATCTTATTCGTGAGATTGTCGAACGAGGAGATGTAAACATTTGCAGAGTGCCGACTGAGGAAAATATTGCGGATCCACTCACAAAGCCTCTCGCACAGAGAAAGCATGATGGTCATACTAGATCGATGGGTATACGATACCTAAATGATCAACTCTAGCGAGAATCTTGTGGGTTGCATGTAATCTTGTATTTTGTTGGCTGTTTGTTCATATGATGAACTGTGTACCTAGTTTTTCTTTTATAATTAATGGCAAATTCTTTTATTATGAGTTTTTCTATATATGATAGTTAAATGTTAACATAATAGACACCCTTAGAATGTTCGCTTCCATAGGACATCAAGTACGTGACTTGAATGTGAGAGCCTATGATTTATTTGAAGCTTCATTCTTAAAGGTCCCTGGTCAAGTATCATCATAGAAGCTAAGGGTGATGATGATACATGAAGGCTGTCACGTGCGTTGACTGATGACTGGTTCTCACAGGTCATGATATTGTGATATCAAGTCATCACGTGGGTACTTGTTAGTGAACAAGTTGTACTGGACAGACCCAACCTGAGACTACTCTGTGGATTGTCATCCAATCGTGTCACGAGTAGGTCTCAATTGACAATGGTGTTGTGGTCCTTTGACCTGAAGTCACAGCATTCATCAAGTGAGGAAGAGCGTGCTTTGATGCCATCTAAAGTCTTCCTTGAGAAAGGTTGATGATAAGGGTGGTTGTTGGGCATGTTACGAATCATTTGGGTGTTTGTGTGTGAGCAGATATGGAATTTGTCCTCCTGTATGACAGGAGTTGCATCCATGGGCCCCTTGATGGAACTGGACTGAGAAATGCATGGCCATGCTTGGTTGAGTCAATATGTGATATTGGACTCACCATTCTCTGGAAGTCCGTCCTGGATCAAGAAACTTGGATTGAGCTATTACGAGGGTGACACGGTCTATGCCTCTAGTTCTTTCCGGATGTAAGGGACAAAGGGACAAAGACAACGCTGATACATTGGTCATAAAGGCTTATGAGTTATTAACTCTTATTGCTTGGGGAGCAATGATGCATTGCTAGATGCCGCTCATTGTTTGTAAGGTTTTTGTTTTGATACTTTCGAGATCAAGTGGGAGTCTGTTGGAGTCACCATGATGATCTGGAAGTGATCAAACATGTAATCTCACTGCCAACGCGATATGAGCCTGCAGGGTCGCACATAAGAGATGTGGAGAAGTTGGATGACTGACTGTGTTGGTAAAGGTTACCAATCACCGACCTGAATAGGGTTATGGGCAAAGTGTTGCCTTATAGGATCATCGGGTTGGGCAAATGTTGCCTTGAAGGGCTGGTTGGGATTGTCGTCCGCGGGTCGATGACATTAGTCGAGAATCGTCTTCTGATTCCCGCCGATCGGCGAGAATCGTCTCTCTGATTCTCGCCGATCGACGAGAATCGTCGAGAATCAATTGTTGATTCTCGACGATCGACTACTTCGACAATTGTCGTCGACCGCGGTTCGACGATCGTCGAGTATCATTGTGTATCGTCGAGCGCGGCTCGACGATCGGCGAGAATCGTCGAGTATTGTACTCTGATTCTCGCCGATCCTGTATGATACTCGTCGACTGATTCTCGCCGAACCTGCTCAGTGATTCTCGCTGATTGTCGCCGATTCTCACCGAATGATACTCGCCGATTCTGAACCCTAATTTCGGGTGGTCTGCGGATAGCGATTTTCCTGGGTTTATTTATACCTTGGTATAAATAGGACCCTTAGGGTTTTCGGGATAGCACGCGCTTGCTCGCGATTTTCTCCTGTAGCGAATCGACCCCGATGGAAAGGTTCCGCTCGATCGTTCCGCCGATCCCGATCCCCGCCGCCGACGGAAGAGTTCTGCCGCCGCCGTGTTCGCTCCGTCGACCACCTCTTCTCCGGCGACTGTCGCTGGTGCTGCTCTTCCTGGCGCGGACCTAGCAGTCCGTGGAATAGCCGAGGTGCGGTCTTCTCCTTCCCGATCTTCCGTGCGACGGAAAGCTCGGCGTTCTCCCGCTCGTGTGGACTTCTGCAGAAACGTGGACACTATTCCACGTAGAACTCGCCACTAGCAAGCAGATAAAGTTTGGAGCATCTCCGTTGAGTTGTGACTCAACACCACCGAGGTAATTTTTGCCTAGTTTTGCTAACTTCTTGATTCAACTGTTCATGGCCCGATCCACATCTCTTTGGGTTTTTCTTGATGTTTTACTTTTCCGCTGCGCGCACAAACGTTGTGCCAACCCTATAGAGAAACCCAACAGTGACACGCCTATGTCACGGGCCGTGTCACTTGACACGCCTTCAGACATGCCCATGTCTGTGGCCGTGTACATCAGGCGTCACAAAACCAACTTCAACCCGATCGGGACATAACCAGTGACACGCCCGTGTCACAGGTCGTGTACCCTAAGACACACCCGTGTCGTTCCCGTGTTCACCTGACCTCAATGCCTTGGGCACATCCAGCAAAGGACACGGCCTGTGACACGCCCGTGTCCCAGGCCGTGTGCCCATACACTGCAGCAGACACGCCCCTGCTCAACTTCGTCGAACTGACTTCGTCGACCAGAGGAGGACATGGCCTCTAACACGCCCGTGTCAGATGGCGTGTTCCCTCATTTCGTAGAAACGGATTTTCTTCAACCACTCGCTAGCTGCTCACCCGAGCAGGACACGCCCTGGGACACACCCGTGTCCCAGGCCGTGTCACTCAACTTTTTCCCAATCCTGGGATTTGGGGTGTTACACAGCGTGCGTCACCCTGCTTCCTCCACTGCCGGCTACCACCGTCGACCTGCTCTCTTTCACCGGCGACCTCCCTATTCCCGCTCCTGTGAGTTATCCCTTCTCTCTTTTTATTTTTTAGGTACCAAAACCTTTTTTTTGGAAATCCTTCATGCAGCTGCTGCCCTTCCTTCTGCCGTCATTGATTTCTTCTCCCCGGCCGGTGTTTTCTCTAACGGTGGCGACATCTCTATTACCGCCCTCTGGTGAGTACTCTCTCATCTTCTCTCAATTTTTTCTCTCTAATAATCTATGTTTATCTTTCTAAAACATTTTTGATATAGGTTATGAATTTTTGTTATTGATATCACAATCTCTTCGATGGATCCCCAATGTGAGTTTTCAATTTTTTTTCTCTATAACGCCCTAGGTTTGGGTTATTGATATGAGTTTTAATTTTTTGCTCCGAATGCATATTTGTAAATGTTTGTTTATATATGTTAGATTGAAATGAATTCAGACAATGTTAAGTTATTGAAAAATGTTGAATGACCTAAAGATAACCCGGCTGATGTTGGTATTCATTTTCGTACAAATATGACTTTTTTAAGTAAGGAAGAATTAGTTGTATGGGCCCAAAGTATTGTAAAGAATTTGGGGTTTGTTATCATTATTTTGAGGGCATATAATCTCACTGCAAGAGCAAAACCTAGGATAATTCTAGGTTGTGACCGAGCCGGATCTTCTCGGGATAGTGAAAATAAGAAAGGTTATATAAAGAAAAATATCAGAAAATCAAGTTCTAAACATTGTGGATGTAAGTTTGCACTGAACGGGCGTCGATAAAAAAATAATGAATGGACGATTGAAGTAAAAAATGGTTTACATAATCATGAATTTGTTCACTTAGAAGCACATCCATACGACGGTAGGCTTGATGACAATGAGCATAAAATCGTGTTTGATATGTTTAATGCTAGAGTTAAGCTGCGCAAAATACTGTCGTCATTAAAGAAAAGAAATCCGGAAAATACAACGACCATAAGAACTATATATAATGAGAAGGCCAAGCTGTATCACAGTCAATTAGAGGGTGAAACTCCAATTCAATATTTGTTTAATTGCATTAGTGAAAGTGGGCATATCAGTTTCAATCAAGTGCATGCAACTAATTGTTTGGAGAGTGTTTTCTTTGCCCATCCAACTTCATTTCGCCCGAGCAATATGTTTTCAAATGTATTCTTGATTGATTGCACCTAAAAGACTAATCAGTACCATTTGCCTTTACTATGAATAATAGGTGTGACATCCACCAATCAAACATTTTTCTCCTCATTTGCATTCATGCCCAACGAGACAGAAGCTAGTTATATATGAGCATTACAATGTTTCAAGTTTATGTTTGATGAAAATATTATGCCTAATCTATTTGTTACGGATCGAGAAATTACCTTGATGAAAGCTATCAAATTTGTGTTCCGATTAGCTATCACTATTTTATGTCAGGTTCATATAAACCAGAATATTTTGGCACATTGCAAAAAGTATTTCACACAAGGTAAAGAATGCGAGAAGTACTTGGGTGTGTGGCAACAACAAGTTAATTCACCGTGTGAAAATGAATTTCACTTATGGTATAGCCAAATGTTAAATTATTACGGAACAAAATATCACGTGCTATCTTATGTCACAACAACATGGATATAGTCTTACAAGGAATTGTTTGTTTCATGTTGGGTCAATAGATATATGCATTTAGGGAACACATTGACAAACCGTGTAGAGGAGAATCAATTAGTAATCTAACAACGGTATGGACAACTTTTGATCAAATGATCAACTTGCAACATACAAAAATTAAAAGAATGTTTGGTCAAAGTAACATTCATGTCGGCACGGGTTTCAAGGGTTCTCTTTATTCTGAACTTATTCGCAGTGCTTCTATCGCAGCGTTAGAAATAATTAAGAAGGAAGTTGATTCAATTAAAAACAGTGGTTTGAAGGCGGGCCAGTGTTCACATACCAGTAGATATACGATGGGTCTACCATGTGCACATGAGTTGGATTCGTATGTTAAGCATGATAATCCTTTGCCGTTATGGATGGTGAAAAAACAATGGAAGCAATTAACTTTGCTTGATACACATCCCAAAGATAACATCAAGGTAGAGCCGAAGGATGAAAACGATACTGAAAATGATATCGAGGAAATACAAAAAAAGTATAGCCACATAAGTGATCTACAAAGAAGAGAGATTAAAAGAAAGTTGCGTGAGATTGTCAATCCGGAGGCTAGTCAAACTATGGAGCCTAAAATGTCAACTAAAAATAAAGGCCTTCCGAAGGGAAGTACACAAACTTTTATTGATGACTTCAAATCCACAAAAAAAGAGCTTTCTCATTTTGAGCATGTTCTGCTCTATGAGCAACAACATCTCAAGGCAAAGATGATCAAGACAGCAAAAAAAATCCGATTAGAAGAAGTGGATTTTTGGAGAAGGTCTGTACACAAATGCCACTACATATGCAAGAACATATTGTTGATGCCATCGATGTTATTGGAGATGGTCATTGCGGGTTTATGGTTATTAGTATGGCACTAGGCATCGACAATAATTGGATGCAAGTCCGTCGTGATTTAGTAAGTGAAGTACATAACAAAGAAGTGTTATATAATGAGATATACGGAGTCTCGAGGACCATGTAATTACTGAAGTCTCTTGAATGTTGGGTGGTTCCAGCCCCACTTGAAAAGTGGATGACAATGCCTGATATGAGGTTATTAGTCGCGTTGTGCTATAACATTCAGTTGGTGTACTATTCAACTCATCAGTCTTTCACATTTTTGCCCCTATATTCCGCTCCTACGACTACTCGAAAGATTGTTCATATGAGATATATAAATGACAATCACTTAATTATGTTGCAGATGAGAGAAAATTGTATAATGCCACAAATATTTCTCGTATGGACGAGATACTATGAACAACAAACGAGATACCATATATCACACGACTTCTTTAATCATAAGGTATGCATATTTAAAAAATATTATTCAATGTTTATTACACTTTTTTGTCATATGTAATCACGATTTTTTTTTCATAGTACTATTTTGGGGGCATTATGATGATCTTTTTGAAGGAAAGTTTTAAAACTTTAGATGATCATCTTGATTTAAAAAGAAGATACACACAGTGTTATTAGTAATAATTTTCTTAAAGTTATTATTGTTCATGTGTACTAATTATTATTTTTTAGAATTTTTTGGGATGCGGCGCAATCAAGGGAAAATAAAGCTCACAAATATCTTAGATGTGCTGTATTTGACAAATATTTTTTGAGAGACCTCAACATTATTGTATTTAATATTTTGCAGACTGGTTTTTTTACAAAAATATATTGATTGGTATGATGTATTTAACAAAGAGATAATACTAGATTTGATTACTTTTGTTAGAAACTCATTTATATAATATTCATTTAATTTTTTTTTTTGTAGGGTATGAATATCTATTTTGAATACAATTATAATTCTGTAAGGTATGAATATCGATAGATACAAACAGTCAAATATATTCTGCAAATATCAATTCAAAAAAAAAAAAAAGGAAAAACCTCCGGAACCGGCCCTAAGACGTGACTGTGAGGCGGAATTTTTCTGTCCTAGTTTTGGAGCACTCGGGCGCGACTGAAAATCCTGGGCTTCGCCTCTGTTTTTGTTTATTTTTTCTCTCTGTAAATCGTGATCGTTGATACCTCCTCCATCTGCGAACTCGTGCTCTCACTCGGATGGAGATTTCCAAACGAAGCCCGGTACTAATAATCTCCCCTGTGAGAGCCAGCCCTGCCGCCCATAATTCTACTCTCCGAACTTCGCTTCTCCTCCATGGCGGACGGATGTTGCAGAGCTTCTTAACGCGTCTCCCCCTGCAGCCCCAGCATCGATCTTAAAACTATAAAACGAAATGCTTCCAGCAATTCGGAGTCTTCTCCGTTCCCGCCTCTCTCGTCGTCTTCCGTCTCTTGTTCCGCCCTCAATGGCCTTCCGGACCTTCTCCTCCGGTTCTGGAACAGGAGGAAACAAAGATGATTCTTGGAATAAGAACTGGAATTCGTCGGGATCATCTCCACCAGAAGGCGGTGTGGATCCTCCCTCCATTTTCGACTGGGGGGAAGCATCAACGTGGTCGACGGGTTTGACGAAGGACCATTTTGATGGGGAGGCCGTCGGCCGTCAGATCTTTCCTGGCGAATCTCCGGTCCCTAATGAATCGTCGGCGATGGACGAAGTTGTGCGGATGGATGAGGAGGACGAGATATTGAGGATGGTGGAGGAGGATAATAAGAAGGATAAAGCGTTTGTTGAGGGTTGGAAGGGCCGTATGATAGAGACATGCCAGCTTCTGAAGCAGGTGAGAGAGCCCGGGGTGAGGGGATCGTATCTGAAAGATTCAGAGAAGGCGGAAATGTACAGGCTTCACAAGGAGAATCCGGAGGTATATGATGTCGAGAGGCTTGCGAAGGATTTCAGAATTATGAGGCAGCGGGTCCATGCTATCTTATGGCTGAAGGAGATGGAGGAAGAAGAGGAGAAGAAGCTTGGGCGGCCTTTGGACGACTCCGTGGAAATTCTTCTCGACAACTTCCCCGAGTAAGATCAATAATAAGTCAAGCGTTACATTTTCAAAAACTGTCAATCATTTGTTTGGTAAGAAGTACTTTCTATATGTAGTTAAGTTTCTTGTTTTAGATTGCATCTCCAATTCTAATTTCACATTTCAATTTCATCCAAACATATGAATCTTTGTTTATTTTAGACGCCCCTTCTAACCAAGGTTAATCTGCAAACAGAGTTTCAGGTTAATATTCTTTGATGTTATCAACCATGCTTTAGCAAAATTGGGTGTATAACTGTTATGATCTCAACCCACGTGTTTGATCAAGCATTAGAAGCCAGCACGTGGAATAATCTCAGCCGGCCAAATAAAGGAGGTTAAGCATCAGGCGACAGATGACATCTTCAAACTATGAGGCGTCCTTCCCAAGCCAAAGTAGAGCTGTTGATTATTTTTAACGTTATCAAATGTATTAGGACTAACAGTCCTTTAATTTCGATAAATAGCAGTTAGTCTGTAATAGTTAGCTTTTATCAAAGATATAATAAAGTATCTTTTCTCTCTCCTCGACATCTCTCTCTCTCTCATTCTCATTCTCTCTCTTACTCTGTTCTTTCTGATTACTCTCCGTTTTCTTCCTCCACTCCGACGACCACTGTCTGATTCTCCTCTTCTCCCAACCGAGCCCCTGACATTTGGTGCTCTCGTTCTCTTTGACCTCTCCTCTCCTACTCAAATGGCGGACAATACACGCTCAAAAGATTACCCCAATCAACTTCTTGAATTCCAGAAGATTTTCCAAGCGGATCAAGAGGCTCGTGCACACCTGCTTGATGAACTTCGTGAAGATTTTCAATCAAAAGAATCGTTCTTGGTCCAACAAATCGTCGAAACCAGGATAGATGCGACAGACAAGATCGATACACTACGCGCGGACATGATGACACAGTTCAAGCAGATACAACAGTCAATCGATCTGTTACATACACGATCACGGTGTACTGGGACATTCACCCAATGATACTACTCACCAGGTCGTTTCTTTACAATCTGATTATAAATTTACTTGTCCTAGATTTAGCGACGACGATCCAACCGATTGGCTTTATAACCTACAATTATATTTTCAATTCCATAATACGAATACACGGGACTATCTCTTAATAGCAACATGCCATCTTGACCGTCCAGCTTCCCGCTGGTATCAAGCCACTTTGCGTGATACTCTGAATATTACTTTTCCCTATTTCGTTGAAGCCATTACTAAAAGATTTGGACCCTCAGCATACGAAGATCCAGCTGGATCCCTCACCAAACTTAAACAAAGAACGACGGTCGTAGAATATAAAAACCAATTTTAGGAATTATTTACTAGGGTACCTGGTCTGCAACCTGGTTTCTTAACAAGTATTTTTGTGTCCGGACTTAAACAACAAATATGTAGCACCGTTAAGATGCAACTCCCGCTAGACCTCCACGACGCATACACTATAGCCAGAATGGTAGAGGACCAAGAATTAGATAATCAAAATATTCACCCCATCAGACCATGACCTGACACTCAACGAACACGAATAATTCCCCTCAATTCCCTCGGCTGCAATGACACCCACTTCCCACAACAACTACTGATCCTAAACCAGAATTTCCACCCAAGTATCCAATACGATGTCTGTCAGCATCCAAAAGACTACGCCGTCGTGACCAAGGTTTGTGTTACAATTGTAACGACAAATACACCTTTGACCATTGATGTAAAGACACGAGAACACTTTTATATTTTCAAGGTACTGATGAACCAGACGACATTGACGACACCATAGACGACCCCATTCAGGAAGCTGTAGATCAAAATGACTCGGTTTGTTTTTACGCACTTACGGGTGAACCCGTCGGCAACTGCCTTCGGGTAACATCATACTTGCACCATTATCCACTCCAAACTTTAATAGACAGCGGGAGCTCACACGATTTTATTTTAGAACGAATTGCAAAATTTTTACATTTACCAATATTAGCGATTCAACCGTTTAAGGTTTTTATGGGTAATGGAATGTCGGTGTTATGCACAGGAAAATGTGTAAACATCACCCTGCTCATTCAAACCAATGTTTATAAAGTCCAGCTTTACGTTCTTGCACTCCATGGTGCATATAGCGTGTTGGAAGTACGGTGGCTTCGGTCCTTAGGTCCAGTTACCACCGATTACTCTACCTTAACAATCTCTTATGTATCGAATCAGGGTCCGGTCACACTACAGGGACAACTATTTGGCCCTGAGATGGAGGTTTCATCATCGCATGTTGCCCGATTAATGTCTCTACAAGCATCTGCACTGTGCATAATGGCCAACGGATGCCTAAACACCGACACCATAGAACACCAGTTTGATTAAACATTACCTCCACAATGCCCACAATTATTAGTCATATAAGGACCTGTTTCAGGTACATCAGAGTCTTCCACCCAAACGTCTTATCGATCACACCATTTCACTACTTCCAAACTCAAAACCAGTTAACGTAAAACCTTACAGATACGCCCACTATCAAAAAATGAAATAGAAAAATTAGTGATTGAAATGTTAACAGCCGGGCTTATAAGACCTACTACCTCAAGTTTTAGTTCACCATTAATTCTAGTTTAAAAAAAGATGGATCTTGGCGTTTTTGTGTAGATTATCGGGTTTGAACAATATAACAATCAAAGATCGATTTCCGATTCCAACCATAGATGAATTACTTGACGAACTATGATACGCACGATTTTTCACAAAATTAGATTTGAAATCAGGTTACCACCAAATTAGAATGGCGGACGAGGATGTTCACAAAATTGCTTTTAGAACACACCATGGGCATTTTGAATTTACGGTAATGCCTTTTGGCCTTACCAATGCCCCCTCTACTTTTCAATCCCTTATGAATTTAATTTTCCGACCTTATTTATGCCAATTTTTAGTGATTTTTTTTGATGAAATACTTGTGTTTACCGCAATAGAACCGGAACACTTATCCCATCTAAAGACAGTATTTGGAAAGTAAAATTCTCTAAGTGTTTCTTTTTTCAAGAAGAAATTGAATTTTTAGGTCATTGTATCGCCAAAGGAACGGTGTTTCCCAATAACACCAATACCTGAGCCATAGAGGCTTATTCCACACCGAAAAACCAAAGAGTGGTTCAGGCATTTTTAGGTTTAGCAGGTTTTTACCAAAAATTCATTAAAAGTTTTTCAATTATAGCGGCACCCTTATCAAGCCTATTAAAAAAGAATAATTTTTATTGGGACAATCACACAAAGTTAGCATTTGATACCTTAAAACATGCCTTAATATCTAAGCCTAATTTAGCATTACCAAACTTTACTGAACCATTTACCATAGAAACCGGTGCGTACAGGAATAGACGCGGTATTACTTCAAACCAACAAACCCATAGCTTACTGCAGTAAGAAAATAACCCCACTTATGCAAAGGAAGTCGACATATGTACGAGAAATGTACGCTGTCACTTCAACCATTACCAAGTTGAGGCAATACTTACTTGGACATCAGTATCAAATATTAACCGATCATAAAAGCTTGTGCAACCTTCTTACCCAAGACTTACATACACCAGACCAACAAATATTTTTAGCAAATTGATTGGGTATAACTACACGATTAAATATAAACCCGGCAAGAATAATGTGGTGGCTGATTCATTATCATGGTCTTGTTCGGCACACACCGACAACACTCCTGTAGATTCATTAGCAACACCACAGGACCAGGCTTACTTATATACAATGTCCATATCAGCACCCGATTCCCAGTTATTAGAGGGGTTGGAGCAGGCATATGCCAATGATCAATTCACCCAACAATTGTTGGGGGAAATACAGTCCAACCCAAATTCAAGGTATGAATGGACACAAAAGGGGAATAAGATATTTTATAAGCATAGGTTATTTATACCGCAAAACTCACCCATCATTCACAGAATAATCACAACTTCACATGATACCCTCTACGGGGGCCATTCCTGCATAAGAGCAACGCTGCACAGGATTAGGAATGATTTCCACTGGCCTCGCATGAAAAAAACGTGACTAACTATAATAACCAATGCGAAATCTGTCAGAAGGCCAAACCAAGTAATCACTTACCATATGGCCTCCTACAGCCTTTACCCATCCCAACTTTTATTTGGTCCGACCTCACAATGTACTTCATAATCCAACTACCAAAATCCAACTACACAATCATCATGGTAATCGTAAATAGATTATCACGAGCAACACATTTTTCTCCCCTGATTCCACCTCTAACAACACCAAATGCAACAGTGGCATTTTGGGAATCAGTAGGAAAATTTCACGATCTACCAACGTCGATAGTCAGTGACCGAGACTCTGTCTTCTTAAGTAATTTTTGGACAGACTTGTTTTCCTTGCAAGGCACAGATCTACATTATAGTTCGGCCTACCACCCGCAAACGGACGGGTTGACAGAACAGACTAATAGGTGCCTACAACAGTATCTACGAATGTTTACCCATACCCACCCAAAAAAAGGTCTAATTATTTAAGCTTTGCAGAATTCCACTTCAATACATCCCTAAATACATCGATCGGCATGACCCCTTTTGAGGCCATATTCGGTCGACCGCCCCCTGAGCTTCTTACTACTGTGCAAGGAGCACCAGGAATGAAGAAGTGGAGCTTACTCTACAAACCAAAGATGCAGTCATTCACCAGCTGAAGGATCATCTACAACTATCTCAAAATCGCATGAAGACCTTTGCAGATAAACGGAGGACAAAAAAGATTTTTCAATTTGATGACTTGGTGTTATTAAAATTACACCCCTACCAGCAACTCACCCTACACAGAATGAGCTCCAGGAAGCTAGCACTCCGCTATTACGGGCCCTTCCAAATCATGGAAGTGTTGGGAGTAACAACTTATAAACTAAGGCTCCGTTTGGGGGGACTTATTTTCACCGGTCAAGCGGTCATGACCGCATGAACCGGGACTTAAATGAGTCCCGGTTCATGCGGTCATGACCGCTTGACCGGTGAAAATAAGTTCTCCCAAACGGAACCAAAAACTACCGGAAGACTGCAAAATACATCCTGTTTTTCACGTTTCACTACTCAAGGCCTATAAGGGACGTGAGACAACACAGGTGACGCCCCTACCAAAGGACAACCACAAGAACATGGCAATACATGTTCCTCTAGCAGTGGTTAGCTTACGACAGATTATTCGCAATAATCAGGTGATCCAGCAAGGGCTAGTCCAGTGGAAGGATCTCCCACCCGAAGACAGTTCCTGGGAAGACTTGGACACACTCCCTATAGATCTACAACAAGCAGCGCAAGAACATACTTCCATACCTCTAGAAGCAGATCTCCGAGATCTGCTACCAACGACTTGGAATCAACACCAAAAACTCTCTCAGCGGACTCACCGACAACCCCAACAACCATCCCAGAAAAATTAGAAGGTTATACCGCTCATTCTGGGACCGCAGTTCGTTTGTCCGGGAGGGGCGTGTCTTCGTCAGTAGTATACCCCACAAGTTCCAGCTACCTGGTTCCAGCTTCCTTCAGGTTGACCGCGCCGCTCGTCCTCCAGCTTTACCCTAATGCAAAGAAAAAAATGATGAAGACGATGAAGACATCGTCAGTTTAAATGGGGACGGCATTGTTAGGATCTCAGGCCACGTGTTTGATCAAGCATTAGAAGCCAGCACATGGAATAATCTCAGCCGGCCAAATATAGGAGGTTAAGCATCCGGCGACAGATGACATCATCAAACTATCAGGCGTCCTTCCCAAGCCAAAGCAGAGCCGTTGATTATTTTTACCGTTATCAAATGTATCAGGACTAACAGTCCTTTAATTTCTATAAATAGCAGTAGTCTGTAATAGTTTGCTTTTATCGAAGATATAATAAAGTATCTTTTCTCTCTCCCCGACATCTCTCTCTCTCTCGTTCTCATTCTCTCTCTTACTCTGTTCTTTCTGATTACTCTCCGTTTTCTTCCTCCACTCCGGCGGCCTCCGACCGATTCTCCTCTTCTCCCAACCGAGCCCCTGACAATAACTCAAAATAGCCCCTCAAGACCATGTTAGCATCGGGCGCTGCTTCATGATATCTTAGGGTGACAGCTGACTCAGCAAATTAAGTTGCCCAATCTCTTTTTGGACCAATCTCTTACAAGTTACTTGTTTCGGATGACTTTCGAATCCACTCCGTATTTCATGTCTTCTTATTCAAATCATACATTTGCCATCTGCATTTCTTCCTCTTTCCCTATGCGGAATCACTTTGGATAATGAGCAACTTCCTACGGCACCTAGTTCCAACTTGAGGACAAGGTTGTTCTAGATAGGGTAGGAGATGGATGCAAACACAATGCGATGGAATCTCTGATTACACCCCTTACCAAATAATGATCTTCTGACTATTGTTATTCTAGCAACTTCACATCCAACATCTTCCTTGGCCACTACTATTAAATGCCACTTTGTCTTACAATGTTTTCTTATTTTGTGCGCCTGCTAACCTTCAATTATTAACATTTTGAAGGGGTTACAAGATCAAATTTATAGGAGATGTTTGCTCTTTTTAAACATTAACTTAACCTTTAATAAGGTTATTCTCTCTTATCACGAACTTTGGGTTTTGGTATGTGCCTCTGAGAAAAACCATACTATTCATCTATTTTCTAGTCATAATTTGCATGAGGATACTGTACCATTATGTATAATTTTATTTGAAGATAACATGATTTCTTGGTGCGATGGCCAATAAGGTTAAGTACCTGGGATCAATTATTTAGAAGAATGATGATATAAACTCTAGAGTTAGAGTAGATTGGTTAAAATTGATAAGGACCTCAAAAGTACATGTGATAAGAGGATAGCTTGAAGACTTGCATGTAAAATTATAAATTGTTATCTGATGATGTTGTGTGGTAGAAATGAGTCTTGGGCAGTAAACAAATTATTGATGTGTAGGTTGAGTGTGATAGAAATGAGAATGATGAGATGTGTTAGAAGACATAAGGAAAAAGATGTAAAGGCCCATTTCCTCCTTCTTCTTTAGTCCCACATCTATTGTGTAGGATTCTTTCTTCTTCTCTTCTCCTATATATTTGTATTCTCACTTGTATTTAATCAATGAAGAAGTATCTATAAGGTTGGCCCATTGATTTCTACATGGTATCAGAGGGATTCGTTGCCTCCCGCGGACTCCACACACTTTCCGCCTTCCTCTACTGCGGCCTGCGGTCTCCTGCGGCCTCCTGCAGCCTGCAACATCTGTCCGCTTCTCTCCCTTAGCCGCTCGGCTACCTGCGGCCTGCCTTCTTCTGCGGCCTCTATCTCTGCTTCCGCTCCCTCTTCCTCTCTGTGGTTCCACCCTACTCCTCGGGCTTCTTATAGCCTCCTCTCTCTCTGTCCCGTGGGGTCCACTTCTCCAAGCTGTTTTCACTCAGTCCGCTGCGGGCTCCTCTTATCCGCTGCGGGCTCTTCTCGTCCGCTGCGAGCTTTTCTCTCCTGCTCTACTTCACTCCTTCCTTGCGAGCTTCTTCCTCAGCCCGCACTCCCTTCTCACTCGCGGTCTCCTGGTTTATCCGGCCGCGGACTACTCCTAAATGCTCCGGGCTCTCTTCTCTACGGTCCGCTGTATTTGCTCCCCTTGCGGACTGCTGCTGTCCGCCGCGGCCTCTCTCCACTCGCAACTTGTGTCCTACCTCTTCTAATCGCCGCAGACTGCTTCAGTTCTCCGCGGACTGCTTCTCGCATCTTGCCGCGGACCCGCTGCCTTCTCTTGTCGCTTTAGTTCTGCTACTCGCGACCTCTCTACCCACGATAACTTCTTCTAACCGCGCGGCTTCCTCTCTTCCCACGGCTTCTCTATCCGCGACGATTTCCGCACTTGGTCGTGGCATCTTCCCCTGCCGCAAATTTATTCACTTTAACCGTGCCGACTTCTTGTGTCCGACTTAGCATCGTGGTCGGTTAATCGCAGCGGTCTCCCTAACCGCTCCGGGCTTTGCATTCAGGTCGCGGCTTCTTATCGCTGGTGGCTTCTCACCCAGACCGTGCGGCCTGCCTGCTGTCTGATTCTGGTCTTCTCGCGCGGTCTCCCCTTCTATTCGCTGCTTGATCTCTCGGTGGCCTAGTCCTCTTCCCGCCTAGTCCTCTCACCGCTGCTCTTGTTGCTGTGCCTACCCGCTGCGACCACTTTTGACATCACGCGGGCTTGTCGTGCAAGTGCTCTCCCGTTTGCGGGTTCTTCTTCGCCAAGTCTCCGCGACCTCTTCTCTTCGCTTTGACTTCGCTTGGGCGCGGTCTGTTTCTACAAACCGCACTGTTCGCTTTCCGCGGCTTCTATCTTTGCCCATGGCGGCCTTCTATTCTCGTCCCCACATTTCTCTACCCGTGGCGGGCTCCGCCCCTTGGTCGCGGACTATTACTCGCTGGTGTCTTGACATCAAGATCGGGCGGCCTCCTTGTTTCGCCTCGCTTTTTGTTGGTTCTGACCGCTGGTTTCTGTGGCTCGTCACTGATCTGAATTATGGCTTCTGCTTCCGCCACTGCTGCTGAGATAGCTTCGTTACGTGCTCAACTCCATCGACTTCAAGAGGTAGTTCGTCCCTCCTCTGGCTCTGTGGCCTCGATCTTCCCGGAATGTATATCATGCCTCTCACACAGCTCTCACTGGATTGTGGACTCTGGTGCTACCCCCCATCTCTCTTCACAGCAGCCGCCCAAATATTTGGATACTGTTTACCCCAAGCACATCACTGTGGCCAATGGTGACACGCTCCCGGTTTCTGGTGCTGCTAATCTGTCCCTCACTCCTATTTCCTTATCCTCGGTTCTTCATGTTCCGGGCTCTCCTTTTAACCTTCTTTCTGTTAGCCGTCTTACACAAGATCTTGATTGCTGTGTTACTTTCTCACGCTCTTCCTCTGTGGTGCAGGATCGACTGACGTAGACTTTCCTTGGTAGATGACGACTGTCTAATGGGCTATATCTTGTCGACGTTCCTCCCACTGCTCTCACCTCTGCTCTCACCTCTGTCTCCACCACTGATTGACATCGACGTCTTGGGCATGCCCCTCTCCCAATTCTCAAGAAATCTCTTCCTACTGTCTTTCTCCAAGAGTTCTTTTGTGAATCATGTATCTTCGGTAAACAATACTGTGTCTCCTTTTCTCCTTCATGCACTCGGAGCGATTCTCCTTTCTCCCTCGTGCATTCTGATATCTAGGGGCCTTATAAGGTTCCTAGTGTCTTTGGGCATCGGTACTTTGTTACCTTTATAGATTATTACTCGCGTGTTACCTGGTTGTTCGTACTTCGTGATCGTATCGAACTCACGACTACGTTCCGTGCGTTTCTTACAGAAACGCGCACTCAGTTTTCTACCTGTGTCAAAACACTTCGTACGAACAATGTTCGCGAATATACTGGATGCACCTTCTCCAACCTGTGCGTTGAGTTCGACATTATACATCTGACTTCGTGTGCTTATACACCTCAACAGAATGACGTAGCGGAACAAAAAAATCGCCACCTCCTTGATGTGGCTCGATCACTCATGATCCAAATGCAGGTTCCTCCCCTCTACTGGAACTTTGTCGTCTCTACTGTTTGTCATCTCATCAATCGCATGTCTTCGTTTGTCCTCAACTTTGTGACGCCCATTACTTTCCTTTACCCCTCCATAACTCACTTCTCTCTCACACCTCGTGTGTTTGGGTGTACCTGTTATGTCCACCACCTTAGTCCCTCCATTGACAAGCTAGCCGCTCGTGCTACTAAAGCTATGTTTGCCGGGTACTCCCGCACTCAGAAGGGGTATGTCTGTTTTTCTTCTAGCACTTATAAGGTGGTTGTGTCTGCTGATGTCTCCTTTCAAGAAGACCAACCATATCACTCCACCCCTTCTGATCGCCTTCTTCCTCCTCCACTACCTCGCCCCATCATACCCGTCACATCTCCACTTCCGCCACTTCTCCGTACCCCTCTGCAACACCAGTCCTCCTCTCCTCTCATCCCGGTTTCCCCAACACCACCAGTCCTCTCCAAACTTTCTGTCATTCAAGTATACACTCGTCGTCCTCCTCATCCAGACGCCCTGCGGCAGCCTCCCTCTACCGGTGTAATCTCACGGTCTGTTGATCCGGCCTCCTCCACGGAAGGACATCCCATGGCCAACTATGTCTCTCGACATCGGCTCTCTCCGCCTCTCCTTACCTTTGCTCTCTCTCTCTTCTATTTCTAAACCTAACTCTGTGCAGGAAGCTCTCCAGCATCCGGCGTGGCGTGCCGCCATGGATGAAGAAATGACTGCTCTGTGGGGTAATCATACTTGGGATCTTGTGTCTCCTCCTCCTGGCCACAATTGTGTTAGCTGCAAATGAATCTTTACAGTCAAACATGCCGCGGACAGGACAGTTGATCGTTTAAAGGCTCGGCTTGTGGCACAAGGATTTACTCAATAGTACGGGCTTGATTATGAGAAAACATTCTCCCCAGTCGCGAAATTAAATACAGTTCGGGTCTTGCTCTCTTTAGCTGTTCATCGCTCCTGGCCTCTCCACCAGCTGGATGTTAAGAATGCCTTTTTGAATGACGATCTTCTTGAAACTGTCTATATGCAACAACCGCCCGGGTTTGAGACCACAGGGGAGTCCCGTGTTTGTTTACTTCGCAAATCCATTTATGGTCTCAAACAGTCTTTACGGGCGTGGTTTGGCAAATTCAGCAAGGCTGTTTGTGAGGTTGGCTTCAAGCAAAGCTCGACAGATTCCTCTCTCTTCACTCGTCACCAATCAACAGGAACTACAATACATCTTGTCTATGTGGACGATATTCTGATCACTGGTGATGACTCCGCTGGGATACAACAGGTTAAGAAACATTTAAATTCTATCTTTCAAATCAAAGATCTGGGAAATCTTCGATATTTTCTTGGACTAGAGGTAGCACGACGACCTGATGGCCTTGCCTTATCCCAGCGTAAGTATTGCATTGCAGAAATTGACCTTCTGCAAGATGCTGGTCTCTCAGGTTGCAAACCAGCGGAAACCCCGATGGAAGTCAACCATAAGTTGTGTGCTCAGGGATCTGAGGCCAACTCTGTACTTCCAAATCCAAAATACTATCGTCGTCTTGTGGGAAAACTGATATACCTTACCGTTACGCGACCAGATATATCATTTGCGGTAGGAGTAGTTAGTCGGTTTATGCATACCCCACGGGTTTCCCACCTTCAGGCAGTGGAACAGATTCTCAAATATCTGAAGACTGCTCCTGGGCAAGGACTTGTGTATAAGCCATCTTCCTCCCTTTCTCTTATTCCATACTCTGATGCGGACTATGTGGGCTCGTTGGATGATTTACGTTCAACTACTGGTTTTTGCACTTACTTTGGAGGAAATCTTATCACATGGCGGAGTAAGAAGTAGACGGTGGTTGCCCGCTCGTCTGCTGAAGCTGAGTATCGTGCGATGGCTGCCGTTACATCTGAAATAACCTGGCTAGAGAGTCTTCTGATGAATTTGGGAGTCAAATTGTCCTCACCCTCGACGTTGCTTTGTGGCAGTTAAGCTGCAATACATATTGCGAAGAATCCTGTGTTCCATGAACTGACTAAACATATTGAGGTTAATTGTTGTAACGACCTAGGGAGGACCCCTAGCGCCGCCCGGCCCACCAGTAGCCCAAGGAGGACCCAAGGCGCCACGACGGTACAGCCGGAATCTACAAGGCCTGCAGGCCGTACACCCCAAAGCATCTCCGACCTGTTTATCAGCAGTGTGCATTGTTGCCACGGGGTCTCGAACCCGCAACCTTGATAAGAAGCCTTTAATACCACTCCTCATCACCAACGGAGCTGCAGTTTTTTTGTAACGACCTATGGAGGACCCCTAGCGCCGCCCGACCCACCAGTAGCCCAAGGATGACCCAAGGCGCCACAGCGGTACAGCCGGAATTTACAAGGTCTGCAGGCCGTACACCCCAAAGCATCTCCGGCTTGTTTATCAGCACGGTGCATTGTTGCCACGGGGTTTCGAACCCGCAACCTTGATAAGAAGCTGCAGCTCAGTTGGTGATGAGGAGTGATATTAAAGGCTTCTTATCAAGGTTGCGGGTTCGAAACCCCGTGGCAACAATGCACCGTGCTGATAAACAGGCCGGAAATGCTTTGGAGTATACGACTTGCAGGCCTTGTAGATTCCGGCTGTACCGCCGTGGCGCCTTGGGTCTTCCTTGGGATACTGGTGGGCCGGGCGGCACTAGGGGTCCTCCCTGGGTCGTTACAACTCAGTTGGTGATGAAGAGTGGTATTAAAGGCTTCTTATCAAGGTGTCGGGTTCGAGAACCCGTGGAAACAATGTACCGTGCTGATAAACAGGCCGGAGATGCTTTGGGATGTACGGCTTGCAGGCCTTGTAGATTCCGGCTGTACCGCCGTGGCGCCTTGTGTACTCCTTGGACTACTGGTGGGCCGGGCGGCGCTAGGGCTCCTCCCTAGGTCGTTACAATTGTCACTTTGTTCGGGAAAAGGTTCAATCAAAGGTGCTAAAGATTGATCATGTTTCTGCGTCTTGGCAAGTTGCTGACATACTTACCAAGGCTTTACCTCGGAAATTGTATTATCAGTTTTTGTCCAAGCTTGGTGTCTACGACTTGTATGCTCCAGCTTGCGGGGGAGTGTTAGAAGATATAAGGAAAAAAGATGTAAATGCCCATTTATAGGCCCATTTTCTCCTTCTTCTTTAGTCCCACATCTATTGTATAAGATTCTTTTTTCTTCTTTTCTCCTATATATTTGTATTCTCACTTGTATTTAATCAATGAAGAAGTATCTATAAGGTTGACCCATTGATTTCTACAAGATGAATGTGTGTAAAATCTAGAAAAGCTCTATTAGGAATGGTTATATTAAAGAAATGGTGACAGTGATATCTATTGAAGATAATATGACAAATAGACCTATGTGATTTGAAGCTTTAAGCATGTACAACAAAATTTAAAAAGTGCACTAATTAGACGAGCGTATATAAATAGTTTTGAAGGGTTATGTCGGAGAAGAGGTATACGTAGAGATAACAATGATGAAGGTTGTAAAGATGATTTGCTTAATCAATTTTTAATATCTCGAGCCACACTCGACATAAATGATTGGAAATAAGGATTCGTAGAGTCAACAACAAATATTTGGGATAAGGTTAGGGTCTTATGGCACTTGGAACTTTTTTGATGCTGATCCTGATGTTTATGTATGATTCCAAAATAACCATGCTGTAATTATATAGAATCATACAAAAATTAATTATTTAAGTTGGATTTTAGTTGTATTGTCCTAAATCTGTTAAGATCGTATGTTTTGTTGATAGATTGACTAGCTCTGATACTAAGCCCTACTTTTAAAAGGCAATATCATATAGATTTCTTGGTGCGATGGACAATAGGGTTAAGTACCTGGGATAGAGTATTCTGAAGAATGATGATATAAACTCTAGAGTTAGAGTAGATTGGTTAAAATTTATAAGTACCTCAAAAATACATGTGATAAGAAGATAGCTTGAAGACTTGCATGTAAAATTATAAATTGTTTTCTGATGATGTTGTGTGGTAGAAGTTAGTCTTGGGCAGTAAAAAAATTATTGATGTGTAGGTTGAGTGTGATAGAAATGAGAATTATGAGATGAATGTGTGTAAAATCTAGAAAAACTTTATTAGGAACGGTTATATTAAAGAAATGGTGACAGTGATATCTATTGAAGATAATATGACAAAATAGACCTATGTGATTTGAGGCTTTAAGTATGTACAACAAAATTTAAAAAGTGCACTAATTAAACGGGCACATATAAATAGTATTTTAGGGTTATGTTGGAGAAGAGGTATACTTAGAGATAACAATGATGAAGGTTGTAAAGATGATTTGCTTAATCTATTTTTAATACCTCGAGCCACACTCGACATAAATGAATGGAAATAAGGATTCATAGAGTCAACAACAAATATTTTGGATAAGGTTAGGGTCTTATGGCACTTGGGACTTTTTTGATGCTGATGCTGATGTTTATGTATGATTCCAAAATAACCATGCTGAAATTATGTAGAATCATACAAAAATTAATTATTTAAGTTGCATTTTAGTTGTATTATTCTAAATCTGTTAAGATCGTATGTTTTCCTGATAGATTTACTAGCTCTGATATTAAGCCCTACTTTTAAAAGGCAATATAATATTCATTTAGCTCTGCTACCAAATCGATGAATGAAATTCTAGGTCTTTGGGTTCTATTTCAGATATTGTGGGATGAGTTTTAAATTCAACAAAATGCAACTTTTTCCAGGAAGGCAAGCTATATCTCAAATACTTTTTTCTACATTGGATTTCTATTTCAAGTGGATTGATCCTGGATTTCTATTACAAGCTAATTTCCATAAATTAATGATTTAAAAAGTCACATAAATGAGGATGTTAAAGTGAACGCCAATAGTTGGAATAAGGAATTTGCTGATTATGATGAACTCTTTAACCTCTTGAGTACCCCTCAGTTAAGAAAGAAAGCAATACTAATTCCTTTCAGTGTGGATGCTTGTTCTGTATTATGGTCATTGGATCATGCATTAAATCTTTTAATAGGAAATTTTAGTATGCATGAGCAGGTTACTATGTGCCACCATCATCAGTCAAAATAAAGAAGAAACTTTACTTCTAGTTGTACTTCCCATTAACTCGTTAGTTCTTATATATATTTATTTAAATTTAGATGAAACCTTCCACATTTTGGCCAAAATAATGTGATATATGCACTAATGAGTATCATGGTCAAGAGTCCACTTGGAATCTCAGTTTTCTCTATTATCTTTTTCCAAGTTGAACAAATGATGCTTACTACATGGATCCAAGCCAAATGACAGTTAAATCCTTGTCTGTACATGAAG
Source organism: Platanthera guangdongensis (assembly GCA_039583875.1). Classification (NCBI taxonomy): domain Eukaryota; kingdom Viridiplantae; phylum Streptophyta; class Magnoliopsida; order Asparagales; family Orchidaceae; genus Platanthera; species Platanthera guangdongensis. The sequence goes on along the minus strand of CM077161.1, from coordinate 66,304,694 downwards.
TAATATGTTATGGGCCTTGGGGGACGAGCTGTGTTATGGTTATGTTTTAATATATTTTATTATTATAATTTTATTAGTAATAAAAGACATTAACAACAACAACACTCAATCCATTTTCCCACTAAGTGTGGTCAGCTATATGGATCATTTGTCGCCATTGTGCCCTATCTTTTGTCATAATCTCACAAATGCTTAAGTAAATCAGGTCTTTCCTTATATTTTCATTCCAAATCTTTATTGGTCTACCCCTCCCTTGTTTAACATGTCTAGTGACTAGACTCTCATAATGCCTAACAAGTGCCTCTCCTTTGTACGTATCCAAACCATCTTAGTCAAGCTTCTTGCATCTTCTTTGCAATTGGTGCTACTCCTGTCTTATCCCTGATACATTCATTCCTAATTTTATCCTGTCTCATGTGTCCTCACATCCACTTAAGCATTCTGATCTCCGCAACTCTCATTTTTTTGCTCATGTACACAATTCATGGCCTAACACTCAGGACCATTGAGCATCGCGGGTCTAATTGCAGTACCGTAAAACTTGCCCTTAAGTTTTAGTGGTACTTTACGATCATATAAGATCCTTGATGCGCCTCTCCACTTCAACCAACCCACTTGGATTCTGTGTCACATCTTTATCAATACCTTCGTCCTTTTGAACTATCGATCCAAGATATTTAAAACACTCACTACGGGAAATATCTTGATCACCCAACTTAATAACGAAGTCATCCGCCCTTCTTGTGTGCTAAATTTAAGCTCCATATACTCCGTATTTTCCCTTCTCAACCTAAAACCCTTCTTTTCTAAAGAATCTCGACTGGATTCAAATTTTGCGTTTACACTTTCGCATGTCTCATCAGCCAAAACGATATCATCCGCAAACAATAACACCAATGTATTGTTTGTTGGATATGTCTGGTGAGCTCATCTAAGGTAAGGGTAAAGAGATAAGGGCTTAAAGTTGAACCTTGATGTAAGCCAACAATGATATTGAATTCCTATGCTAATCCTCCAGATGTCCTCACCCTTGTCACTCAATTTGTATACATATATTTGATTATGTAAATATATTATATATTTACACCTTTCTTTTCTAAGACTTTCCATAATATCTCTCTTGGAACTTTATCACAAGCTTTCTCATGATCAGTAAACAATATGTACAAATCTTGTTTTCTTTCTCGATAGTTGTCAATGAGTCTCCTCACGAGATGTATAGCTTCCATGGTCGACCGCCCTGACATGAATCCAAATTGATTCTCCAAGATGTTAGTCTCCCGTCTTACTCTTCTTTCTATTACTCGTTTCCATAGTTTCATGGTATGACTCATCAATTTAATTCCTCTGTAATTAACACAATTTTGTATCTCCTTTATTCTTATACAAAGGTATGAAGATACTTTCTCTTTATTGGTCTGACACGCTCTTTGACTTCAGTATTTTATTGAAAAAATATGTAAGCCACAAAATTTCTTCATTTTCTAGACATTTTCATACTTCAATAGGTATATCGTCTGCCCCAACCGTCTTTTCATTTTTCATCTTATTTAGAGCATCATTTATCTATGCTACTTGAATTTTACGATAAAACGTTATTTCCTATAATGCTCTGATTTACGTACCTATTCCAAGTTCAATCAATTCATTGTCCTTTGTTTTATTATAGAGTTGATAAAATTATCTTTTTCATCGCTCTTTAATATCCACATCATTCGTCAAAACTATATCTGTCTCATCCCGTATGCATTTTACTTGACTTAAGTCTCTTGTCTTCCTTTCTCTAGCTCGAGCAATTTTATTTATGTCACGCTCTCCATCTTTGGTATCAAGTCGCTTATAAAATTCTTCATAAACTTGACTTCTTATTTTACTTACTGTCTGTTTAGCTTCTTTTTTGGCGACTTTATACCTGACTAAGTTTTCATCATTCCTACAAGCGTAGAGTGATTTATAGCGGACCCTCTTTGCCGTCACTTTGTCTTGCATTTCCTCTTTCGACCCGACCATAAAAGATATTAAAAGATAAAAATAATTAAGCCTATCGCCCGAGGCCCATAATATCTCAACCGATATCAAAATTGAGCTTGTCCTCGAGCTCAACCGAAGCTCGGCCGATTTGATCATCTAACTCCTCTATTTCACACCAAAACAACTCATTGTAGTGCATTGTCGTAGCAGGGGCTGCAGAGAGCGATAAGCCTTCATCATAATCATCGATGCCATAAATGATGGTGATGTGGTCGACGATCATTGTATGTATGGAGATATGATCAAATAGGAGATCACAATATTATCTTTAAATGATTGAAGTTGTGGAGAATAATCTGCAGATGCCCGATGACTACTCATAATCAATTCGATTTCGTGTTAGTGAGAGGTGTTTCATCGACGATCGTTGCAAAGTTGATGTATTGCAGCGGGGTGTTCTTCTGAATGAGAACAACGATAGGTGATGGTTGCTGTTGAACTTGGCAGAATAATAACAAATTGTACCTGGTCGGGTAGAGACATCGGTTGTGGGAGCAACAATTGTTTACTTTTGCCTGCAACTATTATGACGTCGAGTAGGGTGATAATGGCGATATCGAGAAGTTTCAACTCACGAGCGAGCGTATTGTCCTTTGAATTGTTTTGTTGGGCCATCTCAGATGTGATTTGTTAAGAGTAAAAAAACTAGAGGAAAAAGAATACTCTTAAATCTAGTAATATATAGAGGAGAAAACGATAATATAAAATCTAAATGAAAAAATGCCACAAGAAATGACCGATAAAAAATTGCTCTTTGATGATGGACGAATGTTGAATATCACGGCCCACAATTCACAAAACTTCTCAACAATCCTTGAAATATAGAACCAAATGGTAATTCTTCGATACAAAGAAATGAAAATGGGAAAAAATTATGTGAAAATGTACAATTACTTTGACAAATTCTTCGGAGAAACAACACGAGCAATCTGGGAGTCATATTAAGAAGAATACTCCCAAGAATTTAATCGAGATGTTGTTATAGGCTCAAATCCTTACAATTTCACTAATAAAAATACCCTTCTACTTTTAAGATTCCACCCCAATATTCACATTATAGCCCAAGTGGAAGCTATTAGAAAACTAGAACAACTCCAAATTCGAAAATGGAATTATATAAAATTATTTCTCCAAGATTACATGTAGATCCACTAGACAAAAACTTTGGTGAAAAATTATTCTTAAATTGTCAGATACTCTAGAAACCCAAATCTTTAAAAAATATATTAGAACGACCAATAAATCATCCCGACCCCCAGATTAATCGTCAACTCAATAAAGAATATAGTTTTATAGAAATATGTATACACGCCAACATTATGATAAATAAGATAAAGTCGCATACAAAGCCAAATATGATAACCGATATAAATCTAAGGGAAAAAAATATTTTCTTCAAAGAAGCAATGCTACGGAACCATATCTTAATCGAGAAAACATGTACGCAAATACAAAAAAAGAAGAAATTACTATAAGACCTTAACATGTTTTACCCGCGTCTCAACCGATCATTTAGCCAAAGAATACAATCTAAGACATAATATTCACAATAAACAAACCACATTAATAGCATGTGCACATGAAGATCTAATTCACATAGATGAAATTATTAGTGATACAAAAAGTATTTCTAGCATAGTTAGTATAAATGGTCAGGATGATCGCTATCTCCCTAATTTAGATACTGAAGCCTATGAATTGCCCAAAGAATTACTGGAATGTAATTGCAAGTGTAAAGAAACATACGAAGATAACTTATCAAAATTAGATATTGCGGATCTTAACCAAATCTAAACATGACCATATATTAACATACCTAGCGACCTAATAGCGGTAGTAATAATAAACCTATATCTACTGCTTTAAATACTCCACAGTAACATTAAGATATCAATGTACGACATGTCTAGTAGAAACATGTAAATTTTGTCTACAAAAAATACTTCCAACTTTTCTTTCAAATTCAGCCAGTCCCCTTTGACAAAACCAAAATGATATCCTTGATCTTTAGATATTAGATTTCGTCATTTCGAAAATCAAATTAGTGACTTAAAAAAACCAAATTTTAATCATTCAAAAGGATATTACAAACCATTTAAGCTATTTGATACCTTATACAATTATGTGCACGCCCAATAAGCTTCGTCTAATATTGCTTGCATATTTACAACAAGAGCATCCTTATAACCAACCTTATATTACCCAAGCCTTAAAATCAACAATAAAGCCCTATTTAACAACAAAAAGTTTTTTCGTAAACTCCATACCCAAGTAACTATTACTAAATCTCGTGTAAAAATTTTGAAAGACAATTAACCTAGAAGGTACTTTTCAATCTAAGAGCCCAATATCAACCACTTCTCTAGCTAGCTGAGTAGCATTGCGATCCACTTTACCAACTTCTTTGTAGTAAACATATCCCTATCAAACCTCTGGCCAAATAAATATGACATGGTCCTTAGATTTATAACATAAAAATCCATCTTTGCTTTAAAATATAGAATTGACACTTATTAAGTTGTTGGTCTGGTTGTGATGTGATCTAAAATATAGGGCTAAGATCTTTTAAAATAAATGTGGCGCGACGAGACTACGCGTGCTATTTTAAACAGATAAAACGACCTAGGCATCGCTCGCGAACGCAAGACTACCACACAGACGTTGTAACGTCACAAAACATAATTCCACGGGCGGGGAAATTAAGTGGAAGCATTCACGAATTTGAAAATCAACGATAATTAGGAGATGAAGTTAATGGGGAAAGCTTTAATAATTAACCATTTCATATTTGAGCATGAAATTAATCAAAGTGTGCAAGCGAGAGAGGTAGAGAGGGATACCAAAGGGAGACATAGTAGTGGCTGTGCATCCAATCCCCAAGAAGGGACTGCTGTGGAGCAACGGGGACGTCACCGGGATGGAAAAGTGCTGGAGGTCTTCTGGATTGCTCTGGGAATGAAGGAGTTTGGCACTGGAAGGAGGGAGCTCGTCGGGGCTTCATTGAAGTGCTGGGGGGCGGCCTACGATGTCTAGGGAGGCTCAAGCATGTAGCTCGGCGGCTATCGGAGCTTCACCGGGAGTTTCCGTCAACCAGAGAGCGCAGGAAAGCCGCAGCTGGAAGCATAGGACTCGCTGACGGGTTGTAGGAGGGCTCCGACGTGAATCGATGGAGGCAAGGCACAAGGCAGGAGGATTCAACGGCCGGCGGGGCTTCGTCGTTGAAAGGGGATGGCAGAACAAGGGATTGCTAGGCGGCACTGGAGGGGAAAGCAAACGAAACCTAAAATCAGTTTGTTCAGTTTCTATTCCAGCTGGCTTCAATGGGAGGGGAAGGCTTGATTTTATAACAAGGGTTAGGGAAAAATGCTATAGGCAGCCATCCATAATAAAATAGGAATTTATTCTTTTGTAGGAGAAATGGGCCAATCGGTAGTGGGCTGATTTTAACGCGTAAATAACTAATGAAAATAGGTAATTTTTAAAGCTTGCCCTAAACTAACTTATCTCCTAAAATATCAGACCTATGCATTTAGGGTCTCGTTGGCCGGTCACACCAACGAGCCAAACAAAAATTGCGCAAACAATATGCGCGTTAAAAAATTACCCAAAAGCCCTAATAATATGCGCATACAACTCAGCACAACAAAATAAAACCAAACGCGTCACGACATGCAATACATAAATAAAACAAGTACAAATAAAAATAAAGATGCGCCGCGGGTTGCATCAGGTTGCCACGAATTGTAGTAATATCTTACTGATACCAAATTCGTTTCCCCTTTTTGCATGCAACCTATCCCTACCACTGAACGATTTAAAGCCCAACAAATTGATGACCTCGACGAGACTCGATGTAACCTGTAATTAGAAGGTCCAAATGTCGATCAAAGAAAATGCTGCATGATTGTGTTGCTGATGTCGCCGCTGCAACCCAAAATCTGGAAGTAACATCTCATCCCCAAAACTTGCAATCCGTTAGTCAAATTTTTATGCCAAATTCAAATAAACAGTAACTATTAGAGCTTTAAGATGATGACAGAGGCAGTGTGTGGGGCAAACACGAGGCAGAGGAAAAGCAGGAAACAAGAGCAACGTAAAACGTAAAGCAGGAGGCAAGCGTGATCAACCTGTGAAATTATTAATTCATAACGCAACATACGCTCGCCCGATAGACACCTACGAACATCTGCAAGACCCAGATCAAATATTGTCCCAATTTGCCTGATGAAGTTTCTCTCGAGTCACAAAATTTTAAATATATCCCAAATTTATCTTGTAAAATTTTCCATAAAAAACCTTTGAAGCGGGTGCCCCTATGAGGAGTAAAAAATCTAAGGATCGTCTCTACTCCCTCAATACTGCTAAACCTAGAAGTGTCAGAACTCAAACGATAGTGAGGTGATGGTACAACATGCTCTCCTACGACTAAAGAGAAGTAATGTGGATTAAATGCGTGCTCGTTGAATACGAAGTCGATAAAATATGGTTACTCTAAGGGCACCAGCTAGTGGTCATAAAGCTCAATTGTTGCAGCCTCACGGGATTGGGGCAGCAGTGGGCTAAGAAAATAAGGACATGTGACCAACGAGTCTATATATCCTAAGAGGAGGAACCCCTCATCACTAACTAACTCCTCTAGGAGAAGGGAGAACGATGATGTGTCATCCGAGGTGAGTGACACATCACTAGTAAGTCCTCCCTGGAGAGGGGCCTCAGGAAACAACTCGACGACTGAAGGATGCGAGTCAGTATGGGCAAGTGGATACACCATGTCAATCGGGATGAAGGGATGAGGAGGAAAAACTAATCTTCCTGGAGCCGGGGCTCTGGAGTCTGGAAGATCCTTCTTGATCGAAGGGGGTGCTATAGCGGAGACAGGTGGAGACACGACTTCAGTCGGGGTGATAAAAATAGGCGAAAGCTCTTCTTTCTTGAGCAGGGGCTCGAAAAGAAACTCCCTAACTGAAGTGAGTCTCACTGTGGGGGTGGGTGGGGCTAAGGCGCTCGTCGTGAAACTAACGACGCGTGGAAGAGGGCTATCAAAAGACCTAACCTCGGATTCCACTATGTGATATGAAGTGGGGAAGTATGCAGGAGAAACATAATGCGTGCACATTTACACCTCAAGGTTGTGAACAGAGGCGCACAACTCACTCAGATTCTGCTTGAGTTCTGCAATGACGAACTCAACGTCTTTCCGTAAAGTTTTAGTACGTGCATCTAAATCATCCATTTTTTTGAAAAAAAATACTAAACCTAGAAATTTGAAAACGACCGGTGCTCGACTATCCTACGATAGGAGTGTGATATCCCAACAACGACACCAAAGTGATGTGATCTAAAATCTAGGGCTGAGATCTTTTAAAATAAATGTGGTGCGTGGAGATTACGCAGACTATTTTAAACAGGTAAAACGACCTAGGCGTCGCTCGCGAACACAAGACAAACGTTGTAAGATCACAAAACATAATTCCACAGGCAAAGAAATTAAGTGGAAGCAGTCACGAATTTGAAAATCAACGATAATTAGGAGATGAAGTTAATGGGACAAACTTTAATAATTAACCATTTCATATTTGAGTATGAAACTAACTAAAGTGTGCAAGCGAGAGAGGTAGAGAGGGATACCAAAGGTAGGCATAACAATGACTATACATCCAATCCCCAAGGCGGGACTGCTGTGGAGCAAAGGGGAGGTCACCGGGCTGGAAAAGTGCTAGAGGTCTTCTGGATTGCTCTGGGAATGGAGGTCGGCACTGGAAGGAGGGAGCTCGCCGGGGCTTCACTGGAAGTGCTGGAGGACGGTGAAGGAGGGGGCCGCTGGTGTCTTGGGAGGCTCAATCATGCAGATCGGCGGCTGGCGGAACTTCACCGAGAGTTTCCGTCAACCAGAGAGCGCAGAAAAGCTGCGGATGGAAGCAGAGGACCCACTGACGGGTTGCAGGAGGGATCCGACGTCAATCAATGTAGATAAGGCGCAGGGCAGGAGGATTCAACGGCCGGAGGGGCTCCGTCATTGAAAGTGGAAGGCGGAACAGGGGATTGATAGGGGGCGCTGGAGGGGAAACCGAACGAAACCTAAAATTGGTTAGTTCAGTTTCTATTCCAGTCGGCTTCAATGGGAGGGGACGACTTGATTTTGTAACAAGGGTTAGGGCAAAAATGCTATAGGCAGGCATCCATAATAAAATAGGAATTTATTCTTTTGTAGGAGAAATGGGCCAATCAGTAGTGGACTGATTTTAACGCGTAAATAACTAATGAAAATAGGTAATTTTTAAAGCTTGCCCTAAACTAACTTATCTCCTAAAATATCAGACTTATACATTTAGGGTCTCGTTGGCCGGTCACACTAATGAGCCAAACAAATATTGCGCGAACAATATGCACGATACAAAATTACCCAAAGCGCTAATAATATGCGCATACAACTCAACACAACAAAATAAACCAAACGCGTTGCGAGTTACAACATGCGCTACACAAATAAAACAAGTACAAAGAAAAATAAAGATGCGCCGCGGGTTGCATCAGGTTGACACGAATTGTAGTAATATCTTACTTGATACCAAATTTGTTCCCCCTTTATGCATGCAACCTATCCCTACCACTGAACGATTTAAAGCCCAGCAAATGGGCGACCAACTATTTTCGTATGATAAACAATTATATACCTAAAAAATTGCATTGAACATATGAACAAATGACCAATCACATCCTGTCCTCGTTACTTTACAAGATTTTAAACTTAATAATATTGATTGTATTGTCGTCCTTAATCTCTTTATTAAATAGTACTATGGCCGCATTATTACTTTCCATTGTATACACTTACTAGCACAACCGCCTTTCCCTTTCTCCTTAGAACCTGCTTGAAAGCATGGTGAGACCCCTTCAACTGGTTCTTGCCGTTGTCCTATCCCGGGTGCCTGTCACACAAACCAGTCTGAACTTTCCCCTAAACACGTGAGTTTAATGAGTTAGATGACTACCTTAATGAATATGCTCAACCTAGTAGTCATATTCCCTCTATTTTTCCAACCCAATTATATACATTTATTTCAAGTAACCTTGAAATTGATCAACTTATTAGCACATTAAAAAAAGATGAAATATTCATTGATAATCCACAATGTCATTAGGAACGTAATAAATTAGTATGCCAATTAGATCTTAAAGATCCTGAGTTCCGTATTACCTCTAAAAAATTGAAGCTACTAATGAAATTATAGTTGATTGTAAATTGCATATTGACGAACTATTAAAGCTACAAATAATTAGCCGAAGTAACAACCCTTACAGAAGCTCAACCATCATCGTCAACAAACACAATGAACAGACCCGTGGAAAATCTAGAATGATCATTAATTATAGACGTTTGAATGATAATATCATAGATGATACTTTTAATATTCCAAATAAGTTAAAATTACTTAGTAACATTCAAAACCACTACATTTTAAATAAATTTTATCTTAAATCTGATTTTTGGCAAATATGAATGCATCGCAATTACATTCCTTGGACATCATTTACATGTACACTTGGCCATTTCGAATGGTTAGTTAGGCCCATTGGACTTAAACATGCCTCAGTATTTTTCAGCGAAAAATGGATGATATTTTAAATAAATATCGAACATTTACTAGCGTATACATAGATAATATCTTAGTACAATCACATACTAAAGAAGAACACATTAGGCATCTGAAATTAGTCCTCTCAGAATTTATGAGACAAGAGTTAAATATTAGTATTAAGAAAGGCCAATTTTGAGAAAAAATATTGAATTCTTGGGTATCAAATTAGGATAATGAAGGATTAAGCTCCAGGAACACATTAATACATATGTATTAGAATTTCCTCTAATCTAAACTACCAAGCAACTTTGACAGTTCTTTGGCCTTGTCAATTATGCACGACCCTTTATTAAGGACTTAGGTAAATTAACAGGGTCATTATATAGCAAATTTAAAGGAACACAAAAAGAGTTTAATTTATAAGATATAAAATAAATTGATAAAATAAAACACATTACCACAATTAAGATTACCTCTAGACACATAGTATTTAATCCTACAAACAGATGGATGCGAAACAGGATGTGGTGCAGTACTTAAGTTCAAACAACATAAGTATGCCAGTAAAATAAAAGAACTAATATGTCAATACAATAGCAAAAACTTTAAAGAAAAAGACCCCCGCTACTAGTATTGACCAAGAACTCCTAGCAATATGTTATGGTTTGGGTGCCTCCCGCCTGTTCATCCTAAACCAATATGAAATTTTTGTAAGAACAGATTGCAAAGTAATTGCAAAATTTTATCCAAATAGAAACAATAAAAAGTTAAGTTACAAACAGTAGATTAATTTCTTAGATGACACTATCAATAAAAACTGTAAAATTATATTCTAACATATCAAAGGAACTGACATTAAACTTGCAGATCAACTATTCAGAATTCTTTATGGATGATGTAAGAAAACTTCATATACTACGTGCAAAGAATATGCGTTTTTTTGGATTTTAGATTATTTAGAACAAAGCCGCCCAAAGCTAAAGTCTGTTAACCATAATTTATGAAGAGACGTTGTACATATCAAACATTTTATTATTACTCTTCGTGGTAATATTGTACGAGAAATAGCAAGTCTTACTAATGAGGAAAGTACAACTAAAAGTGATTCTAACAATGACTAATTTCTTTTGAAGTTGAACTTTCATCAACTATTACATTTCCAACTTATATACCTGACTGAAATTCTTAAAGACCTCAACAAATATGTGAACCTCTACCTTGGGGGCAAGGTTGATTGTCAAGAGAAGAATAATATTATGTTACGGTCCCGCCTCGGTCCTGCCTCGGTCCCGCCGTGGTCGCGCATGTCACGAACTATTTATCTAATCTACTTTATATTATTGTATGCATAATCGATCCTCTGTGTCTAAGTTCAAGGAGTGGGCATTTTATGAACTATTTATATGTGTGTGTGTGTCCAAGACAAGAAAGCAAGAGTATTTTCATTTTCATCTTTTCTAAACTCTCTCTAGTTCTCTCTCCCTCCCTCTACCCTTCTTAGTTTTGCCAGGTTGCCCTAGCCGCAAACCCGCACGACCACACCGCAAGCCGACCGCGCTATCCCCGATCGTGGAAGCTTTCCCCGATTCTGCTCCTGCCGATTCCTCCGGATCGACACCGCACGCCTCCGCCGCCGCTGACGCCGCCATAGCTCGCCGGATCACTTCCTCCTCTCTTGAGGACTTTCCTCCTCTTCCCCCGCACACATGCTAGCAATCTCGGGCTCGTAACATCCCGGTATCAGAGGGAAACCTCCTTCCCACCTCCGACAACCTAGATTCGGTCTTCCCCGCCTCCACTGAGGCAGTCTCCCTCTGTCCCGAACCACTGCCGGCCGCCCAGCACCGACCAGACCCAATCGAGGCCCGTCCAGCCCACGTGAAGCCACCGCAACATCAACTGATGACCGACCTCCCAGATCTGCCTCCGCCAACCCATCTCGGCCGCTTCGCGCAACCCGAATCCTCCCTGACAAGCTCCGGCCAGCCGACTTTGCCCTGTCCAGCTCCGCTCCCCGCCGCTCTCCGTCAGCCCTATTCCACAACGTCTCCTGCTCGGCTCCTCCATCAGCGGGGGCCCCTTGCTCGCCGCCTCTACCAGACTACTCCCGCCACCGACACCTTTTTCCTCCATTCCCTCCGGCGCCGCTAACCCACCACCTCCGCCTCATGCAATGGCCGACCAACATTCCCTCTCGCAAATTTTCGAGTCCCTCACCAAGCTCCTAACAGATAACAACAAAGCCGTCATTGCTGTCGTCACCACCCAACTAGCGGCGAACCGACCGACCCAACCTGCCACGGGTTCCTCCAGTGAAGCGCCGATTCCGCCAACCCTGCCAGAATTTTGTCCCCCACCGCATGACGACAACAGGGTGCCACAATAGTTGCGGATGGATTTTCTAATATTCGACGGCCACGAAGACCCCTTAGCTTGGCTCTCTCGTTATGAGCAGTTCTTCGCCCACCAGCGCACCCCTTGGGACGAGTGACTCAACATTGCTGCCTTTCACCTGATGGGCCCCGCGCAAAATTGGTTTTCCCAACTGCAACGGGAGAAACCACTCCTTTGTTGGGAAGATTTCAATGTGAACTGCACCCTCCGCTTTGGCCCACCCCTCCACAGCAATCCCCCGGGGGATCTCATTTCCATCCGACAGAATGGTCCGATCGACGAGTACCTTGAACAGTTTCAAGTCCACCTGGCCCGCACCACCTCCATTCTACTTGCCTTTCTTCCTTCTTGATGGAGATCACAGTGAAACGCTACTCATTCGGACGATCCGAGTCTACGAACACGTTCAGATGGTTGTTTTGATTCGTTTTCATGTATTTATTTTACGTTTTCGAATTTTTTTGACACCCGATTGTCTTGGACATTTTCAGCCGTCTGATCCAGCTGTCCTAGTTTAGTTATGACGTATATGTGCAGGCTGCGACTGAGTGGGGAGGGGGCATCGAAGGTTTAGTTCCATTTTGGTGGAACCGTCGATTTCCATCTTGCTCGGTGCGACACCGGGTGAGAACCCTTGGTGTGACTTCAAGGTTTCGATCATATCCCTCCACCATCCCGTCATCATACTGCGCACAACCACCATCCACTATTGTTGACCCCCTGCACATGATTCTCATCCAGGACGCAACTCGATCGAAACTCTTCTTCAGTTTGCATGCCACAAATCCATCGCAGCTCCTCTTCGCAACTCCTTCCCCGCTGAAGTCGTTCGGGAACCACTCCCCCTCTTACATCTTGGTTTTCCAGACTTTTGGATAAACTAGAATATTGTTTCTGGCAGTGGAATTTCAGTTCAGAACCCAGGAAACAGCCTTCCAGCACCTTCTTTTGCATATTCAATCAACCGAACAATTATCTTCAGATCCCTCACATATTGCTCTCTCCAATCAGTCAGGTCTACACAAGAGCACCCCTATTCTAGCAAACCCCAACTTTATCCCTCCCATTTCCATCCAATCTTTGCCCCAATCCACCCGTATCCGCCTAGATCTACCTTGATTCAGACTTTCCCAACTGATTCCCTACCCCGCAAACCAGCCCTTCTGAAAACTGCAGCATCCTTGCTCCGCTCTCTCCTCCGCCTGCATGCGTAAGTCATTAGTTTGAAGTCTTTGTTTCTTTTTTTGTATACTTGGACACATTGCTGGATGCTTTCTTATAGCCGATTTTAGTATTGTGAATTCGCGTGATTGCAGGTTTTATTCGTTGTGTGCATAAATTAATTGCGCCTTAATTAGTTGTGTACTTGCTATTTCTAAAGTAATTTTGTGAACTGTGCGGCTGCTTAAAATCTTTATCTTAATTAATTGCTTGTGGCTAAATTACGATTAGACCAAATCATTTACATGCGTATTAAGTTTACAATTGATTGGAGTGCGTGTATGCTTGCATGTCATTCTAGAGTGTTAGTGGTTTCATTTTACGGTTGTCGTAGATTCATTGCACTCATCGTGTGATCGTTTGCATTGCATCAAAGGTTTGGACATCGACCACGACATGTAGACTGGTGCTGCATTAGATTGCTATGAGAGACATGCGGGCTTTATGTCAACACATAGTTATTGAGTCTATAGGTTGACCTATGTCGTACTATTATTACTATCCCTCGCTTTCACTTGAGAGGCACCCTTATTATTACGACGATTATCCTCCTGCACGACATACCACCTTCAGGGATCGTGTCGACCCTTCGAGACGACTCTATTATGCTAAAGACAACCACCACCACGAAAGGTCTTCACATTATCATCATTACACCTCTCCACGACCTTATAATGGTAGAGTTGAGCATTGTTTAGATCACTGTCGCTACGCATCTCCTCTAGTTGAGGGATCTGAGTCTATATATGCACAACCACCACCGCACGATCGTAGTGCTCACGTCTACGTACGAGACCGATCTGATTATGTTTGGAATTACCGTGTAGATGACCCTCAGGAGCCCTATAGAGATCACCATCGCTAGGATCACATGACATGTCAAGACACACCTAGTGTACCGCAAATAGAGATAGTTGAGATCGAATTTCAGCGTTTAGTTCTTAACAAATTTGATCGCTTGGATGATCATTTTCATCACTTGAGATTTTCCTTAGGAAGAATCAATTGAAGAAAGTCTAGGGATTTAGGTTAAGCCACTGATTCGTTTAGTAGTGTTCCCACTGACATGAGAGGTCGGACACCTTATGCTGATTCATCTCGTCCGGATGACACTCAGTTCCCACTTGATTATAGAGTGGAGTCCGATCATGACCGTTTGACATAGGTGGAGAGCGATACTAGTATGGCTTGAGAGCGTTGTCATGAGAGTGAGAACGAGTGACTCAATGACACTGTGATGTTATATCCGTCTTCCGCAGCTCACTTAGACCCAGTGTCCTCTTTTATTAGAGATTCAGTTCTTGACAATATACCGATTGACCCACATTTGAATTGGGGATCTCTCCACTCTTTTCTTAACATTATCTCATGCCGCATCACGACGGAGATCCGAGGCCTTAGTGTCAATCTTTTAGTGGTCGCCTCACCAATTTTTGGGAACACCACACCTTTTGATAGTACTCATCTAAAGGATCATGATCATATTGATTGAGGCTTTCAAGAACAATCTGACAAACCTCATGATGAGCCACTTCCTTGTAAGAGTCCAGGGGAATCATTATTACTATTTTCCTCTTGGAGGGTTGTCCTGCCATTGTTGACCTCGAGATTCATTCCCCGATAGACTCATTTGACAAGCTTCCCCTCCCAAAAGGCATCCACTTTTGAATGGATGGTTTGTGTCGTTGCACTTGTGATTATCACATATGCGATGATTTTCGTGTACACCTCCTAGTGAGCCATCTAACAGGCCTTATCATTTGATAGGTACCCATCACACCCGAGCGTCATACTCTTATGTCACCATCTATGACATTCCTACGGGTGATGGCATCGTTCACGCCGATTTTTTCTATTGACCACCCGATGAGCCTCGTGATAGGACGCCCCATGTTAGAGATAACCAAGGCATTGCCAAAATTCCCCTTAGGAAGTCTGTCGAGTATGTCGTGCTTCATTTGCATCATTCACATTATTTGCATAAGTATGTTTAATTGTTTGCTTATCATTTGCATCCTCTTAATGAGTCAATCCAAACGATAATTGATGTAAGCAATGATTATTATAAAGCTTAAGAAAATTGGCTCATGTGGGATCACAATTTTAAAATTGGAGAACAAGTTATGATTCACATACGATTTGATAGATTCCCGTAGGGAACAACAAAAAATTTAAGCGCTTGCCGATTGGGTCCTTATACAGTCACGCGACAGATTGATAAGAATGCCTATGAGATTGACATCCCCCAAAATATGTGGACAAGCCAAGTACTCAACGTAAAGGACTTGATTCCTTACTACAAGGAGCGCGTGTATGTGAATACCTTCCCCATTTTGGTACATGTGCCATGATATCTTTCATTCCCTCCTCCCTCACCTTATTCTATGGAGTCTCTCCATGAGGACCACTCTGCACCACCAACAATTGCGCCTGTTAACTTTTCAAGCGGAGAATATTATATATAGAGCCACTAGCTTTCAAAAAAGACTTACTTCAGATTGTTGCATTTGACTTCACTGTGGGTTGAGGTGATACGTTGTGTTACCTTGTCCGCCGGAGTTGCCACCCGTTCCCTGATGCTGTTTGGATTTCCCATAGGAGCTTGCACTATTTCTCCCCGGACTTCTCCGAGAGCACGACTACCTTTACTCATCGAAGATGAGTGATTTCAAGTCGGGGGGGGGGGGGGGATTGATGGAGATCACAGTGATTCGTTATTCATTTTGACGATTCGATTTCACGAATGTGTCCAGATGGTTGTCTAGAGTCAATTTCATTTATTTATTTTATGTTTTCACATTGTTTTGACACCCGATCGGCTTGGACATTCTGAGTCGTCCGATTCGGGTGCCCTAGTTTAGTTATGACATATATATGCAGGCTGCGACTGAATGGCGGCATCGAAGGTTTAGTTCCATTTTGGCGGAACCATTGGTCTCCATCTTGCGCGGTGCAACGTCGGGTGAGAACCCCTGGTGTGACTCCCAAGGTTTCAATTGTATCCCTCCATCCCGTCGACATTCTGCACACAACCACCATCCACATCCGTCGACCTCCAGGCACACGATTCTCATCCAGGCACTCCATCAGAACTCCTCCGCAGTTTGCACGCCGCAAAGCCATCGTAGCTCCTTACCAGAACTCCATCCTTGCTGAAGTTGTCTGGGAACCACTCCCCCTGTTACATTTTGTTGTTTCTGTAGAAATGGAGAAAGCCAACCTTGTATATATGTTCACTTGGTAATAGTTACAAGTATACATACCCTTATATAGGAGAAGAAGGAAGGAAAAATCCTAATACATGATGTGGGACTAATACAAGAGAGAGAAAAAATAAGGAACAACATGGGCCCTTAAATGGGCTTTTCTAACACTCCCCCGCAAGCTGGAGCGTACAAGTCGTAGGCGCCAAGCTTGGATAAGAACTGATAGTATAGCGGCCTGGAGAGAGCTTTCGTCAGGATGTCCGCAACTTGGTCGGTAGCAGGAACATGCGCCAAATCTATCTTCTTTGACTGTACCTTTTCCCGGATAAAGTGACAGTCAACTTCGATATGTTTTGTTCGTTCGTGAAAAACCAGATTCTTGGCAATATGAATTGCTGCCTGACTGTCGCAAAATAAGGTTGCCGGAGATGAGAGACGAACACCTAAGTCTCTCAGAAGGCCTTCAAGCCAGGTTAGCTCAGAAACGACAGCAGCCATAGCCCGGTACTCGGCTTCGGCAGAGGAACGCGCAACCACATTCTGTTTCTTGCTACGCCAAGTTATGAGGTGTCCACCAAAGTAAGTACAGAATCCAGTTGTGGAGCGCCTATCATCAATAGATCCTGCGTAGTCAGCGTCAGAATACGCGACAAGAGATAGAGATGTGGATGACTTGTACACGAGTCCTTGTCCGGGGGCGATCTTGAGATATCGAAGGATGCGCTTGACAGCTTGAAGATGAGATGTCCGAGGAGCGTGCATGAAACGGCTCACAACTCCCACAGCAAATGAGATGTCTGGTCGAGTCACCGTAAGGTAGATCAGCTTCCCAACCAAGCGTCTGTAATATTCCGGATTTGTAAGTAGCTTGTCAGAGTCAGAGCTGTGGGCCGAGAGCTTGTGATTTGCGTCCATAGGAGTCTCTGCAGGTTTGCACCCAGAATAACCTGCATCACGAAGGAGGTCTATACAGTACTTCCTTTGAGATAACACAAGACCATCAGGGCGTCGGGCGACCTCGAGCCCAAGAAAGTACCGAAGGTTGCCCAGGTCTTTGGTTTGAAAGGCAGAATTCAACTGTGCCTTGATCTGTTGTATTCCTGTCGTGTCGTCGCCAGTAATCAGGATATCATCAACATAGACCAGAAGAATCACAGTCCCGGTTGACCGATGTCGGGTGAAGAGAGAAAAATCAGCCGAGCTCCGAGTGAAGCCACTAGCACAGACCACCTTACTGAACTTTTCAAACCATGCACGCGGGGACTGTTTGAGACCATAAATGGATTTCCGAAGGTGGCATACCAAAGACTCCCCCGTGGTCTCAAACCCGAGAGGCAGCTGCATATAAACTGTCTCCTGGAGATCGCCGTTGAGGAAGACATTCTTGATATCCAGCTGATAAAGTGGCCAGTGACGATGAACAGCCAAGGAGAGAAGAACGCGGACCGTGTTCAATTTGGCCACGGGAGAGAAGGTTTCCTCGTAATCAAGACCATGTTGCTGAGTAAACCCCCGTGCCACAAGACGTGCCTTCAGACGGTCGATAGTGCCATCTGCTGCATGTTTAATGACAAAGACCCATTTGCAGCTAACAGGAGTGTGGCCAGTAGGAAGAGGAACCAGATCCCAGGTCTGGTTAGCCCAGAGAGCCTGCATTTCATCGTGCATAGCAGCCCGCCATCCTGGGTGGTGAAGCGCCTCCTGCACATTGTTAGGAATAGAAATAGAGGAAAGGGAGGTGGCAAAAGCGTAGAGAGGCGGTGTGAGCCGATGTAGAGAGACGTAGTTGGTCAAGGGATGAGCTGTAGAGACGGGAGCGTGATCGACCGCAGCCGAGCTATCGCTGGCAGTAGGGAGCTGGGTCACGGGAGCATCCATGGATGGGCGACGAGAGTAGACACGGATTAGCGGTGGAGGAACCCGAGGAGGAACGGGGGGAGAGGAGGAAGAAGACGGCACAGATGGCGTGACCGGGACAACGGGCCGGGGAAGAGAGGGAGCAGAAGACGAGGGAGCAGAAGACGAGGTGGTGCCGGGTAAGTGGAAGGGCTGGTCTTCGCAGAAGGTGACATCTGCAGAAACGACCATTTTGCCGGTAGTAGGAGAGTAGTAGACGTACCCCTTTTGAGTGCGGGAGTAGCCAACAAACATATACTTGGCGGCCCGAGGAGCAAGTTTGTCGGAAGGAGGGCCAAGAAGGTGGACATAACAAACACACCCGAAGATCCGTGGTGTGAGAGAGGTGAGGGGGATGGAGGGATAGAGGAGTTGGAGAGGCGAGGCAAAATTAAGGACAGAGGAGGGAAGGCGGTTGATGAGATGACAGGCGGTGGAAACAGCAAAGTTCCAATATTTGGTGGGAACATGCATTTGGAACATAAGAGAGCGGGCAACATCGAGAAGATGACGATTTTTTCGTTCGGCCACCCCGTTTTGCTGAGGGGTATACGCACAGGAAGTTTGATGGATGACACCAAAGTCTGTGCAGAGATCGGAGAAGGCACGACCCGTATACTCCCGAGCATTATCAGTGCGAATGACTTTGAGAGGAGTGGCGAACTGCGTACGCATCTCAAGTAAAAAGGCACGAAAGACAGAGGGAAGTTCAGTGCGATCATGTAGGAAATAGAGTCACGTGGTACGGGAGTAATCGTCAATGAACGTGACAAAATACCGAAAGCCAAAAATACTAGGGAGCCGATAAGGACCCCAAATATCAGAATGAACTAACGACAAGGGAGTAGTACTCCTGGTACAGGCAGGGGGGAAAGAGGAACGGTGTTGTTTGCCATAGACACAAGATTCACAGGAGAACTCTTGTAAAGAGATATCAGGAAGAGCCCGCTTGAGAATCGAAAGGGGAGCATGTCCAAGGCGGCAATGCCAATCAACAGTAGAGATGGTGGAGAGAAGAGTTGGTGGGATATCCAAGATGTACAACCCATTCACCAGCTGCCCCTGACCAATGGTACTCCGGGTGCGGCGATCCTGCATAAGAAAAGAAGAGGGTGAAAATGTAATACAATAGTCAAGGTCGTGTGTGAGACGACTAACTGATAATAAATTGAAGGGAGAACCCGGAACGTGAAGAACCGAGGAAAGAGAAAGGGTTGGCGTAAGCTGAAGATCAGCGGAGCCAAAGACAGGGAGGGTGTCACCGTTGGCCACAGTGATGCGAGCAGGATGATGTTGGGTTTCTCTATAGGGGTGGCACAACGTTTGTGCGCGCAGCGGAAAAGTAAACATCAAGAAAAACCCAAAGAGATGTGGATCGGGCCATGAACGTTGAATCAAGAAGTTAGCAAAACTAGGCAAAAATTACCTCGGTGGCGTTGAGTCACAACTCAACGGAGAAGCTCCAAACTTTATCTTCTTGCTAGCGGCGAGTTCTACGTGAAATAGTGTCCACGTTTCTGCAGAAGTCCACACGAGCGGGAGAACGCCGAGCTTTCCGTCGCACGGAAAATCGGGAAGGAGAAGACCGCACCTTTGCTTTCCCACGGACTGCTAGGTCCGCGCCAGGGATTGCAGCGCCAGCGACGATCGCCGGAGAAAAGGTGGTCAACGGAGCAAACACGGCGGCGGAACTCTTCCGGCGGCGGGATCGGGATCGGCGGAGCGAACGCGGAACTCCTTCCGTCGGGTTCGATTCGCACAGAAGGGACAGATCGCATATCTTCCCAAAACCCTAAGTGTTATATTTATACTTAAAGTATAAAATAAACTCAGGAAAATCGCTATCCGCAGACCACTCGAAATTAGGGTTCAGAATCGGCGAGTATGAATCGGTGAGAATCGGCGACAATCGGCGAGAATCACTGAGCAGGTTCGGCGAGAATCATTCGACGAGTATCACATTGGATCGGCGAGAATCAGAGTACAATACTCGACGATTCTCGCCGATCGTCGAGCTACGCTCGACGACTCATAATGATACTCGACGATCGTCGAGCCGCGGTCGACGACAATTGTCAAGGTAGTCAATCGTCGAGAATCAACAATTGATTCTCGACGATTCTCGTCGATCGGCGAGAATCAGCAAGGTGATTCTCGTCGATCGGCGGGAATCAGAAGACCATTCTCGACTAATGTCTTTGACCCTCGGACGACGAACCTAACCAGCCCTTCAAGGCAACCTTTGCCCAACCCGATGATCCTATAAGGCAACAATTTGCCCATAACCCTATTCAGGTCGGTGATTGGTAACTTTTACCAACACAGTCAGCCATCCAATTTCTCCACATCTCTTATGTGCGACCCTGCAGGCTCATATTGCGTTGGCAGTGAGATTACATGTTTGACCACTTTCAGATCATCATGGTAACTCCAACAGACTCCCACTTGATCTCGAAAGTATCAAACCAAAAACCTCACAAACAATGAGCGGCATCTAGCAATGCATCATTGCTCCCCAAGCAATAAGAGTTAATAACTCATAAGCCTTTATGACCAATGTATCAGCGTTGTCTTTGTCCCTTTGTCCCTTACATCCGGAAGGAACTAGAGGCATGGACCGTGTCACCCTCGTAATAGCTCAATCCAAGTTTTCTTGATCCAGGACGGACTTCCAGAGAATGGTGAGTCCAATATCACATATTGACTCAACCAAGCATGGTCATGCATTTCTCAGTCCAGTTCCATCAAGGGGCCCATGGATGCAACTCCTGTCATACAGGAGGACAAATTCCATATCTGCTCACACACAAACACCCAAATGATTCGTAACATGCCCAACAACCACCCTTATCATCAACCTTTCTCAAGGAGGACTTTAGATGGCATCAAAGCACGCTCTTCCTCACTTGATGAATGCTGTGACTTCAGGTCAAAGGACCACAACACCATTGTCAAATGAGACCTACTCGTGACACGATTGGATGACAATCCACAGAGTAGTCTCAGGTTGGGTCTGTTCAGTACAACTTGTTCACTAACAAGTACCCACGTGATGACTTGATATCACAATATCATGACCTGTGAGAACCAGTCATCAGTCAACACACGTGCTAGCCTTCATGTATCATCATCACCCTTAGCTTCTATGATGATACTTGACCAGGGACCTTTAAGAATGAAGATTCAAATAAATCATAGGCTCTCACATTCAAGTCACGTACTTGATGTCCTATGGAAGCGAACATTCTAAGGGTATCTATTATGTTAACATTTAACTATCATATATAGAAAAACTCACAATAAAAGAATTTGCCATTAATTACAAAAGAAAAACTAGGTACACAGTTCATCATATGAACAAACAGCCAACAAAATACATATTTACATGCAATCCACAAGATTCTCGCTAGAGTTGATCGTTTAGGTATCGCATACCCATCGATCTAGTATGACCATCATGCTTTCTCTGTGCGAGAGGCTTTGTCAGCGGATCCGCAATATTTTCCTCAGTCGGCACTCTGCAAATGTTTACATCTCCTCGTTCGACAATCTCACGAATAAGATGAAACCGCCGAAGTATGTGCTTGGATCGCTGATGAGATCTAGGTTCCTTAGATTGTGCAATTGCACCATTGTTATCACAGTAGAGAACTACGGGACCAACAATGCTAGGAACTACATCAAGCTCGCCGATGAATTTCCTAATCCATACAGCCTCCTTCGCTGCGTTAGCTGCTGCGATATACTCGGCCTCTGTCGTAGAATCAGCAACTGTCTCTTGCTTGGAACTCTTCCAGCTCACAGCTCCTCCATTCAGGCAAAACACAAAACCTGACTGAGACTTGGAGTCGTCTCTATCAGTTTGGAAGCTAGCATCCGTGTAACCGCTTACAACGAGCTCTTCCTCTCCACCATACACCAAGAACACGTCCTTAGTCCTTCTCAAGTACTTCAGGACATTCTTGACTGCAATCCAGTGACACTCACCGGGATCTGACTGATACCTGCTAGTCATGCTCAAAGCAAAGGAGACATCGGGTCAAGTACATAACATCGCGTACATGGTTGATCCAATTGCCGAAGCATATGGAATCAACTTCATGCGGTCCTTGTCTTCACAAGACTTTGGACATTGGTCCTTAGAGAGATTCACACCATGAGACATGGGCAAAAATCCTTTCTTGGACTCAAGCATGTTGAACCGCTTCAACACCTTTTCGATGTACGTACTCTGGGTCAAACCCAGCAACTTCTTCGATCTATCTCTATAGATCTTGATACCAAGTATATAAGTCGCTTCACCCAAATCCTTCATTGAAAAGCAGTTCCCTAGGTTGTTCTTAACAACTTTCAGGGTAGGAATGTCATTCCCAATCAACAGTATGTCATCTACATACAATATCAGGAAGACAACAATGCTCCCACTGATTCGCTTGTAAACACAAGGCTCATCTTCATTTTTGATAAAACCAAACTCTTTGATTTTCTCATCAAAACGAAGATTCCAACTTCGAGAGGCCTGTTTCAGTCCATAAATGGACTTATTCAGCTTGTATATTTTAGTGGCTTCATCTGGGGATACAAAACCCTCGGGTTGTGTCATATACACTTCCTCAAGGAGGTTTCCATTAAGGAAAGCCGTTTTGACATCCATCTGCCAGATCTCGTAGTCATAATACGCAGCAATAGCAAGCAATATCCTAATGGACTTTACCATGGCAACAGGGGAAAATGTCTCATCATAGTCAATACCATGAATTTGCTTGAAGCCCTTAGCCACCAGTCGCCCTTTGAATGTCTGTACATTCCCATCCATGTCGGTCTTCTTCTTGAAGACCCACTTGCACCCTATGGGTCGTACCCCTTCAGGTGGTTCCACCAAGTTCCAAACTTGGTTTGCATACATGGAGTCCATTTCGGATCTCATAGCCTCAAGCCATTTGTCGGAGTCCGGTCCATTCATAGCGTCTTGGTAGGTTGCTGGTTCATCATCATGATCCATAAGCAACACATTACCTATTTGAGACACGAGAAATCCATATCTCTCAGGCTCAAACCTCGGTCTACCAGATCTACGTAGGACTTGTGTTCCCTGAGCAGGTTCTCCAGCTACAACATCTTGTAGTCCTATCTCAGAATCCAATTCCGGTTCATTCACTACATGTGGCTCTTGAACTTCTTCAAGCTCTACCTTTTCAGTCTTTCTTGATAAGAACTCTTTCTCCAAGAAGACACCAGTGCTTGCGACAAACACTTTGCCCTCGGATGGTAGGTAAAAGTAATACCCTTTCGTTTCCTTAGGATATCCCACCAGATAACATTTATCCGATTTGGGTTCCAGCTTGTCAGGCATTTGACGTCTCACGTATGCCTCACAGCCCCAAATTTTAATGAACGACATACTAGGACGCTTCCCAGTCCATATCTCATATGCTGTCTTCAGAACCGTTTTCGTTGGAGCGCGATTCAATGTCATTGCAGCAGTCTCTAAAGCAAAACCCCAAAAGGAAACAGACAAATCTGCATGACTCATCATCGAACGTACCATGTCTAACAGAGTACGATTTCTCCTCTCAGACACACCATTATGTTGTGGTGTTCTAGGTGGAGTGAGCTGTGATACAATACCACACTCTTTCAGATGATCACGGAACTCATGACTCAGGTATTCGCCACCTCGATCAGATCGGAGTGTTTTAACCCTTTTACCCAACTGGTTTTTTACTTCATTTTTGAACTCTTTGAACTTTTCAAAGGTCTCGGATTTGCACTTCATAAGATACACATATCCGTATCTACTGAAATCATCAGTAAATGTAACAAAGTAGAAATACCCTCCTCTAGCCATGGTACTCATGGGTCCGCATACATCACTATGTACAACACCCAAGAGATCCTCAGCCCTCTCAGTATAACCAGTGAAAGGAGCTTTAGTCATCTTGCCTAACAAACAAGATTCGCATCGCTCAAATGATTCATAATCAAATGAGTCCAAAAGTCCATCTCTATGGAGCTTGGATATGCGCTTCTCGTTGATATGACCCAAACGACAATGCCAGAGAAACGTAGGGTTCGAATCATTTGTTCTTAGTCTTTTATTATTTTCTACATTATAGATCAGATGGTCCAAGTTCAAAACGTAAACACCATTAAACAATTGGGCTACAGCATAACAAACATCATTCTTAAATATTGAACAACAATTGTTCTTAATTATAAAAGAAAATCCAATCATGTCCAAACATGAAATAGATATAATGTTTCTAGTTATCGCCGGAACAAAATAACAGTTATCTAGTTCTATTACAAGCCCACTGGGCAAAGAAAGACGGTAAACTCCTACGGCTACAGCAGCAACTCTTGCTCCATTGCCGACGCGGAGGTCCACCTCCCCTTTACTCAGCAATCTTCTCCTTCCCAGTTCCTGCACATTTGTACAAATGTGAGAACCACATCCGGTATCCAATACCCAAGATGAAGGAGCAGAAATGTTTATCTCTATAACGTAAACATTAGAAGCGGAAGTCATACCTCCCCTCAATTTCTGCAGACCCTCAATGTACGAAGGACAGTTCCTCCGCCAATGACTAGCCTTGCCACAGTGGTGGCATTTCCCTTCCTTCACCGTGCTCTTCTTCTTGATCAGTGCTGAAGACTTGGGCTCAAGATATGACTTAGGTCCTACCTTCGTCTTCTTAGAGCCCTTGGCTTTGCCCTTGCCCTTATGCACCATCAGTATGGGGCTGGCAGGCTTGGCCTTCTTCATGTTGATCTCGGCAGTTCTTAACATGCCTAGGAGTTCGGGCAGTGTCTTGTCTATCTCATTCATATTGTAGTTCAAGACAAACTGCTCATAACTGTCCGGCAACGATTGCAGGATCAGATCCGTGGCCAACTCTTGACCAAGAGGAAAACCCAGCCTTTCAAGGTTCTCTATATACCCAATCATCTTGAGTACGTGAGTCCATACTGAGTCTCGAACTCCCATCTTGCACTGAAACAACGCTTTCGTGATGTCGAACCTCTCTTGACGAGCCTGCCCTTGAAACATTTTCTTGAGATGCTCGTCAATCTCCTTGCACCCCATGTTCTCATGTTGCTTCTGAAGCTCAGAGTTCATGGTGGCAAGCATAAGGCACTCGACATCCAAAGCATCGTCAGTATACTTCTTATAAGTATCCTTCTCAGCACGGGAAGAGTTCCCGGTCGGCACCTCGGGGGCTTCTTCTTCCAAGACATAGAGCTTTCGCTCTTGCCTGAGAACAATTCTCAGGTTCCTGTACCAGTCCATATAGTTTGTCCCGCTGAGCTTATCCTTCTCAAGGATGGCTCTCAGAGACAGCGTGGAGTGTGAAACACTTGCCATGGAATTCTACAAGAATTTATGCAGAATAAAATCAGTACCTACATTTCAATTGCAATTTATTCTAATTAGGACTTCAATTAAAATACTCCCACTATTTTATTCGAAATGATAGCCCTCACTAACAATTCGGAGAGTTCATGCGAGCTACTCTCTTAGTGGACAAGATCCGTATTTCACCAACACAATGAGTCCGCTTTGGCGTTCCTCTCACGATGCAGTTATTTAGGTAGGCAACGATTGCCAATTGCATCCTCATGCAATTCTTGTATGGTTGGTGAATAACTCCTTATTCGCATCCATCATATGGTGTATGCCAACCCTATGCCTCTAGGCACTCAACCTTTGAGGTCACCTAGTTAAGCTGGACCCGATGTTGACAGTGGGATATCACAATTATCCGCTCGCACCCTTACCAAGATAGATTAATGCACCTTGCTTTGGCAAGCCCACATTTCATCGATCGAGGCAGGAAGAGTGTCATCCATCGGAAGACATCCGAACACTTAATATTAAAAGAAGGGATTTCAATTTTGGGTTAACAGTTAACCATGATCAACATTTGATCTATGTGCACATCCAAAGAAAAACAATTCTACACCACATGCATCCCTTATGTGCACATCCTTACACCATCAACAATTTGATAGAAGGAAGAGCTAAATCTGAACATCCGGAAATTTCCAAATCCTCAGATTTACATGCATTGGACAGAAGGCAAAGACAACTCAACTTAAGCAGTAGACAAGCTCATCTCTCTACGTTGGATTCAAAATCCAAAACATACTCGAGGGATGGTTACTGCTAAGGAGACAACAATTTCTAACACTTAGAAATGTCACCGAAATTCCAATCGTTCTTGGTGAGGTGCGAAGACTAAATCTAGACATTTAGAACGCTTCTAAATCTCTAGATTTACATGCACTGGAATGACCAAACTTCCAAAACAACAGTCATGGCCGAACCTCGCTCTGATACCACTGTTGGGTTTCTCTATAGGGGTGGCACAACGTTTGTGCGCGCAGCGGAAAAGTAAACATCAAGAAAAACCCAAAGAGATGTGGATCGGGCCATGAACGTTGAATCAAGAAGTTAGCAAAACTAGGCAAAAATTACCTCGGTGGCGTTGAGTCACAACTCAGCGGAGAAGCTCCAAACTTTATCTTCTTGCTAGCGGCGAGTTCTACGTGGAATAGTGTCCACGTTTCTGCAGAAGTCCACACGAGCGGGAGAACGCCGAGCTTTCCGTCGCACGGAAAATCGGGAAGGAGAAGACCGCACCTTTGCTTTCCCACGGACTGATAGGTCCGCGCCAGGGATTGCAGCGCCAGCGACGATCGCCGGAGAAAAGGTGGTCAACGGAGCAAACACGGCGGCGGAACTCTTCCGGCGGCGGGATCGGGATCGGCGGAGCGAACGCGGAACTCCTTCCGTCGGGTTCGATTCGCACAGAAGGGACAGATCGCATATCTTCCCAAAACCCTAAGTGTTATATTTATACTTAAAGTATAAAATAAACTCAGGAAAATCGCTATCCGCAGACCACTCGAAATTAGGGTTCAGAATCGGCGAGTATGAATCGGTGAGAATCGGCGACAATCGGCGAGAATCACTGAGCAGGTTCGGCGAGAATCATTCGACGAGTATCACATTGGATCGGCGAGAATCAGAGTACAATACTCGACGATTCTCGCCGATCGTCGAGCTACGCTCGACGACTCATAATGATACTCGACGATCGTCGAGCCGCGGTCGACGACAATTGTCAAGGTAGTCAATCGTCGAGAATCAACAATTGATTCTCGACGATTCTCGTCGATCGGCGAGAATCAGCAAGGTGATTCTCGTCGATCGGCGGGAATCAGAAGACCATTCTCGACTAATGTCTTTGACCCTCGGACGACGAACCTAACCAGCCCTTCAAGGCAACCTTTGCCCAACCCGATGATCCTATAAGGCAACAATTTGCCCATAACCCTATTCAGGTCGGTGATTGGTAACTTTTACCAACACAGTCAGCCATCCAATTTCTCCACATCTCTTATGTGCGACCCTGCAGGCTCATATTGCGTTGGAAGTGAGATTACATGTTTGACCACTTCCAGATCATCATGGTAACTCCAACAGATGAGGCATTTGAAGATATACTGGGGGCTTCTGAGAGGAGATATGGTGAGTAGCGCCAGAATCAACGATCCAACAAGGATGATGAGAGAGGCAGGTGATACCCTCCGTAGAGAAGGACACAACAGAGGTGACAGCTGAAGCAGCAGGCGCCATGCGGTGACAGAGACGAGGCCGGGCGACTAGCAGAAGGGAGGCCGGCAGCGAGCAGGAACAGTCCGCGGCGGACTGGAGGCGGTTGAGACGAGTAGGGCAGACCGCAGCGGGTAGAGAGAGGCCGCGCGGACAGAGACAGGCCGCAGCGGACAAAGAAGGAGGCCGCGACGAGTAGGGAGGCCGCGGCGGACAGAAAAGAGGCCGCAGGCAAGACAGGCTGCGATCAAGCAAAGAGCGCAGGAGCGGGCTGACGAGAGGCCGCGACTAGGAGAGAGGCCGCAGCGGACGGGTAAGAAGGTGGTCCCACGGAGAGAGAAAAAGGTTATAAAAGAGAGCGTCCGCAGCAAGAGAGAAGAGCGCACAACGGACAAGAGGAGGGTCCGCAGCGGACAGGAGCAATCCGCAAGAGATGGCAGAGTCGGTTGAGGGAGTCCGCGAGGGAGCGCGCAACGGACAAGAGGAGAGTCCGCGGCGGACAGAGAAGGTGTCCGCAAGAGATTGCGGATAGGGAGTCCGCGAGGGAGCGCGCAACGGACAAGAGGAGAGTCCGCAGCGGACAGGAGCAGTCCGCAAGAGATTGCGGATAGGGAGTCCGCGAGCAAAGAGGCTCGAGCGGACAGAAGCAGAGCGAGCTAGAGTGGAGCAGTCCGCGAGCAAAGAGACTCGAGCGGACACAAGAGAGCGGTCAGCGGACAGGAAGGAAACCAAGAGGTTGAGGTCGCCGAGGTCGCCGAGGTCGCGCCGGACAAGAGGAGGCCGCAACGAAAAAAGGGAAGCAGTGGACCCCACAGGATGGCTATAAATAGGGGGCCAGAGGAGGAAGGAGAAGGTGGGAGGAGAGGTGGTTCCACGGGAGGAGATGCTGCGGACTGGACAAGGGAGTCCGCAGGACTGAAGCGGCTAGAAGATGCGGACACACTTTCGCAGGCCGCAGAGGAGAGGTGGTTCCACGGAGGGAGAGGCATCGGACAGGAAAAGGGAGGCCGCAGGAGAAGGGAGGCCGCAGGAGGTCGCAGGCCGTAGGGCGGACAACAAGGGGAGTCCGCAGGAGTCAGCAACCTGGCTCTGATACCATGTAGAAATGGAGAAAGCCAACCTTGTATATATGTTCACTTGGTAATAGTTACAAGTATACATACCCTTATATAGGAGAAGAAGGAAGGAAAAATCCTAATACATGATGTGGGACTAATACAAGAGAGAGAAAAAATAAGGAACAACATGGGCCCTTAAATGGGCTTTTCTAACAGTTTCAAACATGGAGAAACTAGAATATTGTTTCTGGGTCTGGTATTTCTGTCCAAAAACAGTCTTCCAGCACTTTCTTTTCTGTATTCAGTCAACCAAACAATCATCTTCAACATACCTCGCCTATAGCTCTCTACAATTTGTCAGGTCCACCCATGAACACCCCTATTCCAGCATTCCCCAACTTCATCCCTTCCATTTTCATTCAATCTCAACCCAATTCCATCCGTATCCGCCTAGATCCGTCTTGATTCAGACTTTCCCGACTGATTCCCTACCCCGCCAACCAACCCTCCTGAAAACTGCAACACCCTTGGATCTCCACTCCCTCCGCCACCTGCATGCGTAAGTTATTAGTTTGATGTCTTTGTTTCTATCGTTGCATACTTGGACACATGTTTTGTTGGATGCTTTCTTATAGTCGGTTTTAGTAATGTGAATTCGCGTGGCTGTAGGTTCTATTGATTGTGTTCTTAAAATAATTGTGTCTTAATTAGATGTGTACTTTAACTTGTTATTTTTAAATTAATTTTTTGAACAATTGTGTGGTTGTTTTTAATCTTTATGTTAATTAATTGCTTGTGGCTAAATTACCATTAGACCTAAGCATTTACATGCGCATTATGTTTACATTTGATTGGAGTGCGTCTTTGCTTGCAGGTCAGTCTAGAGTGTTCATGATTTCATTTTAAAATCATCGTAGATTCATTGCACTCATCGTGTGATCATTTGCACTGCATCTAGGGTTTGGGAATTGGTCCACCACCTGTAGACTTGTGCTACATCACTTCTCTCTAATCCTGGATGCCCGCTAGGGCATTTGATCTGTCCACCCTGATCACGTAATTGTAATATATATATATATCTCTTTACTACTATAAAAGATATATTAGATGACATTTAAAAGCCATGTTTTTAAAATATATGGAAGAAATTGTGGCCGTCAGATCAGCCTCTTGAAATCAGATACCATCGGATTTTTCTGCGGGATAAAAACAGAAAAAATAGGTCTCTTATACCTATGGGTGAAGGATCAGAGAGAGAAAAAGAGGTGGAGAGAGAGAAAGAAAGAGAGGGGGGAGAGAGGGCGGGGCGAAATGAATGGGGTAGCCGTAGGTATATTTTAGAGAGAGAGAGAGGGGAGAGAGTGAAAGAGAGAGGAGAGAGGGCTGGCGGAAGTAAATTTAGATTTTTAAATTAGAGAGAGAAAGAGAGGGGGAGAGGGAAAGAAAGAGAAAGAGGAGAGGAGAGAAATTAATATTTTTATTTAAAACTATTTTTTTTACAAAATAAAATTTATAATCTTGATTTAAAAATTTTTACGGTCATTTTGAGTGCTCATATGTATATGTTGCGGACGCAACTCACCTTGATGCGGGCACATCCCACAGCGTCACAGGCATAGCCTTCTGGAGGCGGGCGAAGCCCGCCATCATTGACCGAGTATTGTCGCGTTTGGCCAAAGGGGCGGATGGAGTGCTGTCGTGTTTGGCCAGATCATTCGCATTGTTCACATCTTCGCAGGGGCGGACGAAGCACGTTGCGGTGGGCGGGTAGACCGCTGCTGACAGGGTACGTGTCGCGTGGCGCACGAGGGCTGACGGCCCGTGCCTATTACTCGGAGACGGCATGTGGCGCACGAGGGCCGCCGGCCGGGTACTGTGGCGCGTAGCCATCGGGCCGGAGGCCCGTGCCTGTCACTCGTGTATATATATATATATATATATATATAATAACCAAATATGTTTTTTCCCTTCCAATCTAGAGCCTTTCCATCATATTACAATATTATAATTATATTTACTACATCTAGAAGCTTCCTTTTATCAGTATAAAATATAAATACATGTACCAGTATTGGACTAATGAATGGAAATATTATCAATCCTTTCTCCCTCTCTCTTTTTAAAACACAGTCTTCTTTCAAATCCTACATTCTGGTATCCGAACGCTGGTTCTTGCCATCAGAAGACCCGTGTAGCATCTGAAGTCACGGTGATCAAGCGCAAGGTCTCATCACATGGCGGCAACAACTTTGTCCAGTCAGACATTTCTATACACACAAACCGGCATTCCCATCTTTGAAGGTGAACATATGATTTTTGGAGTAAGAAGTGATAAATGAAAGTTTACTTCATATCTCAAGGATTGTGGGAGTTAGCCCAAAATGGATACCCACCACACCCTACCCTCTGAGAAATCTCCAACAGAAAATCAGGATGCGGCTCAATCAAAAACCTTGCAAGACTATAAAAAATATGCAAAAGCAATCCTGTCCATTCAACAAGGAGTGGGAAAATCAAATTTTCCCTTAATTAGCGATGCTGAGACTTCTACAAAAGCCTGAAA
Source organism: Platanthera guangdongensis (assembly GCA_039583875.1). Taxonomy (NCBI): domain Eukaryota; kingdom Viridiplantae; phylum Streptophyta; class Magnoliopsida; order Asparagales; family Orchidaceae; genus Platanthera; species Platanthera guangdongensis. The sequence goes on along the minus strand of CM077161.1, from coordinate 66,273,126 downwards.
ATTTTTAAAAACTGAATTCAGAGTGTTAAAAAGCGATTTCCATGAAGTTAACTGTTCGATGGAAAGAACTCGACACACACCATCAATATGAAAGAAGGAGAGACAATCCATAGCTTTTTCTCATGGGCCGCTTCAATTGCAATTCAACTTAAAACATATGGAGAAGACCTTCCAGAAAGAATAATTTGTTAAAGCTCATCAGCAGCCTAGCTCCAAGGTTCGAGCATGTAGTAGCAGCCATACAAGAGATATCACCAAACTCTCAGTCGCTGACCTGTTGGGATCACTTCATGGCCATGAAGAAAAAATGAATAAGAAAGTGCCTCAATTGGAGCAAGCTTTTCAAAACAAGCTCTACCTCAACATAGAGAAGAAGAGAGACTGGAGGAGAAAGAAGAAACCAACTGAAAATATGGGAGAAAAGAAGTTTGAAAGCAAATGTACTAATCTCTTTTGCAAACTATGCAACAAGAAAACCTATAACACAAAAGATTGCTCTTCAAAATGCACAAAATGCAAAATCCAAAATCATTTGAAAAAAGACTACTGGTTAAAAAACTCAAAAAATAAAGATGAAGTAAATATCAGTGAACAAGATCAGGAGTCTCTGTTTTTCTCCAGCTCTCAAACAAATAAGATTGAAGCGAATGTTTGGTTATAGGACAGTGGTTGCTCAAACCACATGACCAATGATAATCATTCCTTCTCCTACTTGAATGATAATGAAAAATCAATGGTAATCATGGGCAACAGAGAAACCTCTATCATAGAAGGGAAGGGCTCAGTTGCTGTAAAGCTGAATACTGGGGAAACAAAACTCATCCACGATGTGCAGCATGTGCCAGGTTTCACCCCGAACCTGTTAAGCATCGGGCAGCTAATTAACAAAGGGTACAAAATCATCTTTCATGAAGAAGGTTGCAGAATCCTCAAAAACAATCGGTTAATTGCAACATCCAAAATGGATAGGAATGGAATTTTTCCTATACATTTCAAGCAAATCACCAGTGCTGGATGTGTCAGCAATCAAGCTCAGTCAGGAAAAGGAACAGAAGAAACATCCCTGTGGCACGCAAGGTATGGGCACATCAATTTCGAAAATTTATCAAAGTTAAGTGGTTTGGTGAGGGAAGACCAGAATTGCAACAACACAATACTGTTTGCGAAACTTGCGCTTTAAACAAGATACACAAGTAGAGTTTCCCTCACCAAACACAATAGAGAGCTTCAAAATTGCTAGAATTGATCCATGCCGACATCTGGGGGCCTTCCTTGACCCCTATATCGATGATAAAAGTAGGATGACATAGATCTACTTTCTCCATCAAAAATCAGAACCATTACAGTTTTTTCGACAATTCAAAGCCTATATAGAAAACCAAACGGGACTAAAAATCAAAGGGCTGAGAACTGACAGAGGGGGTGAGTTCACCAGCTCAGAATTTACAACCTACTGTCACTCTCAAGGCATAAAAAGACAGTTAACAATTCCCAAAAATCCCCAACAAAATGGAATTGTAGAAAGAAAGAACGGGATTTTAGTAGAGATGAGTAGTATGTTGCAACATAAGAAGTTACCAAAAGAGTTATGGGCAGAGGCAATGAATACAACCGTATATATCCCAAGTAGAAGCCCCACAAAATCCCTCCAGAATACCACCCCTTATGAGGTGTGGTATCTGTTAGAAATCACGGTGGGGCCCATTTGAGGGGGGCACATGATATCCAAATCCGTGACCGACTGCAGTCGAATGTCTAGAACATCCCTAACCAAATCACTCAGGATGAATTTAACCGGGGTAGGTTGTTGAGGCGTGGGATCGAACCCACGACCGCCTTTATCAAGCTCCTTAGCGGAGACTTGATACCCAGCTGAAGCTCAGTTGGGTATCAAGTCTCCGCTAAGGAGCTTGATAAAGGAGGTCGTGGGTTCGATCCCAAGCCTCAACAACCTACCCCGGTTAAATTCATCCTGCGTGATTTGGTTGGTGATGTTCTCGCCATTCGACTGCAGTCGGCCAAGGATCTGGATATCATGCGCCCCACTCAAATGGGCCCCACCGTCGTTTCTAACAAAAGATTGCCCATTTGAGTCGGTCGCGGATCTGGATATCATGTGCCCTCCTCAAATGGGCCCCACCGTGGTTTCTAACAAAAGATGACCATCTCAGTTGGGTATCAAGTCTCCGCTGAGGAGCTTGATAAAGGAGGTCGTGGGTTCGATCCCACGCCTCAACAACCTACCCCGGTTAAATTCATCCTGAGTGATTTGGTTGGGGATGTTCTCGCCATTAGGCTGCAGTCTGCCACGGATCTGGATATCATGTGCCCCCTCAAATGAACCCCACTGTGGTTTCTAACAGTATCAAAAAAGGGGGTTCCGGGGGAGGTAAAGTGCAGGAAATCGGACGGACGAGATCCGCTGCACTTTACCGTAAAGTGCAATTTAATGGATGCGAGTACGTTGAGATGGGTGCACATCTCAGCGCACATATCTCAAAGCAATGCGCGAGAGATCAAAGCGTGCACGGATCTCGGCGCAAGCGGAGATGCACTCGCACCCGTCCGATCTCGCGCACTGCACGGTGCAGTGCATTTCCTGCACTGCACCACCCCCGGACCCCAAAAAAGGCAATCTGTAAAACATATGAGAGCTTTTGGGAGCATAACATACACCTTGCTGCCAAAACAAAATCGAGATAAACTTGATCAATCAGGAGAAAAGTTCATTATGGTTGGCTAAATTCATGAGTTAAAAGGCTATAGACTCTTCAATCCAGTTACCAAAAGAATTGTTATCAATAGAGATATCATATTTAATGAAGAAGGAACCTGGTGTTGGGACATGTCCACGGATCAGAGTCCAATAGAAACATAATCAATGGAGATTGAGGTTGAAGCCACATGAGAAAATGAGGCCACACCACTTGCCAGTCCCAAGGTTCTCCAATTCATGATCAGCCCTCAAAACCGGTCCAGAATTATCATCTCCAAAGAAATTTTGATCGATATCTACAACACTCAAAACATAGCCCTTCTCTGCATAGAACACAAAAATTATGCCGAAGCTATAAAAGATCCCAAATGGGCCATAACAATGGATGAGGAAATGCAAATGATTCATAAATACTAGACCTGGGAGTTAATTCCTAAACCACTAGGTAAGGGAATCATTGGCCTTAAGTGGTTATACAAAATTAAGCTAGATGAGAAGGATATTCAAAAATACAAAGCTCGCCTAGTGGCAAAAGGATACTTCCAGAAGCCCGAAACAGACTTCACAGACACCTTCTCACCTGTGGTTAAAATGGAAATAATAAGAACACTTCTAGCCTATGCAGCTCAGAACAATTTGCAAGTGCACCAATTAGATGTGAAATCGGCATTTTTAAATGGAAAATTACAAGAAAAAATTCTACTTAAACAACCAGAAGGATATGTTGTAGAAGGAGAAGATGAGAAGACTTTCAAACTTAAGAAAGTCCTGTATGGACTTAAGCAGGCACCCCGTGCCTGGTATGCCAAAATTAATCAGTTTTTCTGCAACAATCAATTTACAAAGAGCCCAAATGATCCAACACTATATATTCAAAGGCATGAAGATGACTATCTGCTTGTATGCATTTACGTGGATGATATCTTAGTAACCGGTACAAATAAAACTCTCATGCATGAATTCAAACAAAGGATGATGTAAACCTTTGAGATGAGCAACCTTGGAATCATAAGATGCTTTCTAGGATTGCAAAGTTTTCAACAACCTGAAAAGATCTTCATCAATCAATAAAATATATCATGGAGCTGTTAGAAAAATTTTGGATGAAAGATTGCATTCTCTCTCACCCACCGATGTCTACTGCATACAAACTTATCTACAAAGAAAAAGAAGAGAAAGTAGATGAAGAGACTTATAGAAGCATAGTTGGTTCATTGTTGTTCCACACCAACAAGCGCCCTGATATTGAATTTGCAGTTAACATTGCTTCAAGATTCCTAAGTAATCCGAGTATAATTCATATGAAAGCAGTAAAACGTATTCTGAGATAACTCCAAGGAACCAAAAATCACGGTCTACTGTACTTAAGAATAAAGGAGAAGATGGAATGAAGCTAATCAGGTATTCAGACAGTGACTAGGCTGGAAGTTCTGAAGATCACAAGAATACTGGAGGCTTCGTATTCCAGGTAGGTCAAAATACCATTTCCTGGAATTCTCACAAATAGAAAAGCATTGCCCTTTCCTCTACAGTGGTAGAGGACATCGCTATTGGTGAAGCAGCTAACGAAGCAGTGTGGCTAAGAAGGCTATTGGAAGAATAAAGGTGGAAGACAATGGCACAACAAAACTAAATGTCAACAACACCTCAGCCATTGCGATATGTAAAAATCCCGTGTTCCACAAAAGAACGAAGCATAAAAACAACAACACTCAAGCCTTTATCCCACTGTAGTGGGGTCGGCTATATGAATATTTTGTCGCCATTGTCCCCTATCTTGTGTCATAATTTCATTAATGCCTAAGTAAATCATGTCTTACAATAGAACGAAGCGTATCCAGATAAAATACCACTAGAGAACTTTCAGAAGATCAACAAATATGTCTGAGCCATTGCAGTTCATCGGAGCATCTTGCCGACAGATTGACCGAGCCGCTTGTCGTCGACAAGTTTGAGGTGTTCCGCCGTGCCCGCCATGCCCTCCGTACCCTATGGGGGATGTTAAAAAATATATATGTAATAAACAAATCTGCTTTTTCCCTTCTAATCTAGAGCCTTCTCAGCATATTACAATATTATAATTATATGTTCTACATCTAGAAGCTTCCTTTTATCAGTATAAATACATGTACTGGTATTGGACTAATGAATGAAAATATTATCAGTCCTTTATCCCTCTCTGTTTTCAGAACAGTCTTCTCCCAAATCCTACAGTAACATCCACCATGAGTAACAAAAATTGTGACCGGACTTACGTTTTCCATTCAGCTATGCAGCGATGAATATAATTATTATTTACCGTTCCAGTGCCAGTTGCAGTTGTTTATACATATAATATGAGATTTATTATTTAACTCCTAAAAAATGACATTTTAGGCTTTATAATATGAATTTTTCTTCTCCCTCTATAGATTTTTCACTTCCCATGATAGAGAATTCCATGTTGCTACTCTTCCTTACAAACCCGACTTTAAAGTGATGCCCGAGGACTGGGATGGTACAACCAGAGATCCGGACGAGGTTCATTATGAAATTTCTGTCAAGGAAGACCAAATGTTGTATGAAGAATTTGTTCAGCGTCTCAACTTCAATAAGAAGAAGGTAAGCTTTCTTCCATACACCAGTTCCGCTCTTTTAATTTCTCAATCAGCTTACTTTGTTGAAAGCAACTTGGTAAAGAATATTTGACGAACTTTTGAGCTACCTGATTACTGTTTGCACTTTGAAAATTTAAGTAGTGTAGCTGGCATTATTTAAATAGATTAACGGGATCAAAGTTATTGTTTGATTGGTAAACAGTGATTAATATCTATACTATCTATAATAGTTTTAAAATGAGGTTTTGCATTACACAATCAAATTGTTCTATACCATCCAAAGAATTTGAACAATCAAAAATAAAGTGCAATAATATAAACGGCGAGAAAAAGTGAAAAAAATAAAATTTTGTCCCTCCGCCCCTTCACAGCTCGTCGTTCTCGGCGAAAAAAAATTGTGATGCAGGAGTAGGAGTTCACATGCCCGCCACCCTGGAACCACTAGGGGCTCACCTTGGAGTCCACCAAGGGGGTTTATCAGCGGCGCGGCCCGTATACACCGACCCATCCCCGGTCTCACCACATGGCCGATAGGTTGTTGAGGTTGGCGCTCGATCCCCTGACCTCCTTGATAAGAGTCCTTCAGCGGAAGTTTATCGCCAATTGATCTGCGACTTAGTTGGTGATAAGACTTCCACTTAAGGAATCTTATCAAGGAGGTCGTGGGATCTAGCCCCGACCTCAATAACCTATCGACCATGTGGTGGGATCTGGGATGGGTTGGGGTGTACGGGCCGCGACCCATTTACATCCTCTTGGTGGACTCCAAGATGGGCCCCTGGTGGACTCCAGGGTGGAGAACAGTTGGACTCCTGGTCCTGCATCAATTTACTTCTTCCTCCGTGCCTCGACAACGATTGTATCCCCGCCGCTTTCGGTCTCCCATTTTGTATTTAATTTTTCATGGGAGATGGAGTGTCAGAAAGATGTTGTCGTTGGGCAAGGGGAAGATAGTTTTTCTCATGGGGGACTGCAAGCTGTTGGGATACTATCTCTGTACGACGAGAAAATCCCATGCACAACTATTTGCGATTGTTTATATAATAAATCTCATTTTATTTATCAATGTAAAGCTATGAAGCACCAACACGAATACCAGGTACAATACGTATCTGGTATGGTGGTACAACAAAATCAAAATATACGGATGCAGGTACGTTCGGGGTACAACATAATTAAAAGTCTCTCTCTCTCTCTATATATATATAGGGTTTTTATCGGGACTTCCCCTCGAAGTTTGCTTAATTACAGCTTGCACCTCTCTAACTTTCAAAATTACAATTACCTCTCTCAATGTTTACATTTCATAACATTCATGCACACAAAGACCCCCCCTGAACATTTACTCCAAAGGGGATACTTTTGTGCCTGGATGTTATGAAATGTACACATTGAGGGGAGGTTTTTGTAATTTCTAAAGCTAGAGATTTGCAAGCTGTAATTAGGCAAACTTCAAGGGAAGTCCGGGTGATTAACCTTATATGTATATATATATATACCGGTAAATAACCCTATATGTGTATATATATGATGAGTGAAATATGCGATTAATAATATCTCCAAATTCTACGAACTATAGGCAAAAGCACCTATCGTTCATAACATAAGATATTTAAGAAAATTAAATAGCAAGTGTCGTATTCCATGAGTCTGTTGATTACTTATACTCACACAAATTAATATTATTTTATCAGCAAATAAAAAAGATAATTGAAATAATAAAAGAGAAAAGGAAGAAAAGAGTATTCGATCGGAAATCCTTCTTAAGTAAAATAAATAGTAAATCCGAAATTTATAAACAAAGATCAAGAATAATTCTACCATGGAGGTCCCCAAATTATGAATGTGCCTCTCTCGAGAATATGCATGCTAACAACTAACCTTAGGTGAATCGATTAAGATCCATTAGCCAATCCAAATCCCTAATCTTGCTTTAGGTGGTGGACCCCATTATTGAGTTTGACCTCAATTCAGAAGATTTGTGTCGCCCTCTCTCGAGAATAACATGCAATTCCTTTCACCTTTGAGCGATCTACTCGTATTCACAATCTCTTGATAAACGAGAATACAGATCAAGACTTGAATTTCATAGTCCGGAAATATGAAATCATTCAGATAAAATCAAAGGTGAATCTTAAGAATTCTAAATCAGTAGCTAAGAAAGAGAGATTACGAAATAAGAAACTTAAGAAATCATTCAGGCTCTATTTGTTTGAGCGTTTCGCAACTCCGTTTTGTGCAAACGCTGCCGGAAGGAGGGTAAACAAATGAACCTCCGGCGGCGTTTGCTCCGTTTCCACCCGCCCGCCTTGAGAAACGCCCCAAAAAGCTCCGTTTGGAGCAGCCACCTCCCCCCTCCGGTTCGAACTCTCCGTTTCCACCCGCCGGGTCGACCCGCCACCGCTAAACCAAATGAAGCCTCAATCAAATGCCAAAAAGTTAGCTACTAGTGATGAAAGAAAAGAACAATTTTATATCTAAGAAATGAATATTACAAGTGCTTGAAAGTAAAACTAAGCTAAGAATTGAAATAACAAGACAAAAAATAAATACATAAAAGAGAAAACCACACTAGAAATGCAGTAAAACTAAGCAAGAAATGACCCAATCGAAGCACAGATTGGATGGGGAAAAAGTGACATCATCTTAGCTTTTATAGGAGAAAAAGTGTAATTCATGCCCTTAAGTCACACCCTTAAGTCACGCCCGTGACCGTAGGACATGTTAGTCACAAAACTGCTGTCTTGAAAGCCCGAGAACGTTTGAAGAAAAACCGGCAAAATCTGTTAATTTGAGGGCCACGCCCCTGATTCACGCCCATGTTCTAGAGCGTGTCTTGACCGGGTCAGCAAATGGCATGAAATAGCGCGATCTGATATCAATTCGGCAGTTTTCGTGTAGGCCACGCCTTTGAACACGCCCGTGACATGTGGGTGTGTCAAGAGAAAAAGTTCCAGAATTACAACAAGAAGCATTGAAAATTGTAAATTTTCTCGGGGCACACCCCTAAGTCACGCCCATGTCACGAGCGTGATATGGGGGCGTGTACTTGGGAAACTTCACCAGATTGTAGATGACATCGTACTCTGTCCGTTGACTGGTTGCTCGTCCCGTAACTCTTTCTAGATTGAAAGTTTTGATCATTTGAAGTTCACCCATCCGCTGGCAAAAGTGTTAATTTTCTACAAAATGCCTCCCGATCATGTCTGTGAGCTCAAAAATGCTATTTGTAGTCCAATTATACCCGAGAACACAAAATAACACATATTAGACATTTATTAAAATAAAAATAAACAAAATATAACTAATTATTAATAAAATATTATATAAAAATAACTATAAATTTTATACTATCAATATATATATAATATGCATGTGTATGTATTTCCAACATTTTCAAACAAAAGGGAGAATATAAAATGTAAAACAATCATATTAAATAAGTAACACTATCAATTTAAAACATGTAATCCTAAAATACATAATATAAAAATAGAATCATTAAATTTAAATTAAATTCTTCAACTTCTACTAATAAAATGAACTTAAATGTAGAGCACATTTTGTTTTTATAATAAACAAGCACAACTAATTGAATTTATGAGTCACAATTTTTTTATTTCTTAAAGACATGGAGTTGTCTTTTGTTTACTATGAAAAGCAAACTCCAATCGCAATATGCAGAACAATCTGCCCCTTCAAAGCATATCCACAGACTGTAGTAGTAGGCGTATTTGCCGAGCATCTGGTAGATGGGTATACCGGTACCGAAAATGTACCCAGTACGGGTATACGGTCCTCATAGAAGTATCAGTGATTCATAGATGTTGCATGTTGGTGTTTATTTTGCAGTATGAGCTACTGATTTTTCCTTTAATCATTGGTTTGGCACATAAACCATCGTATTATGATCAAAATTCACCGCATGCATTTCTTTTGGTACTGTCTTGCAAAAACCTATTTTTCTAGCTACATTGAAGCAGTACATGTAATCCTAACTTGAAGTAGCCTGTTATTTTCCCAAGCCAAATTTGCCTTCTGAAATTATAAATTTTTGTAGGAAATTAAGATGGTAATATGAAAGTATTTAGAATCAATGAAAGGGTAAAATATTTATAGATGCAATACAAGTAATATTGTTCTTCAGCTAACTTTAGTGTAGAAAGGCCCGCTTTTATAGAGCAATCAAAAAAGGCCAAACCACCCTAAAAAGTAGTTGAAGTAGATCAAATTTTAAATTTTATGGGCTCATTGTTTTTTCTAGTTTAAATTTGCATATAATCTTGTTTGTTAGGTGTAATAAAATATGAATAGTGGCATCTACATCTTCCATATGCTATATAAAAGAAAAGTCCATGTAACAACAATAAATTAATCATGGCAATTTAATAATTTTTCTTTTACTTGGGATAAAGGCTTGAGTGTTGTTGTGTTATATTGGAGTCATGATCCATGAAATCAAAAATAAAATAATATAAAATAAGAAAATATAAATGGGAGAAAAAATAAACTAAAATTGTTAACTAATATATAGGCAAAAGGGGGAGAAGGAAAAATTAAAGCAAAAATATAAACATAAGAAATAAAAATCAAATCCAAATGAGAAGAGAAAAAAAAAAAATTGAAGGGGGAAAGCTGTGTCATGGCTGAAGCTAGTTTTGCCGCCAGACATTGCTACGAGGACCATATATTATGTGGGGAAACTTATGCCTCTTTTTAACTCTAGAAAAATAAAAGATAAATATGATTCCAGCCTTCTATTGGGTTTGTTTGCTTTTATAAATATGATTCACCGTTTGGGACTTGATGAAATGTTAAGAACCTCAATTGTAACATGATAATGTGGAGCCTTGCCATGGCTGTCGGAGTCCGGGGGCTCAAGGAAGAGCTACCAAATCCCTAATCTTAGCTATGAGAGAGAATTACAAAGGAGAAAATGTGATAATTTCTTGATTTCCATTCCATATCCCAAGGAACTTTAAATATAGTTTATATATATGAAAAACATTTCCAAGTAAAAAAACTACATCATTATTCTATTTACCATCACTAGAAAAATAAAATTATAATAAAAGTACTGAAAAGCCATACGGAACTTGAGCTTCGTGCCCAAACTCTTCTGAACCAATCTCTAGTCCTTGGACGTGAAACGTCCGTCACGATCACTGACTACACTTTTAGGAATCCCGTGAAGTTGCACAATGTTGCAAACATACAACTAGACCAGCTTCTCAATGTTGTCCTCCTTTCGATTTGGGATGAAGTGAGCCACTTTGGTTAAGTGATCCACAATCACCCAAATCGCTTCGTTACCCTGCTATGATCTAGGTAACCCATCCACAAAATCCATGGAGATGTCATCGAATTTCCACTCGGGGATTGGAAGAGGCTTCAGGTACACGCTCCACAAAATCCACTCGGGAATCTCTTGGCAAAGAGACTCATTAGTTCCTCATTAACTGTTGAAGCTTCTGTCTCTTCAGTAGTCTTGAATGCTATATTTTGCTCTTTTCTTGCTGGTGGAGGAGTCCTTTATTCTGCAGCATCTCTAGACTTTATCAGCTGCTCATAGGATTTGAACTTTCCCAATAGAGATTGTGTGGAAATCTCATTTAAGCTCCTTGCCTCCTTGATTTGTCAGATCCTGGAATCCCATGAGCTTGGGAAGCACATGAGGATCTTATCATTCACTTCAGCAAGGGTGATGTCCTTGTCTAAGGTCTTCATCTCATTAATTATTGAGCTTAATCTATTGTACATGTCAGCAACAGATTCCGTCTCATCCTTCTTGAAGTTCTCAAACTGAGATATGAGAGTTGATCTTTTGTCTTTCCTCTCATTAGCAGAAGCAGCCACCATCTGGTTAAGAGAGTCCCAACTAGCCTTGGCTGATGTGCATTCAGCCACCTTTTGGAAGATGTCATCAGACATACTCTGAGCCAGAATATTCATGGCCTTTGCATCAACAATCTTGGCCTTCTTTTGAGCATCTGTCCACTCAGGTGGTGGAACAGCATGTGTGCTTGATGTTGAGGTAGATGCAGTTGGTTGAGGAGGATCTGTCAAAATAGAATTGTAGATGTCCTCCTCAATAGATTTCAAATAAAGTTTAATTCTTTCCTTCCAGATGGCAAACTAATTTAAGTTTCACACTCGAGGTCTGGTGCTTGCATAATACTTGTTCTGTGCCATGCTGTGAAAATAATCCTAAGGGAAATAAAAGATAAGAGATAACACTGGATCTTTTTGCTCAAGGGTTAGCTTGTACAGCCAAAGTAACCTCCTTTGATACCAATTGAAAGTGAGGGTTAGACCTAATATACTCTAGAGGGGGGGGGGTGAATAGAGTATATAAAAACTATTTGCAGTTTATAAAATTATCAGAGTAAAGCAACTAATATACACAGTAAGCAAAGGATCAACCTAATATATATTAACCTAACATAGCCACAACAGAAATAAACTAATATATCACAGGCACAGCAATAAAAAAAAGAAAAAGGGCAACCAGACGACACAAGAAATTTATAGTGATTTCTCAACCTAGGTACATCCACTCTTCTACCACCCAGGTAGGAATCCACTACAGGTTTTGATCAGACGACTACCACCAATGAGCTTTTGATCAGGTGCTGAAAAACCACCTCTAGCCTTTTAATCAGGTGACTTGCAACCAATAGAATAACCTTTAAAGGGAGTTAAAGAACCCTTTGTACATTGATGAGGTGAGAGATTTATGGAGTCTTCTCTTTCTAAAAACAACTGAGAAGACAAGTGGATCTTGATGTTGTCAAAGCTCCCCCTGAGATATTGAGTTGTTCAGGAAGATTGGAGCTTTGGTTCAGGGTGTAGGTCTTCTATCTTCAGCTTTGATTTGAACAGATACAGGAACTTCTTGATTGATAGTGGTTTGTTGTCCTTGAAGAATTCTAGAGTGAATGTTGAAAAAGACTCTTGATTTGGAATGAATGTTCTTCTTCTTCTTCAGCAATGTCAAGGTGAAGACCAAATTTTTTTCTGCACGAAGAAGGATTAGAATGTTGTTGCTGTTGATCTTCTCTATGTGCCTTGTATTCCTTTTCTGGTCTAGACTGCCTGTCTTCTTGTTGAAAAGAGAGAAAAAATCCATTATATAATCGGTCGAATTTCTCCTTTGAATTTTTGAATTATCTGCATTGATTGCTGACGGCCTGGAGAAAGAAAATGCGGCTAGAGAGAATATCTGCATTAATGGATTTCACCAACTGTCCCATTGAAAAGCGGCAAGCAATAATCCTGATGAATACCATAATCAATGTTGCTTCTTACGATTATATTCAGAGAATATTTTGCATTCATTATTCAGGAATTACTGCAATAGAGTAAGGACAAAAGAAGAAAAAATCCAAGTCTGGATCTGTACAGAATTCATCAAGCAAAGAACAGATTTCGTTGACCTGAGTCCAGAGTTCGTTGAGCTGAGAAATCTTGTTCTTCGACCTGGGAATCCTTGTTCGTCGAGCTGAGGGCTAAGTTCGTCGACCTGAGAACAGCTAACTGCTTTCTGATAAAACTTGTCAATTCTGTGCTCTAAGATTGTTAAGCTGATAACATAAATTCGTCGACTGGAGTTCAGAGAAAGGATTCTGGACTTAAAATGTTGAAGTTGATCTTCCAAAAATCATCGACCTGAGCTCGAATATCATCGAGCTCAAATCAGATAATTGTCTCTGAGTTCGTCGAGCTGAGCACGACTTTCGTCGAGCTGAGCACGACTTTCGTCGAGCTGAGCTCGACTTTCGTCGAGCTGAGTTCGACGAACGTCGAACTCACTTTCCTGAACTTATTTTTTTATAAGTCTTGAGTCTTCTACTGTCATCTGTTGGCTAGTCCAAGCAATGTTAAATCTAAGGACATAGCCTAGACTCTAGGACAAAGACATGACCCTGGTTATACATGTTGGGTAAATCAACCTAATTAGTGAACCTAGCCCAAATCAAACTAGGGATCCAACACCCTATGATGTCTTTGACCTTCACTAGGTACAACTGGAGGGTGTGTTCCCTCACTTCAAACTCTCCTTTGATTTGACCTGCAACTACCATAGAGTCTGTAGAGACCTTAATGTCCTGTATGTCTAGCTCCCGAGCAAACTTGAGTCCCACGATGATCGCCTCATATTCCGCTTGGTTGTTAGTGATCGTGAAGTGGATATTCAAAGCCTGCTCAATTCGGGTCCCTTCTAGACTTACCAAGATCATCCCTCCTCCAAAAGAAATTTTCCTGATGCTCCATCTACTATTATCTCCCAAGCAGCTCGAGCGGGTGCTTCAGCCTCCTAGACCTCGACTACGTAATCTGCCAGGAAATCGGAAATCTCTTGCACTTTGATGGCTAGTTGAGGAGTAAAAGTGAGGTCGAAATCACTGAGCTCTATCGACCATTTGGCCAAACTCCCAGAATTCTCCACCCCCTCCACGATGCGGCGAAGGGGGTGATCTGTCACTACCTGATTGGAATGGGCCTGGAAGTATGGCCTGAGCTTCTTGACTGATATGATGAGAGCGAATGCGAGCTTTTCAGGATAGGGTACCTGAGTTCCGCCTTCTTCAGTACCCTGCTTACGTAATAGATTTGGAACTGCTTTTTACCCTCCTCTCGAACAAGAACCGAACTAATGGCTCCGGTCCCCACTCCTAGGTACAGGAACATACCCTGCCCTTCCCTTGGCCCTTGGAGTAAAGGCGTCCGGGTGAGTTGTTGTTTCAGGGCCTGAAAAGCTTCTTCGCATTCGATGGTCCACTCAAATTTTTGGCCCCCTCTTATCGTTCGGAAGAATGACGAGCATTTCTCCTCAGCCCGAGAGAGAAACCTGCTTAATCTAGCCAGCTTACCGGAGAGTCGTTGGACTTCCTTGGAGTTTTTTTGGAAATTCTAATTCTAGGATTGCCTTCACTTTATCTGGACTGGGTTCTACTCCAGATGGGGTAAGGAAATGCCCTCCACCAAGACGGGAAAATATAGGAAATACAATAATACATAAAACCATAACTCACGGTGTGGGACTAAACCCACTTACCCACAATAATAGTAATACCCGGAATAGACGACTTGTAAAATAACTCTCAAGTCTCCCCTCAAGTCGGATGGAAGATGTCGGTCATTCCAAGTCGCTTGATGTTATCCATGAACGAGTCACTTCCCAAGATCTTAGTGAACACATCTGCTAGTTGATCTTTATAGTGGACGAACGGAGTGACCACTATCTTTATATCCAAGTGATCTTTGATGAAATGTCGATCCACCTCCACATGCTTTGTTTTGTCATGTTGAACTGGATTGTGAGCTATGTTGATGGCTGCCTTGTAGTCGCAAAACAAGGAGAAGGGAGACGTCACAGGAAACCCCAAGTCATGTAGAACGGTACGCATCCATAGACCCTCACACATGCCTTGAGACATTGCACGGTATTCTGCCTCAGCGCTTGATCTGACCATTACATTTTGCTTCTTACTGCGCCATGTTACCAGGTTTCGTCCAACAAAAGAATAATAACCTGTTGTAGATTTCCGATCGTCACGACATCCTGCCCAATCAGCATCAGTGAAAACTTCAATCCTCAAGTGGTCGTTCTTGGAGAACAGAAGACCACGACCTGGGGCTTTCTTTAAATACCGTAACTCCCGATATGCTGCCTCTTGATGTCTGAACCTGGGAGCATGCATATATCTACTCAGGATGTCAACTGCATAAGTAATGTCTAGACGAGTATGAGACAAATATATTAGTTTCCCAACTAATCTCTGGTAGCGTGTGACATCGGCCTGGTCACTGTCAGCGTCTTCACAAATTTCATGATTTTCTTTCATCGGGGAGTTTGCAGGAACACAATCAAGCATAGAGGTCTCCTGCAACAAATCTAGGACGTACTTCCGCTGTGATATAGAGATACCTTGATCTGATATAGTCACCTCAATTCCCAAAAAGTATTGTAATCTTCTCAAGTCTTTCACCTCAAACTCGGCAGCAGACTTGAGATTTGCAATCTCTTCCAAATCGTTACCAGTGATTACAATGTCATTCACATAGACAATAAGGACCACAATACCCTGAACACGTCTCCGAATAAACATAGTGTGATCGGACTGTGCCTGTTTATACCCAAATTTCAGCATAGCCTCGAGGAATCTGCCAAACCAAGCTCTAGGGGACTGTTTCAGGCCATAGAGAGACCTCTTTAGCCGACAAACAAGTCCTTCAGCTCCTTTTTTGACGAACCCAGGAGGGAATTTCCTGTATATCTTTTCATCCAGCTCACCATGGAGAAACATGTTCTTAACATCCAGTTAATGAAGAGCTCAGTCCATGCAAGCTGCGCAGGTCAATAATACCCGAATAGAGTCCATCTTAGCCACGGGAGCGAAGGTCTTTGGTAGTCAACTCCCTGAGTCTAAGTGTACCCCCGAGCAACCAGCCGTGTCTTGTACCGTTCGACCTTCCCTTCTGGATTCTGTTTGACCGAAAACACTCATCATGAGCCAATGGCCCTCTTTCCAGGAGGGAGAGGTGAGACATCCCAAGTGTGGTTCTTGTCCAAGGCTGACATCTCTTCTTCCATACCCCGAGTCCAGGCCGGAATACCAATGCTTCCTGCCATGTCCTGGGAACAACAACCGTCGAGAGAGAAACAACAAAGGTCTGGTGGGCCGGGGTAAAATGGTGGTAAGCCACATGGTTAAAAATAGGATGTTTAGTACATGCAACCTTACCTTTAAACAAAGTAAGCTGGATATGCAAATTTGCATCATCAGAATATGAGGCAGAAGCGAGCATTGGTAGAGGTGAAGCCTTAGTAGCCTGTATACGGGAGGAGCGGCAGTGATATATGTGAGGGAAAGGAGATATTAGAGTATCCGACAGAGGAACAAGAATAGGGGGGCCCTGTTCCTGAGACACAGGGAGTTGTGGTGGTAGAGAAGAAAGAAGAGGAAGAGGAACATCCTTATCGCCAGTATTTCCCCTGACGAGTAGCATGAGTCGATGACAAGAAATAAGATTCTCCTTCCCAAAAGGTAACATCCATAGTGCAATAGATACGCCCAGAGGGAGGGTGGTAACACTGATACCCTTTCGTAGGGGAAGAGCATTCGAGGAATACGCATCGAAGAGCCCGATGGTCCAATTTGTCACGATGGGGCAAATGGATGTGTATAAAACATACACATCCAAAGACACGAGGAGGAAGGTGGGAGGTGTAAATCACAGTCATAGTAGACAGCCGATCTAGGGGAGTAGTAAAGCTAAGCACACGTGAGGGAAGCCGATTGATAAGGTGTGCAGCGGTAAGAACTGCATCGCCCCAATAGGACTTAGGAAGGTGCATAACACCCAAAAGACAACGAGCGATATCCAATAGGTGCCGGTTTTTTCGTTCGACAATGCCATTTTAGGTAGAGGTGTGAACACACGTGTTCTGGTGTATGATACCATGACTAGCAAGGTACGAGCCAAAAGCTCCCCGATCGTCATAAACCCCCCATTGTCACTGCGTAAGACACGAACCACACCCTTAAATTGGTTTGAATCATTTTGTGAAAGAGCTGAAAACAAGGGAAGACTTCACTTTTCTTTTTGACCAAATACACCCAAGTTGTACAAGAAAAACTGTCAATAAATGTGACAAACCAACAAAAATCAAAGGTGGACAGAACAGGGGACGGTCCCCAAACATCTGAATGAATAACATCAAACAGAGCGCTACAAGGAGAAGCTAAATGCGATGAACTTTGTCTCACATGTTTAGACTTATCACACACATCACAGACAAAAGTTTTTTTAAAAAGGGAAAAATATGGAACAATTTCTGAAGATAGAGAGGAGAAAGATGTCCAAGCCGTAGGTGCCAGCGGCGAACATCATCAGCTGTAACAGGAGTACAGGAGAGAGCCGTAGAGGGAGGTTGATCCAGGTAATACAGTTCACCGCGGTTCCTACCACTGCCAATGTTTCGCTTCGTACCCAGTTCCTGAAAAACATAGGAATCAGAAAAAAAAGGTTACAGAGCAATTAAGAGAGCAAGTAATGTCATTGATAGAAAGAAGTTTGCGAGAAAATGAGGGAACATGAAGAACAACAGCAGAGAGATAGAAGGGGAACAAGAAATCTGGCCTTTCCCAGCAATGAGAGACAACAAGCCATTATCAAAAAGAACTTTGTCCTTACCAGACAAAGGGGTGTAATAAAGAAAACCTGAGGAGGAGCCGGTCATGTGGTGAGTGGCACAAGAATCAATCACCCACTCAGAAGGGGAGACAGTGACAACATGATTACGCGACATAACAATAGTGACAATGGAAGCGAAAGCACCCGGAGGCTGATCAGACTGAGAGTGCAGCAGACAGCGGAATGTTTCCAACTCAGGAGCAATAAGTTGCCCGGGAACAACAGTGGTGGTCTCGTCGTAGACTTCTGTAGAGTAAGCAATATCATGAGGTCTGGAGCCACCCTGGCGATGGCCCCCTCGTCCAGGTTCTCGGCCACGATCATGACCACGAGGGGCAAGATGAGGGTGGAGCTTGTAGCACACATCCCGAGTATGGCCCCTGCGGCCACAATAATCACACATAGGAGCGGACGAGCTAGGGCTGAGAACTTGGCCACGACCAACACTAGTGAGAGCAGAGCGATCAGGAGGGGTACTAGCACTAAGAGACCTCCGACGGTCTTCATCACCCAGGATCATGCTGAAGGCCTCCCGAAGGGACGAAAACGGAGTGTGGTTAATGATATGCGTCCGCACCATGTAAAACTCCATGTTCAGTCCCATCAAGAACACATGTAGACGAAAGCGTTCCTCCCGTTGTTGTAGCTGAACAGCGTCCGCAGTGCATGCTGGAGTGAAGTGTGAGAAGTAGTCCAATTCCTGGTATAGCCGCTCGAACTCGGAAAAAAAGGATGACGCCATCAAAGATCCTTGCCGCAGTTCCAAAATACGGCGAGTAAGTTCATAAACCTGCGTAGAGTTGCCAATCTGGGAATACGTCTCCCGGACACGGGTCCATATATGAAAGGCAGAATCCATCAACATGTAACTCTGGTAAACCTTCAGAGATAGCGTGAAGAAGCCAGGACACAACCAGAGAGTTTTCTAAGTCCCATCGCTTCCAAGAGGGATCAGTCAGTTGGGCTCCTTAACAGTCCCATCGATGTATCCATACTTCCGGTGGCTGCGAATGACATGAAGCGCCGCCCGGGACCATTCAAGATTGTTGGTGTCATCTAACGGGACGGTGGTGATCTTCAGGGAACCAGAGTGGCCATGAGACCGCTGAGGGTCGCTCATCTGAGGCGGAATCACACATGGTGACGACACTGAAGAGTCACCTTCGTCAGGGGAAGGAGCAACCATGAAGGAAAAAAACACAAAAAACTGAAACCAACCTGCGGAGGAGGCGACCGAAGAGGTGGCTGGACGAGACTGCGGACTGCACAGATGCCCGACACCGAAAAGGAGATCACCGCGGCCGAGAGAGGAAGGAGAGCCGCTGGAGAAGCTAGGCTGCCTGCTTCAAGGAGAAGAGATCGGGGCGGACTGACCATGAGAAGAGATCGGGGCGGACTGACCAGGAGAAGAGATCGGGGCGGCCTGCATCGAGGAGAAGAGTTCGCTTGTAGAAGGATCGGCGGACTGCATCACAGAGGGACGGCGGCGACATCCCTCTCAGCAGCCGGTGATGGTGTGGAGGCCGCCCGACATCTGGAGCGGATCGGGGCGGACCTGGGGCGTAGCGGGAAGTGGCTGAGCCGGGAGGCGACGGGCGTAGCGAGCATGGGATGAGGAAGGTTGAGATTCTGGAGAAACGGAATCAGACCGGGATTAGGTTTTTTTTCCCTCTGATACCAAATTGAATGTAAAAGCTTGATTTATTCTTTCACAAAGAGGGGAATATATAGGAAATACACTAATACTTAAAACCATGACTCACTTTGTGGGACTAAACCCACTTACGCACAATAATTGTAATATCCAGAATAGACGACTTGTAAAATAATTCTCAAGTCTTATTTCTTCTTGAAGCCGTTAATTGATTTTCGCCGTTGATCCATGTTGTGTATTTGAATTGCTACAAGATATGCACATCGAGTTTTTTTTTGCTCCCTTTTCTTGTTGTGTAGGGAGCGGTGTCCTTTCTCTCATTGCTTTTCAATCCTTACAATATGTTGTTATGGGTCTTCACACCTAATCTTTTTGGTCCCTTTTAATGTATTAAAGTAATGTAGTTCTCCAGTCATTAATAGAAGTTGGTTTGTAGGAGTTCATTCATTCATGGACCTAAACCCACTTACAATAATACATAAAACCATGACTCACTGTGTGGGACTAAACCCACTTACGCACAATAATAGTAATACCCAGAATAGACGACTTGTAAAATAACTCTCAAGTCTTATTTCTTCTTGAATCCTTTAATTGATTTTCCCCGTTGATCCATGTTGTGTATTTGAATTGCTCCAAGATATGCACATCGAGATTTTTTTTGCTCCCTTTTCTTGTTGTGTAGGGAGCGGTGTCCTTTCTCTCATTGCTTTTCAATCCTTACAATATGTTGTTATGGGTCTTCACACCTAATCTTTTTGGTCCTTTTTAATGTATTGAATTTTGTAGTTCTCCAGTCATTAATAGAAGTTGGTTTGTAGGAGTTCATTCATTCATGGACCTATGCTTGCCTATTAAAAAGCAAGGGATGTTGAATGAAAGTATGCGTGAATTATAGTATTTCCCTTGTCCTTCGCATGAGATTGTGATTGCCCTCTCTCTCACCTGAGCACATCCGGCATAGGCAGACGTAATTTCGACTTCATAGTATCTTCCCAAATCGTCATCTCCACCTCCGACCACATCTTTTGTGATGCCCATAACATATATACATCTCAATCAATTGCTCTCATGCAAAGGGTCATTTACCGGAGCTCCCCTATAAGTTTACAAAATTACAGGTTACACCCCCTCTATCTTTTGAAATTACAAAAACCCCCCTTCCGAGTTTACATTTCATAACATCTGGTCACTAAGATACTTGTTTCTCTTTCAGTTTTCCGGCGACGTCAAGTGGCACAAGTACAGCAGGAGGCGGCCGGCAGAAGGATGGAGTTTCATAGTTGAGAAGATGGGCTCAAAGGGAAAACGAGGCGCAGGAGGTGGATGGAAGTTTGTAAGCTTGCCAGATGGATCCAGCCGTCGATTGAACGAGATGGAGAAGATGTATGTCAAAAGAGAAACCCCGAAAAGACGAAGAAGAATCATCGCACCATTCAAGTAAAAAAACACCTTACTTTCCTCCACTCCTTAGCTGATTCACCATTTTTGTTTGTAACATGCCCGATGTTTTACTTTCTGAATAGTCTGTACTGTTTTAGCTACATGCTATATGAAGTAATAATACATTTGTTGAATGCAAATTTTTTATAACTGAGGTTCTCTTTTGGGATTGCTTCTATTTTCTATTTTTATTGTCTTTTGTTTTATGTTTTTATTTGAATGGAAACATGGTTGTATTGTACATCTTGCACCACCTCAGTTTATATGAAATACATCTTGTTATGCGCACATCCATGACGAAATACGCAAATGTTTTTCGCTTAATGATCGAGACGGCGACCTCCAACATGTTGAAGATGATTCCGGCATGCTTACAGAAGATCGATCACTCTCTCCAATCAAAGACTTGCAGCGCCGTGGTGACCTTGTGGAGCGACACTACAATCTCCGCCCCCGGCGCAAGACGACTTATTAATATTTCTTTGTACTCTTTTGTTATTGTTGTGTGCAATTTTTTTTTCATGTTGTGTTTTAATTTATGTATGTGTTTTAATTTTATTTGAATTGCATGTAGCCGGATGTGTTGTAAGCCTATATAAGGCCTTGATATTTAAGATTTTAGGTAAGATTGATGAGAAATTGAAAACCTAAATTCCATTGAGAATTTTCCCTCATCTTGACAAATTTTTGCCTCCTCTTCCCTCTCTCTAAGCCGCCGCTCCTCTCCTCTCTCCCCTCTCTCCAAGCCGCTGCCCAAACACCACCACCCTCCTCTCACGCCTAGGGCAAGCCACCGACCTCCCTCTTCCTCTCTTGAAGAATTCGGCCAAGCTAGTTTTCCCTCTTGTGGTTTTCGGCCAAGGAGCAGAGAAGTGTCTCGTGGAATCAACTCCGGCGTGAAGCAAAGAAGGCGGATGAGTTTATCTCCATTCGATGCAACTCCGGTGGATCCGGTGAAGAGCGATCATATCCTGGAGAATACAAATTCTCTCCGAGTGGGGTAACGAAAATTCTACCTTTTGTGTGTTTCCCTCTAGATTTTCTTGTGGTGGAATTACTTTAGCGTGATCTCTTGATAGCCTTGGATTTATCGTGGTTTTCTCCGATCTGTTTGTTGTTCATCTTAATTTTATTTAAGTTCGAGAGGATTGACGAACCTCGTTTTCTTTTTGTTGGGAGAGATCTACCTTTTTCCGAATCGTAAATTTTTCTGGATCTCTTTTGTTACAACATTCGCTCGATCGGACCGGGTGGGTCTTTTTTGCCTGAGAGAATATTGACCTATAACCTATATTCGATCTCAAAACAGTGAGGCTACCCGTACGTTAGTGTTTGATTGATAAAACTGAATAACGTGTGTGCTGCGTTGAAAGTTTTGTGCGAACGTAAAATTTGGACGTCGAGAGAAATTCGTGCTTGTTCGTAATTTTTCGGTGTCAACGCGTGATACTACATCAATTTGGTATCAGAGGGAGGTTCGTGCCGATTTCTTAATTCATAGCATACTACCATTCTAAATTTTCTTAGAACGTCGACACGCACTTGCACGATTCATTGTCCAAAATAATAAAACAATTTTTTTATTTTTGGTCTGCAAATAGCGGTTTAAAACTTTTTTTTTGCAAAAAAATCAAAATTTTTTTTTATAATCTCAATAAAAAAAATTTCAACTATCTTAGTTTTTAAGCGGCAACAAATCTGCCTTTCATAAATTTTATTGGGTCCGAAACATTTTTCATTGCATGCACACTAGATTAGGTAGGAAGTATTCCCCGTCTTTCTCCCATATGGCGGACGAAAGAGATACGGGGTACGGTCCCACAACGATTGATGAACTCCGCCAGGAGTTCACTGATCAGGTGACGACGATTAGAGAGACGCTTCACGAACTGAGATTAAATCTCGCGGCTCCCCGTAGTCAAGTCGCCAACCAACTTGAGGAAGAGAATAATAATATTAATAATGATCATGAACCGCGTGCACCGTTTCACAATAACCAGACACCTTTTGAGTTTGATATTACTAGGGCGGTCTGAGTCAAACCCTCATCGTACGATGGATTGGGTGAACCCCAAGTCTTCTTAGACTTGGTTATGGAGATAGAGTGCTACTTCGAGTGGCATAAGCTGACTGACGTTGATAAGGTGCGAGTTGCGAGGATAAAACTGTTAGGTAGCGCTAAGATATTCTGGTTGAATGAGCAACGACGCCTTGGAGCCGTGAACGACTTACCACCCATTGGTTGGGAAGGCATGAAGGCCATGTTGACAGACCAGTACGTCCCCGCGTACCATCGAACGCATATGTTTGATGATTTAGTTACCCTTAAACAAGGGAATAGGTCGGTCGCCGAGTACATGAGCCTTCTCAAGGACCTGATGGTCATGTGTGATGTTAGGGAGATGCCAGAGATCACCCTCTCTAGGTTTCTTAAGGGGCTAAACCCCGACATTCAGGGTAAACCTCTACGTTATGGCCACACCGACCTAAACACCACTTTTAACGCCGCATTGGATATTGAGAAGCACAATGTGCACAAGTCTAAGACTCGCCCATTTCAAAAGGGAAAGTCCATCTTAAGACCACCCCCACAACCACCTATAAGGATATGGGTAAGTTCTGGTCCACTGACTCAAAGTCTGTTGTCATTACGGCTCGGAATATGAAAAACCCTAACAAGTGAGAGAGTGCCCGTGGGTAGGATCAGTAAAATGAATGCTACTTGTTTTGCTTGCGGTATTCCATGTCATTATGCTAGTGAATGTCCTACCAAGTCCAAGCCCCTAGCCCTTTTAGATACCTCGTCTGAGTCCGCCGAGCTCGTGTATGAGGCCGATGAAGAGTCTGAATCAGAAGGAGTTCCTAGCGATATCGAGGATGATATTAATATGATGGTGATGAGATGTATTTTGGCTACTCCGCATGCGACGAACGATTGGAATAAGACGAATATTTTTTCGTTAAATTTTAAGAGTGAAGAAAAGAGATGTAAGTTGATCATTGATAATGGAAGCTGTATGAATGTGATTTCTGAAAATGCGGTGTCACGAATGTTGTTAACCCCTAAGCCGCACCTTCACCCCTATAAGGTTGCTTGGGTAAATAAGACATCCCTTCCGGTTTCGAAGCGTTGTTTGGTTCCCCTTACCATCAAGGCTTACACTGAAAAGGTTTGGTGTGATGTCATCCTCATGGATGTCTGTCATGTCTTATTAGGATGCCCATGGCTTTATGACCATGATGTTACTCACTTAGGGCGAGCTAACACGTATGAGTTCAAATTTAATGGCAAGACCATTATCTTTAGGCCCACTCCGTCTAAGAATCCGTTGGTCCCTTCTAAGGACACGATTATGCATGTAGTGAAGAAAGCATTAAGCTTGATTGGTAAGAATGAATTTGAGCGCGATACCTTCATAGATGGTGTCATATATGCGTTAGTATGTTTACAAGTAAAGGAAGGTAGTTCCTCTTTTGAGAACTTACCACTAGTACTGAAGAAACTCTTAGAAGAGTTTAAGAATGTTTACCCAGATGATTTACCGTCCGAGTTACCCCCATAAGAGAAATTCAACACAAGATTGATTTCGTTCTGGGTTCCTCTTTGCCCAACCTTCCTCATTATCGACTTAACCCCTCCGCACACCTTGAATTGCAAAAATTAATTTCGGATTTGCTGAGTAATGAGTTCATCCGTCATAGCAAGAATCCTTGTGCCGTACCCGCCTTACTGGTCCCTAAGAAAGACTGTTCTTGGAGAATGTGTGTGGATTATCGGACCATTAATAAAATAACTGTGAAATACGGGTTTCCCATCTCTTGCTTGGACGACTTATTGGACATGTTTGCATGGGCCACGGCTTTTTCTAAATTGGATCTTAAGAGTGGTTACTATCAAATCAGGATTAAGGAGGGAGACGAGTGGAAGACGACTTTCAATTCAAAGGACGGACTTTATGAGTGGTTGGTGCTCGGGGAAGGGCTCACTAATGGCCCGAGTACATTTTCGAGTTTGATTACTCTAGTGTTCAAGCCTTTCCTAGGAAAATTCGTAGTTATATATTTTGATGATATATTAGTCTTTAGCGCCTCTCCGAACGATCATGAGTCGCACTTGAGGATAGTACTTATCACGTTGCGAAAGGAACAATTATTTGTTAATCTTAAAAAATACTCATTCAATGTTCCATCTGTGGAGTTTCTTGGATATATTATGAGTTCAGAGCGCATACATGTTGATCCTAAAAAGGTCCAAGTCATTAAGGATTGGCCGGAACCCACCAACATATGGGATGTTCGGAGTTTTCACGGCCTAGCTACTTTTTACCGCCGATTTATTCGAGATTTTAGTAGTATCATGACACCGATCACAGAGTTCATGAAGAAGGGTGATTTCACATGAACCAAATCGGCCACTAGAGCGTTTGTAACAATTAAATCACGGATGTCGGATGCTCCTCTTTTACGATTGCCAGATTTTAATAAGATTTTTGAATTGTCCTGTGATGCGTCTGGAGTTGGTATTGACGGTGTATTAAGTCAGGAGGGTCATCCTATTGGGTACTTTAGTGAGAAGCTCGCGGGGCCGAAACTGAATAATTCTAATTATGATAGGGAGTTTTAAGCGGTTATTCGGTGCCTCTAACATTGGCGACATTATTTACTCCCTAAGGAGTTTGTTATCCTATCCGATCACGAGACATTGAGATTTATCAATTCACAAAATAAGGTTAGCCCCAGGCATGCCAAATGGGTCTCCTATCTTCAGGAGTACATCTTCATAATAAAATATCTTAAGGGAACTCTAAATCGTGTGACAGACGCTCTTAGTCGTGTCTCGTTATTTTTGTCTACGTTAGAAGTGAAAGTGATTGGGTTCGATAGGATTAAGGATGAGTACATTTATTGCCCGAATTTCAAGGAAATCTATTTATCCACGCAAAACAACTCTCCCACTACCATTTCAGCCTATTATATTCGGGACGGTTATTTATTTAACATTCGAAGCTATGTATTCCTCGTTCTTCCCTACGCCATTTCATTGTTTGAGAATTACATATCGGAGGTTTAGGTGGTCATTTTGCTCGTGACAAGACCATTGCGTTAGTGGAAGACAAGTTTCATTGGCCAGACCTTAAGTCAACGGTTAATAAAATTGTGGGAAGTTGTCGCGCGTACCAATTAGTTAAGGGTAATAAAACGAATGTGGGACTTTATACCCCTCTTCAGATTCCTTCCATTCTATGGGAAAACGTTAGTATGGATTTCATTTTGGGTCTCCCTATCACTTTTAGACGTCACGATTCCATCCTGATTGTATTAGATCGGTTCTCCAAGATGGCTTATTTTATCGCTTGCAATAAGACCGACGATGCGTCACATATTGCGAATTTATATTTTAAGGAAGTCATTGCACATCGAGGCGTTCCCATGACGATAGTAACTAATATGGACATGAAGTATACTAGTTATTTTTGGAAGACCCTTTGGAAGATTATGGGCACCAAACTCTTGTTTTCTTCGGCCTACTATCCGCAGACGGATGGACAAACATAAGTGATAAACAGAAGCTTGAGTAGTTTACATCGTTGTCTTGTGGGTGACCACAAGGCTATGTGGGATCTAATCCTTCCTCATTCTCAGTTAGAGTACAATAATTCGAAAAATAGGTTCACAGGTTTATCATCGAATGAAATCGTGCACAGATATAAAGCACAATGCCCCTTGACCTAATTCTGTTACCTCCATCTTATAAGTCAAGTCAATTTGCAGAAGAATTTGCCTCTCATGTTCATAATTTATATAAGCACATTAATGAAGCGTTAACCACACAATATGTATCTTATCAATCTCATGCTAACTTACATAAGAGAGCGTCTCACTTTAACGTTGACGATTTGATCTTGGTGCGTCTCATCCCTGAACGGATGCCTTCGGGCACCATAAAAAAGTTGTCGAATCGACGAGCTGGTCCTTTTCAAATTTTAAAGAAATTAGGAGAAAACGCATATCTTTTGAAGTTACCCACTGATTGAGAAATTTCCCCTATTTTCAGTGTTTCAGATTTAACGCCATATGTTTCTCCATCACTTGAATTATCTGACTGTCCGTTTGGTTCCACTGTATTTTTTAATGGGTTGGGGGGTGAGCTTGTTTCTGGATCGCTTTCTCCATCAGTCTCCACTGGAGGTACGTTGAATGTTGATGTAAAAAATTTTTCTCCTTTGCCTAATGCTTTTCCAAGGTTTCTCAGGAACACTTTTGTGCCAGACAGGATCCTCAAAGATGAAGTGCTCTCCTCTCCAAGTGGTGACATTCGCTGCTACTTGATACGATGGCGTGATCGTCCGGCCCCTCTGATGACTCTTGACTTCCTAAATCAGAGGTGGCTCTTTTGGATGATGTTCTTCTGCACCGGTACGTTCAGGACAACTCATCTGTGATGAGTACTTTTGAGTGGGAGAGGATTGATGGAGACGGCGACCTCCAACATGTTGAAGATGCTGCCGGCATGCCTACAGAAGATCGATCGCTCTCCAATCAAAGACTTGCGGCGGCGTGGTGATCTTGTGGAGCGACGCTACAATCACCGCCCCCGGCGCAAGACGACTTATTAATATTTCTTTGAACTCCATTGTTATTATTGTGCGCAATTTTAATTTCATGTTGTATTTTAATTTATGTATGTGTTTTAATTTTATTTGAGCTGCATATAGCCGGATGTGTTGTAAGTCTATATAAGACCTTGATGTTTAAGATTTTAGGTAAGATTGATGAGAAATTGAAAACCTAAATTCTATTGAGAATTTTCCCTCCTCTTGGCAAATTTCGGCCTCCTTCCCCCTCTCCAAGCTGCTGCCCCTCTCCTCTCTCCCCTCTCCCCTCTCTCCAAGCCGCCGCCCAAACACCACCACCCTCCTCTCACGCCTAGGGCAAGCCACCGGCCTCCCTCTTCCTCTCTTGAAGAGTTCGGCCAACCTAGTTTTCCCTCTTGTGGATTTCGGCCAAGGAGCAAAGAAGCGTCTTATGGAATCAACTCCGGCGTGAAGCAAAGAATATGGATGAGTTTCTCTCCATTCGGCGCAACTCCGGTGGATCCGTTGAAGAGCGATCATATCTTGAAGAATACAAATTGTCTCCGAGCGGGGTAACGAAAATTCTACCTTTTGTGTATTTTCCTCTAGATTTTCTTGTGGTGGAATTATTTTAGCGTGATCTCTTGATAGCGTTGGATTTATCGTGGTTTTCTCCGAACGGTTTGTTGTTCTTAATTTTATTTAAGTTCGAGAGGATTGACGAACCTCGTTTTCTTTTTGTTGGGAGAAATCTATCTTTTTCCGAATCGTAAATTTTGATGGATCTCTTTTGGTACAACATTCGCTCGGTCGGACCGGGTGAGTCCTTTTAACCTGAGAGAATATTGATCTATAGCCTATATTCGATTTCAAAACGGTGTGGCTACCCGTACGTTAGTGTTTGATTGATAAAACTGAATAACGTGTGTGCTGCGCTGAAAGTTTTGTGCGAACGTAGAATTAGTACGTAGAGAGAAATTCGTGCTTGTCCGTAATTTTTCGGTGTCAACGTGTGAGCCTACATCACTTAAGTTTCAGTTCAGTTGTTTATAGGTCCGTGAGAGTGTATTTCCTTGACGGCAATCTGTGTTAGTTGTGTGATTGTGTGCGTGGTTGTAGGCTCAAATGGGTTTGGAGCCGAGTCATACTTGAAATATATTTTGATTTTGAGTCTATTTTAAGCCGAGCCAGATTCAAAAACTTTGGTTTAGATCTATGCCTGATTCGCTGCAAGTCGACTAAATATCAAGCCTATCTTGTACGCACACATTTGTACCCCTTGTTTTAAAAAGACAAATGGAATCTTCACCTAGCTAAGTAAGATCAATTTTATTATATAAACATTAATTGCTTTATAGAATAATTCATTTGGTTAAAATTAATTAGTTGCCACCTTTTCATTCCTTCCAAATTGCCCTAATATTTTTAAATCTTTAGTAAATAATAGCATAATCATGATACAATCATATGTAATTAATATTGATAGTATGAAATTGTGTGGAATGACAGTAGATATCAGATGAATGTTCTGGTTGTAATATTTTAGTAGTTAGAATTTATATGAGTTGATGGGTATTATATTCTTTGGGTTGGATGAATCTACAAAGAACAGTTGCATCTTAAATAAATATTCATTAATCTATAATTTGTTAATTAATCTGATAATTTGTTAAATAATTTTTTCAGGGTTTGTAGAATTTTGTTGCATGTGAGGAAATAAGTAGACATTATAACAAAGAAATGGAAAATAAATTAACATAAATTTTAAACAGCAAGAGAATAAAAATGGATAGTTCTAAGCAATTTATTTTGTAATAATATTGTTGATTATGTATAGTCTTCCACTAGGAAAGGTTTCACTAATAAAGGTTGGTTGTTGTTTGTTGGTTGGGAATTTTGATAGAGGAAGCGGACTTTCCACTGCTGCTTAACACTTCATGCATGCTCAGCAGCAGAAAATAGCAGTTCTGCTTTTGCTTGTTTTTTTATGCCTCATTTGTTTTTCTTAAATTTAGAATATTGTTCCAAATGTCAATAAAAACATCCAACACTCAAGCCTTTTTTCCACTATAGTGGCGTGGGCTATTTGGATCTTTTGTGGCCATTGTGCCCTATCTTTTGTCTTTCCTTACAATTTTTTTAAACATGTCTTTTCTTACAGTTTCATTCAATGTCAATTTTTACGCAAGTACTAAAACTATAATTAAGAAAATTCTGAAAAGCTACCAGTGTTTGTTTCTCCTCAGAATTGTTGAGGATTTATTGCCACCACAACTATAGGATGTTGACTGTTGAGAAGGGTGCAGGGAAATGTTTTTTAAAAAAGATATATGAGCTTGATCATTAAAAGGACAAATGAAATTTTTCTAAAAAAGGACAAATGAAATTCTTATTTTATTAACTTTTTATCAAATAAGTTTGATTTGATTACTTGTTTTAGTTCACTGTCAAAATTTGTATTTTAAACAAGTTAATAAAGCTAGAAATTAAGTTATTTTTATAAAAATATAAGAATAGTTGATTTCTTTATATATATCTATACTAATATATATATCTCATGATGGAATGGTGTGCACCATTTCATCGTGATCGTCCATTTTAATCAAATCCGTAATTTTATACATTTATTAAAATAAAAAAAATATTAGCTCTTATTTTCTCCCTAGGCTACAACAATATCTCCCTTAGCATGGTGGTGTAATGATGTACACGGGCGAAGATATTGTTGCGAGTACACGGGCCTTGTGCTTTTTAACAAAATTTTGAAAAAGCTGCATTTTAACTATGGCGAAGCAAATATAAAGCATTTCCAAATAAGCCTATTAATTGCAAAACCCTTTGTTTTTTTTAACACAAGACTTCTCTTGATCAATTCATTTATTTCCTTCTATTTCGCTATGTTGCATTTCTTTTGGTTGGCTATTTTCGAAGGATTAGTTTTGCGCTGAGTTTTGTCGAATTATATAATTATAAGTGTATAACCTCCTGATTGTCGAGTGGGCAAGCCAAAGCTGCTCCACAGCTCTAGGCGAGTCGGGATGCAGGGCAGCACTCGTCCCAGGCGAGTCGGGATGCAGGGCAGCACTCGTCCCAGGCGAGCGAGTGTTCATGAGCTCGTCAAAGTGCCGGGCGAGTGCTGGCTTCGCCAGGCACTCGCCAAAGTGGTGGGCGAGAGCTGACATCGCCAGGCACTTGCCAAAGTGGCGTGCGAGTGCTGGCTTCCCCAGGCGCTCGACACTCCGAAGACGTGGGCACGTGTGACGACCCGGTGACGACCCACTCTGGACCACACAAGGATCATTGTGGCCACACCTGGCGTCGTCCGGGCTGCAGCCCAAACACCCAACCCCTCTCCATCAACAGTCGTGTTGTTGGTGGCCACAACCTCCCTTTGATGAGACAAACTGATAGTCAAGCGCGCAGCACAGGGACATCCTAGGAGGTCACCCATCCCAGTACTATTCCAGCCCTAGTACGCTTAACTACGGAGTTTTCCAACTTCTCATCACCAATTAAGCTGCAGCTCAGTTGGTGATGAGTTGTTGAAAAACTCCATAATTAATCGTGCTCGGGCTGAAGTAGTACGGGGATGGGTGACCTCCTCAGAAGTCCACATGTTATCCGCTTAACCAGAGAGTTTCACTCATCAAAGGGAGGTTGTGACCACCAACAACCCGCCGGTGGGCTAGAGAGGTGTTGGGGTGCTTGTGCTATAGCCCGGTAACATCGCTTACAGCAAAGCCGTGACATTGTCACGTTGGATCGACTAGGGTAGTTACAGCGCGTGCCGACTTCGTCGGGCACTCACCAATCCAGGAATGTGCACCTTGCAGGATTATATTTATTTGTTTATTTGTCTGCTGATAGCCATTCCAAACAACGGAGTTTGGCTGCTGGCAAACCAATGTGGAGTGCATTTAGTAAAACCAAAAGGCAAGATTGTTCTATTGGCAAGTCTCGCAAGAAAAGTTATAAATAGACCCTGAAGGGTACCTTTGGAGAGATCCAATTTCTTGGCTTCTTCCTCCTTAAGTAATTTTGGTTGGCTTTGAAGGCTCTCCAAGGTGCCCAATTTCAACATTAGTGTAACGATCCATCCGTTCATATAGTATATACTAGAAGGTCCGGCCGGGGCCCCACAGTATATATCACAAAACAGGCGGCGAAGTCACAGAGTGATACCAGAATTGCGCATCCTAACTCATTGTATTCTAGCGGAAGCCTATAACACGAAACGGAACTCTAAACATGAATGTCCACCATATAAAGCTCCACATTTATATATGAACAGGAATGTTCATCAAATACAAAGTCAGTTGGCCTTATGACATTACAAGTTCTTTTACAACAGTGACTCCCAAACATTGGCGCGCAGGCCGGCCACATATAACAAAACACAGCATTTTACGCTTAGCCTTCAAGGGCTAGCAGCAGCAGTAGCAATAACATGAACTTCAACCTTTATGTGTCCCGCTTGGTTCTCCAGTACCTGCACAGGGACAGTCCACCCAACGGTGGCAAACAAGACAACGGTCAGCATTCAGCTGACCAAATTATAGCGACCATATCCCTTTTTCGGGGCAGTGGCATTCCTTTCCTGCAGGCATAGCAATTCACAAGCATATATATATATATATATATATATATATATATATATATATATATATATATATATATATATATATATGAGGGCCTGCCAATAACAATGAGTTCGAAAATAGGCTATTTATATGGGCCATCAGATTTGACTGTTTTATTCCTGAACCGTTGGATCTGGGACTGCAAATAGTGAATTAGGTTTGCAAATAAAAAAAAACCAAAAAACTGCAGCCTTCTCTCTCCTGAAACCCGATCACCCAAATTGCCCCCCCTTTCACGGTCTCCTCCACCGCCAGCGGCCTGACCGGAGACTGCCTGCAGGTTCGCCTGGAGCCGGCGAACCTGCTGGCAGTAATCTGGCGGCGCTCCGGCGGGGCCACCGCCGGCAGTGGCCCTGACCGTGAGGCCCAGAGCTATGCAATCAGGCACAAACATTCCATCACAACCATCAGCCACGCGGCCCAATGATCCGTGCACTCAAGGCACATTCTTGGTGTATCAGCGAACCAGGGTCCCACCACTGTGTCAGGGCCGAAACCCAAAGACAAAAGTTGAGCATTTACTCCATGGCGTGCAGCCGGAGATTTTAGTCTTAATGACACGGGATTGGCCCGTAGCCCCCCATGGTGTCGTGGCGCGCACGCCTAAGACTCTCGCTATGCGCTCCAACAGACCGCACCTTCAGGTCTCACGTCGGACGGACATAACACAGGTCGGATCAGCCACCCCCCCGTTGCTCAAGTCGCCTTGCCATCACCAAGTACAACGTACTCGCGGCTAAGAAAAAGGCGCGGGTCGGTTTCACCTTACCTGTTTGGCATCAATCCGTAAGAGCTCTTCCAGCTCATACATAGCCATCATGTCCTCGCAGGACTGGCTTCATAATCACATGTTAGCTAGGTGCCATGCTCAGCAGTAGCGACAGAACTCATTTTCCATCCCTAGCTCGAACCAGTATTTGCGGGTATTTCCTGAGCGTTCACACCAATACTTCCTGCTACTACCCTTCACAGGCACAACCCACCAAGCGTCATAAATATCAAGTGTATTTTCCTGGATCTCCAATCCAGTACTTCCTGCTACTGCCCTTCACAGGCACAACCCATGAACATCACAATCAATATAAGGGTATTTTCCTGGACCACCACTCCAGTACTTCATGCTACTACCCTTCACAGGTACAACCCATCGACTCCTTAAACTACATGTTTTATCGCGGAGTCTTCTCTGGTACGTATATGCAACATTACCAATCCAGACCAACCTGTCCAGATGGGCTTCACACAGCATGCCTATTCCGTACTCCATTTCCGGATCTATATGCCAAATGATTGGGGATTCCAAGAATCAACCAAAGAGACTCCCATAACAAGCCACCCTCTGGTGGGGGGGGGATCCTATGCACATGCCAAACAAAGGAAGCCTTCACATGGCTAGAAAGGAAGGTCGTTACCCTTGAAGATCGCTTCGGAGCCATGGACTTTTAGCCGGCTGGAAAGGACCGCAGCGGCTTTGCCTCCATAACGCTAGCCTTAGATTTCAAAATGGAACTCCGTAGCTCCACCGGTGGCCGACTCTCCTCCTCCTCCTCCTTCCCCCCCTCTCTCTCTCTCTAAGATTTTAGAAAGATGATGGAGAAGATTAGAATGAGAATTCCCATCTCATTTTTCGGCCTTAAGGAAGCAGGGAGGAGCCAGAGCCATCAGATCCCAGCTGAGAAAATGGATGACCACGATTTTGCCACAAAAGGCTAACTTTTGCCTGACACGGCCTGTGACACTCTCATGTCACAGGCCGTGTACCTTAAGTGACACACAACCGTCTCATCCAGACCAATACACGGCCATGTGACACGCCCTTGTCACAGGCCGTGTCACCCGACACGCCTTCATACATGACCATGTCTGTGGCAGCATACTTCAGGCTGCACAACACCAAATCAACCAGATCAGGACACAGCCAGTGAAACGCACGTGTCACAGGCCATGTACCCCAAGACACGACCGTGTCCTGCCCGTGTTCAACAAACCTCAAATGCCCTGGGCACGTCCAGCAAAGGACACGGCCTGTGACACGCCTGTGTCACAGTCCGTGTTCCCATACATGGCAGCAGACACGCTTCCAGCTTAACTTCGTCGAACGAAGTTCGTCGAGCAGAGGAGGACACGACCTCTGACACGCCCGTGTCAGAGGGCGTGTGCACTTATTTTTTGCAAAACAGATTTTTCGTCGAACACTCGCCGGCTGCTCACCCGAGCAGGACACTCCCTGGGACATGCCTGTGTCCCAAGCCGTGTCACCCAACTTTTCCCAATCCTGGGATTTGGGGTGTTACAACCCTCCCCTCCTTATAAAAATTTCGTCCCCGAAATTTGCACATAGGAAGGAATTCAAACACATGATGTTCGAGTCCATAAACATTTCATACAACGTGTCACACACTTCATAACAATTACACAAAGAGCTCGGGAAATTCAGCTCGCATGGTCTGCTCTTGCTCCCATGTTAGCTCTTCACGGCCGCAATTGTCCCACTGGACTTTGACCATCCCGATTGTCTTGTTCTGCAACTGTTTAGCGGCATGATCCTCGATCCGAATGGGCCTAACCTTCGTCGTTAGCCCATACTCCACCGACACACGATCAGACTCGATCACTTGAGCTGGATCTTTGACGGCTCTCCAAAGCACCGAGATGTGAAACACATCTGTAATCCACCCAAGTCTGCCGAAAGAGCTAGCTGATATGCAGCTTCCCCAATTCGCTCCACCACTTCAAATGGACCAAGATATCTCGTACTCAACTTTTCCAGTCGCCGAATCCTGGACACACCTTTGAAGGGCTTGATCTTCAAATAGACCCAGTCGCCCACCGAGAACTCCACGTTCTGGTGCTTGGCGTTGTAGTATTTTGCTTGTCGATCCTGGGCTATCAGTAGCCTCTCACGGATAGTGCGTATCGTCGAGTTCGCTTCATCGACTTCGTTACGCCTATACACTTTGGATTCACCTGCTTTTGCCCAAGCTAATGGCGTACGACACTTCCGACCATAAAGATCTTCAAACGGTGCCATACCGATGCTCGCTTGGTAGCTGTTGTTGTAGGCAAACTCCACCAGATAGAGATGATCTTCCCATCTCTTTCCAAAGTCCAGGGCGCACATTCATAGCATATCTTCCATAGTCCTGTTGGTCCTCTCAGTTTGACCATCCGTTTGGGGATGAAAGGTCGTGCTGAATGTCAATTTCGTGCCCAACAGCTGATGGATTAGCCTCCAATCATTCGATGTAAAGCGCCCATCCCGATCGCTCACGAAGCTATGAGGAACACTGATGCCGTTCTCGCTCTTTTCACGTTTAGATTTGGGTACTCCTAGTCCTACGAATATGCGCATCCAATTAGCGGATCGCTCGGTTAAGTTCCCTATCGGGGTAGTGGAGGACGTCCTTGTCCGAGTCAACAAGTTTACCTTCCCGGTAGACTTCGTCATCTTAGATATCGAGGAGGACGCCGAGGTACCAATAATACTCGGTCGCCCTTTTCTCGCCACCTCCCGCACACTAATAGATGTTAGTAATGGTAGTCTTCTCCTCCGAGTAGGCGATGATCAGGTTACTTTCTCTATTAATCCCTCGATGGACAATTTGTCATCGAGCGACGATTTCTGCTACTCCTTAGATACCTTTTTTGGAGATCGTTCTTCTCCCGTTTTCGAGTCCGTATTTTTAAACGACGATATTTATGCGCTCGAAAATTTTAAATGCGATGAGGATACTTCTTTAGACTTGTCTTTCGAACCAATTGGTAAGAAAGACATAGGCATTAAAACCTCCCTAGAAGAACCGCCCATCCTAGACCTCAAACCCTTACCCGCATCGCTCAAATATGCATTTTTGGGAAAAGGCGATACGCTTCCCGTTATTATTTATTCGGACTTGAGTGATTCAGGGACTTCCGATTTATTGGAAGTTTTATTTAAACATCGCCACGCAATTGCGTGGCAAATCTCTGACTTAAAGGGGATTAGCCCCTCCTTTTGCACCCATAAGATTTTCCTTAACGATAATTGCCGCAAAACGATTCAGCCGCATCGTCATCTTAACCCAAACATGAAAGACGTCGTTAAAGACGAAATCATTAAGTTATTAGATGCGGGGATTATCTACCCTATTTCGGACAGTGCATTGGTTAGTCCCGTGCATGTCGTGCCCAAGAAGGGCGGTCTTACCGTAGTGGCGAATGAGCATAACGAGCTCGTCCCAACTCGTAATGTTACGGGTTGGCGAGTGTGCATCGATTATAGAAAACTTAATGATACCACCCGCAAGGACCATTTCCCTCTGCCATTTTTAGACCAGATTTTAGAGCGTTTATCCGGTCATCCGTATTATTGTTTTCTTGACGGTTTATCGGGGTTTTTCCAAATCCCCATTTCCCCCGATGATCAAGAGAAAACAACTTTTACTTGCCCGTTTGGCACCTTCGCATATCGAAGAATGCCATTTAGACTCTGTAATGCGCCGGCTACATTCCAAAGATGTATGCTAGCGATCTTTGGGGAGCTAGTAGAAGACATTATGGAAGTCTTTATGGATGACTTTTCTGTTTTCGGACGCTCTTTTCCCGATTGCCTTCACAATTTAGATCGCGTCCTTCAACGGTGCGAGGACACAAGCCTTGTTTTAAATTGGGAAAAATGCAACTTTATGGTTCGAGGAGGTTTGGTCCTCGGCCATATGATTTCGTCTAAGGGGATAGAGGTGGATAAGGC
The DNA here is from genome assembly GCA_039583875.1 of Platanthera guangdongensis. Taxonomy (NCBI): domain Eukaryota; kingdom Viridiplantae; phylum Streptophyta; class Magnoliopsida; order Asparagales; family Orchidaceae; genus Platanthera; species Platanthera guangdongensis. Next base: position 66,236,571 of record CM077161.1, on the reverse strand, counting down.
CAAGATAGAAATTATAGAAAAACTTCCGCATCCAACAAACGTAAAATCTATTAGGAGTTTCTTAGGCCATGCGGGCTTTTATCGACGCTTCATTCAAGACTTTTCAAAAATAACAAAGCCGCTTACTCACCTCTTGGAAAAGGAACCACGTTTCATCTTTAGTAGCGAATGCGAGTCCGCCTTTAATTTAATAAAACAAAAACTTATCACTTCACCAATTTTAGTGGCCCCTAATTGGTCCCTTCCGTTCGAAATTATATGCGACGCTAGTGATATTGCCTTAGGTGCCGTTCTTGGCCAACGCGTAGAAAAACATTTTCATCCTATTTATTACGCTAGCAAGACGCTCACTTCCGCACAAGTAAATTACACGACAACGGAAAAGGAACTCTTAGCCGTCGTTTTCGCTTTCGATAAGTTTCACTCGTATATAACGCTATCTAAAGTTATCGTTTTTACCGATCACTCCGCGCTTAAATATTTATTAGCTAAAAATGATGCGAAGCCCCGCCTTCTTCGATGGATTCTCCTCCTACAAGAGTTTGACTTGGAGATCCGAGATAAGCGGGGAGCGGAAAATCTAGCGGCAGACCACCTCTCCCGTTTAGAAAATCCGGGTGCGAAAGCGCTCGTCGAATCTGAAATAAATGACAGATTCCCCGAGGAACGCCTCCTTGCCATTAGTTCTTCGTCATCTTCGCCTTGGTTCGCAGATTTTGCAAATTTCTTAGTAGCGCGGGTCCTTCCAAAAGAGTTTTCCAGTCATCAGAAGAATAAATTCTTTTCTGACTTGAAAAATTTCTTTTGGGAGGACCCATTTCTTTTCGTATCTGCGCGGACCAAGCGGTCCGAAGATGCGTTGCGGGTGTGGAGTGCTTGCAAATTCTTAAGCACTGCCACGAGGGTCCAGCCGGTGGGCATTATCAAGCAAACCGGACCGCTCGGAAGGCGCTAGAGGCGGGCTACTTTTGGCCCACTCTCTTCAAAGACGCGCATAATTTTGTGCACGCATGCGATAGCTGTCAGCGGTCGGGTAACATCTCTCGTCGCGACGAGAAGCCCCAAAATATGTTTTTAGAGTGCGAAGTCTTCGATTTGTGGGGCATAGATTTTGTTGGCCCCCTACCTCCTTCTTTCAAAAATATGTATATCTTAGTGGCGGTCGACTACGTATCAAGGTGGGCGGAAGCGCAAGCTCTCCCCACCAACGATGCGCGAGTCGTCGTTACTTTTCTTAAAAAACTATTTTCTCGCTTCGGCACGCCTCGCGCAATTGTTAGTGATAGGGGAACGCATTTCTGTAACGCTCTTATGGCTAAGACGTTAGCTAAATACGGAGTCACGCACAAGCTTGCCACCCCCTACCACCCGCAAACAAGTGGCCAAGTCGAGGTAGTAAATCGAGAGATTAAGCGAATTTTAGAAAAAACCGTTTCGCTAAATAGGAAAGATTGGTCCGTTAAACTCGACGACGCGTTGTGGGCGTATCGGACGGCATACAAAACCGCAATTGGTTGTACGCCGTTCCGGTTAGTCTACGGCAAAGCGTGCCATTTACCCGTAGAATTAGAGCATCGCGCTCTTTGGGCTTTAAAACTCTTAAACCTCGACTCCAACTTAGCCGCTCAGAATAGAAAACTGCAACTAAACGAGCTCGATGAATGGCGTGCGAACGCTTACGAGAGCAATAAATTCTATAAGGAGCGTTCTAAGTTATATCACGATCGAAATTTAAAGTCCCCAAAAATATTTTCTCCGGGCGATCTTGTCCTTCTTTATAATTCACGCCTTAAGCTTTTTCCGGGTAAACTAAAATCTAGATGGTCCGGTCCCTTCTTAGTTGAAGAAGTCTTTCCATATGGGACCGTACTCGTCTCCCACCCGGAAAGAAGTTCGTTTAAAGTAAACGGTCATCGGCTTAAGTTATACATCGCGGGCGACCTAGTGATCGAGAATTACGAAACCATAACCCTCCTAGATCTATAACTCTGCCAAAATAGTCAAGCTACACGACTATAAACAAAGCGCTCCTAGGAGGCACCCCTCGCTTATCTTTTTCGCTCTTTCCTTATTACCTTTATTGTTTTTTTTCTAATAAACGCAGGGTTTCTGATTGGACTTCCCCGAACGCATTTCAGGGACGTTTCTACCCCCCCTCTCTTTACTTTTGTACATATCGCATTTTAATTTTTGTTCCGCATACTTACGTTACAACATTGGGGACAATGTTGGACTTAAGTATGGGGGTATTTTCGTGCTTTACTTTCTGCACTTCAATTTTTTCTGCATTTCAAAAATACAAAAAAATACATATAACAACAAAAACAAAAAAACAAATTATTATTAAAAAACATCTTAAAATGAAAAAAATTTAAATGAAAAATCCAAAATTTTTTTTTTGTTCTCTTTCTTTCTTTTTTCCAAAAAACTCAAAAACTATTAAAAAAAGGGAAAACAAAAAAATATATTTAGTTTCACTTTGTAAATATTTTTCATTTTTTGTACATACTCTTTTCTCTCTCCCCCTTCCTCTTTCTTGTAAAAACCTCTCTTTTTCTCCCTTGATTTTGTACATATAATGAAAATTCTCTAAAAAAATACAAAAAAAGATAATAGGTCAAAACAAAAATTCAAAAAATTGAGAAAAACAAAAAAAAAGATAATAAATGAAAAACAAAAAAAATGATGATAAAAACTATAAAAATCAAAAAAAAAAAATGTTTTGAAACAAATAAATCAAATATTTCATCCTTAACTTTCCTGCTATCCAAAAAATCCGTTTTGAGTTTATTTATATGCGAATTTAATTAATTCTTTGTTCACTACCCGTTTGTTAATTATTGACTGAAAAATTTAAATACCCGGGGTTAAGTTTTAAAGAATTCTTTATGCTTTGTTAAAAATAGCGAACTCGTTTTAGGCACTACTTCTAATTTTTCATTGATAGGAGCACGTATATTATGTTAGGAAATAACGACTATAGAATTCAATTATACTTACTTTTAGCTTTCCGAAAAAAAATTGGAACGTACAAATTATTAAGGTTGCTCTCAAAAAGTTTTAGGATTACAATCTAGTTTTTCTTTCTTCCCTTACTTTTCATGACCTACTTGGCATGAAAAAGTTTATCCTTAAAAGATCCTATGTCAATGGGAATAAGATTTCGTTTCGTAAACATATGCACCCAATAATTTTAAAAGATTATATGTGGAGTAAGAGGATAAAATTCATTACTCCTACAAATATACATTGGGTTATTTTTATTCTTATGAAATTGAAAAACAAAAATTATATTAGGAAAATAAGATTTCGTTTTCCTAATAATCCAAAAGAAAAAAAAATGGAGGTTCGAGAAAAAATTACCTCACCTCAAATATCAAAACCCTCTTCATAAACCCACTACCCCCTTAGCCAATTACACGATTCTAGAATTAATTCAAAAATATTTTTGAGAGCATAATTAGTAAATTGTATTATTTCCAGTAGCACTCGTATAAGCTAGAGTTCTTATAATTCCAAACTATTTTCGTTAATCTAACCATTACAAATGTTGCCTTCTATTTGATTACATCAAGAAGTCTTTTGGCCAAAACTTTTGCGCTATTTAAATCATCTACATAATTTTAGGACTTAACTCTTACACCCCGTATATTTATTTCAATCTCTCTTATAATTGATTAAGCGGTAGCTAAACTTAGAGTTTTTTTTATTCCTTATAGATTCACCTCAAACTTTTGCTCTGGAATAGCAAAAGCCTAAGTATGGGGGTATTTGATGAATTGTAAATATACGTATTTTTGTGCACATTAATTTAGTCATTTTCATTTATTTTCGTCGTTTTTACTTATTTTTGTTCAATAAAATGCTCCTATTCTTGTAAATTTATTACTAACTTGTTTTCTTTAATTTTGCAGAAAAAGTTCAAAATCTGCCAAAATTGGGCAGTACACGCCCGTGACAATTTGGTCATGCCCGTGACAGGGCCGTGACATTGCATTTCCAGTGAAATCGGACGATTTCTGAAGTACAAGCTTGACACGCCTGGCGACAGGCCCGTGTCATCCGACATGGGGCGTGACCAAAGCTAGTGTCCTCTCCTCTCGACACTTTCTGCTCGACGATCGTCGAGTGTCGACACCAACAGTCATGCCCAGTGTCACGCCCGTGACCTAGGGCGTGACTCAATCTTAGCTCGACGATTTCGACTCGACACTTTCCGCTCGACATTCGTCGAGTGTCGACACCAACTGTCACGCCCAGCGTCACGCCCATGACCTGGGGCGTGACCTTTCCAGCTAGCCCGACAAGATGCTGCCGAAGACTTTCGGCGCAACCCGCGCCCGGTTCTACCTCCCCGACACACCCAGAGTCACGCCCGTAACCTGGGGCGTGACTGCCGCGAACTCAGCCCGAAGTCAACTTTCCTGTCCAATCGCCGGCCGCCTTCATGAATAGTACTGTCACGCCCCCCCTACACGCCCGTGACCTAGGGCGTGTACTTAGAATCTTTTGCCTATAAATTGCCCAATTCTGTAAGGTCCAAGGGTTCAGATTTTTGGGCCATTTTAGTGTCTTTTTGTGGGCTTAATCTGTGGATACTAGTGCTATGTAAGGAGATTTCTCCCTTCTTTATTTCATGTTTTGTTTTGCTTTATCTTTTAGCTTTGTAATAGCTTGATAATTTTAATAAAAATGTTAGATTTTCTCTCTCTATATAGCATGAAAATTCATTTGGATGGCTTACTTCTTCCCCTTTTTATCCTTGGTTTCATCTTTGTTCCTCCTCTTATGAAAAGTGTGTGTGTGTGTATGAGTGTAACTTATTTACTTTACATGTTTTTAATATGTCTTCATGATAGGTTTTGTAGTAGATTTCATTTCCATGCATGTATGATATGGTTCTCATCTTCAACATGTTCTTCTTTAATGTTTCTTTTGTTTATTATTTCATACTTATGAATTTTTAAAAGAGATTTGAAAGTGAACTTTATTTTCTTTTCGTAGTTTATTTTGTAGGATTGTAAAACCTCTTTTTGTTCTTTTCATCTTCTTTTTCACTTTTTTATCACTTTCATAAAAACATAAGAATGAAAATCTTGTAATTTTAATTTTCCAAAAACTTTGGTTTTTAAATTTTTTTTGAAAAACTTTTGTCTTCTAAAAATTGTAATTTCTTCTTTTTATTTGTTTTTGGCAAAACCTAAGCTTGAAAAAGTAAAAGTTTTAATTTTTAGGTAACTTTCATTTTGCTTTCAATAAGTGTGTGAGTGTATGAGCATAAATTTTCTTTTGTTCTTCTTAATTTTCATGTTGTGTGTGTGAGTGTATGAGTATAATTTTTAATGCTTTGTTCAAATTATGTAGAGTGTGTGAGTGTAGGTGTATAACTTTTATGCTTTGTTCAAATTATGTAGAGTGTGTGAGTGTAGGTGTATAACTTTTATGCTTTGTTCAAATTATGTAGAGTGTGTGAGTGTAGGTGTATAACTTTTATGCTTTGATTCAAATTTTGTAGAGTGTGTGAGTGTAGGTGTTAGCTTTATTGCTTTCTTGAAATTCATATGGAGTGTGTGTGTTTGTGTGCATTTATTTCCGCCTACTCGTTAAGAGTTAAATGGCGCATCGTTTTCATTTTCAGTCCTACTCGTTCGAGTAGGACTTGTAATTTTCTTTCTTTATTTTTCCGCCTACTCACTTGAGTTAAATGGACGGATCTTTAAGCCCTGTAATCGCATTTATTTTCTCCTACTCATTTGAGTAGGACTCGCTTTCATTTTAGTCCTACTCGTTCGAGTAGGACTTGCAATTTTAAGCTTTTATTTCCCGCCCCCACTCGTTTGAGTGGGACTCGCAAATTTCAATTATGCAAATTTCTTTTATGTGTAACTTAGTTTCTGTTTAATTTATAATTTGGAGTGTGCGTGAGTTCTCGTTTTAGTTAACTTTTTAGCTTTCTAAATGTTTGTTTTGTTTTTATGTCCCCTTATAATCATTAGCGTTTAATTTCGAACTCGCGCCTCACTAAATTATAAGCCGTCCCCATACCGATGTGTGGCTAATCGCTATTAGCCTCGGCATCGAAGAGCATTGGGACATTTAAAATGATTTCTAATAATTGAAGCTCTTTATTTTCATTTTAATTTAAGGACTTAAGGTTTATCTCGGGTTTACGACGCGTAGGACCACATATCGATGTGTGGGCCCTATTTCCGTAGTCCATATGCTAGCTAGCCAAGAGGCCGTGCATATGGACCGATCACCCATGGGTAAATAGAGTTGCGTGCATACCCTCGAAAGAGGACAAGCGTAATTCTACCGGATTGGGTTCCCCACCCAATAGCGGGGTTCTTAGCGTTAAGCGGGCGTTAAGAGGAATCCTTCGTCGGACTAACGTTCGGTCGAATAGTCTTAACGTTCTGGTGAGCAATATTCTTAGAGATAAGTGCGCTCACATTTGTGGAACCTCCACGGCCAAGTTGCCTTTTATTAAATTGAAAACCAAGTCCTAAAATTATTAAAAATTATTTTAGTCTTAATCCGATTCGATGCCGAACGTTAACCCTTCATCGAATATTTTCTAAATCGTTTTTTTGCTCCTTTTCTTTTCCGTCTTTTATTAAGTAAAAAAAATCCACGCTACTTTCAGTAAAATAATAGTCCTCCCGGAGGAGTAAGAATAGTCAACACGACCCCGAGAACAATACGACCTCGGTATTCCCCCGAATATCGAGTACTAGTTACGATAGGTGCACTTGCCTACCTAAGCAAGCCCGCGGCGATCGACTCACCAAACCAACCACAGTAAGAGTCTGTTCGCGGGTCCATCAAGTTTTTGGCGCCGTTGCCGGGGAGTCTCTTTTCGAGTTGCTATTTCGAATTCTGGAGTCTATTACTTTTACTTATTTTCTATATAAAAAAACTAAAAACTTTATTTTAAAAACAAAAAAAGAAGTTTATTTTGTTTTATTTTTGTTTGGGTGTATGACCCGTGGACAACCCTCCGAGTCTGAAGATTTTGACTTCGACCCTGAGATCGAACGCTCTCTTGCGCGTATCCGATCTCAACGCCGAAATCCTTCTTTAGATCCCGAGGAATCTATCGGAGAACCCACTGTTGTAGTTATGGCCGCGCCTAACCTTCCCCCGGCGGCCGAGCGTACTATGTCTTATTACGCCCGGCCTAACCTGGATGATTCTGGGTCGAGTATTGTTCGCCCTGCGGTGGCGAATAATAATTTCGAAATAAAGTCAAGTGTCATTCAAATGGTCCAAAACGCCGTGCAGTTCGATGGACTGCCGGATGAGGACCCGAATGTCCACTTGTCCAATTTCTTGGAGATATGCGACACCTTCAAGATTAATGGCGTCACTGATGACGCCATTCGTTTGCGCTTATTTCCTTTTTCCCTTAAGTCCAAAGCCAAGGCGTGGTTGAATGCCCTCCCGCGAGGATGTATCACCACGTGGGCTGAGTTGACGGAACGGTTCCTAACGAATTACTTTCCGCCCGCAAAAACTGCAAAGTTGCGGGCGGACATCTCTTCGTTTGTGCAAAACGATCCCGAGTCTCTATACGAGACTTGGGAACGGTTTAAGGAATTCCTCCGCCGTTGCCCACACCACGCGCTGCCAACGTGGTTGCAAGTTCAAATTTTTTATAATGGGCTGAATTTTCAGACGCGTCAAATGATTGACGCGGCTGCCGGGGGTACGCTTAACGACAAAACCCCCGAGGCCGCCCAAGCTTTATTCGAAGAGATGGCTATGAACGCCTATCAATGGAACGTCCCGCGGGGACGCCCAAAGCCGGTGGCTGGTCTTTTTGAAGTGGATGCCACTGCTCTCTTGACCCTTCAAGTTGAAAGGTTAACAAAGCAGGTGGCGGAGATGTCTGCTGCCTCCTCCACTCCGCCTTGTTTTATTCCCCCTAACGTCTGCGTAGCTGAAGAGTTCGTGGACTTCATGGGAAATTTGGGCCGTCCTCCCTTCAACCCCAACAACAACCCTTATAGTAATAACTATAATCCGGGTTGGAGGAATCACCCCAACTTCTCGTGGAGCAACCCGAATAATGCTCAGCGTCCCCCTACTTCTTATGCGCCCGGATTTCTTCATCCTCCTCCTCCTCTTCCGAAACCCTCCCCGATGGAGGAAAATTTTTCGAAGTATATTGCGTCCAACGAGTCAAATATCCGGAACATTACCGGATCGCTAAAAACACTCGAACAACAGGTTGGACAGCTGGCGAGGATGATGTCCGAGCGCGCGCTCGGGGCACTGCCGGGAAACACGGAGCCCAATCCGCGGGAGAACGCCAACGCTATAACCCTCCGTAGCGGAAAGGAGGTGGTCGATCCAAAACAGACCGACCCTCAGGTACATATTTCACCTCCGACCCCTCTTCCCCTTTCTTCGCTTACGCCGCCTTTACCAATTATAAAAGAAAAAATTATTTTAAACAAGGCTCTTCCATATCCGCATAAGTTAGAAAACGAGCGTAAGGACGCGCAATATGAAAAATGTATTTTATTATTAAAACAAATTCACATTAATGTTCTTTTTGCGAGGCTATCTCGCAAATGCCCAAATATGCGAAATTTTTAAAAGAACTACTTTCTAATAAACGCAAATTGGAGGATATTTCGCATGCATCTCTTAACGCCGTCTGCTCGGCGGCCCTTACTAATAAATTGCCCACAAAACAAAACGACCCGGGACGGTTTTCCATCCCGTGCCTTTTTGACGATATATTAGTAAAGTACGCCTTAGCTGATTTAGGGGCTAGCATTAATCTGATCGCTCGGTTAAGTTCCCCGGCAACGGCGCCAAAAACTTGATGGGCCCGCGAACAGACTCTTACTGTGGTTGGTTCGGTGAGTCGATCGCCGCGGGCTTGCTTAGGTAGGCAAGTGCATCTATCGCAAGTAGTACTCGATATTCGGGGGAATACCGAGGTCGTATTGTTCTCGGGGTCGTGTTGACTATTCTCACTCCTCCGGGAGGACTATTATTTTACTGAAAGTAACGTGAATTTTTTTACTTAATAAAAGACGGAAAAGCAAAGGAGCGAAAAAATGATTTAGAAAATATTCGATGAAGGGTTAACACTCGGCATCGAATCGGATTAAGACTAAAATAATTTTTAATAATTTTAGGACTTAGTTTTCAATTTAATAAAAGACAACTTGGCCGTGGAGGTTCCACAAATGTGAGCGCACTTATCTCTAGGAATATTGCTCACCTGAACGTTAAGACTATTCGACCGAACGTTAGTCCGACGAAGGATTCCTCTTAACGCCCGCTTAACGCTAAGAACCCCGCTATTGGGTGGGGAACCCAATCCGGTAGAATTACGCTTGTCCTCTTTCGAGGGTATGCATGCAACTCTATTTACCCAGGGGTGATCGGTCCATATGCACGGCCTCTCGGCTAGCTAGCATATGGACTACGGAAATAGGGCCCACACATCGATATGTGGTCCTACGCGTCGTAAACCCGGGGTAAACCTTAAGTCCTTAAATTAAAATGAAAATAAAGAGCTTCAATTATTAGAAATCATTTTAAATGTCCCAATGCTCTTCGATGCCGAGGCTAATAGCGATTAGCCACATATCGGTATGGGGACGGCTTATAATTTAGTGAGGCGCGAGTTCGAAATTAAACGCTAATGATTATAAGAAGGGGACATAAAAACAAAACAAACATTTAGAAAGCTAAAAAGTTAACTAAAACGAGAACTCACGCACACTCCAAATTATAAATTAAACAGAAACTAAGTTACACATAAAAGAAATTTGCATAATTGAAATTTGCGAGTCCCACTCAAACGAGTGGGGGCGGGAAATAAAAGCTTAAAATTGCAAGTCCTACTCGAACGAGTAGGACTAAAATAAAAGCGAGTCCTACTCAAATGAGTAGGAGAAAATAAATGCGATTACAGGGCTTAAAGATCCGTCCATTTAACTCAAGTGAGTAGGCGGAAAAATAAAGAAAGAAAATTACAAGTCCTACTCGAACGAGTAGGACTGAAAATGAAAACGATGCGCCATTTAACTCTTAACGAGTAGGCGGAAATAAATGCACACAAACACACACACTCCATATGAATTTCAAGAAAGCAATAAAGCTAACACCTACACTCACACACTCTACAAAATTTGAATCAAAGCATAAAAGTTATACACCTACACTCACACACTCTAAATAATTTGAACAAAGCATAAAAGTTATACTCCTACACTCACACACTCTACATAATTTGAACAAAGCATAAAAGTTATACACCTACACTCACACACTCTACATAATTTGAACAAAGCATTAAAAATTATACTCATACACTCTCACACACAACATGAAAATTAAGAAGAACAAAAGAAAATTTATGCTCATACACTCACACACACTTATTGAAAGCAAAATGAAAGTTACCTAAAAATTAAAACTTTTACTTTTTCAAGCTTAGGTTTTGCCAAAAACAAATAAAAAGAAGAAATTACAATTTTTAGAAGACAAAAGTTTTTCAAAACAAATTTAAAAACCAAAGTTTTTGGAAAATTAAAATTACAAGATTTTCATTCTTATGTTTTTATGAAAGTGATAAAAAAGTGAAAAAGAAGATGAAAAGAACAAAAAGAGGTTTTACAATCCTACAAAATAAACTAAGAAAAGAAAATAAAGTTCACTTTCAAATCTCTTTTACAAATTCATAAGTATGAAATAATAAACAAAAGAAACATTAAAGAAGAACATGTTGAAGATGAGAACCATATCATACATGCATGGAAATGAAATCTACTACAAAACCTATCATGAAGACATACTAAAAACATGTAAAGTAAATAAGTTACACTCATATACACACACACACACACTTTTCATAAGAGGAGGAACAAAGATGAAACCAAGGATAAAAAGGGGAAGAAGTAAGCCATCCAAATGAATTTTCATGCTATATAGAGAGAGAAAATCTAACATTTTTATTAAAATTATCAAGCTATTACAAAGCTAAAAGATAAAGCAAAACAAAACATGAAATAAAGAAGGGAGAAATCTCCTTACATAGCACTAGTATCCACGGATTAAGCCCACAAAAAGACACTAAAATGACCCCAAAATCTGAACCCTTGGACCTTACAGAATTGGGCAATTTATAGGCAAAAAATTCTAAGTACACGCCCTAGGTCACGGGCGTGTAGGGGGGGCGTGACAGTACTATTCATGAAGGCGGCCGACGATTGGACAGGAAAGTTGACTTTGGGCTGAGTTCGCGGCAGTCACGCCCCAGGTCACGGGCGTGACTCTGGGCGTGTCGGGGAGGTAGAACCGGGCGTGGGTTGCGCCGAAAGTCTTCGGCAGCATCTTGTCGGGCTAGCTGGAAAGGTCACGCCCCAGGTCACGGGCGTGACGCTGGGCGTGACAGTTGGTGTCGACACTCGACGAATGTCGAGCGGAAAGTGTCGAGTCGAAATCATCGAGCTGAGATTGAGTCACGCCCTAGGTCACGGGCGTGACGCTGGGCGTGACTGTTGGTGTCGACACTCGATGATCGTCGAGCAGAAAGTGTCGAGAGGAGAGGACACGGGCTTTGGTCACGCCCCGTGTCGGATGACACGGGCGTGTCGCCAGGCGTGTCAAGCTTGTACTTCAGAAATCGTCCGATTTCACTAGAAATGCAATGTCACGGCCCTGTCACGGGCGTGACCAAATTGTCACGGGCGTGTACTGCCCAATTTTGGCAGATTTTGAACTTTTTCTGCAAAATTAAAGAAAACAAGTTAGTAATAAATTTAAAAGAATAGGAGCATTTTATTGAACAAAAATAAGTAAAAACGACGAAAATAAATGAAAATGACTAAATTAATGTGCACAAAAATACGTATATTTACAATTCATCAAACACCATGTAGCCGTACGATCTGTTCCACATAGAGCATTGCCAAACTCTCCTCTGAATCGTCTCGTTTATTCAGAAGGAAGTGCGCTACTTTTGTCAATCGGTCTACAATCACCCAGATTGAATCATTTCCGCGCTGAGATCTCGGCAACCCGTGCACGAAATCCATTGAAATATAATCGAATTTCCATTCCGGAATCGGCAACGAGTTCAAGAAACCGCAAGGCTTTTGGCATTCCGCCTTTACCAAAGCACAAGTCTGGCATTTGGCTACGTAATGAGCGATACCGTTCGTCAATCCTGGCCACCAGAACAACTTCTTCATATCTCTGAACATCTTTGTGCTCCCAGGGTGAATTGAGTACTTCGTAAAGAACGCTTCGTACATCAACTCTTCCCGCAACTTACCCATACTTGGGACGCACAACCAGCCCTCTTTCCGCAAAAGGCCGTCATCCCAGGAGAATTTGCCCTCTGGCCCGTCCTTTGTGTAGCGTTGGAAACTTTCATCCAGCTTCATTGCTCGTCGAATCCTATCTGCAAGGTCATATTGCACCTCCGTCACGTTCAGACATGCATTGGCTGAGGAATTCTTGTCAACACAAGAAATATCCAATGCTTCCAGCTCTTGGATTAGACGTTCATCATGCCTCTGCAACCAATTTACCCTTGGCAGAGCCCTCCGACTCAAGGCATCAACGACCACATTTCCCTTCCAGGGAGTATAATGAATTACAAAGGTGTAGTCTCCAAGGAACTCCAGCGACCTTCATTGTCGCATATTCAGGTCCTTCTGCTCCAATAAATACTTTAAGCTCTTGTGGTCCGTATAAATATCCACTTTCACGCCATACAGATAATGCCGCCATAACTTTAGTGCAAAGATCACCGCCGCCAACTCTAAGTCATGGGCGGGATAATTTCGCTCATGCACCTTCAACTGGCTTAAGCCATAAACAATCACTTTCCCATTTTGCAGAAGAACACAACCTAAGCCGTTTCCTGAAGCATCACTATAGATCTCAAATCCGTCGGTACCACATGGCGACATCAACACTGGTGCTGTAGTCAACCGACTCTTCAGCTCTTCAAAAGCTCGCGCGCACTCCGGCGTCCAAACGAACTTCTGATCCTTTCTCGTCATTGTGGTCAGAGGCAAAGCAATCTGCGAGAAGTTTTCAACAAACCGTCGATAGTAGCCCGTCAGTCCAAGGAAGCTCCTGACTTCGGCAACCGAAGACAACACCTGCCATTCCTGTATGGCCCTTATCTTCGACAGATCCACTACGATGTCCTCTCCACTTACTACATGGCCTAGGAAATCCACCGACGATAGCCAAAACTCGCACTTCGAGAACTTGGCATAGAGCTTATTACTTCACAAAGTATGCAACACCAAACACAAGTGATTTGCGTGATCAGCCTCAGATTTCGAGTATACCAAGATATTGTCAATCAACACAATCACGAACAAGTCCAGGTACTCTCGGAACGTGCGGTTCATCAGATCCATGAATACCGATGACACATTGCAGAGCCCAAACGACATTACCGTGAACTCATAATGACCGTAACATGTTCCAAATGCGGTCTTGGGAATGTCTCCTTCCCATATCCTCAGCTGGTAATACCCAGACTTCAAATCCAATTTTGAGTAGACGGTTGATCCCACCAGCTGATCGAACAACTCATCAATCTGTGGAATCAGATACTTGTTCTTCTCTGTCAGCTTATTCAGTTCGCGGTAGTCAATACATAACCGCAAGCCACCATCTTTATTTTTCACAAACAGAACAGGTGCGCTCCAAGGTGACATACTTGGGCGTATATATCACTGCTCCAACAACTCTTGCAATTGGATTTTCAACTCAGCCATTTCCTTTAGCGCGACACGATATGCCGAGCGGGCCACAGGTTTCGCACCTGGCACCAACTCGATCGTAAAGTCAATCTCCCGCTGGGGTGGTAGCCCAGGAAGATCCTTAGGGAACACATCTGCAAATTCCAAAACAACCGAAACATCGCTCACACCGGCCTTTGGATCAATAGCCTGAATCAGCGTGAAATATAACTCCGCGCCCGTCCGAACATCCTTGACGACTTGGAGTGCAAAAATCAACGTCCCGCCCACTCCTTGCATCCCTGCGAACTTAGTCTCCTGCTCAGTATTCTAGCCCAATGTGATCTCTTTGGCATTACAATCAATATAGGTATGCTGCTCCGCGAGCCAGTCCATACCAAAGATCACGTCAAATTCCGATATCAGCAGTACAAATGCAGTTAAACAAAACTCCCGACTTCCAATTTGAAATGACACATCACAAGCCCGATCCACAAGCATCAAACAACCATTCGGTAACACAACCTTGACGCTAACTGTCTTCGCATGACTAGGTACTCCAATTCGAGCTACAAAGTCTTGAGACAGAAATGACTGCGAAGCACCCGTATCAAACAGTGCTCGCACCAGCGTGTCCCAAATCATAACAAAGCCTGTGGCAATTGTATCACACACAAGCCACATATAAAGCATACAATAAACAAAGCATGCAATAAGCAAAACAATGCAATAACTTAACTCGTACCTGTGACGACGTCACTCTGCTTAATGGCCTCCTGCAGGCCAATATTGTAGACCCGGGGCTGCACCTGGGATGCAGAGGACTCTACCACTACCTTTCCCTTCTCAGCATAGGACACTCCTGCCTTCCTTTCTCCCTTCGACGGAACAACCCGACAGTCACGTGCTATATGCCCCACTCGTCCACAAGTAAAACACGTACGAGTTTCTGGCCTTGACGTGGACCCCGACATTGCACTCGATGCAACCTAAGAAGGAGCTTGCCCTGACGACTTGGACCTCTTTCCCCATTTATTCTTATAATATGATTTCCCAGATCGGGGTGCCTTGAACTCTGGCTTGGTCACAGCCAAGGTCCGCTTCCCTTGCACCCTTTTCATGTCCTTTTCCAATGCGCATGCAGTGTCAACGAACGCCTGGAATCCTTGGTTAACTGAACTGGAAAGCAAGAATTGCAACTTGTCCCGCAATCCTTCATAGAACCGATTCGTTTTCTGCTGCTCATAGGCGAAGATCGAACCCGCATACCGTCCCAACCTCGTGAACTCATGCAGGTAAGTTTCAACACTGCCTTCTCCTTGCGTCAGCCTTTGGAACTCATTTTCCATGGCAATGCGCTGGGCCGCCGGTAGGTGCATTGCCAGGAACAATCGAGAGAACTCCTCGATCGACACTTGTGTTAACGGCCTACCCGCTAAGTGGTGTAGTTCCATCTCGTCCCACCATAGACGAGCCTATCCTTCCAGTAAGAAGGTGTATAAGGTGACCTTCTGATCATCCTACGTCCTGATTGCCGTCATTATCCGCTTGACGCATGACAACCAGTCCTCTGCCTGCATAGGGGATCCCAGGCCCGTAAACGTAGCATAAACTGCTTTAACTGTATCTCAGCTGCTCAAGGAGCCACAGCCGCAACAGGTTTTGGCCTCGCCGCAACCGGTTCTGGCCTCAATGCCGGCTGCGACTGCACTTGCGCCTGCCCAGTAGGCTGTGCTTGAATCATTGTAAACATGGCCTCAGCAACTAATCGAACAGTTTCCGCAAAAGGGGGAGGTGTAGGCACCTTAGCTGGTGTCGTACTCTCATCAGAACGCTGGGGCTCCGACTGCTCAGCACCACTTCGAGTCACCTATAGGTGAACAAGACACGCACATTAGTGACCTCATACAAGTAATAATCACAAAATAGGAACACGCAGGTTCCTCAAACACATGTATTTGCATTTCTAAAGTGGACATTCACGAGTTCATTAGTGTTAACATGGTTCGCACATACACGTGCTCGCCACCCCACAAAAGAATTCGACCACGAATTCGAAAGGGAAAGACCGAGACAACTGATACCAAAAATGTAACGACTCCATCCGTTCATATAGTATATAGTAGAAGGTCCGGCCGGGGTCCCACAGTATATACCACAAAACATGCGGCGAAGTCACAGAGTGATACCAGAGTTGTGCATCCTAACTTATTGCATTCTAGCAGAAGCCTATAACACGAAACAGAACTCTAAACATGAATGTCCACCATATAAAGCTCCACATTTATATATAAACAGGAATGTTCATCAAATACAAAGTAAGTTGGCCTTATGGCCTTACAAGTTGTTTTATAACAGTGGCTCCCAAACATTGGCTCGCAGGCCGGGCACATATAACAAAACACAACATTTTACGCTTAGCCTTCAAGGGCTAGCAACAACAACAACAACAGGGACTTCAACCTTTATGTGTCCCTCTTGTTTCTCCAACACCTGCACAGGGACAGTCCACCCAACGGTGGCAAATAAGGCAATGGTCACCAGTTAGCTGACCAAATTATAGCGACCTTACCCCTTTTCCGGGGCAGTGACATTCCTTTCCTGCAAGCATAGCAATTCACATGTATATATATATATATATATATATATATATATATATATATATATATATATATATATATATATATATATATATATTCATCACATATTGTGCACTCACGCACAAACATTCCATCACAACCTTCAGCCATGCGGCCCAACGATCCATGCACTCTTGGCACATTCTTGGTGTACCGGCGAACTAGGGTCCCACCACCGTGTCAGGGCCAAAACCCAATGATAAAAGTTGAACATTTACTCCAAGGCGTGCAACCTAAGATTTTAGTCTTAATGACCCGGGATTGGCCCGTATCCCCCCATGGTGTCGTGGCGCGCAGGCCTAGGACTCTCGCTATGCGCTCCAACAGACCGCACCTTCAGGTCTCACGTCGGACGAACATAACACAGGTCGGATCAGCCACCCCATGTTGCTCAAGTCGCCTTGCCATCACCAAGTACAACGTACTCGCGACTAAGAAAAAGGCGCGGGTCGGTTTCACCTTACCTGTTTGGCATCAAGCCGTAAGAGCTCTTCCAGCTCATACATAGCCATTATGTCCTCGCAGGACTGACTTCATAATCACAGGTTAGCTAGGTGCCACACTCAGCAGTAGCGACATAACTCATTTTCCCTCCCTAGCTCGAACCAGCATTTATGGGTATTTCCTGGGCGTTCACGCCAGTACTTCCTGCTACTACCCTTCACAGGCACAACCCACCAAGCATCACAAATATCAAGGATATTTTCCTAGATCTCCAATCCAGTACTTCCTGCTACTGCCCTTCACGGGCACAACCCATGAACATCACAATCAATACAAGGGTATTTTCCTGGACTCTCACTCCAGTACTTCCTGCTACTGCCCTTCACAGGTACAACCCATCGACTCCTTAAACTACACGTTTTATCGCGGAGTCTTCTCCGGTGCGTATATGCAACATCACCAATCCAGACCAACTTGTCCAGATGGGCTTCACACAGCATGTCTAATCCGTACTCCATTTCCGGATCTATATGCCAAATGATTGGGGATTCCAAGAATCAACCCAAGAGACTCCCATAATAAGCCACCCTCTGGTGGGGGGAATCCTATGCACATGCCAAAAAAGGAAGCCTTCACATGGCTAGGAAGGAAGGTCGCTTCAGAACCATGGACTTTTAGCCGGCTGGAAAGGACCGTAGCGACTTTGCCTCCTCAACGCTAGCCTCAGATTTCGAAACGGAACTCCGCAGCTCCACCGGTGGCCGGCTCTCCTCCTCCTCCTTCTTCCTCTCTCTCTCTCTAGGATTTTGGAAAGATGATGGAGAGGATTGGAATGAGAATTCCCATCTAATTTTTCAGCCTTAAGGAAGTAGGGAGGAGCCAGAGCCATTAGATCCCAGCTGAGAAAATGGACGGCCACGATTTTGCCACAAAGGCTAACTTTTGCCTGACACGGCCTGTGACACGCCCGTGTCGCAGGTCGTATACCTTAAGCGACACACAAACGACTCATCTAGATCAGTACGTGGCCATGTGACACGCCCGTGTCACGGTACGTGTCACCCGACACGCCTTCAGACATGCCCATGTCTGTGGCCGTGTACTTCAGGCTGCACAAAACAAAATCAACCTGATCGGGACACGACCAGTGACATGCCCGTGTCACAGGCCGTGTACCCCAAGACACGACCGTGTCCTGCCCGTGTTCACCAGGCCTTAAATGTCCTGGGAACGTCCAACAAAGGACACGGCCTGTGACACGCCCGTGTCACAGGCCGTGTGCCCATACACGGCAGTATACACGCCTCCAGCTTAACTTCGTCGAACAAAGTTCGTCGAGCAGAGGAGGACACGACCTCTGACACGCCCGTGTCAGAGGGCGTGTGCCCTCATTTTTCGCAAAATGGATTTTTCGTCGAACATGAAAGTGATAGATCTTAATAAAATACTAGAGCTTAATCACAACACAAAATAAAAAACACAAAAAAATAAACAAAGAGGCAGATTAAGCAACACAGAAGAGACACAAGGATTTTATAGTGGTTCCCCAAATCTGGGTAGTCCACTCTTCTACCACCCTGGTAGGAATCCACTCAGATTTTTGATCAGGTGCCTGACACCAATGGGTTTTGATCAGGTCCCCAAAAACCAACTCAAGTCTTTTGAAAGGAGACTTGCAACCAGGAATCACTTTTGAAGGGAGATGACAACCCTTTGTACAAGAGGGGGAAAATAGTGATGGTGTCTTCTCTGTCAACAATCAGAGAGAAGACTTGTGGGTATGATATTATCAAAGGCTCCCCCTGAGATATTGATTTGTTCAGGGAAAAACTGAAAGCCTTGCTGCAGGGTGATATGCCTTCACAGTGAAGATGTCTCTCGCATACTTCTTAGACTGATATTGATTAGTTGTCTCTTGAAAGCCCCTGGAGCAGATGAATAACCCTGATGATTATTTTTATTGATGCTGCGAGTTCCTCCTTTTCTGTAGAAAACCTTTTCTGTCGTACTGTTCACTGTACTCTCTTCTGTATATCAAACTCTGTATTTGAATTCCTTAGTCTTGATGGCGGAAGAAACATTCCTGAGTGTAGTAAATGCTTTGGAAATTGATCCAGACTTAATTCTACTGTAACTGTCTGTTTGAATGGCTATTTTCACTGGGAATGTTGACTGTAATTAATCCTCAATTAATTCTGCCAACTGTTACTGATTGCTCAGAAATCGTCGACCTGAACTTTCGTCGAGTTCATCAATTGTCGACCTGAGTTCGACATTCGTCGAACTCAGCTAGATTCGTCGAGCTGAATATCTTGTATGCGTTCGTCGACCGGAGCTTGCAGTTCATCGAGCTCAGTTTCTACTTCGTCGAGCTGAGAAACTGTCTTGCTAATTTTGTCGAGCTGAGCAAGTGTTGTCCACCAATCGTCGACCTGAGTTCGTCGTTCGTCGAATTGCGTTCGACGATCGTCGAGCTGATTCTCTGACTTTGTCTTAACTATTGTTCAGATTTCTTTCAGCAATTCCGGAGAGTTCTTCTGAATGACCTGTCCTGGAAAAGGTCCGATGACCCATTACTATACATGTTGGGTCAATCTAATATTCCTAATAGTGTTCTTTACCCAAATCAGAACTAGGGTTCCAACAATCTCCCCCTATTTGGGTAAGGACACTATTTACATCAAAAGCAAATAAAAATGCAAAGCAAAAAAAAACAATACAAAAGAAATAATACAACAACTAATCTACTGCAACTAGCCAAACTCCCTCTATTTGCATAGCCTTGCACAAATTATTCAGCCACTGATATCCTGTATATTTGCTGGACGGAATTCTTTTCCTGCAAGGAGATGTTAGGAGTTCTGGACCCAGATAACCTTGGGTCCTGGTTCTCTTTTATAATGGTCAGAAATAAAAGAATAAAAATTTCTGTTTTGAATTTCTGAGTTCGACGAAAAATATTTTCGTTGATCTGAGTTCGATGAATTAAATTTGTTTCGTAGAGCACAGAGCCCTAAATAGTTCAAAGCAAAAATCTTTGTTCATAGTTCGTCGATCTGAGTTCGACGAATAGTATTGATGTCGTCGATCTCCGTTCGACGAAATATTTTGAACTAAGATTTTCTAATGATTTTCATGTGATAATCTGAAATCAGTGTTAAATTTAGCTGAAGGAGAGTCAAGGGAAGAAATGACCTGATCCTCTTCATCTTATTCACACTCTGATTCTTCAGATTCTTCAGCATAGCTGCTGAGAGAGAAGTATCTATTGCCATTATGCAAAATTCTTTTGCACTTGCTTCTTCTTCATCCTTTGTTGAACAGGAGAAAGAATCTGAGTCACTACAGGATTTAGCATGAAGTGGTCTTTCTGTTGCTGATCCAGCAGCCAAAGCTGTAAAGGAGTCCCACATCTCTTTTGCAGATGAACATTCAGCAAGTTCTTCAAAAATGTCATCAGACATTGATTGTGCCAGAATGTTTATTGCTTATGCATCAGCAATCTTCATCTTTTGCTGGGCATCTGTCCATTGGGATGATGGAACATCATCTGGACTTATTGTTTGCTGAGGTGGAGCTGGACCTGACAAAATAGATTGAAGATGTTTTCATCAACGGAGTCCATATAAAATCTAATCCTTGTCTTCCATAGTGCAAGCATATCTAGATTGCACATGAGCAGTCTGGTGCTTGAAAAATCTGCAATTTGTGCCATGATAAAACTCAAAAGATTCTTAAGATCTGTCAAAGGATCTTTGTGGTTCAGGTGTTAGCCTGTACAACCAGTTAACCAACCTAAGGTGTGGTATTTTAACCAACCTCGCTTTGATACCAATTGAAAGTGACAGATCTTAACAAAATACTAGAGCTTAATCACATCACAAAATAAAAAACACAAACAAAATAAACAAAGAGGCAGATCAAGCAACACAGAAGAGACACAAGGATTTTATAGTGGTTCCCCAAATCTGGGTAGTCCACTCTTCTACCACCCTAGTAGGAATCCACTCAGATTTTTGATCAGGTGCCTGACACCAATGAGTTTTGATCAGGTCCCCAAAAACCAACTCAAGTCTTTTGGAAGGAGACTTGCAACCGGGAATCACTTTTGAAGGGAGATGACAACCCTTTGTACAGGAGGGGGGAAAAGAGTGATGGTGTCTTCTCTGTCAACAATCAGAGAGAAGACTTGTGGATATGATATTATCAAAGGCTCCCCCTGAGATATTGATTTGTTCAGGGAAAAACTGGAAGCCTTGCTGTAGGGTGATAGGCCTTCACAGTGAAGATGTCTCCCACAGGCTTCTTAGACTGATATTGATTAGTTGTCTCTTGAAAGCTCCTGGAGCAGATGAAGAACTCTGATGATTATTTTTATTGATGCTGCAGAGTTCCTCCTTCTCTGTAGAAAACCTTTTCTGTCGTGCTGTTCACTGTACTCTCTTTTGTATATCAAACTCTGTATTTGAATTCCTTAGTCTTGATGGCGGAAGAAAAATTCTCGAGTGTAGTAAATGCTTTGGAAATTGATCCGGACTTAATTCTACTGTAACTGTCCGTTTGAACGACTATTTTCACTGGGAATGTTGACTGTAATTAATCCTCAATTAATTCTGCCAACTATTACTGATTGCTCAGAAATCGTCGACCTGAACTTTCATCGAGTTCATCAATCGTCGACCTGAGTTCGACATTCGTCGAACTCAGCTAGATTCGTCGAGCTGAATATCTTGTCTGCGTTCGTCGACCGGAGCTTGCAGTTCGTCAAGCTCTGTTTCTACTTCGTCGAGCTGAGAAACAGTCTTGCTAATTTTGTCGAGCTGAGGAAGTGTTGTCCACCAATCGTCGACCTGAGTTCGTCGTTCGTCGAACTGCGTTCGACGATCGTCGAGCTGATTCTCTAACTTTGTCTTAACTGTTGTTCAGATTTCTTCCAGCAATTCTGGAGAGTTCTTCTGAATGACCTGTCCTGGAAAAGGTCCTATGACCCATGATTATACATGTTGGGTCATTCTAATATTCTTAATAGTGTTCTTTACCTAAATCAGAACTAGGGTTCCAACAGAACACTCGTCGGCTGCTCACTCGAGTAGGACATGCCCTGGGACACGCCCGTGTCCCAGGCCGTGTCACCCAACTTTTCCCAATCCTGGGATTTGGGGTGTTACAATTAGCTTGGGAGGGGAATCACTCAAATTTCTTCCGGGTGTCCGGTGGGTCCTCTGCCCTGTAGCCAGGGTCTGTGTCAAGTTCGAAGTCTTCAGTTTGCATTCTCTCTGGAGAAATAGGTGTAGGAACCCCCATTAGGTCCGAACTCTTCGTTGGACCAGACAAGCACCAGTGCTACACCACCTCCAAAATGGACAAAAGCTCAGAAAAAACTGAGAACTCTGATGCAAAGGCTATGAATATACTAGTCCAAACTCCAAATAATGTCTGATGATATTTTTTAGAAGGTTGCTGAATACACCTCAGCAAAAGATATCTGGGACTCCCTCACTGTAATGGTAGCTGGATCAGCAGATGAAAGAAAAGATAAAAAATCTCACATGATTTCTCAATATGAGAATTTCAAAAAGGGAGAAACTGAATTTATTGCTGATATGTATACAAGACTTAGTCTCATAATCAATGAACTGTAAACTTTGGAGAAAGACATTACATTGACAGAAGTGAATGATAAAATTCTCATGTGTTTTCCTAGCACATGAGATTCAAGAATTTGGCCAATTAGAGAAGACAGAAGTATGAATGAAATTTCAACAGAAACTTTGTTGGACAAGCTCAAA
Organism: Platanthera guangdongensis; assembly: GCA_039583875.1. Taxonomy (NCBI): domain Eukaryota; kingdom Viridiplantae; phylum Streptophyta; class Magnoliopsida; order Asparagales; family Orchidaceae; genus Platanthera; species Platanthera guangdongensis. Next base: position 66,213,963 of record CM077161.1, on the reverse strand, counting down.
TCATATGAACAACTCATCAAAACAAGAGAAGCTGAACAATTGACTTTATCCTCAGTGAAGAAGGACAAGTGTATTGCATTCCAAGCAACTGAAGAGGAAGAACAACTTCTAGAAAATGAAGAACTCATGAGTCTATTGGCAAAAAGATTTTACAAAATGGCCAGGAAAGACTTCAGGAGAAGATTTTACAGAAACAAGGAAAAATCAAGATATGACAAAATACCTACAAAGAAAACTATTTGCTATGGTTGCAGAAAACCCGGACACATTCTTCCAGAATGTCCTGAAAATTAAAAGAAAGATAAGAAGAAGGAGAAAGATTTAAATAAGCATTCAAACAAACCCTCTTCTAGTAAACACAAATAGAAGGGGAAATGCTTTGTAGCTGAAACATGGAGTGATTCAGACACTGAATCTTCATTCAGTTCAAGTGAAGATGAAGAAGAATCAAATGCTAAAAAAGTTTGTATGATGGCAATCAATGCATCAAACAACAATTCCGATTCTGAATTTGAGACAGAAGAAGACCAGGTAATTTTAACTTTTGATTTTACATCAGAGCAACTCAAAATAGATTTTAAATTGCTTTGTAAAGATTTGATAAAATCTGAGAAGGAAATAAAACTTCTCAGAGAGAAATTAACTGAATTGAACAATCTATCTTCAGAAAACATTAAACATAAAGAAGAATTGAAAATTTTGAAGGAACAAATAGTTTCCCTGGAAAATAAATTATCTGAGGCTAAGAACTTTGAAGAAACTCTTAATTAGAGAAGTATCAAATTGATGAATATTACAAGTACAGTCAATGCCAGATTAAATGATAGACTAGGCTTGGGAGCTTCATCTAGTCAACCTCAAATTCTTAAGAAAAATATTTTAACTACTCCTGTAAAATTTATATCTGCTAAAGGAAAAAGAAATATTAGAAATTACAGATAAAGGCACTGAAGTTTTGTCATATAATGTACTAGAGAATAAATCAAAATCCATTCTAAAATAGAATAAAAATTTCCAAAAAATAGTGCTTAACCATATTCGTCGAACCGAAATCGATGAAATCACTAGTATTCGTCGAACAGAGATAGACGAACGCTGAACACAGGAAATGAGAATAACTATTCATTGAATGGTGCTCGATGAAATCACTATTATTCGTCGAACGTGGCTCGACGAAATCAGAATAATTCGTCGAACTTAAAATTTTCAAACAAAAAATTTACTTCTTTTCAAAAGAAAAATCAAACTCAAAAGTTGTTAAATCCTTTTACTGAGTGGATCATTTCTCACAGGAGATATCATGCACTTGGATATAAAAAACAACCTGAATATTCTTATATTTCTACTGATTATGACAGAAAATTAGGACCCAAGATAATCTGGGTTAAGAACACCTACTTTGTTTTCAATACAGGAAAAGAACTATCCTACCACAGAGGAACAATGGTATTTGGATAGTGGGTGCTCTAAACACATGACGGGAAGAAAATATAATCTAAGAAACTTCAAAGCAAAGCTTGGAGCAAAAGTCATATTTAGAGACTCCAACAGTGGCCAGGCAGAGGGCTATGACAATGCCAAAGTTGGAGTAGTTACATTTAGAAAGGTAGCTTATGTGAGAGGTCTTAAGCATAACCTTATCAGCATCAGTCAACTATGTGATGAAGGTTATCATGTATCATTTAATAAGTCTTTATGCCTTGTTACATCTAATGAAAACAAAATTGTTTTATCTGTGGTTATATAAGGTAACATCTGTTTAGTCAATTTTAATTCTGCTAGAACTGAGATATGTTTGTTTAATCAGATTAGTAAATCAAATGAACTTTGACATAAAAGATTAGAACATATAAACCTTAGAACTATTACTAAATTGTCTAAGAACAACCTTATCAGAGGACTACCTTCTGGATCTTATAAGAAGGAAGGACTTTGCAGGGCTTGTCAATTAGGTAAGCGAACTAAAATAATTTTAAATCCATATCTAACAGTGATTCACCCAGAATTTTGTATTTGCTATATATGGACCTTTTTGGACATATTGCAATACAAAGTTTGGGAGGAAGTCATATGCTTTAGTAATTGTTGATGATTTCTCCAGATTCACTTATGTGTTCTTTCTTAGGAACAAATCTGATGACTTCAAAATTTTTACAGACTTTCTTAAGAACATCAGGATTGAGTATTCTAATCAGATTGCATTGATCAAAAGTGATCATGACACTGAGTTTGAATCTCTTCTGATGAGAGAATTCTGTGAGAAAGAAGGAATCAGACAGTGTTTCTCTACTCCTAGAACTCCTCAACAAAATGGGGTGACAGAAAGGAAAAATAGAACTCGAATTGAATCTGCTAGAACATTACTTGCAGACACTCACTTACCCCTATATTTTTGGGCAGAGGCACTAAGCACAACAAATTATGTTCTCAATAGAAGTCTCATTCGTAAACTCAAAGGTAAGACTCCCTATGAATTGCTTAAAAATAAGAAAGCTAAAGTAAATTATTTTAAAATCTTTGGGTGTAAATGTTATATTCATAATAATGACAAGAAATATTTAGGAAAATTTGAAGTCAAAGCTGCAGATGGAATATTTCTTGGATATTCTCTTGTCAGTAAGGATTATAGGGTTTATAATAAATCTACCTTTAAAATAGAAGAATCCATACATGTATCATTTGATGAATCCAAAATGTTTTATAAGGAGAGAAGTACCTCTACCATAGATTCTTTTCAGAAACCAATTCTGTCTGAGAAACTAGATGAATTAATCCTAAAGTAAGAGGATACACTGCATCCTTCTCAACAAATTGCTGAAGATAGTGATGAAGATAATCCTGAAATTTAAGTTGAAAAAGTTATAGCTAATGAAATTCCACAAGAGGAATTAACAAGACAAATCATTGAAGAACCAACTCCACCTATTGATTTCGTCACTCTTAGAGATCGTCCTAGATCTCAAGTGATTGGAGATATATCAGTTGGTGTGCAAACAAGACATCAACTCAATCAAGATCAGATGCATACATGTTTTCTATCTCAGATTATTCCTCATTCAATAAAAGATGCAGAACAAGATCGTCATTGGATCATTGTAATGCAATAAGAACTTAATTAGTTTGAGAGAAGTAGAGTTTTGGACTTAATTCCAAGACCCAAAGACCATCCAGTAATTGGAACCAAATGGGTCTTCAGGAATAAATTGGATGCTCAAGGATTTATAGTGAGAAATAAAGCTATAATGGTAGCTCAAGGATATTCACAGGACGAAGGAATAGATTATGATCAAACATTTGCTCTTATTGCAAGATTAGAAGCTATCAGGATATTTCTTGCTTTTGTTGCATTCAAGAAATTCAAAGTATACCAGATGGATGTAAAGAGTGCATTTCTGAATGGAGAAATCAAAGAGAAAGTCTATGTGGAACAACCTGTAGGTTTTATCTCTTCAACTAACTCTTCTCTTGTATTTAAGCTTAATAAAGCTTTATATGGTCTTAAACAAACTCCAAGAGCTTGGTATGAGACCCTTGCTAATTTTTTATTGGAGAATAAATTTTGTAGAGACAAGATTGACAAAACTTTATTTTTTAGATATCATTAAACTGAAATTATAGTAGTTCAAATATATGTTGATGATATAATTTTTGGTTCTACTGATTCCAAATTTTGCAAAAGGTTCTCTGACCTAATGCATTGAAAGTTTGAAATGAGTAGCATGAGTGAATTATCTTATTTTATTGGTTTACAAGTGAAGCAAACATCTGAAGGAATCTTCATATCTCAATCTAAATATGCTAAAGAGCTAATTAAAAGATTTGGGATGTCAGATGCCTCCTATATGAAAACACCCATGCCCACTAATATTGTAATTGATAATGATAATCAAGGCAAATCTGTTGATCAGAAAATATATAGAACAATCATTGGGTCTCTATTGTATTTAACAACAAGTAGACCAAATATTATGTTTGCAACCTGTATTTGTGTTAAGTTTCAAGTTAACCATAAAGAATCTGACCTTATTTTAGTAAAAAGAATTTTGAGATATATAAAAGGTTGTCCTAATCTAAAACTCTGGTATCCTATTGAGTCAGGATTTAAATTAACTGGATTCACAGATGCTGACTATGCTGGATGCTGAGTTGATAGAAAAAGCACATCAGTAACTTGTCAGTTTCTTAGTGATAGGCTTGTGTCATGATTTTGTAAGAAGCAAACATCTGTTTCTACTACAGCTGCTGAATCTAAATATATTGCAGCAGTTGTTGTTCACAGATTTTGTGGATTCAAAATCAATTACTAGATTATGAATACAACTTAAATAATTAAATTATATATTGTGACAATACTAGTTCAATTCAATTGCATAGAATCCAGTCCTCTACAATAGAACTAAACATATACAAATAAGACACCACTTTATCAGGGATAATATGGATATAAATAAAATTAGCCTAGTATTTATTCCTGCTGATTTACAAAGAGCAGATATTTTCACCAAATCATTAGATGAAAAGAAACATATTTTCTTTTTAAATCAGTTAGGAATGATTGTTGCATTCTTCGCCAGCAATAGCAGTTCAAAATCGATTTTTGATACAGAAGAGAAGCAGAGCTTTCAGTGGTATGCAAAATCCAGGTACCTTTTTGAAGAAGGAAAGCACTGTCAAATCTACAACCTTCAACAACAGTTTCTCCCAACACAAGTAACAATTTTTTGAAGATATTTTCATCTTGTTACTGGGAAAGAAGTTGGGCAGAATCACTCCCAGCCCAGGAAGATAGACACAAGTAAATATCTTTGGTGTCAAATAATCTCCCCCACTTCTATTTTCTGTAGGATCCAGTCTTGGATCTGAGTGTAAGATTCCTATGAGAATCTGAGTTGTAGTCTTGTAATTATAAAAGCTGAGGTTGAATCCAATTTGGATCTGAGTGTAGGCCTTAGGTGTAACACCCCAAAAGGAGTGGTGGTCATTGCGGGCTACCGCGTGGCGATAGTCATATCGCAGGTAGTAGCTCAGTGATTTAAATGACCTAGTGCTCGGGTTGGGTACCGCGGGGCTAGATCGCTGCGGTAGCCACTCAATGCTTCGAGCACTCAACGCTTTCGAGCACTCAATGCTGAAATTAGGTACCATGAAGCTAGCACATCGCCGTAGCCACTCAACGCTCTCGACTCAATGCTTTGGAGCACTCAACGCTCTCAAGAAATCATCGAGAGCACTAATGCCAGGCAGTATAAGTTACCGCGCCATGCTAATCGATCGAAGAAAGTCGAACAGGGCCAGACGGTAAGAGTTACCACGCAGAGATTACCAATCGACGAACGTCGAACGGGTTATCTCCAAGTGCTAAAATGTTATCGCGGGCGCTAGCTCTGATGGTGGTGTCTACTGGTCAAAGCGGTTACATTCTTAGTTATGGCACGGCGGTAGTAGTTACCACGCGGCAGTAGCTTTTGTATAAGTATGGACTTGAGATTTTATTCTCATCTTATCATAACCTTTCTTTGCTAGGAAGGAAGAGGAGGAACGTCCAGGGGCTGTGTGAAGATTGATATATGGTTCATTTGTGGTTGGAATCACGAGTTGACGCTAGATTCACAGAGAGGAAGTTGTGGCAATCAATTCCATTCGGATCATAGATCACGGTCATGGCTCCGAAGAGATATTCAAGGGTAACGATCTTTATTCCTTAGATATGTTAAGTCCTTATTTGGCAGATGCATGGATTTCCCCAACCAAAAGGTGGAATACTGAGGGATTTCCGTTGGGTTAATTCTTGTGATCCCCAAGAGGTCTTGTATATATATCCAAAAATATGTAGTACGGAATAGACATCCTATGTGAAACCCATCTGGACAGGTTGGTCTGGATAGTTGATGTTTTATTTTGCCCAACGGAGAAGACTCCACGTATAAACTAGTATTTTGTGGAGTCGGTGGATTGTTGCTGGCGATTGATCCTAGCTAACCTGTGATTGTGAAGCCAGTCCTTGATGGACATTGTGGCTTTTGTGAGCTATGTGAGCTCTTAAAGGCCAGTGAGCCGAACGGACAAGGGGATGCCGACCCGCATCAGTCTAGACATTGAACTGGCGATTTGAGCAACGGGCAAGGGCTGAACTGTACCCGCGTGATGGTTGTCTAACTTGAGTGCCTGAAAAAGTGGCTTCGTTAGGATCGCATCATGAGAGTCTTAGGATCTTCGCCATTAAGACTAAAGTCTCCGACTGTAGGCCATGGAGCATGAATGCTCAAGTTTACCGTTTGGTTTGAAGCCCGAAAACCGTGGTGGGACCCTGGTTTTCCGGTACACCAAGAATGTGCCCTGAGTGCACGTAGCGTCGGGTCGTGTGGTCGACGTTTGTGATATATTGATGGTGCGTGAGTGCACATCTTGTGATATATCTGCTTGTGAAATGCTATGCCTGCAGGGAAGGGATACCGTTGCCCCGGGTAAGGGGTAGGGTCATTATATATTGGTCAGCTGAATGCTGACCATTGCTTTGTTTGCCATCGTTGCGGTTGATTGTCCCCATGCAGGTTCTGGAGAGCCGAGTGGAAAATAATGGGCTGAAGCCCTTGCTGCTGTTGCTACTTCTATGCTAGCCCTCGAAGGCCAAAGAGAAAAATGTTTTGTGACTTTTCATTTGTGGTCGGCCTGCTTGTCGATGTATGTAATCCACATGTATAAAGAAAACTTGTAAAGCCTTAAGGCCAAACACTTTGGTGTACTTTGTATATATTCCTATGGGATATATATATAAATATGATGCTTTATATATAGTGGACATTCATGATAGCTGAGTTCAAATTTAACCCATAATGCTTCCGCTAGAATGCTCTGAGTTAGGATGCGTATACTGGTTTTGATATTCATAAGTAATGTCCCCGACTGTCTGTGGAATATGACGTGGGGCCCCGGTCGGACCTTCTGTTATATTTTATGTGACGGATGAAGGTGTTACAATTGGTATCAGCTTGTCTTGGTTTTCCTCCTTCGAATTTGTGGTCAAATTCTTTTTAGGGGTGGCGAGCATGTGTATGTGCGACCCATTCTAACCGAAATGAACTCAAGAATGTCCACTAATTAATGTAAACACACTTGTTTGAGGAATCTGTGCATTCCTACATTATTGTTGTTGCTTTTGCCAAGTCGCCAAAGTGCATATTTTACATGTATAGGTGACACGAAGTGGTACGAGGTAGTATGAGCCCCAGTGTTCTGATGAGAGTATGACACCAACTGAGGTGCCTACACCTCCTCCATCTGCAAAGACAGTATGTTTAGTTGCTGAGACGCTATTTGCTATGATCCAAGCACAACCGACTGGGCAGGCGCGGCCTGCGGTGGTGCCAGAACATATGGGTGTGAGGCCGAACCTGTTGCGGCTGTTGAAGATCCCTGAGCAGCGGAATGACAACTGAGGCAATTTATGAGCTTCAATCCTCCTATGTTTATGGGGGCAGGATCCCCAACGCAAGCGGAGGATTGGTTATCGTGCGTCAAGAGAATATTGACGGCAATAAGGACGGAGGAAGAACAGAAAGTCACCTTGGCCACCTTCTTGCTAGAAGGAGAGGCTCGACTATGGTGGGATGAGATAGAGCTGCACCACTTGGCAGGCAGACAACTGACGGAAGTCTCAATCGAGGAGTTTTCGAGACTATTTTTGGCAAAGCATTTGCCATCGGCTCAGCGCATAGCTATGTTGAATGAGTTCCAGCATCTAACTTAGGGGGAAGTTGTGTTGATACCTACTTGTTGGGTACATTGGTCAAATGTACCTGATTTGAAGAAGCCTCACCTAACTCAATGATATACATCAGAATGTATTTGATGTTTGTTTGAGTTACTTGTGCAGGTTAGTTATACACTGGACTGAAGCTGAAAATTTCTAAGTCCATGTGTCGACACCCAGAGGGAAAGTGTCGACACTTGAGAAAGCTTGTGTCGACACCCAGACAAGCAGTGTCGACACTGGGAGTCATTGTGTCGACACCTGGGAAGAAGTGTCGACACCAGTCAGAAAGTGTCGACACTTGGAGTTGTGTCGACACTCTGTGTAGAAGAATGCAGAAAAGTTGTGTCGACACTTGGCAGAAGTGTCGACACCTAGAAGAGCTGAGTCTACATCAGAAAGTGTCGACACTTGGAGTTGTGTCGACACTCAGCAAAATTCTGCAGAGACTAAGTACAAGTGTCGACACTCAACACAATGTGTCGACACTCAATCAGCAGAGTCAAAATATGAAGAATGTGTCGACACTCAACACAATGTGTCGACACACACTCAAAGGAGTCAACACTTGAAGATTGTGTCGACACTCAGCACAATGTGTCGACACATAACCAGAAGACTCAACACTTGAAGAAAGTGTCGACACAAGGAGCTGTGTCGACACTTAGCAAAGAACAGAAAAGTTGTAAAATATTCTAAGTACAAGTGTCGACACTAAAGGAATGTGTCGACACTCAACTGAAGAAACAAGATTGAAGACTTGTGTCGACACCAAGAAGCAGTGTCGACACTTGACAGTTTCAACACATGAAGATGTGTCGACACAAAGGAGATGTGTCGACACTTAGAAGAATACAGATAAAGAATGAAGTGCAAGTACTTGTGTCGACACTCAATTTCAGTGTCGACACATGCAGAAGAAACTGTGTCGAGACATACAAGGAATTGTGTCGACACCTTGTAGACTTGTGTCGACACTTACACAACATGTGTCGACACTTGGTCTATAAGTGTCGACACTTAAGAACAGAAAGTCTCGACACTAACTGACAGTTAGAGAATTTCAAGAAGTGACTGGTTGACATGACAGCTGCCGATCCAGCCGGTCTACATCAACTGTTAGAGAAGTCAGAAGTCTGTTATGAACCGGACCAGCCGGTTACCATGAAGGAAGCCTATAAATAGGCCCCCATAGTTTACAGAAAAATATATATAGAAGGTTGTTCATTATCATTACATGTTGTGAGAATAACTGAAGTGGTTGATCAGATTAAATCAAGAAGTGATACATAGAGGATCAACACAAGAAGATCAGGCAGTCCAACTACAGATCTAAGTAGTTGGAGAGAGAGAGCTCCAACCAAGGATTCAGTCTTTGGAACTAAGGCTGAGAAGAACAATTCAGAGTCATCTGGATTTCAAGAAGCAGAGATCAAGGATCAACTGCAGTAGATTCAGACTAATTCAGTTCTACTCAAGAAGCTTTGAAGAAAGCTAAGTCAGTTTGGATCAAGCTGAGTTCTTCCAAGAACTCTTCAAGAAACTCTCAACTCCTCTCATCCTTTCTGAGTTGTAGAGTTAGCATTTGTAATTTCTATTTTAAACTTGTAAGATCCATTGGATCTGAGTGATTGTAAGCCTATTTTATAAAGGCTGAGGGTAGGGCTTGGTGCCTGAGTGTAGGAGTTGAAGAACTCTGAGTGTAGGCCTTTAATTGGCTGAGTGTAAGCCTTGATTGGCTGAGTGTAGGCCTGGGTGGCTGAGTGTAGGCCTTTTGGCTGAGTGTAAGGCTTTGGGCCTGAGGTAGGAACCTTGTTGGGTTCTGAGCTAGTGGAGAAGTTTGGCCGAATCTAGTACACTGCTAGATAGGCGAAGGGGGAAAGTGGATGTACCCAAAGATTGGGGAACCACTATAAAATTAGTGTGTCTTCTGTGCTGTGCTGTGCTGTGAATTGAATGCTTAATTTCTGTATTTGCTGTTAGCTGTAGTAATCAGTGAAAAACTGTTGTGCTGCCAAACAAAAGTCAAAAAAGGTTTTGGTCACCTATTCACCCCCCCTCTAGGTGTTTAGGTACCATATCTTTCAAGTGGTATCAGAGGGAGGTTCCTCAAAATCAGGACTAACTGTCTGAGGAGATCCAGTTTGGCAGATTCAGTATAAGTCAGGAAACAGGAAACAGTTTCAAGAAAATCAAGAACATGGGTTCTTCAGAGAATCATAAGGAGTTGGGTTCAATGAAACTACCTATATGCAGAAAAGAGATCTTTGGGATCTGGAAAGAGAGGGTTAGGCTTTTTATGGAAGCCTCTGACCCTAGGATATACATCACAGTCAAAGAAGGGCCATATGTGCCCATGAAGATTTCAGTATTGGATGCAAATCAGAGGACTCCAAAGGATTTCTCTGAAATGACCAAGGATGAGATTATCCTAGCAACCATGGACAAAAGAGCACAGAATATAATAGTTAGTGCAATTGATGATGCCACCTTCCAGAACCTTATTCACTGTAAAACTGCAAAAGAAATGTGGGACACCCTCATTGTCTATATGGAAGGTTCTGAAGAAGTAAGGCAAGATAGGAAGTCCTTGCTTAATCAAGAATATGAGAGCTTTAGGCAAGGAAGAGGAGATAGCATCACTGAATGCTACAAGAAATTTTATAGAATTGTAAATGAACTCATGTCATATGGAAGAGAGTTCACAAACTATGAGTTGAATGATAAATTCTTAAGGTCCCTCACCAAAGACTGGGACACCAAGATCTGTGCCATCAGAGAAATGGCAAAGTTGGGAGAAATTCCTCCTCCCACACTTTTTGGCAAGTTGTTATCTTATGAGATGCAATTGTCAGTGAGAAAAGAAGAAGAAAAGTCAACAAGGACTGAATACAGAGAAAAGACTGTTGCCTTTAAGTCAGATGTACCCAGAAAGAGCAGGACCAAGTCATCAACTCCTCCTCCTGAGGTAGTTGAATCAGAATCTGAAGAGTCAGAAAGTACAAAATCTACAAGCAGTGAAAGTGATGAAGACTTTGCTGCATTCACCAGACATTTTCAGAAGTTCCTTAAGAAGAAACAGTGGAGGTCTAGACCTTCATCTTCCAAAGGGAAAGAGGTTCAGTATCAGGAAAAGAAGCCTTCAAAGAAGGACAAGAAAAGGACCAAGACTAGTAAGGCAACTGGATCCAAGATAATTTGTTACTGCTGCAATAGACAGGGCCATGTTATTGCAGACTGTCCTGAAAGAAGGAAAGAATCCAGTGACAAAAAGAAAACACACTTCAAAGGAAAGAAGGAGAAGTCCTTTGTTGCAAAGAATGAGAAGACTCTTTCAGATATGTCTTCTTCAGACACTGAGACAGATGCTGAAGCCTATATTGGGCTATTTGCTGAAAAAGAAGAGTTTATGCAGATCATGGAATCTATCTATGAGCAAGAAGACTGTCAAAGCCAAGGACTGATGGCTTTGACTGAAAGTACCAAAAACCTGGAGCAGCCAGGACCCAGTCAGGTACAAGGTTTAACTCAAAGTTCTGATTTCAGTTCTAGTTCAGAGTCAGATTATTCTTCATCAAGTGATGAGAATATATCTGAGTCTGAGGGAGATATTCATCAACTCCTAGATGAATATCAAGTACTATTGCAAGCCTATAAGAAAAGCAAGACCCTAGCCAAAAATTTGGCCAAGGAAATTGCTGATCTCAAGGCAGCTGCAATAGATTATGAGAAGAATTATGATCAAAAACTTAATGAGGTAGCCAGGCTAAAACATATTACAGTGATTCAGATGGGAACTATTACATTTAAAAATGATCAAATTAAGAAACTGGAGATTAATCTTCAGAAGGAGAAAGAGCTAGTAGCTAGGTTTTCAAAACCTAAATCAGTGCTACCCTTGATTGATGATTTTGTTCATCATAAAGGAAAGACTGGACTGGGTTTTGTTAATCCAGCTAGGACTGTTCAGGATCAGTCCAAGTCCAAGGGCAAAGCCCCAACATTCAACAAGACTGCTGTAGTTAAGACAGCTAAGTCAGAACCTAAGCAAAGGTACAACAAATTTGAATGTTGGTGCTGTGGCAAGGTTGGCCACTTTGCTTTGGATTGTTGGCACAATGCCAGTGCCAAGTTGTGTAGCAAGTTACCTGTTGGAAAGACAGCAGGTAGCTATGTCAAATTGCAAACTAACAATCACCAAGGACCCAAGTTTACTTTGGGTTCTAAGGTTCATTAATTTGTTTTGCAGGAAAATCCAAGTGGCCATACCCCTACATGGTACTTGGATAGTGGATGTTCCAGACACATGACTGGAACTAGGGGACTACTGAAGGACTACATCCCAATCAAAAATGGTCCAAAGGTGACCTTTGGTGGTTCTGAAAAAGGAATCATCAAAGGGTTTGGTAACATTTCTTCTAACCTTGTTACCATTACTCAAGTGGCTTATGTTAAAGGTTTGAAACATAACCTCATTAGTATAAGTCAATTAAGTGATGTAGGGTATGACATCTCATTTGCTAAAAATGGTTGTCATATCAAGAGGTCAAGTGATCAAAAGATCATTTTGACAGGTTATAGGAAGAGAAATGTCTATTGTTTAGACATTATGGTTGAGAACAATAGTTCTCCAGTTTGTCTTGTAGCTGATGAGACAGTCTCTCAATGTGTCAAGTGGCACAAGAGGCTTGCTCATCTTAATTACAAGACTATTGACAAACTCTTTAGTAAAGAGTTAGTGAGGAATGGTCCTCAAGTTAAGTGTGTCAAAGATGGCATTTGCTCAGCTTGTCAAAAGGGCAAGCAGACTAAATCCACCTTTAGAAGCATTGACAACAAGGATGCTGTGAGGTGTTTATACCTCTTGCATATGGATCTATTTGGTCCAATGCCAGTTCACAGCTTAGGTAGGAAGGTCTACACCTTTGTAGTTATTGATGACTACTCAAGGTTTTCCTGGGTGTTCTTCTTAAAGCAGAAATCTGAAACACCTAGTGTCTTCTATAGTTTTGTTAAGCAAATTCAGAATGAATTGAACTGTACAGTGGTCAAAATTAGAAGTGACCATGGTACTGAGTTTCAGTCTGAAAGCATGACAAAGCTGTGTGAAGACTATGGGATATTTCAAGAATTCTCTTCACCTAGAACACCTCAGCAAAATGGCATTGCTGAACGGAAAAATAGGACCTTGATAGAGGCTGGTAGAACCCTATTAAGTGATTCATCACTGCCAGAATATTTCTGGGCTGAAGCAGTTAACACTGCATGCCATGTGATAAATAGGGCTACCATCACTAAAAGGTTAAACAAGACCCCCTATGAAGTAGTGAAAGGCAGGAAACCAAATCTGTCCTATTTTAGGATCTTTGGTTGTAAATGCTTCATACTTAACAATGGGAAGTCTTACTTAACTAAGTTTGCTGCCAAGTCCCAAGAGGGAGTGTTTGTTGGGTACAGCAATAATAGTAAGGCTTATAGAGTCTACAACTTGACTACACAAGTTGTAGAGGAATCTGTGCATGTAGTTTTTGATGAGTCACAACTAATTAACAATGAGTTGTCTAGTAGTGTGTGCAGCCCTTCAGGTCTTATTAAGAAGATGGACAAGCTAACCATAGAAGATGTACCTGCTGCAAGACAGCAAGTAGAAGAAGATGGCTTATGTCCAGGGGGAGAACTACATGTACCAGGAGCTGAAGAAGTTCAAGGAACTCAGCATGATGAAGATGCTGAAGAAGTACAACCAGAAGTAAGGATGCCTCCAGCCAACAGGCATCTAAGAGATCATCCAGTGGAGCTGATCATTGGAGATCCAAGACAAGGTGTTCAGACAAGGAGCAGAAATCAGAATGCTGCAGTATATTCAAGTTTTCTGTCTCAAATAGAACCAAAGAAATTTGAAGAAGCAATACAAGATCCACAGTGGACTGAAGCTATGCAGGAAGAGCTAAACCAGTTCAAGAGGTGCAAGGTTTGGGACTTAGTTCCTAAGCCTAAAGATCACAATGTGATAGGAACAAAGTGGATCTACAGAAACAAGTTAGATGAACAAGGAGTCATCATTAAGAATAAGGCAAGACTGGTTGCAAAAGGATATAGGCAAGAAGAAGGTATTGATTTTGATCAAACCTTTGCTCCAGTAGCCAGACTGGAAGCCATCAGGATGTTCTTGGCCTATGCAACCTACCAAGGATTCAAAGTATACCAAATGGATGTAAAGTCAGCATTCCTTAATGGTAATTTAAAAGAAGAAGTATATGTGGAGCAGCCTTCAGGTTTTGTTGATCCTACTCTTCCACATTATGTCTATAGACTTAGAAAAGCATTGTATGGGTTAAAGCAAACTCCTATAGCTTGGTATGAAACCCTATCTAGTTTCCTCATTGAGAACAAGTTCACAAGGGGGAAAATAGATAAGACTCTATTCCTTAGGGAATCTAGAGGCAAAGTAATACTTGTCCAAATATATGTAGATGACATTATATTTGGGTCTACTGAAAGTAGCCTTTGCAAAAAGTTTGCAAAGCTTATGCAAAGTCAATTTGAAATGAGTAGTATGGGAGAACTGAAGTTTTTCTTGGGTCTCCAAGTTAAACAGACTGAAAGTGGCTTGTCCATATGTCAGTCAAAGTTCACCCTAGAACTCATAAGGAAATATGGTATGGATTCCTCCAGTACCATGAAGACTCCTATGGGGTCAAGTATGTCTCTAAGCAAGGATGATGCAGGGAAACCTGTGGATGAAACCTTGTATAGAGGGATAGTTGGCTCCCTACTATACTTGACTGCAAGTAGGCCTGACATTATGTATGCTACATGTGTTTGTGCCAGGTATCAAGCCTGCCCCAAAGAATCTCACTTGACTGCAGTCAAGAGAATCTTGAGATATCTAAAGGGCACACCTTATCTAGGCCTCTGGTACCCTAGGAATGGAGATTTTGATCTAACAGGCTATTCAGATGCAGACTTTGCAGGATGCAAAGAAGATAGAAAGAGCACAACTGGATCCTGTCAATTCCTAGGTGGAAGACTCATTTCATGGAGTAGTAAGAAGCAAACCAGTGTGGCCATCTCCACAGCTGAGTCAGAATATGTAGCTGCAGGAAGTTGCTGTGCTCAACTTCTGTGGATTCAACATCAGCTAGAAGACTATGGATGTCAGGTAAGTAGAACTCCACTTTATTGTGATTCTACAAGTGCTATTTCCATAGCTAATAACCCTGTATCTCATAGTAGAACTAAACATATTGAGATAAAATATCACTTTCTTAGGGAGCATGTAGAAAGAAATGATATTGCACTTGAATATGTTAAAACAGATAATCAGATAGCTGATATGTTTACTAAGCCCTTAGAAGAAGCTAAGTTTAATAAGTTCAAAATTGAACTAGGTATGATAAACTTAGATTGAGTATACAGAACAAAAATTGGCTAAGTAAAAAGGTGTCGACACATAGACAAGTCTATGTCGACACAGAATAGTAAGTGTCGACACTTCAGGAAAATGGTGTCGACACATCTAGGAAGTTAGTGTCGACACTTCAGAATGTTAGTGTCGACACATGTCGAGTAGGTGTCGACACATCCAATAAAGTGTCGACACTTAAGTTTTACTAAGAATTTTTCTAAGTAAAGTCTCGACACATATCGAGTATAGTGGTGTCGACACTTAACCAAGTGTCGACACATAAAATCTGTTGACTAAATTTGTGTCGACACATGAGTGTCGAGACATTATAAGTCAGTGTCGACACTTATTGACAGTGTCGACACATCATTAGAAATTCATCCCGCCTGTTCGTCTTCAAACAAGAAAGGTATAAATAGGGTTCTGTCTTTGATTGTCGACACGCTTTCAAAGTTTCGAGACCTAAACTCTTGTGTCGACATTTCTCTCATCTCAAGACTAATTCTCAAAACCCTAATGGCTCCCAAGCTGGAAGAGAACGTAAACGAAGGCTATGAGCTTGTGCGAGGCGCATTTGACGACAGCGACCAAGAAATCAAATCAGTAATAACCCTAATTGCCAATTCAGGGTTGGAGTTCTTGGTTTCAGAACCAACGAAAATATGGAAGAAGGAAGTCATTGAATTCCTTTCTGGCGCGTCTGTAGATGACTCAGGCTACAGGATTAAGTCAAGGGTGCATGGCACCAAGGTCAAGATTTCACCCAAGTCTTTAAGAAAGGTACTTCAGCTACCTAAAGTTCAAGATGAAGAGGAAGTAACTGCTTCTAAGACCAGGGAAGCTCTTACTTGGTGTGGACTGGATCCAAAGATGAAGGTGGGATCAGTCTTTAACAGAAAAGGTATGAATAATCAAGGCAAGTTCTTGTCAGAAATAGTGGGCAAGGTAATACTAAGCAAGCCAGGAGGACATGACAGGGTGTCTGCCTCCATGTTTGAAGTCATGACCAGAATCATCTTCCATCTGAAAACAGACTGGTCAATGGTGGTTTATGAAAAAGTGAAGGAAAGCCTGAAGAAGCCCAATCTGGGCAGGATACTAAGTCTCTACCTGGCTGGATCAATTCCAGAGGTAATGAGCACTGCTGCAGGAACTAAGATCAATCATATGAGGAAGATGGACTCAAGAATATTCTCTAGATGGGAAAGGGTGCTGGTGTCAAAGGAATTGACCACCCCTGAGAAACAAACTTCTAAGAAAGACTCTCCTCCCAGGAAGAAGAGGAAGACTGCTGCTGTACCTCAAGAGCCATCCAGCAGCTCAGGCAGTGAAGAACATGTGGTCTTCACTCCTGATAGTCCAATGGATAAAGCTGCAGAAAAGTCACCTGCTCCTCAGGAGCCAGCTGACATTCAGGGGGAGCTTCCAGGTGTAGCAGAACCATCTACACTGGAGAGTGAGCAAGCCACCCTCCTCATTCAAGAGGTACTTGTTGACCTTAATACTTTGAATTTTTCTATCATAAATTCTGATTTGTCTGATGATCATCAGCAAAATCAGCCAGCAACTCAAGAACCAGATGTTGTTCTCCAAGACACATCTGTTGTAGCTGATGAAACCAGAACATCTCCTGCACAGTCTCCAGCAGAATACACCATGGAAGATCTTTTTCTGAATTTAGATCAGGATGATTTTGATATGGAAAAGAATGCTGCTGATACAGAGAAGGATGCTGCTGCTGAGGGGGAGAATTTGGATATTCAAGTAGAGCCTATAAGGCTAGATATAGAGAAAGCACAAGATGTGCACACTGAACAACCATCCAGCCCTAAGGATAGGGTGGATATTGCCAGTACATCAGAATCTGAAGATGATGCAGCTGAGGAAGCTAAGAAAAAGAAGTTCTTTGTTTTCAAAAGAAGAAGCCAAAGCTATAAGAAGGCTCTCCAAACTGTTGCTCAACACTCACTGGTTCAACAAGCTCCATCAACTGATTATACAAGCCTAATGGTTGCAATGCAAGTAAAGATGGATGAGCAAAGGAGGGCCATAGAGAAATATATTGATGAGGGCCAAAAATCTCTACAATTTGATCTAGCTCAAGATATCAAATCAATCAGGTTTGAAATGAACATGAATAAGAAGGAAATGAATGAATGCTTCCACAAGGGTGGTAATGCTGTGGTCTATCTGGCTAAACATCAAGAAATCATCAAAGAGAAGGTAGAAGATATTGCACTCAAGCAAGGCTATGTGCTGGAGAATCAGTTGAGGATGAATGATAATTTGACTGCATCTCACAATGCAATAGTCACTGAACTCAAGAATAAGTCAGATGAACCTTCAACTTCCTCTGCTGCTGCCAAAGCTGATTTTGATAAACTCTTTCAAGCAGAGATTGCTGCTGTAAAGACTGCCATTAAAGACTCACAGAAGGTCATTTCAGAACAGCTTACAAAGCTTAGACCTTTCTTTAAAGAGGGCATAAGGTATTTGGATGGCCAAATCAGATTCCAGAAAGATGATGTGAGAGATCATGTGGCCCAAGAAGTCATAAAGGGGGAGAGAGTGTTAGTCAAGGCCAGTTCTGAACATGCAAAATGGATATCCAATTCCATCAGGGCTACACTGGGCTATCCTCCCCTTTGTGATGATGACAATGTAGCTGACTCTGGCATTCAAGGAACATATCTTGGAGGTGAGCAATAAGCAGTGGCTGATGTAATCTATCCACCTCCAGACTTTGACATGATTCATGCAGATATAAGCACAATGTATAGTCCACCTGCTGGCAAGCCAAATGTTATTCTGGAAAAGGTTGTTCAACCTATCACAGCTGCAATGCAAGAGGCTTTGGACAAAGAAGAAGAAACTAGGCTGTCAAAGAAGAAGTTTAGGGAAATTGCTGAGCAAAAGCCAGATTTTGAACAGTGGAGCCCTACTTCTAGGAACATAATTCTTACAGCCTGGAAAGCAGCCAAGGACAATGCCCATGAAAGGAACAAGTGGTTCTCAGAGGCTGAATGGAGAAAGCATGAGAGTAGGCAGGAAGCAATTGTCCAATATAGAAGGAAGGCTAAGTTAGGAAAGCTACCTCCAACAGCTGTGGAGCCTAGCAAGTACTTTCCTAAGCCCTATCATTATTTTGAAAGACAAAAGATCAAGGCTGAAGAACAGAAGAAGAAGGACTCTAAATGGAAGAAGACTGCTGAAGCTGAGCCTGCTGCTGCTGCTGCTGTGAAAGCTCAAGTTAAAGCTGGAAAAGGCATTGTTATTAAAGAACCTGATCAGCACTAGATTAGGAATTAACTTGATGCTTGTTGTAATCTGTTGAGTGAAAAACATTGTAATACTTCATTGAAAATGTATAAGGAACATTATTGGAACAGTATATGATAAATATAGTATGAATGTTCTGAAATATGTGTGTTTCTTAATTGTTCTGCAATGTTTAATAAGTATACATGTGTGCTTTATTACATGTTCAAGTTTACCCTGTTGTCATTTATATATTTTACATCATTTTGTAATTTTTAATTATGAGTGGTGTATATCATTGACTAAGGGTTATGACTTCTCCAAATAGGGGGAGATTGTTGGGTACATTGGTCAAATGTACCTGATTTGAAGAAGCCTCACCTAACTCAATGATATACATCAGAATGTATTTGATGTTTGTTTGAGTTACTTGTGCAGGTTAGTTATACACTGGACTGAAGCTGAAAATTTCTAAGTCCATATGTCGACACCCAGAGGGAAAGTGTCGACACTTGAGAAAGCTTGTGTCGACACCCAGACAAGCAGTGTCGACACTTGGAGTCATTATGTCGACACCTGGGAAGAAGTGTCGACACCAGTCAGAAAGTGTCGACACTTGGAGTTGTGTCGACACTCTGTGTAGAAGAATGCAGAAAAGTTGTGTCGACACTTGGCAGAAGTGTCGACACCTAGAAGAGCTGAGTCTACATCAGAAAGTGTCGATACTTGGAGTTGTGTCGACACTCAGCAAAATTCTGCAGAGACTAAGTACAAGTGTCGACACTCAACACAATGTGTCGACACTCAATCAGCAGAGTCAAAATATGAAGAATGTGTCGACACTCAACACAATGTGTCGACACACACTCAAAGGAGTCAACACTTGAAGATTGTGTCGACACTCAGCACAATGTGTCGACACATAACCAGAAGACTCAACACTTGAAGAAAGTGTCGACACAAGGAGCTGTGTCGACACTTAGCAAAGAACAGAAAAGTTGTAAAATATTCTAAGTACAAGTGTCGACACTAAAGGAATGTGTCGACACTCAACTGAAGAAACAAGATTGAAGACTTGTGTCGACACCAAGAAGCAGTGTCGACACTTGACAGTTTCAACACATGAAGATGTGTCGACACAAAGGAGATGTGTCGACACTTAGAAGAATACAGATAAAGAATGAAGTGCAAGTACTTGTGTCGACACTCAATTTCAGCGTCGACACATGCAGAAGAAACTGTGTCGAGACATACAAGGAATTGTGTCGACACCTTGTAGACTTGTGTCGACACTTACACAACATGTGTCGACACTTGGTCTATAAGTGTCGACACTTAAGAACAGAAAGTCTCGACACTAACTGACAGTTAGAGAATTTCAAGAAGTGACTGGTTGACATGACAGCTGCCGATCCAGCCGGTCTACATCAACTGTTAGAGAAGTCAGAAGTCTGTTATGAACCGGACCAGCCGGTTACCATGAAGGAAGCCTATAAATAGGCCCCCATAGTTTACAGAAAAATATATATAGAAGGTTGTTCATTATCATTACATGTTGTGAGAATAACTGAAGTGGTTGATCAGATTAAATCAAGAAGTGATACATAGAGGATCAACACAAGAAGATCAGGCAGTCCAACTGCAGATCTAAGTAGTTGGAGAGAGAGAGCTCCAACCAAGGATTCAGTCTTTGGAACTAAGGCTGAGAAGAACAATTCAGAGTCATCTGGATTTCAAGAAGCAGAGATCAAGGATCAACTGCAGTAGATTCAGACTAATTCAGTTCTACTCAAGAAGCTTTGAAGAAAGCTAAGTCAGTTTGGATCAAGCTGAGTTCTTCCAAGAACTCTTCAAGAAACTCTCAACTCCTCTCATCCTTTCTGAGTTGTAGAGTTAGCATTTGTAATTTCTATTTTAAACTTGTAAGATCCATTGGATCTGAGTGATTGTAAGCCTATTTTATAAAGGCTGAGGGTAGGGCTTGGTGCCTGAGTGTAGGAGTTGAAGAACTCTGAGTGTAGGCCTTTAATTGGCTGAGTGTAAGCCTTGATTGGCTGAGTGTAGGCCTGGGTGGCTGAGTGTAGGCCTTTTGGCTGAGTGTAAGGCTTTGGGCCTGAGGTAGGAACCTTGTTGGGTTCTGAGCTAGTGGAGAAGTTTGGCCGAATCTAGTACACTGCTAGATAGGCGAAGGGGGAAAGTGGATGTACCCAAAGATTGGGGAACCACTATAAAATTAGTGTGTCTTCTGTGCTGTGCTGTGCTGTGAATTGAATGCTTAATTTCTGTATTTGCTGTTAGCTGTAGTAATCAGTGAAAAACTGTTGTGCTGCCAAACAAAAGTCAAAAAAGGTTTTGGTCACCTATTCACCCCCCCTCTAGGTGTTTAGGTACCATATCTTTCACTACTTGCATTAGTTTACAAGGTTGGGACGCTATGCAGGAACAATCTTTGCTGACAAAGAGCGTAAAACCAATAGGTTCTATGAAGGGTTGCGGGATTAGTTGAGATTCCTACTCTCGAGTTCGGTGAACCAGAGGTTTCAAGCGTTGGTTGATACGGCTCATGCGTTGGAGAAGGACATGAAGCAGGTAAAAGGCAAAAGGGACTTGGCTGTGACAAAGCCTGAGTTCCAGCGCCGCACCCGTGAAAGTCAAACTACTGAAGGAAGTGGGGCAAGAGAGCCAGGTCTTCTTCACAGGCTCCCTCGAGTGTTGCATCTGGATAAACTTCTAGGCAAGACCCTCGTGCTTTCTATACCTGTGGTAAGGTGGGTCATATAGCTAGTGAATGTCGGGTTGGACCACCTAAGGGTGAGAAGAAGACAGTAGTGTCTTATACAGAAAAGGGAAAGGCAGTGGCAGAGTCCTCTGCATCCCAGGCACAACCCCGGGTATATAATCTTGACCAACAGGTGGCCATCAAGCAAAGTGACGTTGTCATAGGTACGAGTTAAGATACTTTGTTATTGCTTTTGGTATTTCATACCTTGTATATAGATTGTGTATGATATGTTTGTCTTAGGCTTTGTCCTGATTCGGGACTATCCGGCAAGAGCACTGTTTGATACGGGTGCTTCACATTCGTTTCTATCTGTGGATTTTGTGTCACGGATCGGTGTGCCGATTAGTATGGTGGTAGATAGTGTGAAGGTGTTGTTACCGAACAGATGTGTGATGCATGCTGATAGAGCTTGCTTTGTGGAGGTACAAATAGGAAGTCAGGATTTCGGATTAGAAACATTTATGCTGCCGATATCAGAATTTGATGTGATCTTTGGTATGGACTAACTCTCAGAGCAATGCGCCTATATAGATTGAAATTCAAAGGAGGTCACACTGGGGCAGAATATCGAACGAGAGACTAAATTTACTGGTATGCGAGGATCGAGCCAGTCATTGATGTCTGCTCTCCAAGTGGTCAAGGTAGTTTGGAAAGGTGTGGAGTTGTTCTTCACGCTTATTGAGGCTATTGAGCCAAAAGCTAGTGTGAGAGATGTTCCGATTGTGTCAGATTTTGCAACTCTTGTAGTGCTAGGAGAAAAACTTGTGGCCCGCTCGCCATATCGAATAGCGCCAAAGGAAATGGAGGAACTGAAAGTGCAACTACAAGAGTTGCTGGAACAGGGGTATATACGCCCAAGTATGTCACCTTGGAGCGCACCTGTTCTCTTTGTGAAGAAGGACGACGGTATCTTGCGGTTGTGCATCGACTATCACGAGTTAAATAAGCTGACAGAGAAGAACAGGTATCCCCTACCTCGAATTGATGACTTGTTTGATCAGCTAGTGGGATCAACCGTCTATTCGAAACTATACTTGAAGTCTGGGTACTACAAGTTGAGGATTCGGGAAGGTGACATTCCCAAGACAGCGTTTGGAACATGCTACGGTCATTATGTGTTCACTGTAATGCCGTTTGGGCTATATAATGCGCCATAATTGTTCATGGACTTAATGCATCGAACGTTTCGAGAGTACTTGGATTTGTTTGTGATCGTCTTCATTGATGACATCTTGGTGTCCTCTCAGTCGAAAGAAGATCATGAGAACCATTTAAGAATGGTGTTGCACACCCTGAGGAGAAATAAGCTCTATGTCAAGTTCTCAAAGTGTGAGTTTTGACTGTCGTCAGTGGCTTTTCTTGGCCATGTGGTGAGTGGAGAGGGCATTGCAGTGGATCCGTCAAAGATAAAAGCCATTCGGGAGTGGCCAGTGTTGTCTTTTGTGGCCGAAGTCAGGAGTTTCCTTGGACTGGCAGACCACTATAGATGTTTTGTAGAAAACTTCTCACGGATCCCTTTGCCTCTTACCACACTAACGTGGAAGGATCAGAAGTTCATTTGGATGCCGGAGTGTGCGCGAGCTTTTGAAGAGCCGAAGAGTCGATTGACCACTGCGCCAATCTTGACATCGCCATGTGGTTCGGATGCCTTTGAAATCTACAATGATGCATCAAGGAGTGGCTTAGGCTGCGTTCTTCTTCAATTCGGAAAGGTAATCACTTATGGCTGACGCTAGTTGAAAGTGCATGAACGGAACTATCCCGTCTACAACTTGGAGTTGGTGGCGGTGATTTTTGCACTTAAACTGTGATGTCATTATATATATGGCGTGAAGGTGGATATATTCACGGACCATAAGTGGCTCAAATATTTGTTGGATCAGAAAGATTTCAATATGCGACAACGAAGGTGGATGGAGTTCCTCGAGGAATACACCTTCATACAACAACATTGGTGGACTCAGCTTGTCAGCAAAGGCGAACTCCACGGACTCAGCAGATTCACTATGCAGCCCTCCATTCCTCACCTCCAGCACCCGCTTCTTTCCAACAGCAGGGTCAACTTCTCCTCAGCCCGCAGTCCTGCCGCGGGCACGATCAGTAGTGGTGGACTCCTCCCAGTCCACCAGGTAGAAGAATTACCTCAAGACAGTCCCAGACCGCTCGGCCTCTTGCAGACTATGCGGACTCGACAGATATCCTTCAGCTCGCAGCCTTAGCCCTCGCTCAGTTCAGCAGCGGCGGACTCCGCGGATACTCCTCGCAGCCCGCCACATAGCTTCCAGCTCCAGCTTCCCATCAGCAGGCAGATAGTCCCTCAGCCCGCACAATCTTGGCGCGGGCTCGATCAGCTCAGTCCGGGCAAACTCTTCACAATGCCATCAGGACCATTTCCAGAAGCAAGCCCCAGTCCGCACGGCCTGTTGCGGACTCGGCAGACTCCATCCTCTTCTCACTCAAGTTACTTCCTCACAGGGGGTAACGTCACCGCAAGCCGTTACCTCATCGGGCCTATAAATAGACCCCCATACCTCTCATGGAGGTCAGGTGGAGAGACCCCAAGGTGCTCACGCTTGAAGACATCCCACAACAAGTTCAACTCTTTAACCCCTGCAGACGCCTCTTCTCAGTCCGCACCTCCTCGCTGCACTTAGTAGCGCGGCCTGCCGGCCTCAAATCCAGGACCGCGCGGTTTCTTTTCTTTCCTTAGTCGCGCGGCCTGCCGAGCTGGCTCTTCAGTCCGCGCGACCTCTTCTAGCATTACTTCCTTAGCCGCCAGCTTCCCATTTGTACCCCTTTATTGCTTTCTTGTAAAGGTGTATTAGAAAGCTGTAACCCTCAATATTAATCAAAGGAAAGCCCGTCGCAAGAGTGGAATTTAAGACACGGCGGGCGAAGTCTGTTGTTGCCGCTGCTAGCGGCCCCCTCTCTTCTTCTTCTTAGCTCAGCTCAGCTCCCTCGACACCAACCTGCAAGAACAACCGTCAGAGTAACCTTCTGCTGGACAACTCCTGATCAACCTCCTCAATTATTCATCATCCTTCCCGGCTGCTTTCAGCAAAACTCTCCTCTATCCCCGCAACCCTCAAAGAAGCGTTTGCTCTACTCTCGAGCACTCAGAAGTTTCCTCTTCTCCTCCTCAACCCTGCAACCTTCATCCTCTTCTTCTCCTTGCCCGCGAGATCAAACACTCCCTCCGTGTTAACTAGGAGGTGCCATTTTCGTGTATCAATAGTTAACACACGACCTTCAGATCCGAACAGACGGTGAACAACGACAGTTAGCCATATCAGATCATCATTCAGCCGAGAACCTTGATCAATAAAGTCCCAGAGATGATCCTCTCTGGGAGGCCTTTGAGCAAGTGTGTCGTGAGAATGCTCAGCAATTCCAAGCAATCAACCAAATTCTTGCTACAATCACCCACTAGTTGTAGATACAACCTGCATCAGCTCCAGCTGCTCCGATCAATCTAGCATCAACATTGGAGCATCAACAAGCTTATCCTCCAGCTTATTCACCGGTCTATCCTCCTTACACAACAACCTTCCCGTAAGGGCATGCAGCCCCTTTTCGACCTCAAGATGAAGAGTTTGCTGCTCGCTAAAACTTCTTTCGTGAAGCAACCCGGGGAAGTCCTGCAGGATTTCTCAACTTTCAGGGAAGTCATCCCTACCCTTCAACTCCTACCTTTACTCCTGCAACAACTTGTCCCTTTTATCCTCCTACTTCTTTTGCAGCTGCAGCTTATGCTCCCTTTTATCCCTATGCTGTAGGAGAGCAGGAAGAGCCTTCGCCGTTTCCATAGAATGTTCGTTATGAACCTGCTCCCGCTAACTTTAGAGAGTCGCGATTGTCAATCTACACTGGGGAGACTGATCTAGTGAAGCATCTTCAATCCTTCGAATCGGCCATTGCTCTCAAAACTCTTTTAGATGCAACTAAGTGCAAGATCCTTGTCACAACCTTTGATGGGCAAGTGAGGGACTGGTTCTATGGTCTTCGTCCTCACTCAATTACTTTCTTTGCTGATCTGCGAAGGGAGTTCTTTCTCAGATTCTCTACCTCAACCAAGAGAAAGGGTAGTCCAAAAGCCCTCTTTGAGAATCAAGCAGCATGGGAACGAAACTTGGTCTCAGTTCGTTGATCGATTCCAGAGAGAAATCTTGGACATCGAGATTGCTGACCACGAAATGTTTCGAGTGGCTCTTATCCACGGTCTTTGTGAAGGGACGCTCAAGTTTGAAGCCAATGTCCGTGCACCAAGAACGTACCAAGAGTTGATTGATCTAGCCAACTCGTACATCCGAGGCGAAAAGAGCAACACAGGCTTCGTCTCCAGGCTTCTATCAGAGAAAGACTCTCCTTCTCACAAGCAGCCTCCGAGATCACCCCGCAAAGATTTCCCAACTCACTCAAGAAGGGAAAGAAGATTTCAATGCCATCGATATCCTTTCTCGAGCCATGATCGTGCTCAAGATCAACTGCTACTACCACCAACTCCATCTTCTCAAATAGCTGCAGTTTATCAACAGCAAGGCAATGACTTGCATGAGTCCGAACTAGATGAAGTCATGCTGCAAGTAAGCCAAGTCATGAAGGATATGGCTAACTGTAAAAGGCCTTATCGACCAGCTGATCAAAGATCTAGAGACTCTGATCTATATTGCAAATTCCACAAAGAGTCAGGCCACCTGACTGAGAACTGTAGAGCACTCCACCAACTGGTGCAAAGGATTCTCTAGTAGGGTATGATGCGTGACCTGTTTCCCAAAGAAGATCGCCCTAATCCAGCAACCTCAAAGGGCAAAGAAGTTGTAGACATTCCTTGCAGCTCAGGAGGAGTGAGCCTAGTCGAAGAGCCCCCTCTCCTCGTTGTTAGCAAAGCCATTGAAACCTTCGATGCCGATGACGAGGGAGCTCTTGGAAGACTATTCTAAGCCGACAAAGGACTTCATAGTTCTTCAACATTTTTTCATAACCATGACTGGTTACTCTTACTCCTGCTCTTTCAAATATTTTCTTTACAAAACACTTCTAAGTGTTCATTCTTGCTTTTCAATAAATATTTCATCAGGGATCTCATACTAACACAGTTCCCTTCTTGTAATACTTCTTCCTCCATTTTTCTCTTTGCCAAAGAGATCGCTGAACTAATGAGATATCACCAAGTCTTGATTTCTCCCTCCGTAGATTGTTCTCTAGCACAACTGCTATGACCACATACAGTGGGGATGTTCACGTATGTGCAGTGGGAGCCGTTCAATCTACGATGTTGGGCTTCAGACTTCGAATCCTAGCCGGCATCTAACATAGAGTGTGCTCTAGGGGAGCCCCATGTGTTAGCTCTGCTGTGCTTCTCAAAGGATACGTAACAGTTACAATGATCTTTGCTTGGAAAGTAATGGCGATCAAGCATAGCCTTGCCTCTTCGATCATCTCACAATTATGATGGCTGAACACTCTATGGTACTCTCAATCCGTGCCTTCGTGGGATCCACAATTCCACTGATCTTTCCACAGACAAGCAATGCTTTAGGCCACTTGGCGCAACTAGTCTCATTGATCAGTGATGATTGTACCCGAGGCAAGAGAGCAGTGCATCTGCCGCTTCCTTCTTAGGATTTTGCGCATGTCTCCCTTTTGTGCTCTGTCAAGGGAGTATAGCTAGTCCCCTTTGTTATCAACTGCCTTTTTTACAGGTGAACACGTTAAATCCGACCTACCAAAAGGATTAGTAGACATTCACTTTGCTTATGCTCATCTTATATGCATTGCTTGCTCAAAGCTCTATCAGATGATGACTTACAATCTCTCTACTTATATAAGCTCTTCATTACTCTTATCAAATGCTAATGGCATCAAATACTGATCAAGGAATCTAACTCTCCTTGATCATCAAGCAATACTATTGGAATCTAGTCCAGATTGACAGAATGCATCAAACTTCTTCTCTGCTAATCTGATCATATCCATCCTATCATATCAACAGTCAACATTCGACTAATTGATCTAGACTTCATTTTGAAGACATCTCTAATATAGTAAGAAGATCACTTCTCTGGTTTGATCTACATTCAATTATCGGTAGAGTTCCTCATGCATTTACTCTGCTATTTAGTCATATCGACCTTATCTCATCAATAGTTAGCATTCACAAGTTCCACTCAGGTACTTGTATCTTAGCTCATTATTTTATGTCTGCTGCTCACTATTCTCTTTGCAGTGGTTAGCAGGCACCTGCAAGCCTCATCCAGGTACTTGCAGCTTAGTTCATTATATTATGTCTGCTGCTCACTCTTCTCTTTGCAGTGAGTAGCAGACACCTGCAAGCCTCCTCACAAGTACTTGCATCCATCTTTCATATATTATGTCTGCTGCTCGCTCTTCTTTTTGCAGTGATTAGCAGGCACTTGGAAGCCACTTCACAGGTACTTGCAAACTACTCCCATATATTATGACTGCTTCTAACTCTCATTTTGCAGAGATCAGCAGATACTTGCAAGTTTCTTCACAGGTACTTGCAAGCCACTCCCACATATTATATCTGCTTCTAACTCTCATTTTGTAGAGATCAGCAAATACCTGCAAGTTTCCTTCAGGTATTTGCGACTCTCTTTACTCCCATATTTGCTTCTAACTTCTCTTTTGTAGAAACCAGCAAACACTTGCAAGTTTTCTTCAGGTACTTGCAACTTGTTTTTCCTTTCATGCATATTGCTTACTCTTCTTTTTGTAGAGGATAACAGGTGCTTGCAAGACCCTTTCAGGTACTTACAAGTTATTGTTCCTCTATACTTTCTTCTCACCTTCATTTTTCCAGAACTCAGTAAAATATGCATCTTCTTCATTTTGCAAAAACAAACTCAGGTACGCGCAAGATGTACCTTCCATAGATGCCTACACTAACTTTTCTTTTACAAGAAAAAGACAGGCATCACCAAACTCCTAAGGAGAAGCATCAGGTTCTATCTCTCCTTGTCCCCTCCTCTTTCCATTGGGGTGGATCACGATTTTCGTGGGTCTCCAACTTTTTCGACGTTCCCTACTGAACTTTAAAAAGTGCGGGGATTATGTTAACCCCGAAATCGGCGATACTTCCCAAGGTGGCCAGCTCGCTAGTCGCGTCGTGCTCTAGTTTTCTCCTGGAGTTCGCAACACACTAGGTTGGGCGGACAGCTTTTTCCCTGTCCGCTCAGGCTGCACGACTTGGGCGGTCTCAGCGGTCTGACCGCCCAGGCCGCGCGTTGTTCCTCTAGTCGGTAGGGGCCGCGGGATGCTTCTGTAGTCCGCCCCTGCAGGCCGCGCTCCTTGTCAGCTAAACCGCAGCTTGTCTCAACAGGTGCCCCTTTGCCGGACAAGGATGCCTATCCGACCAGGCTGGCAACAAGTCGCATCCTCTACAGGAATTGGACTCCCTCAGCCAGCTCCTGCAGATCGCTCTTTAAGAAGACCAGACCGCTCAAACCGCCAATCAAAAGTGGCGACCTGCCCCCAGACCGCCAGCCAGCTACCCCAACTTTTCACCTCGCCAACATGCGCGGCCTACCTCGTCAGTCCGACAGGTCGCCCATCCTTTGTCGTCCATCAGGTGCGGCAAGTTGCGTTCAACAGTGGCAGACTCCAGCAGCATGAGCAACCAGCCTCTTCACTCCGCCTAAGGAGCGCAGACGCTCCAACTACCCGGCTACCCGCAAAGACCAGCACAATGTCCCATTCATCGCAAGCTGGGCGGACTCGAAGTGCAGTCAAAACTTCCAGTCCGCCTACTTTGATGAACAAACCCATCTCCTCAGCAACAAGCCTCTTCGTTCAACAACATTGGCGGACTCAGCTTGTCAGCAAAGGCGGACTCCGCGAACTCAGCGGATTAGCTATGCAGCCCGCCATTCCTCACCTCCAGAACCCGCTTCTTTCCAACAGCAGGGTCAACTTCTCCTCATCCCGCAGTCTTGGCACGGGCTCGATCAATAGTGGCGGACTCCTCCCAGTCCACCAAGAAGTAGAATCACCTCAAGGCAGTCCCAGACCGCTCGGCCTATTGCGGACTCTGCGGACTTGGCAGAAATCCTTTAGCTCGCAGCCTTAACACTCACTCAGTTCAGTAACGGCAGACTCCGCGGATACTCCTCGCAGCCCGCCACATAGCTTCCATCTCCCGCTTCCCAGTAGCAGGCAGATAGTCCCTCAACCCACACAGTCTTGGCGCAGGCTCGATCAACTCAGTCCGGGCAGACTCTTCCCAGTGACATCAAGACCATTTACAGAAGCAAGCCCCAGTCCGCACGGCCTATTGCGGACTCGGCGGACTCCATCCTATTCTCGCTCAAGTTACTGCCTCACCGGGGTAACGTCACCACATGCCTTTACGTCATCGGGCCTATAAATAGACCCCCATACCTCTCATGGAGGTCAGGTGGAGAGACCCCAAGGCGCTCACGCTTGAAGATAGCCCACAGCATGTTCAACTCTTCAACCCCTGCGGACTCCTCTTCTCAGTCTGCACCTCCTCTCTGCCCTTAGTCGCGCGGCCTGCCAGCCTCAGTTCCTAGTCCGCTCGGTCTCTTTTCTTTCCTTAGGCACGCGACCTGCAGACCTGGCTCTTCAGTCCGCGCGGCCTCTTCTGGCATTCCTTCCTTAGCCGCCAGCTTCCCATTTGTACCCCTTTATTACTTTCTTGTAAAGGTGTATTAGCAAGCTATAACCCTCAATATTAATCAAAGGAAATCCCGTCGCAAGAGTGGCATTTAAGCCGCGGCGGGCGAAGTCTGTTGCCGCTGCTAGTGGCCCCCTCTCTTCTTCTTAGCTAAGCTCAGCTCCCTCGACACCAACCTGTAAGAACAACCGTCAGAGTAACCGTCTGCTCGACAGCTCCTGATCAACCTCCTACATTGGTCATCAGCCTTCCCGGCTGCTCTCAGCAAACCTCTCCTCTATCCCCACAACCCTCGAACAAGCGTTTGCTCCACTCTCGAGCACTCAGAAGCTTCCTCTTCTCCTCCTCAACCATGCTACCTTCATCCTCTTATTCTCCTTATCGCGAGATCGAACACTCCCTCCGTGTTAACTAGGCGGTGCTATTTTCGCGCATCAACAAAATGAGCATCTGCAAGTAATGTGCCTGCAGATTCAATTAGAGTTCTATTCTTCCTTTTAGCTACCCCATTTTGTTGAGGTGTTATAGGAGCTGAGAAGCAGTGCCTAATACCTTCCTTCTCACAGAACTCTTGCATAAGAAGAGACTCAAACTCAGTATCATGATCACTTCTGATCAGTACAATTGGAGTAGAGTACTCAATCTGTATATTATTGAGAAAATCTGTAAGAACCTTGAAGTTATCAGACTTAGATCTCAAAAAGAATACCTAAGTGAATCTAGAGAAGTCATCTACAATCACTAAAGTATAAGATTTCCCTCCTAGACTTTGTACTGCAATAGGGTAAAAAAGGTCCATATGTAGCAAGTACAATGATCTGGGTGAGTCACTTTTATTTATTGATTTTAAACTATTTTTATTTTGCTTGCCTAATTGACAAGTCCTGCATAGGCTTTCCTTCTTGTAGGGGAAAGAGGGCAATCCTATAACAAGGTTGTCCCTAGATAATTTGGTAATGTCTTTCAAATTTACATATCCTAATCTTTTATGCCAAAGGTCATTGTTATTGCTAGATAAATTAAATAAACATACTTCTATTTCGGCAGATTTAAAGTTAACTATATAAATATTTCCTACTCTAGTGCCAGTCAAATTATATGGTTATCTAGAGAAATAATAATACCTGAAACCTTTCATCACATAACTGACTTATGGAGATAAGGTTATGCTTTAGTCCACTAACATATGCAACATTCCTGAAGGTGACAGCTCCAATCTTGACTTGTCTATAGCCTTCAGTCTGGTCACAATTGGAGACTTGTAATGAGTTATGTTGGCCTTATTTCCAGTCATATGTTTAGAACAGCCACTATCCAGATACCACTGTTGCTCTGTGGTAGGATAGTCTTTCACCTGCAATAAAACAGATTAGCTATTTTTGACCCAGGTTACCTTGGATCCTTCTTTCTTTACATAACTGAAACTGGAAATGTAAGAGTATTCAGGTTGACATTTATATCCTAAAGGGTGATATCTTCTAGGTGGAATGATCCATTGATTAAATTGATTGAAGGAAGATCTTGGTTGATTAAAATTTTTAGAGGAATTAAAATTTCTGTTCAACTGAACTACGTTCGACGAATTCAAGTGAGTTCGTCGACCTAAGTTCGACGAATGGGGGTGAGTTCGTCGAACTCCACTCAGAGAATGAAAATATTCATTCTTTGGGCCCCAAAATCGTCCATCTCCGGTTGGCGAACCATACTGGTTTCGTCGATCGTAGTTCAACAAATTATTATAATGGAAATCTGCGTTCAAAGTTCGTCGACTGGAGTTCGACGAACTGTACACATTTTGTCGATCTACGTTCGACGAAATTTGTTGAACATTATTATAGTTAGGATTTTTCTTTTTATTTTTCCATTTCTTATTCTTAGGTTTTGGTTCTGTCTGTTTAACACTATCATTATTGTCTATTTTCTCTTTCCCTTTTTTCAGAAACAAATTTAATTGGAGTTGTCAAAATATTTTTCTGAATTAGTGGGGGTTGGCTTGATGATGCACCTAAACCTAGCTTGCCATTAAGTCTAGCATTGACTGTGCTTGTGATGTCCATCAACTTGATACTTCTCTCATTTAGGGATTTTTCAAGTTTCCTAGCCTCAGCTAATTCAGATTTAAGTGATATAATTTGCTCTTATGCTAAAGCTAATTCATCTTTTTTACTTAACATTTTCAGAAGTATAGTTTTCATGTGCAGATAGTTTTTCCCTAAGCATTTTGATTTCTTTTTCAGAATTTATTAAATCTATACACATGGATTTAAATTCAATTTTAAAGTTATCAAAATTATAATCAAATGAAGATAGTACCTGATCAGCTTCAGATTCTGAAAATTCTTCATTATCTTATTGTTCTACTGTTTCTTCAGCATCGATAGGCTGCAGGAGTCATTGATAGCCATGAGGCAGACTTCCTTTGCCTTTGCTTCTTCTTCATCTTTACTGGAGCTGGAAGATGAAGATTCCTCTTCTATATCACTCACGGTTTCAGCCACAAAGCCCCTCTCCTCCTTTTATGCTTGCTGGATGAAGGCTTGCTATAGTTGTGCTTCATGGAGTCTTTTTCTCTCATTTTCTCCTTCTTTTGATTCTCAGGACACTCTGAGATGAAATGTCCTGGCTTCCTGCATCCAAAACACACAATTTTCTTAGTTGGTGCTTTATCATCTCTGGGTTTATCATCATGCCTGGATGACTTTCTCCTGAAGTCCTTCTTTGTCATTTTGTAGAATCTCTTGGCTAAGAGACTCGGGAGTTCTTCATTTAATGTTGAAGCTTTAATTTCATCAGCAACTTTAAATGCTATATTCTGCTCCTTTCTTGCTGGTGGAGGAGTCCTTTGTTCTGCAGCCTCTCTAGAATTGATCAATTGCTCATAAGATTTGAGCTTTCCCAGTAGAGATTTAGTAGAAATCTCATTCATGCTCCTGGCCTCCTTGATTGGCCATATCCTGGAATCCTATGAGCTTGGGAAGCACATGAGGATTTTATCATTCACCTCAATGAGAAAGATGTCTTTGTACAAGGTCTTCAGTTCACTGATGATTGCACTTAATCTGTTGTACATGTCACCAACAGATTCTGTCTCTTCCTTCTTGAAGTTCTCATACTGGGAGATGAGAGTTGATCTACTATCCTTTCTTTTATTAGATGAGCCAGCAACCATCTGGTTTAGAGAGTCCTAGATTGCTTTTGTAGAAGTGCATTCATCCACCTTTTGAAATATGTCATCTGACATAGTTTGTGCCAATATGTTCATGGCTTTAGCATCTGCAATCTTTGCCTTTTTCTGTGCATCTGTCCACTCAAGTGGTGGAACAACATGAGTGCTTGAATTAGAAGTTGATGTAGCAGCTGTTGGTTGAGGAGAACCTGTCAAAATAGAATTATAGATGTCCTCATCAATGGAATTCATATACAGCCTGATTCTTGACTTCCAGATTGCAAATTTATTCAAATTGCACACTGTAGGTCTGGTGCTTGCATAGTGCTTGTTCTGTGCCATGTTGTGTAATAAATAAAACAAAGATCAGATCTAACAAAAGATTTTTTAGTTCAAGGGTTAGCTTGTACAACCAAAGAAACACCCGTCTGATACCAATTGAAAGATGGGGGTTAGATCTGATTACTCTAGAGGGGGGGGGGGGGTGAATAGAGTATGTTAAAATCTTTTTGGCTGTTTAAGATTTTTATATTATCAGAGTAAATTATGATACTGGTAGTAGTAATAGATAAAAAGAAAATGATCTAAACTAAACTACCACAGCACAACAATCTAAACTATCACAACACAACTACTCTATCACAGCCACAATAAGAACAATAAGAAAAAAAGCAACCTGACAACACAAGAAATTTTATAGTGGTTCCCCAACCTGGGTACCTCCACTCTTCTACCACCCTGGTAGAAATCCACTAGCAGGTTTTGATCAGGTGACAGCCACCTTTGAGCTTTTGATCAAGTTCCCAAAAACCAAATAAACTTTTGAAGGGAGTTAATAAACCCTTTATATAGGAGGTGGAGAGAGATTGATGGTGTCTTCTCTTTCTCAAACAACTGAGAGGATAAGTGAATTACTATTGTCAAGGCTTCTCCAGAAATGATCACTTGAAGCCTTGCACTGGGTGTAGTAGGTCTTCAGCCTTGATTTATGATGATCCAGGAACTTCTGACTGATAGAGATTAGTTGTCTTTGGAAGCTCCTGGAATAGAAGTTGAAGAAGACTCTTGATAGTGATTGTTGTTCTTCTTCTTCTTCAAAAAAATCAAGGAGAAAACAAAGTGTTTTCTTCACAAAGAATGTCTGAATATTATTTATGTATTCTCTAGTTCTGTATCACTGTGTCTCTATTGGTTGTCTCTCGATTGAGAAGAAAATCACTTTTATATATCTTTGTCAAATTCTCCTTTGAATTTAGAATTGTCTGCATTAATTGCTGACGGCCTGGAGAATGAAGAATCGGCTGGAGAATATTAGTATTGATGAGTTTCCCCAACTGTCCCAATTAATTAAGAAAGTAATTAACCTGATGAAGACCATAATTAATGCTGATAAATAACGACTATATTTAGAGAATATATGCTTTAATTATTCAAGAAATTATTGTCAAATAATATATGGAATATGGACAGAAAACGAGGAATAACTCTAAGTCTGGAAATGCACATAAATCGTCGACCATAGAACAGATTTCATCGACCTGAGATCAAAGTTTGTCAAGCTGAGAAATCATGTTCGTTGACCAGAACAAACTTTTTCGTCGATCTGAGATCCAAGTTCGTCGACCTGAGCTCAGCAAGCTGCTTTCTGTGAATAACTTGCAAACTCTGCAGTCCAACTTCGTCGAGCAGAGATTTTGTCTTCGTCGAGCTGATTTCAGCGAAAGTAACCAGAAAGAAGTTTTTGAAGGCTGAACTCCAGACTTCATCGAGCTCAACTCAGAGAATTAACTCTGAGTTTGTCGAGCGGAGCACGACAATCGTCGAGCTGAGTTCGACGAATGTCGAACTCATTTACTGAACTTGATTTTCTTCGAAGTCTTGAGTCTTCTGAAGTCTTCTGCTGGCTGGTCATGTATGGTAGAACCTAAAGACTTAGCCTAGACTCTAGGACTCAAAACACTTGACCCTGAC
Source organism: Platanthera guangdongensis (assembly GCA_039583875.1). Taxonomy (NCBI): domain Eukaryota; kingdom Viridiplantae; phylum Streptophyta; class Magnoliopsida; order Asparagales; family Orchidaceae; genus Platanthera; species Platanthera guangdongensis. The sequence goes on along the minus strand of CM077161.1, from coordinate 66,178,972 downwards.
TATACATTATGCGTCGGACATCCTAGTTAGTGAACCTAGACCAAATCCAACTAGGGATCCAACACCCGAGAAGAAGATGATTCCGCTTTTGACCCGGAAGTTAAATAGTTTTCGGAATATGGAGAGGTTGAACTCAATACTTTCCGCACATATATAACAGGCGAAAGCCACTAGAAGCGCAATGGAGTTAGGATTGAGTTGGGACAGGACCACTCCATAGTACTAGAGGGTCTGGCGTACTTCCTGCTAGAGGGGGTGCAGAACCCTACCTCAAAGTGCTACAGTGGGATGGTAAGCTCCCCTTCCGACATGAAGTTGACCCTGTCTTCACTCCCGGGGTTGTACGCGAAGAACTCAGGTGGAATATAGTTCGCGGCTATGGTAGCATACTCCGCCTCGATTAAGCGACAAGGGGGGAAGTCGTGCTCGATGAAGTTCTGCGCACACTTGGTACAGTCCTTGGTCTCGCCTGACATTTTTTAGAAAGGCGGAAAGAGAGAAAAATTGTGGGCGAGAGACTTGAGGTTGCATAAGTGGTGAGAGCGAGGAAGGAGGAATATGAAGATTCAGAATCAAATGGAAGTAAATGTGGTTGGTAAGCCGACCTATTTATAGAAAAATGCGGTAATCATGAGATTTTTCCAAACGGCGAAAGTGCGAATATCAACTTTTATTTTTTGATGCTTTGTATCCATCCCCAACCCACCGACGCTTCGTTTACTTGCAGATGGCGAGAGCCTCCGGGAGGGATCCCAGGTAATAGTGAAGCAACAACAAGTATAAGAAGTAAGACTGGAGCGAGAGCTAGGCATTCGGCAAGATAGTAAGAACGACGTGAAAGATGAAATGTAAAATACAATAGGCCTCCCGCTGGGCGAGAGACATAATAAAATGTACATTGTTTATTACATAAGCCATCTTGTAGTGCTTTTTGAGGTATCCTAAGCTCAACACTTGGCTAAGGAGGTGAAGCACACTGAGATCTTCCAGGTTAGTGGAGGGACCTCTGTGTTGAAGCCTAGGGTTAGTTTTTTGATTCCTTGTGACTGGTCAGGGGTCTGGGATTGGGAGAAGTAGGTATTGGCTACACCGTAGGGTCTGAACTCTCGTTGAGGGCTAGTTTTTGGTTCCAACGACAGACACACTTGAGGTTTCCATCTAAAACTCTAGGATCATGTTTAGTAAAATATGAGTAACTTAGATCTGATACCATATGTTGGACTCGTAGGCAACCTTAGAGGGGGTGATTAAGATTTGTAATAGATTGTTATTTTCTTTTACTAATGAGAAAGTCATGCACATCAAAAATGGAATTATTAGAGAAAATTAAATCAACATTAAGAGTAAAGAAAATCAACATTAAATTATTCTAGTACATGGTATCTATCATCCTTACTAAATAAGATTTAATTCCAACAATATTAACAAGTCCAAGATCAAACATGACATTCAAAATGAAATGAATGGATGCAAAAGATACAATCTTTTAATGCAAAGATCAATGGCAATGATTCTTACAACTTGGGTTTTCTATGCAAATTCGCACCTCAAATCGGTTAGCCCTAGAAAATCCATCCTCGGATAAGCCTCAAGCCCCTTAGATCTAAATCTAAGTCTAGTCCCCTAGCAAAGGTGAAATTCTACCCTAGATCTCCCTTGATCTACTCACCACACTTTAGACAAATTTCTCTCCCTATACCTAACCCAACCTAGTCACCACACACGAGGGGAAATCACAAAAATTATAATATTCATCGATTGACTCAAAACGAATATGAAAATACAATAAGTGATGCAAATTAGATAAAGAGAAAACTTTCTATTGCGGGTCATCCGGTTTTTCCCTAGTCCGGATAATTGGACCACCATAGCTCAAAGTTTGATCAGGAGTGCAAACAGTCAAAAAAAACACCAAATGACAAAAGACTTTTGATGTAAAAAACCCGAAAAGGGTGAAAAACCACGTGGCTGGATTTGTTCGTGCCAAAATTCATAATTTCCTTGGGGTTTACAAGAGTTTGAGATGATCTCTCTGAGGGTGACATGCCACCTCTCTGTTACAATGACAAAGTACAAAAATGAGGAAAAGAAACTAAATCCTTGGAGCCTCAATGGAAGCGCTCCGACCTTAGAAAAATTCCAAGTCCACGGAACCTCGATGAAAGCATTCCGGATTGGAAATATGGATAAGTCCGTGCAACCTCGATGGAAGATTTCCGGCCTGAAAATTTGGTTACGGTGGGGAAAATCTCCAAGTCCATAGAGCCTTTGCGCTAGAAGGGCATCAAACAAAATTACTGAATAGAGATCGACCTAAGTCTACGATCTCGCCAGAAAACCTCAGAGGTCCTTCTAGCCTTTTGTGTTGTTGTGTTCAAATGAAGACATGGGGGCCTATTTATAGTTTTTAAGGGATACAATGGTAATTGGGTCGGGGAGGAATTCATGCTGGTGAATGTCATCGCTCCGTTTTGGTTGTAAGACCCTCCCTTTTTTTTTCTTTTTATGACACCGGGGTCTTAGGCCCAAAACCGCCGTTTTGTGGTGACTCCTTCACGCCATGAAGGGTCATCACCACGAAGCGCCGATTCTGCCGGCCAATTCGATCACAGAAAAGTAGCATAATGAAGTAAATGTAAACTATCAGTCCACAGAGAATCACATGTCATAATAAATATAACTCCACGAAGGGAGTGTCCACAAAAAATAAACATCAGAGTAGCAAAAACGGGCTTAAGCCCGGTACATCAAGTCCTCACTACAAAAGATCACTCATGCGGAAGCAGAAAGACTACTCAAGGTCGAGACTCACGGTCCCGGCTGTGTGAACTCCGGAGCTATTCTGCCCCACCACCAAGCGCACTGGTCTCTGGGGCTGCTCCTCCATGCTGGTCTCCACGATCCCCTAAATGATGCGGTTCGAAAACCGTTAGTCTAAAAGACTAAGTCCTATCATCCCCCGCCCCTTCCCCCACGACTCCTAGGCACCGAGCAGAGAGGAAGAAAGGGGAGGACTTGAAGGTGGAGAATATCAAAAAGCAGATGGTAGTGGACCTATACTAGCAATTCTATAACATGTATGGACTATAAGCTGAAATATGAAAAGTAACCTTCACTTATGTGAAAACACATAAGCCAAGGGGTCTTCTGCAAGGCTCCCATCATATAAAAAGTCCCATACCAATTTATACGTTGGGGTGTCAGATATCAAACAGCAGTAAATATATATATCAAAATTAACCTTAATTTATAAACTTGCCCACACAAGCTTATAAATCAAGGGGTCGTTTTGCAGGTCCTAAAGTATAAGCGTCCCATTCCACTTATACTTTAGGTGTCAGGTTTAAATGAATCGATTATGCTATGACATGCAAGTGGGTATGATGGATCATGCAAGTGCAACACACACACCCGACTCTGTGCACACAGACCTTTAGTTCCCCCTTTCTGGAGCCGTAACCTCCCAGGATACCTCCGTAGTGGCAGACGGAAGCGGTGGGTTGGGCCTCGCCCACCTCTAAACCAGTAAAGCACTACCGGTCAGACCTATCGTATGCCTCAACGCTTGGTGCACGAAGCGGACTCCTGCGTACTCTTGCCGGCTGGCGCACCGGACTTCTGTTGGCGAAGTGCTAACCACACTTGCCGAGTCAACGTATTGACATCGGTGCATCGACCCTCCAATACCGAAGACCCACCACCTTAATTTCCTTTCCTTTTATGCACATGCAAATTTAGCGTAATCAAAACCCGAGCCGAAGCTCCCCGGACCAACACGTCCGTCACAAACAATCGAGCCGAAGCTCCCCGGACCCAAAGTCCGTCTTTTAACCATCCGAGCCGAAGCTCCCAGCTAACTTCCGGTGCTAACAGTGTTTGTGAATTGTGCAACCCTAATTACTAAGTTACTCTTTTCAGCTTGTTAAAACAGTTTACGTTAACCCAGGACTGCCCCCGGTATTCCCTGTGAAGGGCTCTCAAGGGGCACTAGGAACTGTGTTGGGATTACGCCCAGCATTCCCTTTCGCAAGGTACTTATTTTGTTATTGGTTGATTCCCTTACCCATTACTTCCTCATGTTACGATAGGCTAATCCTAAGGTGACTTGACTCCACTCACCTCGGGGGGACGATCTTTCGTCGGACCCGAGCGCCTCTAAACCCTAGCCAAAACAACTCCCTACTCACTTTATCTTCCAATGATACATCTAACTCTATTATCCTTTCCAGCAACCCAACATAAACCCAACACATGTGCTCTAATTCAAATCTCAAATGATTTCCTGATGTTTGCTAAATGCAGACCACTTAAGCTATATGACCCGTAAAAAGGGAAGTACATGAAATACTCATCCAGTACCCTTATGATAATTATTAGAGGGCTAAAAAGACATTTGAAGCATAAATCCAGAAATTCATAATTTTCCTAATTTGTCTGATAATTAATTTATTTATTCTAGTGTCCCAAAAGGCGCAGGTTTGAACATGAAGTACCATTTTCAGACAAGATAATAATCCACTAAATTTATGATAATTACAAAATGCCTAATCAACTCTAAATCCTAAGTCTTCCAATTTTTCAGCAAGGTTTAGGCCTTTAAACTTAATTTCAAAGATGCCCCATAAAAAGTCATTTTAAAAGATTCTATAGTAATAATACCTCCAAAAATTCAGAGAAAATTCAGGGATGATTGTGATGGCCCACAAGTGCCCTAGAAAAAGTTTCATAATTTATCATTTGGAAATAGGGCTATATTTGATTTTCTTATGAACTTTCTAATTTAAGGGTTAATGAACAAAGTATGCTAATCAGTCATCAAATATTTCCACAAATATTCTCACATGATAACATTGAGCTAAAAACACTATGCAGCAAGTTTCATGATTTTTCAGTAAGTAATGGGCTCTTGCAAGAATTATTTAATATGTAATCAAAATAAACACTTGTGAAGTAGATGCCCTAAATAGATATCCAAAACTTCTAACAAAATTCATACGAGATTATTATAGCCTAAAACTAACTCTGCCCATGTTTCATACCCTTTCTATGGGCAGTGAGACCACAATAGCCAAATTATTAATTAGGGCAATACTATTGATTACAAATGAAGTGCTACAAATATTGATCAAAATTCCTCAAGTAAATTATCAGAGGCTCAAAATACCCTAATCCCCTCACTACCCAAATTTGGTTAAGTTTCAAGGTGTTTAGCTAACCTAAACCTACACTACAAGTTTTAGGTCCTAAGCTAGGGTTAGGGTTTTGGGGACCCTATGTAACAGCCCAAAGTTCTGAAACAGGCAAATTTGGGTGACACGGCCTGGGACACGGGCGTGTCCCAGGGCGTGTCAGGTGACACGGCCTGCGACACGGGCGTGTCGCAGGGCGTGTCGGGTTGTGTCGACGATTGGGGTTTGTCTCGACGATTTTTCTTTGGTCTCGACGATTCGTCGAGATGAGGCACACGGCCCAGGACACGGGCGTGTCCAAGGCCGTGTCGCATGCTCGACGAATTTTGCTCGACGATCGTCGAGTGTCGAGAAGTGGGTGTCGAGTGCTGAACACGGCCTGTGACACGGGCGTGTCACAGGGCGTGTCAAATCAGGCGACGAACTCAGCCCGCCGAGAGAATTCGACAGGGCGTGTCTTTGTGCCGTGTCGGGGCACACGGCCTGGGACACGGGCGTGTCACAGGCCGTGTGAAGTCTCGGGATGATTTGGGATTTTTTTCCCCAGGTACACGGCCACAGACACGGGCGTGTCCCGTGGGCGTGTCACTGGTTTGGAAGTCGGTTGACCACCGCTTGAGGCACACGGCCAGGCACACGGCCGTGTTCGAGGCCGTGTCGGGTCAAAATGTGTGTTTTTGGCAGAATCGTGGCCGTCCATTTCTTCAGTCTGGATCCAAGGGCTGAAAGCTCTTCTTCTTTTTCCTTAAGGGCCGAAGTCAGAGATGTATTTCTCATATTCTTTAGCCTTCATCTTTCTTCAAGAGAGAGAAAGAGAGAGAGAAAGGAGGAGGAAGAAGGGAAGGGGGCTGCTGTTGGTGGTGCTGTGGTTTACCGGCGAGAGGTCCGAAGCCAGCGTTGCGGAGGGAACGCTCTTGCGAGTCTTGCAAGCAAGCTTTCAAGCCATGGCACCGAAACGATCGTCAAGGGTAACGACTTTTCTTCCTAGCCATGTGAAGGCTTCTGTTTTGGCATATCTTTTGATTCCCCCACCAAGCGGTGGCTGCTTTTGGGAGTCATTTAGGTGGATGCTTGAAATCCCCTTGGTATTGCATATAGATCCGGAAATGAGTACGGAATAGGCATGCTGTGTGAAGCCCATCTGGACAGGTTGGTCTGGATTGGTGATGTTGCATACGAACCGGAGAAGACTCCGTGATAAACGTGTAGTGTTAAGGAGTCTACGGGTTATGCCTGCGAAAAGGAGTAGCAGGAAGTACTGGGGTGGTAGCCCAGGAAAATAGCCTTGTGCTGCTTTTGGGTCCAACCTGTGGATGAGGCACAGGAAGTACTGGTGGGACCAGGAAAGGCCCTTTTTGTGATGCTTGATGTCATAGGGTGTCCACCTGTGGAGTGAGTCACAGGAAGTACTGGTGTGCCCAGGAAAGACCCCTGACATTTGTAATTTGCGGTGTCCACCTGTGACGGGAATTACAGGAAGTACTGGTGCGCCCAGGAAAGACCCGCTCTCGCCGTGAGGAAATGGGTATCGTGAATTACCCAGGCTTGAATGCCAGGAACAGGATTGGTGAGACCGACCCGCGCCTTTGATATAGCCATGAGTACGCTGCACGCGGAAAGGGCAAGGCGATTTGAGCAACGGGGGGGTGGAGGATCCGACCTGCGCTATGTCCGTCTGACGTGAGACCAAAAGTGCGGTCTGTTGGAGCGCATAGCAAGAGTCTTCGGCCTGCGCGCCATGACACAAAGGGGGGCTACGGGCCATCCCGGTGTCCGAGGACTAACTCCGGCTGCACGCCATGGAGTAAATGCTCAAGAGTGTTACCGTTGGGTGATAACCCTGATACGGTGGTGGGCAAGAGGTTGCCAGAACACCAAGAATGTGCCCTGAGTGCACGGACCGTTGGGCCGGGCGGCGAACGGTTGTGATGGCTTGTGTGCGTGAAAGCACCTTTGATGATATAGCTTGCCATACTTGTGCTATGATATGCCTGCAGGGAAAATACCGCTGCCCCGAGAGGAGGGGTAGGGTCGTTATAATTTGGTCAGCTGAACGCTGACCGTTGCTTTTGTTTGCCACCGTTGGGTGGATTGTCCTTGCACAGGTGCTGGAGAGCCGAGCGGGTCGCATAGAGGTTGATGCTCCTGCTGGTGCTGTTGCTACTGCTAGCCCTCGAAGGCTAATGTTCTTTTGAGTGTTTTCTTTTTGTGGCCGGCCTGCGCGCCAATATGTTTAGGCCACTGCATGAAAGCCCTGTAAGGCCATAAGGCCAAGACTTTATACATGTTGTAAGACATTCCTATCTCTATATAAAATGTGGGGTTTATATTTGGACATTCATGAGGAGTTCTAGTAGTTCAGGCTTCCGCTAGAATGTTTATGATAGGTGCGATGCGCTGCTCTGGTATCATCCTGTACCTTCACCGACTGTTTTGTGGTATATCCTGTGGGGCCCCGGCCGGACCTTCTAGAATATATCATATGAACGGATGGGGTTGTTACATTTTTGGTATCAGTTGTCTTGGTCTTTCCCTCTCGAAGTCGTGGCCGACTTCTTTTGTGGGGTGGCGCGCACGTGGTTGTGCACACCAAAGTCTACGATTGAACTCCTGAATGTCCATGATAGGAATGCATTTTGTATGTTTGAGGAACCTGCGTGTTCCTATTTTGTGTTGTTTGCTTGGGTACGACCGCTAATGTGTGTGTCTTGTCCACCTTTAGGTGACACGGAGTGGAGCTGGGCAGTCTGAGCCCCAGCGTTCCGATGAAAGTACGGCACCAGCTGCAGTGCCTACACCTCCACCGTCTGCAGAACATGTCCGTTTAGTTGCGGAGGCCTTGTTTACTATGATCCAAGGTCAGCCACCGAGGCAAGAACAAGCGGCTGTGAGGACAGAACATGTGGTGGCAGGGCCTGAACCTGTCGTGGAAGTGGTTCCTCGAGCGGCTGAGAAGCAGCTAACACGGTTTATGAGTTTCCATCCGCCTACGTTTTCGGGAGCGGGAACCCCGACGCAGGCTGAGGATTGGTTGTCGCGCGTCAAGCGAGTGATGACGGCGATAGGCACGGCGGAACATCAGAAGGTTACCTTAGCCACCTTCTTGCTTGAAGGAGAAGCGCGTTTATGGTGGGATGAGGTGGAGCTGCATCATTTGGCGGGTCGTCCGTTAACCCAAGTGTCGATGGAAGAATTCTCCCGGCTCTTCCTAGCGAAGCACCTTCCTGTGGCTCAACGGATAGCCATGGAAAATGAATTCCAACGGTTGACTCAAGGTGATGGCAGTGTTGACGCGTACCTGCATGAGTTTACTCGCTTGGGGCGGTATGCGGGTTCGATTTTTGCTGATGAGCAGAGGAAGACTAATAGGTTCTATGAAGGACTGAGGGACGAGTTGAGGTTCCTTGTGTCTAGTTCGGTGAACCAGGGTTTCCAAGCGTTGGTTGACACTGCGACCGCGTTGGAAAAAGATATGAAGAGGGTGCAGGGGAAGAGAGCGTTGGTAATGACGCAGCCAGAGTGGAAGGCGCCCCGATCGGGAAAGTCATTTTATAAGAAGAGATGGTGCAAGAAGTCCAAGTCTAGTGGACAAGCTCCTTCATCAGTTGCATCGGGAGCAACATCAGGGGCAACCTCTAAGCCAGAAACTCGTACCTGCTTCAATTGTGGTCGGATGGGGCATATTGCGCGAGATTGTCGGATGCCGCCAAAGAGTGAAAAGAAGGCGGGAGCATCTTATGCGGAGAAAGGAAAAGCGGTGGTGGATTCTTCTGCCTCGCAAGCGCAACCCCGGGTCTACAATCTTGGCCTGCAGGAGGCCATCAAGCAGAGTGACGTGGTCACAGGTATGAGTTTAGTTTTGCATATGCTATTGTTTGTATGCTTAGCTTAGTACCCCTATGTTTGTGGTTTGTGTGTGTGACATGTTTGTCATAGGCTTTGTGATGGTTCGGGACACGCTGGCGCGAGCACTGTTTGATACAGGTGCATCGCATTCTTTTCTGTCGAGTGAGTTTCTTACGCGGCTTGGGATACCCAGTCGTGCAAAGGCAGATAGCGTCAGAGTGGTGTTGCCGAATGGTTGTTGGATGCTTGCGGATCAAGCTTGCGATGTGGCGGTTCAAGTAGGAAGTCGGGATTTTTGTTTATCCGCATTTGTTTTGCCAATCTCGGAATTCGATGTGATTTTTGGGATGGATTGGCTTGCGGAGCAGCATGCTATGATCGATTGCCAGTCCAAAGAAATCACGTTGGGCCAGAATACCGAACAGGAGACCAAGTTCGCGGGTATGCGAGGAGTAGGCGGGACGTTGATGTCTGCACTCCAGGTAGTCAAAGCTGTTCGGAAGGGTGCGGAGTGTTACTTTGCACTAATTCAGGCTGTTGGCCTAAGGCCACTTTGTGTGAGGTTCCGATTGTGGCAGAATTTGCTGATGTGTTTCCCGCAGATCTCCCTGGGCTACCACCCCAGCGGGAGATTGACTTCACAATTGAGTTGGTGCCAGGTGCGAAACCAGTGGCCCGTTCGCCATATCGCGTTGCGCCTAAAGAGATGGCGGAGTTGAAGGTTCAACTACAAGAAATGTTAGAGCAAGGCTATATCCGCCCAAGTATGTCACCTTGGAGCGCGCCTGTGCTTTTTGTAAAGAAGAAAGATGGTGGGTTACGGTTGTGTATAGACTACCGTGAATTGAATAAGCTGACTGAGAAGAATAAGTATCTGATACCTCGGATTGATGAATTATTTGATCAGCTAGTGGGCTCGACCGTCTATTCAAAGTTGGACCTGAAGTCTGGTTATTACCAGTTAAGGATTCGGGAAGGTGACATTCCCAAAACCGCATTTGGAACGCGTTATGGGCACTATGAGTTCACAGTCATGCCCTTTGGATTGTGTAATGCGCCTTCGGTGTTTATGGATTTGATGCACCGTATTTTTCGTGAGTACCTGGATCTGTTTGTGATAGTGTTCATTGATGATATCCTGGTGTACTCAAAGTCCAAAGCGGAGCATGAGATTCATTTGCGGTTAGTGTTGAACACGTTGAGGCAAAATCAGCTCTATGCCAAGTTCTCGAAGTGCGAGTTTTGGCTATCGTCAGTGGCATTTTTGGGCCATGTGGTGAGTGGAGCGGGCATTGCAGTGGATCCAGCGAAGATAAAAGCCATACAAGAATGGCCAATATTGTCTTCCGTGGCCGAGGTCAGGAGTTTCCTTGGACTTGCGGGCTACTATAGAAGATTTGTGGAGAACTTCTCGCGGATCGCTTTGCCGCTAACCACACTGACGCGAAAGGATCAGAAGTTCGTTTGGACGCCAGAGTGCGCACGAGCTTTTGAAGAGCTGAAGGTTCGGTTGACCACGGCGCCGGTGTTGTCTTCGCCATGTGGCACCGATGGGTTTGTAATATATAGTGATGCTTCAGGAAGCGGTTTAGGCTGCGTTCTTCTGCAGAGCGGAAAGGTGATTGCTTATGGCTCACGCCAGCTGAAGGTGCACGAGCGAAACTATCCCGTCCATGATTTGGAACTAGCGGCGGTGATTTTTGCACTTAAGTTGTGGCGGCACTACCTTTATGGAGTGAAGGTGGAGATCTATACCGATCATAAGAGCCTAAAGTATCTATTGGAGCAGAAAGAGTTGAACATGCGACAACGAAGGTGGTTGGAGTTCCTTGGGGACTACACTTTCGAGATTCACTATACACCCGGGAAGGGAAATGTTGTCGCGGATGCCTTAAGTCGGCGGGTTCCGGCTAGAGCGAATTGGTTACAAAGGCATGAGGAACGTCTTATCCAGGAATTGGAGGCATTGGAGATCTATTGTGTTGACAAGAATTCCACTACCAGTGCATGTTTGAACTGGACCGAGGTGCAATGTGACCTTGCGGACCGAGTTCGACGGGCAACGGAGTTGGATGAAGATCTCTTGCGCTATGTGACTGAAGGGCCAGAAGGCAAGTTCACCTGGATTGACGGTCTTTTGCGAAAAGAAGGGCGATTGTGCGTCCCAAATGTGGGGAAACTGAGGGAAGAACTGATGTATGAAGCACATTATACGAAGTATTCCATTCACCCCGGGAGCACAAAGATGTTCAACGATATGAAAAAGCTCTTTTGGTGGCCAGGGCTCAAGAAAGATATTGCCCTTTATGTGGCCAAATGCCAAACATGTGCGATGGTGAAGTCTGAATGCCAAAAGCCGGGCGGTTATTTGAAGTCACTACCGATCCCAGTGTGGAAATTTGATGATATTTCCATGGATTTTGTTCATGGATTACCAAGATCGCAGCGAGGAAATGATTCCATTTGGGTGATAGTTGACCGGCTAACAAAAGTAGCACATTTTCTCCCGAACAGGCGGGAGGATTCAGTTGAAAGTTTGGCAAAGTTATACGTTGATCAGATTGTGCGACTTCACGGTGTTCCTCGAAGCATCGTAAGTGATCGAGATGGGCGATTTACGTCTAATGATTGGAGACTCGTTCACCGACTGTTGGGCACGAAATTGACCTTCAGTACGGCCTTTCATCCCCAAACGGATGGCCAAACTGAACGTACCAACAGAACAATGGAGGACATGCTCCGAATGTGCGCCCTTGACTTCGGAAAGAAATGGGAAGATCATCTCGATATGGTCGAGTTTGCATATAATAACAGCTACCAGGCAAGTATTGGGATGGCACCATATGAAGCCCTATATGGAAGGAAGTGTCGTACCCCCTTGGCTTGGGTAGAAGCGGGTGAAGCCCGGGTTGTTAAACCAAATGAGCTTGATGAAGCAAACTCAACCATTCGGACGATTCGAGAGAGATTGCTGATTGCTCAAGATCGACAAGCGAAGTACTACAACGCCAAGCACCGGAACGTTGAGTTTGCGGTTGGCGATTGGGTCTACTTGAAGATCAAGCCATTCAAAGGTGTCTCCAGGATTCGACGATTGAAAAAGTTGAGTCCAAGGTATTTGGGTCCCTTTGAAGTGGTTGAGCGAATTGGCGAAGCAGCTTATCGGCTAGCTCTATCGGCGGACTTGGCTGGGTTACATGATGTCTTTCACATTTCGGTGCTTCGGAAGGCCGTGAAAGATCCAGCTCAAGTGATCGCGGATGATCGGGTGCCGGTGGAGTATGGGCTAACGACGAGAGTTAGACCCATTCAGATCGAAGATCGAGCCGAGAAACAGTTGCGGAACAAGACGGTCGGTATGGTGAAAGTCCGATGGGACAACTGCGGCCGTGAAGAACTGACATGGGAGCGTGAGCAGACCATGCGAGAAGAGTTCCCTGAGCTGTTTGTGTAAGTTGTAGCGAAAAAGTTGTAACATTAAATTTTATATGTTGTACCCTTTTTCTTGCTGGTTTCTGTTGCTTTCCTGTCTCCAAATTTCGAGGACGAAATTTCTTGTAGGAGGGGAGGATTGTAACAGCCCAAAGTTCTGAAACAGGCAAATTTGGGTGACACGGCCTGGGACACGGGCGTGTCCCAGGGCGTGTCAGGTGACACGGCCTGCGACACGGGCGTGTCGCAGGGCGTGTCGGGTTGTGTCGACGATTGGGGTTTGTCTCGACGATTTTTCTTTGGTCTCGACGATTCGTCGAGATGAGGCACACGGCCCAGGACACGGGCGTGTCCAAGGCCGTGTCGCATGCTCGACGAATTTTGCTCGACGATCGTCGAGTGTCGAGAAGTGGGTGTCGAGTGCTGAACACGGCCTGTGACACGGGCGTGTCACAGGGCGTGTCAAATCAGGCGACGAACTCAGCCCGCCGAGAGAATTCGACAGGGCGTGTCTTTGTGCCGTGTCGGGGCACACGGCCTGGGACACGGGCGTGTCACAGGCCGTGTGAAGTCTCGGGATGATTTGGGATTTTTTTCCCCAGGTACACGGCCACAGACACGGGCGTGTCCCGTGGGCGTGTCACTGGTTTGGAAGTCGGTTGACCACCGCTTGAGGCACACGGCCAGGCACACGGCCGTGTTCGAGGCCGTGTCGGGTCAAAATGTGTGTTTTTGGCAGAATCGTGGCCGTCCATTTCTTCAGTCTGGATCCAAGGGCTGAAAGCTCTTCTTCTTTTTCCTTAAGGGCCGAAGTCAGAGATGTATTTCTCATATTCTTTAGCCTTCATCTTTCTTCAAGAGAGAGAAAGAGAGAGAGAAAGGAGGAGGAAGAAGGGAAGGGGGCTGCTGTTGGTGGTGCTGTGGTTTACCGGTGAGAGGTCCGAAGCCAGCGTTGCGGAGGGAACGCTCTTGCGAGTCTTGCAAGCAAGCTTTCAAGCCATGGCACCGAAACGATCGTCAAGGGTAACGACTTTTCTTCCTAGCCATGTGAAGGCTTCTGTTTTGGCATATCTTTTGATTCCCCCACCAAGCGGTGGCTGCTTTTGGGAGTCATTTAGGTGGATGCTTGAAATCCCCTTGGTATTGCATATAGATCCGGAAATGAGTACGGAATAGGCATGCTGTGTGAAGCCCATCTGGACAGGTTGGTCTGGATTGGTGATGTTGCATACGAATCGGAGAAGACTCCGTGATAAACGTGTAGTGTTAAGGAGTCTACGGGTTATGCCTGCGAAAAGGAGTAGCAGGAAGTACTGGGGTGGTAGCCCAGGAAAATAGCCTTGTGCTGCTTTTGGGTCCAACCTGTGGATGAGGCACAGGAAGTACTGGTGGGACCAGGAAAGGCCCTTTTTGTGATGCTTGATGTCATAGGGTGTCCACCTGTGGAGTGAGTCACAGGAAGTACTGGTGTGCCCAGGAAAGACCCCTGACATTTGTAATTTGCGGTGTCCACCTGTGACGGGAATTACAGGAAGTACTGGTGCGCCCAGGAAAGACCCGCTGTCGCCGTGAGGAAATGGGTATCGTGAATTACCCAGGCTTGAATGCCAGGAACAGGATTGGTGAGACCGACCCGCGCCTTTGATATAGCCATGAGTACGCTGCACGCGGAAAGGGCAAGGCGATTTGAGCAACGGGGGGGTGGAGGATCCGACCTGCGCTATGTCCGTCTGACGTGAGACCAAAAGTGCAGTCTGTTGGAGCGCATAGCAAGAGTCTTCGGCCTGCGCGCCATGACACAAAGGGGGGCTACGGGCCATCCCGGTGTCCGAGGACTAACTCCGGCTGCACGCCATGGAGTAAATGCTCAAGAGTGTTACCGTTGGGTGATAACCCTGATACGGTGGTGGGCAAGAGGTTGCCAGAACACCAAGAATGTGCCCTGAGTGCACGGACCGTTGGGCCGGGCGGCGAACGGTTGTGATGGCTTGTGTGCGTGAAAGCACCTTTGATGATATAGCTTGCCATACTTGTGCTATGATATGCCTGCAGGGAAAATACCGCTGCCCCGAGAGGAGGGGTAGGGTCGTTATAATTTGGTCAGCTGAACGCTGACCGTTGCTTTTGTTTGCCACCGTTGGGTGGATTGTCCTTGCACAGGTGCTGGAGAGCCGAGCGGGTCGCATAGAGGTTGATGCTCCTGCTGGTGCTGTTGCTACTGCTAGCCCTCGAAGGCTAATGTTCTTTTGAGTGTTTTCTTTTTGTGGCCGGCCTGCGCGCCAATATGTTTAGGCCACTGCATGAAAGCCCTGTAAGGCCATAAGGCCAAGACTTTATACATGTTGTAAGACATTCCTATCTCTATATAAAATGTGGGGTTTATATTTGGACAGTCATGAGGAGTTCTAGTAGTTCAGGCTTCCGCTAGAATGTTTATGATAGGTGCGATGCGCTGCTCTGGTATCATCCTGTACCTTCACCGACTGTTTTGTGGTATATCCTGTGGGGCCCCGGCCGGACCTTCTAGAATATATCATATGAACGGATGGGGTTGTTACACCCTACCATTTTCACAATTTGCTAATATTTTTAACAGAGGGTTTTATATATCCTAGGAACCTCCTTGCAAAATTTGGAGTTCATCCAAGGTGTTTAGGACTCATACCCTTCACAAGGCCAAAAGGTCCCTCCTTAGGGTTTGACCTAGGAACTTAGGGCAAATCTATTCCTCTCTATCCCATATTCCATGGGGAGGTGACAAGTGCTATAACAAGTCAGTGACCCAAATTTCAGTCTCTGTTGAGGTGATTTGGTCACTCAAAATCAAAAGTGCACCTTTTGACCAAAATGCCCATATTAAGGTATAGTTAGGGTTGGGTCAAAACCTATTCAAAACACATCCAAATTAAATGAAATTTTATACAGATACCTAAATTGAACCCAGGGACCACTCACCAAAATTTGGGAGGGTTTTGAGGTGTTTAGGGCACCTATTTAATTTATTTAATAATTATTAAATGTTTATAAAAACTATAGAAATAGTTTCTCCAAAAATTCCCATTTTTGGACAGGCCCTAGGTTTAGCTAGGATAGACTCCCCATAACAATTTCAACTGATTTGGGCTAGGGATGAAGTGTGGGCACTCAGTTTAATGACTGCCTAGCCCTAAGGGTATGTCCCACCAAAATGGGTGCCCTGATCAAACCAGGAGCCTAAATTGGTTCAAACCAATTTTAAAATAAAGTAGACAGAAAGGGATACAAATCATGTGTTGATAATTTCCTCATACAGAGCCTCTAACTATTTTTAAATATTTAAAACATTAAATGACAAAATTGTGACAGAATGAAATAAATATAATTAATTTCCTATAGTTTAATCCTGATGCAGCACGAATCTTGGCGCAGGGATCAACGGCATCTGGTCATCGTCTTCGTTGAGCCGACGGCTGCGATTCGTCCCGCCTGGAGCGATTTCCAAGCCTTGCCGCCGGCGATCCAGCCCCTTCCCCGGCCGGCCACCGCCACCAACACCTCCGTTGAGGTGGTGGCTATCGCCAGGCGGCGGCTCTGCCGCCGGAGAGGAGTTTTCCGGCGGTTATAGCAAGAGGAATTCTTGCCGAAACCATGAGGAATCCTGGATTTGATCGGGCTCAATTGAGCCCGAAACTTAAACCTTAAGAGTCCTAAGATCTACCCGCGAGTTAAGGAGAGGAGGAGGACCTTCCTGGCGGCCTGGATGCGAGAGGAGCGGCGGGATGCCATTGACGACGGCGGCGGCGCTCGGCTTCTGCAACAGCACAGTGGAATGGCTCGTCTCCTCCAGGTAAACGCTCTAAAGTGATCCGCTTGGCCCCCTGATGGTGTTTAAATGGCAAATGGGGGAGAGGGGAGGCTGGTTCTTCAATGACCATTAACACCATTAAAGGTGTGGCTCGGGTAGAGTGGAGGGGGGGCTGAACCCATCCCTTGGTGGCCGGGAAACGGCTGGAATCAACTCCTCTCCCCTAGAGGAGTTGATTGCAGCCATAAATGGTGGCTGTTAGCCTCCCTTGGCCGGCCTTCCACTTCCCCTTCCTCTTCCTCAATTTCTCTCTCCTCCATTATCATGGAGGGGAGCTCCTTTCTCTCTCCTAGTCACCTCGGGTTGACTAGTCAACCTCACAAGCTAAATGCAGCCCACTTGATTATGATGGTCATGAGGGTGGGGTTAGCCTAAGGGAGAAGTGGCTTGGGCTTGGGTTAGCCCTTTTTGGGCTAGGTTTGACTTGACCTAAATGAGGGTTGACCTGGGCCAATTTGACCATCTGGGTTGACCCCATTGGGTTTTCAGTGGCCCATTGGCTTCCCCTAAGGTCTAGGGTTACTTGGATAGGGTTGGTTGGGCCTCTTGGTGGTCTCCTGTCCCTTGGCAAGGGCATTTTGACCATCTAGGGCTAGAGTTGACTTGGGTCAACATGACCAATTGGGTTGACCCCTATGGGTCCTGGGTGACCCATTGGATTCCCCTAGGGTCTAGGTAGGGTTATGTAGGGTTACCCTGCCCTCTGGAGGTCACATACCCTTAGTAAGGGCACTTTGACCAGATTAGGGGCTTGAGTTGACTTGGGTCAACCTGGCCCCTAGGGCTGACCCCAATGTGTCCTTAGTAACCCATTGACCTCACTTTAGGGTTAGGAGGGCATAGGTGGGGTCCTCTAGGCTAGGAGTAGGTCAGTTGACCCTAAGTAGGCTAGTTTGACCCATTTAGGGCTAGGGTTGACCTTGGTCAACTGGGCCTCTTGGGTTGACCCTAATGGGTCCTTTTGGCTCTAATGGGCCTCCAAGGTATTAGGGGTGTTGTGGTAGGGTCTTGGGGTTAAGGTGTAGCCCATGGTCATCCTAAACCATTGTTCAGAGTTCTACTATTTGCAGACCATGATGATTTTCCACATTTTGTCTCCTATCTCTTGGCCCATTTCTGGCTTCCTAGGGTTTGTCATGACCTAGTCATGGACAAAACCACTCCTAGGGGTCTAGTTGGAAATGGGATGTTACAAATCCCAATAAACAAAACAAAGATTTCGTCCCCGAAATCAAGGTTGGGCCTACGGGACTTACTACCGAAGGAAAGAGCCTTGTAACATCCCATCATGACGCCTTGTTTGTTAAATTAGGTTTTACGGGAAAACTTAGATCTAAGACCATTTCGCCCAATCGGCAAACCAAGATCCCAATAAACAAGGATAAGCCCCCAATAAACAAAAGATAAGCCTCTATCTGCCTAGAGCAGCCCTTAGTAAATTTAAAGCAGGAAAAATAAATTAACATCTTGAGGGGTCTGAGAGGTATACCTGACTGAATAGCTCGGGGTATCTTTGTCGCATCAGGTCCTGCGGCTCCCAGGTATGCTCCTCCTGGCCGTGGTTCCTCCACAGGACCTTGACTAGTGGGACCTTCTTGCGTCGCAAGACCCGTACTCCTCGGTCGTCGATCCTCACTGGCTCCAAACGAACCGACCGGTCTGAAGCTACCGGCCCTTCGGTGGTCAAAATCTGCTGCTCCGGGCGTAGCAGAGCCCTCCTCAACGAAGAAATATGGAAGACGTCGTGCAGCGCTTCCAGCTCTGGTGGTAACTCCAGCCGGTAGGCTAGGGGTCCGATCCGCTCCAGGATCCTATAAGGGCCCATGTACCTAGGGCTGAGCTTCTTCCTCCGACCATGCACCCGCGAGACTCCATGCATGGGCCGGATCTTCAGAAACACCCGGTCCCCCACCTGGAACTCCACCTGCCGATGCCGAGCGTCATAGTACTTAGCCTGTCTGCTCTGCGCCTCTAGCATCCTATCTCTGATCAGCCTCACCTGTGCCTCGGTGTCTTCAACAAACTCTGATCCCAACACCTTCGGATCTTCGTTCTGAACCCAAGAAAGCGGGGTCCGGCATCTCCTCCCGTACAAGGCTTTGTAAGGCGCCATCCTGATGCTGGACTGGTAGCTGTTGTTATAGGAGAACTCGACCAGGGGTAAGAGTTTCTCCCACGGTTCCCCGCGGTCCAAAATGCATAGCCTCAAGAGGTCTTCCAGCGTTCGGTTGGTGCGTTCTGTCTGCCCGTCTGTCTGGGGATGAAATGCAGTGCTGAAGGTCAATCGCGTGCCTAAGTAAGCTTGCACGGATCTCCACTCCCTGGAGGTGAACCGGCCATCCCGATCCGACACTATCGTCCTGGGCACGCCATGATAACGAATGAACTGCTCCACAAACTTCCGCACCAGTACACCCACTGAATCGTCCTTCCTGATCGGTATAAATCGAGCCACCTTGGTCAACCGATCAACGATTACCCAGATCGAGTCGTTCCCTGTCCGAGACCGGGGAAGCCCATGTATGAAGTCCATGGCTATGTCATCAAACTTCCACTCCGGCACCGGGAGTGGCTGCAATAATCCTGCGGGGTTCCTGCACTCCGCCTTCACTAGCTGACATGCCTCACAATGGGTCACGAAGTAAGTGACATCCTTCTTCATGCCCGGCCAGAACATAGTCTTCTCCAAATCAGCCGTCATCTTTGTGATCCCCGGGTGTACAGAATACCGGCTGCAGTGCGCCTCCGTCATAATATCCTCCCGGATCTGGCCTCCCTCCGGTATATACACCCGTCCTCTGAAGCACACCAGGTCGTCCCTCAGTGTGTAATCTCCTGTAGTGCCTGCCTCCAGAGCTTGGAAGATGGGCTCTAACTTGGCATCCTGCCTCTGTCCTTCTCTGACCCGGTCTCTGATGTCATCGGTAACGCCTATCGCGGCCAAGTACTCCTCATAGAGCTCAGGATCATCAGACGATACCAGAGTAATGTACATGTCCTCTAGTCTCTGCAGCAGCTCCATAGACATCAACTGAGGCTCTGCTCCTGCTGTGGCAGCTCTCCTACTCAGTGCATCCGCTACCACGTTCGCCTTCCCCGGGTGGTAATGCATCTCATACTGATAGTCAGATAGAAACTCCACCCACCGCCTCTGCCTGATGTTCAATTCCTTCTGCGTGTCCACGTACTTAAGGTTTTTATGATCGGAGTATATATCACAGTGGACTCCATAAAGGTAGTGTCGCCATATCTTCAGTGCGAATACAACTGCTCCCATCTCCAGGTCATGCACTGGATAGTTCTTCTCATGGGTCTTCAGCTGGCGGGAGGCATAAGCTATGACGTGTCCGTTCTGCATCAGTACTGCTCCCATCCCCTGATATGATGCGTCGGTGTAGACCTGAAATCCCTCCCTCCCCGAGGGGAGTGTAAGAATGGGAGCCGAGGTTAGCCGATCCTTCAGCTCCTGGAAAGCTGTCTTGCACTGCGGGGTCCACACGAACGGTACCTCCTTCTTCGTCAAGGATGTGAGCGGGTGGGCGATTCGAGAGAATCCCTCCACGAACTTCCGGTAGTAACCGGAAAGTCCTAGAAAACTCCATACGTCGGTGGCTGTCTTCAGCTGCGGCCAATCCGAAATAGCCTGAATCTTTGCCGGGTCCACCGCCAGCCCGGCTCCGCTGATAATGTGGCCTAAGAAAGCCACCTCCTTCAGCCAGAACTGACACTTGCTGAACTTCGCATAAAGGCGATGCTCCCGCAGTCTCTCCAAGGTCAGTGCCAGATGTCGTGTGTGCTCCTCCTCCGTCTTAGAATAGATAAGGATGTCGTCTATGAATACTATGACGAACACATCCAAATAAGCCTCGAAGACCCGGTTCATGAGGCTCATAAATGCCGACGGAGCATTCGTGAGCCCGAAGGGCATCACGATGAACTCATACAATCCATATCTGCTACTAAAGGCCGTCTTCGGAATATCCTCCTCCTGGATCTGCAGCTGGTAGTAGCCTGACCTCAAGTCCAGCTTTGAGAAATAATGGGCTCCCTCCAGCTGATCGAACAACTCGTCTATCCTGGGGAGCGGATAGGTATTTCGGACGGTCAGCCTGTTTAGTGCTCGATAGTCAATGCACAGGCGAAGAGTGCCATCCTTCTTCTTCACGAATAGGACCGGAGCCCCCCATGATGAGGAGCTCGGCCTAACAAATCCCGCCTCCACCAGCTCCTGCAACTGTGTCCGAAACTCCGCCAACTCCTTCGGGGCCATCCGATAAGGGGCCTTGGATACCGGCTTAGCCCCTGGTACCAACTGAATATGGAAGTCCTTCTCCCTATGCGGAGGCAGTCCTGGCAGCTTATCCGGAAAAATATCGGCGTAGTCACGAACCACCGGAATGCTAGCAATCAGGTCCTTCTCCTCAGTCATCTCGAATAATACCTGATATACCTCGTCTCCTTGCATATGAGCCTTAACGGCCTGAATAGATGAAAGCAGTCGGCGGGAAACCGGAGTAGTACCTTCGAATGTCGCATAAGTATCGCCGTGTCTCAGCACGACCCTCCCCGCCGGGCAGTCAATCTGGGCATGGTTCCAGACAAGCCATGTCATGCCCAAGACAAGGTCGAAGTCCGGCATTCTCAGGATCATTGCCGGGGCCTCGAGTGTCACCCCGCCTATGGTAACCTCCAGGAGGCATTTCTCAGTGGACTGGATCTCCATCCCATTGGGGAGACGCACCCTCCTGGATAATCCCGTATAATATCGAATCTGGTCCAGATCCTTGACAAAATCCTCCGACACAAAGTTGTGCGATGCCCCCGTGTCGAACAGGGTATGGGCAGGCTTGCCGCAAACCATCACCATTCCTAAATCAGTTTTAAGAAAGAACTTTGGTGTAAGGTTTTCTAACCTAGGTTGTGTAGTAGTTCTATCAATACTTAATATGAGCAGGGAATAGATTCAAAACTAAAATTACTCTCATACCTGCAATAACCCTGTCCGGGTTCCGGGGCTGTGCTAAGTCCAAAGCGTAAATCTGCTCCCCATTCTGTCTTCGGTCTCCTCCCTGATTACCACGTCCTCGGCCGCATCCTCGGCCTCTGAAATGTTGGGTAGGTGGGCCACCCTGTAGTGCTGGAGGTGGTGCCCCCCTCATAACCTGCTTCGTCCAGCTGGTAAGAGCCCGCATATCGGGCCAAATGATCGAACTCTCGGTGGTACTCCACCACCGTCCTGGTGCCCTGCCTCAGCTGCAAGAACCGCTCCTCCAACTCGTCCCTGGCCGACGGCGGAACAAAGTGCTCCAGCAGCGTGGCCCTGAATTCCTCCCAAGTGATTTCTGCAATCTCCCTATCAGCATATGTCGTGTCCAACAGCGTCTTCCACCACCTCTTAGCATGGGACTCCAAGCAAGATACCACCAAGGCCACCCTCTCCTCCCAAGGGCATCGTATCCCAGTCAACATCTCGTACATAACATCCAGCCACTCCTCTGTCCGCACTGCCGACTCTGTCCCCAAGTATGATGGGGGAGAGAGTCCTCGGAAGGTGCTCATCCAGTTGGCCCCTGGGTTTGGCTGCTGGGCTGGAGCCTGCTGAGCCCGGAAGGCCTCAAGGATAGCTGTAAGGGTCTGCCCCATCTCTGACTGGAGGAAAGGTGTGGGGACCATGGGAGGTGGTGCAATATCTGGGGTCTGCTGAGCTCCACCTTGTGGGGTGTGCTGAGCTGGGGGCTGCAAAACGAACTACATTAGTAGGTAATCGACTCAATTCCTAAAGAAAGTGGACAATTACATGTGATCCCCCATATGGGCACACCACTGCTTCCGCTGCTTAGTTTGTCCCCAAACTAAGCCCGCGCGGGGGTGACCCAGGGTTGTGGACTGCTACTTTTCGATCGAGGTCTCCTCTAATACCACTTGTAAGACCCCCCCCTTTTTTTTTCTTTTTATGACACCGGGGTCTTAGGCCCAGAACCGCCGTTTTGCGGTGACTCCTTCACGCCCTGAAGGGTCATCACCACGAAGCGCCGATTCTGCCGGCCAATTCGATCACAGAAAAGTAGCATAATGAAGTAAATGTAAACTATCAGTCCACAGAGAATCACATGTCATAATAAATATAACTCCACGAAGGGAGTGTCCACAAAAAATAAACATCAGAGTAGCAAAAACGGGCTTAAGCCCGGTACATCAAGTCCTCACTACAAAAGATCACTCATGCGGAAGCAGAAAGACTACTCAAGGTCGAGACTCACGGTCCCGACTGTGTGAACTCCGGAGCAAGACTGCCCCACCACCAAGCGCATCGGTCTCTGGGGCTGCTCCTCCATGCTGGTCTCCACGATCCCCTAAATGATGCGGTTCGAAAACCGTTAGTCTAAAAGACTAAGTCCTATCATCCCCCGCCCCTTCCCCCACGACTCCTAGGCACCGAGCAGAGAGGAAGAAAGGGGAGGACTTGAAGGTGGAGAATATCAAAAAGCAGATGGTAGTGGACCTATACTAGCAATTCTATAACATGTATGGACTATAAGCTGAAATATGAAAAGTAACCTTCACTTATGTGAAAACACATAAGCCAAGGGGTCTTCTGCAAGGCTCCCATCATATAAAAAGTCCCATACCAATTTATACGTTGGGGTGTCGGATATCAAACAGCAGTAAATATATATATCAAAATTAACCTTAATTTATAAACTTTCCCACACAAGCTTATAGATCAAGGGGTCGTTTTGCAGGTCCTAAAGTATAAGCGTCCCATTCCACTTATACTTTAGGTGTCAGGTTTAAATGAATCGATTATGCTATGACATGCAAGTGGGTATGATGGATCATGCAAGTGCAACACACACACCCGACTCTGTGCACACAGACCTTTAGTTCCCCCTTTCT
This sequence comes from Platanthera guangdongensis, assembly GCA_039583875.1. Classification (NCBI taxonomy): domain Eukaryota; kingdom Viridiplantae; phylum Streptophyta; class Magnoliopsida; order Asparagales; family Orchidaceae; genus Platanthera; species Platanthera guangdongensis. Next base: position 66,155,764 of record CM077161.1, on the reverse strand, counting down.
GGAGCCGTAACCTCCCAGGATACCTCCGTAGTGGCAGACGGAAGCGGTGGGTTGGGCCTCGCCCACCTCTAAACCAGTAAAGCACTACCGGTCAGACCTATCGTACGCCTCAACACTTGGTGCACGAAGCGGACTCTTGCGTACTCTTGCCGGCTGGCGCACCGGACTTCTGTTGGCGAAGTGCTAACCACACTTGCCGAGTCAACGTATTGGCGTCGGTGCATCGACCCTCCAATACCGAAGACCCACCACCTTAATTTCCTTTCCTTTTATGCACATGCAAATTTAGCGTAATCAAAACCCGAGCCGAAGCTCCCCGGACCAACACGTCCGTCACAAACAATCGAGCCGAAGCTCCCCGGACCCAAAGTCCGTCTTTTAACCATCCGAGCTGAAGCTCTCAGCTAACTTCCGGTGCTAACAGTGTTTGTGAATTGTGCAACCCTAATTACTAAGTTACTCTTTTCAGCTTGTTAAAACAGTTTACGTTAACCCAGGACTGCACCCGGTATTCCCTGTGAAGGGCTCTCAAGGGGTACTAGGAACTGTGTTGGGATTACGCCCAGCATTCCCTTTCGCAAGGTACTTATTTTGTTATTGGTTGATTCCCTTACCCATTACTTCCTCATGTTACGATAGACTAATCCTAAGGTGACTTGACTCCACTCACCTCGGGGGGGACGATCTTTCGTCGGACCCGAGCGCCTCTAAACCATAGCCAAAACAACTCCCTACTCACTTTATCTTCCAATGATACATCTAAATCTATTATCCTTTCCAGCAACCCAACAAAAACCCAACACATGTGCTCTAATTCAAATCTCAAATGATTTCCTGCAGTTTTGCTAAATGCAGACCACTTAAGCTATATGACCCGTAAAAAGGGAAGTACATGAAATACTCATCCAGTACCCTTATGATATTATTAGAGGGCTAAAAAGACATTTGAAGCATAAATCCAGAAATCCATAATTTTCCTAATTTGTCTAATAATTAATTTATTTATTCTAGTGTCCCAAAAGGCCCAGGTTTGAACATGAAGTACCATTTTCAGACAAGATAATAATACACTAAATTTATGATAATTACAAAATGCCTAATCAACTCTAAATCCTAAGTCTTCCAATTTTTCAGCAAGGTTTAGGCCTTTAAACGTAATTTCAAAGATGCCCCATAAAAAGTCATTTTAAAAGATTCTATAGTAATAATACCTCCAAAAATTCAGTGAAAATTCAGGGATGATTGTGATGGCCTACAAGTGCCCTAGAAAAAGTTTCATAATTTATCATTTGGAAATAAGGCTATATTTGATTTTCTTATGAACTTTCTAATTTAAGGGTAAATGAACAAATTATGCTAATCAGTCATCAAATATTTCCACAAAAATTCCCACATGATAACATTGAGCTAAAAACACTATGCAGCAAGTTTCATGAGTTTTCAGTAAGTAATGGGCTCTTGCAAGAATTATTTAATATGTAATCAAAATAAAGCACTTGTGAAGTAGATGCCATAAATAGATATCCAAAAATTCTAACAAAATTCATACAAGATTATTATAGCCTAAAACTAACTCTGCCCATGTTTCATACCCTTTCTATGGGCAGTGAGACCACAATAGCCAAATTATTAATTAGGGCAATACTATTGATTACAAATGAAGTGCTACAAATATTGATCAAAATTCCTCAAGTAAATTATCAGAGGCTCAAAATACCCTAATCCCCTCACTACCCAAAGTTGGTTAAGTTTCAAGGTGTTTAGCTAACCTAAACCTACACTACAAGTTTTAGGTCCTAAGCTAGGGTTAGGGTTTTGGGGACCCTACCATTTTCACAATTTGCTAATATTTTTAACAGAGGGTTTTATATATCCTAGGAACCTCGTTGCAAATTTTGGAGTTCATCCAAGGTATTTAGGACTCATACCCTTCACAAGGCCAAAAGGTCCCTCCTTAGGGTTTGACCTAGGAACTTAGGGCAAATCTATTCCTCTCTATCCCATATTCCATGGGGAGGTGATAAGTGCTATAAAAAGTCAGTGGCCCAAATTTCAGCCTCTGTTGAGGTGATTTGGTCACTCAAAATTAAAAGTGCACCTTTTGACCAAAATGCCCTTATTAAGGTATAGTTAGGGTTGGGTCAAAACCTATTCAAAACACATCCAAATTAAATGAAATTTTATAAAGATACCTAAATTGAACTATAGAAATTATTGAATAATTATTTAATAATTATTAAATGTTTATAAAAACTATAGAAATATTTTCTCCAAAAATTCCCATTTTTGGACAGGCCCTAGGTATAGCTAGGATAGACTCTCCATCAAAATTTCAACTGATTTGGGCTAGGGATGAAGTGTGGGCACTCAGTTTAATGACTGCCTAGCCCTAAGGGTATGTCCCACCAAAATGGGTGCCCTGATCAAACCAGCAGCCTGAATTGGTTCAAACCAATTTTAAAATAAAGTAGACAGCAAGGGCTACAAATCATGTGTTGATCATTTCCTCATACAGAGCCTCTAACTATTTTTAAATATTTAAAACATTAAATGACAAAAGTGTGACAGAATGAAATAAATAGAATTAATTTCCTATAGTTTAATCCTGATGCAGCACGAATCTTGGCGCAGGGATCAACGACATCTGGTCATCGTCTTCGTTGAACCGACGGCTGCGATTCGTCCCGCCTGGAGCGATTTCCACGCCTTGCCGCCGGCGATCCAGCCGCTTCCCCGGCCGGCCACCGCCACCAACACCTCCGTTGAGGTGGTGGCTATCGCCAGGCGGCGGCTCTGCCGCCGGAGAGGCGTTTTCCGGCGGTTATAGCAAGAGGATTTCTTGCCGAAACAATGAGGAATCCTGGATTTGATCGGGCTCAATTGAGCCCGAAACTTAAACCTTAAGAGTCCTAAGATCTACCCGCGAGTTAAGGAGAGGAGGAGGACCTTCCTGGCGGCCTGGATGCGAGAGGAGCGGCGGGATGCCATTGACGATGGCGGCGACGCTCGGCTTCTGCAACAGCACAGTGGAATGGCTCGTCTCCTCCAGGTAAACGCTCTAAAGTGATCCCCTTGGCCCCCTGATGGTGTTTAAATGGCAAATGGGGGAGAGGGGAGGCTGGTTCTTCAATGGCCATTAACACCATGTGTGGCTCGGGTAGAGTGGAGGGGGGCTGAACCCATCCCTTGGTGGCCGGGAAACGGCTGGAATCAACTCCTCTCCCCTAGAGGAGTTGATTGCAGCCATAAATGGTGGCTGTTAGCCTCCCTTGGCCGGCCTTCCACTTCCCCTTCCTCTTCCTCAATTTCTCTCTCCTCCATTATCATGGAGGGGAGCTCCTTTCTCTCTCCTAGTCACCTCTGGTTGACTAGACAACCTCACAAGCTAAATGCAGCCCACTTGATTATGATGGTCATGGGGGTGGGGTTAGCCTAAGGGAGAAGTGACTTGGGCTTGGGTTAGCCCTTTTTGGGCTAGGTTTGACTTGACCTAAATGAGGGTTGACCTGGGCCAATTTGACCATCTGGGTTGACCCCATTGGGTTTTCAGTGGCCCATTGGCTTCCCCTAAGGTCTAGGGTTACTTGGATAGGGTTGGTTGGGCCTCTTGGTGGTCTCCCGTCCCTTGGCAAGGGCATTTTGACCATCTAGGGCTAGAGTTGACTTGGGCCAACATGACCAATTGGGTTGACCCTTATGGGTCCTGGGTGACCCATTGGCTTCCCCTAGGGTATAGGTAGGGTTATGTAGGGTTACCCTGCCCTCTGGAGGTCACATACCCTTAGTAAGGGCACTTTGACCCGATTAGGGGCTTGAGTTGACTTGGGTCAACCTGGCCCCTAGGGCTGACCCCAATGTGTCCTTAGTGACCCATTGACCTCACTTTAGGGTTAGGAGGGCATATGTGGGGTCCTCTAGGCTAGGAGTAGGTCAGTTGACCCTAAGTAGGCTAGTTTGACCCATTTAGGGCTAGGGTTGACCTTGGTCAACTGGGCCTCTTGGGTTGACCCTAATGGGTCCTTTTGGCTCTAATGGGCCTCCAAGGTATTAGGGGTGTTGTGGTAGGGTCTTGGGGTTAAGGTGTAGCCCATGGTCATCCTAAACCATTGTTCAGAGTTCTACTATTTGCAGACCATGATGATTTTCCACATTTTGTCCCCTATCTCGTGGCCCATTTCTGGCTTCCTAGGGTTTGTCATGACCTAGTCATGGACAAAACCACTCCTAGGGATCTAGTTGGAAATGGGATGTTACATTGGTCACATGGATCACCAATTTTAGCGAAATGATGAAAGTGACCCTCGGGTGGTTCGGGCGTCCCAGGTAGGTTTCCCGATAGCGGCGGCGGCCGGTGGCGGTCGAAGGCGGCGGAAGTGGCCAGAGGATGCAGAGACGGCCACCGGTGGTGATGGCCATCGGCACGCGCGCGCGCTATACAAGCTTGCACAAGCACAAGTCACACGTGAGCGCTTGCATGCCATGCACTCATGAGGCATGTGTGTGTACTTACACGTCTGCGAGGCACGTGTTTCTATTTTCACTCATCTCGAGTGTTTTTAAGCCTTCAAGGAGCGCCGCTTTTTGTGCGTGACTTGTCTGGTTGGGTTTTTGATGCATTAAACGACAAGTGTACCAATCACATAAGTAATATAAAATGGGCGAATTTTCCCAAGTATCGATCTCTCAAGGAACACAATAAGGTGGAGTTAGTTTTGAGGAGTACTTGAGATTAAAGTCCTTAGGTCGGTGTTTACGAATGGGGTTTTGATTGTTTGCGGAAAAAGAAAGTAAAACACTAATAAACTACTCCTATGCAATGCCGCTATGCAATGCTTCGCCAGGCGGATGGAAAACAACACGGGACGCTATGCACCGAATCACTAGGAGGATGGACGAGTAGGCTTGTGGATGAGGTGGTGAGAACGGCGCAATCCTATGCAATGTCGCCATGCAATTCTTCACCAGGCGGATGGAAACTACACGGGCCGCTATGCACCGAATCATTAGGCGGATGGACGAGTAGGCTTGCGGATGAGGTGGTGAGAACGGCGAAATGAGGGCCGTGAGAACCACTTCGCTATGCAAGCCACTAGCAATTGCTAGTGCAGCACAAAGTGGTGGAGGATAGATAATGGCGCACCTCAAGCAAATAACATTAATATAAAATCACATAGACATGATTGTACACAAACATTTAACAAATTAAGCACACTTCATCAAATACAAGAGATCAAACTACACTATCAACAACAAAAGAAGAAGAGAGTGCGAAATTGACCGGATCCGAAGTCTTGCTGAGGATTCACGGAAGGATTCACTGAGTTGTCAATCCGCATCCTAGCTCGATCTTCAACTGCGTCCGGGGTAAAGGAGGCTGTCACTAACTCCCAATGGACCCGTATTCTTCGTGTCACGATCTGGTGGAGGATGACACAAACTTCTCCTATCTTGATGGAGAAAACTAGATCAAACTCTTCTTGAAGCTCAAGGATGAAGGAGGAGGTCGAGAGGAAACTCCGGCTTAAATTTGGCATTGAAAGCTTGCCCAGAGGCCTCTTCATGGTGGAGAATGAAGGGAAATGGCTGAACCCTTCCTCAAAGACAAAAACGGTGGAAAAAGGTGCGAGATAAAATCTTTTTTTAATGGAGGAAAATCTGCTCTTAAATAGAAGCAGGTCAGAAAAATAGTCACGCACGGTTTGGCGCACGACCGTGCGCTAACCGTGCGTTATAAACTTTCAGGCCAAGCTTGCGGATGAAGATGTGTTGACTCGTGCGTTCCTCGCACATAGACGCAAATGCCCGTGCATGAAGGAAAACACACGAGTAACAATAGGAAGAAGAAATTTCCGGCAAGCAGGTGGAACCGTGCGTTTTACTCGTGCACGGGCACTTCTGCCCGTGCGTGAGCAAATAGCATGATTAACCACAGAGCACAATAAATCAAAGCAGCCACAGGAAAACCGTGCGTTTTCCACAAATTAGAATTCCTGTCTTGGGGAAAACACACTACCTGCACATTAAAACCAAAGCTGGAGCAAAAGCTCCCAACACCAAATATACAATAATGAATAGCCGGAAAGAGCCATGGGGAGCACCATGTGCATACCCCCAACAACAGAATGCGCAATTGAATACCCTTGGGCCAGAATAGTGCACAAATTGGTCATAGACCGGCCGATGCAAATATAACTGAATACCGGTTGAAATGCGGTGCACGAGTGAAAAAACAAGCCCAGATGAGTCCAAAAATATGTATATAACTTGGACACATCACACCCCCAGACTTACCTGTTTGCGCGTCCCGAGCAAACAAAATCTATGCAGATAAGGAAAATAAACTAGCTAACATAGAAATTGAGATACGAAGTACCATGTGAAGTCGCATGCTCACACATGTAAAAAATATAATAGAGGAATTTTTTAATTATACAAAATAGTTTATACTTTTCACAATGTGTATCAACATTTTATTACTACTCAAAAATGGAATCACGATGAATCTTCCGGTCACACGCAGGGAGAAAGTAGACTAATCGCAAGGCGAGCATTGCCAAAGATCGGGGCTCGGGATAACCTCCAAAGGAATCCACCAGTGTCGGTGACCATATGCTTGCCCGTTCACACTCTCTCCACGACACTAGTTTGGTACACACACGAATCAGCAGGACTTTAGGTGAAGAGATGAGGCTTAGGTTTCGGTGAGGTAAACAAAGATAAATAAGAAGGCTACTCACCTAACCCAAATGAGCTAGCATAAAAAACGCTATCCGCTAACCAAAATACATGCAGGTACATCACACCCCCAGACTTAATTTTTAAAATATGGGTGTGTGCACCGCTTACTCCAAATACAATCTCATCTCAAATAGAATTTTCAATTATACTTTTTCTTTTCACTTTTCTTTTTCACAATTATTATTTTTTTATATATTTTTTTCGAATCATTTTTATTTTTATATTTTTAGCAAATAATAACTTTGGAGCACTTCCACATAGTCACAAGGAATATCACCACATCAACACCCCAACATGAAAATGTAAAACGCTAAAGCTCGACTTAGGTGTTCGACTAGGATCGACTATGAGGCTTTGGTGAAATAATGTTGGAGCTGAATCAAAAGGAAGGGTAGGCACCACGGGTCTAGTGAGGATAAGACGTTAGGAACGGTACAAAGCTCAACCGGGCCAAAATGATGGCCTACATCACGCTCATGCGATTGAACTAACCTATACCCATGCTTCAAGAATAGCTTGGAGCAAGTTCTAGCCAACGAGAAAGACTATCCATCCTCCCAACTCGAGCAATATGAATCTAATGGCCGTCTACACACATCCCTAAGTTACCATCAGATTCATAACGGATCCACCAATTTTTGAGTAGAATAAATTGTATTAATGCAATTAGAAAAATATAAAACTATAAGCATACAGAAAAATTAAATCTACTCCAATTTCTACACGAGACGAGAGCACTTGACTAGGAGCACAGCAGGGTCAACATTTTACTCTGTCTCACAATCCTATGCCAATACAATAATTTTCCCAAATCATACAAAAGAAATGAGTTTAACTCGCAACACGCTAATAGCTAAGCACACGATCATGTGGGTGCAGTGGTGCGCGATGCAATGAACTAATCAAAATAAAACAATAAAAGATCTAGTATGCAAATGAAATGTCCGCGTGCAAAAGGTAACAAATACTGGCTCTCCCCCAGACTTAAACTAAGCTACACAGCATATGATATTGAAATTAAAATTAAATAGAGACAAGGGAAGACGTTACCCAATGCTTAGCTAGTGAGCATACCACAAGATGCGTGAAAACACAAAAGCAGGTCCGCCATACGAAGAATCACAACCTCGACAATATGAATTTGCCATGAATACCTGCAGGGGTGAGCTCCGCAAAACAAAAGAAAAATAGACAAAATACGAAGAAATACTAAAACTAAAATAAATACAAAAAATAAATGCAGGAAATGAAAGATAACTAATGGGGTTATTGTCCACCCAACACGACTTATTCAAAAGACAAAAAGTCCAAGCTAATGGGCCTATGAAATGAAAAATGCACAGGTAACTGGCCTAATCTCCGTTGCGGTAGCAAGTACCGATACGGCGATAAAGCAGTTACCCCTCTACCTAAATATACCTCCCCAACACAGGTAGAGGAAATATGAAGTACGAAGAGGAGGAGCGCTGGTCCTCACTCATCTCACCACAAAAAAATCCTTGCCAAACAAGGTATCATCTACAGGGAGACGACAGGAGGAGAGAGCAATAAATGGAGATTCCTCAATAGAGGAGGAATCAACCTCCTCGCTAAAGAGGATGCTATCATCCATGACTCGAGCTGCAAGCTCCAATTCCTCCTGAAGCACCAGCGAAGACTCAACCCACACAAGCTCAGATACAAAAAGGGGATCACGAAATAAATGAGATGAAAAACTAAAATAATCAGAAATAGGGGGAGTTGTCCCGGTCTCACTCCCAGCAGGATACAAGCAAAGATCACCATCAGTGTCATATGAGTCATAGCAAGGGGAATCCGAGAGCTCGAGGTCCTTAGTGGTGGTTTGGAACCCCTCATCCAACAAGGAAGTGAAAACTTCCTCATCAGAAAGGATCTCCTCATCATCCCAACTCGGTGCGTCATCATGTTCCAAGGTGTCACACTCTCCATTGGAGAGAATAACGTCCTCGTCCCACATTGGCGCAACCTCAGGCTCTAAATCACTATTCAACATAACATCATCAACCGACTCACTAAAAATTTGGGATAGATAATTCGTGCAAAGAAGGCGAAGGAACAACAACTTCATAGAAAATATGTGCGTGTTCCTCCGGTGGTGAATCTAAAAGAGGGGAAGAATGCATAGGAGAGACGACACCGCAATGTCGTCACACCGATCAGCAGAAAGTCTGATGGGTATATCCGCAGTAGTCCACCATAGACAAGGTGGTACTGCGAATATATCATCAGAATTAGAAGGGGCAGCCAATTGAGTAGTGGATGGAACGAGTCAGATACCTGGTTTATCATCCTGCTCCAACTGGAGCTGAAATTCTACGCAATCTTTCAACACATGCTTGGTGCTACGACAACACAAACACCGTTTTCCATTACTCCTCAGTCCTGGTGGGATTGGAGAGGAATAAGAAAAAGGTGAGGGAGTAGAAGAGAAGTGACCATAAGACTTGGGTATAGTATATGAAATACCATAAGAGGACGGTGCTCCATACACTGAACCGCGAGAATTATGCTCACTATCTTCAGTGGGGCACTCAACACTACCATGCCTATAATCCCCACACCATCTGCAACGGATATTCATATAAGAAAACATGATGCAACAAGAAAGAATTCACCAACAGGAATATTCTAAGCAAAAATTAACTAAACACTCGCAGATAAAAGAAAAGGAATGCCTACTGCTGAAAAATTAAAACTAGAAAAGGAACAAAGAAAAATAAGCAACGAATTCTAAAAACTAAAGCAAAGAAGAAACATGCAATGTACAAATGGAAAAGGGCTTCTATCTCCTATCTCCCTCTCCAAAAACTCACACGACTGTGTTCCCCGGCAATGACGCCAAAAACTTGATGCGTTGGCCGGCAAGTGTACCGGTCGTACAAGTAATATAAAATGGGCGAATTTTCCCAAGTACCGATCTCTCAAGGAACGCAGTAAGGTGGAGTTAATTTTGAGGATGACTTGAGATTGAAGTCCTTAGGTCGGTGTTTACAAAGGGGGTTTTGATTGTTTGCGGAAAAATAAAGTAAAACACCAATAAACTACTCCTATGCAATGCTGTTATGCAATGCTTCGCCAGGCGGATGGAAAACTACATGAGCTGCTATGCGCCGAATCGCTAGGCGGGTGGACGAGTAGGCTTGCAGATGAGGTGGTGAGAATGACAGAATCTTATGCAATGCTGCCATGCAATGCTTCACCGGGCCGATGGAAACTACACGGGCCGCTATGCACCAAATTGCTAGACGGATGGACGAGTAAGCTTGTGGATGAGGTGGTGAGAATGACGGAATGAGGGTCGTGACCACCACTTCGCTACGTACGCCACTAGCAATTACTAGTTCGACACTGAGTGGTGGAGGATGGATAATGGTGCACCTCAAGCAAATAACATTAATATAAAATCACATAGACATGATTGTACACAAATGTATAACAAATTAAGCACACTTCATCAAATATAAGAGCTCAAACTACACAATCAACAACAAAATAAGAAAAGAGTGTGAAATCGACCGGATCCAAAGTCTTGCTGAGGATTCACAAAAGGATTCGCCGGGTTGTCAATCCACATCCTAGCTCGGCCCTCAACTGCGTCCGTGGTAGAGGAGGCTGTCACTAACTCCCAATGGACCCGTTTTCTTGTGTCACAATCCGGTGGAGAATGACACAAACTTCTCCTAGCTTGATGGGGAAAGCTGGATCAAACTCATCCTGAAGCTCAAGGATGAAGGAGGAGGCCGAGAGGAAGCTCCGGCTTAAATTTGGCGTTGAAAGATTGCCCATAGGCCTCTCCATGGTGAGAATGAAGGGAAATGGTAGAACCCTTCCTCGGAGACGAAAACGGCGGAAAAAGGTGCGGGATAAAATCTTTTTTTAATGGAGCAAAATCTGCGCTTAAATAGAAGCAGGTCAAAAAAATAGTCACGCACGGTTTAGCGCACGACCGTGCACTAACCGTGCATTATTAACTTCCAGGACAAGCTTGCGGATGAAGATGCGTTGACCCGTGCATTTCCTTGCACACAGACGTAAATGCCCGTGCATGAAGGAAAACGCACGGGTAACAACAGAAAGCAGAAATTTCCAGCAAGTAGGTGGAACCATGTATTTTACTTGCACACGGGCACTTCTGCCAGTGCGTGAGCAAATCACACGATTAACCACAGAGCACAATAAATCAAACCAGCCACAGGAAAACCGTATGTTTCCTTCACGCACGGTTCAGAAGAAACCGTGCGTTAACCGTGCGTGAAGATCGTCGAGCTCCACTCGACGTTTCTCTAGCTCAACAAAATGCACGATCGGGCACAAACAGTGCGCGAGTAAAATGCATGACCGTGCGTTTTCCACAAATCAGAATTCCTACCTTGGGGAAAACGCACTACCTGCACATGAAAACCAAAGCTGGAGCAAAAGCTCCCAACATCAAATATACAACAAAGAATAGCAGGAAAGAGCCATGGGGAGCACCATGTGCATACCCCCAATAACAGAATGCGCAATTGCACACCCTTGGGCCAGAATAGTGCACAAAATGGTCATAGACCGGTCAATGCAAATATAACCGAATACTGGTTGAAATGCGGTGCACGAGTGAGAAAACAAGCCCAAATGAGTTCAAAAATATGTATATAACTTGGACTCATCAGTTTTTTCTCCATGTGTCCTCAATCCAAGTCTTTTTGGTTTGGTTCAGAAGTTTTAGGGGGAACCCCATCAAATACTCTTAAATTTTCGCGGGTCGTGAACCACAAAGCGACGAGCCCAAAAATTTCTTAGCTTAAATTTTTTGCCTTGGGGTTGACTGCTTGTACATCGTCCTTGCTTGTTGTGCGATACTTGGGTGCATTGTAGCGACCTCCTTTCACATTGCATTTTGTGTGTTACGCTAGTGAAAAAGCGCACTATTTTTTATATCTCTCCGCGAATCAATGTGCGAGTATGGTGCTGCACACTAGCTGGTGCGGTTGTCACGAGCTGTTAGCACTGGTAGTTATTTCTCGGACATGATGTGGAGGGATATTCTGCCCCTTGTCTTGATGTTAAGGGGGCCGTCAGGTCCTTTCCAGTTCGAAAATATGGAAGGAAATGGTGCCCGCGCTCTCATGGAAGCTCAAAAGTACTTGGTGTTTGTTCCTATCAAAAGTTGAAGTAGAGCTTTTTATGGCAGAGGATGTTGATAATGTCTATACTCTAGGATGTTGGAATGTCGCAAGCGTTCATGATTGTAAAGTTTAGAGAGCTATAGTGGCTTGGAGAGGAGCGATGTCGGACGGTCAAGGGACCTCCAGGATGTCATTCACGTGGGTTGGACCATCATGAGCATGTCATTCCGCTTTGCACTTGACGAGAGGTTTTGTGCAGTGCAAAGGATGTGTCTTGGTACTGTGACATACTTTTATGTGTTTAGCAGAACTTGCAACACTTTATAGAGATGCTCCTGGCTTTGATCTTTGGGTGTTGTAGTGATCTGAATATATTATGTGATTTGCACCACTTACGCGTTGTGAGCGTTAGCATCGGGGATCCATTATTTGAGTGTGATGAGTGGGGTTTTCCCCCTCTTCCTTGGCGGCATGGATGGAATCGTAATCCATTCTTGTTGGATGGTGCAGAAGGATTCAAGATCTGTCCTGGGAGTACTACGAAGGAGGATTCGTGGCGCATTTCTTTCTTGTTGAGTAGAAGGATGCGGGGTCCATATTCGTCAAAATTTGAGGCTGAGTCGTTCAAGGAGACGGTCAAGCTAGCACGTCTAGTGGAGCGTAGATGATGTCTATGCCTCAGGATGGTACTGTATTTTATGACGGCTGATCACCGGGAGTCATAAATCCTTAAAGCAGAGTGAGGTCAGAGGGTTACAGGGTCCTCGAGATGACCGCTTTAGTGGTTGGTCCTTTGTGTGAAGATAATTACATCATTGTACTCAGTCTCGTGTTTGGCGAGAGGATTTGTGTAGCGTGACGACTGTGCGGCTGTTTTGTCCCCTGAATAGATGGTGCCTCGAAAGGAGCATTGATTTTGATGCTGATGGCTAAATTGATTGTATTGGCATCATGTGGATGTTTTGTCCCTCTTATTGGATCCTTTAGCTTACCGTTGAATAGGGAGTGCTTTATCTTTTGTGCCCCATTTCTTAAATGCACGTATATATTGCAGCGTGTTGACATGGTGATTGCCACTAGGTGTAGGCACTTGGAGCCGACGTTAGAGAGTAGTGTAATTGGACATTTTTCCTCTTTGACTGGATGACGCATGAGGGTGAGAAGTCCGTTTTTGGCTGAGTGGTGCAGGATGACTCGTGGTTGATCTTGGAGAAAACCCCTCAGAGGATCAGGGATGCCATTTTGTCTTAGAAGGGCTCATGATCTATCTCTTTGAAGGTGGTGAAGAGATTTTGTCTGTTTTGCCTTGAAAGACATGGGGTCCATTCAAACAGTATCAACGAAAAACTTTTGTTTATTTGCATTTCAGGAGGACTGAGGTCTGTCCGAGTGGAGGTGGCAAAGAACATTTGTTCATTTACATTTCAGGAGGATCGGGTTTCATCCGAGAGGAGTTGGTGAAGCACATTTGTTCGTTTGCATTTCAGGAGGACCGGGGTCTGTCCAAGTGGTGGTGGCAAAAAACCTTTGTTTGTTCGCACCTCAGGAGGACCAAGGTCCGTCTGGGTGAAGGTGTATAAGGAGCTTTGTCCATCCCGCCTTAGAGGTGTGAGAGAGCTTTCACTGATCTCGCTCGAAAATGATCTGTCTATTTGGTCAGAGTCACTTTATAGGATATCTGAATATTTCATTGGAAAGGTAGGAGTCCCTACTTAGGGTATTCGAGCACCTTGTATGAGGGAGAAGCCGGAGTTTTTACTTGGGATATTTGGGCACTCTATTTGAGTGCAGGTCAGAGTCTCCCCTAGGGATATTTGTGCACTTTATTTGAGGACAGGTTAGATTCTCCACTTAGGATATCTGTGCACTTTGTTCGACGAAAGGCCGAAGTTTTCGCTTACGATATCCGAGCACACTATTTGAGAGAGGTTGGAGTCTCCACTTGGGATATCCAAACACTTTGTTTGGGAGAGGCCGTAGTATCTATTTGGGATATCCAAACACTTTATTGGGGACAGACCAGAGTATCTACTTGGGATATTTGAACAATCTATTTGGGAGTGTCTGGAATATCCACTTGGGATATCTGAACACTGCTTGGGGGAGGCTAGAGTACCAACTTGGGATATCCGAACACTCTATTTCGGAGAGGTCAGAGTCTCCACTTGGGATATTTGAACACTCTGTTAGGCAGAGTACGGAGTATCTACTTAGGATACCCAAACATTCTATTTGGGAGAGGCCGGAGTCACCACTTGAGATATCCGAACACTCTATTTGGGAGAGGCCAGTGTATCCACTTAGGATATCCGAATACTCTATTTGGGAGAGGTCAGAGTAACAACTTGGGATATCTGAACATCTGTTGGGAGTGGACAGAGTATCCACTTAGGATATTTGAACACTCTATTTTTTGGGCACACTATGAGAAACTTGGGTCTTACTGCATTGATGCATAAAATAAAAGTACAAGTGTCTGGTGCATACGTTGTATAGGGAGAGAAAAAAATCTCCCTTGGGATGGTTTCCATGGGGGATGCCCCCATGCAGGCTTACTTTAGAATGATTAATCCAGGGCTCTTCATGTCTTACAAAAATTCTCTGAGGAGTCCCAGACGGGCAAATCATTAAACTTCTGCCTTCACTCATACACAACTCTCTGTGATGTACTAGTGTCCTTAGTGGTAGTTGTAACATCCTGACTTTTACTGGGACTTCAAAACCCTACTAGGCCCAATAAAAGTGACACGAACCTTTGTAATGCCCCCAGCTGTCATACATCATATGACAGAAGGTCCGACCGGGGCCTGACGCCATATACTACAGACAGGTAAAGGTGTTACTTATTATTTCCAAATCCAAATTCAACAATGAACACATCCTAACTCAGAGATTCTAGCGGAAGCATCTAGGTTAAGAACCCATAACAATAGGAATGTCCACTATAAACGCTTGAATAGGAATGATATATATATATATATATATATATATATATATATATATATATATATATATATATATATATAATACAACATATGTTTTGTCCTTTCAGCCTTACAACTGTTTCATTAACATCAAGTGGTTTCAAATATCGACACGCATGCCGACCACACATTAAAACAGTAAATAGTTCGCCTTTGGTCCTTCAAGGGCCAGCCAATTGCAGCACAAGGTATTTAGCCCGCTACTTCCCACTTGGGCCTCCAGCACATGCACAAACGACCCACACAGATGTGGCATACAATGCAACCTTTAGCATTTTGCTGACCAAATTATAACGACCCCACCCCTTACTCAGGACAACGGTTCTCCTTCCTTGCAAACAACATCATATATATATATATATATATATATATATATATATATATATATATATATATATATATATATATATATATATATATATATATATATATATAGTGGCAATAGCAAAGTGCATTTAAGCACTATTCACCACATACGTAGGCTCAACGGGCACACACCCTGTGCACTCAGGGCACCGTTTTGGTGTACCAGACTTCCTGTGTATCACCATCGTTTAGAGGTACATAACTTGACGACTATGTCATTTAGAGGTACTTAACTTGATGACTGACTACCCATTCAGAGGTACTTAACTTGACGACCCAGTCGTTCAGAGGTACTTAACTTGATGACACAGTAGTTGGCCTTCACGGCTCAACTCAATCATAAGCCACACGGCTTTGTACCATTTCAGGTTGGCACCCACCATTGCTGGACAATTTAAGCTCACAGCTTCGCATACATTGGCCCCCAGGCCTCTTAAAGATAGGCCATACAAAATTTCATCTCACTGGGATCTATCACTTGGTTACATCAACAGTTATCCGAACTGTGATCTTTCCTGGGTATTTTCCTAGAGCTGAACTCCGGTACTTCCTGTTACTCTCCTATCACAGGTTCTTCCCTTAGACTCCGTACAACCACACTTTTATACTCGGAGTCTTCTCCGGCATGCAAAATAAACATCACCAATCCAGACCAACCCGTCCAGATGGGCTTCACAGAGCATGCCTATTCTGTACTCTATATTTCACGATCTATATTCAATATTAAATGGGGATCATACCGATCTACATATTGGAAACCACCTTTTCTTCACCTTTTGGTGAGGGGTTCCGTGCAAGTATGCATATTAAGGGCTTCACTTGTCCAAGGAGAAAATCGTTACCGTTATAATTCTCTTTGGAGCTATGGCAAAGCTTTTCTACACGGATGGAAAGGAATACGTCGGTCTCCTCTTCATGGATCTAGCCTCGGATCTGGCCTCTGATTATTGAATCTCCTTCAGCACTCCCAAGGATCAGCCCAACTTTTCCTTAGCTTCTTCTTCTCAAGAGCTTTGAAAGAAAGGAAAATAGAGAGTAAAAGGAAGAGAATGAGTTCTCATTCTTCCACCCCTTTGGTTAAGTGGCCTCGGGAGTAATCCAAGCCATAAGCTTATTCCATCAAGAGAAACGAGTGGCCGCAAAATCAGCTAAAAATTCATAGTCGTCGTTATCTCCACGTGATTAACGCTGTCGCCGCCTGGCGACAGCGAATTCAGCCGCTAGACTCCAGTCAACCACCGCTCTTTGGCTGCCAACCGACCATCTAAGACGTGTCCATGTTATGTGGCACTATCGCCTGGAGATACCCAATATCACCATGCGACATCAAGCCCACTCAACGCTTTCAGGCATTGAGTGAATTAACTTCATTCAACGCTTTGTGGTTGAGACCTATCGCTCTCGCCCCGGCGATACTCACTGTCGCCTGCCGATAGCGACCAACGGTTCTGCTGTCAAATTTGGGGTGTTGCAACCTCTGCCCACGTCCCACACTCGGGTGGTAGGTAACCCTAAGTAGGATATATATAAAGCTAAGGAGCTCCAAATGGGATTCTATCAGTTCCCATGGTTTCGTATAATCAATATGAACATATTGGAACTCGTTCCGTTGAATTCCTACGTCATATGATAGGTATGGCCATTCCTCAAAAAATGTCACCAAAACGAGATTTTTGAATAATGACCTAGAGAATTCTGATTTGAGTTCTGTTAGTTCCTATGACTTCGTATAATCAATACTAATCCATTGAGACTTGTTGTGTCATGATCCGAAGTCTAACGATGAATAGAAGCATTTTGACCAATTTAGCGTGTTGTGACGCGCAGATTTTGGATATTTAGCAAACAAACTCCATTTTGACCCCGATCAGTGGCATTGCACCCATGTGGTCAATACGAAGTCAAACAAGTTTGTCCCAATCAATTTAAGTGATGGGTGGTCAACTCATGGTCAAATAAAGCATAGGTGTGCATCGAAAAGCATGCACACACAATGTAAGACCCCCCTCCCGGCACAAGACACGACACGAGGGGAGGCTTATGCCCAGAACAGCCGCCTTGCAGTAGTGATATCACACGGGATAACATGTACCACAAGTGTCCTATCCTGCCATCTATAACCAATATCAAACATGGGATACATCATGAGTCTCTCAAAACTCACATCTGTCACTGACGGTAGCGACAACACCATCCCTTCAAGCCCTGTCATCCTGGCCTGGCTGTCCTGCTACATAACCTGCTGCTGATCTGTCTGCGGAGTTTCCTCCTAAAAATGAAGACGTAGCAACCGTTAGTCATAAGACTAAGTGGCTATCAC
Source organism: Platanthera guangdongensis (assembly GCA_039583875.1). Lineage (NCBI taxonomy): Eukaryota > Viridiplantae > Streptophyta > Magnoliopsida > Asparagales > Orchidaceae > Platanthera > Platanthera guangdongensis. The sequence goes on along the minus strand of CM077161.1, from coordinate 66,138,227 downwards.
ATCCGCTCCCCCAGCGAATCCTCAAAACCGGGCTGAGAAAAAAACAAGGGTACAATATATATAAATAATAGTAGTACAAATAGGTGGTATAGAGTGAGCAATATCAAGTATATCAGCAGTATAATAAATGAGTAAACAATCTACTCTAGCTGTTCTATCATCTACAACAGTATATGAAAAATGCAAAGCTACAACAGAAAGTAACTCAACTTATATGAATACCCATACAGAAATATAAGTTAAGGATCGGCTCAGCAGCAGTGTAACTCATCATATAAGAGTGCTCATATAAACTTATACGATGAGGATCTTATGTATGCAATGTAATGTAATTCCATGAATGCAATGCAATGACTCACCCATGATCACGCACATGCAACCGCTATGTCGACATAGACTTATAGTTCCCACTTTTCGAGTAGGTAGCTAACATTTCAGGCATCAACCGTCGTGGCCAGGCATTGGCAGTAGGGCTGGCTTCTCCACTACTAGGCGGGCATCCACACTACTAAGCCTAGGAATCCGTATGCCTCAACGTTAAGAACACAACAGCGGAGCTCACATGCATACTACGACTTAGAAGGGGTCTTGGGTAGATGTGTACCAAGAGCCCAGCCCAACTGGCCTATCTTATGGCGCGAAAGGTGCCTCTGGGAGCGTATCACCAAAGGACCAAGGCCAACCGCCCACTGGCATGGAGGGTCCCTCGGGAAGTAAGCGCCGAGGACCAAGGCCCAACCGTCCAAGTCTAACTGCCAACTCCCGTCGGTGTGACGACTGACGAGCCCATAGACCTGCCATACTATCCTTAACCTAGGATTACGATACTGTGTGTCGACTCACACCACATGCATTTCACGTATGGTGCTCCACATTGAGCCCCCTTTTAATTATTCACATTTCATGCTCAACAACATGCAAGAGATCCACACTGATTCTCTTACCAATACATAATTCTAGTGCGGGTACACACACGCACTTTCAACCCTTCCCCATTTTCATGCATCCAAGCACACCAAGGGTTCACCATCAACATAATGGTACTCCACACATATTCACCAACCATTTGGTTGCCATAATTACATGTATACTATGATCACATGACTTTAACATCGCTGGTTACAATTCTTTTACCAAGTTCGAACTATTCATGTACATATGGATCTACCAACTAAAAGCCATCAACCATTTGTTCATCGCAATTACTACAAATTATGTACATCAAACTTCAGTCAACCTCATCATTATTCATTGTATTACCATTATCAAGTACATCCCTATCAATTCACATATTTACGTCATTCCTTTCATCCCAACTCGCCAATCCATTCGTTCACTAACCTCCACCAAATCACCTCGATCAAGTACACTTTACTACTCCATTTGTTCATCAGGGATTTATCCAACAAATGTCATGAACATATTTTATCACAATTACTTATAGACTGAATTCAACAAAACATTAACGTTAATGTACTACAATCTCTCTACCAAACCCAAAACTGATACAAAACAAATACGAGAACTATATATGCAGGAATGATTACTGCACAACAACTTTGATTGGGGATTCCCGAGGCTACAGGAATCCGGTGAAGGCGTGTAGCCCCTCGTTGGAAAGGTATTTCTAAGGGCTATGCTTTCATGTTTAGTCGAAAGCCCAGATCTAGCTTCATCATATCCGAAAATGGCCTCGAAGGTTGCTGCACGCAGAAAATAGATTTCCGCATCCATCTTAAAGCAGATCGAACGTCATCGGTTCGTCTTCTTCCTCCAACCAAACTTTCCAAATAACATCCAGAATTTCTCCTCCCTTATTCGTCCTCATATGGCCACTTCTCTTCATGAAAGCAGTCCACAAACTTCATTTGAAGTGAGGAAAGGTTGAATACTCTAATTCCTAGGACACAAGTTGTAACAACCTCATCCGTTCATATAATATATACTAGAAGGTCCGGCCGGGACCCCACAGCATATATCATAAAACAGACGATGAAGCTACGGCGTGGTACCAGAGTAGCGCAGCGCACCTAATACATTGCATTCTAGCGGAAGCCTATAACACTACACTTGAACTCCTCACTTGAATGTCCAACAATCCATCGATACCAGATGGCGATGACAACACCGGCACCGTGGTCAACCGAATTTTCAGCTCTTCAAAAGCTTGCATGCACTCTGGCGACCAAATGAAATTCTGTTCTTTTCGCATCAACATGGTTAGCGGCAAAGCGATCCGTGAGAAGTTTTCAACAAATCTTCGGTAGTAGCCTGGTAGTCCAAGGAAGCTCCTGACCTCGGCCACTAAAGACAACACCGACCACTCTTGTATGGCCCTTATCTTCGCTGGATCCACAGCTATGCCCGCTCCACTCACCATATGGCCCAGAAAAGCCACTGGCGATAGCCAAAACGCGCACTTCGATAACTTAGCATAGAGCCCATTCTGCCTCAATATATTCAACACCAACCGCAAATGTTTCTCATGATCGGCTTCCGATCTCGAGTACACCAGGATATCATCAATGAACACTATCACGAACAAATCTAGGTACTCGCGGAATATTCGGTGCATCAAGTCCATAAATACTGAGGTCGCATTGCACAGCCCAAACGACATGACCGTGAACTCGTAGTGCCCGTACCTTATTCCAAATGCAGTTTTGGGAATATCTTCTTCCCGGATCCTCAATTGGTAATAACCAGATTTCAAGTCCAACTTCGAGTAGACGGACGATCCCACTAGCTGATCAAACAGCTCATCTCTGTCAGATTATTTAATTCGCAGTAATCAATACATAACTGCAAGCCACCATCTTTCTTCTTCACAAAAAACACAGGGGCGCTCCAACTCCGCCATTTCCTTAGATGCGACGCGATATGGCGAGCTGGCCACAGGTTTCGCACCTGGCACCAACTCGATCGTGAAGTCAATCTCACGCTGGGGTGGTAGCCCAGGGAGATCCTTGGGAAACACATATGCAAATTCCGACACAATCGGAACATCACGCACATTGGCCTTTGGCTCAACAGCCTGAATCAGGGCGAAGTAGCACTCTACACCCTTCCGAACAGCCTTCAAGACTTGGAGTGCAGACAACAACATCAATCAAGGCATGCTGCTCTGCAAGCCAATCCATACCAAATATCATGTCGAATTCTGATATCGGCAATACAAATGCAGTGAAACTGAAATCCCAACTTCCTAGTTGGACCACCACATCGCAAGATTGATCCGCAAGCATCCAACAGCCATTTGGCAACAACACTCTGACGTTAGCTGTCTTCGCACGACTAGGGATCCCAAGCCGCGCTAGAAACTCGCTAGACAGAAAAGAATACGAAGCATCCGTATCAAACAGTGCTTGCGTCAGTGTGTTCTGAATCATCGCAAAGCCTGTGGTGCATGTAACACACACAAGCAACATATACAAGAGGCAAACAAAAGCAAGCAATACGATTATCGCGCACTCGTAACACTTAGGATTGTGCCTGGGATGCAAAGGACTCCACCACTGCTTTTACCGTCTCCATATAATACGCTCCGATTTCCTGCTCAACCAGACGTCGACGACTCCTGATAAGGTTGGGCACAAGTGTCCTTATGGCATAAAACATCAACAATCTAGTCATGTTCACGACTATCATACAAACACATTGATCCCACACATCCATGTATTGTAGTTATATATCATAAACGCCATCATAGAACTATCATCCAAAACAGCTTACTGTACATATAACACATGCATAATCCACCATACATGAGGAGCCCAATTATTTATGTACATCATTATGTCGACATTTCCTTCTCCTTTATTGCCCGCTATGAGCCAATGCGGTAATCTCAGGCATAATATGTCCTGCTTTACCACACGAATAACACTTGTGTTGGGTACATTGGTTCAAATGTACCTGATTTGAAGAAGCCTCACCCAACTCAATGATATACATCAAAATGTATTTGATGTGTTTTGTGTTACCTTGTGCAGGTTAAGTATTTGCAGGAAAGAAGAAAAAGTTTCTAAGTCCATGTGTCGACACCCAGAGGGAAAGTGTCGACACTTAAGAAGACTTGTGTCGACACCCAGGCAAGCAGTGTCGACACTTGGAGTCATTGTGTCGACACCAGGGATGCTGAGTCGACACTAGACAGAAAGTGTCGACACAAGGAGCTGTGTCGACACTCAATGAAGAAGAGTGCAGTGAAGCAGTGTCGACACATAGCAGTTGTGTCGACACCCAGTGGAACTGTGTCTACATCAAAAAGTGTCGAAACTTGGAGGCTTTGTCGACACTCATCAAAAGTCAGCAGAGACTAAGTACAAGTGTCGACACCCAGAACAATGTGTCGACACACAGCAGAAGAGTCAACACTTGAAGAAAGTGTCGACACCCAGAGCAATGTGTCGACACTCAGCTGAAGACTCAACACTTGAAGAAAGTGTCGACACAAGGAGCTGTGTCGACCTTTAGCAAAGTTCAGAAATTTCTAAGTACAAGTGTCGACACTAAGGAGATGTGTCGACACTCAGCCAGAGTCTCGACAGAAGAAGAATGTGTCGACACCCAGAGCAATGTGTCGACACTTAGCAAGTATCAACACTGAAGACATGTGTCGACACCAAGAAGAAGTGTCGACACTCAGCGAGTTCAACACATGAAGATGTGTCGACACAAAGGTGTTGTGTCGTCACTTAGAAGAATTAGCAAAATACTGAAGTACAAGGACTTGTGTCGACACACATTATCAGTGTCGACACATGAAGAAGAAGCAGTGTCGAGATATAAAAACTACAACACAAGGAGTTGTGTCGACACCTTGTAGGCTAGTGTCGACACTTAGACAACTTGTGTCGACACTTGGTCTATAAGTGTCGACACTTAAAGACAGACAGTCTCGACACTTACAGACAGTTACAGAATTTTCAAGAACTGACTGGATGACTTGACAGCTACCATTCCAGCCGGTCTACTGCACCTGTCAGAGTTGTCAGAATTCAGTTATGAACCGGACAAGCCGGTTACCATGAAGAAGGCCTATAAATAGGCTTATACAGTCTACAGAAACGGTGGTTGAGGTTGTCTAAGTTCAGATTGAGGATCAACACATCAAGTAATACAAAGAAGATCTTGCTATCAAGTGAAGATCTAAGTAGTTGGAGAGAGAGAGCTCCATCCAAGAAGTCAGCCGTTGGAACCAGGCTGAGAAGAAGGGTTCAGATTTATTCAGAATCTTAAATAGCAGAGATCAAGGATCAACTGCAGAAGAGGTCAATCTTATTGTGTTCTACATTCAAGAAGCTTTGAAGAAAGCCAAGTCAGATTGATTTCAGCTGAGTTCTTCCAAGAACTCATCAAGAAACTCACAACTCTTCTCTCTTTTCTCTGAGTTGTAGAGATAACATTTTGTATTCATATTATCTTGTAGGATCCTTAGGGATCTGAGTCTTTGTAAGCCTGTAATTATAAAGGCTGAGTGTAGGGCTTGAGAGCCTGAGTGTAGGAGATTGGAATCTCTGAGTGTAGGCCTATTATGGCTGAGTGTAGGCCTTGGTGGCTGAGTGTAGGCCTTGGTGGCTGAGTGTAGGCTTTGTGAAGAAGCTGAGTTGTAGGGCCTTGGACCTGAGGTGTAGGAACCTGTTTTGGGTTCTGAGATAGTGGAGGAGTTTGGCCGAATCTAGTACACTGCTAGATAGGCGAAGGGGGAAAGTGGATGTACCCAAACCTTGGGGAACCACTATAAAACAGTGTGTCTACTGTGTGCTGTGATATTCTGTGATTGCTGTGTGATTGCTGTGTACAAATAGATATAACTCTGAGATAAAATCTGATTGCTGCCTTAAAAAGTTAAAAAGATTCAAGTCACCTATTCACCCCACTCTAGGTGTTTAGGTACAATATCTTTCAAGTGGTATCAAAGCCAGGTTGCTCAAAAAGGGACATAATTGTCTGAGTAGATCCTGTTGGCAGATTCAGTCTAAGTCAAATTACAGAATCAAGAAAAGCAAGAACCATGGGTTCCACTGAGAATCACAAGGAATTGGGATCCATGAAGTTACCCATATGTAGGAAAGAGATCTTTGGGATCTGGAAGGAAAGGGTGAGACTGTTTATGGAAGCCTCAGACCCTAGGATTTATATCACAGTAAAGGAAGGGCCATATGTGCCCATGAAGGTGTCAGTCTTAGATGCAAATCAGAGAACACCTAAGGATTTCTCTGAAATGACAAAGGATGAAATTGTTCTAGCCACTATGGATAAGAGGGCTCAAAACATTATTGTGAGTGCTATAGATGATGCAACTTTTCAGAATTTGATACACTGTAAGACAGCTAAAGAAATGTGGGATACTCTTATTGTGTACATGGAGGGTTCTGAAGAAGTGAGGCAAGACAGAAAATCCTTGCTAAACCAAGAATATGAAAGTTTTAGACAAGGTAAGGCTGATAGCATAACTGAGTGCTATAAGTTCTACAGGATTGTGAATGAGCTCATGTCCTATGGCAGAAAGTTCAGTAATTATGAACTCAATGATAAGTTTCTAAGGTCCCTAACAAAAGATTGGGACACCAAGATCTGTGCCATTAGGGAAATGACAAAGTTGGCAGAAATTCCTCCACCAACACTATTTGGGAAACTGCTATCCTATGAGATGCAGTTGATGGTGAGGAAAGAAGAGGAGAAATCAACAAGAAATGAACATAAAGAAAGTACAGTGGACTTCAAAACAGAAGCCCCCAGAAAGTACAGAAGTAAGTCACCAACTCCACCTCCAAAAGCAGCTGAATCTGAGTCAGATGAGTCAGTCAGCAAAAAGTCTGAAAGCAGTGAAAGTGATGAGAACTTTGCTGCCTTCAGAAGACATTTTTAGAAGTTCTTAAAGAAGAAACAATGGAGGACAAGGCCATCTACTTCACAAGGAAAAGAAGACTATTATCAGAATAAAAAATCTTCAAAGAAAGACAGGAAAAAGACTAAGTCTAGCAAAGCAACTCTTTCAAAAATAGTATGCTATTGCTGTAATAGACAAGGCCATGTTGTTGCAGATTGTTCAGAAAAAAGGAAGGAGTCTAGTGAAAAGAAAAGGACTCAATACAAGGGCAAGAAGGAAAAGTCTTTTGTTGCCAAAAAAGACAAGAGCCTGTCAGATATTTCTTCATCAGAAACTGAGTCAGATGCTGAGGCATATATAGGACTGTTTGCTGAAGAAGAAGAAGAAGAGTTCATTCAGATCATGAACTCTATATATGAACAAGAGGACAGTCAGTGCCAAGGACTAATGGCATTGACAGAAAGTGACAAAATCCTGGAGCAGCCAGGACCTAGTAAGGTACAACATTGTTCTTTTAGTTCAATTTCTTGTGCCAGTACAGAATCAGATTCATCATCATCAAGTGATGAGAGTGCATCTGAGTTTGAAGAGGATATTCATCAGTTGATAGATGAATATAAAGTTCTGTTGCAAGCTTATAAGAAGAGCAAGTCCCTAGCCAAAAGTCAGGCAAAGGAAATTGCTAATCTCAAAGCTGCTGCAACTGATTTTGAGAAGTTGTTTGATCAAAAGCTTAATGAGATAGCTAGACTGAAGCATATAACTGTGATTCAGATGGGGACTATATCATTTAAGAATGATCAAATCAAGAGTCTGGAGATTAATCTTCAGAAGGAGAAAGACTTAGTTGCTAGGTTTTCTAAACCTAAGTCAGTTCTACCCTTAATTGATGAATTTGTTCATCACAAAGGTAAAGCTGGACTGGGATTTACTAGACCTGCAAGGACTGTTCAGTCCAAGTCCAAGTCCAAGGGCAAAGCCCCAACTCTCAACAAGTCAGCTGTTGATAAAACAGCAAAGACAGTACCTAAGCAAAGGTACAATAAGTTTGAGTGTTGGTGCTGTAGCAAGGTAGGCCACTTTGCAATGGACTGTTGTCACAATGCTAGTGCCAAAGTGAGTAGCAAACTGCCTGTTGGAAAACCTGCAGGAAGCTTTGTTAGGATGCAAACTAACCAGTACCAAGGACCCAAGAATTCTTTGGGTTCTAAGGTTCACTAATCTGTTTTGCAGGTGAGTCCAAGTGGCCATGCCCCAATATGGTACTTGGACAGTGGATGTTCCAAACACATGACTGGAACAAGGGGTTTACTAAAGGACTACACACCTATCAAGGATGGTCCAAAAGTCACCTTTGGTGGTTCTGAAAAAGGGATCATCAAGGGTTTTGGTAACATATCTAACTCCTTTATTACTGTTGGGTATTGTATCCACAATGTACCTGATTTGCAGAAGCCCCTGGACAAGCTAAGGAGAATAGACTATGTATTTGATAAACTTTTTCAAGTTGTACTTGCAGTTTCTCCACGCTAAGTGCACACCAATGTCAGGGTGCAGTAGGTCAATATACACGGATCTGCACGACGTAATCCCTCGTTGAGCAGATCAGTGTGTTGGCCTATGTGCACTCTCTCTATTGGAGTGCACTTACTTTCAAGTACAGGGCCGCTCATATGCAAGAGAAGACAAGGAGCATGGAGGATCAAGGAGCAGCTCCTAGGTGGAAGACGAAAAATCGTCTAAGGCAGATTCGACGAGAATCACCAAGTGATTCTCGCCGAATCGGCGAGAATCACTTGGTGATTCTCGCCGAATCGACGAGAATCATCAATGATTCTCGCCGAATCGACGAGAATCATCAATGATTCTCGCCGACTCCTTCTGGCCATCTCAATATGGTGCCAAGTAAGATTCGGCGAGAATCGCTTGTAATTCTCGCCGAACCAATTGTCATGCAGCCCATGGATACAAGTTGAATTCGTTGAGAATCGACAAGTAATTCGACGAGAATCACAATCGATTCTCGACGAATCGTCGAGAATCACTTGATGATTCTCGCCGATTCGTCGAGAATCGTCTGCGATTCTCGCCGATTTTTCCTTGGCGTTTTCTCAGTTAATTTCCTGAACCGGATTCTGTCTCAGCTAATTTCCTGAACCGGATTCTGCCGCAGTTTACTATCTGGACCGGGACTTGGGGGTATCTCTGTGGGTCCCACAAACGGTCTTATTAGGGGTAGCTACAGTATAAATACATGGGTATTTTGAACAGTGCGAAGACAGAAAAATACGCGAGCTTACGGAAACCCTAAAATCGCGAAATCCTTCCGCCGCCTCCGTCGCCGCTCGCGCAAGTCCGTCGCCACCGATAGATCTTCTTCCCAATCTCCGGCGACAGTAGCTTAGCAAGGCTTGGTCTCACGCGTCTATCCAGAGATCCCTTGTCTCTCGATTTGTTGATCGGAAACACTTCCCATCCGAATCGATCGAGACGACCGATCCTCGTGTGACCGTTGGTAGACCGAGCTTGCTTCGCAACGAAGTTTGGATCTCCAAGTTCAGCAGCTGCTCTTCTTCGTAGCCGCCGATCCCGAAGCTAGCCGCCGCTCGTGTGCCGCCGCTGGTTCCGGGGAGATCTTCTCCAAGCAAGACCAAGGTCGTAGACTCTTCATCGACTTCAAGAACACGTCGTCGACCAAAGAGGAACACCGGAGTCTCCAAGAGAAGTTTGTATCACGTGTACATTCTACCTTTATTTTATTGTAAAGGAACTTTTGTTCCGCGGTGTAAGGGTTGGGTGCAACCCGATTTGTGGGAGTGTTGACTCTCACGTGTGGAAGGGCTCCTTCCGTTAGTGAAGGGATTGGATTTCAATCCCGTTGGTGAAGTGACCGAGTCGTCCCTTGTTGGGGAGATAGGTCGAAGGGGGAAAGTGGATGTACCCAAGTCGGGGAACCACTATAAATTTGCTGTGTATTCTGTGTGCTGTGTTTGTTGTTTTTATTGTGCAGGTACATCTGTAAATTCCGCAAAAGAACCGCACGTTACCTATTCCCCCCCCCCCATAGGTACACATAGCCGACACTAGGTGGACTTTCAAGTGGTATCAGAGCGAGGTTCCTCAACAAAAAGGCTAACACCTTGAGGTGAATCCTGCCACTAGTGTCAACAAGGAGACATACATCTACCATGGACGGACTCAAGTACTCCGGCAAAATCCCAGTATGCAACAGACTCAACTTTCCTATCTGGAAGGAAAGAATCAGGTTCTACATGGAAGCAGTGGACCCTCGACTGTTCATGATCGTGCTGGAGGGACCTTATGTCCCCACTAAGGCCTCCACCATTGATCCCACCAAGAAAGTGCCGAAGACACTCTCTGAAATGGACAAGGATGAGATGGTTCTAGTGGGCCTTGACATGAAGGCTAGAAACATCCTGGTCAGTGCAGTTGATGACTCGATGATGCAAAACTTCAGCAACTGCAAGATAGCTCAGGAGATATGTCAGTGTCTGATCATTCTGATGGAGGGCACAGATGAAGTAAGGGATGATCGGAGATCCCTCCTGAACCAGAAGTATGAGGCTTTCCGGCAAGGGCCTAAGGAAGAGATCGGAGTCACATACGAGAACTTCCTGAAGATTGTCAACGCCCTCAAGGGCTATGGAAGAGTGTTCACCAATGGTGAACTCAATGACAAATTCCTTAGGTCCCTGACTAAGGAATGGGACACAAAGATCTGCGCCATCAGAGAATTTGGCAGACTAGCAGAAACTGATCCTCAAATCCTGTTCGGGAAGCTGATGTCCTATGAACTTCAGCTGAACACCAGGAAGGCAGAGGAAGAAGCAGAGAAGGCTGCTGCAAAAGAAAAGACTGTGGCCCTAAAAGCCAGTCACTCCAGAAAAGGGAAGGGTGCGGTGTCCTACCGTGCCAGAAATAAGGAAGAAGAGGAGGACTCCGATCCATGCTCCTCCAGCTCAGAACTGTCGGAAGAGGATTTCTCCCTCATCACTCGAGAGTTCAAGAAATTCCTCAAGATGAGGAATCAAAGAAAGAGAGACGGCTCCTCTTCCAGACATCAGAAGAAAAACTACTCTTCTGACAGGTATGCATCTAAACCTAACAAACATCGTTCTTCTGATATTATTTGCTTTGGATGCAATAAGCCAGGTCACGTTGTGGCCGACTGCCATCAAAGCAAAAGAGATAAAGGGAAAGGAGAGGAGCTCAAATCCTCCAGAGATAAGAAGAAGGAGCGGAGCTATATCGCCAGAAGGCCAAAGACACTAAGTGAGTCTGATTCTTCAGACTCCAGTGATGATGAAGAAGCCTACTTCGGGCTGGTGGGTCGATCGGACTCAGAAGGAGAATGCCCCCCATTCACTGGGAAGGTAAAAACTCACACCCCTCTTTCCGACTCCGACTCTGATCCTGAGTCTCAGGATGATGAACCTGAGGATGGCCCTTCGGCCCGTGAAGCTGAGCTCCTCGACAAGTATGAGCTTCTGCTCAACACTTTTGACGAGTGCCGCAAGAGACTGAAGGCTGAGAAGAAGGAAGTAAGATTCCTTAAGGGTGAGTGTGTATCCCTAAGGGAAGAGGTCACTAGCTTGATCTCTCTCAGACAGGAGCACATTGACCTAACTTCAAAGCACTCAGAGTCTTTGAAGCTCCTTGATCTCAAGCAGGAGGAAGTCAACAGATTGGAAGAACTACTTGCGGCAGAAAGGAAGATCGTACAGAGCTTCTCTATGCCTAAAACAGTGCTTCCAGTCGTTGACACCTTCTCTGCTCAGGCCAAAGGAGCTGGCTTGGGGCATGTTGGGGCATCTGGTTCTTCATCTCGGAGAAACAAGAACCAGAGGAAGAATAAAGCCGCCAAGAAGGCCTCTGCTGATGAAAAGGGGAAGGCTCCTCTTAGTCCTGTTGCATTCAGAAAGCCTGGCTTTCCTTGCAACCAACATGACTTTGAGTCAACATATGGGCATCATTTCCGGCCCTCGGTTGCAAAGCCTAAGAGCCGGTATGAAGGTTGGAACTTCCCCCGGAACTTTGGGGAGAGTGCCTTCAAGGCACCTTATGAGGAGATCCACATAGGAAGTTATGGTCCGTTCTCTAGCGGCCATAATGGAAAGCAGGCGCCAAAAGTCAAGCCTGTTATTCAGAAGGTGACAACGTCATGTGACTGCCATCACCATGAGGCCTCCACCTCCAGATCCAAGGCCCCAGCTGTACCCGTTGTTCCCAGGGTAAGGCAGGAGCCTCGGAAGAGATACAACAGGTTCGACTGTTGGTGCTGTGGCAAAGTCGGTCACTTTGCCGTGGATTGTTGGTTTAATCCAAGGAACTACGAGACTCCCCATGTTAACAATGCGAGACCGACCACTCGTAGGGTTAACCAACCGAGGGGGAGTGTGCTAACCAGGAATCTAGGACCCAAGTTCGATTGGGTTCCTAAGGCAAATTAATTTTGTTTTGCAGGAATGTCCAAAGGCCACCAAAACGCCAATCTGGTATTTGGACAGTGGATGCTCCCGGCATATGACCGGGACAAGAAGCCTGCTGCGTGATTACACTCTAGTCGAGAATGGACCCAAAGTCATCTTTGGAGGGTCAGATCGTGGAGTCACCAGAGGTTATGGTATGATTTCCAACGGTGTAATCTCTATCACCGACGTGGCTTATGTTGAAGGGTTAAACCATAACCTGATCAGTGTAAGTCAGTTATGTGATAAAGGTTATGACGTTAAGTTCTGCAAGGATAAATGTCTGATAATTTCACGTACCTCCTCTGAGACGGTATTATCAGGCATTAGGAGCAGAAATATCTTCTGCTTAGATTTTCTTAGTATAGATTCATCTACCCCCGTATGCCTTGTGGCAACAGGTAGTGCTTCTCTTTGTGAACAATGACACAAGAGATTGGCACATATTAATTATAAGACAATTAGTATCCTATTTTCTAAGAATTTAGTAAGAGATGCTCCCAGTATCAAGTGCATCAAGGATAGCCCCTGTCATGCATGCCAGATGGGCAAACAGACCCGGGCTACCTTTAAGAGCATTGCAGACAAAGACTCTTCCCGATGTCTTTACCTGCTACATATGGACTTGTTTGGCCCAATGCAAGTTCATAGCTTGGGAGGCAAGTCATATACGCTAGTGATAGTTGATGATCACTCACGGTTTACATGGGTGTTCTTTTTGAAACGAAAGTCAGATACTTTTGACATCTTCACTAATTTTGTCAAGCAGGTTCAGAACGAATTTAACTGCTCCGTGGTCAAAATCCGAAGTGACCATGGAACAGAATTCGAATCTGGTGCTATGACAGAATTTTGTGAAGAACATGGTATCTTTCATGAGTTTTCCTCCCCGCGCACTCCTCAGCAAAATGGAGTTGCGGAGAGGAGAAATAGAACTCTCATTGAGGCCTGCACGACTATGTTGAAAGATGCTTCTCTCCCGGAATACTTCTGGGCAGAGGGTGTCAATACGGCATGTCATGTACAAAACCGAGCGTTGATCAACAAACATCATCGTAAGACGCCCTACGAGCTACTGAAAGGCAGGAAACCAACCATGTCCTACTTGAGGATCTTTGGTTGCAGATGCTATGTACTAAATAATGGGAAGTATCCGCGTACTAAATTCGGTGAAAAATGCTTCGAAGGCATATTCATGAGATATAGTTCCCATAGTCGGGCATATAGGGTCTTCAATAAGAAAACCTTAGTGGTAGAAGAATCAATAAATGTTGTATTTGATGAAGGAAGCTTGCTTAACAGCAATTCTTCCAGTTGTATTCTTGAAGATGCAGGTGCTAGACTTGACCAGCTGAATCTGGATGAGACCCCTAAAGATGACGCACCCAAGTACGTCAAAGTTTCCACCTCCTCGTCATCTGAAAATGTTGAAGATCAAGATGGAACAAATCTTTTAGAAGAACGAGAAGCACAAGAAGTAGCTGAAGCTCCAGACGCCAGACTTCTAGAGCTCCGTCACGTGAGGGATCATCCTAGAGAACAGATCATCGGAGATCCTCGTGTAGGCGTCAGAACTCGAAGAGGTACAACTAACGAAGTATTGCATCTCAGCTTCCTGTCTCAGGTTGAGCCAAAGAAGTTCGACGAGGCGAACAAGGATGCAGCGTGGATTCTGGCCATGCAAGAGGAACTACATCAATTCGAACGCTGCAAGGTTTGGACGCTGGTTCCCAGACCATTCAAGCAGAACGTCATTGGCACGAAGTGGATCTTCAGAAACAAGCTGGATGAACATGGTGTCATCATAAAGAACAAGGCCAGGCTGGTGGCTCAAGGTTACAGACAGGAGGAAGGGATTGACTTCGACCAGACCTTTGCACCAGTAGCAAGGCTCGAGGCAATCCGGTTGTTCCTGGCGTATGCTTCACACAAAGGATTCACAGTCTACCAAATGGATGTGAAATCGGCATTCCTGAACGGAGATCTGAAAGAGGAAGTATACGTCGCTCAACCCCCAGGTTTTGTCGATCCTACTCATCCCAATCACGTTTATTTTCTCAATAAGGCCTTATATGGGTTGAAGCAAGCTCCCCGAGCTTGGTATGAGACTTTATCTAGTTTTCTTCTTGAGAACAAGTTCTCCAGAGGTAAAATAGATAAAACATTGTTTCTCAGGGAAGTCAAAGGCAAGATTTTGCTGGTGCAAATCTATGTCGATGACATAATATTCGGCTCAACGGACAACAATCTTTGCAAAAAGTTTTCTAAACTTATGCAAGGAAAGTTTGAAATGAGCAGTATGGGAGAGCTCAAGTATTTCTTAGGCCTTCAAGTGAAACAGTCTGAGGATGGAATCTTCATCTCTCAGACGAAGTTCACAAATGAACTCCTTAAGAAATTCGGTATGGAGAGTGCAACCTCTATGAGGACTCCAATGGGATCCACCATGTCTCTAGATAAGGATGAGAAAGGTAAACCTTTCGATGACACCAAATACAGAAGCATCATTGGATCCCTGCTCTACCTTACTGCCAGTAGACCGGATATTATGTTCTCCACATGTGTATGTGCCCGATATCAGGTGAACACTAAGGAATCTCACTATGTCGCTGCAAAGCGAATTCTAAGATACCTTAAAGGTACTCCTAATCTTGGCTTGTGGTACCCGAGGAACAATGATGTCGAGCTAATAGGCTTTTCAGATGCTGATTTTGCAGGGAGCAGGGATGACAGGAAAAGCACCTCCGGGACGTGTCAATTCCTCGGCCGGAGGCTTATCTCATGGAACAGCAAGAAACAAAATTGCGTTGCAACCTCCACTGCAGAGTCAGAGTATATCTCGGCAGGGAGCTGTTGCGCACAACTTCTTTGGATCAGAAATCAGTTGGCCGACTACAACCTTCAGTTCAAGGAAGTTCCAATGTACTGCGACTCCTCCAGTGCAATTGCCATTGCCAACAATCCGGTGTCGCACAGCCGAACGAAGCATATTGAAGTACGCTACCACTTCATTCGGGAGCACGTGGAGAACAAGGATATCTCTCTCTGTTATGTCCCCACGGACAGGCAGATTGCTGATATATTCACAAAGCCCCTAGACGAGGCCAAGTTCAATCTTTTCAAGACTGAATTGGGAATGCTCAACTATGAGGAGTGAAGACTACAGAAGCTCCAGGCTAGTGCAAGAACCGAGGGGGAGCAAGGAACTCCGCGTGCGTACAGCTGCAAGAACTGAGGGGGAGCAAAAAGTCAATCGCTACAGACCCCGCTTTGTAGAAGCCGAAAAGGGGGAGTTTACCCTCTCGGGGTCAAGGCTAAGGTGTGGCTCCAGCTTGCTCCCAAGAAAGCGGTATTGGTAAGGGATAACTCCACCCAATGTTAAGTTTATGACTTTCATTTGCTTTCATTTTCATTCGCTCCATTCACCTTAGCTTGTAGGGTTTAGGCTTCTTCAAATAGGGGGAGATTGTTGGGTATTGTATCCACAATGTACCTGATTTGCAGAAGCCCCTGGACAAGCTAAGGAGAATAGACTATGTATTTGATAAACTTTTTCAAGTTGTACTTGCAGTTTCTCCACGCTAAGTGCACACCAATGTCAGGGTGCAGTAGGTCAATATACACGGATCTGCACGGCGTAATCCCTCGTTGAGCAGATCAGTGTGTTGGCCTATGTGCACTCTCTCTATTGGAGTGCACTTACTTTCAAGTACAGGGCCGCTCATATGCAAGAGAAGACAAGGAGCATGGAGGATCAAGGAGCAGCTCCTAGGTGGAAGACGAAAAATCATCTAAGGCAGATTCGACGAGAATCACCAAGTGATTCTCGCCGAATCGGCGAGAATCACTTGGTGATTCTCGCCGAATCGACGAGAATCATCAATGATTCTCGCCGAATCGACGAGAATCATCAATGATTCTCGCCGACTCCTTCTGGCCATCTCAATATGGTGCCAAGTAAGATTCGGCGAGAATCGCTTGTAATTCCCGCCGAACCAATTGTCATGCAGCCCATGGATACAAGTTGAATTCGTTGAGAATCGACAAGTAATTCGACGAGAATCACAATCGATTCTCGACGAATCGTCGAGAATCACTTGATGATTCTCGCCGATTCGTCGAGAATCGTCTGCGATTCTCGCCGATTTTTCCTTGGCGTTTTCTCAGTTAATTTCCTGAACCGGATTCTGTCTCAGCTAATTTCCTGAACCGGATTCTGCCGCAGTTTACTATCTGGACCGGGACTTGGGGGGTATCTCTGTGGGTCCCACAAACGGTCTTATTAGGGGTAGCTACAGTATAAATACATGGGTATTTTGAACAGTGCGAAGACAGAAAAATATGCGAGCTTACGGAAACCCTAAAATCGCGAAATCCTTCCGCCGCCTCCGTCGCCGCTCGCGCAAGTCCGTCGCCACCGATAGATCTTCTTCCCAATCTCCGGCGACAGTAGCTTAGCAAGGCTTGGTCTCACGCGTCTATCCAGAGATCCCTTGTCTCTCGATTTGTTGATCGGAAACACTTCCCATCCGAATCGATCGAGACGACCGATCCTCGTGTGACCGTTGGTAGACCGAGCTTGCTTCGCAACGAAGTTTGGATCTCCAAGTTCAGCAGCTGCTCTTCTTCGTAGCCGCCGATCCCGAAGCTAGCCGCCGCTCGTGTGCCACCACCGGTTCCGGGGAGATCTTCTCCAAGCAAGACCAAGGTCGTAGACTCTTCATCGACTTCAAGAACACGTCGTCGACCAAAGAGGAACACCGGAGTCTCCAAGAGAAGTTTGTATCACGTGTACATTCTACCTTTATTTTATTGTAAAGGAACTTTTGTTCCGCGGTGTAAGGGTTGGGTGCAACCCGATTTGTGGGAGTGTTGACTCTCACGTGTGGAAGGGCTCCTTCCGTTAGTGAAGGGATTGGATTTCAATCCCGTTGGTGAAGTGACCGAGTCGTCCCTTGTTGGGGAGATAGGTCGAAGGGGGAAAGTGGATGTACCCAAGTCGGGGAACCACTATAAATTTGCTGTGTATTCTGTGTGCTGTGTTTGTTGTTTTTATTGTGCAGGTACATCTGTAAATTCCGCAAAAGAACCGCACGTTACCTATTCCCCCCCCCATAGGTACACATAGCCGACACTAGGTGGACTTTCAATTACAATTACTCAAGTGGCCTATGTTAAAGGTTTGAAACATAACCTTATTAGTATAAGTCAATTGAGTGATGTAGGATATGACATCTCATTTGTGAAAGATGGTTGTCATATCAGGAGGTCAAATGATCAAGAGATCATTTTGACTGGTTATAGAAAAAGGAATGTCTATTGCTTAGACATTATGGTTGAGAACAATGGTTCTCCAGTATGTCTAGTAGCTGATGAGACAGTCTCTCATTGTGTCAAATGGCACAAGAGGCTAGCCCATCTAAATTACAAGACAATTGGCAAACTCTTTAGTAAAGAGTTAGTGAGGAATGCTCCTCAAGTTAAGTGTATTAAAGATGGTATTTGCTCAGCTTGTCAAAAGGGCAAGCAGACTAGATCCACCTTTAGAAGCATTGAAAACAAAGATGCTGTGAGGTGTTTATACCTCTTGCATATGGATCTCTTTGGTCCAATGCCAGTTCACAGCCTGGGTAGGAAGGTCTATACCTTTGTAGTTGTAGATGACTACTAAAGGTTTTCCTGGGTGTTCTTCCTTAGACAGAAATCTGAAACACCAAGTGTCTTCTATAGCTTTGTTAGACAAATTCAGAATGAACTAAATAGTACAGTGGTCAAAATAAGAAGTGACCATGGTACTGAATTTAAGTCTGATAGCATGACAAAACTATGTGAAGAATTTGGGATATTTCAAGAGTTTTCTTCACCAAGAACACCTCAGCAAAATGATATTGCTGAAAGGAAGAATAGAACCTTGATTGAGGCTGGTAGGACCCTATTAAGTGATACATCACTACCAGAATACTTCTGGGCTGAAGCAGTCAATACTGCATGCCATGTTATTAATAGGGCTACCATAACTAAAAGCCACAACAAGACCCCCTATGAGGTTGTGAAAGGCAGGAAACCAAACCTATCCTACTTCAGGATCTTTGGTTGTAAGTGCTTTATACTTAACAATGGAAAGTCTTACTTGACTAAGTTTGCTGCCAAGTCCCAAGAGGGAATTTTTGTTCGGTACAACAACAACAGTAAGGCTTATAGAGTCTACAACTTGTCTACTCAAGTTGTAGAAGAATCTGTACATGTAGTATTTGATGAAACTAGACTTATTAACAATGAGTTGTCTAGTAGTGTATGCAGCCCCACAGGTTTAACAAATAAGATGGACAAGCTCACTATAGAAGAAGAATCTACTGCTAGGCAGCAAGTAGAAGATAGTGGCTGCTGTCCAGGGGGAGTACTACATGTACCAAATGCAGAAGAAGTACAAGGAGTACAATAAGATGAAGAATTTGAAGAAGTTCAACCTGAAGTCAGGATGCCTCCAGCCAATAGGCATCTTAGAGATCATCCAACAGAACAAATCATTGGTAATCCAAGACAAGGGGTACAAATAAGGAGCAGAAATCTGAATGCAGCAATCTACTCCAGTTTTCTATCCTAAGTTGAACCAAAGAAGTTTGAAGAAGCCATCCTAGACCCTCATTGGATTGAGGCAATGCAAGAAGAGCTGAATCAGTTCAAAAGGTGCAAGGTCTGGGAGCTTGTTCCTAAACCAAAAGACCACAACATAATTGGAACCAAGTGGATCTTTAGGAACAAGATGGATGAACATGGAGTCATCATTAAGAACAAAGCAAGATTGGTTGCTAAAGGATATAGGCAGGAAGAAGGTATTGACTTTGATCAAACCTTTGCTCCAGTAGCCAAACTGAAAGCCATAAAGATGTTCCTGGCCTATGCAACCTTTCAAGGATTTAAAGTTTACCAAATGGATGTCAAGTCAACATTTCTGAATAGTAATCTTAAAGAGGAAGTCTATGTGGAACAGCCATCAGGTTTTGTTGATTCAACTCTACCTAATCATGTCTATAGACTTAGGAAAGCATTATATGGGTTAAAACAAGTCCCTAGGGCTTGGTATGAAACCCTGTCTAGTTTCCTCATTGAGAATAAGTTCACAAGGGGGAAAATAAGCAAGACTCTATTCCTTAGGGAATCCAGAGGCAAAGTAATACTAGTCCAAATATATGTAGATGACATTATATTTGGGTCTACTGAAAGTAGCCTTTGCAAAAAGTTTGCAAAACTAATGCAAGGTCAATTTGAGATGAGTAGTATGAGAGAGCTAAAGTTCTTCTTGGATCTCCAAGTAAGACAGACTGAGAATGGATTATCCATATGCCAGTCCAAGTTCACCCTAGAACTCATAAGGAAGTATGGTATTGATTCATCCAGTACCATGAAGACTCCTATGGGGCCAAGTATGTCTCTTAGCAAGGATGATGCAGGGAAACCTGTAGATGAGTCTTTGTATAGAGGGATAGTTGGCTCCCTATTATATTTGACTGCAAGTAGACCAGATATCATATATGCTACATGTGTTTGTGCAAGGTATCAAGCCTGCCCTAAAGAATCTCATTTGACAGCAGTCAAAAGGATATTGAGATATCTAAAGGGCACTCCTTATCTAGGCCTCTGGTACCCTAGGAATGGGGATTTTGAACTAACAGGTTATTCAGATGCAGACTTTGCAGGATGCAAAGAAGACAAAAAAAGCACAACTGGAACCGGTCAATTCCTAGGTGGAAGACTGATTTCATGGAGTAGCAAAAAGCAAACAAGTGCGGCTATCTCCACAGCAGAATCAGAATATGTGGCTGTAGGAAGTTGCTGTACTCAACTTCTATGGATACAACATCAGCTTGAGTACTATGGAATTCAGGTAAGTAGAACTCCACTCTTTTGTGATTCTACAAGTGCTATATCAATTGCACATAATCCTATTTCCCATAGTAGAACTAAACATATTGAAATAAAATATCATTTTCTTAGGGAGCATGTAGAGAAAGAAGATATTTTACTAGAATATGTTAAAACTGATAATCAACTAGCTGATATGTATACTAAGCCACTTGAAGAAACTAAGTTCAATAGGTTTAAAATTGAACTAGGAATGATAAACTTAGAATAAGTTTATAAGAATGGCTAAGTAAAATAGTGTCGACACACAGAGTTTCCTGTGTCGACACAAAAAATTGGTGTCGACACTTCAGTGAAAAGGTGTCGACACATCTAGGAAGTTGGTGTCGACACTTTAGAGAATTAGTGTCGACACATAGCAAGTAGGTGTCGACACATCTAAGGTAGTGTCGACACTTAGTGTTTACTCAGTAT
The DNA here is from genome assembly GCA_039583875.1 of Platanthera guangdongensis. Taxonomy (NCBI): domain Eukaryota; kingdom Viridiplantae; phylum Streptophyta; class Magnoliopsida; order Asparagales; family Orchidaceae; genus Platanthera; species Platanthera guangdongensis. The sequence goes on along the minus strand of CM077161.1, from coordinate 66,117,566 downwards.
TATCTAAGTAAAGTCTCGACTAAATGTCGAGTTATGTGGTGTCGACACATAAACAAGTGTCGACACATATAGATGTTGACTAAACTTGTGTCGACACATAGGTGTCGAGACATTATAAGTCAGTGTCGACACTTATTGACAGTGTCGACACAATTCAAGTTAGCTGCCTGCCTTTTCATCTTCAAACCTAGAAAGGTATAAATAGGATTTTGCCTTTGTCTGTCGACACGCTTTCAAAAGTTTCGAGACCAAACTTGTGTGTCGACACCTCTCTTCTCTCCAGTCAAATTCTTCAAACCCTAATGGCGCCAAAGCTTGAGGAGAACGTCAATGAAGGCTACGAACTGGTGCGACAAGCGATTGAGGATGCAGTCCTAGAGATCAAGAACGTGATAACCCTAGTTGCAGACTCAGGGTTAGAATTCCTTGTTTCTGAGCCAACTAAAATCTGGAAGAAGGAAGTTCTAGAATTTCTAAATGGAGCTGAACTGGACGAATCTGGATACAAGATCAAATCCAGAGTTCATGGTGCAAAGGTTAAGGTTTCACCAAAAAGTTTGAGGAAAGTCCTTCTGTTGCCAAGAACTAAGGAAGAAGAAGAGGTTACTGCTTTCAGGACCAGAGATGCATTGACATGGTGTGGTCTGGATACAAAGATGAAAATTGGTTCAGTCTTCAATAGAAAGGGCATGAACAGCCAGGGAAAATTTCTATCTGAAATTGTTGGAAAAGTCATCTTGAGTAAGCCTGGAGGGCATGATAGGGTATTAGCGCATATGTTCCGCATTATGACCAGGATAATCTTCAGCCTAAAAACAGATTGGTCTGTGGTAGTCTTTGAAAAGATCAAAGAAAGTCTGAAGAAGCCCAATTTGGGTAGAATAATCAGTTTATACCTAGCTAGTAGTATACCAGAGGTTATGGGTCAAGTTGCAGGAAGTAAAATCAATCATATGAGAAAAATGGACATGAGGATATTCTTCAGGTGGGACAGGGTTTTGTCAAAGGAAATGCCAACCCCTGAGAAGATCACTCCTGAAAAGGAAACCCCACTCAAGAAGAAGAAGAAGATAGCTCCAGTAGCTCAGGAATCATCAAGTAGTTCAGATGATGAACAAGAACCTGGAGATGCTGGGAAGTCTCCAGCTCCACAAGTGGCTGCAGAAAGGCAGGGGGAGCTACCACCAGCTAGCCCCTTACACCAGGATTCAGTCCAGGGGGAGCCACTAGTTGTGGAAGAGCCCACTCCTCTTGAGAGTGAGCAAGCTACAAACACAATTCTAGAGGTAATCACTGAGCTTAATGCTTTAGATTTTCCTTTAGAGGATACTGATTTGTCTGATGTTTATCAGCAACCATAGATTCATAGTCAAGTTCCAGATGTTGTCATGGAAGACACTTCTGTTACAGCTCAAATAGTATCTGATCCAGTGGTAGATGAGCCAAGAATTTCTCCAGCTCATTCTTCACAAGAATATACAATGGAAGATTTATTTCTGAATCTGGATCAAAAAGACTTTGACAAGGTAACTGCTGCTGCTGAAGGGGAGAATGCTCCAGTTGAGGGGGAGCAAGTAGTACATATTGAAGAGCCTGCAAGGCAATAACCTGAGAAGCCCAAAGAAGTTGAGGAGATACCTAAGGAGAGGGTAGAGATAGCCAACACATCTGCCTCTGAAGATGAGGAGGCAACCAGGGCTAAGAAAAAGAAGTGTCAAGTATTCAAAAGAAGGAGCCAGAGTTATAAGAAGGCATTACAAACCATAGCTCCACAGCCTACAGTACAGCCAGCACCCTCAATAGATTACAGTGCTCTTATGGTTGCTATGCAGATAAAGCTTGATGAGCATAGGCAAGCCATTGAGAAATATGTGGATGAAGGGCAAAAATCATTACAGTTTGATTTGGCCCAGGATATAAAGTCTATAAGATTTGAAATGAATCTTAATAAGAATGAGATGACAGACTGCTTCCATAAGGGAGGGAATGCAGTGGTGTACTTGGCTACACATCAGGAGAAGATTAAAGCTCAAGTAGATGACATAGCACTGAAGCAGGGGTATGTTCTAGAGAACCAAATCAGAATGAATGACAATTTGACAGAATCTCACAATGCTATTGTCACAGAGATGAAGAACATTGCTGCTGGCCTGACAACTTCTACTGATACTGCTATGACAGCTTTTGACAAAGCATTTCAAGAGGAAATAACTGCTGTTAAGACTGCCATTCAAGACTCTCAAAAGATCATAACTGAAAAACTCCAAAGATTAAAACCTTTCTACAGGGATGAAGTCAATTATCTAAATGCCCAAATCAGATTTCAAAAAGATGATTTAAGGGATCACATAGAAAGAGAAGTCATAAAGGGGGAGAGAGTCTTAGTCAAAGCTGGCTCTGACCATGCAAAATGGGTTTCTAATTCCATCAGAGCCACTCTTGGTTATCCTCCTCTTTGTGATGATGATAATGTTGCAGAATCTGGAATTAACCCTGCATATCTTAGAGGTGAGCAACCTGAAGTAGCTCAAGTGATCTATCCTCCACCAGATTTTGATATGGTTCAAGCTGACATACAGTCCATGTATAGTCCACCTGATGGAAATCAGAAGGTTATTCTTGACAAAGTAGTTCAGCCAGTATCTGAGGCCTTACAGGAAGCTTTTTTGAAAGAGCAAGCTGAACAAGAAGCTAGATTGTCTAAGAAGAGGTTCAGGGAGCAAGCTGAACAAAGACCTGACTTTGAGCAGTGGAGCCCCACCTCAAGAAATATTATTTTGACTGCTTGGAAAGCTGCAAAAGATAATGTGAAAGACAGGAACAAGTGGTTTTCTGAATCAGAATGGAGAAAGCATGAGACAAGGCAGGAGGCCATAGTCCAATATAGAAGAAAGGCCAAGATGGGAAAGCTACCTCCTACTGCCCAGGAGCCTAGCAAGTACTTTCCCAAGCCTTATCATTAGTTTGAAAGACAAAAGATCAAAGCTGAAGAGCTAAAGAAGAAGGAGCTTAAAGGGAAAAAGCCTGCTGCTGCTGAAGACACTGAAGCCTCAGTACAAGCCAAAGTACAATCTGGGAAGGGCATAGTAATTAAGGAGGCTGAACAAAAGTAGCATATAAATTTTCTTAAGTTTACTATGTAATCTTTTGATGTTAACATTCTGTAAACTTTTGGAAATATGAATATGACAAGCTATTAGAACAATGTCTGTGTGATAAATTTGCTATGTGATAAATTTATTTCATAATTGTTCTGTGATGATATCTGTGTATGCATGTTTGTTTAATACATGTGATGTTTCTTTCCTGATTACATAATCCTGTTTCACATCATTCTGTAATTTTATTATGAATGGTGTATATCATTGACTAAGGGTTATGACTTCTCCAAATAGGGGGAGATTGTTGGGTACATTGGTTCAAATGTACCTGATTTGAAGAAGCCTCACCCAACTCAATAATATACATCAAAATGTATTTGATGCGTTTTGAGTTACCTTGTGCAGGTTAAGTATTTGCAGGAAAGAAGAAAAAGTTTCTAAGTCCATGTGTCGACACCCAGAGGGAAAGTGTCGACACTTAAGAAGACTTGTGTTGACACCCAGGCAAGCAGTGTCGACACTTGGAGTCATTGTGTCGACACCAGGGATGCTGAGTCGACACCAGACAGAAAGTGTCGACACAAGGAGCTGTGTCGACACTCAATGAAGAAGAGTGCAGTGAAGCAGTGTCGACACATAGCAGTTGTGTCGACACCCAGTGGAACTGTGTCTACATCAAAAAGTGTCGACACTTGGAGGCTGTGTCGACACTCAGCAAAAGTCAGCAGAGACTAAGTACAAGTATCGACACCCAGAACAATGTGTCGACACACAGTAGAAGAGTCAACACTTGAAGAAAGTGTTGACACCTAGAGCAATGTGTCGACACTCAGCTGAAGACTCAACACTTGAAGAAAGTGTCGACACAAGGAGCTGTGTCGACACTTAGCAAAGTTCAGAAATTTCTAAGTATAAGTGTCGACACTAAGGAGATGTGTCGACACTCAGCCAGAGTCTCGACAGAAGAAGAATGTGTCGACACCCAGAGCAATGTGTCGACACTCAGCAAGTATCAACACTGAAGACATGTATCGACACCAAGAAGAAGTGTCGACACTCAGCGAGTTCAACACATGAAGATGTGTCGACACAAAGGTGTTGTGTCGTCACTTAGAAGAATTCAGCAAAATACTGAAGTACAAGGACTTGTGTCGACACACATTATCAGTGTCAACACATGAAGAAGAAGCAGTGTCGAGATATAAAAACTACAACACAAGGAGTTGTGTCGACACCTTGTAGGCTAGTGTCGACACTTAGACAACTTGTGTCGACACTTGGTCTATAAGTGTCGACACTTAAAGACAGACAGTCTTGACACTTACAGACAATGTTAACCCCTCAGTCCGCAACATACTGCAAGATTCCAAAGCCCCCCATTCAGCAGGCGCGGACAGGAGTTGTCCGTCCGCCCAGTCCGGCATTGTCACCAGTCGGGCGCCAAGGGTGGTACTCCAGCAGCGGACGCAAGAACCTGTCCGCTCAGTCCGCCGGCGCTTTGGGTCAGGTTCTCTACAGCGGTGGACGCAGTATCTCGTCCGCCAAGGCCGCCGCCCTCCAGTGGGCGCGCCCAGCAGCAGTGGAAGCTCCAGTTCGCGAGCCCAGTCCGCCACTTCTGTGCGGACTGGCGTGTTCTTTCTTTTTGCTTCCCATCACCGCTGCCCGGTTCTCCTGTACCCCGGGCAGCCGGTTATTTTAGCCCTGCCCGTTTGGGCAGGCCCCCTATCCTATAAATAGGGGGGAGGTGGTGCACTCAAGGCACGCTGACTCGGACCCAGGAGCCTACTTGTTACAGGCTGCGGACTCGAATCCTGTGCCTTGCGGACTCCCCCTTGCTCTGCTTCCCTTTGTCTTTTCCTTTCACTTGTAACTGAATCCTTCTTCAATCAAGGGAAAGCCCGTCGCAAGAGAGGCATTCAGGCCGCGACGGGCGAAGTCTGTTGTTGCCGTGGTTCACGGCCCTGCTCTTCTTCCAGCTCTCATCCGCTTAGTAGATCGCTACTCGCAGTCTCCCTATTCCCCCTGTGTTCGAACAGTTAGCTGGTTGTGCTCGACCTCCCTTGTGTTTTCGTGCATCAACAGTTAACACGCGACCTTCAGATCCGAGTAGTGTTTTGAAATCAGCGGACGCAAGATGTCAGACCGCAGAGCCCGCTCTTCAGACCGCTCCAGCTCTTCAGAAGACTCCCTTTGGGACGCGATTGAACAAGCTCGCCTTGAGGCCGAGCAGTCTCGCCGGCAGACCGACCAGCGTCTTGACACAATCAGCCAAGCTCTGCTCGCGCTGGCACAGCGGCTTGCTCCTCAGGCCGCAGCGGACCCAGCGAACTCGCCAGTCCGCCAGACCCCAGCTCGCCGAACTCCGCTTCGGCAGTCGCCAGAAACTCCTCGGAACCCTGCTCAGACCGCTGCACCTCTGCGCCCTCAAGAGGAAGAGTTTGCTTTCAGAGAGTTCTTCAGAGAAGCTGCTAGGGGCACTCCTGCCCGCCAACTTCACTTTGCTGACCGCCAGTCCGCCGAGCCCGCAGACTCCTCGGCTCCAGTCCGCCCTTTCTATCCTGCAGAGTTTGACACCCCGTCTCCCTTTGTTGACCGAATTCGATGGGAATCGGCTCCGAGCAACTTCAGGGAGCCTCGCATCCCATTCTATTCGGGAGCAACAGATCCAGTTTCTCACCTCCAGGCATTTGAGGGGGTAGTTGCTTTGAGATGCCTCTCAGATGCAATTAAGTGTAAATTGCTGGTTACCACTCTCGAAGGGCAAGCGAGAGAATGGTTCTACGAGCTGCCTTCGGGCACAATTTCTTCTTTTGCAGAGCTCCGTAGCCAGTTACTGCTGAGGTTTGCTACCTCAAGGAAGAGGAAGAATGGGCCAGCTGCCCTGTTTGAAATAAAGCAAAGGGATAATGAATCAGTAGCAAGATTCGTTGATCGCTTTCAAAGAGAAATTCAGGGGGTGAGGAATGTGAACCCCGACTATTACAAAGTTGCCCTGATCCACGGCCTCCGGGAAGGCCCTCTGAAGTTTAAGGCAACGACAAAGGCACCCGAGACTTATCAGGAGTTGATCGCCATGGTCAACCATTTCATAGAAGGGGAAAATGCCAATCCGACCTATGTTTCATCCCTGACAGCCAAGGCTGAAGGAAGGGATGCCTCCGCTTCTTCCTCTCGTGGCAGGCCCCCTCGCCCAGACTTCCAGCCTCCGTCTCAAAGAGGCAGAAACTTCTGCAACAAAAAACCTTTCCAAGGCCATCAACAGTTTCATGAGCAGAGACTGCCGTTGGCCGACGCTCCCGCCATTCCATTGCAAGCTCTTCCCATCCAACAAGCAGCCTTGCCTGCTCTGTGCCAATATGATGAAAACCCCATGGAGGATCCTGCAGATCTGGACCTTGACGAAGTCATCCAGATCCTGCAAAGGAGATCAGAAGAAAGGAGGCAAGAGCCTTAGAAAACGTGGAAGCCGAGGAATAACACACAATTTTGCCAGTTCCACAAAGAGAAGGGCCATTTGACTGAGGACTGCAAGGCCCTTCGCGCGCTGATAGAGAAGTTGCTTTCTGAGGGCAAGATTGACCTGGCCAAGAAAGATTCTCCTTCCTCTTCGAAGCCATCCACCTCAAAGGGCAAAGAGGTAGCTGAGGCCTACCAAGAATGTGTGGATGTAGAGGACGAAGGCCGTCTGGGGCCGATCAACGTCCCGGTGGAATGCTTTGATGCTGATGATGAAGGGATTCTAGGGCGCCTCTTCTTCATCCATGGCGGAGCCGGGACCGAGTCCACCCGGAAGTCATCAATTTCAAGGGTCACCCAGGCGGAGGTGGCCTCTTCTTCCGTTGCTCCCCCAAGAGAAGTCGTCACCTTTGGTCCAGAAGATCTGCCTCAAACAGCCAATCCATTTGATGATGCAGTTGTGATCAAGGCTGTGCTTGGAGACTTCACAGTGGATAGGATTCTGGTCGACACAGGAAGCTCGGTCAACCTCCTCTTTAAGTCTACTTTTGAGGCCCTGAGGACCGAAAAGCCTCTTCTTTCCACTGAGGGGCCACTCTATGGTTTCTCAGGAGAGAGGAAAGAAGTGGAGGGCAGCGTCACCTTGCCAGTGAAGCTTGGAGGGGCAACAAAGCAGATACAGTTCATAGTAGTCGACGCCCCCAGCAGCTACCATGCCATCTTCGGCAGGCCCTTGCTGAACAAGTACCAAGCAGTGATTTCCCCTTACCACCTAGCCATCAAGTTCTTCGCTGATGGGAGGATGTGCCGGGTCCGGAGTGACCCAAGGAGAGCAAGGGAGTGCTACGTCCGCACTGTCAACATGGTTGAAGCCAGCCCTTCCCTTGCTCCAGCAGAAGCTGCAGAATCCTCTCCCAGTTCGAAAGTTGCTGCTGATGAAGGTGCTCACCTGGAACCTGCCCAGGTGACGCAAGGAGTCCCCATTGCTGAAGGGGAGGAGAGGAAACTCTCCATCAACTCGGAGCTACCTGAAGATCAAAAGGCTGAGTTGATTTCCTGCCTGCTAAAGAACCTGGATGTCTTTGCCTGGTCAGCAGAAGACATGCCGGGGGTGGATCCTGATGTTGCTTGCCACCACCTGAATGTTGATCCCGGCTGCAAGCCTATCCAGCAGAAGAAGAGGGACGTGGCAACAAAGCTTGCAGAACCAATAAGGGAGGAGGTTGCGAAGCTCCTCAAGGCAAATTTTATTAAAGAAGTGCAATATCCCACCTGGATTTCGAATGTTGTAATGGTTAAAAAACCAGGGGGAAAGTGGCGAATGTGTGTAGACTTTACTAAACTTAATAAAGCATGTCCTAAAGATTGCTACCCCTTGCCTCGGATAGATTCTTTAGTTGATTCTGCGGTAGGGTACTCTTACATGAGTTTTTTAGATGCGTTTTCTGGTTATCATCAGATAAGAATGCATAAGCCCGACGTTCCTCACACGTCGTTCATTACTAACGATGGATGTTATTGCTATCTTGTCATGCCCTTTGGGCTTAAGAATGCTGGCGCAACTTACCAACGGATGATGGACCGTGTGTTTAACCATCAAAAAGGGAGAAACCTAGAAGTGTATGTAGACGATCTCTTGATTAAGAGTAAATCGTTTTCGCTGCACTTGCTAGATCTAGCAGAGACGTTCGCTACTCTGCGTAGATACAAGATGAAGCTCAATCCTTTGAAGTGTACTTTTGGAGCGAGTAAGGGGAAGTTTCTTGGTCATCTCCTTACTCCGGAGGGACTTGCCCCCAATCCTGATAAGGTAAAAGCTATTCTTGAAATGCCTACCCCTCGTTCACCGAAGGAAGTTTAGCAGTTAGGGGGAAGGCTAGCAGGTCTTGCAAGATTTCTTTCTCGGGTTGGAGATAGGAGTGCCCCCTTCTTTAAGACCCTCCGGCATGCTTCCAAGTTTGAGTGGACAGGAGAGGTTCTTTTCTTGTACCTAGGGGTTGGCCCTGAGGCCGTCAGCTCCGTTCTTCTTCGGGAAGAAGGCAGAAAGCAATTCCCAATCTACTATGTCAGCCATATTCTGAAGAGTGCAGAGACGCGATATCCGATCCTGGAGAAGTTAGCCTTGGCACTGGTCATGTCAGCTCGCAGGCTTCGCCCGTACTTCCAAGCACATTCAATTCAAGTCATCACCGATCAACCTTTGAAGGGTGTGTTGGAAAAGCCCGAGCATTCCGGCAGACTAGCTAAGTGGGCAATAGAGCTAAGTGAATTTGAAATTTCTTATGTGCCCAAGACAGCCATCAAAGCTCAAGTCCTAGCAGATTTTCTGATTGACATGCCAGAGTCCAGTTCTGATCAGACAGAAAGGTCACCTTTGGCTTGGACCATCTATGTTGATGGTGCCTCAGGCAGAAGTTCTTCTGGAGCAGGAGTGGTTCTCATCAATCCAAACGGAGTCAAGTTGGAGCAGGCCATCAAGTTTTACTTTCTAGTAACCAACAACCAGGCCGAATATGAATCTCTGCTAGCAGGTTTGAGGCTCGCAAGGGAATTAGGAATCGATCATGTCCACATCAAAACCGATTCTCTGGTAATGGCGTCGCAAGTCCTCGGCAACTTCGAAGCAAGGGAGCCAGTCTTGAAAAAATACCTAGCTCTTGTGAAAATAGAGGTCGGCAGGTTTAAAAGCTTCACTATCGAACATATCCCCAGAACAGAGAATGAGGAGTCCGATTTTCTCTCTAAGCATGGGATGCCTTCAGGAGGCACGACTTCCGAACTCTTCCGCCCGGCAGTGGTGGAAGGAGATCTGATGCAAGTAGACCAGCGTGCCTCTTGGATGGACCCATTCATCCTATATCTGTCAACAGGAAATTATCATCATACAGTTAGAGACAAGAAAAAGTTCAAAATAAAAGCAGCTCACTACTTCCTAGTGGCGGGAATCCTTTATAGAAAGACCTTCCTCTCAACCATGGCCCGATGTGTTTCAGAAGAAGAAGCTCACACTGTTTTGCAAGAGGTTCACTCAGGAGAGTGTGGAAGCCACTCTGGAGCAAGAACTCTTGAAAAACGAGTCCTGCGACAAGGGTATTTCTGGCCCACAATGAAGAAAGACTCAGAGAGCTACGCCAGAAGGTGTGTTCAATGCCAGAAGTTTGCTCCACTTCAGCACCAAGCAGCTCAGTCCCTCAGGTCGATTGCAACTCCTTGGCCCTTTGCGGTTTGGGGAATGGATCTCATTGGTCCTTTTCCCTTGGCAAGCGGGCAATGACATTTTATCATCGTAATGATCGACTACTTCAGCAAGTGGATCGAAGCCAAGGCATTGGATAAGACAACTACTCAGATCGTCAAGAACTTCATTTGGGGAGAAATTGTCTGCCGGCACGGGATACCAATGGCAATAATCACCGACAATGGGCCACAGTTCAACAACTCAGAGATGATAAATTTTTGCAGGGAGATCGGAACAGAGCTGCGTTTTGCATCAGTTCATCATCCCAGAAGCAATGGTCAGGTGGAAGCTGCCAACAAGCAGATCCTCAACTTGCTCAAAAAGAAAGTGCAGAATCTTAAGGGCAGTTGGGCTGATCAGCTTCCATCAGTCCTCTGGTCCCTTAGGACAACGCCATCATCCGCAACCGGGGAGACTCCATTCAAACTCTCTCATGGCTCAGAGGCACTCATCCCGATTGAGTTTGAAGTCCCGTCACCCAGAGTGCTGCTTGCAAGAGAAGGTGTTGATGATTGGGCAGAGTTGAATAATGAGGAGATGAGGTTCATCTTGGAACACATCGAGGAGGTCAGAGATCAAGCAGCCATAAGGCAGGAAGAGATCAAAAGGAGGATGGCCCGTTACTTCGATCAGAATGTAAGGATCAAACACTTCCAAGTGGGAGATCTAGTTCTAAAGAAGGTTGATGCTGCTGCATGAGCTGGTTCAGTTGGAAAGCTTAATCCAAATTAGGCCGGCCCTTTTGTCGTCAAAGAAGCGTTAAAAAGCGGCGCTTACCGCTTGTAGACTCACGAAGGAGAGGATATACCACACACATGGAGTGGGGATGATCTCAAGCGGTTCTATTCTTAAACTTCCTTTTTCTACTTTGTGTATCCTCTTCAAGAACTATTATGAATAGAAACTGCTTGCTAACACTTCTTCGAGTGTTTTGTTGTAATCATAACAGATGAAACGCTAAGAAAGATTCAAAAAACGGTTCTGCACCTAAACTCTCTTTCTTCTTTCTTATGTTTGCTTTGCAAATATGTTTTATGATCCATACTAACACCTTTTTCTAGTGTTTTCTCTCTCTCCCAAAGACCTATAACGGTTACCTGATACCAGGAGACATCGCCGAGTTCAGCTAGACCTCCCCTAGAGCCGTTGTCATTAGCGTAACACCACGAAGACCACATATTGCGAGGAGATTTCGCACCGTGTAGTGGGAGCTTGCAGGCTCTAGCGCGGTTGGATTCTGGACTTCGGATCCCGGCAGGTACCTGACCCCACCTTTGCATTATGGAGGGCAAGGTGGGTGTAAAGCTCTACCACGCCGCTTTAGGGATTTTGTTACAACTTCGATGATCACATGAGGAAAGTATGCCGTTCCGGCTCACCTGCCCGCGGGTCATCTTAGCTTGTAATTCTCGAACACTCCATGGTACCCTCAAGCAGTGCCTGCAGGAGACCCACAGCTTAGACTGTACTCTAGGCAAGAGGGCAGGGAACCGTTCCGCCAAGTGAGCATCTTGCTCTTCGCAGGGAATTATCTGCGGACTGGTCTTCTGCGTCCGCTCAGTCCGCCGGTATGGGTTGATTCTATAGCTTGTAGCCCGGTGAGGAAAGTATGCCGCTCAGGCTCACCTGCCCACCTGGTCGCGAGTTATAGGTCATTTCTATTTTTTAGCGGACTGGTTTTTTCTGTCCGCAGAGTCCGCCTATTTGGGTTGATCTTATAGCTTGTAGCCCGGTGAGGAAAGTATGCCGCTCCGGCTCACCTGCCCACCTAGTCGCAAGCTATAGATCATTTCTATCTTTGGCGGACTGGATTCGTTATCCGCACAGTTTGGTAGTTTCCTTGGGATTGCAAGCTGGTTATCTTTAGCGGACTGATTTTCTCTATCCGGTCAGTCCGCCGACTTGGGTTGATCTTATAGCTTGTAGCCCGGTGAGGAAAGTATGCCGCTCAGGCTCACCTGCCCACCTGGTCGCAAGCTATAGATCATTTCTTTTATGGGCGGATTTGGTCTTCTATATCCTCTCAGTCCGCAGGGTACATATTCAAGTTTATAGATCATTTATGAGCGGATTGGTTTTCTGTATCCGCTCAGTCCGCAGAATGATTTTCATGTTTGATCATTTCTATTATGAGCGGATTGGTTTTCTGTATCTGCTCAGTTCGCGGAATGGCTTTCATATTATTTGTTAAGTTAATAATCAATGTGCTTTTATATTATGTGCGGTCTGGCTTGCGGACTACAACTATAACTCAAGTACCCCTGACATTATTATCAACTGGCTGTTCTCTGAGGCGGATACTGAATGAGTACCTGTCTAATTCTTAAATCAGCAAGATTCGTTAAATGATGTGATGAGCGGACCATAACTGAAACTCAACAGGGTCCGCCTGACAAAATTCTTCTTTATGCTATGATTAATCAACGCATCGTGCAGACTGCTAAGTATCGGTGCGGTGAGCGTGGAAAAAAGAGCATTGCAGGAAGCACACATACAAAAATATCCTTTCTATTTCATCAAAAAATTGTTTATATCGTTCTATATGTTCGGCGGACTGCAATCTTGCGTCCGCCACTTTTACAAAAAAACAAAATATATATATATATATACATTGATCAATCAGTCCTCTGTTTCTTCTCGGGAGGTGCAGGGCTGTCACCGATGATGTCGACTTCTGGAGAATAGCTCCCCGAGTCGCTCCCGCTGCTACCTGATCCTGTACTAGTGGCGGACCCGCTATGCGAGCTCCCAGTAGCAGAGGAAGATGCAGAGGTGTTGATGGCGCGGCCCCTCCAACACTTCCTGATGATGACCCGGTTGTTGCGGCCCCTCCAACACTTCCTGATGATGACCCGGTTGCTGCGGCGCAACAAGTTAAAGATTTGCGGCGTCATGACAACGCCACGGACGCTAACGGAAAGCTGCGATACAACCTCCGTCCGCGGCGCGCAAAGCTTGCTTAATAATTCTACTTAGTTTTATTTTAATTGCTTAAAACATTTGGCTTGTAATATTTTTATTTTCATGTTGGTGTGCTATTAAACCCTTGGTGTGTATGTAACCGCCCGGATGGATGAGATTTCATCTCCATCATGGATGGTTGGATCTCTTTTGTAACTCCTATTTAAAGGAGGATATTATGATGAGTTATGCATTGGAAAAAGAAACCTAAAGTAACCCCCCTTGAGGAATTTCGGCCACCATGGTGAAAGCCATAGCCACCTCCTCCCCTTTGGTGTGAAGCCAAGCCTTGCCTCCTCCATCCCCGTTCGGTGCGACTCCGGCGTGGCTTCTTTCGGTGCGACTCCGTGGAAGAAGGAAGCAGCCCCCTTCGGTGTGAAACCGGTGGAACCGTGGAGAGAGTGATTCTCCCACAAATATTGTGTGATCTTCTTCTTGGTTGGGTAATCTCTTCCCTATCTTTGTGTTTCTTGCTGTGAGAATTTTGTGGAGGTTATTCATCCGTCTTTTCCGCGATTTTAAAGTGTTTTTCGCTTGCAAATCTGAATCGAACGTTGTTGTTGACCCTCTTGTTTTCCGGATTGGAAGATCCGCTAGAGAACAAACTAGGCCAAGCCTTGACTTGTTCTCCAAGATTGGGCACGCTTTGGTGCTAACAAGGGAGTTAATCTCAACTTGTTCTTGATCCCTCCTTATCGTTTACCGCCGCTCCTAAATATATTTTTTGCTGCGATTGACGGCTTATTGTGAAAAGAATAGATGCTTGTGTAGGTGCGGTGAGATGTGTGCTTGTTGGAGAGGTAGGTCCTAAGGTCGTGGTATCGAGTCCGGCTAGGCGCGAGATGTGTGCTTGTTGGAGAGTAGGTCCTAAGGACGTTGTATCGAGTCCCGTATTTTTGAGAGCCAACCGACCCCTTTTCGTTCGCTTTTGGTCGGAGCACTCTCTTATTTTTTCTATGTTCTGTGATGGGTAATCCGCCGTTCACGTAAGCACGTCCATCTCACAAACATCCCTACACCAATTTGGTATCAGAGGCGGTCGTTTCAACTTTCACGTTGCAAACATCCTCTCTGCGTTCCTTGTTAGAGATCCGATCGTTAGAACTCCAAAAAAAATTATTTTCTGTGGTCTGCAAATAGCGGGCTGAAATCTTTATTTTTCAGCAAAATTTCAAAAAAAAATTTTTTAACGATCTACGTGTTATTCTCATCGGGAGTATATAAAAATATCTTATTTTCAATACAGCTTCAGTCCTAGAAAAATTCATCTTGCCCGGGGCCTCCCAAACCTGAATGCGCACTAGGCTAGGAACGGAGTACGCAACCCCGTCTACGTCTAGGATGGCTGCGAATGAGCATGGTGATCCCAACACCGAGGCTATAGCAGGTCTTCGTGCCGAAATGACAGAGCTTAGGAACGCCTTAGCCCAGATCCTACAAAATCAAGCAAGGCCACCCCCACCTCCCGTTAATGCTGGGCAGCCCAACCGGCACCAACCGAACTTTGATTCGGATTCTGAGGGAAACTCTCCCCGTATGCCCCCTCGAGAACCCCGCCCCGAGCGAGGCTTTGATATCACGAGGGCTATCAAGATAGATGCCCCCACCTATGATGGCATGGGAGATCCCCAGATCTTCCTCCATTGGGCTATAGACATGGAGTGCTATTTCGAATGGCACAACCTCACGGACCCCCAAAAGGTTCAAGTTGCCAGGATGAAATTAATGGGACGTGCCAAAACCTATTGGCTGAATGAAGAACGTAGGTTAGGAGCTGGGCACGGGGTCCCACTCATTGGATGGGCTGTTATGAAGAACCTGCTAACCGATCAGTACGTTCCCGCATACCATCGGACGCAAATGTTCGATGAGCTTGCCACCCTTCGGCAAGGCTCAATGTCTGTTGCTGAATATATGGGAGAACTTAAGGACTGTATGGTACGATGTGACCTTCGAGAGATCCCCGAAGTAACCTTATCTAGATTTCGAAAGGGACTTCACCCCGACATTCAGCGGAAACTCTTGCGTTATGGTCACACGGACTTGAATATGACTTTCAATGCCGCCTTGGACATTGAAAAGAACCTAGCATCTAAAGCTCACTCCCGTTATTCTAATGCGAAGAATAAGTCCACCGCTGGGGCCTCTTCTTCCACTTTTCCTGATAAAGGAAAATTTAGATCCTCCGAGTCGAAATCCGTTGTGATTACCGCGAGAAATACCAAGAACCCCGCTAGTGAGCGTATCCCCGTTGGAAAGGTTAGCAAGGCTAACACCACTTGTTACTCATGCGGTGTTCAAGGCCACTATGCCTATGAATGCCCCACCAAGACGAAGGCCATAGCCTTACTAGAGTCCACTACCGACCCTGACGACTATGTCCATGAGGCCGAAGAGGAGAGCGACCCTGACGGAGTCCCTAGTGACTTGGAGGACGATCACCGCCTTATGGTGATGCGTTGCATTTTGACCACTCCTCGTCCTGTAGACGACTGGAAGAGGACGAGCATCTTTTCCCTGATCTTTAAGAGTGGAGAAAAACTTTGCAAATTAGTTATTGATGGTGGTAGTTGCGTAAACGCCGTTTCTGAGAATGCCGTTAAGCGCATGTCCTTGACTGTCGAGCCGCACCCGACCCCCTACCAGGTCGCTTGGATTAGTAAGGTTACTATTAAGGTTACCCAACGGTGCCTAGTCCCCCTGTCTTTCAAATCCTACACGGATGAGGTTTGGTGCGACGTCCTTCCAATGGACGTTTGTCATGTGTTATTAGGCCGCCCGTGGCTATATGACCGTGATGTGACGCACTATGGTCATGCCAACACTTATGAGTTTAAATTCAATGGCAAGATCGTCACCTTGAGACCGACTGTGCCAAAAGAGCCGGTAGTGTTGGCTAAGGATACCACCATCCCAGTTGAGAGGAAAGCCTTGAGTTTAGTTGGTAGGAAGGAATTTGTGAAGGATCCCTTTATTGGGGGAATAATGTACGCTCTTGTACTTCTGAGTGAAAAAACTGATGGTGGCGTGTTGGAAGATTTACCCCGAGAGCTACGGGTATTGTTGGATGAGTTTAGGGATGTATACCCGGAGGAGTTGCCTTCGTCGTTACCACCGCTTAGAGATATACAACACGCAATAGACCTTATCCCCGGATCGTCCTTACCCAACCAACCACACTATAGGCTTAATCCAACTGCCCACATAGAGTTACAAACCCAGATAGAGGAGTTGTTAAATAAGGGATTTATTAGGACGAGTATGAGCCCATGTGCTGTCCCCGCTCTTCTTGCCCCTAAGAAGGATGGCACCTGGCGCATGTGTGTTGATAGCCGAGCTCTCAACAAAATTACTATAAAATATAGGTTTCCAATTCCGCGACTAGATGATCTCTTGGATGTCCTATCGGGTGCCACTATCTTCTCTAAACTGGACTTACGGAGTGGTTACCACCAAATCAGGATCCGAGAGGGGGATGAGTGGAAGACGGCGTTCAAGTCTAAGGACGGGTTGTATGAATGGCTTGTGATGCCCTTTGGGCTATCCAATGCCCCCAGCACCTTCTCCCGGATGATGACGCACATCTTTAGGCCATATATGGGGAAGTTTGTTGTAGTGTATTTTGATGACATCCTAGTGTTTAGTACCTCCCCCGCCGAACACCTCTCTCACATCAAAGTAGTCCTCTCCACCTTAAGGACTGAAACCTTATATCTAAATCTAAAGAAATGCACGTTTTATGTTTCGGAGGTTGAATTCTTAGGTTATATAGTTGGCTCTGAAGGAATTCGTGTTGACCCAGGAAAGGTTCAGGTGATTAGAGACTGGCCCGAGCCCACTAGCCTTCGTGAGGTGCGTAGTTTCCACGGGTTAGCTACCTTTTATCGTCGTTTCATACGTGATTTTAGTAGCATTATGGCACCCATTACGGACTGCATGAAGAAAGGAGAATTCACATGGTCCAAATCCGCCACGTTTGCATTCCATCGTATTAAGGAGCTTATGACCGAAGCACCGGTGTTACGTCTCCCTGACTTCACCAAGGTCTTCGAGCTTACTTGTGATGCATCTGGCGTAGGGATTGGAGGTGTCTTGAGTCAAGAGGGTCACCCGGTTAGTTATTTTAGTGAGAAGTTAGCGGGTGCCAAATTAAATTATTCCAATTACGATAGGGAGTTTTATGCGGTCATTAGATGTTTGCATCATTGGAGGCACTACCTCCTTCATAAGGAGTTCGTGATCCTCTCTGATCATGAAGCGTTGCGATTCATCAATGGTCAGCACAAAATCAGCCCGCGCCACGCTAAATGGGTATCCTTCTTGCAAGAATACACATTTACTCTCAAGCACCTTAAAGGGACCGACAATCGAGTTGCCGATGCACTCAGCCGCCTCACCCTCTTACTTTCCTCCATGCAAGTCCACGTGGTAGGGTTCGAGCGCATAAAGGATGAATACGCCACATGCCCTGATTTTCAGGAGCCATACTTATCTGCCCAGGATAGCTCTCCCACGACCATCACGGCCTATTCACTTAGAGACGGATACTTATTCAAACACGGAAAATTGTGTATCCCCCACTCCTCTTTGCGACTCCACATCATTTGGGAGTTACATAGTGGTGGCTTGAGTGGCCACTTTGGCAGAGACAAAACGATAACGCTCGTGGAGGAGAAATTCTTTTGGCCTAAACTAAAGGCGATGGTTGGGAAAGTTGTGAGCAGTTGTCGTACGTGCCAAGTTTCTAAAGGTACTAAGTCCAATGTAGGTTTATACACTCCGCTACCTATTCCGTCCGTCCCGTGGGAAGACGTGAGCATGGACTTTGTATTAGGCCTTCCCCCCACCCTGCGACGTCATGATTCTATACTCGTTGTTGTGGATAGGTTCTCCAAGATGGCGTACTTCCTCCCCTGTAGTAAGACCAACGACGCCTCTCACATTGCGAAACTGTATTTTAAAGACGTCGTTAGTCATCGTGGCGTTCCGAAGACTATTGTCTCAGATAGGGACGTCAAGTTCACTAGCTACTTTTGGAAAACCTTGTGGGTTCTTATGGGCACAAAATTATTATTCTCCGCGGCTTATCACCCACAAACTGATGGCCAGACGGAAGTAGTCAATCGGAGCCTAGGAAATCTTCTTCGATGTCTCGTGAGCGACCATAAAGGCACTTGGGATTTACTGCTTCCACATGCACAACTGGCTTACAATAATTCTAAAAATCGGTCCACGGGTATGTCTCCGAATGAAATTGTCCACGGGTATAAGGCCCCTGTGCCACTTGACTTGGTCCCCTTACCTCCCACATACAAAACAAGTCAATTTGCACAATCCTTCGCCCAACATATTCACGACTTACATGCACGTATACGAGCTACCTTGACTGCTCAATATGAGTCTTATCAAGCGCACGCTAATCTACATAGGAAGGTGTCACACTTTAAGGTCGGCGATCTGGTTTTAGTACGGTTAGTTCCCGAACGAATGCCAACTGGCACCGTTAAAAAGTTAGCTCCAAAACGCGCCGGTCCTTTTCGGATTCTAAAGAAGCTAGGTGACAACGCTTTCGTATTGGATTTGCCTGCTGAATGGGGTATCTCCCCTATTTTTAATGTCTCGGATTTGACGCTGTTTGTTGCGCCTCCACAAGAGTTGGTTTCTTTGTCGTCTTCTCCCTCCACTGAAATTTCTAATGGGTTGGGGAGTGGTAGTTTGGATGATCTCTCTCCTCCGGTCCCCGCAGGTATAACATCGGATGGTACGCTGCCTTCTTTTATTCCTACTGCTGACATGTTTCCCAGGTTTCCCAAGACGTTTCTCCATCCAGATATGATACTCGCTGCTGAGCCACTTACTACTCCTACTGGTGCTACCTACCGCTTCCTCATCCGTTGGCGTGACCGCCCACCGTCGGACGACTCATGGGTCCTCGCGACAGAGCTTCAACGTTTGGATGCCGAGCTTCTCCGCCGCTTTCTATCAGCCCACGCATCGGAGATGCGCGATTTTGAGTGGGGGAGGATTGATGGCGCGGCCCCTCCAACACTTCCTGATGATGACCCGGTTGTTGCGGCCCCTCCAACACTTCCTGATGATGACCCGGTTGCTGCGGCGCAACAAGTTAAAGATTTGCGGCGTCATGACAACGCCACGGACGCTAACGGAAAGCTGCGATACAACCTCCGTCCGCGGCGCGCAAAGCTTGCTTAATAATTCTACTTAGTTTTATTTTAATTGCTTAAAACATTTGGCTTGTAATATTTTTATTTTCATGTTGGTGTGCTATTAAACCCTTGGTGTGTATGTAACCGCCCGGATGGATGAGATTTCATCTCCATCATGGATGGTTGGATCTCTTTTGTAACTCCTATTTAAAGGAGGATATTATGATGAGTTATGCATTGGAAAAAGAAACCTAAAGTAACCCCCCTTGAGGAATTTCGGCCACCATGGTGAAAGCCATAGCCACCTCCTCCCCTTTGGTGTGAAGCCAAGCCTTGCCTCCTCCATCCCCGTTCGGTGCGACTCCGGCGTGGCTTCTTTCGGTGCGACTCCGTGGAAGAAGGAAGCAGCCCCCTTCGGTGTGAAACCGGTGGAACCGTGGAGAGAGTGATTCTCCCACAAATATTGTGTGATCTTCTTCTTGGTTGGGTAATCTCTTCCCTATCTTTGTGTTTCTTGCTGTGAGAATTTTGTGGAGGTTATTCATCCGTCTTTTCCGCGATTTTAAAGTGTTTTTCGCTTGCAAATCTGAATCGAACGTTGTTGTTGACCCTCTTGTTTTCCGGATTGGAAGATCCGCTAGAGAACAAACTAGGCCAAGCCTTGACTTGTTCTCCAAGATTGGGCACGCTTTGGTGCTAACAAGGGAGTTAATCTCAACTTGTTCTTGATCCCTCCTTATCGTTTACCGCCGCTCCTAAATATATTTTTTGCTGCGATTGACGGCTTATTGTGAAAAGAATAGATGCTTGTGTAGGTGCGGTGAGATGTGTGCTTGTTGGAGAGGTAGGTCCTAAGGTCGTGGTATCGAGTCCGGCTAGGCGCGAGTTGTGTGCTTGTTGGAGAGTAGGTCCTAAGGACGTTGTATCGAGTCCCGTATTTTTGAGAGCCAACCGACCCCTTTTCGTTCGCTTTTGGTCGGAGCACTCTCTTATTTTTTCTATGTTCTGTGATGGGTAATCCGCCGTTCACGTAAGCACGTCCATCTCACAAACATCCCTACACCAGGTGTCGGACTCGGCGGACAGCTCCTCTCCTTGTCGGCTCGATGCAGCATCGTCCGCATTTTCCCTGGCGCCTTGCTCTTCGCCCTGCGAGCCTCCTTCTTTTTCTTCTTCTTTTTCTTCGTCGTCTTCTTCTTCCTCATCTTCACCTTCCTCAATGACATCCTTTTCTTTTCTAGCTCTCTCCATCGCTGCGACCTGAGGGGCCAGCTCAGGGAAGATCTCCAGAAAAGGAACGCCGACCACTCCCTCCTTCATGAGGCCATCGCGGGCAAGTCGCTCAACAGCGACCTCGACAGTCTCCATCACAAAAGGGAGCGTGGCGGCCTGGAATTTATTATTCTCCAAGTCGTAGGCGACCTGCGAAAAGCAAGATTACAAACATCAGACAGCTCGCGACGGATAGAAAATTAAGACCACGGCAAATTCAACTCACCCCCAGCTCCTCTCTTTGCCGAGCATTCCTCTCTCCCAGCCGCACGTTCCTTTTCTTTAGCACTTTGTTATCCTTCTGAAGTTGTTCATTCTGCCTCAGCAGGTCCCTGGCCAAAGTAGCGACATAGTGGTTTGTTACCGCGCTATTCGCAGAAGCCTGGGAGGCCAGCAGAGGGAGGTCGGCGGCGGACACCTTCTTGAGGTCACTCAAGTTGCGCTTTCCATAAAGAGTGGAGAGCGCAATATGGGCGTGGCGTGTTATTCGCGGACTCCTCCACGAAGGAAGCGCGGTGGATAGGCGGACATGCTTTTTCTTGCTGTGCCAGTGGACCATAGGGTTCCCCCTAAGGTCCCTCTGGCTGATACCGAAGCCAGTCATGGAGAAACTTTCGGAGGAAGAGTAGTCCGCTGCGGGATCCCCTTCCTCCTTCCTCTTTTTTGCAACTGCTTCCTTCTTCTCCCTTTGAGTAGGAGTGAAGCCGCTGGGTGTCTGCGGCAGGTTGGCGGGCACCGCCAAGGTCGCTGCAAAAAGAGAACCAGAGTTAACAGCATGATCGCGGCGGATACAAAAGCTGAGTCCGCTAAATTACTTACTGTCCTCAGGCATAACATCCGCCAAGTTTGCCAGCAGCGGAAGGTAGTATTCGATATCAAGCCTGGCGTTCGCTAAGAACTCGACGATTGCGGACTCCAGGTCGTCCAGCTGCACATTTTTAAAGACAGAGTCCGCGCGCACCTGCGGATACGTGTGCGCGAACCCAAGGTCGCCCTCAAAAATTAGGAACCTTGAGGTCCAGTTGTGGATCTTGTTTGGAAGACCCACTACCTTCATCCCCCTGCAGTAGAAGTAGATTACTCCCTTGTAGGGGCGACCTCCGGAGGCAGTTATGGAGCGGACGGAGAATATTTTGCGGAAGATGTTCATTGAGAAAGCAATCTTTTCAGATCGCAGATAAGAGATGTAGCTGCAGATCGCGGCAAGGGTATTCGGCGCGAGCTGGCCAGGGACCATCCGATAGTGCTCAAAGATTGCAGCAAGCTCCCATAGGAGCGGGAACCTGAATCCGCTATCGAAATGATCAACGGGAATGGCGATCTGGGTCGCCGTCGAAAAGTTCAACCTTTCCTGATGGGCGGGTATGCGGACAAGTATGTTCGAGTCCGCCATCTTATTTTCGACGAAGGCAGCCAGATCAGCCTCTGTCAAAGTACATTTTCGGTGGTCGGCAGAATGGAAGTCGACTGCAGCATCAGTGCGCGCGGACACCATGTTGCAGGTCGCAGGATTCCGTTTACTTGTAATTTCCTACATAGAAAAAGCAGAAGACAGTATTTATAGATAAAGATTCTGACAGCTTTTGACCAGTCCGCGAAGGTCGCATATTCAATCCGCACAGCTCGCAAAGAATTAAAAAGCAGCCAAAAAAATAACACGGATACAAAGACAATTTAACATTCCAAGGGAAATTCAGAACCAAGTTGTGGCCGGCGCAGTTCCCTGTCCGCCCAGGTCGCATATTTTCCCACCAGGTTAATAAGAAGCGGACACAGCGCTAGTCCGCACAGTCCGCCACAGATCAAGCCAAGGATTAAGCAACATAAAATTGCGGATTTATAATCTGAGTCCGCATAGATCGCAATAAAAGTTCAATCAAACACATCACACAGCATTGTTTGAAGCGCAATTATACAGACGATTATACAAATTAAACAAGAATCAGAAGCACCGCGGACTCAGCGGTCCCTATTTTCCGTTCGCATAGGCTTCTCCGTCCTATCCTGGCATAGATGAGCCGCCTGATCGCTTATCTGAAGAATTTCACTATATACACGGCAGAGGTGGTGGTGGATGACATTGATGGTCCGGTGCATGTGGGCGGCTTCCCGGTCTACCCGGCTGAGAGGCACCATTGGCTCTGCTGCCGGCCTCGGCTCCTCATCCGCAGCATGTGGGACACCACCTGCCGGTGCCGCGATCTCAGGAGGAACGCGATCTGACGCCCGCGGCCTCTGCTCAGCGACCTCAGCAGTCTGCTTCTCCTTTCCTTCACGAGCCAACGCCAAGTGCTTGCCTCTGTAGTATCGGACGTCATCCGCGAGCCTTTTCTTTTCCCTTTCAGACCTCTCCAGCGCCCGCGAGATGCTGGCGACCTGGTCTTTGAGGGCCTTCTCGCGTTCCGCGGACGCTTTCTCGCGCGCCGCGGACGCCCTCTCACGCTCCGCCGCTTTCTCTAACTCTGCTTTGACACATTGCATTTCAGCTTCAAATTTCTTCTCTAACTCTTTTATCGTACTCAGGCTGGGCAGCTCATCTTCTGCGGACTCCACGTGTGAGACCGCGTCGGCACCAGTGTTGGGTGTGACCACGATCTCGCCACTCTCGACGGAGCCCGGCAGCGACTTTCTACCTACAACAAATAAAGTCAACTTCGCATTCAAAGGCAGTTCGCGGCGGACTCAAAGAAAGGATAAAAAAGTCACTTTTAGATATAGCGGCAGCAAGTTTCCGACTATCGAAGATGATTGGCCGCCTTGCCCGCTCCGGGTCAAAGGCGTTTAACCGCTTTTTCCATTCGCGGTGAACCCTTGCTCTTCTCTCGGCGGCCGCACTTGTTGAGACCACGATATCGTCCGTCTTGGTGATAATTTTGATCGGTCTTGACGTCCGCGGCGGCGACCTGTAAAGCCACTTGTGCTGAAAGTATTTGGGCGCCGGCTGAAGTTTACCTGACCGCATCAGCTCCGCAGCAATCCGCAGATCCTCAGCGGCTTTGTCCGCCGCGGCCTGCTGCGAGGCTGCCCCGACCGCAGCAACATGAGCAACGATTTGTTTCTTTTGCTCCTCTATCTTCTCCTTCAGCCTCTCTCTCTCCTCTTCCTCCGCAGCGGACAAGGAAGGGAGTTCGTCACCCTTATCTCCAGTAGTCTCCGCCTCATTCTGCTGCAGTACAACCAGCAAGGAGTCCTGGATTAAGTCAAGTTGATCGACGTCTATGGAATCAAATATCTCATCCGTGGAAAGACTGACCGTTGAAAGGGAGTTGTCTCCCCGAATTTGGGCCTCCGGAGTAACCAGATCGCCGTCTGGAACTTCTTTGTCGCGCGGCCTGTGTTGTAAGTCCGCTTCCCCAGTCCGCTTGGAGACGTTCTTCTCCTTCATTGCGCGGAGCTTCTTCTCAACCCGCTCGGCGACGGTCGCTCCGTCTCTCTTCCTCTTCTTCCTCTTGGCGGTCTTCTCAGCAGCATCCGCGGCGGACCCCCCTAAATTGGGCTGATCAGCGCGGACAGGTTCAGGATTCATCGCAGACAATGCCTTTGAGGGCGCGTCGTCCTCTACCTCAGTCCGCCGGTCTTCTTCGTCCAAGTAAACTATTTGCACCGAGGCATTGGGGGAAGATATGTCAGTCTCCATGTGTTCGCCAGCAGTGTCTGCCGAGGTTGCAGTTTTCTGAGAAGGGGCGGAGTCCGACAAGATTGCCATCTTCTCGCTCCTCAATGGTTCGGTGTCGACTACGGCATCCCCGCGAGCAGACACATTGACATGGCAGACTGCTTTCTCCGCAGGCTTCTGGCTCTGGGAACTCTCTCCTGTGGAGCGGACAGGATCTTTTCTTGTCGACCTCTTTACAATCTTTTTGGTCTTCATAGGTGTTGTCGGCTCCAGGTCGCCTTTTGCAGTAACGCTAGATAAGAAAGCTCCAAGCCTAGCCATGCCGGACTGGAAGGTGGAGACTGCAAGTGGTGAATAGCGCCCCGTGTCGATCGAGATTCTCAGCAGATCCAGACCCTCCAGCGATATTTATAGCGTTGGTGGCATTTTCGAGGTTTGCGGACTCGGCGGTTAAGAGAACATTTTCGAAGTTTTCTGGAAACTTAAAAATGTGCGGGGATTATGTTAACCCCTCAGTCCGCAACATACTGCAAGATTCCAAAGCCCCCCATTCAGCAGGCGCGGACAGGAGTTGTCCGTCCGCCCAGTCCGGCATTGTCACCAGTCGGGCGCCAAGGGTGGTACTCCAGCAGCGGACACAAGAACCTGTCCGCTCAGTCCGCCGGCGCTTTGGGTCAGGTTCTCTACAGCGGCGGACGCAGTATCTCGTCCGCCCAGGCCGCCGCCCTCCAGTGGGCGCGCCCAGCAGCAGTGGAAGCTCCAGTTCGCGAGCCCAGTCCGCCACTTCTGTGCGGACTGGCGTGTTATTTATTTTTGCTTCCCATCACCGCTGCCCGGTTCTCCTGTACCCCGGGCAGCCGGTTATTTTAGCCCTGCCCGTTTGGGCAGGCCCCCTATCATATAAATAGGGGGGAGGTGGTGCACTCAAGGCACGCTGACTCGACCCAGGAGCCTACTTGTTACAGGCTGCGGACTCGAATCCTGTGCCTTGCGGACTCCCCCTTGCTCTGCTTCCCTTTGTCTTTTCCTTTCACTTGTAACTGAATCCTTCTTCAATCAAGGAAAAGCCCGTCACAAGAGAGGCATTCAGGCCGCGACGGGCGAAGTCTGTTGTTGCCGTAGTTCACGGCCCTGCTCTTCTTCCAGCTCTCATCCGCTTAGTAGATCACTACTCGCAGTCTCCCTATTCCCCCTGTGTTCGAACAGTTAGCTGGTTGTGCTCGACCTCCCTTGTGTTTTCGTGGATGACTTGACAGCTGCCATTCCAGCCGGTCTACTGCACCTGTCAGAGTTGTCAGAATTCAGTTATGAACCGGACCAGCCAGTTACCATGAAGAAGGCCTATAAATAGGCTTATATAGTCTACAGAAACGGTGGTTGAGGTTGTGTAAGTTCAGATTGAGGATCAACACATCAAGTAATACAAAGAAGATCTTGCTATCAAGTGAAGATCTAAGTAGTTGGAGAGGAGAGCTTGTTGGGTACATTGGTCTAAATGTACCTGATTTGAAGAAGCCTCACCCAACTCAATGATATACATCAAAATGTATTTCATGTATTTTGAGTTTACATGTGCAGGCTAAGTATTTGCAGGAAAGAAGAAAAAGTTTCTAAGTCCATGTGTCGACACCCAGAGGGAAAGTGTCGACACTTAAGAAGACTTGTGTCGACACCCAGGCAAGCAGTGTCGACACTTGGAGTCATTGTGTCGACACCAGGGATGCTGAGTTGACACCAGACAGAAAGTGTCGACACAAGGAGCTGCGTCGACACTCAATGAAGAAGAGTGCAGTGAAGTAGTGTCGACACATAGCAGTTGTGTCGACACCCAGAGAAACTGTGTCTACATCAAAAAGTGTCGACACTTGGAGGCTGTGTCGACACTCAGCAAAAGTCAGCAGAGACTAAGTACAAGTGTCAACACATGGAGGCTGTATCGACACTCAGCAAAAGTCAGCAGAGACTAAGTACAAGTGTCGACACTCAAAACAATGTGTCGACACTCAGCAGAAGAGTCAACACTTGAAGTAAGTGTCGACACCCAGAACAATGTGTCGACACTTAGCTGAAGACTCAACACTTGAAGAAAGTGTCGACACAAGGAGCTGTGTCGACACTTAGTAAAGATTAGAAGAGTTCAACAAAAATATTCTAAGTACAAGTGTCGACACTAAAGGGATGTGTCGACACTCAGCCAGAGACTCGACAGAAGAAGAATGTGTCGACACAAGGAGCTGTTTCGACACTCAACAAGTATCAACACTGAAGACATGTGTCGACACCAAGAAGCAGTGTCGACACTTAACAGATTTAACACATGAAGATGTGTTGACACAAAGGTGTTGTGTCGACACTTAGAAGAATTCAGCAAAGTACTGAAGAACAAGTACTTGTGTCGACACTCAATTTCAGTGTCGACACATGAAGAAGAAGCAGTGTCGAGATATAAAATCTACAACACAAGGAGTTGTGTCGACACCTTGTAGACTAGTGTCGACACTTAGACAACTTGTGTCGACACTTGGTCTATAAGTGTCGACACTTAAAGACAGAAAGTCTCGACACTTCTAGATAGTTACAGAATTTTCAAGAACTGACTGGATGACTTGACAGCTGCCATCCCAGCCGGTCTACAGCACCTGTCAGAGATGTCAGAATTCAGTTATGAACCGGACCAGCCGGTTACCATGAAGAAGGCCTATAAATAGGCTTACACTGTTTACAGAAGTTGTGGTTGAGACAGATCAAGTGGCTGTTCAGACAAGTAATACAAAGAAGATCTAGCTATCAAGTGAAGATCTAAGAAGTTGGAGAGAGAGAGCTCCATCCAAGAAATCAGCCATTGGAACTAGGCTGAGAAGTAGGGTTCAGAATTATTCTGAATCTTAAGTAGCAGAGATCAAGGATCAACTGCAGAAGGAGTCAATCTTATTGAGTTCTACTTTCAAGAAGCTTTGAAGAAAGCTAAGTCAGATTGATTTCAGCTGAGTTCTTCCAAGAACTCATCAAGAAACTCACAACTCCCCTCTCTTGTCTCTGGGTTGCTGAGTTAACAATATTGTATTCATATTTTCTTGTAGGATCCTTTGGATCTGAGTCTTGTAAGCCTGCAATTATAAAGGCTGAGTGTAGGGCTTGAGAGCCTGAGTGTAGGAGATTGAAATCTCTGAGTGTAGGCCTTGGTGGCTGAGTGTAGGCCTTGGTGGCTGAGTGTAGGCCTTTGTGGCTGAGTGTAGGCTTTGTGAAGAAGATGAGTTGTAGGGCCTTGGGCCTGAGGTGTAGGAGCATGTTTTGGGTTCTGAGATAGTGGAGAAGTTTGGCCGAATGTAGTACACTGCTAGATAGGCGAAGGGGGAAAGTGGATGTACCCAAACCTTGGGGAACCACTATAAAATTATGTGTCTTCTGTGTGCTGTGGTTTGCTGTGAATGCTGTGTGATTGCTGTGAAATAGTAGATATACATCTGTGTTAAAAACTGATTACTGCCATAAAAAGTAAAAAAGAATTTGGTCACCTATTCACCCCCCCTCTAGGTGTTTAGGTATTATATCTTTCAAGTGGTATCAGAGCCAGGTTACTCAAAAAGGGACATAACTGTCTGAGTAGATCCTATTGGCAGATTCAGTCTAAGTCAATAACAGAATCAAGAAAATCAAGAACCATGGGTTCCACTGAAAATCACAAGGAATTGGGATCCATGAAGCTACCCATATGTAGGAAAGAGATCTTAGGGATCTGGAAGGAAAGGGTAAGGCTGTTTATGGAAGCCTCAGACCCTAGGATTTATATCACAGTAAAAGAAGGGCCATATGTGCCCATGAAGGTGTCAGTCTTAGATGCAAATCAGAGAACACCTAAGGATTTTTCTGAAATGACAAAGGATGAGATTGTCCTAGCCACCATGGATAAAAGGGCTCAAAATATTATTGTGAGTGCCATAGATGATGCAACTTTTCAGAATCTAATACACTGTAAGACAGCCAAAGAGATGTGGGATACTCTTATTGTGTATATGGAGGGTTCTGAAGAAGTAAGGCAAGATAGAAAATCCTTGCTAAACCAAGAGTATGAAAGTTTTAGACAAGGAAAAGCTGATAGCATAACTGAGTGCTATAAAAAGTTCTATAGGATAGTGAATGAGCTCATGTCCTATGGCAGAGAGTTCAGTAATTATGAACTAAATGACAAGTTTCTAAGGTCCCTAACAAAAGATTGGGACACCAAGATCTGTGCCATTAGAGAAATGACAAAGTTGGGAGAAATTCCTCCACCAACACTATTTGGCAAACTGCTGTCTTATGAAATGCAGTTAATGGTGAGGAAAGAAGAGGAGAAATCTACAAGAAGTGATCACAAGGAAAGGACGGTGGCCTTCAAATCAGAAGCCCCCAGAAAGTACAGGAGTAAGTCACCAACTCCACCTCCAAAGGTTGCTGAAATTGAATCAGAAGATTCAGAAAGCAGAAAGTCTGAGAGCAGTGAAAGTGATGAGGACTTTGCTGCCTTTACAAGACATTTCCAGAAGTTCTTAAAGAAGAAACAATGGAGGACAAGGCCTTCTACTTCACAGGGAAAGGAAGACTATTATCAGAATAAGAAGTCTTCAAAGAAAGACAGGAAAAAGTCCAAGTCTAGCAAAGCTACACTATCAAAAATTGTGTGCTATTGCTGTAATAGAAAAGGACATGTCATTGCAGACTGTCCAGAGAAGAGGAAGGAGTCTAGTGACAAGAAAAGTACTCAATACAAGGGCAAGAAGGAGAAGTCTTTTGTTGCCAAAAAGTACAAGAGCCTGTCAGATATCTCTTCATCAGAAACTGAGTCAGATGCTGAGGCATATATAGGACTATTTGCTGAGGAAGAAGAAGAAGAGTTCATGCAGATTATGAATTCTATATATGAACAAGAAGACTGTCAGTGCCAAGGACTAATGACATTGACAGAAAGTGACAAAATCCTGGAGCAGCCAGGACCTAGTAAGGTACAAAGTTCAACTTTAAGTTCAGTTTCTTGTGCCAGTACAGAATCAGATTCATCCTCATCAAATGATGAGAGTGCATCTGAGTCTGAAGAAGATATTCACCAGTTGATAGATGAATATAGAGTTCTGTTGCAAGCTTATAAGAAGAGCAAGTCCCTAGCCAAAAGTCATGCAAAGGAAATTGCTATTCTCAAAGCTACTGCAACTGATTTTGAGAAGTTGTTTGATCAAAAGCTTAATGAGATAGCCAGATTGAAGCACATAACTGTGATTCAAATGAGAACTATATCATTTAAGAATGATCAAATCAAGAGTCTGGAGATTAATCTTCAGAAGGAGAAGGACTTAGTTGCTAGGTTTTCTAAACCAAAGTCTGTTTTACCCATAATTGATGAATTTATTCATCACAAAGGTAAAGCTGGACTGGGGTTTACTAGACCTGCAAGGACTGTTCAGCCCAAGTCCAAGTCCAAGGGCAAAGCCCCAACTCTCAACAAGTCTGCTGTAGATAAAACAGCAAAGACAGTACCTAAG
The DNA here is from genome assembly GCA_039583875.1 of Platanthera guangdongensis. Classification (NCBI taxonomy): domain Eukaryota; kingdom Viridiplantae; phylum Streptophyta; class Magnoliopsida; order Asparagales; family Orchidaceae; genus Platanthera; species Platanthera guangdongensis. Next base: position 66,088,239 of record CM077161.1, on the reverse strand, counting down.
CAAAGTGAAAGTCCACCTAGTGTCGGCTATGTGCACCTATGGGGGGGGGGATAGGTGACGTGCGGTTCTTTTGCGGAATTTACAGATGTACCTGCACAATAAAAACAACAAACACAGCACACAGAATACACAGCAAATTTATAGTGGTTCCCCGACTTGGGTACATCCACTTTCCCCCTTCGACCTATCTCCCCAACAAGGGACGACTCGGTCACTTCACCAACGGGATTGAAATCCAATCCCTTCACTAACGGAAGGAGCCCTTCCACACGTGAGAGTCAACACTCCCACAAAGCGGGTTGCACCCAACCCTTACAACTCGGAACAAAAGTTCCTTTACAACGAAATGAAAATGTAGAATGTACACGTGATACAAACTTCTCTTGGAGACTCCGGTGTTCCTCTTTGTTCGACGACGTGTTCTTGAAGTCGATGAAGAGTCTACGACCTTGGTCTCTCTTGGAGAAGATCTCCCCGGAACCGGCGGCGGCACACGAGCGGCGGCTAGCTTCGAGATCGGCGGCTACGATGAAGAGCAGCTGCTGAACTTGGAGATCCAAACTTCGTTGCGAAGCAAGCTCGGTCTACCAACGGTCACTCTAGGATCAGTCGTCTCGATCGATTCGGACGGGGGTGTTTTCCCGGTCAACAAATCGAGAGACAAGAGATCTCCGGATAGACGCGTGAGACTCAAGCCTTGCTAAGCTTCTATCACCGGAGATCGGGAAGAAGAGCGATCAGCAGCGGTGACCACTTCACGCGAGCGGCGGCGGCGGAGCGGAACGATTTCGCGAAGTTAGGGTTGCCTCGCCGCTGGATTTTCTTTCTCTCTTTTGCGCAGATTTACTGTTCAAAATACCTGTGTATAAATACTGTAGGATTCTCAAATATGACCGTTTGAGGGACCCACAAATGAAATCCCCAAAATCCGGTTCAAACAAATCCAGAAGCAGAATCCGGTTCAGCAGCATTCTGAGAAAACGCCAAGTAAAAATCGGCGAGAATCGCAAACGATTCTCGACGAATCGGCGAGAATCACCAAGTGATTCTCGACGATTCGTCGAGAATCGTTTGTGATTCTCGTCGAATCACTTGTCGATTCTCAACGAATTGGACTTGGTATTCATGGGCTGCTTGACCACTGGTTCGGCGGGAATTACAAGTGATTCTCGCCGAATTTCACTTGGCACCATTTTGAGATGGCCAGAAGGAGTCGGCGAGAATCACTGACGATTCTCGACGATTCGGCGAGAATCACTTAGTGATTCTCGCCGATTCGGCGAGAATCACTTGGTGATTCTCGTCGAATTTGCCTTGGACGATTTTTCGTCTTCCACCTAGGAGCTGCTCCTTGATCCTTCATGCTCCTTGTCTTCTCTTGCATATGAGCGGCCCTGTACTTGAAAGTAAGTGCACTCCAATAGAGAGAGTACACATAGGCCAACACACTGATCTGCTCAACGAGGGATTACGTCGTGCAGACCCGTGTATATTGACCTACTGCACCCTGACATTGGTGTGCACTTAGCGTGGAGAGACTGCAAGTACAACTTGAAAGAGTTTATCAAATACATTGTGAATTCATCTTAGCTTGACAGGGGGCTTCCTCAAATCTAGGTAATCGTGGATACAATACCCAACAATCTCCCCCTATTTGACGAAGCCAAAACCCTACTAGCTAAGATGAATAACACCTATCGAATAATAATGATAGCATTTAAAAAAAAATTAATTTTGCAACACAAGGTAATAAATGCAATCAGAACAGGACTTGAGTCATTCACACATTCAAGAATATATATATATATACCAAGAGAAATATATTCACATATAAGTCAGAATTGTTCACACGACAGTAATAATTGTTAAATGTTCTTAATACACCGTGACCAGCTATAAGATAATGACTATTTGTCCTTAGCTCCGTCACCCTTAAGAGTTTGCGCCAAGTACTTTTTGCTCTGCCTTTCCATGTATTCCTTGGGCTTCGGATAGTACCTAGGAGGAGCAGCTTTGTCTGGATCCTTGTTGTTTCTGAAGAAAATGTTGCGCTTCGCTTCAAATGCTTTGTGCGTCTCCCATTCATACTGACTATATGCTTCATTTCGATTTATCTCTCCTCTTTCTTGCAGCCGGAAGGTGTCTAGGATGATGTTCCTTGAGACTGGGCTCCACCTTTCGTTTCTTACCTCCTCCTCACTTAGTCTGATCCTCTTCTGAGTTGGTGTCTCCTTTGATGTCCCTTCCTGAACTTTCCTCTTTCCCCTTGCTTTAGCTAAAGCCTCCTGGTCAAACATACTTCTCAGCTTAGATTTGGAGATGGCCCTAGCATCAGCTTCATCAGTGAAAATATCAGCAGCACTTGTACTTACATCCTCAGCAATATGTACTTCCTCAGCAGCCTTAGAAGTCTCAGGAACCTGAACACCGGCAGGTTGGTCAGGTAGGACGATGCCTAACGTGCCCAGTGCCTGTTGTAGCATCCACCAGCAACTCTCATAGATGTATTTGCTTGATTGGGCAAAGTTTGCATCCATGCTCTCTTGGAGCTCAGCCAGCTTAGCGATATACTCCTTCTCCCCCTTTTTGGCTTCGTCAGCAATGCAATTGGCATATGAGTGCAAGGAGTCATCAATGTGCTTAGTTGTCTTGCTGAATTCAGTGACTAGGGCCTGCTGATTTGCATTTAAAGTGACCATGTTGCCATCAAATTTCTGAATATTGTTGGCCACAACGTGTGCGTTCTGATTGACAACAGCCAGAGTATCAGTAGTCTTTTTCAAGCCGGCCATTAACAGTGTGACAGCTTCGCCGGCCGCAGTATACTTTTCTTCGAATTTCTTTTCCATCACATCCAGCTTATGGTTGATTTCCACCATATTTTTCAACATGAGATCTTCGGAAGTCTTGATCTTTTTCAGCAGTGTTTTATGAGCTGTATCAAAAGAATCTTTAAGCTCGTTCACTATTCCTTGAATGACAGTGATGGTGTGAGTGGCCAGCTCATCTCGTAGTGGAATACCCGGAGGCACCTCTTGGCCTTGCTCTGGCTCGGCAGCAGAAGCATCAGTAGAGCTGGATACAATCACAGCCTCTATGGGAGGAACGTTGGTGGCCTCATTTACCTCCCCCTCCACTGGTGCAGACTTATCAGTAGGAGGTTCATCAGTATCCGGAGACTCAAACACTTCATGGCCCTCATTCACAGCATCCTCTCCGTCCGCATCCAAAAATTCATCCACATCAGCAGCTTCTTCCTCTTCTTGATCAGCAGAGTCCATTGTTTCAGCTTCAGTTCCGTGAGTGTGTCTGTTCAGGACCTCCTCATCCTCCAACCCAGGTTCACTTTCTGCATTAACTTCGGCCACCGCATCCCTGGCCACCTGGGCGATGTCAGATATTATATCCATATGAGAGGGTAGAGTCTCCCACTCGATTCCTGCAGTCAGGGTATCAGGAATTTCACGGGGGGAGGTTGCTGGAGATACTTCCTCTTGCTCTTCCACAGCCGGCTGCCCGATGCGCCGCTCCCATCGATCAAACACAGTAGCATCCATCTTTTTCAAGTAATGTAGAGGAACTCCTTTGCTCATGTCGAATCTATCTCCGTTGAGCTGGTTGAGATATAGACTGATGATGCGGCCGAAGCTTGGAGTGCCCAGAGTGTCCTTGATCTTTTGAAACATCAACTCTCCCCAGTTGAACCTCTTTCTGCAGACCACGGCTATGAGAATTTTGAACATATCTCCGGAGATATGATCATGGGAGCCTGGCTTACAGATGAGTACTTTTCCTATGATGTCGGATAGGAGCTTCCCTTCTTCATTCATCTCTTTTCGCTTTATTGATCGAGTGCCTCTTGGTAGACCGCAGAACAGGAGGGTTCTGGCTTTGTCCTCGTCCTCTAAATATTCTTCCTGCTCTGCACTTGAGAGCTGCAGGTAGCGTGTTAGCTTACTGGCAGACATCTTTACCTTAGTCCCAGCCACCTTGCTCTTGATGATGGAGTCTCTGTCTCGAAGCCTTGCGGTAGAGAAGAACTCCAGCACTTCTTTATCTAAAACTTTGCAAGGATGCTCCAATACGAAGGTTAGTCCGGCTTCTTCCAGCATGAGAATGATGTTCCGGAACTCGTCCGAGGCATGAGCAAAACCAGTGCGAACCAGCTCGCAACCAGAAATCAAGCCTGCAGTCGTCCTTGGGGCCATTGAGGATCTAAGCAGAAGCCCGACTCCAAGCATTAGTGTACATTCAAAAAGAAGGCATCACATGGGGTTCGGCCTTGGAGCCAGTGAGGAGGAGGTTACCTAAGGGCTTCGGTGGAAGAGAGTTGGTGAGCTTCGGGAAGAGCTTCGGTGGAGGGAAGAGTATCCCGTGGGGTGCGACCTTGTTAGAATTTCACGGGGAGAAGAAGATCACACACAGAAGCGATTCGACGGCGTCGACGAGAGCGTCGGAGGGCTGCGGGTGTCGGCGAGTTCGCGGAAGTGCACTTGCGCGAGGAAGGCGAGGGTCGTCCAGAGGTCTCCTGCGCGAGTCGTGAGGAAGGTGAACAGGCGGAGATTCTTTCGGCGGGATTTATAGGAGTCGTCGGGATTCGGGGGAAGCCGAGCGGTCGCGAGTTCCTTCGACGGGATTCGACGAGAGTTGTCTAATTTGGTTTCTAATACCGTTTGTCTAATTCGGCGAGATATAAAATGGGTCGGCGAGATTCGGAGTATATATTGATGTTTTTCTTGACTACTTTGGGAAGCATTGCACCATTTTAGAGATTTTCCGATGTCAAGTTAATAAGAGGAATGATAAATACAAGTATATTCTAAAGTCAATCTATTTGAATTTTATGGAGGTTTTTGCAAAGTCTTCTAAATGTCAATTGTGTGTTGTCGAAATTCGCAATGACATAAGTATACGTATACACAATGAGAGAAATGTATATATATTTACTTTGAATGAGGATGCATCATGACACAAGTCCTTGAACTGATCAAAATTATCTGGGATATGGAGAGTCATCGTCTTAGTCCCACAGGTAGAACATATCAGTAGCTTAAAGTGATTATGCTCAACAGGTAGCACGTCTGTTATTGCAGACGCTTGTTCCAAGTTAGCCTTGAGCCACGTACTGTCTAGTTCCCAAGTATTCACGGGGACCTAGACTACCCTGCAAAACAGAATTACTTTACCTTAGGAACCCAAATCATATTGGGTCCTAGGTTTCTATTAGCATGAACACGCAACTGCCTTCCTTGAGAAAACCTGTCTGGAAGACTGCCTCTGTCCCTATAATGTGGAGAAGCCCTTGCTGTGGGCACAGAGAGGTTGTGCCAACAGTCAATGGCAAAGTGTCCCACTTTGCCGCAGCACCAACAAGAGTGAATGTTGTATCGCCGTTTTTGACCTGATCTAGTGACTGATGTAGTCACGGTCCTAGGTCTCAAAGGGATAGGGCATGTTCTTGTTGCACAAATTCCTCTTCCATCGAGGCATGATGAAGGGTGGAACGAATGCATGATGTGAGCGTTATGAGGCCGAGAAGGTGGTGCCATTCTTTCAGGCATCTTCCTTGCTGAGGCTCCATGACGCCTGACATCATGACTTCTATTCTCCCTATCTCGTGTCCTCGAATGGAGAGAATTCTTCTGTGAACCAGGACATGCAGATCCACACTTTGTTGTGGCAGTGGCCGTGAATACAAATGGCTCAGAATGAGCCTTAGGTATTTCTTCATGGGTGGTCATGACGCCTCTTGCACTATGGACATTTCCACATGGGGACAACTCACCCTTACAGTGACCACGATTATTCCTGTGGTCATACCTGAAGGCATGATGAGTTGCCTTCCCGCTTGGAGTGGGAGGTCGGAACACCGTTTCCCCATTTCTCCATCCCTGGATAATCCGGGAGATCCACCCGGTTTCTTGTTTTCTCTTTATAGCATCAACTTTGGAAAAGTTGGATACTATACGTTTCTCATTGTCTAGACTATTCTCTAGAGCTGAGATCTTAGAGTCCTTGACCTTGTTGGACGCCAATTGGAGAACCAACAAGATCTTCAGTTTAGCAATCTCTCGAGCTTGCTCCTCAGCAAGTAGATTGCTTTCCTGAAGGGCTCTCTTCAGGGAATCAGTATTTTCTGGAGGGGAGCAGTTTCTGTCTTCAGAAAGGTCAAAAGATGTGGGACAGGATGAAGATGATACCTGCTCATCTGGGTTATTGTCATTAGAATCAGTGACCAATGGTTCTTCCTCGTCGGAGCTGCTTTCCTCACTATCTTCTTCAGTCTCTGACAAAGATACTGGAGCTCTGACGCAATCCGAAGGATCCTTGCATTCATCTTCAGAAGTGAGAACCCCCACATATGCTTCATCCTCAGATTGGCAGCAAATTTCAGCTTCCTCTGACCCCCCCCATCAGCTCTGAGATCATCATCCACAGAGATTTAGCAGTTTTACATTTTTCCAACCTGGAGTGAGAGGCTCCAGACCAGACATCCATAATAATTTGTCGAATACTCTGGTCCAGTTGGAAAAATGAGAGTTCCATCTCTGTCATCTCAGGAATGCACATGGGCACTTGGGTCCCCGAGTCGGTGGTCTTCATAGGGATAAATGGACCCTCTTCCAGGATGAGGGATGCTCGAGGATCGATGGCATCCAGGTGAAATAACACTCTCATCCTCCAGATAGGATAATAATCCTTTGTGCATGCAGGGAGTTTGAGTGGCAATACGTCATAATCCAGATCCATGCTTCTGACACTGGTGGCAGGATTCACCTCAAGGTGTTAGCCTTTTTGTTGAGGAACCTCCCTCTGATACCACTTGAAAGTCCACCTAGTGTCGGCTATGTGCACCTATGGGGGGGGGGGGGGGGATAGGTGACGTGCGGTTCTTTTGCGGAATTTACAGATGTACCTGCATAATAAAAACAACAAACACAGCACACAGAATACACAGCAAATTTATAGTGGTTCCCCGACTTGGGTACATCCACTTTCCCCCTTCGACCTATCTCCCCAACAAGGGACGACTCGGTCACTTCACCAACGGGATTGAAATCCAATCCCTTCACTAACGGAAGGAGCCCTTCCACACGTGAGAGTCAACACTCCCACAAAGCGGGTTGCACCCAACCCTTACAACTCGGAACAAAAGTTCCTTTACAACGAAATGAAAATGTAGAATGTACACGTGATACAAACTTCTCTTGGAGACTCCGGTGTTCCTCTTTGTTCGACGACGTGTTCTTGAAGTCGATGAAGAGTCTACGACCTTGGTCTCTCTTGGAGAAGATCTCCCCGGAACCGGCGGCGGCACACGAGCGGCGGCTAGCTTCGAGATCGGCGGCTACGATGAAGAGCAGCTGCTGAACTTGGAGATCCAAACTTCGTTGCGAAGCAAGCTCGGTCTACCAACAGTCACTCTAGGATCAGTCGTCTCGATCGATTCGGACGGGGGTGTTTTCCCGGTCAACAAATCGAGAGACAAGAGATCTCCGGATAGACGCGTGAGACTCAAGCCTTGCTAAGCTTCTATCACCGGAGATCAGGAAGAAGAGCGATTAGCAGCGGTGACCACTTCACGCGAGCGGCGGCGGCGGAGCGGAACGATTTCGCGAAGTTAGGGTTGCCTCGCCGCTGGATTTTCTTTCTCTCTTTTGCGCAGATTTACTGTTCAAAATACCTGTGTATAAATACTGTAGGATTCTCAAATATGACCGTTTGAGGGACCCACAAATGAAATCCCCAAAATCCGGTTCAAACAAATCCAGAAGCAGAATCCGGTTCAGCAGCATTCTGAGAAAACGCCAAGTAAAAATCGGCGAGAATCGCAAACGATTCTCGACGAATCGGCGAGAATCACCAAGTGATTCTCGACGATTCGTCGAGAATCGTTTGTGATTCTCGTCGAATCACTTATCGATTCTCAACGAATTGGACTTGGTATTCATGGGCTGCTTGACCACTGGTTCGGCGGGAATTACAAGTGATTCTCGCCGAATTTCACTTGGCACCATTTTGAGATGGCCAGAAGGAGTCGGCGAGAATCACTGACGATTCTCGACGATTCGGCGAGAATCACTTAGTGATTCTCACCGATTCGGCGAGAATCACTTGGTGATTCTCGTCGAATTTGCCTTGGACGATTTTTCGTCTTCCACCTAGGAGCTGCTCCTTGATCCTTCATGCTCCTTGTCTTCTCTTGCATATGAGCGGCCCTGTACTTGAAAGTAAGTGCACTCCAATAGAGAGAGTACACATAGGCCAACACACTGATCTGCTCAACGAGGGATTACGTCGTGCAGACCCGTGTATATTGACCTACTGCACCCTGACATTGGTGTGCACTTAGCGTGGAGAGACTGCAAGTACAACTTGAAAGAGTTTATCAAATACATTGTGAATTCATCTTAGCTTGACAGGGGGCTTCCTCAAATCTAGGTAATCGTGGATACAATACCCAACACAAAGGTACAATAAGTTTGAGTGTTGGTGCTGTGGCAAGGTAGGCCACTTTGCAATGGACTGTTGGCACAATGCTAGTGCCAAAGTGAATAGCAAACTGCCTGTTGGAAAACCAGCAGGTAGCTTTGTCAGGATGCAAACTAACAAGTACCAAGGACCCAAGAATTCTTTGGGTTCTAAGGTTTACTAATCTGTTTTGTAGGTGAGTCCAAGTGGCCATGCCCCTATATGGTACTTGGACAGTGGATGTTCCAGACATATGACTGGAACAAGGGAATTGCTAAAGGACTACACTCCAATCAAAGATCGTCCTAAAGTCACCTTTGGTGGTTCTGAAAAAGGAATCATCAAAGGGTTTGGTAACATTTCTAGTAACTTTGTTACCATTACTCAAGTGGCTTATGTTAAAGGTTTGAAACACAACCTAATTAGTATAAGTCAATTAAGTGATGTAGGATATGACATCTCATTTGTTAAGAATGGTTGTCATATCAGGAGGTCAAATGATCAAGAGATCATGTTGACAGGTTATAGAAAGAGGAATGTCTACTGCCTAGACATTATGTGTGAGACCAATGATTCTCAAGTGTGTCTTGTAGCAGATGAGAAAGTCTCTCATTGTGTCAAATGGCACAAGAGGCTAGCCCATCTAAACTACAAGACAATTGGTAAACTCTTTAGCAAAGAGTTAGTGAAGAATGGTCCTCAAGTTAAGTGTATTAAAGATGGTATTTGCTCAGCTTGTCAAAAGGGCAAGCAGACTAGATCCACCTTTAGAAGCGCTGAGAACAAAGATGCTGTGAGGTACTTATACCTCTTGCATATGGATCGCTTTGGTCCAATGTCAGTTCACAGCCTAGGTAGGAAGGTCTATACCTTTATAGCTGTAGATGACTACTCAAGGTTTTCTTGGGTGTTCTTTCTAAGACAGAAATCTGAAACACCTAGTGTCTTCTATAGCTTTGTCAAACAGATTCAGAATGAACTAACTAGTACTGTGGTCAAAATAAGAAGTGACCATGGTACTGAATTTCAGTCTGATAGCATGACAAAACTATGTGAAGACTTTGGGATATTTCAAGAGTTTTCTTCACCAAGAACACCTCAGCAAAATGGCATTGCTAAGAGGAAGAATAGAACCTTGATAGAGGCTGGTAGGACCCTATTAAGTGATACATCACTACCAGAATATTTCTGGGCTGAAGCCATCAATACTGCATGCCATGTTATTAATAGGGCTACCATTACTAAAATCCTCAACAAGACTCCCTATGAGGTTGTGAAAGGCAGGAAACCAAACCTATCCTACTTCAGGATCTTTGGTTGTAAGTGCTTTATACTTAACAATGGAAAGTCTTACTTGACTAAGTTTGCTGCCAAGTCCCAAGAGGGAATTTTTATTGGGTACAGCAACAATAGTAAGGCTTATAGAGTCTACAACTTGTCGACTCAAGTTGTAGAAGAGACTGTACATGTAGTATTTGATGAAACTAGAATGATTAAGAATGAGTTGTCTTGTAGTATTTGCAGCCCCACAGGTATAACTGAGAAGTTGGACAAGCTCACTATAGAAGATATATCTACTTCAAGACAACATGTAGAAGACAGTGGCTGTTGTCCAGGGGGAGTACAACATATACCAAATGCAGAAGAAGTACAGCAAGATGAAGAAGTTGGATAAGTTCAACCTGAAGTCAGGATGTCTCCAGCCAATAGGCATCTTAGAGATCATCCAGCTGAGCAAATTATTGGTGATCCAAGACAAGGGGTACAAACAAGGAGCAGAAACCTGAATGCAACAATCTACTCCAGCTTTCTATCCCAAGTTGAACCAAAGAAGTTTGAAGAAGCCATCCTAGACCCTCTTTGGATTGAGGCAATGCAAGAAGAACTCAATCAGTTCAATAGATGCAAGGTCTGGGAGCTTGTTCCTAAACCTAAAGACCACAATATAATTGGAACCAAGTGGATCTATAGGAACAAGATGGATGAGCAAAGAGTCATCATTAAGAACAAAGCAAGATTGGTTGCTAAAGGATATAGGCAGGAAGAAGGTATTGATTTTGATCAAACCTTTGCTCCAGTAGCCAGACTGGAAGCCATAAGAATGTTTCTGGCTTATGCAACCTTTAAAGGATTTAAAGTTTACCAAATGGATGTCAAGTCAGCATTTCTAAATGGTAATCTTAAAGAAGAGGTCTATGTGGAATAGCCCTCAGGTTTTGTTGATTCAACTCTACCTAATCATGTCTATAGACTTAGGAAAGCTTTATATGGGTTAAAGCAAGCCCTTAGGGCTTGGTATGAAACCCTGTCTAGTTTCCTCATTGAGAATAAGTTCACAAAGGGGAAAATAGACAAGACTCTATTCCTTAGGGAATCTAGAGGCAAAGTAATACTTGTCCAAATATATGTAGATGACATTATATTTGGGTCTACTGAAAGTAGCCTTTGCAAAAAGTTTGCAAAACTAATGCAAGGTCAATTTGAGATGAGTAGTATGGGAGAGCTTAAGTTCTTCTTGGGTCTCCAAGTAAGACAGACTGAGAATGGTTTATCCATTTGCCAGTCCAAGTTCACCCTAGAACTCATAAGGAAGTATGGTATGAATTCATCCAGTACCATGAAGACTCCTATGGGATCAAGTATGTCTCTTAGCAAGGATGATGCAGGGAAACATGTGGATGAAACCTTGTATAGAGGGATAGTTGGCTCCCTATTATATTTGACTGCAAGTACACCAGATATCATGTATGCTACATGTGTCTTTGTAAGGTATCAAGCCTGCCCTAAAGAGTCTCATTTGACAGCAGTTAAAAGAATATTGAGATATCTAAAGGGCACTCCTTATCTAGGCCTCTGGTACCCTAGGAATGAGGATTTTGATCTAACAGGTTATTCAGATGCAGACTTTGCAGGATGCAAAGAAGACAGAAAAAGCACTTCTAGAACCTGTCAATTCCTAGGTGGAAGACTGATTTCATGGAGTAGCAAAAAGCAAACAAGTGTGGCTATCTCCACTGCAGAATTAGAGTATGTGGCTGCAGGAAGTTGCTGTGCTCAACTTCTGTGGATACAACATCAGCTTGAGGACTATGGATTTCAGGTAAGTAGAACTCCACTCTTCTGTGATTCTACAAGTGCTATTTCAATTGCACATAATCCTGTTTCCCATAGTAGAACTAAAAATATTGAGATAAAATATCATTTTCTTAGGGAGCATGTAGAGAAAGAAGATATTTTACTAGAATATGTTAAAACTGATAATCAACTAGCTGATATGTATACTAAGCCCCTAGAAGAAGCTAAGTTCAATAGGTTTAAAATTGAACTAGGAATGATAAACTTAGAGTAAGCTTGTAGAATTGGAAATGGCTAAGTAAAAAGGTGTCGACACACAGAGATCTATGTGTCGACACAGAATAGTGGTGTCGACACTTCAGGAAAAAGGTGTCGACACATCTAGGAAGTTGGTGTCGACACTTCAGAATAATAGTGTCGACACATGACAAGTAGGTGTCGACACATCCAAGGTGGTGTCGACACTTAGTGTTTACTCAGAATTATCTAAGTAAAATCTCGACTATGTGTCGAGTTAAGTGGTGTCGACACATAAATAAGTGTCGACACATATCATCTGTTGACTAAACTTGTGTCGACACATATGTGTCGAGACATTATAAGTCAGTGTCGACACTTATCGACAGTGTCGACACAATTTAAGTTAGCTGCCCGCCTTTTCATCTTCAAAATTAGAAAGGTATAAATAGGGTTTTGCCTTAGTCTGTCAACACGCTTTCAAAACTTTCGAGAACAAAACTTGTGTGTCGACACCTCTCTTCTCTCCAGTCAAATTCTTCAAACCCTAATGGCGCCAAAGCTTGAGGAGAAAATCAACGAAGGCTACGAGCTGGTGCGCAATGCTTTTGATGATGCAGACCTGGAGATCAAGACTGTAGTAACCCTAGTTGCTGACTCAGGGTTAGAATATCTTGTTTCAGAGCCAACAAAAATTTGGAAGAAGGAAGTCTTGGAATTCCTTAATGGAGCTAAGGTAGACGACACTGGATTGAAGATCAAGTCCAGGGTCCATGGTGAAAAGGTGAAGGTGTCACCAAAAAGTCTGAGAAAAGTCCTTCAGTTGCCTAGAACTAAAGAAGAAGATGAAGATACTGCTTCAAAGACCAGGGAAGCTCTAACTTGGTGTGGACTGGATTCTAAGATGAAGATTGGTTCAGTTTTCAATAGAAAAGGAATGAACATTCAGGGAAATTCCTGTCAGAAATTGTAGGCAAAGTAATTCTAAGTAAGCCAGGAGGGCATGGCAGGGTATCTGCCCATATGTTTGGTATTATGACAAAGATAATCTTCAATCTAAAAACTGACTGGACTGTAGTGATCTTTGAGAAGATCAAGGAAAGCCTGAAGAAGCCCAACTTGGGCAGAATCTTAAGCTTATACCTAGCTGGAAGCATACCAGAAGTTATGGGTCAGACTGCTGGCACTAAAATAAATCATATGAGGAAAATGGATATGAGGATATTCTCCAGGTGGGACAGGGTGTTGTTTAAAGAGATGCCAACCCCTGAGAAGATAACTTCTAAGAAAGCAACTCCACTGAAGAAGAAGAAGAAATCTGCCCCAGTGGCTCAGATTCCAACTAGCAGCTCTGAAAGTGAAGAGCAAGTGGTTTTCACACCTGATGAGAATGAGGAAGGAACTGCTGTAAAGTCTCCTGCTCCTCAAGATGTTGCTGAAATCCAGGGGGAGCTACCTCAAGCTAGCCCCATACACAAGGATCATATCCAGGGGGAGCCACTAGTTGTGGAAGAGCCCACTCCTCTTGAGAGTGAGCAAGCTACAAAAACAATTCTTGAGGTAATCACTGAGCTTAATGCTTTAGTTTTTCCTTTAGAGGATACTGATTTGTCTGTTGTTTATCAGCAAACACAGATTGATAATCAAGTTCCAGATATTGTCATGGAAGACACATCTGTTACAGTTGAAGTGGTATCTGATCAAGTGGTAGATGAGCAAAGAATTTCTCCAGCTCATTCTCCACAAGAATTTACAATGGAAGATTTATTTCTAAATCTGGATCAACAAGACTTTGACAAGGACAATGCTGCTGTTGAGGGGGAGAATGCTCCAGTTGAGGGGGAGCAAGTGCCCATTGTTGAAGAGCCTGCAAGGCAAGAGACTGAGAAAGCACCAGATGTGCAGAAAGAGATACCCCCAAGCCCTAAGGAGAGGGTAGAAATTGCTAGCTCCTCAGCTTCTGAAGATGAGGAAGTTTCAAGGGCTACGAAAAGAAAATTTCAAGTATTTAGAAGGAGGAGCCAAAGTTATAAGAAGGCTCTCCAAACTGTTACTCCACAGCCTATATCACAGCCAGCTCCAACTGTTGATTATAGTGCACTTATGGTTGCTATGCAAATAAAGCTGGATGAACATAGACAAGCTATTGAAAAGTATGTGGATGAAGGGCAGAAATCATTGCAGTTTGATCTGGCTCAGGATATAAAGTCAATAAGATTTGAAATGAATCTTAATAAGAAGGAGATGACTGACTGCTTTCACAAGGGTGGGAATGCAGTAGTCTATCTTGCTACACATCAGGAAAAGATAAATGCTCAAGTAGATGACATAGCACAGAAGCAGGGGTATGTTCTAGAGAACTAAATAAGAATGAATGACAATTTGACATAATCTCACAATGCTATTGTCACAGAAATGAAGAACATTGCTGCTGGCCTGACAACTTCTACTGCTACTGCTATGACAGCTTTTGATAAAGCACTACAAGAGAGCTTAATTGATATTACAACTGCTATTCAAGACTCTCAGAAGCTGATCTCTGAAAAACTCCAAAGGTTAAGACCTTTCTACAGGGATGGAGTCAATTATCTCAATGCCCAAATCAGATTTCAAAAAGATGACTTAAGGGATCACATAGAAAGAGAAGTCATAAAGGGGGAGAGGGTCTTAGTCAAAGCTGGCTCTGACCATGCAAAATGGGTTTCTAATTCCATCAGAGCCACTCTTGGTTATCCTCCTCTTTGTTATGATGATAATGTAGCAGAATCTGGAATTAACCCTGCCTATCTTGGAGGTGAGCAACCAGAAGTAGCTCAAGTGATCTATCCTCCACCAGATTTTGACATGATCCATGCTGACAAACAGTCCATGTATAGCCCACCTGGGGGTAAGGACAATGTTATACTAGAGAAAGTTGTTCAGCCTGTCTCTGAAGCTTTCCAGGAAGCTATCTTGAAGGAGCAAGCTGAAGAAGAAACCAGATTGTCAAAGAAGAGGTTCAGGGAGCAAGCTGAACAAAGACCTGACTTTGAGCAGTGGAGCCCCACCTCTAGGAACATTATTTTGATTGCATGGAAAGCTGCAAAGGATAACATCCATGACAGGAATAAATGGTTTTCTGAGGCTGAATGGAGAAAACATGAGACAAGGCAGGAGGCTATAGTCCAATACAGAAGATAGGCTAAGATGGGAAAGCTACCTCCTACTGCTCAGGAGCCTAGCAAGTACTTTCCCAAGCCTTATCATTATTTTGAGAGGCAAAAGATTAAGGCTGAGGAACTTAAGAAGAAAGATCTGAAAGGCAAGAAGCCTGCTGATGCTAAAGTTACTGAAGCTTCTGTTCAAGCCAAAGTACAAGCTGGAAAATGAATAGTGATCAAGGAGCCTGAACAGAAATAGAATTAGAATTTTCTTAAAGTTTACTATGTAATCTTTTGATGTAAAACATTCTGTAAACTTTTGAAAATGAATATGACAGATATTAGAACAATGTGTTATATGTTAAATCTATTTCATATTTCTTCTGTGATGATGTCTATGTATACATGTTTGTTTGATACATGTTTATGATTACCCTGCTATATATAATCCTGCTTTACATCATTTTGTAATTTTATTATGAATGGTGTATATCATTGACTAAGGGTTATGACTTCTCCAAATAGGGGGAGATTGTTGGGTACATTGGTCTAAATTTACCTGATTTGAAAAAGCCTCACCCAACTCAATGATATACATCAAAATCTATTTGATGTATTTTGAGTTTACATGTGCAGGCTAAGTATTTGCAGGAAAGAAGAAAAAGTTTCTAAGTCCATGTGTCGACACCCAGAGGGAAAGTGTCGACACTTAAGAAGACTTGTGTCGACACCCAGGCAAGCAGTGTCGACACTTGGAGTCATTGTGTCGACACCAGGGATGCTGAGTCGACACCAGACAGAAAGTGTCGACACAAGGAGCTGTGTCTACACTCAATGAAGAAGAGTGCAGTGAAGTAGTGTCGACACATAGCAGTTGTGTCGACACCCAGAGAAACTGTGTCTACATCAAAAAGTGTCGACACTTGGAGGCTGTGTCGACACTCAGCAAAAGTCAGCAGAGACTAAGTACAAGTGTCGACACTTGGAGGCTGTGTCGACACTCAGCAAAAGTCAGCAGAGACTAAGTACAAGTGTCGACACTCAAAACAATGTGTCAACACTCAGCAGAAGAGTCAACACTTGAAGTAAGTGTCGACACCCAGAACAATGTGTCGACACTTAGCTGAAGACTCAACACTTGAAGAAAGTGTCGACACACGGAGCTGTGTCGACACTTAGTAAAGATCAGCAGAGTTCAACAAAAATATTCTAAGTACAAGTGTCGACACTAAAGGGATGTGTCGACACTCAGCTAAAGACTCGACAGAATAAGAATGTGTCGACACAAGGAGCTGTGTCGACACTCAACAAGTATAAACACTGAAGACATGTGTCGACACCAAGAAGCAGTGTCGATACTTAACAGATTTAACACATGAAGATGTGTCGACACAAAGGTGTTGTGTCGACACTTAGAAGAATTCAGCAAAATACTGAAGAACAAGTACTTGTGTCGACACTCAATTTCAGTGTCGACACATGAAGAAGAAGCAGTGTCGAGATATAAAATCTACAACACAAGGAGTTGTGTCGACACCTTGTAGACTAGTGTCGACACTTAGACAACTTGTGTCGACACTTGGTCTATAAGTGTCGACACTTAAAGACAGAAAGTCTCGACACTTCTAGACAGTTACAGAATTTTCAAGAACTGACTGGATGACTTGACAGCTGCCATCCCAGCCGGTCTACAACACCTGTCAGAGATGTCAGAATTCAGTTATGAACCGGACCAGCCGGTTACCATGAAGAAGGCCTATAAATAGGCTTACACTGTTTACAGAAGTTGTGGTTGAGACAGATTAAGTGGCTATTCAGACAAGTAATACAAAGAAGATCTAGCTATCAAGTGAAGATCTAAGAAGTTGGAGAGAGAGAGCTCCATCCAAGAAATCAGCCATTGGAACTAGGCTGAGAAGAAGGGTTCGGATTTATTCTGAATCTTAAGTAGCAGAGATCAAGGATCAACTGCAGAAGGAGTCAATCTTATTGAGTTCTACTTTCAAGAAGCTTTGAAGAAAGCTAAGTCAGATTGATTTCAGCTGAGTTCTTCCAAGAACTCATCAAGAAAATCACAACTCCCCTCTCTTGTCTCTGGGTTGCTGAGTTAACAATATTGTATTCATATTTTCTTGTAGGATCCTTTGGATCTGAGTCTTGTAAGCCTGCAATTATAAAGGCTGAGTGTAGGGCTTGAGAGCCTTAGTGTAGGAGATTGAAATCTCTAAGTGTAGGCCTTGGTGGCTGAGTGTAGGCCTTGGTGGCTTAGTGTAGGCCTTTGTGGCTGAGTGTAGGCTTTGTGAAGAAGCTGAGTTGTAGGGCCTTGGGCCTGAGGTGTAGGAGCCTGTTTTGGGTTCTGAGATAGTGGAGAAGTTTGGCCGAATCTAGTACACTGCTAGATAGGCGAAGGGGGAAAGTGGATGTACCCAAACCTTGGGGAACCACTATAAAACTGTGTGTCTTCTGTGTGCTGTAGTTTGCTGTGAATGTTGTGTGATTGCTGTGAAATAGTAGATATACATATGTGTTAAAAACTGATTGCTGCCATAAAAAGTTAAAAAGAATTTGGTCACCTATTCACCCCCCCTCTAGGTGTTTAGGTACTATATTTTTCAGAGCTCCATCCAAGAAGTCAGCCGTTGGAACCAGGCTGAGAAGAAGGGTTCAGATTTATTCTGAATCTTAAGTAGCAGAGATCAAGGATCAAATGCAGAAGAGGTCAATCTTATTGTGTTCTACATTCAAGAAGCTTTGAAGAAAGCCAAGTCAGATTGATTTCAGGTGAGTTCTTCCAAGAACTCATCAAGAAACTCATAACTCTTCTCTCTTTTCTCTGAGTTGTAGAGATAACATTTTGTATTCATATTATCTTGTAGGATCCTTAGGGATCTGAGTCTTTGTAAGCCTGTAATTATAAAGGCTGAGTGTAGGGCTTGAGAGCCTGAGTGTAGGAGATTGGAATCTCTGAGCTACGCCTATTGTGGCTGAGTGTAGGCCTTGGTGGCTGAGTGCAGGCCTTGGTGGCTGAGTGTAGGCTTTGTGAAGAAGCTGAGTTGTAGGGCCTTGGGCCTGAGGTGTAGGAACCTATTTTGGGTTCTGAGATAGTGGAGGAGTTTGGCCGAATCTAGTACACTACTAGATAGACGAAGGGGGAAAGTGGATGTACCCAAACCTTGGGGAACCACTATAAAACAGTGTGTATACTATGTGCTGTGATATTCTGTGATTGTTGTGTGATTACTGTGTACAAATAGATATAACTCTGAGATAAAATCTGATTGCTGCCTTAAAAATTTAAAAAGATTCAGGTCACCTATTCACCCCCCCTCTAGGTGTTTAGGTACAATATCTTTCAACTTGTATTGCTTCTTTGGCTGCTGAACACCATCACAATAGTCACGAGCGATGTGTCCTACCTGACCAAAAGCATAACAAGTATGCTTCTCGAGTCTTTGCCTCTTACGGTGAGCAGACTTCCCAACCCTTGGAATGCTCACTTTCCTGGTCGCAGGCATCTGCTAAGCTCTCATCAAGTCCATTTCCAACAGTCTAGCTATCTCCACCAGTGGTTGGAATCCCAAGAACTTAGGACCCATCAACAAGAAACGGAGTTCCTGACGTAGGCCATCATAAAACCGATTGATCTTCATCCCCTCGGTTTCAAACACAAACTCGGGTTGTTGTCTCATTGCAACAAATGCATGAAAATAGTCCTCAATCGTGTCCTCTCCTTGGCTCAAACACACGTTCACCGACGAAGCTGAGGCACTTCCCCTTGCCGTCTGCTCAAGTTCACTACCCGGCTTGGGACGCATTACCGGATCAGAGAGTTGAACCTGTCCCTAATGGTAAGCCTTGAGCATTGCAAAAACCACATCGGCAATCAATCGAGCCGTTTCTATCGATGGAGGAGATGTTGGTACCACAGTCGATGTCATGCTTCCCATCGAGTGTTGGGGTTCCTGCTGCCATGCCATCGCACTCGTCGCCTACATTCGGAAAATTACACAAGTAAGCAACAAGATAGGAATGCGCAGGTTCCTCAAACACAAAAATTTGCATTCCTATCATGGACATTCAGGAGTTCAAACGTGTTAACGTGGTTTGCACAGACACGTGCTCTCCACCCCACAGAAGAAGTCGACCATGACTTCGAGAGGGAAAGACCAAGACAGCTGATACCAAAAATGTAACAACCTCATCCATTCATATAATATAAACTAGAAGGTCCGGCCGGGGCCCCACAACATATACCACAAAACAGACGATGAAGCTACGGAGTGGTACCAGAGTAGCGCAGTGCACCTAACACAATGCATTCTAGCGGAAGCCTATAACACTACACTTGAACTCCTCACTTGAATGTCCAACATATAAACACTCCACATTTTATATATCATAGGAATGTCTTTCAAAACACATAAATAGTTGACCTTATGGCCTTACAGGGCTTTCAAACAGTGGCCCAAACATTGGCACGCAAGCTGGACACATCAAAAGAAAACATAACATTTACATCCATATTAGCCTTCGCGGGCTAGCAGTGGCAGCAGTAAAAGCAGTAGGGACTTCAGCCCTAATGCGTCCCGCTCGGTTCTCCAGCACCTGCACAGGGACATTCCACCCAAGGGTGGAAAACAGAGGCAACGGTCAGCATTCAGCTGACCAAATTATAACGACCCTACCCCTTTCTCGGGACAGCGGTAATCTTCCCTGCAGGCATAACATATCACAGGCATGGCTATATATCTCATATAATGTGCTTTCACGCACACATACCATCACAACCCCATCACAACTGTCAGCCAACCTGCCCAACGGTCCGTGCACTCAGGGCACATTCTTGGTGTACTAGCAAATCAGTTGCCCACCACTGTATCAGGGTCACAGCCCAACGACAACTCACTTGAGCATTTACTCTATGGCGTGCACCCATAGTTTTATAGTCTTAGTGAACTGGGATTGGCCTGTAGCCCCCCATTGTATCACGACACGTAGGCCTAAGACTCTTGTTATGCGCTCCAATAGACCGCACCTTCTGATCTCACGTCGGACGGACATAACGCAGGTCAGATCCTCCAACCCCCGTTGCTCAAATCACCTTGCCATCACCGAGTACGGCGTACTCGCAGCTAAATAAAGGCGCGGGTATGTCTCATCGATCCTGTTCTGGCATTCAAGCCTGGGTATTTCTATTACACCCATTCATCTCACAACATTAGCGGGTCTTTCCTGGGCACACCGGTACTTCCTGCTACTCTCTTCGCAGGTGAACACCGTAAATATCATAAATGTCAGTGGTATTTCCTGGCTACCATGCCAGTACTTCCTGTTACTCTCTTCATAGGTGGACTCCCTATAAACATTAAGCATTACAAAGGGTATTTCCTGGAATTCCAATCCAGTACTTCCTGCTACTTCCTTTCACAGGTCGAACCCAATAGCACAAGCATTCTACTGGTATTTTCCTAGACTACCACTGCAGTACTTCCTGCTACTTCTTCTCACAGGTCTAACCCGTCGACTCCTAAACTACACGTTTATCACGGAGTCTTCTCCGGTTCGTATGCAACATCACCAATCCAGACCAACCTATCCAGATGGGCTTCACACAGCATGCCTATTCCGTACTCCATTTCTGGATCTATATGCCAACAAAGGGGATTCCATGAATCAACACAAAGACTCCCAAAATCAGCCACCTTTTGGTGGGAGAATCACATACATATGCCAAAAAGGAAGCCTTCACGTGGCTAGGAA
This sequence comes from Platanthera guangdongensis, assembly GCA_039583875.1. NCBI lineage: Eukaryota > Viridiplantae > Streptophyta > Magnoliopsida > Asparagales > Orchidaceae > Platanthera > Platanthera guangdongensis. Next base: position 66,067,555 of record CM077161.1, on the reverse strand, counting down.
GAAAGGTCGTTACCCTTGAAGACTGTTTCGGTGCAATGAACTCTTAACTGGCAAGGAAGATCCGCAACAGCTTTTCCTCCGCAACGCCGGGCTCGAATCTCTCGTTGGAAAACTGCAGCAGCACCAGTGACCAGCCTCTTTCCTCCTCCTCCTTCTTCCTCTCCCTTTCTCTCACTAGGAATGTAGAAAGAGAAGACCAAAAGCAAAATGAGATTTCCCTTCTCATCCACGACCTTAAGGAAGTAGGGAGGCAGCTCAGCCATTGGATCCCAGCTGAAGGAACGGACGGCCACGATTTTGCCAAAAAGCCCATTTTTTCTTGACACGACCTGTGATACGCCCGTGTCCCAGGCCATGTGCCTCAAGCGGTGCTCACCCGACAGCCTTCAGACACGCCCGTGTCTGTGGCCGTGTTCATCAGGCTGCACAATCTCAAAATCACCCGAGACTCACATGACCTGTGACACGCCCGTGTCTCAGGTCGTGTGCCCATGACATGGCACTAGACACGCCCCCGCTCAAATTTGTCGGGCTGAGTTCGTCCACCGCGCTGACACGCCCTGTGACACGCCCGTGTCACAGGCCGTGTCCTAAGCACTCGACGATCGTCGACCAAATTTTGTCGACCACTCGTCGACTATTCCTCACGAACACTCGTCGAACGCAGGACATGCCCTGGGACATGCCCGTGTCCTAGGACGTGTCACCCCAAAACTGAGCCTGCTGAAAAATGGGCTGTTACACAAGTCTTAGCATGGCCACTTCCTAGAAACCTTATTCTCACAAATCAAGAATCTTTTGGGTCGATATCTCTCCTAGGAATAACTAGAGATCTAGCACCAAGGGATATGGTAGGAAGGTCACCTCATTTCTGGCGTTTCCACCATTTACAGCCATGGATCTTGTCACCCTTCTTGGCTGCATCTTCTTCTCCTTGGTTGGTGTTCGTTCTTCACGGGAAAGAAGATCGGCTCCAGCAATCTCTTCCTCTCCGATGGTTTCTCACAACGATGACTTGACAAGAAAGATAAGAGATGGCTAGGGTTTTCTCCCCTTTTTATTGTGAGAAATTAGGGTAACTGCCTCACCACGTGTCAGCCTGACATAGGACCACCAAACATCACATTAAATGAGTCATTTCAAAAGGACTCGGACTGAAAATTCACCAAGGGAGAATTCTATGCTCGATGAATTCTGCTCGACGTTTCGTCGAGCTCCGCTCGACGATGTTCGTCGAGCGGAGCTCGATCATGTTCATCCAGCGGAGCTTGACCATGTTCATCGAGATCTGCTCGACATTTCGTCGAGCTCCGCTCGACGTTTCGTCATGCTCCGATCGATGATTTTCGCTGAGCTCTGGTCACTACCCATGTCGCGGGTAGTATTGGATTGGGCACACACGGGTAGGGACACGCCCATGTCACTACCCAAGTTCTTCTCTGGAAAGATCACAAAGAAGGTGCAAAATCAATAAGAGTACCACACGGGTAGGGACACGCCCGTGTCTCTACCTGTCACAACCCGCATTTTTCACCTCCAATAAAGGAGTATCAGCGTAAGAGAAACAATGCGCGTCATGATGCCACGTCAGCAGGGGATAACTGTGGACGCTCAGGCAAAGCACCTACTTAACCGTGAAGAAAGATTCTTAAAGTTAATTAGAGTTAAAGTCAATTTAAGTATAGTATTTAGCCGTATCCCTCAGCTGAGTGACTCATCTAGTGCACAAGAAAAGTAATTATGCGCGGCGAAAAATACTTCTATTATCGAATTAGGCAACCTACAAGAGTTTAGAGGTTCCAAAAGGACACTTCAAGATATACAAGTTCTAAATTTATAATAATAATAAAAGTAGATTTGTACGGTCGTTAAATATAGTGATTTAACATTTTAAATTATGCAATGCATGCGGTAATAATAGTAATTTTTTCTTTTATACTTGAAAATAACTACCATACAATCCTAACAAAAAACATCTTAGAGAGCAAGTAGTCCACATCCACAGAAAATAAACGAAGCAGTTAACAAGTATCCAACAATCAACAATCCTGTGGGTGTGAACAAAATGACACGAACCCACATAAAAACACAGTATGTCTGAACTAACAAAGAAAACAAGACAACAAACTACCTCGCTGCTGAGGAAACACAACGACCAACACTGCCGCCCAAGCACTCCAAAACCAGCACCAAAGAATCAGCTATAGCTCTGAACCTGAGGCATTCCAAAGACAGAACACCTCAGCAAGAAAGTACAAGCAATGACAAAAGAAATAAGCCACAAATACAAAAGCCAAGGTGTACCAACCCAGGACCAAAGAAAAGTACATAAACAAGTACAACAGTAGAGTACAAAAGTAAAAGAGAAAAGAAAACTTACGTGAAGTGTCTCGTACAACAAGATTACCCCAAACGCACAAGGCTATAAGGTAAAATAGATCAAGATTAAACCATCGAAAGAGAAACAAACCCCTATTAGCCACATGTGGTCAACTCCACCAAACAAAAATAGCACGGGCGAGGTGGTCAACTCATTTGGACATAACCCCAAAGACAATTTATTCGTCAAAATGCGGGGGAGACTGGATACTCAACCATACACCGCAAATGCTCAAACACCCGGTAGAGCCCCACAAGGCGCTAATAGGGAGATCAAATGTTGTGGCGGTGGGTTTACCCACTAAAAAACACCCGCAACAAAGAAACACCAGGGAGGAAAACCCCGTAACTATCCGGGTTTAGAGCTCAGAGGCACACCATAACCCAATCGGGGCTTGGTGGCCTGTCTCGCCCCACGGCATCACCACAAAGAAAAACAACGATAGACATCTCAAGTCAACACCGGCACGTCAGATTCTACTAAATAATTCAAGAATTGAGGCGGTTGATCAACCTTTAGGAAATATTTCACGGTCCTAAACAACTCTTAACACATCCTACATAATAATTAGGAACAATTAAAGCTATCTATTAAACATTTTCATCGAATTTTTACAACACTTACCAGATTAAATTATCATGACGAACTAATAACACAAGTGGATTCAACGGAAAATTAAATATATCTACAAATGGAAAGGTCATTAGTGCATAAAGATTGAAGAACAAGGAGATTACCAGTTATCATCAAGAATAGAAAGAAGAGGGAAAAGGGAAAACCATCACTTGCCTTGGTTTCGCCGGAAAAACTCTTTAAAATTGCTCCTTGACGTAGATCGGGACTATAGAAGACGAGGGGAGTCAAAATCTAATAAGAAATAGCCAAGATAGAAGTTAGGGCCAAAAACCCTAACGATAAAAACTCAAGAAATGGGGAAGATTTTACCACGATGACGAAGCGCACGATGAGGGCTTTCCGGATCTACGATCGGATCATGATTTCGAGCACTAGAGCTACGCCGGCGGCCACCGGAAGAAGTACGGACGGACAACCTCTTTCACGCTCATGCTGCTCAAATTCGGGAGGTTGACAAAAATCTCGGTCGGTATAAAGATGATGAAGAAGAAGTAGGTATTTATACTAAGCGTGATAACAGGATAAACAACAAAATACACCGGGTTCGGCTGAATCAGTTTTCCCGAGACAGAAGGAATGGGTTACTCGAGTACTAATGGACGATTACTCGAGTACTGCAAGGGGATTACTCGAGTACTAGGCAACTACTCGAGTACTGCAAGAGGATTACTCGAGTACAAGGCGACTACTCGAGTACTGCAAGAGGATTACTCGAGTACTAGGCGACTACTCGAGTACTGAAGGCAGAAGAACTCGAGTACAAGGGAAGAATCTCTTGAGTACCAGGATGGAGAATTACTCGAGTGCTATAAAATGACTCGAGTGCAGAAGGGGAGTACTCGAGTGCTAGAATGTTACTCGAGTTCTAGAAGGCAAGCACTACTCGAGTACTGTAAAAGGACCACTCGAGTACCAGGAAAACAGTACTCGAGTACTGAAGAAGGAATGTCTCGAGTACACCAGAACTTCTCGAGATCAAGGGCACTTCTCGAGAATACAGAGAAAATTTCTCGAGTTCAGGCGGGGATTTACTCGAGTACAAGAGGTACTTCTCGAGAATAAGGAGATACTTCTCGAGTAACAGGCAGGCATTACTCGAGTATTGAAGATAGGTAACTCGAGTACCAGAAGATATCTCTCGAGAACTCCTGGATAGAATCGAAAATTCCTGTTTGTCTTAAATTCTGGGATAAAATGCTGACTCTAAGAATTTAGCAGGAGAGACAACCCTAGAATCTGATGCACCATTCCTGAGACCAAACCAACAAATGCTTACACAAGCAGAAATCGTCACAAAGATCCTAACACATGCCGAGACTCCAAAATGCTCGGGTCGCAATAAAACGGGACAAGATCAACAACTCAAAACTCATTCCTTTAGACCGAGGAAGGCATTCAATCTAAACAAAAATATCAAAATCTGATCAAACAAACTAACGGACGCAAAACACACAAACGTTGTTGCGCCGTCAACCAAAACACAAAAAGGGTAATGCCCTGATGTCATAAATATGACGACTCTGATTCAAATAATATCACCAGAAAATCGGGGGCGTTACAGTCACACCCCCTAAAAAGAAGTTTCGTCCCGAAACTTAACACAACCTTAAAACCAAATCCAAACAAAACCCAATTATTACCCATAAACTTGAAGACATACTTGAACTAACGGAAGAGATGCGGATGAGATTCGCTCATTGCCGATTCCAATTCCCACATCGCGCTCTCGACATCATGATTTCGCCAGAGAACTTTAACCATGGGGATGGTCTTTCTCTGCAACACTCGATCTTGAGAATCCAGAATACGAACAGGTTCTTCCACATACGAAAGATTGGGCTGAATCTGGGGCACCGTGTCAAGGACTTGACGATCACAACGGACACACTTCCGCAACTGTCTCACATGGAACACATCATGGACGCCAGGAAAGGTAGCAGGCAAATCCAGCCTATAAGCAGACACACTGATGCGCTCAAGAATCTGGAAAGGTCCCACATACCGGGGGTCTAACTTGTGGTTCCTTCCAAGCCTCTTGACACACAACATCAGAGACACCTTCAGAAAAACCAAGTCCCCAACGACAAACCCCAGATTGACCCTTCGTCGATTAGCATACTTCTCATAACGCTCTTGTGTCACACAGAGCTTTTCTCGAATATGAGTCACGACACAATTCATCTCTTCAAGGGCTTCCGGACTTAGCAACAGTCTCTCACCAACCTCAGCCCAAAGCAAAGGAGTCCTACATCGCCTCCCATACAAGGCCTCAAATGGGGCCATCTGCAGACTCTCTTGATAACTATTATTGTAAGCAAATTCCATGAGTCTAAGACGCTCATCCCAAGCGCCACCGTGATCCAATATATAACACCTAATCATATCCTCCACGATCTGATTAAATCACTGTGTTTGACCATTTGTCTGCGGATGATAGGCGGTGGAATACCTTAAATCGGTACCCAACCCCTCCTGTAAGCTCTTCCAAAAATGAGACGTAAACCTAGAGTCTCGATCTGACACGATACTGACAGGAACTCCATGCAATCTGATATCCTCTTCCAGGAATAATTCAGTTATCTTCTTCATAGAATATCCAATCTTAAAAGGGACGAAGTGAGCACATTTAGTCAATCTATCAACTATCACCCAAATAGAGTCGTACCCAGGGGAGGTTTCGGTAGACCGGTGATGAAATCCATTGAAATACTCTCCCATTTCCAACTTGGAATATCAAGCGGTGTCAATTTACCTCCATGCCTTCTATGGTTAGCCTTAACACGCTGACACGTATGACATTCTGACACAAACTTCGCGATATCATTCTTCATTCCTGACCACCAAATAATTTGTTTTTGATCCTTATACATTTTAGTGGAACCAGGATGGTAGACCACACTGAAACCATGAACATCAGCACAGATCTTAGCCTGAATGTCACCAGAGGCGGGGATGCAAAATCAACAACGAAACCTGAAAGTATCAAACTCATCCAAGGAGAAATCAGGTAGTTCTCCCTTCACAGTTCTATTACGGAGGTGTAATAAATTCGGATCGTCCTTTTGATGTGCTCGAGTAAGGGAAATCCAAGAGGGTTCTTCTGCTTCTAAACTAGCAGGCACAGTACTACCCCCAACCTCAATGTCCATAAAAAGGAATTCCTCCACCAAGGACTGTACAATCAAATTGAAAATTTTGGCGGTCTTTCTACTCAAAGCATCGACTACTACGTTAGCCTTACCCGGATGATAGAGAATTTCCACTTCATAATCAGCCACATATTCTAACTACCGACGCTAGCGCAGATTTAGTTCCTTCTGAGTGAAGACGTACTTCAAACTCTTATGGTCCGTATAGATCTTGCACAACACACCATACAATAAGTGTCTCCAAAGCTTCAACGCATAAATTACGGCAGTAAACTCCAAATCGTACGTATGATAGTTTCTTTCATGAATCTTCAATTGCCTAGATTCATACACGATCACCTTACCATCTTGCATCAAAACACAACCAAGTCAAATGTGTGATGCATCCACATATACAACGTACTCAAGTCCTTCAGTAGGCAAGGTTAAAACTGGTGTAGTACACAATCTTTTCTTCAACTCTTGGAAGGCTTCTTCACACTTATCGCTCCAAATAAACGGTGTGTTCTTTTGAGTAAGTCTAGTTAGAGGGGCTGACAACATGGAAAATACTTTCACGAATCTTCTATAATAGCCAGCAAGGCCTAAAAAGTTCCTAATCTCTTTAGGTGTAAAAGGTCTCTCCCAATACATTACAGCTGTAATCTTGGTCGGGTCCACGGAAATACCGTCCTTGCTTATAACATGACCCAGAATAGACACCTGAGGTACCCAGAACTCACACTTGCTCAACTTCGCATATAACTTATGCTCTCTCAGGGTTGACAAAACTAAATGCAAATACTGAGTATGCTCCTCAACACTGCGGGAATACACCAATACATCATCTATAAAAACAATAACAAATCGGTACAAGAAGTCCTTAAACACCCTATTCATCAAATCTATGAAAGTAAAGGGTGCATTGGTCAAACCGAAAGACATCACCAAAAACTCATAATGTCCATGCCGCAAACGGAAAGGGTTCGTGGAATATCAGCCTCATGAATTCTCAACTAGTGGTCGCCTGAACGAAGATTGATCTTTGAAAATACTAAACTACCATGCAACTAATCGAACAGATCATCGATCCTTGGCAAGGGATACCTATTCTTAATGGTTATCTTGTTTAATTATCTATAATCGATGCATAGCCTCATCGATCCATCTTTCTTCTTTACAAACAAAACCAGAGCACCCCACGGAGAAGAACTTGGTCAAATAAAACCACACCTCAGCAACTCATTGAGTTGAGTACGCAACTCATCCAACTCACACGGAGCCATACGATATGGTCACTTTGCAATCGGGTGAGTACCTAGCTCGAGTTCTATCATAAACTCCACCTCTCTCTCAGGAGGAAGTCCTAAAAGACTATCAGGAAAAACATCTGGAAACTCTCGCACCACCGAGACTTCCTCAAGACGTGGTGTAACAAAAGCAGTTTCCAAAGCAGAAATAGAGACTAAAAATGCCTTGCAACCAGAATCGATAGCACGACAAGAACGTACCGCAGAAATTATAGGGGAAACCTTGTCCTGAAATCCATAGACGCTCATAGGTTGGCCATTGTCCATCTTGAAGTCCAGTCGCTTTACCTTGCATTGGATGACCGCATCATACTTGGACAGCCAGTCCATGCCCAAATTCACATCAAAATCAGCCAGATCCAAAATCATCAGATCCGCAAAGGCCAGAAAATTGCCAAGATAAATAGGGCATCTCAGAATTCCTTGATTAGATATCACCGAATCACCGGAGGGAAGCTTAACATTGAAGGAGTCTCCTAACTGATCCACGTTCAAATGATGATTATTTACGAACCTCCGGGACATAATGGAATGGGTGGCACCCGAATCGAAAAGAACGCGCGCCCACAGATTTCGCACCTTAAACTCCCCTAAAACTGTAGCATACATAACTAAACGAGCGATAACAAGGGCAACAACGAGGAATAAAAGATACTCAAACTTGGGCCAACCTGATATGACTTGGGTCTAGTTTTGAGCTTCTTCTCTGGTCACAACATTCAACTTTCCTTTTCCTTTGTCCTGGTTCAGTGGTGGCGGTAGAGCCCGAAGCGGGGCAGGCTGCAGTGGAGTCTGAGCCTGGAGGCATGTAGACTTCAGGTGCCCCTTCTGCCCACACTAGAAACAGACCTTGTACTTCAACCAGCAATGACTCATGTCATGACCCTTCTTAGCACAGATTGGGAACGCCAGATCACCCTTGGGTGCACCTTGGATGGCGAGCACCTGTTGCTGCTCAGGGTGGCAGTCATCTTGATACACCTTTCGAAAGGGTGGCCCGACCGACCATAAAAACTACATACCTCTTTACTTATCTTTTTCAAAGGAGGGCCAGACGCCCTGGAGCTTCCATCCTCCTCAGATTTTCTCTTCTCCTTCCTCGCCGCAGCACCTAGATTCTTGGCATTCTCGATCGCCTCGACCTTCAAAGGGGCTTCCACTACTTCGTCATAACTTTCAACTCGATAAGCGCATGCCAATTGCTGGACATCGCTTCTCAATCCTCCGAGGAAACGCTTCACCCTTGCTGCCTCCGAGGATACCAAATCAGGAGCAAAACTACTCAGCTTACTAAACTCGATCTCATATTCGCTCACTGTGAGCTGTCTCTATTTCAAATATTGGAAGTTATTCATCAGACGGTCGTGCTCGACTGAGGGTAGAAACTTTTTCAGCAGCATCTTCTTGAAGGACTCCCAAGAACATACTTCCGCCAAACTTTCCTTTTCTTGAATTCACCAGCACTTTGCCAGGCCTTTTATCTGGTAGGATGCAAGCATCACCTTCTAGGCTTCAACAATCCCCGAATACGTAAACATCTCATCCATAGAGATAATCTAATCATCCAAAACCATGAAGTCGGCACTCCCATTATAAGTGGGAGGTCTCAGCCACTGGAAATGCTATATAAAGTTCATATCCGGTGCTAGCGTCACTGGGGGTAACAAAGTAGTAGGATTAGCAGGAACAACTTGGCACAAGGCAGGATCTTGCACTAAAGGTTGATGCGCGGGAGCGGCAGACAACAAAGACTGAATTTGTAATTGCATCGCAACTAATTGTCTCGACAGAGCCTCATTACTCTGACGCAGACTCTCAATAATCGCATCACTTTGGGCTCTTGATGACTCGCCCTCCGACTGGGGAGTCGACCTCGTCGCAATAAGCTTTGGCAGCATTTCTAAAAGGCAAACAAACAACTCATCAAAAATCCTAGATTACAATTAGGCCACACGACTAGTTCAGACCATACAAAAAAAACACTTGCTTGTGCTGCAACTTGCTCTGGGATTTTATAATGATGTTATGTCCTACTTAGGATGACATCCTCTTATCCTATTTACTCATGTACCTATGATATGAATGCATGAATTCTTCATTCTTCCTTAAAATCATGTGTGTACATGTGTCATCATGTAAACCTTAACTTAGCACGTGTGCTTATGCGATGATATGCTATGTATGCAGTGTTATGCATTCTAAAAAAAGCCTTAGTGCATGCTGCCTCCTATGGTGAATCTATATACAAACACATATTTTGCATCCCATACTACATAATATGCCCCATATACTTCTATCATACTATGAGTGTAGTGACTATGCTTCAGCTAAGACGTACTGATGACACATCGGTGTGTGTATGAAATGTCACTAAATAACTAATACTAATAAGGGAAGGTTGCCCGACCAATTGTCAAGCAACCTCCCTCTGATCCCAACTATCACAACCCGCATTTTTCACTACCAATAAAGGAGTATCAGCATAAGGGAAAAAATGCGTGTCACGATGCCACATTAGCAGGGGATAACTGCGGATGCTCAGGCAAAATACCTACTTAACCATGAAGAAAGATTCTTTAAGTTAATTAGAGTTAAAGTCAAATTAAGTAAAGTAGTTAGCTGTATCCCTCGGCTGAGTGGCTCATCTAGTCCACAAGAAAAGTAATTATGCGCGGCCAAAATACTTTTGTTCTCGGATTAGGCATCCTACAAGAGTTTAGAGGTTATAAATGGACACCTCAAGATATGCAAGTTCTAAATTTATAATAGTAATAAAAGTGGATTTGTACGGTCATTAAATATAGTGATTTAACATTTTAAATTATGCAATGCATGCAGTAATAATAGTAAATTTTCTTTTATACTTGAAAATAACTACCATGTAATCCTAACATAAAACATCCCAAAGAGCAAGTAGTCCACATCCACAGAAAATAAACGAAGTAGCTAGCAAGTATCCAAAAATCAACAATCCTGTGGGCCTCAACAAACTGACATGAACCCACATAAAAACACAGTATGTCTGAACTAGCAAAGAAAATAAGACAACAACTACCTCGCTGCCAAGGCAACATAATAGCCAACACTGCTGCCCAAGCACTCCAAAACCAGCACCGAAGAATCAGCTACAACTCTGAACCTGAGGCATTCCAAAGACAGAACACCTCAACAAGAAATTACAAGTGATGGCAAAAGAAATAAGCCACAAGTACAAAAGCCAAGGGGTACCAACCCAGGACGAAAGAAAAGTACATAAACAAGTACAACAGTAGAGTACAAAAGTAAAAGAGAAAAAAAAACTTACGTGAAGCGTCACGTTCAACAAGATTACCCCAAATGCACAAGGCTATAATGGAAAATAGATCAAGATTAAACCATCGGAAGAGAAACAAACCCCTATTAGCCACATGTGGTCAACTCCACCAAAACAAAATAGCACCAAAGATAATTTATCCGTCTAAATACGGGGGAGACTGGATACTCCACCATACACCGCAAATGCCCAAACACCCGGGAGAGCCCCACATGGTGCTAATAGGGAGATCAAATGTTGTGGTGGTGGGTTTACACACTAAAAAACACCCACAACGAAGAAAAACCCGGGAGGAAAACCCCGTAACGATCTGGGTTTAGAGCTCAGAGGCACACTACAACCCAATCGGGGCCTGGTGGCTTGTCTCGCCCCACGACATCGCCACAAAGAAAAACCACGATAGACTTATCAAGTCAACAACGACACGTCAGATTCTACTAAATAATTCTAGAATTGAGGCGGTTGATCAACCTTTAGGAAAGATTTCACGGTTATAAACAACTCTTAACACACCCTACATAATAATTAGGAGCGATTAAAGCTATAGATTGAACATTTTCATCGAATTTCTACAACACTTTCAAGATTAATTTATCATGACAAACTAATAACACAAGTGGATTCAAAGGAAAATTAAATATATCTACAAATGAAAAGGTCATTAGTACAGAAAGATTGAAGAGCAAGGAGATTACCAGTTATCATCAAGATTGGAAAGAAGAGGGAAAAGGGAAAACCATCACTTGCCCTGGTTTTGCCGGAAAAACTCTTTAAAATCGCTCCTTAACGTAGATTGGGGCTAAAGAAGACGAGGGGAGTCAAAATCTAACATGAAATAGCCAAGATAGAAGTTAGGGCAGAAAACCCTAACGAGAAAAACTTAAGAAATGAGGAAGATTATACCACGATGACGAAGCGCACGACGAGGGCTTTCCAGATCTATGATTGGTTCACGATTTCGAGCACTGGAGCTCCGCCGGCGGCCACCGGAAGAAGTACGGACGGACAACCTCTTTCACGCTCACGCCGCTTTGGTTCGGGAGGTAGACAAAAATCTCGATCGGTATAAAGATGAAGAAGAAGTAGGTATTTATACTAAGGGTGATAATAGGATAAACAACAAAATAGACCGGATTCGGCTGAACCGGTTTTCCCGAGACAGAATGAATGGGTTACTTGAGTACTAAGGGATGATTACTCGAGAACTGCAAGGGGATTACTCGAGTACTAGGCGACTACTCGAGTATTGCAAGAGGATTACTCGAGTACAGGGCGACTACTCGAGTACTGCAAGAGGATTACTCGAGTACTAGGCGACTACTCCAGTACTGAAGGCAGAACTACTCGAGTATAAGGGAAGAATCTCTCGAGTACCGGGATGGAGAATTACTCGAGTGCTATAACAAGACTCGAGTGCAGAAGGGGAGTACTCAAGTACTAGCAAGTTACTCGAGTTCTACAAGGCAAGCACTACTCGAGTACTACAAAAGGACCACTCGAGTACCAGGAAAACAATACTCGAGTACTGAAGAAGGAATATCTCGAGTACGCCAGAACTTCTCGAGATCAAGGGCACTTCTCGAGAATACAGAGAAAATTTCTCGAGTTCAGGCGGGGCTTTACTCGAGTACAAGAGGTACTTCTCGAGAACAAGGAGATACTTCTCGAGAAACACACACGCATTACTCGAGTACTGAATATAGGTAACTCGAGTACCGGAAGATATCTCTCGAGAACTCCTGGATAGAATCAAAAATTCCAGTTTGTCTTAAATTCTGGGATAAAATACTGACTCTAAGAATTTAGCCGGAGAGACAACCCTAAAATCCGACGCACCATTCTTGAGACCAAACCAACAATGCTTACACAAGAAAAAATTGTCACAAAGATCCTAACACACGCTGAGACTCTAAAATGCTTGTGTCGCAATAAAACGGGACAATATCAACAACTCAAAACTCATTCCTTTAGACCAAGGAAGGCATTCAATACAAACAAAAATCCCAAAATCCGATCAAACAAACTAACGGATGCAAAACGCACAAACGGTGCAGTGCCGTCAACCAAAACGCAAAAAAGATAACACCCTGATGTCATAAATATGACGACACCAATTCAAATAATATCACCAGAAAATTGGGGGCGTTACACTAATGTCTTTCTCTGAAAGGATCAAAAAGAAGGCGCAAAATCTACAGGAGTACCACACGGGTAGGGACACGCCCGTGTCACTACCCGCGTCCTTCTCTGGAATGATCACAAAGAAGCCGCAAAATTTACAAGAGTGCCACACGGGTAGGGACATGCCCGTGTCACTACCAGTGTCCTCGGGAGGAATCAACACCTCCTCCCATACTCAGGTGAAAGCCTATCTGCCAGCATACCCTGAGCCCAAGTCAGCTTTCCTGACTTAAAAGTGCGTACGAGGGGCCTAGCGCGAATTGGGATGTTATACACAAGTTAAGACACAACACCCCTACTTTGACCCGACCCCAGTGTCATGGACCTCTTTTGACTTTGACCAGCATGGAGGACCCACCCCACGGTTTACTTTGGTCAAAACTCTCTAAAAACCAAAATTCTCTTAAGGAAATTTATTTTCAAATGCCTCTACTTGAGGACATCATTCCAAGGCCATCATAGGCCCCTTATGGGCTCTGATTTCATGTAGGCGGTCAAGAGGAAGGGGCCTTCGGCCAAGCTAAGGGGAAAACTCCCTCTCTTTCTCTCTCGTTTTCTCTTTCTTAAGCCAAAGCCCACTTAGACCATTCTCCAAGTCCCCAAGATGACAACACCTAGATGTACAACTCCCTCTAGATGGCCGCCACCTGCTACCTTTGACATGAGTTGGGTTGAGCCCACCCAAGCTAAAGGAAAAGCTCCAATACAAAGCATCCAACTTCCCCATCCTCTCTCCAACCAATAAGAGGTTGACACCAAGATTGTACCTCACCAATAAAAGGCAGGCGCATGCCCAATATAGCTAGGAGTAAACCATAGAAGGTTTGGATAACCTCACCCCCTAGTTTTGCTTAACTAGTAAGAAGAAGAGGCCGGGGAGGGAGGGGCCTTCTCTCCTATAAACGATGTCCTCTGACACCAGAGGGTTGCACCCCTCTTCCAAGCTCAAAATGAGCCACCACCACCCCTAACAGAGCTCTTCCTCGCCGGAAAAAGCCCACCCGAGCTCCACCACCCTCCACCACCTCCCATGGCAGATTTCGCCGAGAGCCTCCGGAGACCCCAAACATGGTGGAAAACTTCTCCTCTCCTTCCTCTCCCTTTTCTAGACGATTTGCATGCAAGCTCCTACGGTCGGAGTGACGTCGCTGTCACCCCCCTCCCCTCCATTCAAAAAATTGCTCCGGCAATGGTCGACAATGGCAGGACACATGACCACCGCTGTAGAGAGCGCCCACGCCCAGGGAGTCTCCCTTAGGCGTAGCCATTGCCGGCCGGCGGCAAGCCAGCGGCAGAGAAGGCCCACAAAGGCTCGGTTTGGTACAGGCGGCGGGGGGTGTGTGGAGGGGGAGAAGATAATAATAAAAGTTATAATTTTTATAATATTTCTGATTATTATAATATTATAACTAAAATGGGTATTTTATTTTTGAGGGATAATCTAGGCTCGTAGGAAAAAATGATTTGAACATGAAAGTTGTTCCCCCTAATGTGGGCAATCAACACAAAAATTTGGAGAATTTGTGGAGTTTATTTTGTATTTTTAAAAGCTTAAATAAGGACTCTTTGGCCAATTTAGAGGCCCAAAATTGCTCGGAATATTTTGGAAAAATTACTAGGCTCTTTCTTAGGCCCTCTTAAAAGTTGTATTAAAATGTGAGAACCTTGAGATTAAAATTGAAGATTTTTCCAATTTCTTGTAGCCCGGGGTCGCGCTCGGAAATTACGCACTCAAATGCTTCGACAATGGAAGGTGAACCGCGCGACCACTCTATATATTGAATATTAAGTTCAATTGATTAATCGACGAGATTTTTCGAAGCAAAATTTTCAGCTCCGAGTATTTTGAGGTATTTGCAAAACAACCAAGCACCTCATTTTTTTAAAAAATAACCCTCAAGCATTTTGGGTGGACTCAGAAGATGAAACTACAAGCTTTGAGTAAAATAATCCCCAACCTTATTTTTGGTAAAGAATTTACCTCATGTGTTGAAAATGATTTTCGAGGTTGAAATTCGAGGAAGAATGTGTCCTCTGACGAGATTCTCGGATTCGATCCGACGTTAGAAATTGAGTTGATATTTATTCTCCGATGAATAATAAGGGTGTAATTCATAATAAGCCTTCGGATCCGAGTAAGCCGTGATCGAAAGGGGCAACTGAATTATTATCGGACCTTAATAATGGGTGAAACCCAAAGAAGCCTCCAAAAAGCTGAAATGAACGGAATATGCCTCCTGAGAAAAGAGATAGAACTGAATATGCCCCCTGAGAACGGAGATAAAACTGAACATGCCTCCTGATAATGGAGATAGAATTGAATATGCCTCCTGAGAATGGAGATAGAACTGAACATGCCTTCTGAGAATGGAGATAGATTTAAACATGCCTCCTGAGAATGAAGATAGAACTGAACTTGCCTCCTATGAACAGAGATGAAACTGAAGCCTAATGAATGGAGTGATTGGACTACTAACCATTTTCTTTATATTTTATTCCAGTCTCGTACTAGTATAGTTCATTTAAGTTCAGTACTTCCTTTTCAATGCTCTAGACTCGCACTGGTCCTAATTATTTACTTTCAGTTCAGTTTTTAAGTACTATTCCAATCTAGTACTGTTCAAGTTCTTTTCAGTACTTACTTTTAGTTCAGTTCTTTCCATTCAATACTATTCCAGTTTCATACTGGTCCTGTTTCATTACAGCATTTCAATTCTGCAACTTATACTAACAACAACTTCTATTACCGCACTTTTGTTTCTACATTTTACAATTTTAAGCACGGGTCCTGCCCTGACGGGCCGTTATTTGATAGGTTGAGCCTTAGTTGTGGATAACAGGAGTTGAGATGCTCTTCCTAAGTTGGCCCCAAAATAAGTGCTCCCATGCTCCAGGTCGAAAGTCGAGCCTAGTGCTGTTTGCCAGAATTATTTGAAGCATAGTAGGGCAAGCCGTTGTATACCTGGTTCATGCTAGCAAAATTGATAAATTTGATTGCTTGTATATTGCTTGCGATAAATTGGGGCGGGTCAGTCACTTCTATAGGCCAATCGTACCGGTGCGGGATGTTCGACGCCTCAAGGTGACAGGGTGATGAGTACCACGGGTGACCGACCGTTATGTTTTTTTGCCTTTTGGCTTTCCTCCTCTAGTCAGCCAAAATGTTGAATCAACGGATGTCGCTCACATCCAGGAGTATAAGGGGTTGTATGTCGGGTCCTGGGTTGTGCGGTACGACCACCCCCAGAAGTAGCAGGACAGTCCACTGTCACCGACGGCCACATCGTTGAGGCCCGCGGGGCTCGCTACCATGCTTGAAGAGAAGTGGTCCATACTATGTCGACATAGGGAATGTGCACGGCTGTGAATGCCTACGGTATGCACACGGCTGTGAATGCCTGCGGTATGTGTGCGGCTGTGAATGCCTAGAGTTTGTGCACGACTGTGAATGCATGTAGTATGTGCGTGGCTTTGAATGCTTATGGTTTGAATATAGGTTGTGAATACCTGATGTGCTGATGTACTGGTGGAGCTTTTGTTATAACTGATGTATATTGTTGCTGTTATTCCAGTTATTCTGTATTACACCTTCTTTTAAGGTTACTCCTACCGTATAGATGAAATGTTGTACTAACTCTCTCATGCTTCAACTATCTACTTTTGTTGGGTGCGTGAGCTCATTCCTAAGATAGGGATCCGGGGAGGAGATTTGTTTTCACTTTGCTTTGTGAGTAACAGTTATTTTAATAACCATTCATAGGAGACGAAGCATCATATTGACCAGCTGTCGTGAGACAATATGCTAGCTGACAAGAATACCCCAGCAGAGGTACCCCCGTCTTCTCCAGAGTTTCGAGACATGAGTTCCAGCAAGCAGGATTGAGAATGAGAGGAGTTTAGAGTAGAGATACTTGTATAGACTACGGGCTTGATGTGTAAACAATGGTTACGACCTTTGCATTCTCCTTAAATGTATATTATTATATAACTACATGTTGTGGCTTCCTGTTAATGCTTTCACAATACTCTCTGATGTGATGTGAATGTTTTGATTCAAGCTGAGCAAGGTGGCCAAATAGTCATTAGTAGTGTGGGATGTTACCCCTTAAGGAGCACTGGGTGGATGTCTTGGGTGAGTAAGATCCCCTCCGGCCCGACCCAAGCAATGTTGGGGTGGGTCTTACAAATGGATCAAAGCAATCCTGATTCGTCCTTATGGAGTAGTTTCAGGATCCTTCCATCCCTCGCTTCGTTCTTTGATTTGGGACAAACCATGCAACGGAAGCCTGGCAGACCTTAGTGTAGAGGCTTAGGGATTCTAGACTATATGATAGCACACACATGGACCTTCATTTCTGCTTAGTTAGTCTTTTGCTAATTTCCCCCAATTTTGCAAAAGTCTGACACTTGTTTCCTATTACTTCGCGAGACATACCGGGGTCCGGTAACGAGAGATCCTCCTCCGAAGGATATGTCCTCGCCACCCCACCTCCAGGCTTGGTTTCCCCATCAGCTGTGTCATTCGCCGAGACAAACATGGGGAAAACATTCACAGCAATCCTGACGACCTTCCGGATAGCCTTGGCACAGTGACCGTAGCTGTTGTTAGTGCTCACTAACCTACTGACAACTTTCTAAAGGTTGAGGCCTCCCATCTTCATAGGCATGGAGACTGTCATATAGGCAAAAGAGTGGGTTGAGCATATAGAGGAGCTGTTGGTAGGAATGATGTGCCCGATAGTAGCTGCAGTGTCACTAGTGGTGACCTTGTTAGAGGGATATATTTAAGACTAGTGGAGAGAGGCCAATCGTTTGAAGTTCAGAGGACAACTGTTGCACAATATCCTGTTGGGGGAGTTATCAGAGGCTTTTCTTGAGCTCTTAATCTCGAACGCCAACCGAGCTGCACTACAGTAGAACTTCCTACACATCCGTCATGGTGACCAGACTGTGCCAGACTATAACTGAGAGTTCATCCACCTGACACATTTTGTTAGGAACCTACTATCCACTAACAGAGATAGGGTTGCTCGCTTCTACCGGGGCTTACATGATGAACCGAGACATGCCTTGATTATGATCTTCCAGTCCACCTTCCACACCATAGCGACTCACACCGCGGTGTTAAAGTTAGACCATAGGATGGTGGCCCGACAATGTCGAGGACGGGTTGAGGTCCCCAGAGGTCAGATATGAGATAGAGGAGCTGCTCCCTACTGACATGAGAGAGATCGTAGACAGAGATAGTGTAGGTAGCCTTTCAGGCACCCACCAGCACTACCAACACCCCTATCCCCACTGCAGGAGCCCAGGCGAGCTCCGGTATCACAGCCCGTGCTAGTAGCTTGACGAGATGTTCACTTTACCGAGAACTACTTTTTGTGCCAGCATCCAGG
This sequence comes from Platanthera guangdongensis, assembly GCA_039583875.1. NCBI lineage: Eukaryota > Viridiplantae > Streptophyta > Magnoliopsida > Asparagales > Orchidaceae > Platanthera > Platanthera guangdongensis. Next base: position 66,049,211 of record CM077161.1, on the reverse strand, counting down.
ACGCATGAGGGATTTCCGCTCGCATGCGGTAGGAAGACAAGGATTAGGAGTGATTCAGGGAGGGATGGCAGAACGAGGACAGGGCCAGAGAAGCCGTAGAGGTAGAGCTGGTAGGAGAGGTCAGCAGGGTGGAGCAGCTGATGCTAGCCAATGGTTCCGACAGATTAAACTACGCGCTCTTGGGTTCGATAATTAAAATAGATTCGTAGCGTGCGATACCTCTCTAAGACACTACCGATGATTTCAACTAAATAGTGGCACAAACTTTAACAATGCACAACGCAAAGGGTCGCTACCCCATTTCAGAGATTAAATAAAGGCTATGTGCCAATGTTCGTTCAAGCGAATAGGACATACCCGATTCGGAAAATTAGCAATTAAAATTAAATTTACACGCAAGCATTCACAAAAGCAACACGAGAGGATCTGAACTAAAATATTGATTTAAACAAAGTCCAAAATAAATCCCAAATTAATTTAAAACGAGATAGACCAAATCACTTGAACTCGAGGGAAAATCAAGGATAATGAATCCAATTTCTACAAGCATTCACGAGAACTACCCGATTTAAATTGTACGAAAATATTTGAATAATTAACGCTTGAAATTTAGATTCTACTAAAGCACTATTTCAATATAAATCAGGACTAAATACTAGCCTTCTAATCCACCAAATCTCACAAATATTAGAGAAGCAATCACACAAGAGATGTTTATAAATTCGTTACCCAATCCCAAGAAAATCTGTCCACAAAGATGAGTGGAGGAAGGACACACGACATTGGATGGTTCTATCTCCATGCAAATCCACGGATCTGACGGATGATGAAGATGCGAGCTATTTTCCTTTGCAAAACCCTAGAAGAGGGAGTCACCTTTAATGACTGATTATATATATTCAATGGAGAGAGAAAAGATGGCCGGAATTTGGAGAAGGAGAGAGAGGGCTGCTCGGTTTTGAGATGAGAAGGGCTGATCGGTTTTCTTAAGGAAGAAAGTGTAGAGGGAGAGGGTGGTCAGTTTGGTAGAAGGAGGAAGGTGGTCAAGTTGTTGTAGGGGAGATAGAGGGTGGCGACTAGAGAAGACCTAGGATGGCCGAACTCAAGAGGGAAGGAGGGTGGCCAGAACTATTCTTGGAGAGGGGGGATGTGATCTTGGGGAGGGAGAGGAGGGGGAGAAGAGGAGGCTGAGAAAATGAGAGGGAGTAGGGGTGGTCGGCTGCTAAGAGGAAAAGAGGGGGAAGAGGGGCTAAATTTCTCAAAGAGGAGGGGGAAAATTCACTTTGAATTTGTAGGTTTTCTATTCATTCATCGTTACTAAACTCTTCATAACATGGCCTTATATAGGCTACACCACTCAATCTACTCCATTCAAAATAAACTAAACATGAGATGGTTATATGCACCCATCATACATGAAATAAAATATAAGAGATGGTTATAGGCACCCATCATAACATGAAATAACAATTCAATAATAAACTACATGAAAATGAAATGCTAAAATAAAAATGCTTGAAATAAAAAGACTTTAAAATAAGAATATTGCTTAATATGTAATTATAAAATTTAAATTTATAATTACATATTTTTATTTGATGGTAACAGTGGACGTCGTGGAAAACATGTAGTGGCGTTGGCGAAGAACATCGTGGTAGACTCCTATCTTCAAGCTTGCGGCAACGATCGTCCCAATCATCAAATTCTCTATGTCGGGGATCAACGGCCGCATCAACAACGTCATCATCAATCCTCCCATGCTCAAAATTACTCTTCATCGATGAGTGGCCCGTGAGGGGAGAACAGTCGAAAGCAGTAGCAACATGGGGCAAACCTCGCCCCGCTATCCATGTCATAGTAGCATGAACATCCCATTGCAATGGGCACCTGTTAGACGGAGAAACAACAAGACTTTTGAGCAAACTCGAAACGGTATCAAGCAAAAGAAAAATAACTTGAATCTTACCATCCGGTTCAAGAACCAAGGAATCCACGTGGAAGATAAACACGTGAGAACTAACACTCCCCAACCCAAGAGAACATGTAGTGGGAGATAGGAACGACGAAGAAAGCCACTCAGGTGGAAAGGAGACTTACAGTAAAAAGTCGGGAAACTTGAAATAAAGTGAAACACCCCGTGCTTTATAAAAATCTGAAAGAAAAGCATGAAATCCGAAGTTCTTCATATCCATGGATGGGTCGGCATTCATATGTATTAAATTATTAAAGGAGCCAGAAGACATCCACTCAGGGATTGACCAAACTAAACGCAAATCACTAACTCTTGCGTAGGACTGTCTCGGAAGGGATCAGAGGTGCGTGTGACATAAATAAAAATGTCTAGTTAACGTCCCAGATACATGTAAGAGGAGTCATAAATAGGCGTAGGAAAAGTGTGTGCCACTGGATTGGAAAAATAATTATGGTGTGACAAGACTAAATATTGGGGCACAATCTCCATGGAGTCAGAAACAATCGAGGATAGAACCGTAGATGGACACATAGAAAAATGAACTGTCAAAAGTGACACATAGTCAGATCTACGTGGTGCGGTGAAAAGACCAAATACTAGTGCGCTCAACTTAATAATATCTAAATGCTGAGACAACCCCAATGTAGGAACTAATTGTAATGCCCCAAAATTTGAAAGAAGGACGAGCAGCGTCGAGAGCCATTTTGGGTATTGGTGAGGGTCACACGGCCAAGGACACGGGCGTGTCCATGGCCGTGTCGTACCGGGTTCGTCGAGAGCCTGGGAAGTCGACGATTTTTCGCTCAGTTCGTCGACTAGTGGAAGACACGCCTTCCGACACGCACGTGTCGGAGCCCGTGTCGTAGGCGTGTTCTCTCGAGTGTCGACACAGAGGTGTCGACATGGTGGTGTCGACACAATGGTGTCGACACAGAGAAGGTGTCGACACAGAAGTGTCGACACGTTTGTGTCGACATGGAGGAGGTGTCGACACAGGCAGGGAACACGGCCTAGGACAAGGGCGTGTCCAGGGCCGTGTCGAGCGTGTTCGACGTATTCCTACGAGTTCGACGAAGAGGCAGTCAGCGATCATAGAGACGTCGAACAAGGCCTGAGACACCGGCGTGTCCCAGGCCGTGTCCTTCTCTGGTTGTGATACGGGACTTGTGAGGGGTTGGACACGGCCTGGAGCCCAGGCGTGTTCAGGTTGGACACGGCCGTGTCAAAAGTGACACGGGCATGTAAAGTACCCGTGTCCTATTTTGGGTGCGACGATTTTGGCATCGATTGGGGAACACGGCCTTGGACACGGGCGTGTCACAATCCGTGTTCGGCCCAGGTGTTTTGTTTTCCAGTTCCGATCGTGGCCGTTCTTTCCCTTCTTTTGGGATCTGATGGTCCAGGGTTTCCCTTGCTGAGTTAAGTCCGAGAATAGGGTTAGAAACCCTCATTCTTCTCAAGCAATCTCTTTCTAAGATCTAGAGAGAGGGGAGAGCAAGGAAGAAGGTCAAGGAGAGATCCGGCTGTTGGAGAGGCTTCAGTGCTCCAAATCGCGAGCCGAGTACGGATCCGTGGAGGCAAGACCGTTGCGAATGTTTTCTTCTGGCTAGGTTGCCATGGCGAGGAATAGGGGTCGGAAGGTAACGACACTTATCCTCTTGGTTTTAGGATGCATGTTCTAGCATCTTTTATTTTCTAGATTTTGGACACCAAACTCTCAAATGAGAGTGGTTTGGGTCTCCAAGGTTCAAGAGGAACCTCTGGGTCGATTGAGTCCGTCCCCGGCATGTTTCTGCATTAGAGAGCTACACCGTTAGTGGATTAGGCATGGTGGGTGAAGCCGTAGTCGCGACCGTTAGTCAGACTCGGTGATGTTGCACACGAGCTTTAAGGATTTGTAGAGATCCGTTGCTGCAAGATGCCCTATGTGATGTTTGTGATGTTTTCCCCTTTTTCTCGAGTGAGTACGTGTAGTCGGAACTGGACAAGGTTAGCTCCTCAATGACGGTAGATGGTTTCCTTGGTGAACAAGGTTAGCACCGCATTGGTGGCAGATGGTTTCCTTGGTGCACGGGAACGCTGCAGAACAAATGTGGGAATATGGTGGAATTATCTTGGATTGTGATGTGCCAAGGCGTGGCTGTGTCTCCGTGGTCGGCTGGCTATCCCGTGACGTGCATGTCATGTGTGGAGAGTGTCCCGGCGAGACTAGTCCCCTTCTGTGAGACTGATGAGAATGCCAAGCATGGGGCAAGCCCGGGCAATGAGGCCATGAGTGGGTGGGGTCCAGCAAGGCTTCTTAGAATCAGTCAGTTTGTCTTTGTTGGAGTCCTGACATGAGAAGTCAGAGCTTGAAGGCAAGCCCAGGTCTAAGACCTTGAGCGGGTGGGGCCTTTGCAAGAGTCCGTGTGGCGGCTTGTATGCCATTGGGGGAATGTTGGTAACCACCCCTTTGTTTGTTGCTTTATTCCAATGGGTAAATGATGAGTACCCATACGATGTGATGATGTGCTAGTTGCATAAGTGATAGGGTGCCTTGGGTGAAGCCCGAGTTTTTGCATACATGCTGCATAATTAGGCCCTTTCATTATATGCTCAACAATAGAGAACGTGTATGTTGTTTGAGACATCCAAGCCTATTCTTAGTGCATTACTTGTTTATATATATGTATACTGCATACGAAGGTCTGACTTGCAGGTTGGAGGGGTTCCCCGGGGTCCGTTAGGGGCGGCCGGGAGGAGATATGTTAGTTACATAGTTTGAGGTCAGCCTTTGCTGACCCACGTTACAATCAATTTTTTACATGGCAAGGATCGCAAGCAGGAGCTAGCTCGCCAGCCAAAAGGGCCTAAGCCTCATGAAGTGTTACCGTTTAGCTGTAGCTCTACTTTTATGACTTTATATGTTTGATGCTCATGTTTTCCGGCTTGCATGCCGAGGTAGTCTAGGAGTGCTTATGCATATTTATGACTGGTGTTATTATTTGAGTTTTGGACTCACTTTTGTTGTAAGGGCTTAAGGCCGCTTCGATTCTCCTATATGTTGTGGATAACTTCTATTCTGTTTGCTTTTTTCGCTGTGCTGTGGTTATGAGTTTTGAGATTGTGTAGTTATATCACCTTATAATACTGAAGCTGTGGCGTCTGAATGTTGTGGAGCCCCGGCCGGACCCATATTATACGGTCACTACAGGTTAGGTGTTACAATTTGGTATTAGAGGTAGGTTAGGTTCAAGGTCAGGGCGTATAGAAGTTACCCACATAGGAGTAATGTGGGACCATGAGTGTCCTTATGTTTGAGTCTTGCGATTAGAGACTGATTCCTTATTTTCTTATTTCCTTGAAGAGTGCAAGCAATGAGGCGGGTATGTCGAGACCAAGAGAAAAGCTTTCGGTGAGCAGCGCCACAGCTCAGGGTCCTTTGGGCATGAGTGTAAACCCGGCCGACTTCTGCTGCATGCTTGCAGAAGCAATGGTGGCAGCCCAGGCTGCAGCAATAGCTCAGGTAGCAACCCCTGCTACACCGGATACGACGACAGCGGTGCCGGGCGGAGAAGCCAGGCGAGTAGAGCCTTTGGCAGAAAGGGTGGTTATCGGGCATGGAGACCGGAATATGATGTACTTTCCGAGTTTTCATCCCCCGACATTCAAGGGTGTCAGTACTCTGACTGATGCAGAGGATTGGTGGGCACAGATCCAAGAGCTTATGAGGGCGGCAGAGACGCCGGAAGAGAAGAAATCTGAATTTGCGGCCTTCATGTTGGAGGGAGACGCAAAGTTGTGGTGGGTGAGCCATTGTGGCCGCCAATTTCCTGGACGCACCCCGTCGATGGAAGAATTTGGGGATGCTTTTCTAAAGAGGTACTTTCCCGTTTTTACGAGGTTGGCCCTCCAGAGGAAATTTCTGCACTTGATGCAACGAGACAAGACGGTGGACGAGTATGTGTAGGAGTTCACCCGTTTGGGTCGTTATGCGGGAACGACGATGACAAATGATGTAGAGAGGGATAACCTCTTTTACCAGGGGTTGAGGGAGAATCTAAGGCAACCCCTCATTGCGATGAAGAGAGTTGGTTTTAACGAGCTAGTTGAGGCTGCCAGGACTTTGGCGAGTGATCTAGAGTGAAGCCAATGCCGCAAGGGTTTTACAGCCAAGTAAGCAGAAGGGAAGCCTTCTCAATCCCAACGAAAGTTAGAAGGGAATATATGGAGGAAGAAGCCTCACCCGTACAAGTCCGGTGAGAAAAGCAAGTGGACGTCCGGAGGGTCTCACTCTAAGGGGCCACCGACATGCTTCAACTATGGCAAGGTGGGGCACATAGCTCGTTTTTGTAACCAAGGGGGTGGGAGCAGGAGACAAGGCAGGAGCAGACTGTGCGCTCCGGCCCCAGTGCTGCAGAGAAAGGGAAGATGGCGGAGTCGAGCGCTTCTCGGTTCCAACCGGTGCAACCAAGGGCTTACGACCTTGGACAGCAGGAAGCGATCCGCCAACCCGACGTGGTGACAGGTATGAGGAAGTTTAAGTTTAACCTTGCACTCATACGTTTAGACCATTATTGTTGTTGTTTATGTTGTAGGCTTTATATTGGTTTCTGGTTACCCCGCTAGAGTACTGTTTGATACGGGAGCGACGCACTCCTTTCTTGCGAAAAGATTCATCCGGAGGATTGGAGTTGAGTCATTTTAGGCAGACGCGGAGCTGAAGTTGCGTATGCCCAATGGGTCATCCATGACCACCGGAAAGAATGGGCGCATTTGTTGGGAGCTAAGCGGAGTAGACTTCGTGTTGATAACAACGGTCTTACCGTTGGTCGAGTTTGATGTGATTTTGGGAATGGACTGGCTAGCGGAGCAACATGCCAGTATTGATTGCCTATCCAAGGTGGTGACCCTAAGAAGCGAAGGGCAGTCGGAGGTCAAATTTGAGGGCCTCAATGGAGTGGCCTGTTCTCTGATTTCGGCCTTGCAGTTGGCGCGAGCAGTTAGCCAGGGTGGAGTAGCTCTTGTAGCATTATTGGAGGTTCACCTTTCCAGGTTATCACCGGGGGAAGTGCCTGTGGTGGCAGAGTTCGAGGATGTATTCCCGAATGAACTACCTGGAGCGCCTCCTCGACGGGATATCGATTTCTCGATTGAGTTAGTACCGGAGGATAGGCCGGTGTCGCATCCTCCGTTTAGGATGGAACCAAAGGAGTTGACTGAACTCAAGGTACAGTTGTAGGAACTATTGTAGCAAGGATATATCAGACCCAGTTCTTCACCGTGGAGCGCGCCGGTGTTGTTTGTAAAGAAGAAAGACGGTAGTATGCGACTGTGCATAGACTACCGAGAGCTGAATAAATTGACCGTCAAGAATAAATATCTGATTCCTCGGATAGACGACCTGTTCGACCAGTTGGTGGGGTCGGTAGTTTATTCAAAATTGGACTTGAAGTCAGGATACTATCAGTTGCGGATTCGGGATGAGGACATACCTAAGACAGTGTTTGACACGAGGTATGGACACTTCGAGTTCTCGGTGATGTCGTTCGGGCTGACGAACGCATTATCTGTATTCATTGATTTGATGAATCGGGTATTTCAAAAATACTTGGACTCTTATGTAGTTATCTTTATTGACGACATCTTGGTGTATTCCAAATCGGAAGTGGAGCATGAGACTCACCTGAGAATGGTCTTGCAAGTGTTGAGGGAGAACCAGTTGTATGCAAAGTTCTCGAAGTACGAGTTCTGGTTAGATAAGGTGGCATTTTTGGGCCACGTAATTAGTGGGGATGGGGTGGCGGTAGATCCAACAAAGGTGGAAGCCATCAGAGATTGGCCGATTTTGAGAACCGTGGCGGAAGTCCGAAGTTTTCTTGGACTAGCTAGGTACTATAGGAGATTCGTGGAAAACTTTTCTTGGACTAGCTCCGGCCCCAGTGCTGCAGAGAAAGGGAAGATGGTGGAGTCGAGCGCTTCTCAGTTCCAACCTGTGCAACCAAGGGCTTACGACCTTGGACAGCAGGAAGCGATCCGCCAACCCGACGTGGTGACAGGTATGAGGAAGTTTATGTTTAACCTTGCACTCATACGTTTAGACCATTATTGTTGATGTCTATGTTGTAGGCTTTATATTGGTTTCTGGTTACCCCGCTAGAGTACTGTTTGATACGGGAGCGACGCACTCCTTTCTTGCGAAAAGATTCTTCCGGAGGATTGGAGTTGAGTCATTTTAGGCAGACGCGGAGTTGAAGGTGCGTATGCCCAATGGGTCATCCATGACCACCGGAAAGAATGGGCGCATTTGTTGGGAGCTAAGCGGAGTAGACTTCGTGTTGATAACAACGGTCTTACCGTTGGTCGAGTTTGATGTGATTTTGGGAATGGACTGGCTAGCGGAGCAACATGCCAGTATTGATTGCCTATCCAAGGTGGTGACCCTAAGAAGCGAAGGGCAGTCGGAGGTCAAATTTGAGGGCCTCAATGGAGTGGCCTGTTCTCTGATTTCGGCCTTGCAGTTGGCGCGGGCAGTTAGCCAGGGTGGAGTAGCTCTTATAGCATTATTGGAGGTTCTCCTTTACAGGTTATCACTGGGGGAAGTGCCTGTGGTGGCAGAGTTCGAGGATGTATTCCCGAATGAACTACCTAGAGCGCCTCCTCGACGGGAGATCAATTTCTCGATTGAGTTAGTACCGGAGGATAGGCCGGTGTCGCATCCTCCGTTTAGGATGGAACCAAAGGAGTTGGCTGAACTCAAGGTACTGTTGCAGGAACTATTGTAGCAAGGATATATCAGACCCAGTTCGTCACCGTGGAGCGCGTCAGTGTTGTTTGTAAAGAAGAAAGACAGTAGTATGCGGCTGTGCATAGACTACCGAGAGCTGAATAAATTGACCGTCAAGAATAAATATCCGATTCCTCGGATAGACGACCTGTTCGACCAGTTGGTGGGGTCGGTAGTGTATTCAAAGTTGGACTTGAAGTCAGGATACTATCAGTTGCGGATTCGGGATGAGGGCATACCCAAGACAGCGTTTGGCACGAGGTATGGACACTTCGAGTTCTCGGTGATGCCGTTCGGGCCGATGAACGCATCATCTGTATTCATTGATTTGATGAATCGGGTATTTCAAAAATACTTGGACTCTTTTGTAGTTGTCTTTATTGACGACATCTTGGTGTATTCCAAATCGGAAGTGGAGCATGAGACTCACCTGAGAATGGTCTTGCAAGTGTTGAGGGAGAACCAGTTGTATGCAAAGTTCTCGAAGTATGAGTTCTGGTTAGATAAGGTGGCATTTTTGGGCCACGTGATTAGTGGGGATGGGGTGGCGGTAGATCCAACAAAGGTGGAAGCCATCAGAGATTGGCCGATTTTGAGAACCGTGGCGGAAGTCCGAAGTTTTCTTGGACTAGCCAGGTACTATAGGAGATTCGTGGAAAACTTTTCGCGGATAGCTCTACCCCTCACCTCACTCACTCGTAAAGACCAAAAGTTTGTGTGGACTGAAGAGTGCAGTCAGGCATTCGAGACGCTGAAGGAAAGACTGATGACGACTCCAATCCTAAGTCTACCGAAAGGGACCGAAGGCTTTCAGATCTTCAGTGAAGCTTTAGGATGCGGTTTGGGTTACGTATTGGTGCAACATGGCAGTGTAATAGCCTTTGGGTCTAGACAGCTGAAGCCTCATGAGAGGAATTACCCTATTCATGACTTGGAGTTGGCGGCTGTAATTTTCGCGTTGAAATTGTTGCGGCACTATGTCTATGGTGCGAAGGTAGAGATCTTTACGGATCATAAAATCCTGAAGTAACTCTTAGATCAGAAGGCTTGAATATGCGGCAGCGCAGGTGGGTCGAGTTACTTGGAAACTATGTGGTGGCGATTCAGTATACGCCAGGCAATACCAATGTGGTGGCCAATGCATTGAGTAGAAAATACTCTGGACAAGGGAATTGGATTGACGCTCATGATGAGCGGTTGGTACGGGAATGTGAGTCCCTCGGCTTGGAGTGCGTAGCAAGAGGCAAGGCTAGCATGGCTCGATTAAACTGGATTGAAATGCAGAATGACTTGTCCGATCGTATACGGGAAGCGACCCGTTTGGATGTGGAGTTTCAGCCATTCATGGTGGAAGCTCAAAAAGGCGAGAGCGGCGCCTGGGAGATGATTGACGGGATTTTGAGTAAGGATGGAAGGATATGTGTACCGCAGTTTGGCAAGCTCCGTGAGGAGTTGATGTTTGAGGCTCACTTTACAAAGTACTCCATTCATCCGGGCAGTACAAAGATGTACTTGGACATGAAGAGATCCTTATGGTGGCCTGGACTGAAGCGGGACGTAGCTTTGTACATGAGTCGATGTCAAACTTGTGCCTTGGTGAAGGCCGAGTGTCAGAATCCGGGCGGGTTTCTGAAGCCTCTTCCAATCCCCGAGTGGAAATTTGATGACATCTCCATGGATTTTGTGCATGGGTTACCTAGATCACAGCAGGGTAACGACGCGATTTGGGTGATTGTGGATCGCTTAACCAAAGTGGCTCAATTCATCCCAAACCGGAAGGAGGACAGCATGGAGAAGCTGGTGGAGTTGTATGTTCGCAATATCATGCGGCTACATGGGATCCCTAAAAGTATAGTCAGCGATCGTGACGGACGTTTCACGTCCAAGGACTGGAGGTTGGTTCAGAAGAGTTTGGGCACGAAGTTAAAGTTCAGTACGACTTTCCATCCTCAAACTGACGGGCAAACTGAAAGAACAAACCGTACTATGGAGGATATGCTGAGGATGTGTGTTCTTGACTTAGGCAAGAAATGGGAGGATCACCTCTTCATGGTGGAGTTCGCATATAACAACAGTTACCAAGCAAGTATAAAGATGTTGCCATACGAAGCTCTGTATGGGAGGCGGTGTCGAACACCGATGTCATGGACAGAGGAGGGGGACACCAAACTATTGGGAAAAGAAGTGGTGGCGGATGCTTGTGAGTTGGTACGGACCATTTAAGAGTGTATGAAGGTGGCTCAAGATCGGCATGCAAAATATTTTAATGCACGCCACAGGAAGTTGGAGTTCGCGGTAGGCGATTGGTTCTATTTGAAGATCAAGCTGTTCGAAGGCGTTTCATGGATTCGCCGACTCAAGAAATTGAGTCCAAGGTTTTTGGGCCCTTTTGAAGTTGTTGAACGGGTGGGAGAAGCAGCGTACCGGTTGGCGTTGTCCGCAGAGTTGAGTGGATTACATGACGTCTTCCATGTTTCCGTCTTGAGGAAAGCCATGGTAGAGGCTAGTGTGGTGATCGAATCGACATCAGTGCCGATAGGGGAAGACTTGAGGATGTGGGTCCGTCCAATTGCTATAAAGGACTCAGAAACTTGGCAGTTGCGGAACAAAGAGGTCAAACTCATAAAAGTCCGATGGGACAACTACATCCGTGAGAAGCTCTCTTGGGAGCGAGAACAAACCATACTGGAGGAATATCCAGAGTTTTTCCGTTCAGGTATTTTTTTTTGATTTTGTGTACCTATTCTTGCTTTTCGATAATTTCGGGACAAAATTCTTTTAAGGGGGAGAGAGTTATAATGCCCCAAAATTTGAAAGAAGGACGAGCAGCGTCGAGAGCCATTTTGGGTCTTGGTGAGGGTCACATGGCTAAGGACACGAGCATGTCCATGACCTTGTCGTACCGGGTTCGTCGAGAGCCTGGGAAGTCGACGATGTTTCGCTCGGTTCGTCGACTAGTGGGGGATAGGCCCTCCGACACGCCCATGTCCGAGCCCGTGTCGCAGGCGTGTTCTATCGAGTGTCGACACAGAGGTGTCGGCATGGTGCTGTCGACAAAATGGTGTAGACATAGAGGACGTGTCGACACAGAAGTGTCGACACGATGGTGTCGACATAGAGGAGGTGTCGACACAGGCAGGGAACAGGGCCTAGGACACAGCGTGTCCAGGGCCGTGTCGAGCATGTTCTACGAATTCCTGCGAGATCGACGAAGAGGCAGTCAACGATCGTCGAGACGTCGAACACGGCTTGATACACGGGCGTGTCCCAGGCTGTGTCCTTCTCAGGTTGTGAGACGGGACTTGTGAGGGGTTGGACACGGCCTGGAGCCCAGGCGTGTTCAGGTGGGACACGACCGTGTCAAAAGTGACACAGGCGTGTCAAGTACCCGTATCCTGTTTTGGGTGCGATGGTTTCAGCATCGATTGGGGAACACGGCCTTGGACACAGGCATGTCACAAGCCGTGTTCGCCCCAGGTGTTTTGTTTTCCAGTTCGGATCGTGGCCGTTCTTTCCTTTCTTTTGGGATCTGATGGTCCAGGGTTTCCCTTGCTAAGTTAAGTCCGAGAATAGGGTTAGAAACACTCATTCTTCTCCAAGTAATCTCTTTCTAAGATCTAGAGAGAGGGGAGAGCAAGGAAGAAGGTCAAGGAGAAATCCGGCTGTTGGAGAGGCTTTGGTGCTCCAAATCGCGAGCCGAGTCCGGATCCGTGGAGCCAAGACCATTGCGATGGTTTTCATCCGGCTAAGTTTCCATGGCGAGGAAGTGGGGTCGAAAGGTAACAACACTTCTGCTCTTGGTTTTAGGATGCGTGTTCTAGCATCTTTTATTTTCTAGATTTTGGGCACCAAACTCTCAAATGAGAGGGGTTTGGGTCGCCAAGGTTCAAGAGGAACCGTCGGGTCGATCGAGTCCATCCCCGGCATGTTGTTTCATTAGAGATCCGCTCCATTAGTGGATTAGGCATGGTGGGTGAAGCCGTAGTCGCGACCGTTAGTCCGACTCGGTGATGTTGCATACGAGCTTTAAGGATTCGTAGAGTTCCGTTGCGGCAAGATGCCGTTTGTGATGTTTGTGATGTTTTCCCCTTTTTCTCGAGTGAGTACGTGTAGTCGGAATCGGACAGGGTTAGCTCCTCAATGGCGGTAGATGGTTTCCTTGGTGAACAAGGTTAGCTTCGCATTGGTGGTCGATGGTTTCCTTGGTGCGCGGGAACGCTGCAGTACGAATGAGGGAGTAGGGTGGAATTGTCTTGGATTATGATGTGCCAAGGCGTGGCTGTGTCTCCGTGGTCGGCTGGCTATCCCGTGACGTGCACGTCATGTGTGGAGAGTGTTCCGGCAAGACTAGTCCCCTTCTATTAGACTGACGAGAATGTCAAGCATGGGGCAAGCCCGCACAATGAGGCCATGAGCGGTTGGGGTCCAGCAAGGCTTTTTTGAATCGGTCATTTTGTGTTTGTTGGAGTCCTGACATGAGAAGTCAGAGCTTGCAGGCAAGCCCGGCTCTAAGACCTTGAGCAGGTGGGGCCTTTGCAAGAGTCCGTGTGGCGGCTTGTATGTTGTTGGGGGAATGTTGGTAACCCCCCCTTTGTTTGCGGCTTTATGCCAATGGGTAAATGATGAGTACCCATACAATGTGATGATGTGCTAGTTGCATACGCGATAGGGTCCTTGGGTGAAGCCCGGGTTTTGCATACATGCTGCATAAGTAGGACCTTTCATTATATGCTCAACAATAGAGAACGTGTTTGTTGTTTGAGACATCCAAGCCTGTTCTTAGTGCATTACTTGTTTTTATATATATATATTGCATACGAAGGGATGACTTGCAGGTTGGAGGGGTTCCCCGGGGTCCGTTAGGGGCGGCCGGGAGGAGATGTGTTGGTTACACAGTTTGAGGTCAGCTTTCGCTGACCCACGTTACAATCAATTTTTTACAGGGCAAGGATCGCAAGCAGGAGCTAGCTCGCTGGCGAAAAGGGCCTAAGCCTCATGAAGTGTTACCGTTTATCTGTAGCTCTACTTTTATGACATTGTATGTTTGATGCTCATGTTTTCCGGCTTACATGCCGAGGTAGTCTATGAGTGCTTATGCACATTTATGACTGGTGTTATTATTTGAGTTTTGGACTCACTTTTATTGTAAGGCCTTAAGGCCGCTTCGATGCTCCTATATGTTGTGGATAACTTCTACTTTGTTTGCTTTTTTCGCTGTGCTGTGGTTATGAGTTTTGAGATCGTGTAGTTATATCATCTTATAATACTGAAGCTGTGGCGTCTATATGTTGTGGGGCCCCGGCCGGACCCATATTATACGGTCATTACAGGGGAGGTGTTACACTAATAGAGTGTGCGTGGCACAAAAACTCAGACTAGGACTACCAGATCCACGACCTAATAAGTCATCAAATGTAGGCAAATAAACATGAGGAAGGGTCGGTAAATTCAATCCCAGGATAAAATCCAAATCAGTATAAATTTCATCCAATGGTGACAACATCAAGGAACTTTCATCCGGGTATACAACAAGAGCATCGTCCAAACGTACAATTCCCTTGAAAGAAAATTCTTCCGCACTAGAAACATCATCCAAATCAGAATCAGTAAAGGTCTCAGAAAAAGGCACAATCGAACCCGACAAACTTTCTAATTAACAAGTAGCTTCAGGCAATGGTGATAACATCAAAGAAATATCTTTTGTGTTCTCAGTGCTAAAGTCATCCAAAATTAACCTTCCCTTATAAGATAAATCATCCTCAACAACAATAGGGACATCCTCACTCTCAGGCTCCTCGGATGACTCAGACACAATCTCAGCTGGTGTAATCGTAGGCTCTAACATGGATCGTAACCTGGAGAGGGCACTCAATACTAGGGTGATCTAACACAACACTATCAGAGCATGTAATAGGCAATGAGATACTCACATAGATTGGAATTACATCATCCCATACATCATTTTCCAAATCACTAGGTATCCAATCAATGTCAGAATCGTCAGAATCATCGGGCACTATCGTACATGATAGAATACTCTCATCAAACTGGTCATCCTCAAAATCAAGAGATATCACAACTACATCAGACTCCTCAGGGGTATCATACACAATCTTAGGATGCTCAGACGTCGAATCTAAAGGATGCAATGCCCTAGTAGTAATATCGTTTGAGTCCAAAACATAGGGCCTAAATTGCTTATTGTCCCTAAAGGTGGGAGTAGACACACTTTGGGTAGTCCCACCTTTGTGGGGAGAGGATCTAGCCTGAGGCATATTGTCACTCCTATAAGCAGCTATGAGTCTAGTACCATAACTATAAGCACTCACGTTTGTGGGGCTATTAGTACGAAGGTAGTCGAGGTCAAATTGAAAGGCAAGAAGGCTACGCATTTGTGGCCAAGCATATCTATAACCACCCACACAACGCTCTTCGTTTAGCGAAAACACATGTGCTTGACCTACTGATCTCTCTCAGGCTACGACAACCTTGTGATGGTCGTCTTATTCGTAACAATCAAAATAATTTTTCCCCCTAATCCAGTCTCTACAAATTTGAGGACTCCCATACCCGTCATAAGTGGGTACCACGTTCTTAGTGGGAGGAAAAGTGTGGGGACGGTTGGTATTCCTCTGATATGTAGGCAAGGCTAGGGTGTGATTAGCCATGACTTTAGCATACAAATAGTCTAATCGGGAAGCATATGCGTCATAGGCCATTTTTGTTGGGGACCGTAATATTAATCTACCCGGTTCTTGTGCGCATGCAAGAAATAAAATGAATCTAACAAATATAATCTAAGAAAGACAAATTTGTTTCCGCTTAATAACTAGGGTAGTAAAATATTTTTTTATTATTTTCTTGATGAAAATAATATGGAGATTATTAAAATATTTTTTTTATTTTGTTGCAGAAAAATAAAAATTTTTCCCGCTATTTGCAGATAAAAAATTTAAAATTTATTTATTTTTTTGGACAACGGATAGTGCAAGTGCGTGTTGGCGTGCTAAGAAAAGGGGGAGGGTGAAAATTAGGAAATTGACACAAACCTCCCACTGATATCAAATTGATGCAGGTCAATGGTTCTGATGGATTAAACTATGAGCTCTTGGGTTCGACAATTAAAATAGATTCGTAGCGTGCGGTACCTCTCTAAGACACTACCGATGATTTCAACTAAACAGTGGCACAAAATTTAACAATGCACAACGTAAAGGGTCTCTACCCCTATTTAGAGATTAAACAAAGGCTATGTGCCAATGTTCGCATAAGCGAATAGGACCTAACCGATCCGGGTAATTAGCAATTCAAATTAAATTTACCCTCAAGCATTCACAAAACCAACACGAGAGGATCCGAACTAAAATAATGATTTAAACAAAGTCCAAAATCAATCCCAAATTAATTTAAAACGAGGTAGACCAAATCACTTGGACTCGAGGGGAAATCAAGGATAATGAATCCGATTTCTATAAGCGTTCACGAGATCTACCCGATCCAAATTGTATGAAAATATTCGAAAAATTAACGCTTGAAATTTAGATTCCACTAAAGCACTATTTCAATATAATTCTGGACTAAATACTATCATTCTAATCCACCAAACCTCACAAATATTATAGAAGAAATCACACAAGAGAGGTTTTGAAATTCGTTACCCAATCCCAAGAAATTCCATCCACAAAGATGAGTGGAGGAAGCACACACGACCGTGGATGGTTATATCTCCGCACAAATCCACAGATCTGACAGACGATGAAGACGCGAGCCATTTTCCTTTGCAAAACCCTAGAAGAGGGTGTCACGTTCAATGGACGATTATATACATTCCATGGAGAGAGAAAGGGTCGTCGGAATTTGGAGAAGGAGAGAGAGGGCTGCTCGGTTTTGAGATAAGGAGGGCTGATCGGTTTTCTTAGGGAAGTAAGTGGAGAGGGAGAGGGTGGTCGGTTTGGTAGAAGTAGGAAGGTGGCCGAGTGGTTGTAGGGGAGAGAGAGGGTGGAGGCTAGAGAAGACCTAGGTTGGCCGAACTCAAGAAGGAAGGAGGGTGGCCGAAATTATTCTTGAAGAAGGGGGCTATTGGTAGAGATCCTGAGGAGGGAGAGGAGGGGGGGAAGAGGAGGCCGAGAAAATGATAGAGAGTATGGGTGGTCGAAGTCCAAGAGGAAAAGCGGGGGAAGAGGGGCCGAATTTCTCAAGAGAGAAGGAGGGGGAAAATTAACTTTGAATTCTTAGGTTTTATTTTCATTCATCATAACTAAACTCTTCATAACATGGACTTATATAGGCTACACCACTCAATCTCCTCCATTCAAAATAAACTAAACGTGAGATGGTTATATGCACCCATCATACATGAAATAAAAACATTAGAGATGGTTATAGGCACCCATCATAACAAGAAATAACAATTCAATAATAAACTACATGAAAATGAAATGCTAAAATAAAAAGGCTTTAAAATAAGAATATTGCTTAATATGCAAATATAAATTTTAAATTTATAATTACATATTTTTATTTGATGGTAATGGCGGACGTCGTGCAAAACATGTAGCGGCATTGGCGAAAAACGTCGTGGTAGACTCCCATCTTCAAGCTTGCGGCAACGAGCGTCCCAATCAACAAATTCTCTATGTCGGGGATTAATGGCCGCAACAGCAACGTCACCATCAGCAGCGCCGTTGGATGCTTGAGCCTTAGACCTCCAGCATGGACCAACCCCGATGTAGTGATAGGTATATATCTTAGACGCTAGAGATACCTCAGATATTACTACCTATGTATTAGCCTTTGTGCATGCATATACCTATATCGGGTGTATGTTTTGTTAAATGATATGTATATACTCCTTTCTTCTTCAGGACTACTTTTGGTAGAAGGACACCCCGCAAAAAATCTCCTTGATACTGGAGCAACACACTCCTTTGTATCTCAAGACTTTATTGCAACTAAGGAAAATGTTGTCCGCTCGTTTGGACTGTCTATATGGATTCGTCTACCAGACTGATCGAATATGATGTATACAGAGAAATGCTCATTCCAGACTATGCTAAAGGATGTGGAATTTGAGATTTATGCGATGATCCTGGCAATAACTGTTGGGTATTATATCCACAATTACCTGGATTTGAGGAAGCCACCTGTCAAGATAAGATGAATTCACAATGTATTTGATGAAACATCTTAAGTTGTACTTGCAGCTCCTCCACGCTAAGTGCACACCAATGTCAGGGTGCAGTAGGTCAATATACACGGGTCTGCAAGACGTAATCCCTTGTTGAGCAGATCAGTGTGTTGGCCTACGTGTACTCTCTCTATTGGAGTGCACTTACTTTCAAGTACAGGGCCGTTCATATGCAAGAGAAGACAAGGAGCATGGATGGGTCAAGGAACAACTCCTGGGTGGAAGACGAAAATTCGTCCAAGGAAAATTCGACGAGAATCATCAAGTGATTCTCGCCGAATCGACGAGAATCATTAGTGATTCTCGCCGACCCCTTCTGGCTACCTCAAAACGGTGCCAAGTAAGATTCGGCGAGAATCACTAGTGATTCTCGCCGAACCAGTGGTTAAGCAGCTCATGAATACCAAGTGAAAATCGCTGAGAATCAAAAAGTGATTCGGCGAGAATCACTAGCGATTCTCGACGAATCGGCGAGAATTCGTCGAGAATCACCTGCGATTCTCGCCGATTTTCACTTAGCGATTTCTCGGGATGCTGCTGGACCGGATTCTGCCACTGGACTAGTTTGAACCGGATTTAGGGATATCTATTGTGGGTCCCACAAATGGTCATATTGGAGTTATCTACAGTATATATATTCAGGTATTTTGAACAGTACAGCAGAGGCAGAGAATCAGAAACCGAGCCGCAACGTAACCCTAAAGTCACGATTCCGCTCCGCCGCCGCCGTCGCGCTCGGGCAAGTTGGTCGCCGCTGATGGATCGTTTTCTTCCCGATCTCCGGCGACAAAAGCGTAGCAAAGCTTGAGTCTCACGTGTCTATCCAGAGATCCCTTGTCTCTCGATTTGTTGACCGGGAAAAACTCCCCCGTCCGAATCGATCGAGACGACTGATCCTAGAGTGACCATTGGTAGACCTAGCTTGCTTCGCAACGAAGATTGGATCTCTATTTTCAGCAGCCGCTCATCATCATAGCCGCCGATCCCGAAGCTAGCCGCCGCTCGTGTTGCCGCCGCCGGCTCCGGGGAGATCCTCTGCAAGAGAGACCAAGGTTGTAGACTCTTCGTTGACTTCACGAACACGTCGTCGAACAAAGAGGAACACCGTAGTCTCCAAACGAAGTTTGTATCTCGTGTACATTCTATATTTACTTTTGTTGTAAAGGAACGATTGTTCCGTGTTGTAAGGGTTGGGTGCAACCCGTTTTGTGGGAGTGTTGACTCTCACGTGTGGAAGGGTTCCTTCCGATAGTGCAGGGATTGGATTTCAATCCTGTTGGAGAAGAGACCGAGTCGTCCCTTGTTGGGAGATAGGTCGAAGGGGGAAAGTGGATGTACCCAAGTCGGGGAACCACTATAAATTGCCTGTGTATTCTGTGTGCTGTGATTTTTATTTTTATTGTGCAGGTACATTCGTAAATTCCGCAAAAGCGCTACACATCACCTATCCCCCCCATAGGTGCACATAGCTGACACTAGGTGGACTTTCAAGTGGTATCAAAGCGAGGTTTCTCTTCAAAAAAGTTAACACCTTGAGTAGAATCCTGCCACCAGTGTCAGAAGCATGGATCTGGATTATGAGATACCGCCACTCAAACTCCCCGCATGCACAAAGGATTATTATCCCATCTGGAGAATGAGAGTGTCATTTCACCTTGATGCTATTGATCCTCGAGCATCCTTTATCCTGGAAGAGGGTCCGTTTATACCCATGAAGACCTCCGACTCTGTGATCCAAGTGCCCATGGGCATTGCTGAGATGTCAGAGACGGAACTATCACTATTTCACTTGGACGAGAGGATTCGTCAAATTATTATGGATATCTGGTCTGGAGCCTCTCGCTCTAGATTGGAAAAATGTAGGACGGCTAAATCCATGTGGGTGATGATATCAGAGTTGATGGGGGAGTCAGAGAAAGCTGGAATATGTTGTCAACCTGACGAGGAAGCCTATGTGGGGGTCCTTATCTCTGAAGATGAAGGCAAGCATCACTCGGACAACATCAGAGCTCCAGTGTCCGTATCAGAGACTGACGAGACCAGTGAGGAAAGCAGCTCTGACGAGGATGAAACAATGGTCACTGATTCTAATGATAATAACACAGATGAGCAGGTAACATCTTCATCCTGCCCCATATATTTTGACCTTTCTGAAGACAGAAACTGCTCTCCTCCAGAAAATTCTGCTTCCCTGAAGAGAGCCCTTCAGGAAAGCAACCTACTTGCTGAGGAGCAAGCTCGAGAGATTGCTCGACTGAAGATCTTGTTGGTTCTCCAATTGGCGTCCAACAAGGTCAAGGACTCTAAGATCTCAGCTCTAGAGAGTAGTCTAGATAATGAGAAACGTATAGTATCAAACTTTTCCAAAGTTGATGCTATAAAGAGAAAGCAAGAAACCGGGTGGATCTCCCGGATTATCCAGGCATGGAGAAATGGGGAAACGGTATTCCGACCCCCCACTCCAAGCAGGAAGGCAACTCATCATGCCTTCAGGTATGACCACAGGAATAGTCGTGGTCACTGCAAGGGTGATCTGTCCCCATGTGGAAACGTCCATAGTGCAAGGGCCGTCATGGCCACCCATGAGGAAATACCTAAGGCTCATTCTGAGCCCTTTGTATTCACTGCCACTGCCTCAACACAGGGTGGATCTGCATGTCCCAGCTCACAGAAGACTTCTCACCACTCGAGGACACGGGATAGAGAGGATAGAAGCCATGATGTCAGGTTCCATGGGGCCTCTGTAAGGGAGATGCCTAAAAGAATGGCACCACCTTCCCGGCCTCATAACGCTCACAACATGCATTCTTTCCACCCTTCCACGTGTCACGATGGAAGAGGAATTTTTGTGACAAGATCATGCCCTATCCCGTTTAGACCTAGGACCGTGACTACATCAGTCACTAGATCAGGTCGGAAACGGCGATACAACATTCACCCATGTTGGTGCTGCGGCAAAGTGGGGCACTTTGCCATCGACTGTTGGCACAACCTCTCTGTGCCCACGGCAAGGGCTTATCCACATTCTCGGGACAGAGGTAGTCTTCCAGACAGGTTTTCTGAAGGAAGGCAGTTGCGTGCTTATGCTAACAGGAACCTAGGACCCAATATGATTTGGGTTCCTAAGGTAAAGTAATTCTTTCTTGCAGGGTAGTCTAGGTTCCCGTGAATATGATGGGAACTAGACAGTAGGTGGCTCAAGACTAAATTGGAACAAGCGTCTGCAATAACAGATGTGATATCTACTTGAGCATACTCACATTGAGCGTCTAATATGTTCTACCTGTGGGACTTAAACGATGACTCTCAAAATCCCAGGTAATTTTGATCAGTTCAAGGACTTGCGTCATATTGCATCCTCATTTAACCCCAATATATATATATATTTCTATCCGTGTGTATATTTATACTTATGCTTATACATGTATGTGGGCACCTCTTAGGATAGGTTAACTCGATGCATGCAAACCTTTATACATCAATAAAGAGTTAACGAAGATATGTCATCGTGAATCTCGACAACTCACAATTGACATCAAAAAGTTTTTGGAAAAGCCTCGTTCAAATCCAAATAGATTGACTTTAAAATATACATGTATTTATCATTTTTATATTGACTTGACATTAGAAGAATTCAAAAAGGTTACAATACTTCTCAACGTGAAAATTCCTAGTCAAGAAACCTCTCAAATTCGAATTAGACAAATCCCACCGACCCATTATATACTTGAAATCTCGCCGAATTAGACAAATCACGCCGACCCTTCGCCTTCTTCACGAATCCCGCCTCACGTCGCAGCAGATATCCCGCAAGAACTCTTCCGCCGACTTGCCGAAACCCACAAGAGCTCTCCCACCGACTCGCAGAGACCCGCAGGAAGCACCGCCTTCGCAAACTCCCGTTGATTCCCGCCGAACCCTGCAGGAAGCTCATCGCTACACGAATCCGGCTCTCCATCTTCTTCCCGTAAGTTCTCGCAGGATTCTCGTCGAATCGCGAAGTGTCTCTGTGACCGCAAGGTTCTCGCAAGGTCCATCGTCAAATCAAGAAGGTTCTCGCAAGGTTCTAGCAAGGCCGAACCCCGCAGGAAACTCTCCTATCCACCGAAGGTCTTCCCAAAGGACGCTCGAGGAAGAGTTCTCGCAGGAAGCTCACCAACTCACTTCCGTATAAGCCCTTAGGTAACCTCTTCCTCACCCGTACTTGGACGCTCTCACTAGTGACGCTTTCTTTTTGAATGTTCATTAACGCTTAGAGTAGGGATTCTCTCTCTAGATCTGCAATGGCCCCAAGGACAACTGCTGGGTTGGTCACTGGTTGCGAGCTTGTTCGGACTGGGTTCTCTCCCGCCTCGGACGAATTCCGCAACATCATTCTGATGTTGGAAGAGGCTAGGCTAACATTCGTCCTGGAGCACCCTTGCAAAATCCTGGACAAAGAGGTGCTGGAGTTCTTCGCTACCGCTAGACTCCGAAATGGCGACTCCGTAATCAAAAGCAAGGTGGCTGGGGCAAAGGTCAAGCTGTCTGCCAGCAAGCTGACTCGCTACCTGCAGCTTTCTAGCTCGGAGCATGAGGACTATCTGGAGGACGAGGACAAAACCAGAACTCTCCTATTCTGCGGTCTCCCACGAGGAACTCGGTCAATAAAGAGAAAGGATATGAATGAAGAAGGGAAGCTCCTGTCTGATATTATTGGAAAGGTGCTCATTTGCAAGCCGGGCTCTCATGACCATATCTCAGGAGATATGTTCAAGATCCTGATAGCTGTTTTCTGCCGTAAGAGGTTCAACTGGGGGGAGTTGCTGTTCGAGAAGATCAAGGACACCTTGGGCACTCCGAGTTTTGGCCGCATCATAAGCCTATATCTAAACCAGCTAAATGGAGACAAGTTTGACATGAGAAAAGGTGTCCCTCTCCACTACTTGAAGAAGATGGACACAAGTGTGTTTGATCGATGGGAGAGGCGTATTGGGCAGACTGCAGTGGAAGAGCAACAGGGAGTATCTCCAGTAGTCACCCCCGGTGAAATTCCTGATACCCTGACTGCAGGAATCGAGGGGGAGCCTCTACCCTCGCATACTGATGTAGTATCTGACATCTCCCAGCTGGCCAGAGATGCTGTGGCAGATCTACACGAAGAAAGTGAACCTGAGTTGGAGCATGGGGAGGCCCCGAACCGAAACGAGCAAGGAGCCGAAGCTACTGGAATGGAGACTGCTGACAACGAGTTGGAAGATGCTGCTGATATAGATGATTTCTTGGATGATGACAGAGAGGAAGATGGGAATGAGGGACATGAAGTATTGGAGGCTCCAGATCTTGTTGAACCTCCATCGGACAAGATGCACCAGTGGAGGGGGAGTCAGATAAATCTACCGAGGCCTCCAGCATTCCTCCATTAGAGACTGTGCTTGTATCCAGCTCTACAGATGCGTCTGCTGAAGGGCAAGGTCCACAAGTGCCTCCGGCTCTTCCATTACGAGATGAGCTAGCCACTCACACAGTAAATGTCATTCAGGGAATTGTGAATGAACTCAAAGACTCCTTTGCTAACGCTCAGAATAAACTGCTGAAAAGGATTAAGACTTCTGAAAATCTGATGCTCAAGAATATGGTGGAGATCAATCATAAACTTGACGTGATGGACAAGAAATTTGAAGAAAAGTATACCGCGGCTGGCGAAGCTGTCACACTCCTTATGGCCGGATTGAAAAAGAACACTGATACTCTTGCTGTCGTAAATCAGAATGCACATGTTGTCGCCAACAACATTCAAAAGTTTGACGGTAATATGGTCACTCTCAACGCCAATCAGCAGGCCTTGGTCTCTGAATTCTCCAAGACCACGAAGCATATTGATGACTCCCTACATTCCTATGCCAACTTCATAGCTGTAGAAGCCAAAAAGGGGGAGAAAGAGTATCTAGCTAAGATGGCTGAGCTCCGAGAAGTCATGATCCTAAACTTCGAACAGTCAAACAAGTACGTCTATGACAGCTGCCGGTGGATGCTCCACCAGGCGTTAGGCATCCCCTTGGCTGAAAATCCTGCAGATATTCATCCTCCTGAGACATCTATGGCCGCTGAGGGAGTAAGTGTTGCTGAGGGAATAAGTGCAAGTGTAGCAGATGTTCCCATAAGTGAAGCTGATGCTAGGGCTCTCTCCAAAGCTAAACTGAGGAGCATGTTTGATCAAGAGACCCTAGCAAAAGCCAAGGCCAAGAGAAAAGCTCAGGAAGGGACCTCCAAGGAGACACTAGCTGAAAAGAGGATCAGAATGAGTGAGGAGGACGTACGAAACGAAAAATGGAGTCCAGTCTCAAGGAACATCATCTTAGACACCTTCTGGCTGCAAGAAAGAGGAGAGATCAATCGAAACGAAGTATATAGCCAGTATGAGTGGGAAACGCACAAAATGTTTGAAGCGAAACGCAACATCTTTTTCAGAAACAACAAGGATGCAGATAAAGTTCCTCCTCCTAGGTATTACCCGAAGCCCAAAGAATACATGGAGAGGCAAAGCAAGAAGTACTTGGCTCAAAATCTTAAGGGTGACTTAGCTAAGGAAAAATAGTCAATAACTTATAGCTTGTCACTTTGTCTTAAGAACATTTAATGATTATTGTTATCATATGAACAATTCTGAGATTATATGTGTATATATATATATTGGTATATATATTTGAATTTGTGAATGACTCAAGTCCTGATCTGGTTGCATATATTCTCTTGTGCTGCATGTTTAATTTCTGAATGCTATGTTTATTATTTGATAGGTGTTATTCATCTTAGCTAGTAGGGTTTTGGCTTCGTCAAATAGGGGGAGATTGTTGGGTATTGTATCCACAATTACCTGGATTTGAGGAAGCCACCTGTCAAGCTAAGATGAATTCACAATGTATTTGATGAAACATCTTAAGTTGTACTTGCAGCTCCTCCACGCTAAGTGCACACCAATGTCAGGGTGTAGTAGGTCAATATGCACAGGTTTGCAAGACGTAATCCCTCGTTGAGCAGATCAGTGTGTTGGCCTACGTGTACTCTCTCTATTGAAGTGCACTTACTTTCAAGTACAGGGCCGTTCATATGCAAGAGAAGACAAGGAGCATGGATGGGTCAAGGAATAGCTCCTGGGTGGAAGACGAAAATTCGTCCAAGGAAAATTCGACGAGAATCATCAAGTGATTCTCGCCGATTCGGCGAGAATCACTAGTGATTCTCGCCGAATCGACGAGAATCATTAGTGATTCTCGCCGACCCCTTCTGGCTACCTCAAAACGGTGCCAAGTAAGATTCGGCGAGAATCACTAGTGATTCTCGCCGAACCAGTGGTTAAGCAGCTCATGAATACCAAGTGAAAATCGCTGAGAATCAAAAAGTGATTCGGCGAGAATCACTAGCGATACGAATCGTCGAGAATCACTTGGTGATTCTCGCCGATTCGTCGAGAATCACCTGCGATTCTCGCCGATTTTCACTTAGCGATTTCTCGGGATGCTGCTGGACCGGATTCTGCCGCTGGACTAGTTTGAACCGGATTTAGGGATATCTATTGTGGGTACCACAAACGGTCATATTGGAGTTATCTACAGTATATATATTCGGGTATTTTGAACAGTACAGCAGAGGCAGAGAATCAGAAACCGAGCCGCAACTTAACCCTAAAGTCGCGATTCCGCTCCGCCGCCGCCGTCGCGCTCGGGCAAGTTGGTCGCCGCTGATTGATCGTTTTCTTCCCGATCTCCGGCGACAGAAGCGTAGCAAAGCTTGAGTCTCACGTGTCTATCCAGAGATCCCTTGTCTCTCGATTTGTTGACCGGGAAAAACTCCCCCGTCCGAATCGATCGAGACGACTGATCCTAGAGTGACCATTGGTAGACCTAGCTTGCTTCGCAACGAAGATTGGATCT
Organism: Platanthera guangdongensis; assembly: GCA_039583875.1. Taxonomy (NCBI): domain Eukaryota; kingdom Viridiplantae; phylum Streptophyta; class Magnoliopsida; order Asparagales; family Orchidaceae; genus Platanthera; species Platanthera guangdongensis. Next base: position 66,023,373 of record CM077161.1, on the reverse strand, counting down.
CTATTTTCAGCAGCGGCTCATCATCATAGCCGCCGATCCCGAAGCTATCCGCCGCTCGTGTTGCTGCCGCCGGCTCCGGGGAGATCCTCTCCAAGAGAGACCAAGGTTGTAGACTCTTCGTTGACTTCACGAACACGTCGTCGAACAAAGAGGAACACCGTAGTCTCCAAACGAAGTTTGTATCTCGTGTACATTCTATATTTACTTTTGTTGTAAAGGAACGATTGTTCCGTGTTGTAAGGGTTGGGTGCAACCCGTTTTGTGGGAGTGTTGACTCTCACGTGTGGAAGGGTTCCTTCCGATAGTGCAGGGATTGGATTTCAATCCTGTTGGAGAAGAGACCGAGTCGTCCCTTGTTGGGAGATAGGTCGAAGGGGGAAAGTGGATGTACCCAAGTCGGGGAACCACTATAAATTGCCTGTGTATTCTGTGTGCTGTGCTTTTTATTTTTATTGTGCAGGTACATTCGTAAATTCCGCAAAAGCGCTACACGTCACCTATCCCCCCCCCCATAGGTGCACATAGCTGACACTAGGTGGACTTTCAATAACCATATTCAACATCATACTGGGAATGGATTGGCTGGCCAAGCACACGGTCCAAATAAACTGTTCGACCCGAGAGGTTAGGCTTCAAAACCCAGACAGATGGGTTGTTACGCTGGCAAGTATACCCTCTGTCTCTCGCATCATTATGACCTATGCTCAGACTATAAAGACAGTCCACCAAAAATTCAAAGTATTTCTTATCTACTTCGAAATGAAGAATAAGGTCCAAGTACTCGCCAAAGTTCCAGTGGTATGAGATTTTTCGGACATTTTCCCGGAGTCCCTCCCAGGTCTGTCGCCAAAGCGAGAGGTTGACTTCCAGATCGAGCTTGTGTCCGGAGCTCGACCAGTGTCCCGAGAACCCTATCGGATGGCCCCAAGGAATTGGCTGAGTTGAAGATCCAGCTTCAGGAATTGATAGATGTTGGATTTGTCCGCCCAAAGTTCCTCGCCCTGGGGAGCCCCTGTACTGTTCATAAAGAATAAGGATGGGACACTGCGCTTGTGCATAGATTGTAGGGAACTAAACATGCTTACTATACGGAATATGTATCCACTTCCAAGAATGGACGATTTATTCGATCAACTGCAAGATGCATCTTTATTCTCCAAAATGGACCTAAGATCAGGCTATTATTAATTTCGGGTCCGGGGGGAGGATGTTCCTAAGACTGCCTTTAGCTCCCACTATGGTCTATACGAGTTTCTAGTGATGCATTTTTTGGGGTCACTAACACCCCTCTACCTTTATGGCTCTGATGAAAAAGGTATTTAAACCCTTCCTAGATCATTTTATAATTGTCTTCATCGATGACATCTTCATCTACTCGAAGACCAGGGGCAGACCATTCTAGACACCTGAAGATGGTATTACTCAAACTTCGAGAACACTCTCTCTTCACCAAGTTCAGTAAATGTGAATTCTGGTCAGAGGAGTTTGGATTCTTTGGCCACACCATCAATAAAATGGGGTAGCAGTGGATCAGGTTAAGATCCAGGCAATTCAAAGCTGGCCGCCACTTAAGACGGCTGCAGAAATACGAAATTTCCTTGGTCTTGCCGCGTATTACAGGAAATTCGTGGAAATTTTTCCAAAATTGTGTTACCCCTTACAGCTCTTACAAGAAAGGACGTTGCATTTTGATGGACGCTGAAATGTGAGATTGCATTCGAAGAGGCTAACTTTTGCACCAAAACTTATGATCCCCTCGAGAATTGAAGGGTTCCAGATTTATGTTGATGCCTCCCGAAAAGGATTGAGAGCTATTCTGATGCAACATGTCAAGGTAGTAGCATGCGCGTCACGCCAGCTAAAGCCGCACGAGCTGAATTACGCATCCCACGATCTAGAGTTGGGCGCCATTGATTTCTCCCTCAAGATCTAGAGAAATTACTTGTATGGAGTAAGATACGAGATATTCTTCAACTATAAGAGCCTCAAATAAATATTTACTCAAAAAGAGTTGAACCTTCGGCAGCGCTAATGGTTGGAATTTCTGTGTGATTATGATTTCACTCTATAGTACCACACCGAGAAGGATAATAAGGTTGCTGACCTATTGAGCCTCCTGCCCTTGATAGCCAGGAGCTGGATGGAGTAGATTCTAAGGGAATTGTTTCAGTCTTTGTAAGACATGGATATTACTATTGTTGCTCGAATGGATCCAAAAGTGTACCAGTACCAATTATATTGGATGGAAATACAATGCGATATCTGAAATCAGATACGAGAGGCCTATAAGGTCGATCCGAACGTGGTCCCGATTATCCAGTCCCTACAAGATGGAGTACAAGAGGAGTTTAATCTATATGATGGAATCTTGCAGTTCAGGCACCGCATATTGTTTCCCTCTAACGGAGGAATCCGAGGAGAAATCCTTCAAGAAGCGCATCAGTCAAGGTATTCTATTCATTCTGGTGTGGTTAAAATATATGTTGATCTACGTAGGACCATTTACTAGCCCAGAATGAAGAGAGATATCACCAACTTCATGGCTTAGTGTCGGACTTGCCAAAAGGTTAAAGCTAAATGCCACAACCCAGGAGTTCTTTTGCATCCCCTGCCGATACCAGAGTGGAAATTTGAGGATATTTTCATGGACTTTGTTCACTGCTTAACTTGATTCTATGCTGGAAATGACTCTATATGGGTTTTTATGGATCGACTTACCAATGTAGCGCGGTTCATTCCTAACCGATAGGGTGATGGAGTTGACAATCTGCTAGATTGTTCATAAAAAAAGTAGTCCGGTTCCACGGATTGCCAAAGTCCATTGTGTCTGATGGTGATGGACGTTTCACATTCAAGCAGTGGAGGCGGGTACAGGCATACTTGGGGACCAAGTTGGCCTTTAGCACCGCCTTCCACCTGCAGACAGATGGACAAACGGAAAGGACGAACTGGATAATGGAGGATCTACTCCTACTTTGAATAGTAGAGCACATCGAGCCATGGGAACAACTGCTGCCTTTAGTTGAGTTTTATTATAATAACAACTATTAGTCTAGCATCAAGATGGCCCCATACGAGGAATTATATGGGAGGCATTGTCGAGCTCCGTTGACTTTGGCTCAAGATGAGGACCTAAAAGTTTTAGGAGTGGCTTATATTGATGATACTACGACAGTGATATGACTAATCCAAGAACAAATGCGGGGAGAACAGAGCCGACAAGCCAAATGTTATGATGCATGACACCGACCGATGGAGTTTAGCATGGGAGAAATGGTATTTTTGAAAATCAAGCCCATGCATGGTGTCTCTCGGTTCAGTAAACAAAAGAAGCTAGTTTCCCGCTACTTGGGTCCCTATTTTGTAATAAAGAATATTGGCCATGTTGACTATCAATTAGCCTTACCCCCAGAATTGGGAAATCTTCATGATGTTCTCATGTTTTATGTTTGATACGAGTCCTCCGGCAACCAGAGCACCATCTACCAACACTACTAGTGCAATTGCAGTTCGATAAATCCGCCAAGCTTGAACCAGTCAGGGTAATATATGATATAGTGAAGAATCTATGTAACAAGACCATCTCGATGGTCAAGATATTAGTGTCAAATCACGGACGAGATGAGTACACTTGGGAACCAGAGGCACTCGTCGGAGAAAAATACCCGAAACTCTTTCCCCAGGTATGTTTTCTTCCACCCTACTTTAAGAAAATTTTGGGAGACGAAAATTCTTTAATTTTTATTGTATTGTAACATCCCGACTTTAATTTGGCCACCAAAACCCTAGTGGGCCCAATAAAAGTGACTCGAATCTCTGCCCACGGCCCACACTCGGGTGGGAGGTAACCCTTAGCATGATGTATATAAATTTAGAGAACTTTGAATGGGATTCGGTCAGTTTCAATGGATTTGTATAATCAATACGAACGCATTTGAACTCATTTCGTTGAATTCAGAGGTCGTATGATAAGTATGGCCATTCCTCGTAAAAAGGCACAAAAACGACATTTTTGGATAATGATCTAGCAAACTAAAATTTGAGCTCTATCATTTTCTATAACTTCGTATAATCAATACAAACCCACTGAGACTCGTTGCGTCATGGTACGAAGTCTAACGACGAATATAAGCATTTTGACCATTTTAGCACGTTGTGATGCGTAGATTTTGGATATTTAGTAAACGAACTCCAATTTGACCCCGGCCAGTGGCATTGGACCCGTGTGGTCAATACAAAGTCAACCGGGTTTATCTTGGTCAATTACAGTGATGAGTGGTCAATCTATGGTCAAATCAAGCATAGGTGTTCACTAAAAGCGTGCGTACACAAATTATGACACGACACCCTAACTTTGACCCGACCCTGATGTCATGGACCTATTTTGACTTTGACCAATATGGGGGACCCACCCCATGGTTGACTTTGGTTAAATCTCTCTAAAATCCAAAATTCTCGTAAGGAAATTTATTTTCAAATGCCTCCACTTTAGGCCATTACTCCAAGGTAATCATAGGCCCTTATGGGCTCTGATTTTCATATAGGCAGCCAAGAGGAAGGGGACTTGGGCCAAGCTAAGGGGAAAGCTCCCTCTCTTTCTCTCTCTTTTTCTCTTTCTCAAGCCCAATACAACTTAGACCATTCTCCAAGTCACCAAGATGGCAACACCTGGTTGTACCACTCCCTCTAGATGGCTGCCACCTGCTGCCTTTCACATGGGTTGGGTTAAGCCAACCCAAGCTAAAGGAAAAGCTCCAATACAAAGACTCCACCTTCCTCATCCTCTATCCAGCCAATAAGAGGCTGACACCATGATTTTACCTCACCAATATAAGACAGGCGCATGCCCAATACAACTAGGAGTAAACCATATATAGTTGGATAACCTCACCCCTAGGTTTGCTTAACTAGGAAGAAGAAGAGGGGAGGGAGGGGCCATCCCTCCTATAATTGAAGCCCTCTAGCACCAGAGGGTTGCACGCCTCTTCCATGCTCAAAACGCGCCACCACCCCCATGCCCGAACTCTGCCTCACCGGAAATAGCCCACCCAAGCTCCACCACCCACTACCACCCACTACCACCATCCACCACCTCCCATGACAGATTTCACCGAGAGCCTCCGGAGACCACAAATAAGGTGAAAAACTTCTCCTCTCCTTCCTCACCTTTTTGGACGAGTTACATGCAATTTCCAGCGATCGGATCGCAACCGTCGTCACCGTCTTCCATCTGTTCAAAATAAAAAAATAGCTTGGGCAATGGCCGGCGGCGTCAGGCCGCCATACCACCACTGGAGGGAGTGCCCACCCCCGGGGAGTCGGCCGGGGGCTGAGCTATGGCTAGCCGATGGCAGAGAAGGCCCGCAAAGGCTCGGTTTAGTAAAGACAGCGGGGGGGGGGGGGGGGGAGTGGGGGAGAAGATAATAATAAAAGTTATAATTTTTATAATATTTATGATTATTATAATATTATAACTAAAATGGGTATTTTATCTTCTGAGGGGAAATCTAGGCTCCTAAGAAAAAAATTTTGAACATAAAAGTTTTTCCACTTGATGAGTGAAATCAACATAAAATTTTTTTGGAGTTAATTTGGTATTTTTAAAAACCTAAATAAAATTCTTTGGCCAATTTAGAGGCCCAAAATAGCTCGGAATATTTTGGAAAAGTTACAAGGCACTTTTTATTCCCTCTTAAAAGTTGTATTAAAATTTGGGAACCTTGGGGGAAAATTTGTAGATTTTTTCAATTTCTTGGAGCCTAGGGTCGCGCTCAAAAATTACATGCTCAAATTCTTCAAAAATGGAAGTCAAAGCACGTGATCACTCTATATATTAAATATTAAGTTCAATTGATTAATCAATGAGATTTATCGAGAGAAGATTTTCAATTCTGAGTATTTTGAGGTTTTGCAAAATCACCGAGTGCCTCATTTTTTTTTAAATAACCCTCAGGCAAAAGATGAAAGTACGATGTTCGAGTAAAATAATCACCAACCTCGTTTCGGGTAAAGAATTTTCCACATGTGTTAGAAATGAGGTTGAAATTCGAGGAAGAATGTGCCCTCTAACGTGATTCTCGGATTCGATCCGACGCAAGCAATCAAGTTGATATTTATTCTTCGATGAATAATAAAGGTGAAATTCTTAGTAACCCTCCTGATCCGAGTACGCCGTGATCTAAATGTGCAACTGAATTATTATCGGACCTTAATAATGGGTGAAACCCAAAGAAGCCTCCTAAAAGCTAAAATGAAACTTAATATGCCTCCTAAAATGGAGATAAAACTGAACATGCCTCATGAGAATGGAAATAAAACTGAACATATCTCCTGATAACGGAGATAGAACTGAACATTTCTCCTGAGAAATGGGATAAAACTGAACATGAATCCTGAGAACGGAGATAGAACAGAACATGCCACCTGAGAACGAAGATAGAACTGAATTTGCCTCCTATGTATGAAGATGGAACGGAAGCCTCCTGAATGAAGTGATTGAACTACTAACAATTTTCTTTATGTTTTATTACATTCTTGTACTGGTCCAGTTCATTTAAGTTGAATACTTCCTTTTCAGTGCTCAAGTCTCGTACTTGTCCTACTTATTTACTTTCAGTTCAGTTCTTTAAGTACTATTACAGTCTCGTACTGGTCAAATTCTTTTCAGTACTTACTTTCAGTTCAGTTCTTTCAGTTCAATACTACTTGAAAGACTTTGTTTCCAAGGTCAGCTTATACCTAGGGGGGTGGGGGTGAATAGGTTTTAAGTCTCTTTTTAAATTATTTAGATCTATACCTTATTTTGCTGTGCTTGGTGATTAATTAGTTAAGCTTTCAAGACTATCAACAAGAAGACACGGTAATATTATAGTGGTTCCCCTATTTATGGGTACGTCCGCTGTCCCTCTCCGCCTTTCAACAGTGTGTTAGATAAGGCTCTTCCCCAATTTCTCGGCTCCTTAAGAGCTTTCAACACGATCCCGCAGGACCACTCAGTCTCCTTCAAAACCTACAACTCAGGCTCAAGGCCCTACAACTCAGTGATTCAACAATCACCTACCTCAGGCTCAGAAGCTCTACAATCCAAGCTGGAAGGACAACCCTACACTCAAAATCAATAAATGACCCTACCTCAGCCTTTATAATATAAGTTTACAACTCAGATTCTATTCAGAATCCTACTCTCAGATCCAAGACTGGATCCTATAGAAAATAGAAATGTTGATGAATATTTTGACACCAGAGGGTACTCTCTGTGTTTATCTTCCTGGGCTGAAAATAAGTCTGCCCTAACCTCTTCTTCACAGAAATAAGTTAACAAATATATTTAGTAGAATCGCGACTTGTTGTGGAAGTAACTTGCAGAACTCTATGCCTCTTCTATTTCAAGAATCAGTCCTGACCTTGCTGTTGCAGATGAAAATCACAGCAGAAATCTCTTTTTTTTTCAGGTTGACCGAACTTAACAAGATCTTTAGGCTCGGCAGTAATGGTGAGGAATAAGAAGATGTTCAGCCACAATGCAAAATCAGAAAACCCTAATTTCTTACTTTGTTTCAGCCAATCTTTCCCTTTTATGTTCAGTAGATCAATGACTCTTTGCACTGTGGGCCCAACCTAAAAAGGACAAGTTCCCACCTTCCTTCTGCAGAAAACGACAAACACTGGTCGTCGACGCCATTCAGGGCATACTGCATCATTCCCACAAAGAATTTGAAATGTGTTGACTTTGTTGACTTTTGCTGTTGTCAGCCATTATAGACTTAGAAAATTTCTCAGAATCAACTCAGGCATTGAGTGGCGTTTAGTGAAAGGCCTTCGCTCAATGATTCTGGACTTAGTCACATTATTGCTTCCTTAGGCATTGAGTGGCATTGAGTGAGTGGCCTTCACTCAACGCTTTTATACTTGACTTATTATTTTGCACTTTCTGCAACTTAGACATTGAGAGCGTTGAGTGGTTGGCCTTCACTCATCGCCATTTGCCTTAGCTTCTTCTAAACTCTGCCAACAGCTGAGGCGTTGAATGAACTGGCTTCACTCGATGCTTCTGTACATAGAAACCTTTCTTCTGCATGAAGGCGCTGAGTGTGTTGACTTCTCTCAACGCTATATTCCTTTTGCCTTATCATTTGACTAAGTGTTGAGTGAACTGGCTTCACTCAACGCTTTTGGACTTGGTCAAAATCTGATTTCTCCTTAAGCTTTGACTGCAACAGCATGACTCAAAGCTTTCTTCCACTAGCATTGAGTGAGCTGGCTTCACTCAATGCTTTTGTACTTTGATAGAAACACCACGGTGTTGAGTGAGTTGTCTTCAGTCAATGCTTTTGGACTTAGACTCCTTTCCTTTTCCATAATCTCTATCTTTTATTGAGGCAGCTTTACTCGACAAATTTGCTACATGGCATTGAGTGAGCTGACTTCACTCAATGCCTGTGGACTTAGCCACTTTTTTGTCTTCCATTGTTGTGGATTTGAGATGTCCTGCTGTATTCAGCTCCTTTTGTGTTATGGCATTGAGAGAACAGTCTTCACTCAATGCTTGTGGACTTAGGCATTTTTTCTGCCCATCCAGTCCACAACCATGTGTCCACCTGTCCAATCAATGTGAGAAGGACTACCCTGCATGCATGGACTTACACACACATCAAATACAACTGTGTGTATATCATTGACCTATTTGACTTCTTCAAATCAGGGCCATTGGGATAAATGCACCCAACAATCTCCCCCTATTTGAAGATGTCAAAACCATTAATCAAATTACTTAGTCAATGACATATACAACATATAGGTAGCAATAACATATTTGTGTCAATTAAATTAGATGAAGGTTACCTACTCCCCCTGGATTAGGTGAAAGGTTTGTGATACCACTTGAAGGCCTTTATTTCCTTCATTTCCTTTGATGCACTTGCTTACTTGATCAACCTCTAATACTACTTAATCAATCTCTTCTCACCATAACTTTCTCCCCGTGTCTGTCTTCCATATCTGAGCTTGATAGTTTCTTGAGCCTGATTAATTCTTTCTTGAGCTTGATCAATCCTTTCTCTCCACCTTTTTGACTTCTTTAGATAGTCAGGGAGTTGCTTGAATGCATTTATTTTCTCCCCACTAGCTGATTACAGATGATACCAGTAGTGCAGCTGCCAACTTCCTCTTTACATATGTCTAAATTTACTCTTGTAGCTGTTGGACTTGCTCCCCCTCAATAGGACCATCTTCTATCATCATGTTCTTGATAGACATTTTGTCTTCATTGCCACTTTAGGTCTTTATTACCTGCAAGAAGAACAATTCCTGTACCAAAATATCCTACGGAGTAACTGAAGCTATACTAAGTTCAACATGACCAACTCAAACTTGAAGGTGTTGAACTTGGCTTTATCTAGTGGCTTAGTAAAAATATCAGCCACTTGCTTGTCTGTGGAGACAAACTCTAGACTGATGTCTTCCTTTTCCACATGCTACCTAATGAAATGATGCCTAATTTCTATTTTCTTAGTCCTGTTGTGTGATACAGAATTCCTAATAATAGAAATTGCACTAGTAGAATCACAATAAATAGGAGTTTTACTTACCTGGAGTTTGTAATACTGGACCTAATGCTGGATCCACTGCAACTGAGCGCAACAACTACCTGGTGAAATGTACTCTGACTCTGCGATTGATATTACAACACTAGTTTACTTCTTGGTGCTCCAAGATACTAGTCTCCCACCTAAGAATTGACAAGAACCTGAAGTGTTTTTCTTGTCCTCTTTGCAGCTTGCAAAATATACATCTGAATATCTTGTTAGTTAAAAATCCCTATTTCTATGGTACCATAGTACAAGATCTAGTGTGCCTATAAGATTTCTCAAGATCCTTTTTGCAGCAGTGTAGTGAGATTCTTCAGGGCAGACCTGATACCAAGTACAGACAAATGTAACATACATGATGTCAGACCTACTAGTAATGAGATATAAAAGGGATCCAATTATCCCTCTATACAAAGTCTCATCAACTGGTTTCCTTGCTTCATTTTGGCTATAGGTATACTTGACCCCATGAGAGTTTTCATGGTAGAGGCAGTCTCCAAATCATATGTTGGATCCCTAGTTTGATTTGGGCTAGGTTCACTAACTTAGGATGATGTGACCCAACATGTATAGCCAGGGTCAAAGTTGTGTCCTAGAGTCTAGGCCAAGTCCTAAGAGTCAACATCACATGGACAAGCCAACATCAGATTGCAAGAGACTCAAGACATAAAGTTTTCCTCAAGATTCAGAGATTTCTCAAGAGACTAAGTAAAATGAGTTCGACGTTCGTCGAACTCAGGTCGACGATAGTCGTTCTTAGCTTGGCGATCTTAGAGAAATATTCTCTGAGCTGAGCTCGACGAACTTCAGTCCAGATCTACGATCCTTGTATTCCACCTTCAGAATTCTAAGTCCAGACTGTTCTCTAGACTCAGGTCGATGAACCTAGTTCTCAGGTCGACGAACTTCATTCTTCGCTCGACGATTCCTGGACCTCCACTTCAACTCTATTGCCAGAGGTTCATCAAATAGTTTCTAAGTCCAGAATCATTCTCAGCTCGACGAATTCAAGGTTCTCCAGACTTAGCTCGACGAACACCATTCTTCGGTTGACGAATCTTTGGACTATCACAACATTCTATCGAGACTATGTTCTCCAGTCTCAGGTCGACGAACCATGTTCTCTGCCTGACGAATTCTAGAACCAGAAGACTTATGTCGACAATCAGAGTATATGTTGACACCAACTGAGTCGACACTAGAAGAACTTGTGTCGACACCATGATCATCAGTCGACATTGTGGAAAGGCTATGACGACACCACACAGAAGATTTATGTCGACATACAGGAGCAATTGTGTCGACACAGGATATTTGACAACTCCAGAATAATTGCTGAACTCCAGTCGACGAACATATTTACCAGCTCGACGAATAAGCAAAGATCAAAAGAGACAACAGTTCAGTTTTCAGTTCGACGATCATGGAACTCAGCTCGACTAACAGAAGCCGCCAGGTCGACGAATACAATGTCTCAGCTCGACGAACTTGAACTCAGTTCGACGAATTCTGCTATCTGCTCGATGATTCCAGACTTAGTTATTTTCGGTCTTCTGTCCCCACTCTAATGCTTTAATTCCTGGGTAATTAATGCTCTAACATTCTCTGAATGTATCTGTTAGAAGGAGCATTAATTATGGTCTTCTCCAAGGATTATTGCTTGCCGTTTTCCGCGGGACAGTTGGGGAAATAAATCAATGACGATTATTCTCAAGGCTGTTAGCAGTAATTGTAGAGAAATTCAAATGTTTGACAGATAGAGAAGAAGAGAATAACGGACACAGACACACAGATACACAAAGAATTAATCAAGAGAGACATAGAGAAAGCTTTACACAAAATACAGCTGACGGAGAGGCATACAGATACAGAGACAAAAAAGATCATTCTTGTTTTTCATAAAAAGATATTCTGAAGCAGATCATCATCAGCTTTTTCATTCTGTCAGTAATTTGAAGAAGAAGCAAGAAGAACACATTTTTCAATTCAAGAGTCTTCCTATTCTTCTTCTTCAGTACCTTGCTAAAGACATTCAAGCACTATCAGTCTAAAGCTCCTGGATCAAGTCTCTCAATTGAAGGCATATCACCCTATGCAAAGCTCCAGTTCTCCTGTACCCTTTTTCATCTCAGGGGGAGCTTTAACAACATCATTGAATTCACAGTCTTCTCATTATGATTGAGAAAAGAAGACTTCCATCACTCTCTCACCCCCACCTCTGTAAAGGGTTGTCATCTCCCTTTAAAAGTGATTCCTTGGTTGCAAGTCTCTTTATCAAAAGACTTGGGTTGGTTTTTGAGCAACTGATCAAAAGCTCATTGGTGTCAGACACTTGATCAAAAATCTGAGTGGATTCCTACCAAGGTTGGTAGAAGAGTGGATGTACCTAGGTTGGGAAACCACTATAAAATTCTTGTATCGTCTGGTTGTCTCCTTTTCTTTTGTTCTTGCTGTGCTTGTGATTTAGTTTTACTGTTTGCTAGGTTATTAATTTCTGCACTTTTGATTTACAGCAAAATCTGTAATAGTAGTTAAGAAATTTTTAAGAATACTTTATTCACCCCCCTCTAAAGTATTTCAGATCTAACTCTCACTTTCAATTGGTATCAGAGCAGGTTTCTTTGGTTGTACAAGTTAAATCTTGAACCAAAAGATCCTTTGTTAGATCTACACAGTATTTTATTTTCATTTACATTATAAACACAGCATGTCACAGAACAAGGATTATGCAAGAACCAGACCTCCAGTTTGCAACCTTAATAATTTTGCCATCTGGAAGGCAAGAATTAGGTTATACATGAATTCCATTGATGAAGACATCTACCATTCCATTTTGACAGGTCCCCCACAAGCATCTACAACTACAACATCTTCCAGTAATAATGCAGTCTCACCACCTGAGTGGACTGAAGCTCAAAAGAAAGCAAAGATTGCTGATGCCAAAGCCATGAACATATTGACTCAGACTATGTCAGATGACATCTTTCAGAAGGTGGCTGAGTGCACCTCTGCAAAAGCAATCTGGGATTCACTCAATCAAATGGTTGTTGGCTCATCAGATGAGAGGAAAGATAGAAGATCACACCTCATCACACAATATGAAAACTTCAAGAAGGATGAGGCAGAGACAGTTGAAGTGATTTACAACAGGCTTAGCTCCATAGTCAGTGAACTAAGGACCTTAGATAAAGAAATCACTTTGACTGAAGTGAATGACAAGTTCCTAATGTGCTTCCCAAGCTCATGGGACACTAGGATCTGGCCCATCAAGGAGGCCAGATGCCTGAATGAGATTTCAACTGAATCTCTATTAGGGAAACTGAAGTCATATGAGCACCTAATCAAGTCCAGAGAAGCAGTGGAACACAAGACACCTCCCCTAGTAAGGAAAGAACAATCCAATGCATTCAAGGCTGCTGAAGAAACTGAAACCCCAATAGTCAATGAAGAGCTAATGAGTCTCTTTGCCAAGAGATTCTTCAAACTGCCAAGGAAAGACTTCAGAAGGAAGTCATCCAGAAATGCCAGCCAGCCAAGGTATGACAAAATCTACACTAAATAGGTAGTGTATTATGGGTGCAGGAAACCAGGACATTTCATGTCTGAATGTCCTGAAAATCAAAAGAAGGAAAGAAGAAAAGAGAAAGAATCAAGAAGCAAGCACTACAGCAAGCCCTCTTCCAGCAAGCACAAAAAGAAGGACAAAGGATTTGTGGCTGAAACATGGAGTGACACAGAATATGAATCCACATCTTCCAGCTCCAGTGAAGAAGAAGAGGAGGCCAAGGCAAAGGAGGTATGCCTCATGGCAATTGGTGCAAGCAGTAGCAGATCAGATACAGATGAATCTAATGATGAAGAAAATCTGTCAGCTGAAGATCAGGTAATAGCATCTTATGACTTTGAATCTGATGAATTTAAATTTGAATTTAAAAACCTATGCTTAGATTTGATAAGATCTGAGAAGGAAATCAAACTTCTCAGAGATAAATTGAATGACCTAGATAAAATCACCTCTGAAAATGCAACTCTATCTAGTGAACTATAATCTGTAAATGAACAAATCAATTTTCTGAAATCAGAACTTAGCAAAGCTAAGATGTTAGAAGAATCATTAAATGGCAGAAGTTTGAAATTGCTAGATATAACCAGCACAGTTAATGCTAGAACAAATAACTGCATATTAGGATTAGGAGCCACATCTAGTGACCAACCATAATCCAAAGGAATCATCTTTCAAAACCAGTAAATTTCATCTCTGATAAAGGAAAGAAAAATATTGAACAAGTAAATAAAGTTAATAAAATTCTGGAACAAATTGAATCTAAGGATAAAATTAAAAATCAGAAGAATGATAAAAATAACAATGTTCAGCAGATATCGTCGAACCCAGATCGACGATATAGGAACAGATCGTCGAACTCAGAACGACGATCTCTGAATGCAAACTACAATAATAATCATTCGTCTAACTGCGATCGATGAACTTTGTATTGTTCTTCGAGCAGAGGTCGACGAACGTGGGGCACAGAGAATGAACATGTTCATTCTCTGAGCAGAGATTGACGGTCTCAACCCAATTCGTCGAACTCTGGTCGACGAACTTACAACAATTCGTCGAACCCAGGAAGACTTAATCAAAGCTGTAACAACAACTCACATATTTCTAAGAAACCATTTAATACACTAGCTGACTGGATCATCCCACCTAGGAGATATCACCCCCTAGGATATAAGTCCCAACCTGAATTCTCTATTATTTCCAGTTTTTCTTATCAGCCATACAAAGGACCCAAGGTAACCTGGGTAAAAAACCATTAACTATTTTTTATTGCAGGTGAAGAATTGTCCAGGTGTAAATCAAACTTGGTTCCTGGACAGTGGCTGCTCCAAACACATGACTGGCAGCAAGGACATCTTAATCAACTACAAGTCCAAGCTGGGGCCAAAAGTTATCTTTGGTGACTCCAAATGTGGTCAGTCAGAAGGATTTGGAGAAGTGAGAATAGGAGCTATCACATTCAAAAAGGTGACATATGTAAGTGGACTCAAGCATAACCTCATCTCCATAAGTCAGTTATGTGATGATGGTTATCAGGTATACTTTAACCCATCCACTTGTTCTATTATTGATAAAAACAACCAAACAGTTTTAACTGGAAGTAGACAAGGCAATATATACTTAGTAAATTTTCTTTCTGCCAAAACTGATATCTATTTACTTAACTTAACTAGTAATCAGAATGACTTATGGCACAAAAGACTAGGTCATATAAATCTGAAAAACATTGCTAGGCTATCTAAGCACAACCTCGTTAGAGGTCTACCTTATGGTCCCTTCAAGAAGGAAGGTCTCTGTAGGGCTTGTCAATTAGGCAAGCAAACTAAAACTAGTTTCAAATCTGTTAATAAGAGTGATTCACCTAGGATTTTGTACCCGCTACATTTGGATCTCTTTGGAACCATTGTTGTACAAAGCCTAGGAGGGAAATGCTACACTTTGGTTATAGTGGATGACTTCTCCAGGTTCAGTTGGGTATTCTTTCTGAGATCAAAGTCAGATACATTCAAGGTTCTTACAGATTTTCTCAGGACCATACAGATTGAGTTTTCTACTCATGTTGCATTTATCAGAAGTGATCATGGCACAGAGTTTGAGTCTCTTCTTATGCATGAGTTCTGTGAGAAGGAAGGTATCAGGCATTGCTTCTCAGCTCCTAGAACTCCCCGACAAAATGGGCTAGCTGAAAGGAAAAATAGGACACTCATTGAAGCTGCATGTACATTGCTTGCAGATGCTTACATGCCCCTAACGTTTTGGGCAGAGGATGTGAGCACAACAAATTATGTCCTGAATAGGAGCTTAATTCATAAACTAAAGAACATGACTCCCTATGAATTGCTCAAAGGGAAGAAACCTAAAATAAAATATTTTTAAGTATTTGATTGTACCTGTTATATACACAATAATAACAAGAAATACATTATGAAGTTTGAAGCTAAGGCTGAAGAGAGAGTTTTTCTAGGATACTCCCAATTATGCAAGACCTATAGGTTTTTAACAAATCAACATTGAAAATTAAAGAGTCTATTTATGTTTCATTTGATGAGACTAATATGTATTGCAAGGAGAAAGAAGTTTCTACCAATTGCAACTTGCGGGTACCCCACTTATGTGAGACCTTGGATGGACTAAACCTCACCCAAGAGGTGCCAACTCATTCCTCTCCACAAGTCATTGAAGAAAGTGAAGAAGAAGAAGTTGAAGATAATGAATCTCTACCAACAGTAAATACAATTCCACAGGAGGAATTAATTCCAAATGCTGTTGCACAACCAACTCCACCCACTGATTTTGTCATATTTAGGGATCACCCCAGATCTCAAATGATTGGAGACATATCAGTAGGTGTACAGACAAGGCATCAACTTACCCAAGATTTGATGTATTCCTGTTTTCTCTCTCAGGTTGAACCTCTTTCTATTCATGATGCTGAGCAGGATCCCCACTGGATCCTTGCAATGCAGGAGGAACTAAATTAATTTGAGAGATATAGAGTTTGAGATTTGGTTCCAAGACCCCAAAACTACCCAGTTATTGGGACCAAATGGGTTTATAGAAATAAGCGAGATGCTCAATGAGTCATTGTAAGAAATAAGGCTAGGTTTGTTACTCAAGGATATAGGCAAGAAGAAGGAATTGATTATGATCAAACCTTTGCACCTGTTGTAAGGTTGGAAGCCATAAGAATATTCCTTGCCTATGCAACATACAAGAGGTTCAAGGTCTTTCAAATGGATGTGAAGAGTGCTTTCCTAAATGGAGTGCTACAAGAAGAGGTTTATGTAGAACAACCTCCATGTTTTGTTTCTCCAACTTACCCCTCTCATGTTTTAAAATTGTATAAGTCTCTTTATGGTCTAAAGCAAGCTCCAAGAGCTTGGTATGAGACATTATCTAGTTTTTTATTAGAGCATAAATTTACAAGAGGAACTGTAGATAAAACTCTTTTCACTAGACATCATAAGGACCAAATCTTATTAGTACAAATTTATGTGGATGATATTATATTTGGCTCTACAGATTCCAAATTATGCAAGAGGTTTTCTGACCTCATGCATTTCAAATTTGAAATGAGTAGCATGGGTGAGCTTTCCTTCTTCCTTGGTCTCCAAGTGAAGCAGATCCCTGATGGCATCTTCATCTCTCAAGCAAAATATGCTAAAGAACTTCTAAAGAAGTTTGGGATGGCTGATGCCTCAACAAAGAAAACTCCCATGGCTACCAATGCTGTTGTGGACTCTGATGTACCAGGGAAACCTGTGGATCAGAAACTTTATAGGGGCATTGTTGGGTCCCTATTATACCTCATAGCAAGTAGGGCAGACATTATGTTTGCCACATGTCTTTGTGCTATTCCAAGTGAACCCTAAAGAATCTCATCTAATTTTGCTAAAAATTATTTTGAGATATATAAAGAGTTGTCCTAATCTAGGCCTATGGTATCCTGCTGAATCAGAATTTGAGTTAACTGGATACTCTGATGCTGATTTTCTGGATGCAGGGTAGATAAAAAAAGTACTTCAGGAACTTTCCAGATCGTGGGTATGAGATTAGTATCTTGGTTTTGTAAAAAGCAAACATCAGTGTCAACCTCTACTGCTGAAGTAGAATATATTGCAGCAAGCAGCTGTTGTTCACAGATGCTTTGGATACAAAATCAGCTACTATATTATAGGTTCAACTTAAATAAGTCAACCCTACTCTGTGATAATACAAATGCTATAGCTATAGCCCAGAATCCAGTTCACCATAGTAGGACAGAACATATTGATATAAGACATCATTTCATTAGGGAGTGTGTAGACAAAAATAAAATCAAGCTTTTCTATATCTACACTGATTTTCAAAGGGCTAATATATTCACCAAACCTCTGGATGAGAGAAATCATATATTCTTTGTGAATCAACTTGGAATGATCAATGGAGAAGACTTTATTTGATTTCTATCTGTAGTCGACGAATTTTCCAGAGTTCGTCGAACTGAGTTCGACAAACCATTGAAAGTTTGAGAGATATTCGCCGAACGGAGATCGACGAACTCTCTATGAGTGAAACAATATTCGTCGAACGGAGTTCGACGAACTTGCTTCAGAAGATATTCGTCGAACGGAGTTCGATGAACTATTTTCAATTCTTTAGGACAAGATCGACGAATTATTTTAGTCAAACTTATTTCTTCGATCTCAGCTCGAAGAATTAATTTCATTTTCGTGGAACGGAGTCTGTCGATTTATATTCTTGAAAACCTTATATCTAGGTTTTCTTCGACCTCCGTCCTGTGCTTTCTGTTCTCTTGCACTTGATCGCCGTTTCTCTCATTTGCAGGTGATTCCATGTCGATTCCACCAGGAGTTCTGCCGCTATGAAGTTTGACACTGGATTTTATGTCGACTTTGACTCATTCCAGCACTCAGATCCAATCTTTCTTTATATTCTGGAACTTTTGGAAGAACAGAATCTGAAGAACCTGATGACTACCAGGATAAATTTGGCAGAAACAGAAATCAGAGAATGGGTCTATACTTCATCCACTTCTGAGGACAATACTATGACAGGATCAATCGCCGGTAACACTATCTCCTTAACCCCCGCAGTTTTAACTGAAATCTTTGGTTTAACAAATGGCGAAGAGGAATTAGAAATTGATTCTGAAGAGTTTGATATGATGCTGAATCTGATGGGTTATGCTGGTGACAACCCAAATAAGTTGTTGAAAAAGCATCTGTCTGCAGCATACAAGTTTCTGGCAGACATTGTTGGGAAGGCCTTACTTGGCAAGCATACTGCCCATGACTACATCACCAGACATCAGTTCTTGGTCATGTGTGCAGTAATAAATAAGAAGCAAGTGGACTGGGCTTAGATCCTCTTTGATTTGATAAAGAAGAAAAATAACAAGAAAGAAGTGTGTTTTGGAAGGATCCTAGGATCTTCCTCAAGGAAAAGGCTGCTGAATCACTGGTCTCCCAGACCATATGCATCAGTGCCAGTAAAAGGCTCACCTGTGCCTTATTTGGCAGGTGGGAGAGGACAATCACAAAGCCCACTAAGGCTTCTACCTCTTCCACCCCAGCTTCTGAAGGCACCAGGCTGTTAAAGCCACTCCCCTACCTGCTGAAGAGCTTCATCCAACACCACCATCTCTTCTAGCACCCTTCCAGCAAAACAACTCACTTCCTATCCCATTATCTCTTCCACACCACAACCCCAACAACATACTCATGTTCCTACTCCACCTCTATCTCCACATGCTTCACCAGCTCCCTCTCCACCACTTGATATCACTGACAATCCATCTTCCCCTCTTCAAGAACAACAACCAACATCTCTTGATTCCCACCATGACACTTACATTCCTACACCACCACAATCTCCTCTTCCCCCACATCTATCCTCAATACCCTCTTATCATCTACCAACAGACACCATCATGCAAGATGCCACCCATCCATCCCCATCAACATCTACCATCTCTCCAGATGTTCAACTCCCTGATGCTATACTTTCTATCCCTCCCATAGTTCCCACTTCTACACCTTTTGCACTACCATCTCCCACTCCATCATTGGATTCCTCCACCATATCTTCCATCATTTCCATCATCACTCCCCTCCTCAAGTCCCTTATAGTAGAGGCCCTTACACCTCTTGCTACCACCATATCTTCTCTCTTTGACAAAATCTTTGCTCTTACTGCTGCCCCCTCCTCGGTCAGGGGTATGGCTTCAGGCCCTACTGAAACCATGCAGGGGGAGATGCCTGATGATGAAGCAGCAACTACAGCTCCAAAGGCTCAAGCACCAGATGCTTCAGCTACAACAATAGTAGTAGCTTCAGACACAACAGCAGAATATACAGAATATATTGATAAAGATTTGATTGATTTTATTGAGACTGATATGGCTCCAGCACCAGATGCTTCAGCTACAGCAACAGCAGTATCTTCAGACACAGCAGCAGAATGTACAGAATACATTGATAAAGATTTTATTGATTTTATTGAGACAAATATTGATTTTGATGATGAATCAGACTCTAAAGAATCTAATACTGTTGGTGATTTCATTCTTAATCCCACAGTTAATTTAGAACAATCGTTGAGTATTTTCTATACTGTACATATGTATTATCTTCCAGCTGAGATCACTAAGCCATCCTTGGCTATTATACCATATACTTCCCCCATCTCTTCAGAAGTTGTTAAGCAACTTAAGGACAGTTTTGCTATTGCACAGTCAGTAATCACTTCCCCTCCAGTAGTAGTAATTGTTCCCTCTTCCTCAATAATATCTTCAGGACCAACTTTTATAATGGATGACTCTCCAATGCCAGATCTAGATGAATTGATCTTGGCTGATATTGTAGATGAAAATAAGGCAGCAGCTGAAAGCTCTGTCCAAATTAGTTCTGATTTTTGTGTAGCTTCTCCTCCAACTTCTGCTGAAACTCCAGTTCTTGTTGCAACTCCTGCTCCTGCTCCAGAAAAACCTGCTATTTCTGCTAAAGCTTTGAAAGCTCGGGATGATCTATATGATAACCCTCAGGGTTCTAACAATGATGATGATGAATATGAGGATGAGGATTCAGATGAGGAGGATACAAAGAAGAAGAAGTAAGTTTCAAAGAAAAGAAAAGCTCCTCCTCCTCCTGCTCCTAAGCCTAATCTAAATAATGACACTCCTTACTACATTCTTCAAAAGATAACTCCATACAAGGGGATGCCAGCATGGATGTGGCTTTCTAAGAATCAGCAAAAGGAAAAGGAAGAAAAGTAGAAGATACTCTCCTCCACCAGTTCAAAGTTATAGGAAAGATCCACCACCTCCTCCTCCTCCTGCATCTACTGCTTCTGGTTCTAGTTCTCAAAGATCTGCCCCCTATGCAAACATATCAAAGACATCAAGGGAGATCTCATCATGAAAGCAGCTAGCATAGGCAACAATCTTCAGGAAAACAACATCAACATCAACAACATCAACAAGCTGAAAGTCCTAAAAGGCCACTCTCTCCTCATGTTCCTTATGAAGATCCAGAAACAGCCAACACAACTAGAATGGCCAGGTTACAGGAACTAGTAGGCCTCTCTATGATCAACAAGGCAAAGGCTGAAGGAAAGGATACTTCTGAATACACTACAATGTCCAAGTACATGAGAGAAGATCTGAAAAGGTTTGATAAGGCTAACAGAATATTTAATGTTGATGATTATATGAAATTGCATCCTGAAGCAGTGGTCGATAGAGGTACATCTCTAAAGATTATAGGGGCTGCTGACATAACAATGACTATGGCACAAGATTCAAATCCAAACAGGGAAATAGTCTTCACCAAGCAAGGAGATAAGGGCAAGGACTTAAAGCATCAAGAGAAAAAGCAAAAGAAGTGAAATATGAACTATTTTATTTCTGTCTTTCTATCTTAAACTATCTCTTATTGTCTGAACAAAGCTTTTATGTAAATATATATGCTGCATGTGTTAATTATCCCTGCCAGATATATCTTTTTCCCGCTTTGTTTACTTTATGCTTTATTTTGAGTCTATTAGTGACCTCACCCAAATAGGGGGAGATTGTTGGATCCCTAGTTTGATTTGGGCTAGATTCACAAACTTAGGATGATGTGACCCAACATGTATAGCCAGGATCAAAGTTGTGTCCTAGAGTCTAGGCTAAGTCCTAAGAGTCAACATCACATGGACAAGCCAACATCAGACTGCCAGAGACTCAAGACATAAAGTTTTCCTCAAGATTCAGAGATTTCTCAAGAGACTAAGTAAAATGAGTTCGACGTTCGTTGAACTCTGGTCGACGATAGTCATTCTCAGCTCGACGATCTTAGAGAAATATTCTCTGAGCTGAGCTTGACGAACTTCAGTCCAGATCGACGATCCTTGGATTCCACCTTCAGAATTTTAAGTCCGGACTGCTCTCTAGACTCAGGTCGATGAACCTAGTTCTCAGGTCGACGAACTTCATTCTTTGCTCGACGATTCCTGGACCTTCACTTCAACTCTATTGCAAGAGGTTCATCAAATAGTTTCTAAGTCCAGAATCATTCTCAGCTCGACGAATTCAAGGTTCTCCAGACTTAGCTCGATGAACACCATTCTTTGGTCAACAAATCTTTGGACTATCACAGCATTCTGTCGAGACTATATTCTCCAGTCTCAGGTCGACGAACCCTGTTCTCTGCCCGACGAATTTTGGAACCAGAAGATTTATGTCGACACTCAGAGTATATGTCGACACCAACTGAGTCGACACTAGAAGAACTTGTGTCGACACCAAGATCATCAGTCGACATTGTGGAAAGGTTATGTCGACACCACACAGAAGATTTGTGTCGACATACAAGAGCAATTGTGTCGACACAGGATATTTGACAACTCTAAAATAATTGCTGAACTCCATTCGACGAACATATTTACCAGCTCGACGAATAGGTAAAGATCAAAAGAGACAGCAGTTTAGTTTTCAGCTCGACGATCATGGAACTCAGCTCGATGAACAAAAGCTGTCAGGTCAACGAATACAATATCTCAGCTCGATGAACTGTGAACTCAGTTCATCGAATTCTGCTATCTGCTCGACGATTCTAGACTTAGTTATTTCCGGCCTTCTGTCCGCACTCTAATGCTATAATTCCTGGGTAATTAATGCTCTAACATTCTCTGAATGTATCCGTTAGAAGGAGCATTAATTATGGTCTTCTCCAAGGATTATTGCTTGTCGTTTTTCCACGGGACAGTTGGGGAAATAAATCAATGCCGATTATTCTCAAGGCTGTTAGCATTAATTGCAAAGAAATTCAAATGTTTGACAGATAGAGAAGAAGAGAATAACGGACACAGACACACAGATACACAGAGAATTAATTAAGAGAGACATAGAGAAAGCTTTACAGCTGACTGAGAGGCATTCAGATGTAGAGACAGAAAAGATCATTCCTATTTTTCATAAAAAAATATTCTGAAGCAGATCATCATCAGCTTTTTCATTCTGTCAGTAATTTGAAGAAGAAGCAAGAAGAAAACATTTTTCAAATCAAGAGTCTTCCTGTTCTTCTTCTCCAGGACCTTCCTAAAGACATTCAAGCACTATCAATCTAAAGCTCCTGGATCAATTCTCTCAATTGAAGGCCTATCACCCTGTGCAAAGCTCCAGTTCTCCTGTACCCTTTTTCATCTCAGGGGGAGCTTTGACAATATCATTGAATCCACATAGTCTTCTCATTGTGATTGAGAAAAGAAGACTTCCATCACTCTCTCACCCCCATCTCTATAAAGGGTTGTCATCTCCCTTCAAAAGTGATTCCTTGGTTGCAAGTCTCCTGATCAAAAGACTTGGGTTGGTTTTTGAGCACCTGATCAAAAGCTCATTGGTGTCAGACACCTGATCAAAAATCTGAGTGGATTCCTACCAATGTTGGTAGAAGAGTGGATGTACCCAGGTTGGGGAACCACTATAAAATTCTTATGTCATCTGGTTGTCTCCTTTTCTTTTATTCTTGTTGTGCTTGTGATTTAGTTTTACTGTTTACTGGGTTATTAATTTCTGCACTTTTGCTTTACAACAAAAGCTGTAATAGTAGTTAAGAAATTTTTAAGAATACTCTATTCACCCCCCCCCCCCTCTAGAGTATTTCAGATCTAACTCTCACTTTCACCATATTTTTAATCAACTCCCTGATGAACTTTGACTGGGATATGTATAGACCATCATCTGTCTGTCTATCTTGGAGTCCCAAGAAAAACTTGAGCACACTCATACTGCTCATCTCAAACTTCTCATGCATAAGTTTAGCAAACTTCCTGCAAAGGATGTCATCAGTAGATCCAAAGAAAATGTCATCAACATATATCTGGACTAGGATGATCTTGCCCTTATATTCCCTTAGGAATTGGGTCATGTCTATTTTCCCCCTTGAGAATTTGTTCACAATGAGGAAACTAGAAAAAGTCTCATACCATGCTCTAGGGTCTTGCTTCAACCTATATAGAGCTTTCCTAAGTTTATAAACTAAATCAGGAGAGTTATAGTCAACAAAACTCGATGGCTATTATACATGAACTTCATTTTTTAAGTCCCCATTCAGGAAGGTTGACTTCACATCCATCTGGTAGACTTTTAATCCTTGGTAGGCAACAAATACAAGGAGGAGTCTTATAGCTTCCAATCTAGCTACTAGGCAAATGTCTGATAAAATCTATTCATTCTTCTTGAATGTATCCTTTAGCCACCAGTCTAGCCATATTATTAACTATAATGCCATTTTCATCAAGTTTGTTCTTGTATATCCACTTGATTTCAATGACATTATGTCTTTGTGGTCTGGTAGCCAGCTTCCATACCTTAAATCTCTTGAACTAGTTCAGTTCATCTAGCATTGCTCCAATCCAGTCTTGGTCTTTAATTGCCTCTTCAAACTTCTTGGGCACTACTTGTGATAGAAAATTTGAGTATAAGACTATATTCAGGCTTCTGCTCCATGTCATCACTCTTTGACTTGCATCACCAATGATCTGGTGAAAGACTTTGTTTTCAAGGTCAGCTAACACCTAATGGGGGTGAATAGTTTTAGGTCTCTTTTTAATTATCTAGACCTATACCTTATTTACTGTGCTTGGTGATTTGTTAGATTAAGCTTTCAAGAACATCAACCAGATGACACAAATATTTTATAGCGGTTCCCTGGAGTTTGGGTACGCTCACTGTCCCTCTACGCCCTTCTAACAGTATGTTAGACAGGACTCTTCCCCCAAAACTCGGCTCCAAGGAGCTTACAAAATGATCCCGCAGGACCACTCAGTCTTCTTCAAGACTTACAGCTCAGGCAATATGCCCTACCACTCAGATCCCAACTAGATACTAGCTCAGCCTTTATAACACATGCCAACCACTCAGATTCTCACAGGAATCCTACCTTAGCCTTTATAATATAGGCCTACCACTCAGATTCTCACAAGAATCCTACACTCTCAGCCTTTAGAGATCAGGCCTATAACTCATATCCAAAACGATCCTATAAAAAATAACAGTGATTTGAAACTATCAAACACCAAAGAAAAAGCTCTGTGTCTGTCTTCCTGGCTGAGTAGATTTCAGACCTATATTCTTCATAGCAACAAGTTGACAAGGTCATCAGTACTGGGTTGCTTGTGCTGGAAGTAGCTTGTAGAAATGTGGGAAACACTATCTCTGACTGACTAAGGTTTAGTCAATGCTATTTATCGCATGGTGTTGAGTGAGCTTGCCTCTCTCAACACCTATGGACTTAGTAAATTATCTATACAAATTTTTTATGTCTTTGACTGACCGAGCAATACTCAACGAATTATGTTGTATAGCGTTGAGTGAGTACAATTCACTCAACGCCTGTGGACTTAGCCACACTTCAGTAAATTTCTCCTTAGGCTTTGACTGCCTCAGCCTGTCTCGCAATGTTTTGCTATATGATGTTAAGTGAGTAGACTACAATCAATGCATGTGGTCTTATCTATATTTTTTAGCTTTTCAATCGTTAGACTTAAACTAACCTAGCTATATTCAATGATTTTACTTACCTGACATTGAGTGAATAGACTTCACTCAATGCCTATGGACTTAGGCGATTTCCAGCCTATCCAGCATCTTCCCTTGCATCTGGCGTTGAGTGAGCTTACTTTACTCAATGCCTGTAGACTTAGAATAATTTATTTGTCCAGCTTTATTCCTTAATGGATCTGGCATTGAGTGAGCTTGCTTCACTCAATGCCTATGGACTTAAGCAAATTCTTGCCTATCCACAGCCTACTTGAGTCCACTTGTCCAATCATTGTGATAGGGACTAACATGCATGCATAAACTCAAACACACATCAAATACAACTAGTGTGTATATCATTGACTTGTTTGACTTCAAACAAATCTAGGCCATGGAGATCAATGGACCCAACATCCGGTGCACTGGGTGATCCCTCAGAAGCCTTACAGCTAGAGGAAACCTTGCTTCACCTTCTTAAGAATTTGTGGCTCATCTGGTTGAACTTCATCCACCACTTCTGTGTCTTGTGCATCCTCTGGATAGTACACATTCTTATCCTTATCTCGGACTTCTGGATCAACTTCCTTGATGGTAAGCTTGTCTATCACCTTCTCTATGCTTGTAGAACTAAAAGAGGAGCTAGGAAGCTCACTATTAATCATGTTTGATTCATCAAAGACAACATGAACTGACTCTTCTACAACTTGACTTGTCAAGTTGTAGATTCTATATGCCCTACTATGGTTGCTGTACCCAATAAACATCCCTTCATAGGACTTGGCAGCAAACTTAGTCACATAGGACTTTCCATTATTCAGTACAGATCACTTGCTACCAAAAATCCTAAAGTAGGATAAGTTTGGTTTTCTGCCTTTTAAGATATCATAGAGAGTTTTCTTGTGGATTTTGGTGATGGAATCCATTTTAAGGACATGACATGCAGTGATTATTGCCTCAGCCCAGAAATATTCTGGGAGAGATATGTCACTTAACAAGGTCCTACCAGCGTCTATGAGAGTTATATTTTTACTCTTAGCAATCCCATTTTGCTGGGGTGTTCTAGGAGAGGAGAATTCTTGGTGAATACTTTGCTCTTCACAGAACCTTATCATGCATTCAGACTGAAATTCAATCCCATGGTCACTTCTGATTTTGACCACAGTACTGTCAAGTTCATTCTAAATTTGCTTGATAAATGTCTTGAAGGCATCAGGGGTATTAGATTTCTTCCTAAGAAAGAATACCCAAGCAAATCTGGAAAAGTCATCAACAACCACAAGGGTGTGGACTTTCCAACCTAGAGTTCGAACTGGCATTGGATCAAACAAGTCCATATGCAGGAGGTATAGACACCTCACTGAGTCTTTGACCCCAATGCTCTTGAAAGAGGTCTTAGTCTGTTTACCCTTTTGGTTTGTAGAGCAAATACCCTCCTTAGTGCATTTCAACCTAGGGTCATTTCTAACTAACTCATCACTAAAGAGTTTTCCTATGGTCTTGTATTTCAGATGAGTCAGCCTCTTATGCCATTGGACACAATATGAGACTTTTTCATTTTCAACTAGGTATGTAGGAGACTCCTTAATTTCACATGCAAAATTAAGATTATAGACATTTCCTCTCCTAGTGCCTATCAAGATGACCCATTGGTCACTTGACCTCATAATTTGGCACTAATCCTTAAGGAATGAAATGTCATAGCCAAGATCACATAGCTGGCTTATGCTTATGAGGTTGTGTTACAAACCTTTCACATAAGCTACCTGTATAATAGTGATTATGCCATTTGTTATCTTACCATACCATTTAGTCACTCCCCTATCTGAACCATAAAAGATGACTTTGGGTCCATTCTTTAGTAGAGTATATTCCTTCAGCATGCTCCGTGTTCTCGTCATGTGTCTGGAGCATCCACTGTCCAAGTACCATATAGGGTTATGGGCATTTAGACTAACCTGCAAGACATAAGTCAGTTAATCTTAGGACCCAATTTCTTATTAGGTCCTTGGTTTATGTTAGCTTGATAATAACTATGCCTACGTGCAGCTCTTCTGACAAGTATGTTGTCTCTTTCTCTTGGCATACTTGTATTGTGTCAGCAATCTATAGCATAGTGGCCCACTTTGCCACAACACCAACCCTCAAGAATGTTGTACCTTTTTTAGGAGCTGATCTTATAGTAGTTTTGTCAGCAACTCTCAGTCCAGAAGGTATAATAACAGCCTTTTTCTTGTATCTTCCATCCACAGTCTGAATTAGTATATGTCTGACAGTTGAAGTACTTGGAATATCTTGAGCCCTACCAGCAGTAGTCTTCTTTTCAGAAAACATACTCTTGATGGCCTCAGATATGCCCAAGTCTGGCTTACTAACAGACTTGTCCCTGCTCTGATTTTGGGTTTGGAGATCCTGAGAACAGGCAACTGCCTTGTTCTTGAGAGTTGGGGCAGGTGAGCCAAATACAAATGGTCCAGGATGGGCCATTTGGATTTCCTCATGGGCTGCCTTGAAGGCACTTGCACCCTTGCTATATCTTCCACCATTGTGGTGAACATCTTTATTTCCTTTGGCGGATCTACCATTCATCCAGTGACCAAAGATACTTTCTTGGTCATACCTGTTTGAAGGTAGCAGTACTCTCTTAAATGGAACAAGAGGCTTGGTGGCTAATTATTGCACTAGAGATTTGCCCTTTCATTTGGGATTGGCAATGCTGGTGTCACGCTTGAAGCCCAACCCCTTCTTACCCTTTTTGGAGGTGAAGGATTCTATCAAGGGTAGCACTAAACTTAGCTTTGAATAACTAATCACTATCCTCTTCTCCCTCTCCAGCTGCTCTTCTAGGTCTCTTATTTTGTTTTTCTGGTATTCTATGGTGCCTAATTGGATGAAAGAAGTAATTTCCAGTTCACTGATTTCCTTCATCTTCAGATCCAGCAGGGAAGCTGAATCAGCATGCTAGGAAGCAACAAGCTAAAGGGAGGAAATTTCCTTAGCTTGCTTCTTAGCTAACAACTTGCTTTTGATGAAGGCAGTTATAGGGACACCATATTTGCAAATTACAGAATTGACATCTTCCTCAGATTCAGAATCTCCTTCATCACTTGATGAATGAGCTTCAGAATTTGGGCTGGTCTCATAGCCTGACTCAGAAGAGGACTTAGACAGAGAATATACCTCTTGTTAACTAGGCTGATCCTGACTGGATTCTTCATCAGTCCTAGCCATCAGCCCATAGCAGCAACTATCTTCTTCCACTTCTCTATCCACCTCTAAATTACTATCTGGCTGTGAAAGAATGTCCCTGATTTCTATCCTGGCAACAAGATAGACTTCATCTTATGCAACTATAGCTAGCCTAAAGTAGGCTTTCTCTTCCTCCTCTTGTTCTGATTCTGATGAGGAAGAGTCAGACCAACTCTTCTTTTTCTTAACAATGAAGAATTTCTCCTTCTTGCCCTTGTGCTGGTGATGGTGCTTCTTCTCTCCATCCTCTCTTCTCTTCACTGGGCAGTCGACTACAATATGCCCTGGCTTGCTACAGCAATAACAGATGACACTAGCAGAAATCTATTTACTAGGTTCAGAACCATACATGTCCTCCTTGGAGGATTTCTTCTCGTGGTGAGAGGAGGTGGAAGGCATGTTCTTCCAATATTTCTTCTTCAAGAATTTCTGAACTGTCCTGAGAAGACAGCAAGGTCCTCATCAGACATGTTGTAGTCTGATGTACTTGTCTCTGAGTCATCTAATTCATACTCAGCATACGTCATTGGTGGAGAAGGAGTCTTCCTTCTGCTCCTCCTTGAGGCTTCTACTTTGAAGGCCACAGATTTTTCTTTGGCCACAAACTTTCAATTTTTCTCCTCCTCCTTTCTGGCAGTCAGCTGCATTTCATAGGACAGCAGCTTTCCAAACAGTGTTGGTGGTGAAGTGTCTGCAAGTTTTGCCACTTCTCCGATTGCACTGATTTTACTATCCCAGTCTCTAGTTAGAGACTTGAGAAACTTGTCATTCAGTTCTTAAGTGTAGAAGACTCTGCCATATGTCCTCAACTCATTGACTATTCTGAAAAATCTCTCATACCATTCAGCTATGCTGTCAGTATTTTTTTCCTGAAAGCTTCATACTCTTGGTTGAGCATAGACTTTCTGTCATCTTTGACTTCTTTAGTACCCTCCAGGTAGATCACCAAGGTGTCCCACATCTCCTTTAAGGTCTTGCAGTATACTAGATTTTGGAAGTTGGAGTCATCTACGGTACTAATTATAATATTGCATGCCCTCTTCTCCATAGTGGCAAGGAAACTTCATCCTTTATCATTTTAGAATAGGTCTTGGGTATCTGGACATTTGCATGCAGAACTGACACTTTCATTGGGATGAAAGTCCCTTCCTTGACTGTGATAAAGATCCTTGGGTTAGCTGCATCCATGAACAGACTAACCCTCTCCTTCTAGATGCCAAACCCTTCCTTCCTATAGATTGGAAGCTTCATGGCACCCAGCTCCTTATAGTTCACTCTTGAACCCATAAGGACTATCTATTTGCTGAACTTGGAGATCTGCTCAGGCTATTAAGCCTTTCTTGAGCAACCTCCATCTGATGCTACTTGAAAGACTTTGTTTTCAAGGTCATCTTACACCTAGAGGGGGGGGGGGGTGAATAGGTTTTAGGTATCTTTTAAAATTATCTAGACTTATACCTTATTTTGTTGTACTTGGTGATTAGTTAGTTAAGCTTTCAGGACTATCAACCAGAAGACATAGTAATTTTATAGTGGTTCCCCAGTTTATGGGTACGTCCACTATCCCTCTCCAACTTTCTAACAGTGTGTTAGATAAGACTCTTCCTAATTTCTTGGCTCCTTAAGAGCTTACAACAAGATCCCGCAGGACCACTCAGTCTCCTTCAAGGCCTATAACTCAGGCCTAAGGCCCTATAACTTAGTGATTCAATAATCACCTATCTCGGGCTCAAAAGTCCTACAACTCAGTTTGGAAGGACAGCCCTACACTCAGATCAATAAATGACCCTACCTCAGCATTATAATACAGGCTTACAACTCAGATTCTATTCAGAATCCAACTTCAGATCTAAGACTGGATCCTACAAAAAATAGAAATGTTGATGAATATTTTGACACCAGAGGGCAATCTCTGTGTCTGTCTTCCTAGGCTGAAAATATGTCTGCCCTAACCACTTCTTCACAGCAACAAGTTAATAGATATCTTCAATAGAATCGCGGCTTATTGTGGAAGTAACTTGCAGAAATCTCTACCTCTTCTATTTCATGAATCATTCCTAACTGGTTATCGCAGATGAAAATCGAAGCAGCTATCACTGTTTGCTTTTAGGTTGACTGAAGTGAACAAGATCTTCAGGCTCGACAGCAATGGAGAGGAAGAAGAAGATGTTCAGCCGCAATGTGAAATCAGAAAACACTAATTGCTTACTTTGTTTCAGCCAATCTTTCCATTTTATATTCAGAAAATCAAAGGCTCTTTGCACTGTGGGCCCAGCCTAAAAGGACAAGTTCCCACCTTTCTTCTGTAGAAAATGACAAACTCTAGCTGTCGGCGCCATTCAGGGCATACTGCATCATTCCCGTAAAGAATTTGAAATGCATTGACTTTGTTGACTTTTGCAGACGCCAGCCATTCTGGACTTAGAAAATTTCTCAGAATCAACTCAGAGTTGAGTGGCGTTGAGTGAAATGCCTTCACTCAACGATTCTGGACTTAGTCATATTGCTGCTTCCTTAGGCATTAAGTGGCGTTGAGTGAATGACCTTCACTCAATGCTTTTATACTTGGCTTATTATTTTGCACTTTCTTCAACTTAGGCGTTGAGAGCGTTGAGTGGTTGACCTTCACTCAACGCCATTTGCCTTAGCTTCTTTTGAACTCGGCCAATAACAGAGGCATTGAATGAACTGGATTCACTGAATGCTTTTGTACTTTGACAGAAACACCACGACATTGAGTGAGTTGGCTTCACTCAACGCTTTTAGACTTAGAATCTCTGTGGCTTTGATTGGGCAGCTTTACTCGACGAATTTGCTACCTAGCGTTGAGTGAGCTGACTTCACACAATGCCTGTGGACTTGGACACTTTTTTGTCTTCTATTGTTGAGGCTTTGATAGGTCCTGTTGTTTTCAGCTCCTTTTGTGCTATGGCGTTGAGTGAACTATCTTCACTCAATGCCTATGGTCTTAGGCTTTTTTTCTACCCATTCAGTCCACAACCATGTGTCCACCTGTCTAATCAATGTGAGAAGGACTGCCCTGCATGCATGAACTTACACACACATCAAATACAATTATGTGTATATCATTGACCTGTTCGACTTCTTCAAATCAGAGCCATTGGGATCAATGGACCCAACACTACTCGAGTTTCATACTGTTCCTATTTCATTACAACATTTCATTTCTGCAGCTTATACTAACAACAGCTTCTATTATTGCACTTTTGTTTCTGTAATTTACTATTTTAAGCACGGGTCCTGTCCTAACGGGAAGTTATTTGATAGGTTGAGCCTTAGTTGGGGATAACAGGAGTTGAGATGTTCCTCCTAAGTTAGCCTCAAATAAAGTGCTCCCACGCTCTTGGTCGAAAGTTGAGCCAAGTGTCATTTTCCCGAATTATTTAAAACATAGTAGGGCAAGCCGTTGTAGACCTAGTGTATGCTAACAAAATGGATAAATTTGATTGCTTGCTATAAATTGTGGTGGGTCAGTCACTTTTGGAGGTCAATCGTACCGGTGCGGGAAGTTCGACGACTCAAGGAGACATGGAGATGAGTACCACTGGTGACCGGCCGTTATGTTTTTTTTTCCTGTTGGGTTTCCTCTGCAGGTCGTCCAAAATGTTGAATAGACGGATATCACTCACATCCAATAGTATACGGGGTTGTACATAGGGGCCTGGGTTGTGGGGTACGACCACCCCCAGAAATGGCAGGACTGGCCACTATCACTAACAACCACATTGGTGAGGCCCGCGGGGCTCGCTACCCTACTTGAAGAGAAGCGGGCCATACTATGTCGACATAGGGTATGTGTACGGCTGTGAATGTCTGTGGTATGTGCGCGGCTCTGAATGTCTGCGGTATGTGAGCGACTGTGAATTCCTGCGATATGTGCGTAGCTGTGAATGCCTACGATATGTGTGCGGCTTTGAATGCCTGCGGTAGGAATATATTTTGTGATTACCTGATGTGTTGATGTGCTAGTGGAGTTTTTGTTATAACTGATGTATATTGTTGCTGATATTCTAATTATACTATGTCGCACCTTCTTTTACGGTTATTCCCAGTGTATAAATGAAATGTTACACTAACTGTCTCATTCTTCAGCTATTTACTTTTGTTGAGAGCGTGAGCTCGTCCCTAGGATATGGATCATGGGAGGAGATGTAACGCCCCGAAACTCAAAAGAGCGACGGGAGGCATTTTGAGCCAAGTTTGGAATTTGGCAGGGGGCACACGGCCTAGGACACGGGCGTGTCCTAGGTGCGTGTCGTGCTCGGGTAGATGATCTGGCTGAGAGGTCGACGAATTTTGGGTCGACGATCGTCGAGCAGTGAACACGGCCTGGGACATGGGCGCGTCACAGGCCATGTCCTTCTTGGGTTGGTGTTGGTCCCGTGTCGATGGAGTAACACGGCTTAGTACACAACCATATTCTGGATGACACGGGCGTATCAAGTTTGACACGGGCGTGTCAGGTGCCCGTGTTCTTTTCGAGACGCGTCGATTTCGACGGCGAATGGGGAATACGGCCCCGGACACAGGCGTGTCACAGGCCGTGTTCGGCCCATATTTTGCATTTCAGCTCCGGATCGTGGCCGTCCCAATCTATGTTGTTCGGTAGGAGCCGTTGACATAGATGAGGGTCTTCGACGGTCTATGGCTTAAATTGACGTGACCCATGCCGGGAAGACAAAAATGCTCGCAAGATTGGCCGTCCTAGTGGCGGTGGTGAGACCGAGGCGTCTATGGCTTAAATTGACGTAACGTTGACCGGTTCACCGAGAATGTGCCCTGTGTGCACGGGGTGTGTGGCCGTGCGTGCCCACACTTGTGATGTAGTGTTCATCTACACTGCTTTGTTATGCTAACAAAGTGCAGGGAAAGGAGCATCGCCGCCCCAAGTTTGGGGGCGGGATCGTTATAATTTGGTCAGCATAGATGGTCGTTGCTTTTGTTTGCCACTATGCGGTGGACTGTTTCTTGCAGGTGCTGCGGAGCCGAGCGGTAAATAGCGGGCTAAATCCCACGTTGCTGAGCCGGCCATCGAAGGCCAAAATTTTAGTATTTACTTATTATATTCATGTGTGATCGGCCTGCGTGCCATGGTATGGAAGACACATTTTATTTGAGTAAACAATTATAAGGTCATAAGGCCGTGTACCTATGTATTGTACTTCATTCCTGTTGGGCTTTGTAGTGGACATTCATGCTTTTTGTCTGAGTTCTTTAATTTGCAACTTTTAATAATTGCTTCCGCTAGAATGACTCTGTGTAGGAAGTTGGTTATTAGTTGGATGGTTTCCATTGAGTAACCACTCAGTCTGTCTGTGGTATATGGAGTCGGGCCCCGGCCGGACCTACTGCTATATGCTATACGACGGATATGTGGTGTTAAAATTTGGTATCAGACAACTGGTTTAGATCAGGCTTAAAATGAATTCGTGGTCGAATTCTTTTTAAGGGGTGGTGAGCACATGTGTGTGGGTCATCGTTATAACATCAAAAGAACCCATGAATCTCCACTTAGGAATGAAAATACACGTGTTTAAGGAACCTGCGTGTTCCTATAATTGCTGTTTGCAATTTTGTTTGGTTTCTTAAAGGTGTTTTTAACAACTATAGGTGACCAGGAGTGGTGCAGCGCCGTCAGAACATCCGGTTTCTGAGAATTATAGTGCACCTAGTGACGTGCCTACAACCCTTCCCTCCACTTAAACCATAAGAATGGTGGTGGAAGCAGTGTTCGCTGCGATTGGTGCACAAAATGAAAGACGTGTGCAGTCCCCTATTTTTGAGGTAACTCCAACGCCGGGTGGTGTGATGGAGGAAACGACATTTATAGGACGTTTGGGTCAGCAGTTGAACAAGCTCTTAGTGCAGGGTACGCACTCAGTTGATGATTATTTGCAAGCGTTTCTGATGAGAAGACGCTACCCGGGCTCTGAAGTGGAGAGCGAGCACTCAATGGTCGATAGGTTTTATAATGGCCTACACGGCGAATTACGAGTTTTGCTGCTAGGACCAAAATTATTGGGGTTCCGAGCCTTGGTGTAATCGGCTATATCTTTGGAAGTAGATTTGGCAAAAGTCAATCGGACGTCAGAGTTCAGGGTACTATACTCTCCAGATACTACAAAGTCTGCATACCGAAGGAGGAGGAACAAGAAGTGTAAAATGTCAACTAGTCAGGCTCCATATGGTTGTTTTAGGTGTGGCAAGGAAGGGCACTTTGCCAGAGATTGTCGCAAAGACTTAGATATGCAGAAGATGGATTTCAAAATACCGAACTCCTCAAAGTCTGCATACCGTTGGTGGTATAAGAAGGCAAGGATTTCGGGTCCAGCTCATTCTTCTGGTATTCTGGGATGACTACAGGTCGAACCACAGGAGCATGCTTTAATTGTGGAAAGCCGGGGCACTTTGCCCGAGAATGCTAGAGCGGACGTCCCAAGTACGAGAAGAAGCACGCTGTCATGATAATAGTTACGGCTTAAAGTTATAGCAGTTTTGCTTTAAATACTTGTTGCCCTTGTACATGTTAGCTTAGAACTATTTGTGCTAAGCTTTGTTCTGATTTTCGATTAATTCGACGAGAGCACCATTCTCTTAGGGAGCTTCGTGTTCCCTTTTGAACATAGGATTTGTATTGCGCGTCGGAGTATCTACTTCGTTGGAAAAAGACAAATTGGATGTGTTGTTGTCTAATGATGCTCAATACGCGCGAGTAGAATCTGTTGCGTTTAGGTGCGGATTGGGAGTCAAGACTTTGACTTACAAGCATTGTTACTGTCGCTAGGGGAGCTCGACGTAATCTTTGGTATGGAATGGCTCTCGGAGTAGCAAGTATATATTGATCGAAATCGCAAGAAAGTCAAGTTGGGAACTGGTCGTGAGACGACATTTGTGGGCTTGAAAGGGGTCGAGCATGATGTTGGTGTCTGCTCTTCAGACAGTTAAGGCGGTTCGGTGTGATGCCAAACCGGTCATATGCTCTTCGTATCAGTTAGCGCCTAAGGAGATGGCAGAGCTGAAGGTGCAACTTCAAGAGTTGTTGGAGTAAGGTTATGTGCGTCCAAATTCGTCGCCTTGGAGCGCACCGGTCCTTTTTGTGAACAAGAAGGATGGAAGCTTGAGACTTTGTATTGATTATCGAGAGCTGAACAAGCTAACGGACAAGAACAAGTACCCGATCCAAAGGATTGATGATCTATTCGATCAGTTAGTCGGGTCATCGGTGTACTCTAAAGTGGATTTTAAGTCCGGTTACTATCAGCTGAGAATAAGGGAGAGTGATATCCCTAAAACAGCTTTTAGTACGAGATATGGGCATTACAAGTTTACGGTCATGTCGTTTGGGCTGAAGAATGCGCCATCGGTGTTCATGGATTTGATGAACAGGACATTCAGGGAGTACCTAGACCACTTTGTGATCGTCTTCATAGACGACATATTAGTGTACTCACAAAGTGAGGAGGATCACTTTAAGCATCTACATTTGGTATTGGAGATGCTGAGGAGGAATCAATTGTATGCCAAGTTCTCCAAATGTGAGTTTTGGTTGTCCTCAGTAGCGTTCCTCGGTCACATAGTCAGTGGAGAGGGCATTGCGATGGATCCAGCGAAGATTGTTGCGATACGAGAGTGGCCTGTGCTTTCTATGGTAGCGGAAGTGTTGGCTACATTGGTTCTAATGTACCTGATTTGAAGAAGCCTCACCCAACTCAATGATATACATCAAAATGTATTTGATGTGTTTTGAGTTTACTTGTGCAGGCTAAGTATTTACAGGAAAGAAGAAAAAGTTTCTAAGTCCATGTGTCGACACCTAGAGGGAAAGTGTCGACACTTTAGAAGACTTGTGTTGACACCCAGGCAAGCAGTGTCGACACTTGGAGTCATTGTGTTGACACCAGGGATGCAGAGTCGACACCAGACATAAAGTGTCGAAACAAGGAGCTGTGTCGACACTCAATGAAGAAAAGTGCAGTGAAGCAGTGTCGACACTTTGCAGTTGTGTCGACACCCAGAGAAACTGTATCTACATCAGATAGTGTCGACACTTGGAGGCTGTGTCGACACTTAGCAAAAGTCAGCAGAGACTAAGTATAAGTGTCGACACCCAGAACAATGTGTCGACACACAGCAGAAGAGTCAACACTTGAAGAAAGTGTCGACACAAGAAAGAATGTGTCGACACTCAGCTGAAGATTCAACACTTGAAGAAAGTGTCGACACAAGGAGCTGTGTCGACACTTAGCAAAGTTCCAGAATAATTCTAAGTACAAGTGTCGACACTAATGAGAAGTGTCGACACTCAGCAAAAGTCTCAACAGAAGAAGAATGTGTCGACACATGGAGCAGTGTCGACACTCAGCAAGTATCAACACTAAAGGCTTGTGTCGACACCAAGAAGAAGTGTCGACACTTAACAGATTCAACACATGAAGATGTGTCGACACAAAGGAGATGTGTCGACACTTACAAGGATTCAGTATTATACTGAAGTACAAGTACTTGTGTCGACACACATTATCAGTGTCGACACATGAAGAAGAAGCTGTGTCGAGATATAAAATCTACAACACAAGGAGTTGTGTCGACACCTTGTAGGCTAGTGTCGACACTTAGACAACTTGTGTCGACACTTAGTCTATAAGTGTCGACACTTAAAGACAGACAGTCTCGACACTTGCATACAGTTACAGAATTTTCAAGAACTGACTGGATGACTTGACAGCTGCCATTCCAGCCGGTCTACTGCACCTGTCAGAGTTGTCAGAAATCAGTTATGAACCGGACCAGCCGGTTACCATGAAGAAGGCCTATAAATAGGCTTATACTGTCAACAGTTAGAGATGATTGAATTATTGTTCAAGTGATCATTAACAAGAAGAGGATCTAGCTATTTCTTGAAGAATCTAGTGAAGATCTAAGAAGTTGGAGAGAGAGAGCTCCATCCAAGAAGTCAGCCGTTGGAACCAGGCTGAGAAGAAGGGTTCAGATTTATTCTGAATCTTAAGTAGCAGAGATCAAGGATCAACTGCAGAAGAGATTAATCTTATTGTTTTCTACTTTCAAGAAGCTTTGAAGAAAGCCAAGTTAGATTGATCTCAGCTGAGTTCTTCCAAGAACTCATCAAGAAACTCACAATTCTTCTCTCTTGTCTCTGAGTTGTTGAGTAAACATTTTGTATTCAAATTATCTTGTAGGATCCTTAGGGATCCGAGTCTTTATAAGCCTGTAATTATAAAGGCTGAGTGTAGGGCTTGAGTGCCTGAGTGTAGGAGATTGGTATCTCTGAGTGTAGGCCTATTGTGGCTGAGTGTAGGCCTTGGTGGCTGAGTGTAGGCCTTGGTGGCTGAGTGTAGGCTTTGAGAAGAAGCTGAGTTGTAGGGCCTTGGGCCTGAGGTGTAGGAACCTGTTTTGGTGTTCTGAGATAGTGGAGGAGTTTGGCCGAATCTAGTACACTACTAGATAGGCGAAGGGGGAAAGTGGATGTACCCAAACCTTGGGGAACCACTATAAAACTGTGTGTCTAATGTGTGCTTGTGGAATTATGTGATTGCTGATTGTGTGTTGTGACAAAATAGATTTAATTCTGTGTTATAAGTTGAATTCTTCCTAAAAAGTCAAAAAGATTTAAGTCACCTATTCACCCCCTCTCTAGGTGATTAGGTACAATATCTTTCAAGTGGTATCAGAGCCAGGTTCCTCAAAAAGGGACATAACTGTCTGAGTAGATCCTGTTGGCAGATTCAGTCTAAGTCAAATTACAGAATCAAGAAACTCAAGAACCATGGGTTCCACTGAGAATCATAAGGAATTGGGATACATGAAGCTACCCATATGTTGAAAAGAGATCTTTGGTATCTGGAAGGAAAGGGTGAGACTGTTTATGAAAGCCTTAGACCCTAGGATATATATCACAGTGAAAGAAGGGCCTTATGTGCCCATGAAAGTTTCAGTCTTAGATGCAAATCAGAGAACACCAAAGGATTTCTCTGAAATGACAAAGGATGAGATTGTTCTAGCCACAATGGACAAAAGGGCTCAGAATATCATAGTAAGTGCTATAGATGATGCAACTTTTCAGAATTTGATACACTGCAAGACATCTAAGGAGATGTGGGATACCTTGATAGTGTATATGGAGGGTTCTGAAGAAGTAAGGCAAGACAGAAAATCTTTGCTCAACCAAGAATATGAAAGTTTTAGACAAGGTAAAGCTGATAGCATAACTGAATGTTATAAGAAGTTCTATAGGATTGTGAATGAGCTAATGTCCTATGGAAGAGAGTTCAGTAATTATGAGCTCAATGATAAGTTTCTAAGGTCCCTAACAAAAGATTGGGACACCTAGATCTGTGCCATTAGAGAAATGGCAAAGTTGGCTGAAATTCCTCCACCAACACTATTTGGAAAACTGCTATCCTATGAGATGCAGTTGATGGTGAGGAAAGAAGAGGAGAAATCAACAAGAAGTGAACATAAAGAAAGAACAGTGGCATTCAAGACAGAAGCCCCCAGAAAGTACAGAAGTAAGTCACCTTCTCCACCACCAAAAGTAGCTGAAACTGAATCAGATGAGTCAGCAAGTATAAAGTCTGAAAGCAGTGAAAGTGATGAGGACTTTGCTGCCTTCACAAGACACTTTCAGAAGTTCTTAAAGAAGAAACAGTGGAGGACAAGGCCATCTAATTCACAGGGTAAAGAAGACTATTATCAGAATAAAAAGTCTTCAAAGAAAGACAGGAAAAAGACTAAGTCTAGCAAAACAACTCTTTCAAAAATAGTATGCTATTGCTGTAATAGACAAGGACATGTTGTTGCAGACTGTCCAGAGAAAAGGAAGGAGTCTAATGACAAGAAAAAGTCTCAATACAAGGGTAAGAAGGAAAAGTCTTTTGTTGCCAAAAAGGACAAGAGCCTGTCAGATATTTCTTCATCAGAAACTGAGTCAGATGCTGAGGCATATATAAGACTGTTTGCTGAGGAAGAAGAAGAAGAGTTCATTCAGATCATGAACTCTATATATGAATAAGAGGACAGTCAGTGCCAAGGGCTAATGGCATTTACAGAAAGTGACAAAATCCTGGAGCAGCCAGGACCTAGTAAGGTACAACATTGTTCTTTCAGTTCAATTTCTTGTGCTAGTACAGAATCAGATTCATCATCATCAAGTGATGAGAGTGCATCTGAGTATGAAGAGGATATTCATCAGTTGATAGATGAATATCAAGTTCTGTTGCAAGCATTTAAGAAATGCAAATCCTTGGCCAAGAGTCAAGCTAAGGAGATTGCAAGTCTGAAAATGGCTGCAACTGATTATGAGAAGATGTTTGATCAAAAGCTAAATGAGATAGCCAGACTGAAGCACATAACTGTGATTCAGATGGGGACTATATCATTTAAGAATGATCAAATCAAGAGTCTGGAGATTAATCTTCAAAAGGAGAAAGACTTAGTTGCTAGGTTTTCTAAACCAAAGTCTGTTCTACCCATAATTGATGAATTTGTTCATCACAAAGGTAAAGCTGGACTGAGGTTTACTAAACCTGCAAGGACTGTCATGTCCAAGTCCAAGGGCAAAGCCCCAACTCTCAAAAAGTCAGCTGTAGATAAAACAACTAAGACTGTACCTAAGCAAAAGTATAATAAGTTTGAGTGTTGGTGCTATGGAAAGGTAGGCCACATTGCAATGGACTGTTGGCACAATGCTAGTGCCAAAGTGAGTTGCAAACTGCCTATTGGAAAACCTGCAGGTAGCTTTGTTAGGAAGCAAACTAACCAGTACCAAGGACCCAAGAATTCTTTGGGTTCTAAGGTTCACTAATCTGTTTTGCAGGTGAGTCCAAGTGGCCATGCCCCAATATGGTACTTGGACAGTGGATGTTCCAGACATATGACTGGAACAAGGGGTTTACTAAAGTACTACACACCCATCAAGGATGGTCCAAAAGTCACCTTTGGTGGTTCTGAAAAAGGGATCATCAAGGGTTTTGGTAACATTTCTAACTCCTATATTACAATTACTCAAGTGGCCTATGTTAAAGGTTTGAAACATAACCTTATTAGTATAAGTCAATTGAGTGATGTAGGATATGACATCTCATTTGTGAAAGATGGTTGTCATATCAGGAGGTCAAATGATCAAGAGATCATTTTGACTGGTTATAGAAAAAGGAATGTCTACTGCCTAGACATTATGGTTGAGAACAATGGTTCTCCAGTGTGTCTTGTAGCTGATGAGACAATCTCTCATTGTGTCAAATGGCACAAGAGGCTAGCCCATCTAAACTACAAGACAATTGGCAAACTCTTTAGTAAAGAGCTAGTGAGGAATGGTCCTCAAGTTAAGTGTATTAAAGATGGTATTTGCTCAGCTTGTCAAAAGGGCAAGCAGACTAGATCCACCTTTAGAAGCATTGAAAACAAAGATGCTGTGAGGTGTTTATACCTCTTGCATATGGATCTCTTTGGTC
The DNA here is from genome assembly GCA_039583875.1 of Platanthera guangdongensis. Taxonomy (NCBI): domain Eukaryota; kingdom Viridiplantae; phylum Streptophyta; class Magnoliopsida; order Asparagales; family Orchidaceae; genus Platanthera; species Platanthera guangdongensis. The sequence goes on along the minus strand of CM077161.1, from coordinate 65,982,465 downwards.
TAATGCCAGTTCACAGCCTAGGTAGGAAGGTCTATACCTTTGTAGTTGTAGATGACTACTCAAGGTTTTCCTGGGTGTTCTTCCTTAGACAGAAATCTAAAACACCTAGTGTCTTCTATAGCTTTGTCAAACAAATTCAGAATGAACTAGATAGTACAGTGGTCAAAATAAGAAGTGACCATGTCACTGAATTTCAGTCTGATAGTATGACAAAACTATGTGAAGAATTTGGGATATTTCAAGAGTTTTCTTCACCAAGGACACCTCAGCAAAATGGCATTGTTAAGAGGAAGAATAGAACCTTGATTGAGGCTGGTAGGACCCTATTAAGTGATACATCACTACCAGAATACTTCTGGGCTGAGGCAGTGAATACTGCATGCCATGTTATTAATAGGGCTACCATAACTAAAAGCCTCAATAAGACCCCCTATGAGGTTGTGAAAGGCAGGAAACCAAACCTATCCTACTTCAGGATCTTTGGTTGTAAGTGCTTTATACTTAACAATGGAAAGTCTTACTTGACTAAGTTTGCTGCCAAGTCCCAAGAGGGGATCTTTATTGGGTACAGCAACAACAGTAAGGCTTATAGAGTCTACAACTTGTCTACTCAAGTTGTAGAAGAATCTGTACATGTAGTATTTGATGAAACTAGACTTATTAACAATGAGTTGTCTAGTAGTATTTGCAGCCCCACAGGTATAAATGAGAAGTTGGACAAGCTCACTATAGAAGAAAGACCTACTGCAAGACAATAAGTAGAAGACAGTGGCTGTTGTCCAGGGGGAGTACTATATGTACCTAATGCAGAAGAAGTACAAGGAGTGCAGCAAGATGAAGAAACTGAAGAAGTTCAACCTGAAGTCAGGATGCCTCCAGCCAATAGGCATCTAAGAGATCATCCAGCAGAACAAATCATTGGTGATCCAAGACAAGGGGTACAAACAAGGAGCAGAAATCTGAATGCAGCAATCTACTCCAGTTTTCTATCCCAAGTTGAACCAAAGAAGTTTGAAGAAGCCATCCTAGACCCTCATTGGATTGAGGCAATCAAAGAAGAGCTGAATCAGTTCAAGAGGTGCAAGGTCTGGGAGCTTGTTCCTAAACCAAAAGACCACAACATAATTGGAACCAAGTGGATCTTTAGGAACAAGATGGATGAGCATGGAGTCATCATTAAGAACAAAGCAAGAATGGTTGCTAAAGGATATAGGCAGGACGAAGGTATTGACTTAGATCAAACCTTTGCTCCAGTAGCCAGACTGGAAGCCATAAGGATGTTCCTGGCCTATGCAACCTTTCAAGGATTTAAAGTTTACCAAATGGATGTCAAGTCAGCATTTCTAAATGGTAATCTAAAAGAGAAAGTCTATGTGGAACAGCCATCAGGTTTTGTTGATTCAACTCAACCTAATCATGTCTATAGACTTAAGAAAGCTTTATATGGGTTAAAGCAAGCCCCTAGGGCTTGGTATGAAACCCTGTCTAGTTTCCTTATTGAGAATAAGTTCATAAGGGGGAAAATAGAAAAGACTCTATTCCTTAGGGAATCCAGAGGCAAAGTTATACTAGTCCAAATATATGTAGATGACATAATATTTGGGTCTACTGAAAGTAGTCTTTGCAAAAAGTTTGCAAAACTAATGCAAGGACAATTTGAGATGAGTAGTATGGGAGAACTTAAGTTCTTCTTGGGTCTCCAAGTAAGACAGACTGAGAATGGTTTATCCATATGCCAGTCCAAGTTCACCCTAGAACTCATAAGGAAGTATTGTATGGATTCATCCAGTACCATGAAGACTCCTATGGGGTCAAGTATGTCTCTTAGCAAGGATGATGCAGGGAAACCTATAGATGAAACTTTGTATAGAGGGATAGTTGACTCCCTATTATATTTGACTGCAAGTAGACCAGATATCATGTATGTTACATGTGTCTGTGCAAGGTATCAAGCCTGCCCTAAAGAGTCTCATTTGACAGCAGTCAAAAGGATATTGAGATATCTAAAGGGCACCCCTTATCTAGGCCTCTGGTACCCTAGGAATGAGGATTTTGAACTAACAGGTTATTCAGATGCAGACTTTGCAGGATGCAAAGAAGACAAAAAATGCACAACTGGAACCTGTCAATTCCTAGGTGGAAGACTGATTTCATGGAGTAGCAAGATGCAAACAAGTGTGGCTATCTCCACTGCAGAGTCAGAATATGTGGCTGCAGGAAGTTGCTGTGCTCAACTTCTATGGATACAACATCAGCTTGAGGACTATGGAATTCAGGTAAGTAGAACTCCACTCTTTTGTGATTCTACAAGTGCTATATCAATTGCACATAATCCTATTTCCCATAGTAGAACTAAACATATTGAAATAAAATATCATTTTCTTAGGGAGCATGTAGAGAAAGAAGATATTTTACTGGAATATGTTAAAACAGATAATCAACTAGCTGATATGTATACTAAGCCCCTAGAAGAAACTAAGTTCAATAGGTTTAAAATTGAACTAGGTATGATAAACTTAGAATAAGTTTATAGAAATGGCTAAGTAAAAAGGTGTCGACACACAGAGATATCTATGTCGACACTTCAGAAAATTAGTTTCGACACATGACAAGTAGGTGTCGACACATCCAAGGTGGTGTCGACACTTAGTGATTACTCAGAATTATCTAAGTAAAGTCTCGACTGAATGTCGAGTTGAGTGGTGTCGACACATAATCAAGTGTCGACACATATAATCTGTTGACTAAACTTGTGTCGACAATAGGTGTCGAGACATTATAAGTCAGTGTCGACACTTATCGACAGTGTCGACACAATTTAAGTTAGCTGCCCGCCCTTTCATCTTCAAACCTAGAAAGGTATAAATAGGATTTTGCCTTAGTCTGTCGACACGCTTTCAAAAGTTTCGAGACCAAACTTGTGTGTCGACACCTCTCTTCTCTCAGTTCAAATTCTTCAAACCCTAATGGCGCCAAAGCTCGAGGACAACGTCAATGAAGGCTATGAACTGGTGCGCGACACGTTTGGTGATGCAGACCCAGAAATCAAGAATGTAATAACCCTAGTTGCAGGCTCGGGGTTGGAATATCTTGTTTCAGAGCCTACTAAAATCTGGAAGAAAGAGGTACTGGAATTCCTAAATGGAGCTAAAGTAGACGACACTGGATTCAAGATCAAGTCCAGGGTCCATGGTGAGAGGGTTAAGGTTTCACCAAAAAGTTTGAGGAAAGTCCTTCAGTTACCAAGAACTAAGGAAGAAGAAGAGGTTACTGCTTCCAGGACCAGAGATGCATTGACATGGTGTGGTCTGGATTCAAAGATGAAAATAGGATCTGTCTTTAATAGGAAGGGCATAAACAGCCAAGGGAAATTCCTCTCTGAAATTGTTGGCAAGGTAATCTTAAGTAAGCCTGGAGGGCATGACAGGATATCTGCCCATATGTTCAATCTCATGACCAGGATAATCTTCAACCTGAAAACTGACTGGTATGTAGTGATCTTTGAGAAGATTAAGGAAAGCCTAAAGAAGCCCAACTTGGGCAGGATCTTAAGTCTATACCTTGCTGGTATTATACCAGAAGTTATGCGTCAAGCTGCTGGCAGTAAAATCAACCACATGAGAAGAATGGACATGAGAATCTTCTCAAGATGGGACAGAGTTTTGACAAAGGAGATGCCTACTCCTGAGAAAGAAACCCCACACAAGAAGAAGAAGAAAACTGCCCCAGTGGCTCAGGTTTCCACTAGCAGCTCTGGTAGTGAAGAGCAAGTTGTCTTCACACCTGATGAGAATGAAGAAGGAAATACTGAGAAGTCTACATCTCAACAAGATGCTGCAGAGAAGCAGGGGGAGCTACCACAGGCTAGCCCCTTACACCAGGATCAAATCCAGGGGGAGCCACTAGTTGTGGAAGAGCCCACTCCTCTTGAGAGTGAGCAAGCTACAAACATCATCCTTGAGGTATTCACTGAGCTTAATGCTTTAGATTTCCTTAAAGTGGATACTATTTTATCTGATCCATTAGTTAATGTAAATCATCAAACTCAGCTGGATAGCCAACTCCCAGATGTTGTCATGGATGACACATCTGTTGAAGTTCAAGTTGTATCTGATCCAGTGGTAGATGAGCAAAGAATTTCTCCTGCCCATTCACCACAAGAATTTACAATGGAAGATTTATTTCTTAATCTGGATCAACAAGACCTTGAGAAGGAATGTACTGCTGCTGAGGGGGAGAATGCTCCAGTTGAGGGGGAGCAAATGCCAATTCTAGAAGAAACTGCAAGGCAAGAGCCTGAGAAGCCCCAAGCTGTTGAGGAGCTACCTAAGGAGAGGGTAGAGATAGCAAGTACATCAGCCTCTGAAGATGAAGAAGCTACAAGGGCAAAGAAAAAGAAATTTCAAGTATTCAAAAGAAGGAGCCAGAGTTATAAGAAGGCATTGCAAACCATAGCTCCACAGCCTACAGTACAGCCAGCACCATCAATAGATTACAGTGCTTATATGGTTGCTATGCAGATAAAGCTTGATGAGCACAGGCAAGCCATTGAGAAGTATGTGGATGAAGGGCAAAAATCATTACAGTTTGATTTAGCCCAGGATATTAAGTCCATAAGATTTGAGATGAATCTCAATAAGAAGGAGATGACTGACTGCTTACACAAGGGTGGGAATGCAGTAGTCTATCTTGCAACTCATCAAGAAAAGATAAAAGCTCAAGTAGATGAACTTGAAGTCAAGCAAGGCTATGTACTAGAGAATCAGATCAGAATGAATGACAATTTGACATAGTCTCACAATGCCATTATCACTGAGATGCAGAACATAACTGCTGGACTGACTACTTCTACTGTTACTGCTAAAGCAGAATTTGACAAAGCATTTCACGAGGAAATAACTGCTGTTAAGACTGCCATTCAAGACTCTCAGAAGCTCATAACTGACAAACTCCAAAGGTTGAAACCTTACTTTAAAGATGGAGTCAACTATTTGGATGCCCAAATCCGATTTCAAAAGGATGATCTGAGGGATCACATGGTTAAAGAAGTCATAAAGGGGGAGAGAGTGTTAGTCAAAGCCAGCTCTGATCATGCTAAATGGATTTCTAATTCTATCAGATCTACTCTTGGATATCCTCCTCTTTGTGATGATGACAATGTTGCAGAATCTGGAATTAACCCTGCATATCTAGGAGGGGAGCAACCTGAAGTGGCTCAAGTCATCTACCCTCCTCCAGATTTTGATATGGTACATGCTGATATCCAGACCATGTATACCTCCTCCAGATTTTGATATGGTACATGCTGATATCCAGACCATGTATAGTCCACCTGATGGTACTCAGAAGGTTATTCTAGAAAAAGTGGTTCAGCCAGTATCAGAGGCTATGCAAGAAGCTCTGCAGAAAGAAAAAGAAACTAGATTGTCTAAGAAGAGGTTCAGGGAGCAAGCTGAACAAAGACCAGACTTTGAGCAGTGGAGCCCTACTTCAAGAAATATTATCTTAACTGCATGGAAAGCTGCAAAAGATAATATACAAGACAGAAATAAATGGTTTTCTGAACTTGAATGGAGGAAACATGAGACAAGGCAAGAAGCAATAGTCCAATATAGAAGGAAGGCCAAGATGAGAAAGCTACCTCCTACTGCCCAGGAGCCTAGCAAGTACTTTCCCAAGCCTTATCATTATTTTGAGAGGCAAAAGATCAAAGCTGAAGAGCTAAAGAAGAAGGAACTTAAAGGGAAAAAGCCTGCTGCTGCTGAAGACACTGAAGCCTCAGTACAAGCCAAAGTACAATCTGGGAAGGGCATAGTAATTAAGGAGGCTGAACAGAAATAGAATTGAAATTTTCTTAAGTTTACTATGTAATCTTTTGATGTTAAACATTTTGTAAACTTTTGGAAACTGAATATGACAAGTTATTAGAACAATGTGTTGTGTGATAAATTTGCTGTGTGATGAATTTATTTCATAATTATTCTGAGATAATGTCTATGTATACATGTTTAATTGATACATGTTTATGTTTGCCATAATAGATAATCCTGCTTTACATCATTTTGTAATTTTATTATGAATGGTGTATATCATTGACTAAGGGTTATGACTTCTCCAAATAGGGGGAGATTGTTGGGTACATTGGTTCTAATGTACCTGATTTGAAGAAGCCTCACCCAACTCAATGATATACATCAAAATATATTTGATGTGTTTTGAGTTTACTTGTGCAGGCTAAGTATTTACAGGAAAGAAGAAAAAGTTTCTAAGTCCATGTGTCGACACCCAGAGGGAAAGTGTCGACACTTAAGAAGACTTGTGTCGATACCCAGGCAAGCAGTGTCGACACTTGGAGTCATTGTGTCGACACCAGGGATGCAGAGTCGACACCAGACATAAAGTGTCGACACAAGGAGCTGTGTCGACACTCAATGAAGAAAAGTGCAGTGAAGCAGTGTCGACACTTAACAGTTGTGTCGACACCCAGAGAAACTGTATCTACATCAGATAGTGTCGACACTTGGAGACTGTGTCGAGACTCAGCAAAAGTCAGCAGAGACCAAGTATAAGTGTCGACACCCAGAATAATGTGTCGACACACAGCAGAAGAGTCAACACTTGAAGAAAGTGTCGACACAAGAAAGAATGTGTCGACACTCAGCTGAAGACTCAACACTTTGCTGTGTCGACACTTAGCAAAGTTCCAGAATAATTCT